>OX336400.1:204753242-206108908 GCA_946902985.2 Meconema thalassinum
CCTTGAAAAAAATCTGTAGGCAGGAAGCACAAGATTTCTTGGACACCCTTCCAGTAGTCTGACCTGAGAAGAACCGTCCAGAGGAGAGGGACAGCGATATGAAGACGCACTTCACTCTTCACTTCTTCTTCACTCAAAACATCTCCGAGTATAATAAAGTAATATTAGTATTTTTCCATTTCAGATACAAGTCGAGACACGTCATCTAAGACAAAGATGAGAAAGAAAAAGTGGATGTTCGAGAAACATTATTAACATTCATATTATGAAACATACTCCGTTCAATCCGTAGCAAATAGATGCTGTCATTAATAAACAGTGTGTAATGTAATAACAGAAATTATTACTATTATTTTGAGTAATCTACGATTTCTATTCCCAGTGATACAGAGAAAGAATGATCAGAGTCAATACAGAGATGAATAAAATGCCTTTTATATACTGCAAGGACTTGCAGTAATAATGTGTTCTGCTATAAGTGTATCACCAACAAGTACATACACCCAACGAAATGTTTAAAATTTTGATATATTCCAAACTGTAATTGTAAGAGCGTTTCAAATTTTAAAAACATTCTGCTTCAAAATGTGGTTTACCTGACTCTGATCGTTTTTTCCCTGTACCCTTCAGATACACACACTAATACAGTCATCACAATTAACACCGGTTATCATACAGATTCTACACACACCCAAAGTACACGGGGCTACATGGCCGCATTGTCACAGCCCCTAAACTAAGGAACCAACCAACCAACCTTAAATGTTGAAATACAACAAGAAAACTCATAATGTCGATTATTCAGGTCCGTATTGACGTAACTATAACTATGAAAGATTAATAAAATTTCCGCCTTTCAATACTGTTTATTGCTAATTACTTACAGGGACATGTTTCGAGGGCTAACACTCCCCCTTCATCAGCCTGTCCAACAAAACTTCAAAGGAAAACTTTCCTTGTATGAGCACATCATGAAGAATAATGAAAATGTTCTCCAATCCATTATTTACAATTCCCGCTCGACCCTCCAAAGAAGATCCTCTTAATGGATTACTAAGGCCTAAGCACACCAAAACTTCTGAATTGGGCCGGTGTTGCGGGCCGCTGCCCCCACTGCGTCATCGTGGGACCACTCTAGTCCCCATGTTGCTCCTGGCAAACAACAAGGCGGAGAAAACTTGTGGCCGCGTCACACGCCGCTGAACTGCGAGCACTCGGGTGTGAACAAAAACAAACCAAATGCGCCTTGCGAAGACTCTTACAGCTGAGTGTCAGTGACGTGCTTGGGAAAAGGTGGCGGTTAGGGAAGTGAGGTTTGTTGACGCACCGTGTATTGCTATTATGGTGATTGATTACTACATGCTTATACAAGGAAAGTTTTCCTTTGAAGTTTTGTTGGACAGGCTGAGTGTTAGCCCTCGAAACATGTCCCTGTAAGTAATTAGCAATAAACAGTATTGAAAGGCGGAAATTTTATTAATCTTTCAAAGTTATGACTAGAAAATTCTGGGATTTTCAGAAAGACAAAACGACGTGCAACTGTTCGGACACATGGAAGGATATAATACGGTGGAAGGAAGAAGAAATACTGGAAACACATCAAATCAAGAAAGGAGACAAAGTGTAGGTTGTACTGCAGAAGAGCCCCCATAGCAAACATGACAATAATAAATGTGGTGTCTTCTGTTAGCTGTTAATTGTTGCTGAATGCTTCTTGTAATGTAATGTATCTATGTGAAATATAAGGACATATTTTATTCAAAGGCACTGTCTTGTCTCCTGCCCCATGTCTGTTCTCTGCCCACGGGGAGACAGTCCTGCTATGTTCCAGTATTGTTGGAACCAATGAAGTTACAACTCGGAATGTTTTACTGCTCACGTTTCCACAGAAGTTACGTGAACTAAAGCAGAAGGAGGAATTATTTAAAAAAGAAACCATTTCTATTCAAAATGCTTGTAAATGCCCACACCCCTTGCCTCATGTATATTAAGAGTATGCTTCAGTAAGGGCAGGAAGATCTAATAAGGCATCTGTCTATGTTTCCGGCAGCCATCACAAGTAGTTCTTCTGATATACTGTAGGAACATTAATTGTGAAAAAGAAGGTAATTTTGAGAAAATCAAGTTTAAAATGATAAAGGCATCACACCAAATTTCAAATTAAGGCACCAAGCAGCACAGTCCTTGCCCCCTGCTCTAACTTCTTACATCAACACAAGTCAGTGACACAGCCAAAAAACATGGTTTAGGGTCCCTATTTGAAAAAAAGGATGTATCTATGCAAGATAGTAAATGTGAATTATTCTTGTGTTGAAATATTTAACCCTTCGCGGGCGGCAGTAGTTTATGGCTTTAGGCGGCACATTATTTTGTAAAACAAAAATTCCATACAAATTGTTCAAAAGTTACTAAAATCATGCAAATATGCTTTAAAGTATCTACATACCTTTCCCCGGATTGGAGAACCATCGTTGAAGAGGTTTGAAGACAATATCAAATTTGGAGTGTCTGTCAATTGAAGAACGGCACAAGGTACACTGCACTTGAAGATCTCATATTTTGCTGCTCACTGTATGTCTATTCCTTACTATTCCATTTCTATGGGTCCAGGGCTGGAATGCGATGAATATTTACACGGTGAATGGTTTTTATGGCCAGATACCCTTCCTGACACAGACCACAAAGAGTAGGTAATGCAAGGTGAAATGGATGAAAAAAAATGAAACTGAACAAGGAGTTAGAAGGGAGCAATCGTGGCCTATTAGATGGTATCGTCCTAGCATTTGCCGGGGTTGAAAATTGGAAACCACGGAAATGTAATTCAAGGATGTCCGACGGAGGGATTCGAACCCCCTTGCCTATTCAGTCCAGAGCAGCAGGGTTCATGGTCTTATGCCTTAGCACAGTCAGTATTTCACTGATCACTGTTAGGAAACGTATTGTACCCGATACCTATTTTAGGCTATCGGCTACGCCAGCTGACATTAAGCTATAGTTGAGGTTTTGGAAAGCAAGCCGATAAGATAGCGCATCGATCGCGTCAAGAAGAAAGCCAAGATGACGTAGGAGATCGAGAATCAAGGAGGCATTGAAATCTGTGAGAAGATAGAATTATTAATAAAGATATGAAGTTTTATTGAAATATATATGGGATTATAATAAGTTAAAACAACTTAGAAGAGTATATATAACATGCATTATATGTGGAAATAATTTTATGGAAATAAGTTATTGTATAACAGAACAGCCGAGAGGAGTCGGGTTCGAGACTATCTTCGTGACGTAGGAGCACCGTGGTGGGGAGAATTAGCCACGTGCCGCACGGAGCTCATAAGCTGGAACACAGCGCTAAGCAGGTCAGTTGAGCTCAATGAGAGGAGCAGTACAGAGCAGCCCTATAGCACAGCGAGACGGGCATTGAAGGTCACGCAACACACGTAAACCGTCACGGCAAGTGTAGGCGACATTTCTCGTATCACCGAGCAGAGCAGGCCGCGCGGGTCGTTGATACAGGCGACCTAGCCGAGAATACAATTGTAGATAGCCGGGGTATTTCAAAACCACACTGATCGCATATGAAGACTTTGTTTCAAGCTTCATTTCGACGTTGTTCGAACACAGGCTTTCACATATAACCTTATAACCATGCTGTTATATAATACATTCAAACGACTTTTTACTATTTCAAGTAAACTGAATGTTTAGCATAGGCTCTGATGAACATTACAGCGTGCATTTATAAGATTTTTATCTTATACAATTTTCATGGATTACATATTACAGACAGATACAGGGTGTATCGTAATCATGAACACTATCTAGTAAAATTTTTATTTTACTCAAGTCGAACTTTGCAGTAAGTTGAGAGAGGACTTACAATTCTCAAACGGAACATTTATCGGAACAGTGGCGTATATTAGAAGAAGAGTAGGGGGTCCGCTGTTTCCATGAACTTTTCGAGAAGGAGTTGGACGATATCCGCTATGGGTAATTCGAGGTTCAACATGATCGAGTAAACGTGAATAGAGACAAGATGGCACCACAAAGCGATGGATTCGGTTCCTGACGAGAGGAGTCCAACAGCTGATTCGCTTGGGATTTCGAAGGAAATCGTCATTTCATGGATGAAATGATATTCACGCCGATCTTACGAGAAATCTTTAGGTAGGGAAAATCGACGATCTTGGAAATTATATTACAACTGATAATGAAAGGTATTGTAAGAGTTCTATCTACCTGATACGATTATTTTCATGAATACTGGGCACACATGTATATTTTTCTAATAGGAGTGATTTGATTATTAAGACATGGTTTGAATTTATATACTTCGAATTTGCTAGAATATGGAGTGACCATATGATATGGCAGGCATCATTAATCGATATTCTCACCGTTGTTTGGCTTTATTAAGAAGATGTTTGGTCTTATAGACATTTTTCCAGCTAGGATATTTTTCATGGATAGTTTTTTTTTGTGTAACGAGTATTTCGAACTCGTGATCTGCAATTGATTATCAGAAACTACTTCGTCAGTTCATTGCATACTAGCGAGTGTGTATTATTCATCAGTAGGGATTTTTCCATTGGATTGTTTGGAGATATTAAGAAGTTATTCACTTTAGTGAATGAACGTCGCTTTTATATGACAACTAGAAACTTGTTGATTCCTTTCTAGTACATTCATTCATATAGTCCACGAGGTGGGGTCCTTCGTATTTATACGATTGTATGGTGGCTACTCACCTTACCCACCGTTTAGGGAACTATCATCCAAGTCGACGGGGCGAGGTCCTTCGTATTTATACGATTGTACGGTGGTTACACATCTTACTCGCCATTGAGGAACTCATTTTATCATCCGAATGTACACGAGATGTAAGTGAATTAAACAAGGAACTACTAGTCACATATCAGTCGAGATTTTGTTAAATAAAGTAACGATAAATGTCAACAGGATTGCATTTAGTAATTCTAGTTTGCCAATCCAATATTTTGTTGCTATACTCTTTTGAGAGTAATTTCAGTTTAACAGCTGTTACAGCTGATGCTTTGATGATTTTTATAATTGTGTTTGATACCTTTGAGAAGGATTTAAAGTAATTTAATCTTGTAAGATTAATCATTAATGGTCATAATTATTTTAAGGCAGATCAGTATTGCAGATTTTGATGTGAGAGATTGTAGCACATTGGTGTTTTTCTACGATGTGAATTATGAAACTTGTGAAAGAGAATTTATGCTATTTGAAAGCAGATCATAAATTACTGAAGTAATATTTTTCCAATTGTTTAAGAAGTTGTCTAGATGTGATCAGAGTAATTACAGTCATTGGAGATTATGTGCGTTAATAATTTGAAGCCATTTATATATTTTTGTAGATCATGCAACGTGGTTAAATGAAGTTTGTGATAGGCATTTTGTGGAATTTGCCATTTGATAGTTGCAACGTTGATAATGTATTTTGAAGCGGACATGAGGTCGTCATACCCAGTCTAGCGTATTTGTTGAGATTCATGCTGTATGTGCTGAATATTTATGGAGTTTTTGTAGCAATTCTTATATTCAAATGTGATATTTGGAATATTGAAGAAATATAATGTCGTTGTGGATAGTTAGATCCAACGTGATGTCGTGGAGACAATAATATTTTTGGCATGATAATTGAATACGAGATATAACTTGGAAGTAATAAAACTGTAAGACAACGTTCTATAAACCTTATTAAACAATTTGTTAGGAAATTAAACAAATAAATGAAGTTAATAATACAAGATTTTCTGAAAATAATAATTAATGAAATAATAATCTGAGATTTAAGCATATTAACGATCTGACCTAATGAAATAAAAATCAGAATGACTAGATGAAATAATAATCTAAATAACCAGATGATTGAAATTTAAATAAGTTGATAAATTAAATTTTGAAATAAATCGATGAATTAAATAAGTGGATGAATTAAATTTTGAATTAATTAAACTGATTGAAATAAATTATTAGACGATTGTAATGATGATGAATAACTGAATTAGAAGGTGATGATTAATTAAAGAAGCTGATGATTAATGAATTTATATGCAATTAAATAAATTTAATTGAGAGATAATTCGAAGGAATTGCAACTTGAAATGTGAATGTAAATGATGTAATGGTGATGAATTAACGATTCTGACAGGAATATTTGGAATTTTGAAGTGAGAATTAATGTGAGAAATATTTAATTTTGATAATAATGATGAGGATGACCAATGAGAATTTGAATTTTCTGTAATTCACAGATAAGAGATTAATGACGATGTAAATAATGTAAATTAATTATTCAATGTTTAGGAACATTTGATTAACATGTTCTACGTTCAAATTATACCATGCAAACCATAATTTATGTGATATTTAACATGAGTGATTATTATATGTGTATGTTTAGGCAGATTAGTAACTTAATTAAATCCACATTGATGTTAAATTAAAGAGAATTAGGTCTCAGGTTTCACAAATGTCAGTGACGAAAGACATAGTGCGACAGTGATCCTGAGAACCCAAGAGAACTTTATACATTTTTCTGGTTATGTGGATTGAAATCATTTTGCATTAGAAAGGAGATGGTTCGATTTTGGACAATGACAATTTAACTTTGCATTCGACCATACTCTTAGGTAGGATTTATATTTAAAATGTCTGTCTGACTTTCAAAGTTAAATAAATTTGTTTTTATCTTAGTTGTGATCTGATGATGGTGTGATGTTCCTTTTTCTTTCCTTGTCTTGAGTAAGGCTTATCCGGAAAGGAAGTGGTTTTGCTAGGAATTCAGTTGATGGCGCCCATTTATATTTGAATTATTTTTATTAACTTAAGCCCGTAACGACCCTGGAGATACTTTGTCTCGTGAAACCCACTGCTTTTTCATGAATTCAACTGAATTTCCGACACATTCCTTATTTGACTAGAGGTTCATTTAACTCCGCTCTGTCCTGGAACTCCAGGGATGTGATGTTATAGCAGATGGGTCATCGCATCCCCAGGACGAACGGGTACAGAGAGAGAGGGAGAATTGGCGCCCAACGTGGGGCTTTTCGATTTTGTTAATTCTATGGAATCACATCAGATTTAGATTACTGAGAGATTGATCTCAAGTTCATTTAAGTGTGTTACAAAATTTATTATACTTAGTCAGACAATGTACTTGTGTGCCCAATCCAGTGTTCATGTTAATCGTATTAGTAATATCATGTTAGTTATAAGATATTTTTCCCTATACCCAAGTGAATGCAGGAATTGAGACATTGTGATGTGTTGTTGTCTAACGTCTCTATATAATTCTATATTGAAATATAATTATGTTGCCGGAGGATTTAGCGAAGGTGTTAGGAGAGTTGCAGACGGGTATGTCTGGAATTGCAGAAACCATTTCTAAGATGGAAACGGAAGTTAAAGAACAAATTAATAATTCAGAAGCTAGATTAGAAGCTAAATGTAAAGAGAATGTAAAATCATTACAGGCTAGTAACGAAGGTAATCTAAACGACAGTTTGAAGTCATTAGAGACTAGGCTACAATCTAGTACTGAGGAAAATTTGAAATTATTGCAGTCAACTAATGAAGATAATTTAAAATTATTAGAGACTAGGCTACAGTCAAATAGTGAAGACAATTTTAAATCATTAGAAAAGAAATTACAGTCAAATAGTGAGGACAATTTCAAATCGTTGGAAGAGAAATTACAGTCTCGTAGTGAAGAAACTAATACTGAATTAGAAAATAAGTTAACCAGATTAGAGAATAGTTTAACTTTGAAGAACAATGAGATGTTGAAAACTTTACAATTAGACATAATTGCAGTAAACATGAAAGGAGAGGAAAATGTTCAAATATTAAGGAAAAATATTATCGAGTTGGAAAATAGAGGGGAAGAAAATATTTTTACTTTAAGAACAGACGTTATGACCATACAGAAAGACATTAAGTCAGATGTATCGAAGTTGAGATTCGACATCGATGGTTTAGTGGCAGATGTAGGAAAAATTCAAGATTGGTCTACCGAAATATCTTTCGAGACTAAGATTAAGAGTCTAGAAACGAATCTAGGTAACGAAATAAAAGATTTGAAGACAGTAATTGGGACCATTAAAGATGAAGTCTTGGGAGAGGTCAATTCTAATATAAAGTCGTTAGAAAATCAATTGCAGAAGGATATTAGGAAGATAGACGACGATATAGAGCAAAAGGTTAACGAAAACTTAGCTTTATTTAAAAATAGAGTCGGAGCAATCGTGGAAGAACGATATAATGAGGTCGATGCCGAAGCAAAAGAGAAACGTGACGGGTTAGATGAAAAATTAATCGCAGGTATGGCAAACTTAGAAGCTAGGTTTACGGAAAGCAAGGAAGCGATGAAATTAGATTCAACACTATTTAGAACAGATGTTGATCTGTTGAAAGAACAAGTCGCGTTAGTGAAGAACACGTGCGAAGGAAAGATTGACAAGTTGAGGAACGATCTAGACGAAAGTAACAAGACGCAGGACGTTACATCGTTGGATGAGTTGAAGACTCAGGTCAAGAGATTAGCAGAAGACAGGATGACTAAACTAGAATCCATAGTTAACAGTTTTACCAGTCATAATGTGACATCAGGGGAAACATTGATAAATCAAACAGCGATAGACCGCAGTATGACGAATCAAGACACGAGCATGGTGGAAGACCGTCAAATGCAACCGAATGTGACATTCGAAAGGGTCAGTTCAACCCCTCAGGAGAATCCAAGTTCGAGTAGGAGTACGTCGGGTCCAAGTGAACGATACTCAGGTCCAGTCACAATTATAAGGAACCTAGATGACAAACCGAGAAAGTTTTCGGGAAATACAGGAGTTACACCAGTAGAATTTCTGCGAGATATTCGAGACTACATGGCGGAACACAGGGTAGCCAAAGAAAGAGAGCTAAGGATAGTAGAACGCGCCTTAGATGGATCTGCACTTACGTGGTTTAGAGCGTTCAGAAGCAACTTTGCGAACATGGAGCAATTTGCCATGGCTTTCTTGAGGAGATTCTGGAGTGCCGAGGATCAACTCAACGTAAGAGCGGAGATGTACTCTAAACGCTATTCTACGTCACATCCGACGCATTACGCCAACTACTTCACGTCACAACTGGCTAAATTACAGTTCCTTATTCCTCCATTGCCAGAAGAAGAGCTTTTGCAAGCTATAGCGCGACAGTTACCGATAGAGGTACAGCGATCTTTGATAGCATCGGGAGCCAATACGCTGGAACATTATGATGATATTTTGCGGCGATTGGATTATACGAGCGCACAGGTTACACCGAGAAGTAATCGGAACGACAACAGAAACACGCAAGAAGTAAATGCGGTAGTCGTGGACAATGCAGCTCAAACGGACAGAAGGGATTCCTGGGAAAACCGACGGAACGATGGGAATCGAGGAAACATCCGTAACGCAAGAGGAAATGATCGATATAGAGGACCATATGAAAGGCCATACGATCAAGAAGCGAGAGATAGCCGGTATAGGAATTATAACCAAAATTCCAGGTATCAGGACAGGAATCGGTATAATAACAGATATCGGGGAAGGAATAACTGGAACCAAGGTCAACAGTTTAATAGAAACGACCGACAGGAAGGCCGAAGAAACGATCCTAACGACAGAAGGGAAAATCGTGGACATGAAAGGTCAAGACAGGAGGATAGACAGCCTAGTGCACCACTCGAAGAGACAGTGAGAGATGTCAATCGAGCCAGCACAAGTGAAGAAAGAAGGAATAAACGTCAGAATAACACAGAATCAAGGTGTTAATCATTGGAAGTCATCATTATAGAGAGTCAGAAAGTACCATCATGCTGAGTAAAGGAAATTGTAGAGCTATCGTGTACATGTATAATATATTGAATGCCTGAGAGTGTATTTTTTTTTCTCAATCCTGATAAAAAAAAAAAGGAGATGTACGGGAGAGATGTACCCGATACCTATTTTAGGCTATCGGCTACGCCAGCTGACATTAAGCTAAAGTTGAGGTTTTGGAAAGCAAGCCGATAAGATAGCGCATCGATCGCGTCAAGAAGAAAGCCAAGATGACGTAGGAGATCGAGAATCAAGGAGGCATTGAAATCTGTGAGAAGATAGAATTATTAATAAAGATATGAAGTTTTATTGAAATATATATGGGATTATAATAAGTTAAAACAACTTAGAAGAGTATATATAACATGCATTATATGTGGAAATAATTTTATGGAAATAAGTTATTGTATAACAGAACAGCCGAGAGGAGTCGGGTTCGAGACTATCTTCGTGACGTAGGAGCACCGTGGTGGGGAGAATTAGCCACGTGCCGCACGGAGCTCATAAGCTGGAACACAGCGCTAAGCAGGTCAGTTGAGCTCAATGAGAGGAGCAGTACAGAGCAGCCCTATAGCACAGCGAGACGGGCATTGAAGGTCACGCAACACACGTAAACCGTCACGGCAAGTGTAGGCGACATTTCTCGTATCACCGAGCAGAGCAGGCCGCGCGGGTCGTTGATACAGGCGACCTAGCCGAGAATACAATTGTAGATAGCCGGGGTATTTCAAAACCACACTGATCGCATATGAAGACTTTGTTTCAAGCTTCATTTCGACGTTGTTCGAACACAGGCTTTCACATATAACCTTATAACCATGCTGTTATATAATACATTCAAACGACTTTTTACTATTTCAAGTAAACTGAATGTTTAGCATAGGCTCTGATGAACATTACAGCGTGCATTTATAAGATTTTTATCTTATACAATTTTCATGGATTACATATTACAGACAGATACAGGGTGTATCGTAATCATGAACACTATCTAGTAAAATTTTTATTTTACTCAAGTCGAACTTAGCAGTAAGTTGAGAGAGGACTTACAATTCTCAAACGGAACATTTATCGGAACAGTGGCGTATATTAGAAGAAGAGTAGGGGGTCCGCTGTTTCCATGAACTTTTCGAGAAGGAGTTGGACGATATCCGCTATGGGTAATTCGAGGTTCAACATGATCGAGTAAACGTGAATAGAGACAAGATGGCACCACAAAGCGATGGATTCGGTTCCTGACGAGAGGAGTCCAACAGCTGATTCGCTTGGGATTTCGAAGGAAATCGTCATTTCATGGATGAAATGATATTCACGCCGATCTTACGAGAAATCTTTAGGTAGGGAAAATCGACGATCTTGGAAATTATATTACAACTGATAATGAAAGGTATTGTAAGAGTTCTATCTACCTGATACGATTATTTTCATGAATACTGGGCACACATGTATATTTTTCTAATAGGAGTGATTTGATTATTAAGACATGGTTTGAATTTATATACTTCGAATTTGCTAGAATATGGAGTGACCATATGATATGGCAGGCATCATTAATCGATATTCTCACCGTTGTTTGGCTTTATTAAGAAGATGTTTGGTCTTATAGACATTTTTCCAGCTAGGATATTTTTCATGGATAGTTTTTTTTTGTGTAACGAGTATTTCGAACTCGTGATCTGCAATTGATTATCAGAAACTACTTCGTCAGTTCATTGCATACTAGCGAGTGTGTATTATTCATCAGTAGGGATTTTTCCATTGGATTGTTTGGAGATATTAAGAAGTTATTCACTTTAGTGAATGAACGTCGCTTTTATATGACAACTAGAAACTTGTTGATTCCTTTCTAGTACATTCATTCATATAGTCCACGAGGTGGGGTCCTTCGTATTTATACGATTGTATGGTGGCTACTCACCTTACCCACCGTTTAGGGAACTATCATCCAAGTCGACGGGGCGAGGTCCTTCGTATTTATACGATTGTACGGTGGTTACACATCTTACTCGCCATTGAGGAACTCATTTTATCATCCGAATGTACACGAGATGTAAGTGAATTAAACAAGGAACTACTAGTCACATATCAGTCGAGATTTTGTTAAATAAAGTAACGATAAATGTCAACAGGATTGCATTTAGTAATTCTAGTTTGCCAATCCAATATTTTGTTGCTATACTCTTTTGAGAGTAATTTCAGTTTAACAGCTGTTACAGCTGATGCTTTGATGATTTTTATAATTGTGTTTGATACCTTTGAGAAGGATTTAAAGTAATTTAATCTTGTAAGATTAATCATTAATGGTCATAATTATTTTAAGGCAGATCAGTATTGCAGATTTTGATGTGAGAGATTGTAGCACATTGGTGTTTTTCTACGATGTGAATTATGAAACTTGTGAAAGAGAATTTATGCTATTTGAAAGCAGATCATAAATTACTGAAGTAATATTTTTCCAATTGTTTAAGAAGTTGTCTAGATGTGATCAGAGTAATTACAGTCATTGGAGATTATGTGCGTTAATAATTTGAAGCCATTTATATATTTTTGTAGATCATGCAACGTGGTTAAATGAAGTTTGTGATAGGCATTTTGTGGAATTTGCCATTTGATAGTTGCAACGTTGATAATGTATTTTGAAGCGGACATGAGGTCGTCATACCCAGTCTAGCGTATTTGTTGAGATTCATGCTGTATGTGCTGAATATTTATGGAGTTTTTGTAGCAATTCTTATATTCAAATGTGATATTTGGAATATTGAAGAAATATAATGTCGTTGTGGATAGTTAGATCCAACGTGATGTCGTGGAGACAATAATATTTTTGGCATGATAATTGAATACGAGATATAACTTGGAAGTAATAAAACTGTAAGACAACGTTCTATAAACCTTATTAAACAATTTGTTAGGAAATTAAACAAATAAATGAAGTTAATAATACAAGATTTTCTGAAAATAATAATTAATGAAATAATAATCTGAGATTTAAGCATATTAACGATCTGACCTAATGAAATAAAAATCAGAATGACTAGATGAAATAATAATCTAAATAACCAGATGATTGAAATTTAAATAAGTTGATAAATTAAATTTTGAAATAAATCGATGAATTAAATAAGTGGATGAATTAAATTTTGAATTAATTAAACTGATTGAAATAAATTATTAGACGATTGTAATGATGATGAATAACTGAATTAGAAGGTGATGATTAATTAAAGAAGCTGATGATTAATGAATTTATATGCAATTAAATAAATTTAATTGAGAGATAATTCGAAGGAATTGCAACTTGAAATGTGAATGTAAATGATGTAATGGTGATGAATTAACGATTCTGACAGGAATATTTGGAATTTTGAAGTGAGAATTAATGTGAGAAATATTTAATTTTGATAATAATGATGAGGATGACCAATGAGAATTTGAATTTTCTGTAATTCACAGATAAGAGATTAATGACGATGTAAATAATGTAAATTAATTATTCAATGTTTAGGAACATTTGATTAACATGTTCTACGTTCAAATTATACCATGCAAACCATAATTTATGTGATATTTAACATGAGTGATTATTATATGTGTATGTTTAGGCAGATTAGTAACTTAATTAAATCCACATTGATGTTAAATTAAAGAGAATTAGGTCTCAGGTTTCACAAATGTCAGTGACGAAAGACATAGTGCGACAGTGATCCTGAGAACCCAAGAGAACTTTATACATTTTTCTGGTTATGTGGATTGAAATCATTTTGCATTAGAAAGGAGATGGTTCGATTTTGGACAATGACAATTTAACTTTGCATTCGACCATACTCTTAGGTAGGATTTATATTTAAAATGTCTGTCTGACTTTCAAAGTTAAATAAATTTGTTTTTATCTTAGTTGTGATCTGATGATGGTGTGATGTTCCTTTTTCTTTCCTTGTCTTGAGTAAGGCTTATCCGGAAAGGAAGTGGTTTTGCTAGGAATTCAGTTGATGGCGCCCATTTATATTTGAATTATTTTTATTAACTTAAGCCCGTAACGACCCTGGAGATACTTTGTCTCGTGAAACCCACTGCTTTTTCATGAATTCAACTGAATTTCCGACACATTCCTTATTTGACTAGAGGTTCATTTAACTCCGCTCTGTCCTGGAACTCCAGGGATGTGATGTTATAGCAGATGGGTCATCGCATCCCCAGGACGAACGGGTACAGTATGTACAAGGAAATACTTTGTATGAGTTTTAATGTTTATATATTTAAAAAAAAATTGAATGGTACGTAAATACGTGATTTATAAAATAAACCTATTTTATACACAACATTTAGAAATATCACTCTAAATTGCAGTCATTGTGAAACAGGTTCCTCAAAACTCTTGTTGCGTGTGATACGCTTTGAAACACTTACCCGGGTGCCTTGAGGTGTAAGTTTCACAAAAATATACCGTTCATTTTCGCTGACCCTTGGCCCTGCACACAACACATGCGAGGGATTTGACACCACTTCGGTCCATGAAATGTGGCACACCACTGAGCCTCTCATTAAAAGGTCCACCTGAAGTACGTCCTGAGCTTGTACATATTGACTTGCGATAACTAACCCTCTCTTCCACTAGGGCCTCCACCAAACACTTCCTAAACTTCTTATGGCTCGTGGGATTTTTCCCACCCTTATGTTGCACCATAGTGTACAGTAAGAATGAATTCACGATACACACTTCAAGTAGCCAAAAAAACATCTTGCGGTACCACTTGCGTGATGGTCTCATGAATTGACAGGCTGCGATATAGTGATCAGTTCAGTCCACCCCACCCATTTTTTTAGTGTAGTCTATTATTACATCAGACTTGGATACAGGTGGCTGGTTGGAGTACTTGGAAGCAACATCAGTACTGCTGCTTTGTGACAGGTGCTCAGCATTGTCACCACCCTTTTGTCTTTCCATGCTAGAGCCAATGTTTCATTTTTCGAAAGCTAATTATATCCCCCTTTTAGGTAGATTTCATTAGAAAGCTAACTATTGCAATGGGTCCCATGTTTCTACTTCCGGAAAATTTCGACATATCTTCGCGTTTCACATCCCCCAGACCCCAAAACCACCGTCAGTTCAAAAGTTTATATATAATTTATGTATATATGTATCTATCTATATAGGGGCCGATAACCTAGATGTTAGGCCCCTTAAAACAACAATTATCATCATCATCATCATATCTATCTATATATATATCAGTTTCTTGTGGACACGATAACTGCCGTAATTTTGCACCAATCACTTTGAATTTTTTACATAACATGTATCCCTATAAAATCTCGGTCGAGTTCGTTAATGGGCAAAATCAGTCGAAGGGGGTGAAAATAGGGGGCTTTTTTCGGAAAAGTGAAATTTCGCTATAACTCTCTTAATACGTGAAATATCGAATCCATTCAAAGTTCATAATATGTGTCGGATAAGTGCCAAAAATTTATGTTTGAAGAGTTTTTTTTATAGCACCAACCATTGACCAAAGGGGTGGGAAAAAGTGGGTTTTTCGGGAAACATTAATCATATCTCTCTTAATAGGCACAATATCAAAACCGTACAAGATGGAAAATATTCCCCTAATAATTACCTAAAACTTTTGTCTGAAAGAATTTTTGATATGACCGACCATTACGCCAAGGGATGAGAAAAATGATTTCGGAATTTTAAAAAATGCCAAGTGCCATCAGAGGTTACCATAACAACGCTTTTAAATTGATGAGGGATGAGCCGTTGCCATGACAACGCACTTGCACGAGATCAGATTCAGTATTTCCATCTGACTAAGCCGGCCCCGTGGTGTTGGGGTAGCGCGCCTGCCTCTCACCCGGAGGCCCCGGGTTCGATCCCCGGCTCCGTCAGGGATTTTAAAACTGACGTGAGGGTTGGAACGGGGTGTACTCAGCCTCGTGAGTACAATTGAGTAGCTGTCTGACAGTGAGACAGCACCCCGATCACGAATACCAAGATTAACGGCCGAGGGGACCCGACGCGCTGATCACGCGTCACCCAAATATCTGCAGGCCAAATGGCAGGGCAGCGGTCGCTTGGTCGGCCTTAGCCCGTCATGGGCTGAATGGTGCCAGGGGTTGACTTTGACATCTGACTAAGTGGGAAGCGGCTTCGGTGACGTAACTGGTAGCATGCAGAATGTCTATGCCCAAGGTCGCGGTTTCAAAGCCGGCCGAAGTCGTCGGATTTTCTAAGAGAGCTAAAATCCCTCAGTATGCTTTCCTTTGGAGGGGAAGTTCCAACGTTCGTTGCGAGTTGCTGGTTGGGGTGGCATCTAGTAACCAAGTTCACAGCTAGGTGTCGTTGACGGTAGTACCTGGTAGCAACATTAGGAACTACTGCTTGAAATTGACCGTCTGCAGTCCTTACCTGAATTAAGACTACTACAGCCATTACAATTCACACAGTTTTTCAGGCAGATTCTACACTCACCCAAAGTACACGGGGTTAGATGACCGCGTTGTCGCAGCCCCTAAACTGAGGAACCAACCAGAGGTAGATTTCATTAGAAAACTAACTATTGCAATGGGTACCATGTTTCGACTTCCTGAAAATTTCGACATATCTTCGCGTTTCACATCCCCCAGACCCCAAAACCACCGTCAGTTCAAAAGTTTATATATAATTTATGTATGTATATGTGTAGCCTATATATATATGCATATCAGTTTCTTGTGGACACGATAACTGCCGTAATTTTGCACCAATCACTTTGAATTTTTTAGCGAATATGTATACCTATAAAATCTCGGTCGAGTTCGTTACTGGGCTAAATCGGTCGAAGGGGGTGAAAATGGGGGGGGCTTTTTTCGAAAAAGTGAAATATTGCTATAACTCTCTTAATATGTGAAATATCGAATCCGTTCAACGTTCATACTATGTGTCGGATAAAGCCCAAAAATTTATGTTTGAAGAGGTTTTTTTATAGCACCAACCATTGACCAAAGGGGTGGGAAAAGTGGGTTTTTCGGGAAACATTAATCATATCTCTCTTAATAGGCACAATCTCAAAACCGTACAAAATGGACAATATTCCCCTAATAATTACCTAAAATTTTGTCTTAAAGAATTTTTGATATGACCCACCATTATGCCAAGGGATGAGAAAAATGATTTCGGAATTATAAGAAAATGCCAAGAGCTATCAGTGGTTGCCATGGCAACACTACTAAATTGATGAGGGATGAGCCATCAGACGTTGCCAAGATAACGCACTTGCACGAGATCAGATTCAGAATTCCATCTGACTAAGTGTGAAGCGGCATCGGTGACGTAACTGGTAGCAAGCATGCTGAATGTCTATGCCCAAGGTCGCGAGTTCAAAGCCGGCCGAAGTCGTCGGATTTTCTAAGAGCGCTAAAAATCCCTCAGTATGCTTTCATTTGGAGGGGAAGTTCCAACGTTCGTTGCGAGTTGCTGGTTGCGGTGGCATCTAGTAGCCAAGTTCACAGGTAGGTGTCGTTGACGGTAGTACCTGGTAGGAACATTAGGAACTACTGCTTGAAATTGACCGTCTGCAGTCCTTACCTGAATTACAGACTAATACAGCCATCCCTAAGTACACGGGGTTACATGACCGCGTTGTCGCAGCCCCTAAACTGAGGAACCAACCAAAATCTCTGCGGGAGATATAATTTTGCGTGAAGAAGTAACAGACCGTTACATAGTTACACATCAGTGTCGAAACCTTGCATAAGGACAGTGTGACCACAAGTATAAAAATGGACCCCAAATGACAAGAAGGATACAGTTCCCAAAAGACAATAAAATGTTTAAAATAAGCATAAAATGACGAAAAACAAAGTTAATTAAGCTCCAATTATAAAATACCTTCTCCCAATAAATGACGTCTGATCCTTCTACCAAAACCTGCATATTCTGCCTATTTTCGCCTATCCCCAAGTTTGTCCGGTGAAATCTACCTCCGCCTTCCGGCGTGCCGAGAGGAATTTTTTCATTTTGTTTGCGTAATCAGATGTTAGTTTATCCGGCATACCTTTACGCGTGGGCATTACTGTGCCAGTTGAGACCATATTCAGTCCTAATAGTTCATCAGCTAGTTCTGTGTCTACATCAAAACTTGTTGGTAATATTGGCCCTTGGTCAATGTTCTGTATGGGGATGGTATTTTTGGGTCCGCGATCCCCATTACTCACGTCTGCTCGCTTACCAGCTGTGTCGCTTATGTCGCCGTTGCTCTCAGATGAGCTGTAGAGTCACTATAACTAAAATCTGATAAATCTTTATCTGAATAATCAAGTATTGAGACTATCTCAACATCACTAACTAGTTTCTCAGATACCATTATATCCCAAAACCCCCAAAATACAGCAAATACCACGACACAAAAATACTGCGTCGGGCAACATAAATAATTATCAGCTGTCACTTCCAGGAAAAAAATCTTACCGATATGCTGAGGGGATTCCCCATGCAAGTAATGTTGAAATAAGCAGCTCCTGCCATCTATGAGGACTTTAGTGTACTTCATTGACCTCTGCAGCGCGCTATTTGAACAGAACATATATATATGGTTCCACCCGCCGAAGGTTAATAAATCAATTTCATATTCACATATCTTAAGTGCAACAATCAGTTCTTAATTTTACGTATAGTTTTCTTTTTTTGCATATTCTACCACGCCTTTTATTCTAAGTTGACAATTACATGCAAAATAATTATCGCATAGGAGCCTAACATTTCACCAGATAATAGGGTCCCTAGTTATGTTCAAACACTAGAAGATTTTTGGTAACCCTGCAGTTAACTGCAGTAAGACGAATTGGAAGTCTTGTCGGCTGTTTGCTAGTTAACCATCGCATGTGGCAGTCAAGATTGCCCTGCACTCATAAGATATGTGTTTAGCCACTTCAAGGTAGAGAATGTCTCTCACTAGTGTAAGTACTGCGTATTGCATAACTCGAATTATAGAAAAACTAGGGTGGGAATCTCTGGAAGATAGGACGACATCCAGACTATACGCTAAGTTTAACACTTACAGTAATCGGCCAGCATGGGGAGAACGAAGCAAACGTCTGGGAAATCCCACCTACCTGAGCAGGACAGATCAAGGGCCGACCACAGCGTACAAATTATGGGAAATATTCTTTCATTTACCGTGGTATTGATAATTGGAGCTCATTACCTGCCTCAGTCTTTTGATGATGATTGTTGTTTTAAGGGGTCTAACATCGACGTTATAGGCCCCTAATGAAATGAAATGGCGTGAAATGAAAGGATGAAGATAAAAACAGCTCACTGTCATGGATGAAACGAAAATGGTGTTTATAAAACAGACAGTGAGCCCCAACAATTATGCCTTATTTGAATAAAAAACAGTAAAAGGGTGATTCTTAAAAAACAATAAAACAAATAAGGCATCATCATCATCATTTCCCCTCATCCAGCTCCTGCCGGGTCGGGGTATTTATGGCACTTCTCCACTTTCCTCTTTCCTTCCACAATTCTTCTCCCACGATCTTGTCCCAGTCCAGATTTCTTTTTCTCACGCTGTTCTTCACTGAATCGATCCACCTTGTTCTAGGTCTTCCCCTTGCACTTGGCCTCCAGCATCTGTCTTGGTATTCTATTTTCCTCCATCCTCTTTACATGTCCAAACCACCTTAGTTTATTCTTCTCAATTCTCTCATTTAGTTTTCCCATCCCAACTTCCTTCCTAACATCTTCATTCCTCACTCTGTCTTTCCTTGTCTTACCTATCATACTTCTTAGGAATTTCATTTCACTGGCTTGGATTCTACTCTCTTGCCTGCTCGTCAGGGTCCAAGTCTCAGCTGCATAAGTTAATATGGGTACATAGTACATTTTATACATTACCTCCTTGCTTTTCCTTGGTACTTCCTTATCCCAAACAAGTTTTCTTACACTTTGATAGAATGCATTGCTCTGCTGTACCCTCCTGCCAATCTCCATGTCCAACCTACCAGTTTGCATCAATTCACTTCCTAGGTATTTGAACGTGTCCACAATTTCCAAACTCTGACTTCCAATTTTCACAGTGCCCTTTCCTTGTCTTTCCCCTCTTGTCATCACCATGCACACTCCCCTGTCTTAGTCCAGTCTTGTTCCTAAACCAATCTGTCTTTCCAACTGGGGTCAGTACCCTGCTAACACAGTTGTTGTACATTGCTTGCACCATTTCCAACATTTCTCTTCCCAGTCTCTTCTTAACCATGGTTTCCCATACCTTCTCTCTGGGGACACTATCATATGCCTTTTCTAGATCTATGAAAGTCATGATCAAATCCTCTCCATATTCCCAGTTCTTTTCCATCACCTGCCTCAAGCTAAAGATTGGGTCCACTGTGGATCTTCCACTCCTGAAGCCATACTGTTCCTCTTGCAACTCTCCTTCCACCTTTCTTCTCATTCTTCTTTCTAATATCCTTTCCAGTATTTTTACTATCTGTGATATAAGGCATAGTGAACAATAAAATAGATGAACACAATAAAAAACATAAAACAGATTTAACCTGAATTAAAAGTCTTAACTTACATTAAAACCTAAAAAAGTAACTACTCTCCCTCATGAACCAGATGACGAGGTCTACTGACGGCCCGTCATCACGGAGAATAAGGGACAGGGTGTTAGGCAGTTTAAGAGTCCTTCGCAGATCCACACACTCCAAGAGAATGTGTGCCACAGTAAGATCGGCACCGCAAGTACACACGGGTGGGTCTTCTCTCTTTAGCAAGTGGGAGTGCGTAGCAATCCCATGGCTGATCCGGAGTCGACAGAGTACCACAGCTTCCTTCCAGAGAGATCGGGAGGAAGATTTCTACACCTTCGTTGTCTCCTTGATGCCTCTCAGTTTGTTAGGTGGAGGCGTGGCACGCCATGCTTCCTCCCAATGCGACAGGATCGAAAGCCGCAACTGAGAGCGCACTCACTAGCAGGCACCTTATACGGTAGCGAGGGCAGTGCGACTGCCTCTCTCGCCACCTGATCAGCAAGCTCGTTTCCCGCAATACCCATGTGGCTAGGAAGCCACACAAAGGTCACCCCGGTTTCAGCGGTACACGCACTGACGAGCAGGTCGTGCACACGCTGGACAGCGGGTGATTCGGGAAACACACCTTGATCGCTTGCAGCGCACTAAGAGAGTCAGTACAGCCTCAGTCTTAGAGCCTTTCCCCAAACATATTAATGTGTTTAAGAGAAGATTGAAATGTTGTGTAAATACTGCGATGTAATTACTATAATTCCTGAATTGTGTATATTGTGTTTCGATGATATTGTTGGTAATTTTCTGTATTTGTACAATTTGTCACCGGGGAATTACCCCCATTTGCAAATATTATGTATAATAAATAATAATAAAAATGGTTACTGGAAAAGCGACTAATATCTTCAGTAACCTTTCGATAGTTGGTAACATATCTCCGTCACACTCGAGGTAATGATGGTGGTTCGGCCACTGTCTTGGCAAACCAGTTTTTGTGTTTCCCCATTTGTTTCCACTCTGTGTGGTTGTACATATCAGTATTATTTGTCTTCATTGCATTTATTCATTGTCAGGTTGGTTTTGTTTATGTTGATTGGTTGTCGTGATCTATTTGTTTTGATTGCATGTAGTACTCCCACTGCCGTGTTTCCAGTAGGATATTTTTGCTTAGAAGGTAATTTTGTATTCTAAGTTGGCCACATTGATTCTTCTTTAACTTGTTTGAACTCTTTACTGTGATTGGCTGCTTTCGGCCTATCAGAGGCCTCTTTCTTGTTTTTAAACTCTCTACTGTGATTGGCTGCTTCCAGCCTATCAGAGGCCTCCTTGCTGCTTGTAGCGACCAATCACGTGTTTCTTCTTCGTTGTTCTCTAAGTGTGTAGCCATGACACAATGCTGTGCTTCAACGTTGGTTGTGATATATCAACAAGTATCCAGCTAATCATTTCTATAATTGGTGCTATCTTCATAGTAACCGTGCTTAGCAATCATGTCCTATGCACATGATTTATATTTTGTTTGGGCAGTGACATTACGGTGATTTTCGATCTCATCATCACCATGTTTGATGTTGATACGCGTCATGTCGACGAATTCTTCAATCCGCGGCGTCGGATAGTTTGTTGTAACATGTTTACTTCTATCTTCATCTACTGCCTAACAATTTGTCTTCACGCGTATGAATAATGATGATGCTTCGTGTGATAAGTAATTCATCGTGTCTGGAAGCATGTTACAAGGCTAGGCATCATCACTAATGGAGGTTGACGCTAGGCTAAACTGCTTTACTATTGTGACAATACCGCGCGATTGGCATATCCCGGTATTTGTATGATAGCAACTATTTTGACTTCCTGCAACATCACTGGAATGGAAGTTGACGCTGGGTTTAACTACTTTACTATTGTGACAATACCGCGCGATTGGCATATCCCGGTATTTGTATGACAGCAACTACTTTGACTTCCTGCGTTTCACACATAATTTGTTTTATTAACAATTCATTTGGGCTTACAGTATCGGCGCATCACTGTAAGTCAGTCCTGGTTCGACGACACATTCTCGTTCCATGCGACCTGTTTTTTCATTATTTGTTGCAACTCCACTTGTGTTGCATATTTAAATTATATCATTCTGTGGAACCGCCGTGTATTGCATGCCGTTCTATGATGTACTGATCTGCAGCTACGTTCAAGACAATATGTGTGTTTTAGGCTCAAGACGTAACGTGTGTTAATTCTTTGAGTGTTTCTTCAATTGTGTAAATTTGTGCTAGTGTTTCTCATATGTTTATGTGCCACCTTTGGATATTTGTTTTATGTGCCACCTATTTGATAATATATATTATTATTAGTTAGTGGTGGTGTCGTGTCCTTTATGCCTTCCTGGACTTCCTTATTTAGTGACAATAATATTGTCTGGTCCTCCACATGTTTGCTAAATTGTCAAGCGACCTTTGTAAAGTCAACTCTTTGTATTATCACATCATTATCTAATGCTTTGGCCAACAAATTTTTATACATTGTCCACTATTACCAGAATACTCTTGGTGGGTTGTTGACTTCCCGCGTTGGCCATTACATTATTTGGTCCTCTCCGGGCCGGATATTGAGCTGTTCACTACTTTGAATTATTAAGCATTGTTTTGGCCATGTTGGGCCCTTGTTTCTTGCTATTTCACCAGGAAGGCCATAAATTTAACATTGTATACGTTCCCATTAACTTCCCAAGGACACAATACAGTATTCTATGTTCAGATGTTTGTTTACAACTTAATCGAGACCATTGTCTCAGTGTTTATTTTTTGTGTTAGTTAAGTTGGTTGTGTTAGTTAGGTGTGCAACTCTGGTAATTACATCTAGGCGGGCAATCCTAAAGTCATTATGGAGGATGCCCAAAAACGACCTTTAGTTAGGAAGCGTGCAGTCGCTAAGGCCATGCTTACCTCACAAGAAAAAGTAATTAGCAACTTTCAGGACATTACAGAAGAGCAATATCAAATGTTAGTGTTACGCAAACACAAATGCGAGGAAATTTATAAACAATATAACGAAGCGCAAGTCGCTTTAGAGGATATTACAGACAATATCGACGAAGAAATAGCCGAACGTTGTGACTTCGAAGATAAATATTTTGAGTTGCTGGTTAAAATTAAACTACATTGTGACAATTTCAAAAAATCCAACACTACAGACAGTGATAACCCTTTGAATAATTTGCAGAGTGCACAATTTCCTAATGCTAACGTAGCTGCAGCGCATATAAAGTTGCCTGAAATTCAAATTCCGCAGTTCAGTGGCGATTTCACAGACTGGTTGAATTTCAGAGATAGCTTCAAGGCTATAGTAATTGATAACCATGCTCTGTCTGATATTGTTAAGTTCTACTACCTTAATTCTAGTCTTAGTGGTGAGGCCAAACTCCTCTTAAAGAACATTACTGTGTCAGATGATAACTTTATGGTTGCATGGAACTTGCTGACAACTCGATACAATAACATTAGGCTCATAGCGCACAATCATGTTACGAAGCTTTTCAAGCCCCCCGCATACGGTAATGATTCAGTGTCATTGCGTGCCATCATCGACCACTTTGTTTCTCATGTCAATGCGTTAGAAGCTTTGGACTTTTAACGGGGTTCCCCTTCAAGACCTGTTATTGTCACATTTTATATTGGAGCTACTAGATAATGATAGCATCCGTGAATGGGAGAATCATGTTGATTCTGGGAGAATTCCCACTCTCCAGGACTTGGTTAGCTTCTTAGAGAAAAAATGCAAGGTACTGGAAATAACTGAAAAGAATGGGTCCAGGCCTGCATTACATACTGCTGTAACCAAACTTAAAGCTGAAGGTCATTTGCCTCAGAAACCCATGTTAACTACTACCAAATCTCGTTGTACATATTGTAGGAGCATTGATCACCAATTGTCGAAATGTGGTACCTTTATCAAACTTTCGTCCACAGCCAAATGGGATTTTGTCAGGTCTCGAAAATTGTGTTATAATTGTTTGCGTAATTTCGAGCCTAATCATCAATGTTCGAAGTACTCTTGTAACACTTGTTCCCGAAAACACCACACTCTTCTTCACTATGAGCCCTCCAGTGGCACTAGTAATGATGCTTCTCAAGCTCATGCTAACGTGGTAAACACTAGTTGCAGTAACGTCGCTCGTGACAATCAATTTTCAAGGACGCTATTACCCACTGCCAAGTTGAATATATTAGCTGGCAATGGCTTACGTGTACCTGTCACTGCACTACTTGACTCTGCATCAGATTGTAACTTAATTTCGTCACACTTAATTAAGAAATTAAGACTCCACACCAAACCTATGAAGGTACACATTCACGGTGTTGGTCAAAATCAAAGCACTGCTACTGTTGTTGCTGATGTGAACGTTTTTGCCTGTGCTACTAATTGGTCTGCTAAGCTTGAATGTCTCGTGGTTCCCAATATTGCACTTGAGCTACCCGCTGCTGGTTTCGATACCTCTGAATGGAACATTCCATCACATATTGATTTAGCTGATCCTGATTTCAATTGCACTAAATCTATTGATCTTGTTCTTGGTGCAGAATATTTCTTTGACCTGTTATGTCCTGGTAAAATCATACCAGTTGGTGATTTGCCCATCATTCAAAATACCTCTGTGGGTTGGGTGTTTTCTGGGAAGCTGCCCAGTGCAAGCACCTCGCAACCATCGCACGTGGTATCAGCACTTACACTCTCACGCCCTCATGTAGAACAACAGCTGGAAGCGTTTTGGAACGTTGAAGAAGTTGAAACCCCAGTGTTGTCTGTTGATGAATCCATATGTGAAGAACACTTCGTTGCTACTACCACTCGCAAAGACGATGGTAGATTTGTGGTTAGACTCCCTCGCAAGGTAGACTCGGAGCCTCTAGGTGCCTCTCGCTACGCTACACTAAAACGTTTTCACTCTCTCGAAAGACATTTGGCTCGTAACCCTGAGTTAAGGTTAGAATACACTGAATTCATGCATGAATATCTAGCCTTAAACCATATGCCAGTTGCCCCCCACCCGACTGATGGTGAAGTTTACTACATTCCCCATCATCCTGTTTTCAAGCCGCACAGTACTTCTACAAAGCTCAGAGTGGTATTTGATGCTTCGATGGCTACTACGTCTGGGTGCTCCCTTAATGATACCTTGTTGGTGGGCCCTGTAATTCAGCAGGATTTGTTCTCTATTTTGCTTCGGTTCCGTACTCACTTGATAGCGTTTGCAGCTGATCTGAGTAAAATGTACAGACAGATTCTTGTAGATCACAAGGATCGTGACTTACAGAGAATATTTTGGAGAGACTCTCCTTCAGACCCAATAGTAGAATATCAATTAAACACTGTTACATATGGTACTGCCCCAGCTTCCTTCTTAGCCACTCGTGTGCTAAAGGAGCTCGCCCTCACTGATGGCACAGCTTTTCCAGCTGCCACTCAGATTGTTTTAAACGACTTCTATGTTGATGATTGTATCTCGGGATGTGATTCCGAGCATGACGCACTCATTCTGTATGAAGAATTGACCACTCTCGTGGTGCAAATTGAAGCCATTCTAAATTCTAGACCCATTTCGCCTATGACTGAGGATCCTACTGACTTGTGCTATCTCTCGCCAGGTCACTTTCTTGTTGGACGACCTTTGAATGCCTTGCCCATTCCTGACGCTTCTGAAGTGCCCATCAATAGGTTGTCTAGATGGCAATTACTTCAACAGATTATGACTTCATTGTGGCGTAAATGGTCCACAGATCATTTACTCTCCCTTCAACAACGTCGCAAGTGGAACCGTATGTCTCCTAACCTCAAGGTTGGCACGCTTGTGCTTATTATGGACGACAATGTTTCTCCTACTTACTGGCGACTTGGACGTATTCTTGAGGTTCATTGTGGTAAGGACGGCCTAGCTCGTGTGGTCTCTCTACATACCACCTCTGGACTGTTGAAACGTCCCATCGTCAAGGTGTCTCCCTTGTTGCCGCAGAACTAAACACTCTTGTATTTTCATAAACAACCTGCCTGTTGTTTCTGTGCGGGCAATATGGTTCGGCCACTGTCTTGGCAAACCAGTTTTTGTGTTTCCCCATTTGTTTCCACTCTGTGTGGTTGTACATATCAGTATTATTTGTCTTCATTGCATTTATTCATTGTCAGGTTGGTTTTGTTTATGTTGATTGGTTGTCGTGATCTATTTGTTTTGATTGCATGTAGTACTCCCACTGCCGTGTTTCCAGTAGGATATTTTTGCTTAGAAGGTAATTTTGTATTCTAAGTTGGCCACATTGATTCTTCTTTAACTTGTTTGAACTCTTTACTGTGATTGGCTGCTTTCGGCCTATCAGAGGCCTCTTTCTTGTTTTTAAACTCTCTACTGTGATTGGCTGCTTCCAGCCTATCAGAGGCCTCCTTGCTGCTTGTAGCGACCAATCACGTGTTTCTTCTTCGTTGTTCTCTAAGTGTGTAGCCATGACACAATGCTGTGCTTCAACGTTGGTTGTGATATATCAACAAGTATCCAGCTAATCATTTCTATAATTGGTGCTATCTTCATAGTAACCGTGCTTAGCAATCATGTCCTATGCACATGATTTATATTTTGTTTGGGCAGTGACATTACGGTGATTTTCGATCTCATCATCACCATGTTTGATGTTGATACGCGTCATGTCGACGAATTCTTCAATCCGCGGCGTCGGATAGTTTGTTGTAACATGTTTACTTCTATCTTCATCTACTGCCTAACAATTTGTCTTCACGCGTATGAATAATGATGATGCTTCGTGTGATAAGTAATTCATCGTGTCTGGAAGCATGTTACAAGGCTAGGCATCATCACTAATGGAGGTTGACGCTAGGCTAAACTGCTTTACTATTGTGACAATACCGCGCGATTGGCATATCCCGGTATTTGTATGATAGCAACTATTTTGACTTCCTGCAACATCACTGGAATGGAAGTTGACGCTGGGTTTAACTACTTTACTATTGTGACAATACCGCGCGATTGGCATATCCCGGTATTTGTATGACAGCAACTACTTTGACTTCCTGCGTTTCACACATAATTTGTTTTATTAACAATTCATTTGGGCTTACAGTATCGGCGCATCACTGTAAGTCAGTCCTGGTTCGACGACACATTCTCGTTCCATGCGACCTGTTTTTTCATTATTTGTTGCAACTCCACTTGTGTTGCATATTTAAATTATATCATTCTGTGGAACCGCCGTGTATTGCATGCCGTTCTATGATGTACTGATCTGCAGCTACGTTCAAGACAATATGTGTGTTTTAGGCTCAAGACGTAACATGTGTTAATTCTTTGAGTGTTTCTTCAATTGTGTAAATTTGTGCTAGTGTTTCTCATATGTTTATGTGCCACCTTTGGATATTTGTTTTATGTGCCACCTATTTGATAATATATATTATTATTAGTTAGTGGTGGTGTCGTGTCCTTTATGCCTTCCTGGACTTCCTTATTTAGTGACAATAATATTGTCTGGTCCTCCACATGTTTGCTAAATTGTCAAGCGACCTTTGTAAAGTCAACTCTTTGTATTATCACATCATTATCTAATGCTTTGGCCAACAAATTTTTATACATTGTCCACTATTACCAGAATACTCTTGGTGGGTTGTTGACTTCCCGCGTTGGCCATTACAGATGGTAATATTCCACATGTGAGGCAAGCTACTCACTGCACTCACAGTAGTTAACCAAACCACTTATTTATTACCTGCGAGGCTTAGCGGTAACGTTTGGGCTCAAGGTTGCAGGATCGAATCCTAACGCAGTGAGTTGGCATTTGAGGGTGCGCTAATGTGAGGGATCCGTGTTAGTAGATTTACTGGCACGTTAAAGAACCCCTCCGGGACAAATTTCAGCACCCCGGCGTCTCTAAACGCCACAGTAGTAACTCCTGTTCTTCGTTAATCTCAGCATTAATCAAGCGACGCTGTCTGGTATCCTCTTGTGGTTGAGAATTCTGTTCTTAACCCTTTCACCGCCAGCGTCTTTCTCTGCTGACAAACCCTACACTGCCAAAGCCTATTCTGTGGTAAATTACACGCAAAACTTCCACATTATTTATGTTCATTGGATGGGCATTATTTTGTTTTGAAGGTAATGTTTGAGGCATTGTATTAATGTAACTTTATTTCATAAATTACTGGCTATTCCCGGCAAATGTTGCACTGCCAATCAAAGACGGAAAGGAAGATAATAAAGAACCCCCGATCAAAAAACGCGGCGTGAACTGTATTGGAATAGACAGCGATACCAGATAACACTGCGGGCTGCTGATGTCACCTTGCGATGATGATGACGATGATGATAATTGTTGTTTTAAGGGGCCGAACAGCGAGGTTATCGGCCCCTAATGATCTGGGTGATAGCGAAAATGATAATGAAATGGAAACCAGAACAAAATTAACTCAGACGGAAAAGACGTACAAAAAGGAATTCAGATGGAAACAACTCACAATATGGTCTTACAAAAGGGAATTTAGAACGAAAAGTTGCACAAAAAGAATAGATTGAAAAAGACCCACAAAACGTAGGCTAGATTCAAAATATGTACAAAATGCAATGTAGCGTCGAAATACTTACAAAATGCAACTGAAATTCAAAATACTTACAAAATGCAAATGAGATTGAAAATATGTACAAAATGCAATTGAGGTTCAAAATACTTACAAAATGCAATTGAAATTGAAAATACACAATGCAATTCAGATTGAAATCCAGTTCCAATCCAAATTATTCACAAGTGCAATTGAAATTCAAAATACTTACAAAATGCAATTGAAATTGAAAATGCTTACAAAATGTACGGTAGATTCAAAGGACTCATGTGGATTGTCAATACTTACAAAAAGCAATTTAGATTGAAAATACTTGACAAAATGTAATTTAGATTCAAAATACCCACAAAATGCAATGGAGAATCAAAATATGTGCAAAATGCCCGCCAAACAAAATGCAATTTAGATTCAAAATTCGTGCGAAATGCGGTTTTGGTTGAAAATACTTACAAAATGCAATTGAAATTCAAAATACTGTACTCACAAAGGTCCCTCCGCCATATTGAAAGACTTACTAAAAAGCAATTTATAGGGACCTGAAAATTTAGCATCTATTTTCCTTTAACCCCTCAGGCCGGCTATTTAATCCGGAGGTTTTCACTTCTCCGGCGGTATTTAAATTGAAGCTCAGCAGAGGTTTGGACACCAACAAGGTAAAAACTTAATAATGTTAAATCTACGAAATATAACGTAATGAAATTTTTAGGATTACTTACCGAAATCATGTCCAATGTTTCTCAGTAATATATGTGACGACTGCTCTTCAGGGTTGTCCATAATCACACGCAATATTTACAAAAGTATAATAATTTGATAAGTTCCACTTTTGGTATTTGTTTCAGGTATGTTTACAGTGAAAGCAAGATATTTACATGATAATGCTCAATATACATATTTTTCGGGTATAATTTCCAGGAAAAGCTGAATTTTGAAAAGCTTTTTAGGCCCCGTGTATGCATCCCGTGTCGAATTGTCAACAAAATGTAAATATCGCAATATTATTTCAAACCTGTTGCTTGGCATTGTTTGAGGGAATATAGGGGTGAAATAGCTCTTTAGGGTAGGTTTCTGCATTATCCCCATCAACAATACAAGCCACAAGAACACATAAATGTTGTCCCCTGTCACTGACTCTCACTTCCTGGCGCGCGACTTTGGTTTCAAGGGCGCGCCACCATACATTCTGCCGCGTAGGCCTACATATTTGTTTCTCAAACTAGTTCAATCACATTGTCGAAAGCAGCAAAAAACAGACGTGAAATGCCTTCTTGTACCCAGCATACCCGTGAAGGGGATCTTTTGTGTGCTTGTGACGAAATCTACCTCTCGCCACAAACACTGAACAGCGGTCGTTGTTATTACAGCTGAAGCTATTTCTTCTTCGTCTGGGCTGTCTCCCACTTATCCAATAACATCATGCTGTGCATAGTCCGTATCACTATCGAAAATATCGCTCCCTATACATCACTTCCACTACTGTCATCTATCAAACCAATAATATCTGCACCCGTTAGAGAATGAGACAGCCCGACAATTATTCATCTGCGACTGAGTAGCCTCTAGCCTACGAAGCAAAAGTTATCTATTAAGTAATTGCTATCGGTGCCTCCCATTCATAAGTGACTAAAACTGTCAAGTTAGATATAGTTCACAAAACAATCTCGAGATGGCAGGAAAGGATGTGGTACCTTCTAAAGCAACTTACCTGAAACTCAATAGAGCGAGTTTCATGTTCCTTCGCTGATCGATATGACTCGTCAAAAGCAACGGATATCGATCAACTTCGTATTAGTTATTATTATGAAACAGAGATGGCATGAAAGTACATAACTTCTCGGTTTATAACGTGAAAGAAGATCCGGCGAAGCAGCAGGGTTTCATGCGTAATAGGCATTCTAACTTCCGCCTGCACCGGACGTTTGTGGTACGTCGAACCGGCTGAACGAGTAGAGTCCAGCGGACGTACAGTGTACGGCCAACCGGCTTGAGGGGTTAAATTAGCATTTATTTTTTCCCTATTGAGCATCTATTTTTAGATAATTAGCATCTAATTTTTTCCGCATTCTTACGGACTACGGTATATGACGTTATTGGCGACACTTAAGATACAATTTATTGTTCAGATGAAAGCATTCTAAATAACTCTGCGTTGCACTCTTGCTTTTGCAAATACTTCAACAGTTCTTTTTGTGAAGTAGTCCTTGTCATGCTTCCGTCGTTTGGCACCCTGTAGTCTTTCAATAACAGAGGTTTGTTTGGGTTCAGAAACTGTTGCGCATTCTCATCGCTTCGCAACATGTTTTACCGATGTAATATGTTTCTGAATATTGTCCTTCTTCTCCCACCCAATACGGCAGTTACAATATTTGCAAAATACTGTTGCAGAGCCGGAACAATAAAAGCCATGATTAGCGTACTGCTGTGCTCTTTTATGAGCAGTTATAGCAGTACGTCCCATTTCTAAAAAAAAAAAAACTTTGAACCTTGAAGTGCTTGAAGGTTACAAAAAGAATAAGGTTACTATTCAAGCGGCAAGCCGCAAAATTTTCCGTTTAGCGAAGTCCACGTGTTCGACAAACCACCAGTCACCACGATGCGCCAAGTACACAAACGAGTTTCGTTCGTCAGCTGTCTGAATAAGTTATAGATAGTCGAAAGTTCGTATCTGTACAGAAATCGATTGTTATATCGACCAATATGCTTAGCACACTGCGAGTCCGAGATGAGGTATCGCTAGCTAGCGATTAGGCCATCTACTAATCATTTTCTTTTGTTTAATAAACAAATTCGCATATAAATTAGCAGATTGAAAGTAATTTCGCTATAAAATCGCACTTATTTGGTATTTTCGCATTTTGGGTCACAATTCGCATTTTGTCGCACTTTGATTTACGCGTAAAAATGGTTCTTTTTCACATTAAAATTAACGTAGGCTTGGATTCTGTACGAAATTTAAAAATTCGCATTTACCGCAAATGCGATTTTTTCAGGTCCCTAGCAATTTAGATTGTCAATCTTTACAAAATGCAATTGAGGTTGAAAACAATCGCCAGATGTAATTTAGATCGAAAAAACATACAAAAAGCAACGTAGATTAAAAATGCCTTAAAAAAATCGCTAGAAGGGAATTTAGATACACGGTGAACCAAGTAACAAAAACAGTGCGGGAATCTTAAAGAGAAAAGTAAATATAACGAGGAGAGGAGAAGGTCCGCCCCAAAGGTAAGGGACAAAAGGGGAAAACGGACCCAGCTCAGGAATCCCTCGGGGTCGCCAACTCCCGAACTCACCAGCCGTGAGCCCCTGAGGGTGTAGCATTATCTAGGGTGCACCAGAAGTGGTGGGGCTACATACATCCTGCCTCCTTAAGGGTCTTGAGCACAAGGCAGGAGGTAAAAAGAAAAGAAAAAGAAGGCTGACCCCTCGCAGAAGGAGGGAATCAGAAAAGATGAGACAAGGGCCAATTAAGGCGGGAAATGAAGAGACTCCCTAGGCCTCGGATACCCTAATACTGTCGGGGTCAGAAGAGAACAAGAGTTGACCAAGGGAGATCGACAGGAAAGGAGACGGAGAGGAGCCCGGCACAAGTAAGTGGAAGCAATGCCGGACTCAGCTGGGGTTCCGTGGTCGCTAACCCACTAGATGTGAGCCCCTGAGGTGACCTTGCGATGAATCAGCAAGCTATTCTCACACCTTGCGTTGCTGTGTGATAAGTATACAGATTGTGCAATTGGGCTACAGTGGGATTTAAGGCTTCCTGTTCAGTCCCTCACCCTTTTGTGTTTCATAAATAACCTTCCCTGGAGTGCACACAAATACTCACCCAAATTTCATCGCAATCAGATGAATGGTTTATGAACGCATAGGGGACATAAACTATCCCGTAACATTGATTTTTATATTTATAGATATTTTAAGTTAAGTGCTAAATAAATTACCACTTTGTTTGAAAAAAAAATCATTATTAAAAATAGTCAAGGAAAACATATTTCTATAAGTCGGAAAGTGCATTATTTTTATAGAAGAATTGTTTCTAACACCACATTACCTCATCAGCTGGCGCCACTACAATGGCATCAGTGGCACCAACTTTAAAACTCGTTCTATAGAATGCTAAGCTATGAACTATTAATACGAATAAATAACCAGGAAAATAAGTATTTCCGGAACAACCAAACTATCGGACATTGGCGTTCTTCGACTGAACTCCGAACAATCAGACGTTGGCAGTTAAAGGGTTAAGCTCGTTGAGGAAGTTATCAATGAGTGATAAAAGGTCAAGTGCCTGAAATCCATACGCTCACCGTAATTCGTCCCCCACTTTAATTTCCGTGGACAGTGTTACTTTCTTCAGAGGAGCAAGAAATTGTTATTATCCATTTTGGTCCGTATTGAATTGAATTCCACTGAATAATCTGTACTCCGTTCTGTCTTTTCAATACTTGTTGTATTTACAGTAGTTATCACTGGTACATGCTTCGGACAATGATGTGTCCTTCCTCAGCCACAATACATATTAAAATCTCTTATGGGTAAAACATACATTCAAAGACATGCAATTTGTTAAAATAGTCATTTGATATAGACCAAGATACCACAATGTCCATGCACTTGGAAAAATTGTCCCATTCTATAACTACCTAAACATAGCAACTTTGATGACATTTACTGTTAATAACAACTGAACTTATCTACGCCTTAAGAATGCTTGTAGAAAGCATAAAATGTGAATGTATGTGACTCAGTGAGTGTGTGACTATTGTGGATCTATAAACGAACGGAAGAACCGTTAGCTACATAATGATTACATTTACTATTTTAAGTGTTACACAAAGTCTCCAACAGACTATGGAGAAGAGTTGACAACTTATACAAGACGACATGGACCTAGTTGATAGCATCACTATCGAAGGTAAGAAAATTTTTTCTAGTGTTTTGGGTCAGGATGTTTGGACGAAGGAAAAGAATTGATTAATAAGGGAATAAGACCAATAGTTTATAGACACAAAGTTCTATATTAGGTTAGGAATTGAGAATATTCTCTCTTTGTTTGTAACAAATTACTGTCTGGAAAATGAATTAGAAGATTCGGAAAAGAGTCCACCGTAAAAGAGAGTACAGAACACATAACACGCCTGATTTTCGTAGTCATTGTTATCCTACGATGTCATTTATGGTAGTGCCAAGGTACAGGGTCATCAATTTAAGTCTCGCATCCGATACCGATCACGGCGCGGCAAGCTCTCGCGCTGACACGCGCTCACTGGCCGGTAAAAAGTCGCGACTTCTCCCCACTACTTCGCGTCAACATACAGTCATTTAATAGCAATTTCTAGTGAAAATAATTATCTACAAAATTACCTGGTTTTACAAGAAATGTTCATAGTGTTGTCCGTCAGCTCACATGCATGCCTGGCACCTCGTAAACAAGTTTCTAGACACACGGCGAATTTCTTCCTGGGTGACTTTCTTTATAACTTGGCGAATATTTTCTTTTAACTCCTCACTTGTGAGGATTGTTTGCATATGAATCGAAAACGGCACTCTCTAACAGAAGAATACTTTGCATAAGAAAGCACAATGAATACACGTTGTTCTATAGAAAACATCACTTCGCATAACAAAGTACAATGAATACACGTTGTTGTATAGAAAACATCACTTTAAGGCAACACATAAACTGTAAAATTGCCCCGAGACTGCACTGTATGTTAGGTCAAATCAACTAGCACTTCACAAGCTTGAATATGCCGGAGGCCGCATCTTCCAAGGCCACCTTCAGCGGCCTAGCGGCGTGTACATGCGGGAAATGAAATGATGACCCGGTATGTATACTTATGCACTTGTTCAATGAGATTCTGGTCTATATTTAAATTGTCTGTAGTGACTTTGTTTATACTCATTACCATCATTTTCGTCTTCTGAGGTTTTAAATCTAAACCATACTCATAGCACACTGCAAGCCGGTTACTGGTGCAGTCGTGAAGGTGACTGTGTTGCCACGCTTCTTCATTCACAATTACCATACTATAGCGCATTTTAGATTTTACTGACAGAACTTATGGCAGCACTGTACTAGGTTACTTTGAATCTGGGCTCGAGAATCAAATAAGGGAGACATTGGCGAGAGTGTACACAAACCACAGAGTTTATTAGGATGAGGTACAATTCATCGAAGAAATAAAATTGGAATATACAGCAATGTACATGTTTACAATGAACACACGAGATCTAAATTTACAACGTTAAAAACAATTCATAATATCGAACACGTGACCAGAAATATTTACATTCCAGCTTTACCCCTGTTCCTCGCCAAATACTATCCTACTACTCCACAACCAATACAAACATAGACAACTATTAGAACAGAAGGTCCTCGTCGCCCTCGTCCAGCATGTTGCCGGCATAGTCCATCTCCTTGCCCTCCTTGAGGGCCAGCATCTTCAACTTCTCTTGTCGTTCTTCTGCCTTCTGACGAGCTATTCGCTTCTTGTCTTGAATCTTCTTTAATCTGCACAACAATGAACAAAAGCATTATGTATATACATGACTAAGGCCCGGATTTTTTTTTTTTTTTTTATGAAAATAATTTTACAATATTTACATAATAAATGCTGAATAAAAATAATTCACGTTAACTTGCAAAAAGTACTGAAACATACTGGGTATTAAAATAATTTCAGTTTTATTCTGTGATAGTCTCTCAGAGTCCGATATGAAATATATGGCTCTGAGAACATGAAGTAACAAAAATCGCTTACAACAGGAAATTAGAATATTCGCCCTTCTCAAGCAGAGATATGCACTTCTTCTTCTCCTCCTCCATTTCCCGTTTCCAGTTCCCTGGGTCGGGTTGCAAATCAAGGACCTCCACAGTTGTCTATCCCTCCACCATTCATTTCTTTCAATACTTATTTTTCTTTCACTCCTCTTTTCTCTATGCTTTCCTTCACCGAATCTATCCACCTCTTTCTTGGCCCTCCTCGTGGTCTTCTTCCTGGTATTTTCTCCATGAATATTCTTTTGAGTACTCTATATTCTTCCATTCTCATCATAAGTCCGTACCACTTCAGCTTGTCTTGCAGTTTTGGGAACCCAGTTCTCTCCCTAATGTCCATATTTCTGATTTTATCCCTCCGTGTCTTCCCAATTATTCCTCTAAGGAACTTCATCTCGGCTGCTTGGATTCGGCTTTCATCGCGTTTTGTTGTGGTCCAAGCACCTGCTGTGTGTAATACATTGAGAATAGAACTTTCTTGCATTTCTCTAGGACTTCCTGGTTCCATACTAAACCTCTCACACACTGGTTGGAGTCTCTTTCCAATTTCTTCATTTATTGTACCATCTTCTGTGAGTCTGCTCCCCAAATACTTAAAGCTTTTTACCATTTCCAATGGATTTCCATTGACTTCAATATTCTGTCTTCCTTCTCTCCTAAACAGGTAAAGGAGAAATATATGATGCTTTGTGGTAAAATAACCAAAATATGCATAAATATACAAAAATATGATTTTGCATGAACTTGCGGGTCTTATACATGACAATCAATGGACAGGAAAAGGAAGATACAGGGCAGGTGTGGGTGATACGAGCATGTGCATAAGGGCGGAGAATTGGGAAAGGTGCTTTGGGGCCTTAAATAAGGTCCCAGAACAAGGAGTGTGGAAAACACACACAGTAATGGTGCACAAATTAACATGCACGGCAATGTTTGAAATTGTTCCCCTGCAAAAGTGATGAAAATGGAATGAAAGTATTTTTATCGCTCTTCTTGTGGTGTGCCAGTCCTCAGCTGTTAAAATCTTACACCTTGCACAGCACTGCTCTGTCATTTCTAACAGCTACTCTCCACAATGAGCACACTGAAGAGGACCAACCAGACATTTGACAGCTTTTATCAGCCATGTTTTTTTTTAACTCAGCAATTTTCCTAGGTTTGTGCCGTGTCTTGTGTGGGGTTTCATAGGGAGGTTATGGTTGCTTGAGCTTTTAGTTCTCGCAGTAAAGAGGCGCAAGTGCGCTTCAAAAAAAGGGAGGTAGTGCGTAGTTCGCTACTCCTGTGGGGGTCCGGGCAGGGACACCAGGAGCCCGCTCATAACCCCACACAAGACACAGCACAAACCTAGAAAATTGCTGACTTTAATTCACTGGCCGTGAAAGTCATTTCTTTTTTTTTATTAGTAGAGAAAAGAAAACTTAGATTTTTACCAAACTATGCCCTGATATTACTGACTTACACTCAGAGGAGGGGGAAGGAAGATTGTAGTATTACAGACCATTCATTTCGCGACTGTGAGCCACGGAACTCCATTTTTACGTAGAATCCAAACCACTGGACGTCACAGTTCACATTGATAATCTCAACCAGGAATTGAACCCAGTCCACCTTGGTGAGAGGCAAGCAGCTGACCATTGAACCATAACCACCCCACTCCCCATGGTAAAGGGAAAAGATATGAGGAGCCAGGGGCTTGGAAAGAAGTAGGGCCATGAAAGGAAGATGGAAGTAAAGGGGAAAAGAAAAAACCATTAATTCTGAATGAAACATCACTCATTTCTTTTTCACTTTCATTTTGATAATATATGATTTTCATACCTTATTCCATGTTCTGGGGGGCGTTATCACTAACCCTGGTCACTACTGCACTGGAAATATCTGCTAAATTACATAAATATGCATTTTTATTGCTCATTTAACAATGGCAGCCATGTTCGACAGCGCGCACACTTTGACGTCACTAGTTGCCAACAGTGGAAAACAAAATACACCACACTAATTGAAGATTAATGATGTGGGGGTACCTTAATGTGCATGACAAAAAACAGGGGTGTATATATGGCTAACAAGGGCCGCGCTACCTAACAATTATTGGTCCAGGCAAAAGCCATTGATCTGGATTCAACAATTTTTTCAACTTCTATTACTACATCATTTCCTTTCATCATTAGGAAATGTATTTTGACTAATTTCAGTACTTCAGAAAATTGTATCACACGATGACGTGTCATTGAGCGCAGCTCAGGAATCTCTCCCGTTTGCCAACGTCCAAGCCTCAAGGGAGGATGAAAGAGAGGAGTGGAGGAACTCACCGGTAGAACTCTTCTCTCTCCAGCTCATCCAGCTCCGAGATGATGTAAGCCAGAGTACGTTCGATACGAGGGATGATGACTGCAAACAGACAAACCAAATAGTGTTAGTAGTCATATTCCTGGGTTCATACGTATACATCAGAGGTTCTGAAAGTGGGCGCTGGCTCTCATTGAAATAGTTATGTCTCATATTCTGTAACAAATATTGCTATCCTCATATCCATGAACCAACGAGGGCTGATCTTTTTTCAAGTTTCGATGGACTGTATAAAAATAACAGATCGACATACCAAACTGATTTTACTACAAAATGTTTGCTTGTTTTATTGTCATGTCTCAACATAATCGCCAAAACGATTGAAACATCTGTCGTATAGTTACACCAGCTTTCCAATGCCCTCGGCAAAATATTCTGCCGCCACTGAGGTGGGTACGTGGGGACAGTCTCCTGAGGTGTTTCCTTTTAAGAATTCAAGTGTGAAGTTTTGGAACGTCTACCGTTTAGTCCAAACCAGCACTGAATGATTTTCACCTCTGTCGAGAACATAAGGAATGGTTGGGCGGCAACGCCTCGCCAAAAAATGAACACTTCAGGAGAGTGTCCAGACATATCCGAAATTTTTGCCTAGGACGTTGTTAAGTTGGTGTAACGATACGACAATTGTTTCAATCGTTTTGGCGATTATGTTGAGACATAAGAATAAAACAAGCAAACATTTAGTAGTAAAACCAGTTTGGTATGTCAATCTGTTATTTTTATACAGTCCATCGGAACAACAGCCCTCGTATCTTAGGCAGGAAGCTCTCACAAGAACTGACCAGTAGATCCTGCCACCTGCAGCGATATCTCCTTACCAAACACTTAACATATATTAGAAAGAAAATAAAGGGATTCTGCCTTTCCAATACTTATATTGAACCTACTCACAGGTACATGTTTCGAAGGTAAAACACCTTCTTCCTCAGCTTGTACATAAAAATAACAAAGATAAATTACCTTTATAAGAACATACGTTACATGAATAAAGATTTGTGAAATAAATAATAAGAAGTTCAATTGTTTCCGTTGGTGTTGTGAGTCGCTATTTGGTTGCGTCATCGTTTTTCGAACTAGTCTCTATGCTGCCCTTGGAGAACATCATGGCAAAGAAATCAACAGAATCCCTGTAGTAGTGCCATGTCCCGCTGTATGTAGTGTGTTTGCGCTTGAAACAACAGATCAAAAAAACGTGTCTCAAACACATATCACTCCTTTGCTTGCCCAAAGACATACTAAGGGCGAAGGGGAAAGGAAATAGAGGACGGGAATAAAAATTAAGGAAAAATAAATGTGGATGTTTATGAAGTGCCGTTGGCTGTTGTTTTGGGGTGGATGAATGCGAAAAATGAGAGCTATAACCATTATTGAATTTGGAAAATAAATGGTATGAATGGTGGAATGCAACAGATCAATTTATCTATTACTATAGAATGCGTCTATTAGTGTTCTGTATAAAATACTGGTTTCAAAAATTATTTCATTAAGATTGTGGGAAGGGTTAATTCTCTGTGCTTTGTCGATCTCTATTTGTTCCAGAATATTCATGAGCGTGCCTTTGTTTTCTTGATGTAAAATGACTAGATCGTTCTCTATGGTTGTGAATCTGTGCCCAGTTTCTACCCTATGGTTGCCTATCGCCGAAAATGTATTATGTTTAGAGGCATTAACATGTTCCAAAAATCTGGTGTTGAACCCTCTTCCTGTTTGTCCCAAGTAATCAGCGTCACAATCATTACATTTGATTCTGTAGATACCAGAATTATTATATTTGTTTGTTTTATTGAGAATATGTGAGTTGAAAAATTTATTGTGATTAGTGTTGTTGGTTCTGAAAGCTACTTTTACTTTATATTTTTTGAGTACACTAGTAACATTGTAGGTGGATTGATCCACAAAGGTGAACATTGCATAAGTGGAAGGTTCTTTATCCTCTTTTGCTAATCTGGAAGCGGGTTTGTTCTTGATTTTGTTAATGATACTGTTAACATATTTTATATTGAAACCATTAGCTTCGGCAATTTGGTGAATTATTGAAACTTCTTTAAGATATTCTATGCCAGACAATGGGAAGTTCAAAGCTCTGTTAATAAAACAAGTGAAGGCTGCTCTTTTATGGGAAGCGGGGTGGTTAGAATCTTGTCTAATAACAGTGCTGGTTTGAGTTGGTTTCCTGAATATTTGATAGCTCAGGAGATTGTTTTCACGTTTGACTAGTAGATCTAGGTAATTTATGGAACTGTTAATTTCATTCTCTGACGTGAATTTAATGTTACTGTTTAATTGGTTCAAATCGTTCGATTCTGGTTTTAGAGTTGTCAAGGATTATGAAAACTTCATCAACTTATCTTCCACCAAAAAAATAAACCATCATTTTTGTTTAAGATTAATTCGTGTTCCAGATTGTCTAAGAATATATTTGTTATGATTCCTGACATTATGAAACACTCAACAACCAGTAAATGTCAATGTAACCGCCACTTACAAGAATAGATTCTTCTATTTCTGCCATTGTCGACTCGAATTCAGCCAGATCTTTGCAGTCAGTTCAAAGACAGCGCGAGTTGTCACTGTTCATTATCATAGGTTAAGGGTATACGGAAATACGGAAAGCCCTATCTTAACAATGCTAACGTTGTGGCATTTTAAGGAACATTTTCTCAGGGACTATACAAGATAAAGAGTTGATTTTTTGATATGTTATAAACTAATGTGTTGGCATAGTACTGAAACTATTTTCTAAAAATAAAAAAAATAAAAAAAGATACTGTTTAGAAAATATGGATTTTTAAAATAATGCAATTTTTTTTGCAAATTTTCACATGAATATTTTTCAAAATAACCCAGAAATTTAACAATATGCTTGTTTTTACAGTTTCAGATAGTATAGAATACTCATACAAAGGAGTCCTGAAAATTTCACAATGATAGCACTATTACTTCTGGAGATAATGTACCTTTTGCAGGAAAAAAATGAACTTGTGGGAAATCGACTTCAAAGTTTCAACATTAGTGCATTCCTGGACCCTCTACTGCATGAATTATTTTTCATTATTGCCATTGCTTCAATATTCAATTGGCGTTTAGTGTCTTAGATTTACCAACAATTTTTAATTGGCGCTAAAACCTTAACACTCGTATATGATGTGGAATGCCATAATGGAATATATATATGATCTTTAGCGATTCCTACGCTAAGCTTTTAACTCTCGAAGACCGAACATTACTGCCTACTGGCCATGGGTACGTATACTTGCACGACCGTAGGTCGGTAATGTCTTTGAGGTTGAGCCAAAGGTACTCCATAAGCCTGTGGTAACTGGATGGGGAGGGCCCACGGAAAAAATAAACGGTGGTTGGTACGCGTGGATGTTGACGGGTTGGAAGGAGTACCTTTGGTTGTCGGGCTGTTTTGTCGTATGTTATGTAAAAAAAAACAAGGCATCACTATGTGTGTTTGAATGAGTGCACAATTGAATGGTTTGCCGTAAAACTTACTCTGCCCCTACATACATAGGTGAAAAGTGATATGTTGCCTTGCAGTAAAGGGTTAAAATAAAATACTTGTACGCGTGGTATCCTCATGATTTATATGTCATTTAAAAGAGCAAATTCCACAGTTTAATATTATGCAAAAAAAGAAAAATGGCATTTTTTCCAAAAATCACTTTCCGTATACCCATAAGGTTAGTAACATGGCCACCTCTTGCTGGTGAGCTATCGCAAGGAACCTAGCGCCTTAGCTAAAGGATTCTTTGTAATGGTACAGCAGTGAGATAGTAGGGAGCTGTGCTCTTTGAAGTTCTTTTTATGATTGTCTGTTGTTGATTTTTTAAATTATTATTAGGAGACTTGTTAGGGCCTCCGTGGCTTAGGCGGCAGCACGCCGGCCTCTCACCGCTGGGTCCGTGGTTCAAATCCCGGTCACTCCATGTGAGATCTGTGCTGGACAAAACGGAGGCAGACAGGTTTTTCTCCGGGTACTCCGGTTTTCCCTGTCAAAATTTCATTCCAGAAACACTCTCCACTATCATTTCATTTCATCTGTCATTCATTTAATCATTGCCCCAGAGGAGTGCGTCAGGCCTCGGCAGCCGGCACAGTTCATATCCTCGCCGCTAGATGGGGGCTTCATTCATTCCATTCCTGACCCGGTCGGAGACTGGAAGCAGGCTGTGGATTTTCATTTCATTAGGAGACTTGTTGAGATAGTGGGAGGTCTGATAGTATCTTCCTTGGTAGATGGAAGTAAAACAAGAAAGAGTATCTGTTTGTTTAGAGAAAAAGAAGGAGTTACTATGAAAATATATGTTTATACGAAGTACGTCCAGAAAGAAAGTTCCGTTTGGTAATAACATTCAATTGTGTACAGATACAGAAAAATTATTTATTGCACAAAATTCTACAACCCTTAAACTACTTTTCCACATAACTGCCGAAATGTTGCAGGCATTTGTCGTAGCATGGCACGAGTTTTTGTATACCTTCTTCATAGACGTGTGCCGCCTGTGTCTTCAACTAGTTGTACGTTCCGCTGCAGCGCAGTTCCGCATATGCGCGGTAGACACTCTGTATCAAGGAGAAGAAACGTGCGCCATTTGGAGAGCGCTGTCAGCCACGTACGCGTTGTTGTGCATGTTTACTCGTACAATGTCAGTGTTGATTGAAAATCCCGCCGCTTGTGAAATCAGATCTGTGATTCGTTTTCTGAATGCTAGGAAAGTGAAACCAATTGAAATTTATCGGCAAATTTGCGAAGTGTATGGACAAAATGCGATGAGTGATTCAATGGTGAGAAGATGGGTCCGACAGTTCAATGAAGGACGTAGTGAAGTGCACGATGAAGAACGAAGTGGGCGTCCATCTTCGGTTACAGAAGAACTGGTTCACTCGATTGATGACAAGATCCGGGAATACCGCAGGTTTACAATTAGTGCTCTCGCTATGGAATTTCCCCAAATCTCACGATCACTAATTCATGAAATTGTTATTGATAAACTGAACTTTCGTAAACTTTGCCGACGTTGGGTACCAAAGATTCTTACGGAGCAACACAAAACAAAACGGATGGGTAGTGCACTTCAGTTTTTGACCCGTTACAATGAAGGCGGCGAAGAATTTCTGACACAGATAGTCACAGGAGATGAAACTTGGGTTTCTTACTACACCTCTGAAAGTAAGCGGCAATCAATGGAATGGAGGCACACTTCATCCCCAGCAAAGGTTAAGCCGAAACAAATCTTGACACCTCGGAAAATGATGTGCAGTGTTCTGTGACTGGAAAGGCATCTTACTCATTGATTTCTTACTGCGTGGTCAAACAATCAATGCAGATGCTTAGTGCGAGACACTTAGGAAATTGCGCCGCGCAATACAGAATAAGCGCCGAGGGTTGCTGTCAAAAGGTGTTGTTTTTCTTCACGACAACGCACGACCACACACTGCAAATGTGACGAAAAACCTCCTACAGGGATTTGGCTGGGACGTGTTTGACCACCCTCCGTACAGCCCTGACCTCGCTCCTAGCGACTTTCATCTGTTCACACATCTCAAGTCTTTCCTTGGCAGTCAACACTTCAACAATGACGACGAGCTGAAAGAAGATGTTTCCAACTGGTTGAAGACACAGGCGGCAAACTTCTATGAAGAAGGTATCCAAAAACTTGTGCGACGCTTATGACAAATGCCTGAAAAAGTTCGGCAGTTATGTGGAAAAGTAGTTTAAGGGTTGTAGAATGTTGTGCAATAAATAATTTTTCTGTATCTGTACACAATTTAATTTTATTACCAAACGGAACTTACTATCTGGACGTGCCTCGTAAAACAAAGATTTCCTTTTTGTGTAAAACAACCAACACCCTGAAAAATAGTACAGTTACAGAGTGAACAGGTGAATTGTAGTGCATGTTCAGTGGAAGATTCACAATAAACTGATACAAGTAACGCCATTACCCATGGATAAGTGGTAAAAAGAGATCCCATGAAAGTTGCCCTCCTTAGGAAATATTCAGTACTACCATTGTTCTTCGACGTTTACTTGTGCTCCCACCAGGAACATTAATTCTACACACAAACAAAGACCGTAAGCTTCAGGTATCTTGCATCTTGCCTGCAGACTGATGGTGGGATAGTAGGATAAAGGCAGCGTGGAGGGAAGTCACAGGCGTACTGTGCAACAAAAGGATGCCACTACATCTATACCGCACAGTAGTACGTCCTGTTGCTTTATACGGTGTTGAATGTCGACCGGCCGATAAAGCTACGGAGTGCCAATTACACAAGATGGAAATGCGTATGCAACCTTGGTCCATGGGCATCCCACTCCTGCATCGTGTTCACCAGCAAATGGGCATCGCACCCATCACTGAGAAGGCACGGGAAAAGCGTCTCCAATGGTGTGGTCATGTCCTGCGAGCTGCACCAGGAACAGTTGCTAATTTCACCCACTCGTTTGAAATTAATGGGCAACGTCCAAAGCAGCGCTGGCATGACACAGTAAATGCTGACATGAAGACTCAACTTTGACCACAAGATGGCCAAGATCGTACAAAACAGCGAGGCAAGATCAAAATAGCGGACCCAGCACCAGCAGGGAAACGCTAGGAAGAAGACAAAAGCAAAGCGCGTAAATATCAAATATCAATATCTGTAATATCAATGCATGAAATATTTTTACAAAAGGTTGTTGAACTTTGATGTTGTAACCGAACTTTTGTTACAGAGACTGTTTTTTTTGTTTTGTTTTATTGGGTTGCCAGCCATGGACACTCGTTGGTAGGCCGCCATGGAGAATCTTGTGTGGTCAGTGCCCATTGGATTCAATTTTGGTGGCCTATCAATAGGTGGCTTTGGCTGGTGGCATGAGGTGGCCTTGATCATAGGGCAGGTTGCCATGGGGATGATCTGTTTAGAGTGAGGTTGGAGACAAGATGGAGGCTGCCATGCTGAAGGGGAACCCAGTTTTTTTCTGAGAATGGGAATCATCTGTTGATTGTGAAGAAGGCAGGCACAATGGAGGTGGTTTAAAAAGTTTGTTGGAATAATAATAAAATAGGAACAAAAGAATATTAAGCTTTGTGAGTGATTTAATCTTATTTTGAAGATAATTGTAGATACTGAAAAGGAGATGCTGGTAAAGGAAGATTGCATGCATGTAGACAATAGCTTTGTATTTTTTATTTCGTTATGTGTCCAACATCATCTCGACCCAGAGATTATTAGAAGAAGGAAATATAGTTACATTGATTGCCCAACAGCGTGGCATGTTGCTGTTGGTCGACCCCTAACCAACAAATAATTATAAATGTTTCAATGTGCTCTAAGAATAGTAAATTGTGTGCAATTATTGTAACTGGTGCGCCCGCTTTAAACATGTGAACTGTATTTTGCATGGCGCACAATGCCCTTGGAGTGTTTGTTTCCCCCCAGCGGGCCAGTCAGTTCAGTTGCTTCGAATAAAATATACAAAATAAATATAATAAATATAAAATATTTTAGTGATTTCGTACTGTTGTGTTTATTTTTTGTGTATACATACGTACAGTACATACATATGTAAATACACTCACCGGCATAGAAAGCGAAACAATACGAATATCAGACAAAACTCAACATTGGACCGTTTCATATCTAGTATAAATTGAATGCTGTGACTTTGCAGCGATATGGAAATGTGCCGTGATTTAATTCGCTCATTTGAGAAGTTTCAGGCGCAATAAAATTGATAAACATTGTTGATTATGATAATCACTACACCAATGTCACAGTTTCCCGCCTTTGGACAACAATAACTACAAGCGGCTGTCTTAAGTTTTATTGCTGTGAATTCTCGTGTTAAGTATTGTTGTGATTATTAGGGCTTGTCTACAACAATCGCAAACACACAATGCAACAGGTCGGAGGACAGTACGATAAATTTCAGGTTTCGACATTTCCAAATTCGTGTACCGTAGGCCTATGTGCAATGTTGTGATTGTCATGGTCATTAATGTTTAGCAATTATTAATTATTGTGCTAATTAGGGTAATTAACTTATGATACATTGCCATATTGTTGTAATGTCATAGTATTTGATTAATACGAGGTTTGAAACGTCCATCATTGTGTTTAGTTTGAAATTCGTAGTGTTTCGCTTTCTTTGCCGGTGAGTGTATGTAGTGAATTGTTTTTGTAAAACGAGTGCATTTTTCTGGATTTAAAGATACAAATAAATCAAAGTACAATATGTATGTACATAAAGTGTATATTTTTATTTATCTTAATATTTTTAGTGTAACTAGGAATTTCTAGGTCATGTTCGATAATGCACTGTAGCCTACGAGAAGAGGAAGGAACAACTCACCATGCTCGATAGCATTCACTCTCCTGTTTGTGATCTTGATCACCTCATCCAGAGTGACGAAGGAAGTCTGTAAAGAGGCCAGCTCCACCAGAAGCTTCACTGCACTCTGGTAGTTCTTCTTGAGCTTGGCCAACTGCTGGCCACCACGGGCAAGACCGGCCAGTTCATAGGTGTCCGTACCGTCCTGGTAGCTCTCGAACACGGGCAGAGTCACACCTGGAAATCACCAAACATGTTTCGGGTCAACCTTCTTCAGCAAATTACAATCAAACCTTAACTGACTACATTTATTAACACGATAGTGATCCATACTTTCTGTGTGGTTTGAGGCTATTCTATGGTATTTATTCAATGAATCTGATTATACATTGTGTAAAGAACTATATTTCGGTACAATACACATGCATTTACAACAAGTACCTGAATAATTACTGGAGATTGTGATTTGTCGAATACACTCCCTCCATAAGGTTTCTTGGCGGTACAGTCTATTATGTGTGTATATTGCGGGGCCCTGGGCGATATGATAAGGTGGGGCCCACAACAATAGGAAATATAAAAAAATATATCACATCAAATGGAAAATAGTTTGGTAATAATTATAAAATAAAGAATAATTACAATATTTTGAATACACTACAGTACAGTTTTTTTTAATAATATGAAAGAAACCTTGAAGTCCCCTTGAAGAAGATTATGTAAACTCTGAAAAATTAAAATCTTACTTTGTGACTTTTTTCCAGACTGAAAGTCTTCTGTTATTTCACTGAAATCTAAACTTGCTAAACGTCACGGGAGGTCATAGTTGCAATGCAAAAAGAATATCAATTATAAATTAGTTTGAAAAGTTTGAAAAGTATAATTAATTAATCAATTAAATTTAAAAAAGCCTTAGCGCGGGGCCCTGGGCGGTTGCCCTTCCCTAGACTCGCCTTTGCTATATTGATATAGTCTGAAGTGTTCATTCATGAGGAAACTATGCAGCAAAAGGTGTGATCACTAGGGCTCGGATATTTAGGTGCTAAAAGCAGGGAAAATATTTATTTTTTATGTATTAAAAATACCTGAAATATGTGACAAAAAAGTAAAAATATTTAATTATAATTTAGTTTATTAATGTGAATACGAACAATATGCAGTACTCACGAATGCTATGTCTCACTGACTGCTGAAGCATTACAATACACAACGAGATACATCTTCAGGTTGTCCATCACAAATGACCGACGATTATCGCGAAACACTTCTTCTGAAGGCATGAAACTGCGGCAATATGTTTCTTGCCCTTGAAGTGTTGTGTAACTTGAGATCACTGTTCAGCCTTGATTGCTTTCCCACATGGTTGGCAGAGCAGACCCATCAGAAGTAAAATTATTTTTAAATTCTGCCACAGAGGATAACTTGTAGTTGTTTTTACTTTAGGCATCGTAGAACTGCCTTACACTTCACAGTGATAGAAATGGACTGCATGTGAGCGACACTGGTTCCTGGTAGTTGGGGGAGGGGGAGGTCTCGCACGTGGTGCAATATTGCTATGGACAAGGAAATTCCCGGCTTCCACAGTGAGTGGCACGGGGCAACAAGTTAAGAATAACACAGTTGCAAGCTGAAGTAACACAAACAAAAAAATGCAATAAACTGATTTTTAAAAATGTAAATATTATGTCTCTTTATGTGCTAATTAGTGAAAAGCAGGAATTTATGTATTTATAGAAAAATGCTTAAAATATGTATTTACATAAAAATCCGAGCCCTAGTCAATCACTGTATTGCATCAAATATAAAATTATAATAGTGCAATTAAGTTCAGAGGAAATGTTACGCTTCACTCGCAGTCTGTGTCCAGGGAAGCCTTTATCACGGCAAGTGTCGCATACATCACGGTACACTTCTACGTGGTGTTCTTCAACCTCAACACCAAGCACTTCATCTTCCTCGCTGTCCGTTTCATTCAGTCTCATAGTCATCCATTTTGCACTTATATATCAATAATTAATATAAACTCATAAAACGGAATGGATATGAACAGGAAATGAGATTAGACTATGTAATAATAAAACTAAGTCAAGAAAAGGCAGTTACAAGAACAGCACTATGAGTATGGAACAGATCTACTGGTGGCCTTCCTGGACATTGAGAAAGCATATGACAGTGTATGCAGAAACAAAGTATGGAAGTCCCTGGAGGATAGAGAAGTAGAGAAATGGACTATAAAGAGGATAAAGGAGATGTACAAGGGAAGCGTGAGCTGTGTGAAAGTGGGAGGACAGAGATCGGACTGGTTGGGACAGAGAAACGGCCTGAAACAAGGAAGTGCACTGTCGCCATTACTTGTGGTGACGGATGACATAATGACCCGAGGGGAAGGAAGGATGAAAGCAATGGTGTTTGCAGATAATTTGATGATTTGGGGAAACAAGGAGGAGGAGGTACAGGAACAGTTGGATGTGTGGGAAGGAATAATACAAGGATATGGGATGAAATTTAGCATAAATAAGAGTGAGATGGTGATCACAACAAGGAAGAAGGAAAGAACCACAACGGGAATAACAATTGGTGGGGAACAGCTGAAGAAAGTGGAGAGTTTCAAGTATCTGGGAAGCCTGATACAAGATAATGGAAGAAACGATAGAGAAATAAATGAGCGGGGGGTACAGGCAGAAGCATTTCGGAGGAGTGTGAGAAGCATGTTATGGAGCAAGGATGTCCCTCAGAACAGCAAAAAGATCATATATCGGACGTACTATGACACTATTCTGACGTATGCCTCGGAGACCTGGGTTATGAAAGGGAGAAGAGCAAAATACAGGCCAGTGAGATGAGGTTCTTGAGAAGCAGTATTGGAGCTACAAAGATGGACAGAATAAGAAATGAGAGGACCAGAGAATTAATGAAGGAGGAACCATTACAGGATGGTATAGAGAAATTTAGACTTAGATGGTATGGACATGTAAAACGAATGGAGGAGAAGACGAGAACTAGGAGGATACATGAGACGAAGTGGGAAGGAAAGAGACCAAGAGAAAGGTGGCTGAAGGAGGTGGAAGAAAGCGTGAAGAAGAGAGGAGAAGACTGGACAAAGGTGGTGGCTGAGAGATGGTGGGAAGACGTTGGAGAGGCTTGTGTTCCAAACAGACCCGGCCAGTGGTTGGAAACTGTGCAAGATGATGAAGTCAAGAAAAAGTCACGTCAGTGGTCGCATGGATCACAGTTGAGATCCACCAGAATACATTGCTTCATAACGTACCAGCAATCAGTAAAATTTACCTGGCTACTGCATGTGAGAGAGGCAGGTACACAGACGTTCCAAGCCAACAGTCATACCAATAAGCTGGAGCGACAAAACCTAACGGCTGGATCACTATCGTGATCCGCGCGACCACTGTAGTGTTAAGATACTTATAAGCCTGGCTGGCCCCTTCATAACTAACCATTTTCCTATAATGGTTATGTCTTTGCTTTTTAAACAAGCAGAATTAAAAAAACAATATAATGTGATACAAACTTGTTACATTCTTTGTGTTAATAAGGCTATACACCAAACATTGTTGGGTGTGTGCAACTAGGATGCGCGGCGATATTCGAGCGAGACAATGTATTCTCGGAATGATTTGTTTAAACTGTCGCTCTTGCGAAATTTCAGCTTCCTATATTTTCTAATTATGTATTTTGTGGAACGGAAAGTTCACCCCAAACACAACCACTCTTCTCTGAAGTCTTAACTCAACACGACTGGGCAGTTTGCTGCTGGCTGCATCTGGGGTAACAGCCTCGCCCGCTAGCTAGCTAGGCTGTATCTGGGGTAACAGCCTCGCCCGCTAGCTAGGCTGTAACTGGGGTGATGACTCACCCCTAGCCAGCTCGTGAACTGTCGCCTCAGTATTTGAATGGAGATTGTTGGAAGAAATGAAAACATAAAAACACATATAGTGGGCGATGTATTGAAGATAGAGATATGCTCTCACGGACTTTTTTGCAGAACTTTTCATGCTGAACAATTTTTTCACACATAGTATATTGATATTTTTAACGGTTTGCCCAGCGTAAACTTATAAACAGCACGGATGCCATGTGTTCCTTTTTTTCGACTTTTTCACTGAAATCGTTACTGCTCGGCTTCCTTTGATCATAAATAAATCATGTTCTACAGAAATCTTCCTCAAGATATCCTTCACAGAATGGTGAAAACTGCATCAAAATACATCCTGAGGTTCACCCGTGACATCCAAAAACGACAGTAGCGACATTCGAGCACAGCAACAGTAGAGAGAGCGTTGCTGCAGAAGAGAGATAAAGCGATATCATCACCTTTCACTGTAACACTTGTTCACGAATGTCACTGCATTCCAACAATTTATCTGACGTCGCGTCAAAAGCAAACCTAACCTAACAAACAGCAAATTGTAACACTGATTGAGACGTCGCCTGGTTTTTGTCACGCATAAATAATCTTTATCCAGATCTTTTTGTATCCCACATGTTGGCAACTGGAGCAACGTCAATGAGTGTGCCTTGTTAACAGTACAGCTTCCCTTGTTTCACGTTTCTCCTGAAGCCAAATTGGTCTTGACCCAACTCTGTTTCTATCTGTCTTTCCATCCTCTTTAAATTATTCTTCGAAGCACGAGTGATCAAATTGATTGTACGGTAATCTTCACATCTGTCAGCTCCTGTTTTCTTCGGTATAGTGATGGTAACATTATTCTTGAAATCAGAGGGTACCTCACCTATCTCATAATCCTATACACCAAGTGAAATAACCTGATCAGACCTGTAATACGTATTTGACGATAATTGAAGCGAATAATGGTGCACTGAGCTGGAATTTCAATTAAATCTGAATGAGACCAGAACGTGTCGTTTACACCTGCATCAGACATCATCGTGGCTTTTACATACGTTATTTTATCATATGGCCGACATTACCTATTAAAATTAGATAAATTCTGAAAGAAAGTAGAACGCGGCTTATACACTTGCAGCAGACATGAATGAGACTTTCACATACCTTGTGTCCTTGTTTCATCTTCTGCGCGATATTATATATTGAAATTACGAACCCTGGTCACCAGCCTACTGAACCTCACATAATGTGCTTAAGTATGTAAATATGTGTTTTTATTTATTGCTCTTTTAAAAACGGCTGCCATGTTCCAACAGCGCTTGCATCTCAATCAACTGTCAACAAGGCGCACTCTAGCGGCAAGCTCCGAGGCGCACACATTGTGAGGTACAAAATCACTGTTGATAAAAAAAAAGTGGGATACAAAATCTCTGTTGAGAAAGAAAAACATTCATCGGAATGCAATCGACTGTAACCATTGTCAAAAACCATTGATCTGGATGCATTAGGCTGTAACCACTGTCAAAAACCATTGATCTGGATGCATTAGGCTGTAACCACTGTCAAAAACCATAGATCTGGATGCATTAGGCTGTAACCATTATCAAAAACCATTGCTCTGGACGCATTAGGATGTAACCACTGTCAAAAACCATTCATCTGGACGCATTAGGCTGTAACCATTGTCAAAAACCATTATCTGGACGCATTAGGATGTAACCACTGTCAAAAACCATTGATCTGGACGCATTAGGCTGTAACCATAGTCAAAAACCATTGATCTGGACGCATTAGGCTGTAACCATTGTCAAAAACCATTGATTTGGACGCATTAGGCTGTAACCACTGTCAAAAACCATTGATCTGGATGCATTAGGCTGTAACCACTGTCAAAACCATTGATCTGGACACATTAGGCTGTAAACATTGTCAAAAACCATTGATCTGGACGCATTAGGCTGTAACCATTGTCAAAAACCATTGATCTGGTCGCATTAGGCTGTAACCATTAACAAAAACCATTGGATTGGACAAAACGAAGGTTAGAATGGTCGGGTGTGGGTGCGGCCTTGATGTCCAGGTATCCTCTTGTTGCAGGTTACAGATAGGTTATGTTTTATCCACCTAACTTCCACTTCACTATGGCATTTCGCGCACGGTAGTGTTTTTGGTACTAAAATGTGTTGTTGCAATAGCTTCAGCAACTTCTTAGGTTGATCTTAAGCTCTACCCACAATGTGCTGTCGGCAGACGGCAGATTAAGTCAGAAGTAGGTAGTTCACAACATAGCCACCCACAATTCGCAGTCGTTAAAATGCTAGGAGTAAATAATAACTTGACTTTCATTTATTGCTTGAGAAAGTTGTCAATTGTCGATAACCTAACCTAAAATTTACATGGATGGGCGACTTGGAGCTGTACGGTTTATTTTTATTGCTGCTAACTGGTACAGCATTGTTAAAATTGAGGAAAAATACTCGTACATCCAGTATCCCCTCTTGTAAATAATTAATAACAAATCCAACTCTGAATTAGGCCTACTGATTTTTGAACAGAATTGTTTTTGTATAGCTGGTCATTTTTGATTGAACGCCCGAGGGCTCCCAACACGTTCAATCTATTACTACTATTTCGTAATTTATTTTTCGTCATTAAAAAATGTATTTTGGCTAATTTCAGTACCGGTGGGCCCTACTTTAGAAAATATTATCGTGCGATGAGCTCTCATTCAGCGTTACCTTCCACTGCATTACATTTGCTACAAAGGAAAACTTTATAATCAATGAACTGTTTCCTTTTAAATACTTGGGCTCACACATGTCATATATCCAACGGCGTTCCCTCACAAGATCAATGAATATATCTTCTATCCCAAGGTCAGTACATTCAGTCATCTTTTTATATACTGTAATTATGCGAAGAATATAGGCCTACCGCGAATACAACTAGTCAACTACACAGCTGATGACAAGCGGGAAAACGACCAAGTGACGTCAGCTTGTGATATTTTCTGATTGGCTCTTAAACATGCAGTTGGTTTTCAAAGATAAAATTGGCGACAGCCGACCACACGCTGCCGATTGTCAACTATCTACTACCGACATACAAATTCACATTGTGAATGACGCCATAAGAGAGCACGGGTCTGACTTCAACTGCCGTCTGCCCACTGTGCATTGTGGGTAGAGCTATAGAAACACCGATTGTTATCGGGCAACTTCGACAATCCATAATGAATAAATTATTCAATTCGGCGCACTATCAAATGAACTCACTGCTGCACACGATTGATGTCCACTAGAGAATGAACTGGGTGCTTCTTTGTTTTGTATAGTACCACAAGGGTGAGGTTGGCTGTACTGTGTTAATGATGATACTACTGCCATTACCCTTAAACAACTCTTCAGGAAGAGTTACATGCGTTACAAACCATGTTTAAGGGTAATGGCTATAATGAATCCACTATATATAGGTCCCTACAACCCAGAAGGAGGGATAGACAACCTTCTCAGAGCTCCGACGTGAGAGGAACTGCTTACCTCCCTTATATTTACAACACCACTGACCGTGTTGCTAAGATTCTCCGCCAAGCACAAGATAAACAGTTTTCGGCACTATGACGAAAATTGGGCAACGTTTAGCATTAAACAAAGATAAATTGTCCCCAATACTACAACCTGGGATGTATGAAGTCCCTTGTACTTGCGGAAAAGTCTACATTGGACAAACAAAACGGTCCATTGCATCTCGCATCTAAGAGCATCAAAGGAACACCAACCTGACAAATCAGCTATAGCTGAACATGCCCTGTGTTCAGGGCACGATGTATGCTCATGTACTTGCCCTTGTTAAGCACAACTGGTCTAGAATTATAAGGGAGGCAGTTGAAATTCGTAAAAACCCCAATAATTTTAACAGAGACACTGGATATCAGCTAAGTGACACTTGGCTACCAGTTATTAACCAATGAATGCCCGAATTAATACTTTTTGAAAATTTTGCTTTTTTATTAATAAGTCATACCATAGGGAGTTATTAAGCTGCTCAAACCATATTTTACGAAGGTGGCATCTTAATACAGGGTGTTACATATATGTGTGTTGTCAAAACCCTTACTGCAGATTCTGAATGGCGATTTATAAATACAATAATGTACCAATTTCATATTTATTGCTAAATACTTATCTTGATAATATTACACATTAAAAAGCACTGAGCAAGTATTTTGACACCTTTGAACCTTCGATCATAATGTCAAGTGACTAGTTACATGGTTGTAATGTTTTTTACTAATGGTTCCCCTAAGTTGTTGTTATTAAAAAGAATGTTCAACTTATTACTGAAAGGGTAAATATAAGAACCAACAACCAATCCCACCATTAAAGTAACACCTGAAAAGTTTTATGGATAAGAAGAAAAATCCGGGTGGGTGCCAACTCATATACAAATTAAATCTATGAGTAACCAATCTCTAGTTCAATGAAATAGAAACACAAGTCCTCTACAATCTCAAGGGGTAGGGTATTTCTGAATACCAACCAAGATACCATCAGTGAGGAAAGCAAGTTTAGATATCTACTGCAATATACAATCAATTACAGGGAATGTTACTTACGGTTTGAGGAGAAATATGAATATCATATATAATATATTTGTTTTGCTCCAGTAAAAGGATATGATTTCTAAAATCTTTCTTTATTAAAAGCAATCTTCTCTACTAGAAGCATTACGGGACCAGCAATGATAAACAATCCAGACACGTTCATTTAGTGTAACAAAATCTTCCAGTTCACTTATACAAGCACATACACCTATATCTCCAAACCTACAAAAATGATTTTAAATATCCTCTCACATCCAGTGTTCATATATATATCCTCTTCTTGCCTTTTTTAAGATAAGCCATTTCCTCTACCGCTAGATCCTCCTCCATGGATTCCACAGATTAGCACTCAAATATGCATAGTTCATGATCTCACCACCGAAGCGCTACTATGATAAAAATGTCACATTCGACCCCAGAAATCTTGACAACAAAGTCATTTTGGAGGGATTTCTGATACACATTTAACCCAAATATCCATAAGTACGTTAGATACCATGTCCAAGACCATTTGCATCTTCAGTAATTGGAGCAACATCTTCATGAAGACCCTTCACCAAGATTTTTCCATTTTTGTCGACAAGGGTGCTGAGATGTTATATCCAGTCAGGCATTCTTTCATACATAGTTCCACCAAACCCTCCACTGTGAAGATCCTTGGCAGCATATTCATCTTTTGCATAACTTCATTCATGTGAATAGTCTGTTCCAACTTGAACTTGGGGAGAGTCACATCAACTTTTGTTCGCCTCAGTCCATTTTGAACAGCAGTGAGGTTCACAGTCCGAGAGAGTTCATCCAGTTCTCTGCTATCTCCACAACCTCGTGGCAAGAGAATCAACATGAGAAATTTATCTCCCTGGTAGTCCAGCTGAATTGCTTGGTAGTCAAGGAAGTTACCATACATATAGCTATCTGTTGTATGCACCATATTCATATTTGTCACATCATTGCATGACGTATGAAACTGCTTAGATCTTGTGTCTCTCGAGTTGATTTACTTTGTCCAGTTGCCATTGAAGGATATTCCATTAACTAAAACTGCACGAGTTACTGTGGTTACTGCATCATTATGTAGGGTTTATCATAACCAGTCTTCATATATCCATATAATTACCATATTTAGACTTCTTGAATACGAAAACTTAGAAATCATATTTCAATTATACAAAATTACTGTACCAAATCAAATTAACAAATGCAAAAACCAAGGTAAATCATGGTCAAAAGATATTTAAAAAAAAAACACAGAATTAATGGATTGACTAAGACAAGAAAGAAAATTAAATAACATTCTCACTAAAAGATATGTACCTTACAGCAAACCAACAAATGTACCTTGTGCAAATATATCCTAAGATAGATCACAAGATAGACATAATATGCCTCAAAACATGAATCATAATAATAACGAAGTCGCGTAACACGCCCCCTACACATTTAATTCCAAATATACATCCATCACATACACACTTCTTACACACATAAGAATATACATAAACATAATTTACTAAACCATAAACTCTGCATACATAATACCTATCTCTAAATGCCAGGCATAGATGTACATCTACTTCTGTAATAACTGTACATTATAGGTACCATACAGAATTCTCCCTTCATCTTCTAGAACATTATGCACAAGGACCTATCCTTTTTTTCTACTTTTATAATTCCTTAATTCCACCTCCTGTGTTCCCAGTCTACTGGGATCTCCCTGATCATCTGATTACACACATCAAATCTACTATTTCCTACTTCCAGCCTTTCCTCATCCTCTACTCTACATTCACGTAACATCTCCTTTAACTGCTGGTCATTCTCATCTAAGCTACTATCACTTACCAATTCCCTTAATTGCTGCACATCTATTCTACCATCATCTATTTCCAGCCTTTCCTCAACTTCTATTCTAATTTCACCTACAATTTCCTCTACCTGCCGTTCATCCACTCCAATTTCACCTAACATCACCTCTAACTGTGGTTTCTTCTCCTCTTCTACTGCTTTATCAATAACCTCTACCTGCTGCTCCTTCTCATCTAATTTCTGGCAAACATTCCTACTTATCTCCTGATTATCGTTCTTTATTCCTCTACCCCACTGGCCAATTAATCTAATCTCATCTCCTCCCTAAATTGAAAACGTAAACTTAGAACACCTTCCAAACTATCCTTCTCCTTAATAATTGTACCAGGGTTTACCACAGCCACCCTTGTACACTTTGCCCTACCACTCTCACCATCACTATCTAACAAAGTATCAACCTGCGCCCCCAACACATTCAATTCCACAATAGAAATCCCATTAACCTTTGCGGATTGTACCTTTTCCTCTACTAAATCTTCTAAGAGATCACTCTTTATATCTAGGTCATAAGTTCCGGACAATATACCGGGTCATCATTTTATTTCCCGCATGTACGCGTCGCTAGGCCGGTGAAGGTGGCCTTGGCGTTCTCCCCGCAATGAGCACGTGCGCTGCGATCGGCAATGTTGCAATAAGCTATCAGTATCTCCGGCGTATTCAAGCTTGTGAAGTGCTAGTTGATTTGACCTAACACAGAGGTGCCAACTTTTGAAATGGGTTATCAGTAATCCCTTATGTTATATTTTATTTGAGATAGTCTCCAAATTTAGAGGTCAAGTTGAGTTTCGGAAGTGTTCGCGAATAATCGTCTCGTGGAAAGTCAGGTTTCCTTAGAACACAGAAACATATTTCACACAAAACTAAAAATTCATCTTGATGCCGAAAATATACGTTGAACCGATGTATACCTCTCAAGGTATCCTCAGTATGCAGTTCCTTGAGGGCAGGCACGGGGAAATATAGCTTACGCAATCTGCGCCGCTTGCGTGAAACTTGCTCCATCGCAATCTGTGAGCCTAGCGGCGCGAGTTTAAATGATTTAAACCGACCTCGGCGAGTTTTCGTTACCTCCAACTATCCAGACATAAACATTAGCTACTTTTAGTTACGTTCGTTAACTGTTTGTAAAATTAGCTATTTTTTTAGTTATTTTCGTTTCTTTCGTTACCGGTAAACACCCTGTAACTTTTTTTTTCCATAGAAATATTTTATTTTTCGTGATAATGACACTTTTCCGTAATAATTTCCCCTTTGACCGTAACGCCGTAATCGTGTGGTGAAATCCGTAATAATTACGGACAATCCGTAATAGTTGGCCCCTCTGCTAACATACAGTGCAGTCTCGGGGCAATTTTACAGTTTATGTGTTGCCTTAAAGTGAAGTTTCTATACAACAACGTGTATTCATTGTGCTTTGTTATGCGAAGTGATGTTTTCTATAGAACAACGTGTATTCATTGTGCTTTCTTATGCGAAGTATTCTTCTGTTAGAGAGTGCCGTTTTCGATTCATATGCAAACAATCCTCACAAGTGAGGAGTTAAAAGAAAATATTCACCAAGTTATAACGAACGTCACCCAGGAAGAAATTCACCGTGTGCCTAGAAACTTGTTTACGAGGTGCCAGGCATGCTTGCGAGGTGACGGACAAAACTTTGAACATTTCTTGTAAAACCAGGGAAGTTTGTAGATAAATATTTTCACTAGAAATTGCTATTAAATGACTGTGTGTTGACACGAAGTAGTGGGGAGAAGTCGCGCACTTTTTACCGGCCAGCGAGCGGGTGTCAGCGCGAGAGCTTGCCGCGCCGTGATCGGTATCGGATGCGAGACTTAAATTGATGACCCTGTAGTATTAGCGGATATAATATCAGACTGATAATCTGACCTGTCATTACCGTCTGATTCTAGTTTAAATTTTCCCTAGACTCATCCCCTGTTTCCACATTTCGACTCCTATCATTGTTACTCTCTTATCTCCTCTCCTCTCTTCTATCCTCTACATTTTCTTGTCTATTATGGGGATTATTCCTTTGATAATTATTATCATCCCGCCATCTATTATTTCTATTATTATGATTTTGATAAGGATTACCTTGTCTATGATTCGCTTGATTATTAGAGGAATTTAGTTGTTGATTATTATCCCTATAATTATAATTATCTCAACCTCTCTGGTCCTGATTTATGCGGCTCCCATAACCACTTGCTTGATTCTCACTTCTTCCCCCCAATGCATCGAAGCTCCCCAATAAGTTCTCTAATTCCGATATATTAGTAACTTTTTGCATACATGACGCCTCCTTTACTCTATAAGGAAAATGCCTAAGCAACAGCCTTACTACATCATCATCCTTAGCCATCCCATCTAAATATTTACATATTAACACTTGGCTCAGAAAATATTCAGTCATACTCATACCATCTCTACTATCATATTGTCCAAATATCACTCTTTCTCTTAATTGCGCTTGTATTGATTCGTTCCAATATTTATCACAAAATTTCTTCCTAAAACTACTATAACTATCCAATGAATTCCTATATACTAGGAACCAGTTCCGAGTTTCACCTACAAAAGCTTGATCTAATAGTTCTAAAACTTGACTCCACTCTATACTTTCTTCATTAAGTTTATCTTTAAATCTATTCTCTACAATTTCCATAAATTCCATAGGGCAACCCTGTTTATTGTTAAATTTCGGTAACTCTAGTTCTTTCAGATTATTCACTCCTAATAAACCCACTCTAACTTGACCATTCTCATGTTTTATTTGAGACTTTAATCTCACTTCCATATCTAATATCCTCTCACCAGTCACCTTTTCAACCTTCTCAATTTTCTCTAGAATATGTTCCTGTACCCTTTCCAATTTATTATCTGCTTCTCTAGTCCTATCATTTAATTTCTCTGGTATTTTCGTTTCCATTTTCATCATTTTCTGATCTACTTCTTTTATAATTGCTTCCGCCTTTTCCTCCACCATACTCCTTACCTCACCTCTAATTTCCTGTTTTACCCCCTCAATACTATGCTGTAACAATCCATACTTCCTATCTAACTCCTCATTAACATGCATTACTTTATCCAATTTCTTACTCAACTCCTGATTATTCTTATCAAATTTTTCATTCATTTGTTTTATCATCTCCTGATTATTATCAAATTTTTCATTCATTTGCCTTAACATCTGATTATTCTTATCATATTTTTTATCCATTTGCCTTAACATCTCCTGATTATTCTTATCTTTATCAAATTTTTCATTCATTTGCCTTAACATCTGATTATTCTTATCATATTTTTTATCCATTTGCCTTAACATCTCCTGATTATTCTTATCAAATTTTTCATTCATTTCCCTTAACATATTTAGGATATCCTGCACCGGCATTAACACATCCTGTACTTGCCTTACAACACCCTGTACTAGTACATCAGTCATCTCTCCTTCCATCACACTACTGCCAGTCTCATTCCCATCACTCTCCAACATGCACACCACCACATTTTCTCCATTCATCTCCATCCTGCTACAACTCACTCCATTCCCATTCATTATTCTCATTCGTTCATCCTCCATGTAAATACGTACACAATAACCTATCCCTCAGATAACACTTGCACAAGTCACACTCTCCTACTCCCACACTGATGTATCCTGGTTCTCGAGTCCCACGTTAAGGTGCCAAATGTAATGTTTTTTACTAATGGTTCCCCTAAGTTGTTGTTATTAAAAAGAATGTTAAACTTATTACTGAAAGGGTAAATATAAGAACCAACAACCAATCCCACCATTAAAGTAACACCTGAAAAAGTTTTATGGATAAGAAGAAAAATCCGGGTGGGCGCCAACTCCTATACAAATTAAATCTATGAGTAACCAATCTCTAGTTCAATGAAATAGAAACACAAGTCCTCTACAATCTCAAGGGGTAGGGTATTTCTGAATACCAACCAAGATACCATCAGTGAGGAAAGCAAGTTTAGATATCTACTGCAATATACAATCAATTACAGGGAATGTTACTTACGGTTTGAGGAGGAATATGAATATCATATATAATATATTTGTTTTGCTCCAGTAAAAGGATATGATTTCTAAAATCTTTCTTTATTAAAAGCAATCTTCTCTACTAGAAGCATTACGGGACCAGCAATGATAAACAATCCAGACACGTTCATTTAGTGTAACAAAATCTTCCAGTTCACTTATACAAGCACATACACCTATATCTCCAAACCTACAAAAATGATTTTAAATATCCTCTCACATCCAGTGTTCATATATATATCCTCTTCTTGCCTTTTTTAAGATAAGCCATTTCCTCTACCGCTAGATCCTCCTCCATGGATTCCACAGATTAGCACTCAAATATGCACAGTTCATGATCTCACCACCGAAGCGCTACTATGATAAAAATGTCACATGGTGTGGAACGGCAAGAAGCATGATATGCACAATCCCACATCACATTTACAACATGCAGTGCGGACACTGCTTACGCTCAATTCACCGGCACACCGCCTCCCCTTATGTCCTGGGACGTTGATGACCAGATGATCGCGTCCATCGTATCACAAGTCTTCAATGTCGCGGCCCTGTACTGCACATGCTGTTGATGGCCGCCCGGCTCCATGTGGTTCTACGCCGTACGATTTTACATAGAATTGTGCCACTTCCCTCTTGAACTCCAGTTGAGTTGTCCTTGACCGTGATATCGTAATGAGGTACCATGCGTTTTGGAGACTCTCGTCAAGAAGCCAAGAAAATATGGCCCCACTTTTTGTTTCTTATTGAAAGATGATATCAGTTCACATTTCATCCATAAAGTTAGTTCCTCCCATGAATTTGTTATAGGTGCCGATCTGGAGAGGACATGGGATTGTAACTATTTGTCTTTCCAGCGCGAGAGAACCTTCTGACCTAGTCGATGGGGGGGAAACAGGGAGTCATGGAGGCAACAGTTACTGTGCCGTTTTCATGCCAGCGAGCTATAATCATGTTGTCATTACCCCTTTTCCACCTCCTCCAATATTTCTGCCAAGGTCAGACTTCTAAATAATAATTATGTTATTGGATTTACGTCCCTTTTAACTGCTCTGGCTTTTAGAAACGCCGGGTTGCCAGAATTTTGACCTGAAGGGGATCTTTAACATGCCAGTAAATCTACTGACAAGACTCCCTCGCATTCACACACACTCAAATGCCAGCTGACTGCACCAGGATTCGATCCTGCAAGCTTGGGCACAGCAAGCCAGAACGTTACCGCTGAGTCAAGCAGCCAGTCTAGACCTCTGAAATATCGAAATAATTCTCGTATTGTATTTTATGAAACACTGCCTGCAGCCAGATATCTCGGCAAAGGTATCGTCGTGAATACGGTACTGGCATAAAAAATATGCTACGGTAACACAAACAAATTATATGAAGGCATGCACTGTTAAAAAACAGCTGTATATGGGAAAACGTTTTGTGTATAAATGCATGAAATGTATTCTAACTCATTTCATATGAATGTGCTACAGAAAATGTCTTGCCTTACCACTGACCCTGTATCCACCTAGCGTTACCTTGCGTTACCTTATGGTAACGCTGGGATAATTAGTCCCGGGCATGAGCAGGTATAAAGAAACATGTAAGATGTATTACTGAATAATAAATTACATATGTTTACTACCATAATCCTGAAGGCAAAATAAACCATCTCCATTTTACACAATAATTTATCACGACGTGAGAAACAAACCACGAAATGCACACGACTATTGCGACATCACGCAAGACATTCCCCAGTGACTAGTGTGCGGGAAATGAATCAATAGACCTCCTTTGATCAGATAAGCGTGAAGTTCGAATATCTTTAACTGGCAAAGGTCCTGTAGAGCAATGACCGGTACTGCGTTACCATATCGTAACGTTAGGCATTTATGGGTTAAAGATCTAAGAAGCTAGTTCCTCTATTTCAAATTGTACGGTTTCCTCTTGGCTACAGAGCCTCGATTTGATCTCCTTTGTTCGTCACCGGAGGAGTTTCCATCTGTTTTTTCGCCGTTGTCTGTATGACATTAGGTATCGTTCAGATACACTTCCCTTTTGTTTCTGTTTCCTTATATCCATCAAACCTTCTCCTCCCTTCCCCCCCCCCCCTTTCCCCTTATTTGGACATCCTCATTCTTCGAGGAGCCTCAATATTTTCCCCCTCCCCTCTACCTTCTCCTTACTACTATGTCCGCCATTCGTATTAATATGGCGTGTTTTTTCTACCTTGGTCCATACAGTAATTTCTGGCAGCTGCTCTCTGGTGATGAACAGAGGAATTTATCTAGTTTTTTGTAATCTCTTTGATATACGTTCTTTGGCCACATTGTTTAAGGAGGCAAGGTTCCTTCGATACGTATGATGGCATTTAATTTCACACGGCATCAGCCCAAAAACCAAGATTTTATTAAATATTACTGTAGTTCATCATTATTTATACAATTTGGGGGAAGAGAATGAGCCAGATGATTTTGTGAAGAAAACTGGACTTGATAGTTTAATATCAACAGAATTGTTACTTGTCGAGCATTTGTACATTGATAAGTGCATAGGGTGACTGCACCCATGGTTGAACGGTCAACAGTTTCCCTTTAGGTTAAGTTGATAAAGTTCAGTAGGTAGGCAAAGATGAACATTAAACGGGCCTTGTGCCAAGATTTCATGTTCAGGTTTGCCTTCCTACTGAACTTATCAATTTTACATAAATTGATACTGTTCATCCACTGGTATTACCTTTTCACGAATTGATTGCCGGCGGTCGAGATGGGAACTGTTCTTTGTTTAAAACTCAGCAATTCTTCTAGGTTTGTGCCGTGTCTTGTGTGGGGTTTCGCCTAAGACACCAAGTTGGCTCATCGGCACAAACCTAGAAGAATTGCCGAGTTTTAATTCACTGGCCGTGAAAGCCAATATACCATCTTTTTGGAAGCCTTCATAGGGAGATTGAGGCTGCTTGGGCTTTTAGTTCTCGCAGTCAAGAGGTGCAGTTGCACCCAATATAAAGGGAGGTGGCGCGTAGTTAGTCACTCCTGTGGGGGTCCGGGCGGGGACACCAAGAGCCCGCCGATGAGCCAACTTGGTGTCCTAGGCGAAAACCCACACAAGATACGGCACAAACCTAGAAGAATTGCTGAGTTTTAATTCACTGGCCGTGAAAGCCAATATACCATCTTTTTGGAAGCCTTCATAGGGAGGTTGAGGACGCTTGGGCTTTTAGTTCTCGCAGTCAAGAGGTGCAGTTGCACCCAATGGGAGGTGGCACGCAGTTCGTCACTCCTGTGGGGGTCCGGGCGGGGACACCAAGAGCCCGCCGATGAGCCATCTTGGTGTCCTGGGCGAAACCCCACACAAGACACGGCACAAACCTAAAAGAATTGCTGAGTTTTAATTCACTGGCCGTGAAAGCCAACATACCATCTTTTTGGAAGCCTTCATAGGGAGGTTGAGGACGCTTGGGCTTTTAGTTCTCGCAGTCAAGAGGTGCAGTTGCACCCAATATAAAGGGAGGTGGCGCACAGTTCGTCACACCTGTGGGGGTCCGGGCGGGGACACCAAGAGCCCGCCGATGAGCCAACTTGGTGTCCTAGGCGAAAACCCACACAAGACACGGCACAATCCTAGAAGAATTGCTGAGTTTTAATTCACTGGTCGTGAAAGCCAATATACTATTCTTTGTTTACTTGTGTCTCACGTCAGCCTGCTTCGTTGACAGGTACAGTTGCGCAAGTAGGAAATGACTCAGCTCCAGTAGCCTCAGTCATCGTTTAACTGTTCGTGGTAACATGAGTCCTGTGACGCGCAATGTCCCCCACTTCACCCCGCGGGGCAGCTGCTACAATAAACAACAATCACTGACGCAGCCATGCTCAGCGGTATCAAATCTTAAAATGGGTAATAATCATTAAACCATCAAATGCTAATGAAATAATACATCCAAAAAAAATGTAGGTAGGAGGTTTTGAAACTTCAGGGTCATACAATACACTTGCTCTCATGTCCGAACCTTCACCCCTCAAGGTAATTTTGACTCGGCTCATACCCCACCGAAAGCTAACACTACTTACGCCACTGCTGACAATCCTTGTCTATATTCAGTAATTTCGATCGATCATGACCTGTGATAGCTACTTTCATCATGTCTACATTGGCATTCAAGCAGTGTACGTAAAACAGATACACATAAATCATTGATATGGGCGTACTAATTAGTCAGTAAAAATAGATTTATTGCATGAGGAAGTTGCAAGCGCAACTGGAAAGAACAACCTTATTAAATATCACCCTGATGCTGCTGTGACAGACAGAAGGATGCTTTGTGCTTCCGTAGTGAGAAGGTCCTGTTTTCTGACAGTTATGCGTCACATCTTTGAAGATTTATCTGTGGCAATAATTGCAATTACATCAAACATTCTTCATTAATTATGTATGACGTCACTTTTTTTTTTTCTTTTCGCTTCCATTTCGACAATATATCATTTTTGTACCTTATTTTATCTTTTGGGGGCACTTCATCAATTTTAACTTCCAACCTTCATCCCTTTTGCACGCGATATATGTGCTAAATCACGTAAATATGTGTTTTATTTAACAACCAGAGCCACGTTCGTCAGATGTTTTTTAGTATGTGAAACTGCCGCAGCAAGCGCTCACAACGAGGCGCACACATAGACGTCAGTAGGCCTAGTTGCCAACATGTCCGATACAAAATACACCAGACGACACGTAACGTAATTATGTGAAAAGAGAAATAATTGGGCTTTTGTGTATAATTTCTATTTGTAAACAATGCTTGTATGAGGCAATGGTGCAAACTTCACTTTACCGCAATCAAAAACCATTGATCTGGGAGCGTTCAGCTGTAACCATTGTCGAAAACCATTGGATTGGACAAAACGAAGGTTAGAATGGTCGGGTGTAGGTGCGGCCTTGACGTCCTGGTATTCTCTTGTGCAAGTTACAGATAGGTTATGTTTTATCCACGTAACTTCCACTTCACGATGGCATTTCGCGCACGGTAGTGTTTTTGGTACTAAAATGTTTTATTGCAATAGCTTCAGCAACTTCTTAGGTTGATCATAGAACTGCTGATTGAAGTTACTGTTTGTTATCAGGCAACTTCGACAATCCATAGTGAATAAATGATTCAATTCGGCGCACTATCAAATGAACTGAGTGCTGCACACGAATGATGCGCACTAGAGAATGAACGGGGCACTTCTTTGTTTTATATAGTACCACAAGGGCGAGTTCGGCAGTACTGTTTTGATAATAATAATAATATCGTATGGCCTCGGGTGCCTGGTGCAAGCTTTGCTATTTGACACCCAGAGGGTAGCTTGCATGTTGAATTTCGTAGTTCCTTGACTATGAAAGTCAAGAGGTTAGATGTTAGATATCTAATCTCCTTGAACACAATAGCGCTTCCTAGTAGAGAAATGAGGAACTTTGTGCTGGCGGAAACTCCCGAGATTAATTTTGCCATTATGAACTCTGCCTACTGAATTCAAATGGGTTCTTTGACATGCCAACATCATATGACATGCGTATCGTATTTTTGCCGAATTTCAAAAATCACTTACCACGGCCAGGGGCGAACCTGCAATCTTGGGGTTAGTAGACAGACACGCTATTTATTTATTTATTTATACCTTCAACAGAGCTTAGGCTCCAATTACAGAAGGCGTACATAGCACTATATTGAATAGTTACAGATTTAACAAACGAAAAAGTTACATACTAGGTCTATATTACAAACAAAAATGGAAAGAAGTTTTAGAAGAATATTTGACAATGGTACATAAGTCACACTATAGCTCAGATATAACATAAGTACTATGCATATTTACACATAAATACAAAATTACAGATTACATTCCATACCGGTAGTTGCTAACATTTACAATTTATTCATTGACAATGTAAGAATTGTAGCTCTTAAAACCTTAATATATACTGGTAATGCAGAGCTGAAGTCTAAACTATTGTTGATTTTGGCAAGTTTTTTGTACACCAGACACATTCTTACTAATGGTGAATTTTTATAATATACTGTTTTTGGTATTTTGCAAACTAAGAGATCTCGATTTCGCAAATTTCCTGCTCTGGCATTGAAATGAATCTGCTGCAAGAAGCCACTGTTGTCTAACATTCCATCAACTGTTTTATACAAAAACACCTGCTGTAAGTTTTCGCGCCTTGCTGCCAAGCTAGTGTAGTTGAATTCATCCAGTAGTTGAGTATATGATTTATTTGATTTAAATGCAGATATATTGTTGTCTTTGTAATATAAGTACCTTAGAAAACATTTTTGAACTTTTTCGAGGCTCGCTTCCAGTGATTTATAATACGGATGCCAAATAACTAAAGCATATTCTAACTTGCTACGAACCAAGATTTTGAATAGATGATCGACGGCTTTAATGCGCGTAAACTCTTTAGTTGTCCTAATAACAAATCCCAGAGTTTTGAATGCCGAATTGGCACAGAAATAGATGTGCTGCTTAAAACACATGTTATGTGTTAAAATAACTCCCAGGTCCTTGATAGACATAACTGGTTTTAAGTTTGTTCCATTAATTGTGTATGTATAATCGGATGTACATTTTGTTGATGAAAATTTAAGGTAAAAGCATTTGTTTATATTCAGTGCTAGCTGATTTTTAATGCTCCAGATAAAAACACTATCAATGTCTTCTCGTAACTTTACTGCGTCTTCTAAATTTTTTATAACTTTATAAATTTTAAAATCATCTGCATATAATTGACATTCTGAATGTTTTATTCTTTGTGGTAGATCATTGATGAATATTATAAAAAATAATGGGCCTAAATTTGATCCTTGTGGAATTCCGGAGTTGGCTATGAATTCATAGGATTCATACCGATTATAAAAAACGTATTGCCGCCTACCGTTCAGATATGATGCAATCAAGTTCAATAGCAGTTCACAGATGCCAAAATCAGAGAGTTTTTTAATTAAAACATCATGATTTAATCTATCGAAAGCTTTCGCGAAGTCTGTAAAGATACAATCAACACGGCTACGATCATGAAATGCATTAATTACGTACTGCACAAAATTAATTAAATTAGTAGTGGTCGAGCGATTAGGGAAGAATCCATGCTGTTTATCCGTTATGTGGTTCGGAACGTGTCTAAATATTCTATTGTACAGAATAAATTCAAATATCTTTGCAGGTGCACATACAATTGACACAGGCCTATAATTTTCTATTGTGTTTCTATCTCCAGATTTGAAAATTGGGCAGATCCTAGTAGTTTTCCATAATAACGGATAAGTTTGAGTACGCAGTATCAGGTTAAATATTAGACACAGTGGTTCTCTGAGCACATCTGAACAGCCCTTTACTATATATGGCGGAACACCATCAGGACCAACTGAATGCTTGGGCTTTAGATGTTTGGCAGCCATTTTGTATTCATTTTCAGTCACATCATTCAAAAATGGAGAATAACTTTTAGTACCAGCTCCTTCTGCTTGAATGACGTATTTTGCAGCTTGTGGCAAATACATACTTTGGAAACATGCAGCGAAACCATCTGCTATATCTTTTGAATTATTCAGCTGATTACCTTTGTATGTCATTATTTGATTGTTCTGATTTGTGCTACCTTTCTTATTTTTAATAAAATTCCAGAAATATTTTTGGTTATCGCCTAAGTTTTCCTGAACCTGTTTTATGTAATTTCGGTAACTCCTGCTTATCATAGTTTTAACATTTTTTCTTAGCTCTTTGTAAGATTCAAGACTTGCTTGACTGTACATCATCCTTTTCCGGTGATAATCTTTAAGTTTTAAAGCATTAATGATTTCTTTATTAAACCAACAAGGATACTTCCTTTTTGTCTGAATATGTTTTATAGGACAATTTGTCTCCAAAGCTGAGTTGAATATTTTGTAAAAATCCAACAGCAAATATCCACCGTGGCAAGCTACTGTTTTGATGACAGACCGGCAGACCAGTGGGGCTAACGAAGAGACACGAATACTCATGACCGCAACCGATGATTGATTTGGACTAATGGCGGCCACAGCTGTAATTTTGGCTATATAAGTCGTGATCCTATTTGGGAAAGTTAGGTAGGTCACAGACGGCAGAGGAGTTACTACATTTTATCCAAGTATTTTCCTGACCATTACTACAGGTATTTTGGTTAGTTTTTCTACTTTAGAAAAGTTATGATAAAGTCATACATTATGCACTGCTACCCATTCTTCTCAGCAATTACTATAAAATGATGACAGAATACTTCAAATGAAATCGAGAAACTAAAAATTGTATTTATTTGTTTCTTGCCATGTTGTTCTATTTATTATGAGTTAACTTTATATGAGATACTTCAGGTTGCAAGCAATCAAAACTAGGCCTCCCATAAGGAGCTGTATCAAGCACAACTTTATTCAATGTGTACATCAACGATCTTCCAAAAACAATAAAGAAAGTAGGTAATGTGAATATCAGCATGTTTGCAGACGATGTTATCATTTGGACCACAGCACGTAACAGCCCAAATCAGCAAATGCTTCTTGAACACAGAATGAACCAGGCACTTATAAAACTCAAAAACTGGACTGAAAACAATAATATGGAAATCAATACTTCCAAAACAGTATACCAGTTTTTCTCCCTGAGACACCACAATCCAACCTTTAGTCTCAAATTTAGTAATCAAGACCTTCCAAAAAGTGAAAGTACAAAGTACCTAGGTATCATCATGGACAAGAAGCTGAACTGGACCAAACACATAAAACATGTGGAGGATAAGGTAAGCAAACGGATGAAATTACTGAAGAGACTAGCAGGAACTACTTGGGGGAGCACTCAAGACACACTCAACAAAACCTACAATACTTACATCAAACCTATCATAAAATATGGCAGTGAAGTACTCTCTACAGCACCCCAGTCAAACATTGATCGCCTCGAGAGGTGTCAGAATAATGCCCTACGAATCATAACAGGTGCAATAAAAACCACACCTATAACCGCCTTGCAATTATATACCCACAACTTACCAATAGAAGAAGAGATGAAACATCAAACAGCCAATGCATATCAGTACACAAAGACTACCTCAAATGACATGGATCAAAAAATCAGTTTCTAGCCCCACTCTTAAAACACAAAAAGATCTCTTAAATCTTGCCAAAGAATATATCAATAAGAGCAATCTGCAAATAAAACTTGAACCACTCTGTATGCCAATCAACCCCATTGAATATATACAAGTGACTACAGATCTTACTTTGTTAGAAGAGGTCTGCAAGAAAGACTCTTCACCACAAGATCTAAAACAACTGGCCCTCTGTACAATAGAAGAAAGATATCCATCTAATCAATGGCTAAAAATATTTACAGATGGCTCACAAGACAAAGAAAATAGAACTGGAGCAGGAATACATTCATCTCCCTTCTCACTCTACTTCCCAGTAGGCTAAAACAAAACAAACTTTGATGCTGAGATAAGAGCAATTTCACATGCACTCCATCAGTTATTAGGCAGAAACATTGATTATCAAAAATGCGTTATTAGATTCAAAAGCAGCCATCCAAGCCATCTCGTCAAATTCATCATCTTCATTTCCCGTTTCCAGCTTCCTGGGTCGGGTTGTGAATTAAGGACCTCCATCGTTGCCTGTCTCTACACCACTCCTCTCCTGATTTTAGTACATCTTCGGGTTTTTCTCCCTTCTTTTCTACACACTCCCACACTGTATCTGCCCATCTCTTCCGGGGCCTACCTCGTGGTCTCTTCCCTGTCATCTTTTCACAGAAAGTCTTCTTTGGTACTCTCTCCTCTCCCATTCTCATCATATGTCCATACCACTTTAACTTTGTTGTTTCTATCCTGTCCTGCAGCTTCAATATTCCTGTCCTTTCTCTAATCTCTTCATTTCTAACTCTATCTCTTCTGGTCTTGCCCTCTATACCTCTTAGGAATTTCATCTCTGCGGCTTGTATTCTACTCTCCTCTCTTTTTGTAGTAGTCCACGCTCCAGCTGCGTATGTTAGTATGGGTCTGTAGTAGGTTGAATATAATACTTTTTTGCATTTCTTTGGGACATCTCTGTTCCACACAATACCCCTTACACTCTGGTAAAAACTGTTCGCTTGTTGTATTCTCTTTCCAATTTCCTCAGTTATCTTTCCATCTTCTGTGATCACACTTCCCAAATACTTGAAACTTTTAACGACTTCTAGAATTTTGCCATTCAATTCTATCTTTCCTCTTCCTTTCTTCCTTCCTCTTGACATTACCATTGTCTTGCTCTTCTCTGTGCTTACTTTCATCCCAAATTTCTCTATCTCTTGGTTCCATACATCTAGTTGTTTTTGTACATCCTTTTCATCCTCAACCCATATAACTATATCATCTGCAAACAGCATGGCCTTTGTTGCTTCTTGTCCCAATCTCTGTTTGACCTTCTTGTGGATTTCATCCATGACTATGATGAATAATAATGGGGACAATACACTTCCCTGTCGGAGACCCGTTTCCACTTTAAACCATTCTGTTTCTCCTATACTGGTCTTCACGCTACTGACACAATTTTTGTACATAGCTTTTAACATTTGGACTTCTGCTCTGATAACTCTTCTTTTTCTTAATACATCCCAAACCACCTGTCTAGGCACACTGTCATATGCTTTCTCAATATCAATAAATGTCATCACCATGTCTTTTCCAAATTCCCATCTTTTCTCCATCATTTGCCTTAATGTAAAGATTAGGTCAAATGTTGATCTGTCTTTCCTAAAACCATACTGTTCTTCTTCCAACTCTCCTTCTATCTTCCTCCTCAGTCTGCCTTCCAATACTCTCTCAAAGATCTTAGCTACATGAGCAATAAGAGTGATCCCTCTGTAGTTATTACATTCCTTTTTGTCGCCTTTCTTAAAAATCGGGATAATTAAACCCTTTCCCCATTCTTCTGGAATTTCTTCTTCCAAATTATTCTAAATAATCTATACAGCCACTGTATCCCTACTGGTCCCGCTGCTTTTATCATTTCCGTGGTCACCTCATCCACTCCTGCTGCTTTACCACTCTTCATCTTCTGTATGGCTTCCTCTATTTCTAGCATAGTTATCTGCTTTTCTCGTTCTTCTTCTTCCATTGTTTCTTCTTGTTCCCTTTCATCTTCCAGTTCAATATATTTCACATTTAGTAGCTTTGAAAAGTATTCTTCCCATCTATTTAATATATCATCTCTTTGGTACAATATCTGCCCTGCTTCAGTTTTTACAAATTTTGTATTTTCCCTACCTTTTACACTGTTTTTCACAAATCCATATAGTACCTTCTTACTTCCTTGGATATCCTCCTTCAAAGTTTCTGTGAATCTTTCCCAACTTTTCTGTTTTTTCTTCTTGTACAATTTTTTGGCATGCCTTCTTTGCTTCTCTATATTTTTGTAATTTCTCTGCATTTTTTACAGCCTATCCACTTCCTCCATGCCATTTGTTTCTCTTTAACAGCTTCCTTTACCCTGTTGTTCCACCAAGGAGTCTCCCTTTCCTTTTTCTTCCCTGATAATCTTCCACAAGTGTTTACTGCACACTTCACAAAACCATTCCACAAAACATGCCCATTCCTGTTCTACACTTTTTGCTTCATCTTTGGGAACTTCCTTTTTTAAATCCTCTTGGAACTTGTCCATTGTCTCCCTCTCTTTTAGCTTCCACACCTTTATTTTCCTTTCCCTCTTTTCCGAAAGGTTTATGATTTTTCCCAGCGTTAGTTTGGCTATCACCACTTTATGGTCTCCCTCAAAATCTCCTCTTGGCATAGCCCCAAAATAAAGAACTGAAAGAAATTTTTTGTATGATAAAAACCCTTCAAAGACTCCGCAAACAGATCTCATTTCAGTGGATCCCTTCTCATGTTGGAATAGCAGGAAATGAAGAGGCAGACAGATTAGCAAAAAAAAGGTACCACACTACAACAACCTGTCAGTCAGACTGATTTTATGTCAGCAAAAAGGATCTTGAAAAATACTATCAAAAACAGGTATGAAGAAATGGCAAAGAAAACAGCAGAAACCAAATTATGGAAAGACATTGATGCTAAATGGGATCAATATAAATTAACACCAAGAAGAGAAGCTGTAGCCTTCTTCAGACTTAACACTGGTCACAACTGCCTTGCAGCTCATCTGAAACGAATCAACATCCTGAGATCTGAAGAATGCACACTTTGTCACGAACCTGGAAGTAAAATGGATAAGGGGCACCTGCTACATTGCAACAAACTTGATGTGACTGCTAGAACTTCTGGAAACCTTACACAACTCTATTGGAATGCAAGAACGCTCATGGATTGGAATCCGGGCTAGCCATAGGAAACAACAACAACAACAACAGTTTTATTTGATTAATTGTGAAATAAATTACATCAAAATCTCCTTTTGTCACCTTTACACACCTATCCTCGTCCAATAACATTAGCCAACAAAATTGTAGTAATGGGCAAAAGTCTCGTTCGAGATACTCAAGACTGACGTCATGCTCGAATTGGACCTCAGCGGTGTAAGGCCGGTATTACACTATCAAAGAAATTTGTCAACGATCTTTGATAAATTACTTTTTATAAAAGATATGGCAGTGTAATGGGGAAATCATTTGATGCAAGATTCAAACCAAAATGGAGGGTCATAAGAGCTGGAATATTACCACAACAAAGATGCTTATATCAGAGTGTGAAATGTTACATATATGTTACATAATGAACGGTATACAATGTAAAACATAAATAACAGATATAAAGTGTAGGTAAAATAGCCAAGGCTATAAGCGCTGCCCACAAAGGACGCACATTTCAGGATATAAAGAAGAATTAAATAGTTAAATAGGCTGAAATAAGCCATGAATAACAGTGTATTTTATATTGTAATATTTGTATTGTAGGTAATTCGACAATTTCACTTATGGTATTACACGCGAGTGAAAATAAGCATTTTATCTTTAACTTACTGGTAGATAATATACCGTATATACTCATAACCACCCGCACATTTTTAAACAAATTCGGACGTGAAAAATTGGGGTGAGGGTCTTATTTGAGTCATCCAAATTTGAAAGATCTAAATTGCCCGCCGCGCGCGATATCGGGTGTTGCGAGTATCCGCTAGATGGTGCTAGCCTTCTTCCGGCTATAACTTTGTTTTACCGTAAGCACGCGGCGTCACAGTCACACGCACGTTCTCCGAGTGTAAACATGAATGCTACGAAACGTTTGCGGTCATTTACTGTGAGTGAGAAATTGAAAGTTGCGAGGGAAGCTGAAGTTATTGGAAATCATATTTCTATGATATTGACGAGTCATGTATTCGTGATTGGGCGGGATGACGTCTATGCTGCGTGAACCGCCCGTTCAAAGCAGCCTTGAAACAGCTGTATACGGAGCGGATGGCGGCCAATAAGCACGCACCTACTCCAACTGGTCGTATTCAGCGCCCGAAAGTTCAGCTGCTGTGTTCGTGGATTTTGACGGCATGGAATCGTATTTCTGGAGATCTCATACGGAAGAGCTTCAAGAAATGTAGTATTTCGAATGCTATGGATGGCTGTGATGACGACATTTAGTGGGAAAGTGATGGTGATAAAAGTTCCGAAGTTGGTACTTCTGATGACGATGAATGAAGGGTTTGTGTACTTTTATTTGTATTTTTAATCGTTTGATGTGTGTTATTTTAGGACGACTTCAAAACTGTTGGAAACTATTTTGGATAAATGCTATTCTGTTTATTTAGTTAAGATAGTAAATAATTTTGAGTAAAAATTCTTTTTTTTAAATTTTGTTCTTCAAAATCAGGGTGCGGGTCTTATTCGGGGGCGGGTCGTATTCGAGTAAATACGGTAATATGTAACCACTTAGAGCAAGTAGTTAGTTGGCGGAAGGGCTAGAGCGCTCTACTCCCGTGCGATATGACCAAAGATTGAATTCCACTTATTGCTTACTTTTTATTTCGTATGTTTCAATTTTATTTGCTCGGGCAGTGGTTGTTTGGAACGTAATCATCCTTCATTTCTTCATAATTATTAATAATTAAATATTATGGTAATTTTTCCAAGTCCTCATACTGCAGCTCGTTCACCAAGATTTTACTCGTGCGACCCATGGTTTAACCCATAGACGTTCACTTTAACTTTCCATTTCTTGTATATACCGGTATTGCCACCACAGAATTTCAACTACCATAATATACAGTAGTTAAGTGAACACGGAACTGTCCTTCATACATTTTGCTGAACTAGGATCAAATATTTGATGTAGTGTAATGGTGTGATGATTGCTTTGTATAACTTTTATAAAAGTTCAGTTTTATAAAATTCCTTTGATAGTGTAATACCGGCCTTACCGTGGCCAGCAACAAACCTGCAAGCTTAAGAGTTGCTAGACCAACACAATAACCATTAACCCACCGTGGCAAGCACAGTGATCGGCAGGCAAACAGACTACAGGCGAGGAACAGCACACAGCAATCATCGAGAGCTCTGAAGCATGCTTGCCAGCTCTAGCTCGAGAGAGAAACCACATGCGCCTGACGTCACATACAGCATCGAGATAGCATTACAAGGCACGGACTGCATCGGTTGCTCAGACTGGATCGAGAGCTCTGCATCACGCTTCCCATCACTACAAAATTGTATTCTTCTTGTGTAACTGGAATCAAAACAGCTAATCTTTCTGTACTCAGGTGTGCTGTTAACAAAAATGACAGTGAAAATGCAAATAAGTTTCGCTATGAAAGAAAGAAAAAATACACGTTAATTTCAGTCGTGGAAAAAAAATCATTACAGAAGAGCAAAATATTGCACACACTAGCCTAATTAGAGCGGTGAACCGAGTGCTGTGCACTAGAGACTGAACTGAGCGCTTCTTCGTGTTACATAGTACCGTAAGGGCGATGTTGGCAGTATTGTTTTTTTTTGACAGATCAGCGGACCAGTGGGCCTAACGAAGAGACCCGAATACTCACGACGGCAACCGATGATGATTGATTTGGACTAATGGCGGCTACAGCTGTAATTTTGGCTATATAAGTCGTGATCCTATTTGGGATGGCTGGATGGGTCACAGACAGCGGAGGAGGAAGTATCTATTAAAACATCACTCCCTGATTTATTTCTCATCCTTTCATAAGGTATTTTGGATAATTCACGTATTGTAGAGATTTTTATCGCGCGTTCTATCTTCATTCAGCACTACGCTTTTCACATTCAAAAAATGGAAGGAATGGCATATGGCGGTTATGGAACGCAGTCACATTTACATAAATACACACAGCTATTATTGCCTGAACCTTCATCACTCTGTCTACCATCAGCAGGACTTCATAGCCTATATGGGAAGGGATTGACAATTGAATACTAATTATAATTAAAAATAATTAATATATTTGAACTTGGAAACTACAGCTAATTAAGAGTTCTCGATTGCAGTTTTCGTTATCAGCGTAGTCGATAGAGTTGACAAACATTTATTTCATTGCAGTTACATGTTCACTGTTGGCTAGTGTAATCCGATATTAAATTAGAATGTTAAGAGACAGGCAAGGCACTCGGCCGGACTTATAATGCTGGCGAGGTGGTGTTGCAATTCGGTCTGGCCGAGGACTAGGCTAAGTCATACATTGTCCGTGTTGATTTGTTTATTATATTCAATCTTTTTTCACTTTTCAATTATTTTTTATTTTTTTAAACTTTATTTTCATGTATTGAAAAGTGGGAAAAGATTGAATGTGGTTTAACGCTAAAATAGTGCAATGACGTAGAATAGAGTTGTGATTGGCTGGGTATGGACTTCCTTTCAGCAACTTGTGAAGCAAGTGCTTGGGATCCCTGTAGTGCATTATGAACCTCTTACCTGCTACATTGTCTTTCTTGGTCCTGATTTTAATTTGTGCTTTGGTAACATTCTGTAAAACCACTTGATTGAAATCTCCTGTGGCAAATTTGGCTTCTGCAAGTGAAAATGCTGCCTCTTTCATAACTTCTCCCATTAGAGTTTTAGTCTGAAAGGAAAAATCTTGTTATAGGCTGCAGTAAGACCTAAAGCATCATTGTCAAATACCCCATCATCCAAGAGAAAATCTGAACATTACCTCAATGATTTTTCCAAGGATGAGACGGAACCTCATTTGTAAGGCATCAGCTTTCTTTTTGAGTAGACTGTGGCCTTTCTGTGCGCCCTTTAACCTTGCTTTCATAAGCATCTGGGCTCTAAAATTGTAATGAAATTTAACACATGACAGTAAAAGCTAATCTCAAAAACAATACATTTTAAAGTAAGCTTTCTTATCATTGAACAGTTTATTCAAACCACGATTTGTGAGTATTAAAACGCATTATTTCCTCCATTTACTAGAATAAATAAGGCTAATTCAGAACAAACATGCAAGATGAGTGAAGAGCCCCTCCCCCTCCAAGTTTGTTACATAGCTAAGAGCTTCCCTAATACCCTTGTCGCCCAAAATCTTAATATATATCAATAACAGCTCTTAACACAATTGATGTCCTTACCCTCGGGATGGAAATATTGCTAGCCTGTCCTTTCCAGACATGTTTAAATAAGTAGGTCTTCAAAATCAGCAGCAATACTTCACACAACGGTCAGCTGACAACTTCATTGATGATACGAAGGAAGATATCACTGAGTTACAATGAACTCGGAACACACATGCATCCTCTTTCGCTCGACGCAGGAATATCTTCAGCTGGACTGCCATGGATAACACCAACATGTCTACATAAAATCATCATTATTGATTAGACGTACAGGTGTACATAAATAGAAAGGCATCAATAAAACAAAACATATTCATTTTAAAGCTACGAAAAGAGGCTTTAGGATGGTAAAACATTATAACGAGTTGTATCAATATTATTTTCAAAATAACTATTCTTCCGTTGAAGTTGGCTAAATTGTTCATTTTGCAAGGTGGTTGATGATGTGTTATTGTTTTAAGGGGCGGAACAGCGAGGTCATCAGCTCCTCTTACATGGAGGTTGACTAAAGCATACTTGTAATACTTGTACTGATATCGCGTCAGGACAGGGGGTGTCAACCAGATAGGGATCATTTGGCACCATCGGTGTAGTAGCACGTGCCAGTCGTATGGAGCGCTGTATATCGTGTATATCGTGTTGCCAACATATGCATGATACAACGTTGTAATTAAATTGCAAACATATCACTATATTTAGTCAATAAATATAAACATAATTCCTAATTGACATTTCCTTGCAATTATCTTGCTCACAGACGATAATTACGGCACTTATCATTAAATAACAGTATCGTGTGACCTTCCGAGTGTGACGGTTGACGTGTACCTGCTCCGTAGCAATACTTGTTGGTGAGAGTATCCAATAGTTTTGTGTGTCCTACCATTTTGTTTCTTAGTGTGTGTGTTTCCTCCCTGTGTGGTCAGTCACATACCATTCTTCTGACGACAACATGGGTGATAATAGTGGAGGGGGTGAAGATACGCGTCCTCCCGAGGAAGGGATGGAATTTTTTACTACAGAAGTCCTTGATCTCACGGCACCTGTCCTTAATGTAACACCTCTGATTCCCTCGACTGATACACGATCTAAACAACCACTCTCTATAGCTCCTGTCATACCACCTACTGTGAATGAGTCACCCCGCATGTATTATGAGCACCATACTGGACCATATTATGTCATGGTGGAATCTTCTGATCCCACCAACAGGATAGGTAATTTACATCCGATGGGTCTAGGAAAACTTTTTTACGAACGTAAGATTGTTGGGATACAAGAAATCCACCGCAAAGGTAGGAATAGAATTCAGATCACCTTTCGAACCTCCCGGGATGCCAATAACTTTCTTCAGCACCCATTGCTCACGGAAAAAAGCTTAAAGGCGTTCATTCCCTCAGTTAATATACATAGAGTGGGTCTGATCCGCGGGGTTGACACTTCTTTCTCGACTGATGAAATATTACAATATTTGAAGGCGCCTTGCCCCATTGTAAAAATTCAACGCATGAACAGAAGAAAAGTCACGGATGGGAAGGTCGACTTATTACCTACAGGTACGGTGAAGATTGTCTTTGAAACTCAAACTTTGCCTACCCATGTTTCTATATTTCATGTGATGTTAGAAGTGCAGGTTTTCATCTTTCGCCCTATTATTTGCAATAGATGCCAAAGATATGGGCACACTGGACAAAACTGTAGAGCTCGGGCACCAAGATGTGGGCGTTGCGCCCAAGGACATGAAACGGCTCAATGTACTCAGGTTTTGGTGCGCTGTGTACATTGCGATGAAAATCATATGAGTGGCTCACCGAGGTGTGAGTACCATGCAAAACAAATTGACATTAAAACTAGGATGTGCACTGAAAATAAAACGTATCAAGAAATTCTCCATTCCCTATCAGGACATCCGTTTCAACCCCTTTCAGTCCCGCAGCAATTTCCCCCCCTTACACAGCAAGCATCTCTTACACCGAATTCTGTACAGAAGAAACGCAAGTTTACCACGATCGTCACGAGCCCCCCTAAGGTCATTTCCCCTTTGGGGTATGACCGACCTGCATATTTGTCCATTATTCATGGCGACAAAGCCTCAGGCAACGTGCCCCCTTCTGCTTCATTGCAACCGTCCCAGGTGGGGCCAACCCCCGCTCCCTCACTTACAATGCCTCCCGCCAAGGGTGTGCCTCAAGATATTACAGAGGATGTTATGCATTTGATGGACCTATTGGGTTCCAATGTCCAATGGGCCCATTTACTTAAAAATATTTATGAGAAGATTTCACTCTTATCCTTTCCTGCTGAAACCCGACCGACTTCTAGTAAAATATTACAATCTGTTGGTACTTCTGTTACCTCAACATGAAAATTATTCAATGGAATGCACGTAGCATTCAAAACAAGAGACATGAATTATTACTTATAATCCAAGAGTACACCCCTGATATCATTCTCATCCAGGAAACATGGCTATCCCCAAATTTATCTTTTCACGTTCCACGATATAATATTGAGCGCCAAGATGGACCGCAATGTGGTGGTGTCCTAACATTAATCCATGAAAGACTTTCGTACCAAGTTACCCCATTTCTTTTTCCTCTCCCCAGAACCTATGTGATAACTATAACTGTTGCCTCCCTACATATCACTAATTTGTATATTCCTCCGGCTGTCAAAGGTAATTTCCGACAATGGTATTCCTTTTTTTCCTACTGTAATTCCTTCACCTCCCACATTATTGGTGGGGATTTTAATGGCCATCATACTGACTGGGGTTGTGTCCGCACAACACTCAAGGGTAGGAATATCATGACTACTGCTCAGCAGTTTCATCTCCAGATTTTAAATGATGGTTCACCCACTCGTATTTCTCCTCCTGCTCAGGCCCCCAGTGCGGTTGACCTAACGTTTGTTTCCCTTTCTCTGGCCCACCGAATTATATGGCACACAACCCCGGATTTACATCAAAGTGACCACTATCCGATCTTGATGACCTTTGATTCGGCTCCTCGTCCTAGTAATACCTTGCATACTCCGGTTTTTACTAGGAGTTTCAAAAGTTTTGATTCAGCTCAATTTTTCACTTATATCCAACAGCACTATTGTAATACGGCTCCCCCGATTCGTTCCTCCTATAATTTGCTACTTACTTACATTGTTCGCTATTTTGACACCTATCATCCGTTAATTCCCAATGCACGCACCTCTGGAAAGAGCAGGTCCTTACTACCCTGGTGGGACGAGGAATGTACGAAAATGGTGAAGAGACGCAAACATTTATTACGACTTTTTAGAAAGTACAATACTCCGTATACTTATCGCCATTATAAACAGTTTGTTGCAAAATGCCAGCAGTCTTTTAATGATAAAAGAAGATCGGCTTGGAGAGAATACGTCTCTCATATACATCACCAGACTCCCATTACTCAAATATGGACTGTGTTAAAAACCTTATCGCGCCGCCACTTAGGTCCAAGTCTACATCGTTTGAATTATGATCAGTCAGTAGAATTTTATCACACGATGACTCCTGAATTTGTAGAACAAGAAATTATCTTTCCATCCCTGGAACACAACCATATGTTTTCTTGTCTTTTGCATCCGGTTACTGTTTCCGAATTTCAATCAGCCTTATCACAAAAAAAATCTACTACACCTGGACCAGACTATATCTCATACCACGTCATTAAGAGTCTCCCCAATAATGCACAACAAGTTATAATAGATGTTTTTAATGCCGTCTTAGCCTCCGGCAATGTTCCCGAGGATTGGAATGAGTTTTTAGTAGTTCCTATTTTAAAACCGGGGAAAAATCCGGATTTAGCAGGAAGTTATCGTGGTATACATCTTGGGTCCTGTATTCGGAAGACATTCCAACGTATTCTGTTGACACGCTTAGTATGGACTTTAGAATATTATGATCTGTTTCCGAAAACTCAATACGCATTTGCTAAACGGAAATCTACTACTGACGCCTTGAATATTTTTCTTCTTGATGTCATGTTGTCATTTTGCCGTAAACACTCAACATTAGCAGTCTTTTTAGATATTAAAGGGGCTTATGATAATGTGAATACCGTCCTTTTACTGCAAACACTACACCAACAACAATTTCCGATCAGCTTTATTAGAATCATCTCGGCATTTCTCCGAAGAAGGCATATCACACTTTCCAACTTTCCTACTGGGTTAAATTACAGGTATTCGTCTTCTGGCTTGCCGCAGGGTGATATTTTGAGTGGAATCTTATACCTTATTTATACTAGTGAGATTGAGAGGCTTTTACTTCCTCATGTCCGCCTAATACAATATGCTGATGATATACTCCTATATTGTTCCCATTCTGATATAAATATGTGTCGGCAGATTATGTCACGTGCTCTCACGATATTACATTCATGGCTGTTTTCACATGGCCTTGATACTGTTCCGCTCAAAAATGCGGCTTTGCTCTTCACTCATAAACGGGTGTGTGACCGGTTGCCTATCCGTTATACTCAAGGTACCATTCCTATTGTACACCATACAAAATATTTAGGACTCATTATAGATGATAAGCTGACCTGGACACCTCAAATATCTCACTTAAAAGCTCATGTGTTCCAGAAATTAAATATCTTACGGTCATTAACTCGTCGTAAGTGGGGAGCTGATCCTCAGATATTATTGTTATTTTACAGAAATCTTATTCGATCTGTCCTTGATTACAGTAGTCACTACTATGACGTCATGCCGAAAACTCGCCTCAATGAATTGGATAAACTACAATTTTCCGCCCTCAGAATTGTTCTCGGGGCCCTTACTTCCACCCCTACACAAGCTCTTCTCGTTGAGACGGCAGAGCAACCGCTTCACCTTCGGAGACGTTATTTGTCTTCACGATATCTACTACGACAAATGGCACTATTAACAACACCCATTCTTCCCAAACTACAACTTCTCTCAGAATATCATCAAAAAAGTTTATTCAAACGCTATGCACCTCCCTCTATTCTCCTGGCTTATCTAGAGCTTTCGGGTTTTCGCCCACAAATTCTTCAAACACGAAAACCCATTTGTTATAATGCACCGCTCTCGGTATTAATGTTTCAACCTGATGTAGTGAGACATTCCTCGCATGTATCTTGTATGTCTTCTATGCTTACCCCTACGATTGCCCGCAAATATGTATATAATCTTGCATTGAATCATCAACAATATACGACAATTTATACAGATGGATCAAAATTCCCCTCTCCTTCGAATACGGGTGCTGCTTTTTATATCCCCTCTCTATCTTATCTTGCCTCCTTTAAATTACCTCATACCCTCTCTATTTTTTCGGCTGAAGCCTTTGCTATTCGACAAGCCCTTCTATATATTAAACGGAATAACATCACTAAAGCATTAATTCTATCTGATTCTCAAAGTGTCCTCCAGGCTGTACAACATGTCCAAACTACGAATAATTGGTATATATTTAATATTGTACAATTAACGTATGACCTATATCATTCGGGCTTTCAGATAGTGTTTTCTTGGATACCCGGCCATGCCAACCTCTCTGGGAATGAATTAGTGGATAAAGCGGCCAAGGATGCGGCTTTGGGTCATGCTGTATTGATGAATGTGGCTACCCCCGCCTCAGATTATCTCCCCATTCTCAAATCTCAATTACTTAATGTTTGGTTACACCAATGGCAGGATTATACACGCACAAAGGCCAGGTTATATTATAGAATTCAACCTACTATCCCTAGACACCCTTGGTTTTATAATGGATCCTACACTCGACGGCATATTATTACGATTATCCGTTTACGTTTTCATCATGCTTTGACTCCGGTATATATGGCCCGCTGTAAGCTTCGTCCTTCGGCTCTCTGCGACTGTTCTCAGGCAATCGGTACTATTAATCATTTAATTTTTCAATGCCCTATATTTGACACTCAACGAGTCCCATTTCTACATACTTTGCGTTCTTTAGGTTTCCCCCTCCCTCTCCACATTTCCGTGCTCCTTCATACTCCTATTCCTTCTGTTATTCATGCCTTCCTTAGATTCCTACACGAATGCTCCCTTACTTTTTAATTTCCATACCCTTACGTGTGACGATGTCATGTTTGTGTTCAAGTAGTAAGTCACTAAGATACGTCGCTTGGTGTGAAGATTAGTACCTATTTGTGTCCTTTGTATATCTGTGTCACAATTTTCCAGTAGTTTATAGTTCAAATATTGGATACTTTTCACGTGTAACAGTATTATTTAGTGCTGCGACTGGGTCCAGTGCATCCCTGCTATGCCCATTACATAACCTACAAAAAAAAAAAAAAAAAAAAATCATTAAATAAACATTATTTCTACTGGGTTGGCGGCACTGACCATGCCATGGCGGCTCTGTTTATGAGTTGTATGTAATAATATTGGCCGTATACAAATAAGCTAAATAAGCTAATGTTGTGTTCTATCTCATCTTTCTTATATCAAATTGTCTTCGTGGTAATGAGAAGTAAACAGTTCTTTTTCTGCTACGACAAGTAAGTACGCTTATTTTAAGAATTTAAATTAAAACGTGTTTCTGTATTGCGTGTGAAAAATATAGTTTTGAATTGTTATTTGAAGCAGTGTACAGGTGATATTCTACTTGACATATCAATTAACTTTCACTCTTATTTATCCCATAGGTAGGTCTACCAATTCTGTGAACAAATCCTAAATTGCTGTTCTCGAAATAGCAGAGGAATGTGGCAATTACTCTCCTGACAAATGACCAGGTAAGAAGTCTATGTTTGGGTTGCATCTATCAATTCAAGTGCAATAACTCCTACTGCAGATGGCAATATGCAACATAATGTAGATTTTACATGAGGCTAAAACTCAGGAACTCACTGCTGTTGAGTACGGTATGGAAAATGGCAAAACAAGATAATTTGAGCTAGCCTGTACCATTGTACCCCAATAACTTAAGTTAAACCAGTGTTGCATGCCTTGCTTCTCTTGATGTTATTGATTTCAAAACCTAATGTCCTCCTCTTTTGAACACAGTGACATGAAACAAGTAAACTGCTTGCATATTTTTTTTTTTTCCAGGCAAAACAGTTTAACTAGGAGTGCACAAAATATATGTATATATACAGTAGGCCTATATTTATTTTAAAAAATTGCATGTTTATAATTGGATTTATAACAAAGTGGAGAAACATGACTAACTGGTGATTCACAATAGCTGTACGTATGCTCTGTGGAATGCTGAAATTTAGCACAAGTTGGCAAAAGCCATGGACCTATGAATGCCAGTGACCATTGAATATATTATCGACAAGCATTTTATGCTTACGTGGTTGCTACTTTCCACGTGTACCTGCATGCATCCTTCAGTGTGGCTTTTCAAATTGTTACAAATTCTACAGTTCCTGTCAAAAGATGAAACCACCACCCAAATAGACCTACTGTTAAAGCCAGCTACTGGACACAGAGACACCCGTCCAGAAATGTAAACCTTACCCATAACATAGGTCGTCCTGCAGGCAATATTAAAAGTGAAGTAACGATACTCTTGCTACAAAAATTGCAGTATCGTGTGGAAATATACCGGTATAACACTTAACATATTTTTTTTAACTCTTCATTTGCAAATTTTCTTTGCCTGTGTGACTCTCCCACTGTGCGTGACAAAAACTAGGGGAGCATATAAGGCTAACGCGGTCCTACCTTGTAATTAATAGTGAATGAGATGAGAACCTGCCTCTTTGAAACTCTCAACTTCGTTTATACGGATAATACATGATTTTCATACCTTATATTCATAATCTAGGGGACTTTTGTTTCTTGCCCATTGAACGATGGCAGCCATGTTCCTCAAGCGCATGAGGTCTCTTCAACTGTTACCTAGGTGCATACATTGACGTCACTTTCGTGTTGCCAACATGTAAGATAGGCCTACAAAATACACCTGTCATGAGGTCGGTCATATGATTGACTAATTCCACTGTGTGTGACAAAAGCGAGGGGTGCATGTATGGCTAATGCTGCCCGCGCTACCTAGTAATTATCGGTCCAGGCAAAACCCATTGGTCTAGAAAAGATTAACAAAAAAAAAATAATAAAAAATAGAAAAGATTATGCGTGACAAAAACCGGGGTTGCATACATGGCTAACTCAGTCCGTGCTATCTATTGATTATTGGTACCATATACGTGGGGTTGACAATACTGTACTTGTGCATAATTCACGTGGATAATGGCTGACACAGATGGAATATATATAAGTTGTCATCTAAAAAGAGAAAGGTGGGTGGGTTATAGACTGCGAAGGATATTAGCCAAAATAACTACCTTCTGTAATGATACAAATTGAATCTAGAAATTATGTACGGTAACTTAGTTTACTCCTCCGCTATCTATAACCCACCGTACCCTTTATTAGATCACGACTTATATAGTAAAATTCCAGCTGTGTCGACCATTATAGCCTACGTGTGAATTATGGACAAATACAGAATTATAATGCGTATATATTTACCATTTTATTGTGATAATAGTTAACCATATTGGCTGGTGATACATTTGATGAACCACTGCCCTGTCAATTCTATGATGTAATATTTATTAAACGATGTAGGCTACATGTTTTGGCAATACATTGATACCGGTACTGTACCTTCTTCAGCATCAGCGTAAATGGATTATGAACTAGGTTACCAAGTGTTAAGAGAAATTGATATCCTTTAATAATTTAATTAAAAGTTCCTTATTGGTTCGTATTTTGGGTGTTAGCAAATTCTTCAAAACTGGATCAGCGATATACCATAGTATTTGAGTGTAAAATACTTAGAAGTTATTGCATTTAGACTGTGCCATTGGAGTTGCGATGGACTGTAGTGATTTTGTTAACATCGATAGAGGAATTGAGATTTCTATGTTCGATATCTGCCATTGCCAAACCATTATTTGCTGGCTTATTCTCTTTGTAGTTGTTCAAATAGCTCAGAAATATTTATTTACTCCACTAAGCTCTTAACTTAATATGTAGGCCTATATCATTTTGTGTAGTTTAATGAACGATTCCTTGTATAAAAGTTTTAATCGTATTAATGCTATGCTCTCTTGTGTCCAGCAGGTTTCATCTGCATCGGAGTTGAAAAATGAAATTGTTCCAACGATAATTGTATCTGGATCACCTATTGCTGGTGATATTACAATGTATAACATGGTTGCGAGACCAGTATCTATGAACTTATGATATGTGCACTTACAAATGCACATATTGGTTGTAGCATTAAGATATAACTAGAAAACTTTTGTGTGCTTTATTTTTGAGATACTCGTATTCAATTTCACAACGTTCTGATCACAGTACAATGTCCATATGCTACAACCAAAATGTGCATTTGTAAGTAGTACACATAACATGATAAGTTACTAGATAACCTAATGGTCACAACCACGTTATACATAGTAATACAACCAGCAACAGGTGATTCTCAAGATACAATTAACGTTGGAACAATTTCATTTTTCAACTCCGATGCAGATGAAACCTGCCGGACACGAGAGCATTAATTCGATTGAAACTTTATACAAGGAATCATTCCTAAAACTACACGAAATGATAAACATGTCAAGACTTTGTGCAGAATATAAATATTTCTTTTGAAGCTATTCGAACAACTACAACGAGAATAAGCCAGCAAATAGTTTAGCAATGGCAGATATTGAACGTAGAAATCCCAATCCCTCTCCCTCTATCATGTTAACGATTTCACCACAGTCCATCGCAACTCCAATGACGGTCTAGATGCAACAACATTTAAGTATTTGCCTCGACCAAATATTACTAACTTAGATAGTGCAGCCTATGCAACCCAAGTACTTGTCACACACAGTGCGAATAGTCACACATCAATAAATCTTTCTCTAGACCAATGGGTTTGGCCTGGAACAATAATTAATTAATAGGTAGCGTGATAGCCATATATGCAACCCTGAATTTTGTCACGCAAAGTGGGGATAGTCACGCATCCGTATTAACCAAGTTGTGAGGGTCAAATGAAGGTTCTCGTCTCAATCAGTTTTAATAAACAGAATTTTCTCTTCGAATAACATTCCAAATAATAGGCATAATACAGATGAAGTTCGTTCGCTTCACTGAGTAAGATGATGTTTTTAGGCCTAGATCAGGGGTTCTCAACCTTTTTCATACCCCTTTAAAAAATTTAACATCCTGCGTACCCCCTACTAACCTTTCTTAGGCAGTAATAATGGTTATTAAAAATGTAAAAGGTATTTAGTTAGTATGGTTTAACCTTTGTAATTTTATAAGGAAAGATATTTTAATAAAACGAAATATAGTTGTTGTTTTTCAGTTCCTTTTCCCAAAGGATGATTTTTGCAATCATTGCGTTAGTTTTCATTTCAACATAGAACATATCAGAAACACTATCTTGCATACACTTATTCCAAATGTTCAGTTTTTCAAAAATATCACTTAAATAGGCCAATTTTAAAAGCCAACCAGTCATTGAATACTGATGATTAATTAGAATTGTGCTCGGTAAAGAAAATATGCAATTCTTTGTGGAAGTCAAATACACGCGCCGTAAATAACTCACACAGTAGCATGGCACGAAGCTCACTGCGCATGTGGATCGAGTAGAAGGATGGCCTGCGTACCCCCTGAAATGTTTCGCATGCCCCTAAAGGGTAAGCGTACCACAGGCTGAGAACCCCTGGCCTAGATGATGAATATTTGTTGCCTAGGTAACCGTATAGGAGGTCTAGATAACAAACTCTTATTGGCATGGTAACTAACAGTATGAAATTTATCTCTAATGAATTATAAGTATGAAGTATAAATAAGTAAGTTATAAATCCTACACAAAAAAGTAATTAACCAATTAAATCAAACAATTATAACTCATAAAAACAACAGATTATGAAACGCAGCAAGGTGAGTGTGCACTGGAGGCAACCAAACAAGCGACTGATCGGCGACAAGCACGTGGTCAAATAGCATCACACAAATTGGCAGCGTTGTATAGTTTCCGTGGCAACAAGCTATGCGAGCGATCTAGTCGTCAACTGTTTTTGCCCAGTGGTGCTGAATTGTCAGATTCCAACTCTGGAAAATACACCTATAGGTAGTGAGTTATTGTTCTTTCAAGGGGCAGAACTACGAGGTCATCTGCCCCTTATGGAGAATGTTATCACTCATGCTACTTTCATTCAGTGCTACCATAATACCACCTTGTGGTGTGGTAGCTGCCACTCCTAAGGTCCTGGGCTAGTTTCCAAGTAATTTAATTCTGGTCTGAGGGTTGGAACGACTCACAATCAGCTTCGTGAGCCAGAACTGAGAAGAGGTAGGTTCGATTCTCACCTCGGCTATCCAAGAAGTGGTTTTCCGTGGTTTCCCCACTTCCACTCCAGGCTAACGCTGGAATTGATCCTAACTTAAGGCAATGGCTGCCTCCTTTCCACTCGTCACCTGAATTACAAAAAGTAGGCTATACTGCTCGGATTCATTTTCCATGTTCTGTGAACTTGCGGGGTGAGGAGAAAGAACAGGGGAGGGTCAGGCGAGAAGAGAAGGGCCTGTCAACTGCCCGCCGTGATATCTGGTATTCCTTTCTATTCCAATAATGCTAACTTAGGGCTGTTGCTCAAAACACTGTGGTGTTACGAATGAGTGAGTGAGCCACCGACCAATGTATTTGGTTCTGTACTATGCACGGACCAAGGAACCTCATCACTCGTCAACACCACTGCGATGCACATTTCTCTCAGGTTCACACAGCTTAGACCCGAGCAGTACACACTACTACAGGTACTACAATAACACAGATTATCATACAAATCCTACATACTTCCAAATACATGGGGCTAAATGAATTAATATCAACAACACAATGATTCTACAATAAGTGATTCTTTTAAAATGTAGTTATAGTAGGTGCAACTATACACATATCAGCAAATTCAAGTTCTCCATTTGAAGCATTACATATTTTATTAAGTTTACTGCTTCAACATACAAACTTGCATGTGTTGTAGGAATTTGCTGTTCATCAGTGTTAGCCATGGCATAAAGGAGGGAAGAGGTTCATTATCCTGTGCTATAGCCTACTGTTATGCCTTGGCAAGAAAGAAGAAAGGAACATGCCTCAACACGTACTTTTAGGAGGACCAGATTTGATTTCTGTATTTTTGCTAAGTGTGATCTTGGCTCTCGCTGTTATTTTTCTTCGTTGACAACTTTTTAAATAAAATGATGATTTCTAGCAGTATTGAGGTTTTTCTTGTTTTTCATTGAAAGTCCTATTTCTCCTTTCCCCTTCACAGGATGTCATAGAATTTACTGTATTAGTGTGCGATGATTTTTTTTGATGTACTTACTGTATTTCACCCTGTAAAAATTGGTGAACTGGATATATTTTAAAAGGGAATATGAAATGAACTACTGTATAGACATTTTGTAATATCCAATTATTTTTCTGAAATTTCAGTCTCCCAATAAATTTGGCACTAAGTGCACTAACAATTTTAGTGTGATCTGGTTACACCACCTGTTTACTTGGCATTCTCTCTTAACATTTTACTGTTATTGTTAACAGCATCAAGCATTTTAAGATATGAATATTCTCCCTTCCCAGTACTTTTCCTTTGCAGTTTATTCTAATAACTGATTGGTTATAGGCCTAATTAGGCCTAATGTGGTTAATTGGAAGGGACCCTATTTTTAAGGTGAGTAGTAATATGCTGCAGGCCTTTTAGTAGCCTAATTCTTGTCACCAATGCAATATGCTCCAATTGCAACTGAAAGAAATGTAAACATGTAAATTATTGATGAGGTCATGTCCTAAAATAGGGGCAGATGACGTCGTAGTTCCGCCCCTTAAACAACAATAACTAACTAACATGTCCTAAATGCTGTGATTGTTCATTTCAGAGTTCAGGAATTCACAATTTCCCACTTAGGTATTATTAAAAAAATGTTATTGGTATTTTGATTGTGATTTATTTCTTGTTGATCATATGATTATCTCCTCACTTAAAAACGTGCTATAAGTATTGGGAAGATTGTGATTTTCGGAACATTGAAGTGGATAGAGAATTTAGGACGAGAATATTTAGTGGAACGAGGGGAAGGGGTGGGGTAGGCTACCCGCACGGCCGCGTTACACGTCAACTAGTACCACGGCCAAACACCAGACAGCGCTGAAGTCTTAGATGCCAAGAATTAGCATGGCTGTCGGCTATCTGTAGTAGTAGGTAATCTGTGCGTCAGGAGATGGCAGTCCAACACACTGTGACGGGGTGCGGGGGGGGTCTTGCAGTACGCATGCGCGGCCCTCATATTCCTAACTTAAATATATCGGCTTCGCGCATGCCCATCGCTGTTATTGCAGCACACGACACGCAGCCAGTGAAAGAAGGAATGTGCTGAGCAGGCGCGGGACACTGTTATGGGCGATTAGAACCAAAACAAAGGCCGCCATGTGCGTTTTGTTTACTGTTTGGGCCCGCATGCCGACAACGGTTGCAGTATACTCCATTTTTAGTGACGAAATCTGTATTATGTTGGATCCAATACTAAATTGAATAACAAGTGACTAGCGGTGTTATTAGAAATGGCGACAGCTACGTTCGTTCTAAACGTGGGATAACATTATAATTGATATGTAGGGTAGGTTTTAATTGCTAAGATGTAAACCTTTGTCATAGTTTCTGTCGGTATAATTATACTGACTAATCAGAATTTATGGATTGTTTGTTTTTCGCGTAAACATCCGAATATAGGTATGATAGTCTTGTACATATTGGACAGTATGTAATTTATTCCTGCCAAATGTACCAAACAATAATTGTTTTCATCTTGCTGAAGACTTCTGTCAAGTCTTTGTAAATGTGCAGGATCAGCTTTAGTTTAGTTAACGGTAGGCTACTTAAGTAGTTTGATATGCGGAAGGGCCTATCCATGTCCATAATTTTCCTACCTATGCTAATACTTGCATGCATGCAGCTGTCTCAATCAAATACTACAAGTACAGTATTAAAAGATACAAAGTGACTTGTGATCGAAGCACCCAGGCTTGGACCCTGGTCCTATTTTGACATACACTCTGCATGGCTGTGACTTCTGGTGTCCTATGTGCCAGGGAATAGGGCAAGGATTGATACAATCCTAGGCATGGGCGAAAAAGTCGAAATGAAGTCTACAAAGAATGTTTGTTGGCTCTAGAAATATATGTTACTATTGTTTGTGTACTTGCTAGAAGATTTAATACAGATACCCTCCAGCAAAATAATAGTAGGCTTTATTGACTACTTTATCTTCCTTTTGGTCCTCTATTATGCTTAGCCTAAAGCCTGCAAGGTGTAGGCCTACTACATTATTGTATGTAAAAGCCTAGGAGTACAGTAGGGCTTCATTCAGTAGTGTACGTTAGCCCTTAGCTCCTTTTGGGTGCTGCTTCATTGTAGGCTTCAGTCTTACTGTGTTAGTAATCATCATTTTATATATGCAGCATGTCAAATTGTACCTCCCTATTTGATGGTGGAGCCTGCTAACATGCCTTTTATAGCTGAGAGAACAAGGGTTGTTCTGGCATCGTAGGGACATTTTTCTTACACTGAGGGTTAAAGTTCTTTTAGCTTGACCACCCAAAATATGTAAGAAAGTTAGCATTGTAATCCTGTGCATGACAATGGAGTTCAGTACCTATTATTTGTTCTGGGTGCTGAATAGCACCCAAATCTGTAATGGGTTCTTAACAGTCTAGCTGGAAACTATTCTCAATGAGTGAATGACAATTTGTAGTCCCAGGAAGAAAGGCTACCATGTTTTCGTCACCCCTATACCTTGTAGACACACAACTCCCTAGTCTTACCCATTAGGCCTAGATACATGCCTGGACACAATTCTTGTTTGACCACCTCGTGTAGTGGCTAGCATTCTCGGTTCTTTCCCCTGAGGTCTTGGTTCGTTTCCTGGCCCTGCCCATAAAAGTAATTCTGGTCTGATGCTAAGCCTCATGTGGTGCAACGTGTTTTTCGAGGGGTTTTTATGCAACTGGCATAAATCAGTAGGAAGCCATTCTATATTTATTTACGCGGCAAATTGTTTAGCCAAGAGAATTTTTCATGTTAATTTATTATTATTATTAATTTATTATAATTATTATTAAGATATTTTCGGAGCATTTTATAAAAATTATTAGCATTCAGATAGGTTTTCTATGTCTTAGAAAACGCTATCAAGCAAATTATTACGAACGACGATATCATAGAAAATTATCTGATTACGGAATTTTACGGAGTTTTCGTCAGTTAGGGTATTTGAGAGACGTGACTCACTGGGAATTCGAGTACAAGCTGATTCCTGTCGAGAAGTATTACGCAAGGCTGGGTCGCAAGGTCTAGAAAAGGCGAATTGTTGGGACGGAAATCGACTTCTCCCTCTCGCGCGCCGAGTGTAATGAGGCAGAGGAGGGGAACTAGCGGCGTGCTCAGCCAATCAGTGGAGACAACGTAAGCTGGAAGACGGTACCGTGGTGGGGGAGCCAACAGGTGCATATATCGTTCGACGCGCCGTGAAACGAGGACTATCTGTGTATAACTTGCAGAGTACGGTCGCAAGTGCGTGTCGCTCCGATGTTCAGTGGAGTTAGCGACGAACTTTTGTAAAACTTGGTTGTACGAGTGTTTGGGTCCGAAGTACGGACCATAGAATTATCTAATCTACCAGCATATCATCAAATTCCGACGGAGATGACGACGTCCAGGAGACTGTGGGAAGCACACAGCATCAGCAAGTACGAGGGAAATGCCTTGGCAATTTCCAATGGTAAGCGCAAATGACGCAGAAATACGCAATCTCTCATTTTTCTTTGTTTTATATTTCATAATTCAGTAACTTCATAGCTTGGAAATAAGAGTAAAATCAATTTATCAGACTCCGTTTTCACGTAATTTTCTATCGGTAATATTCAAATCACAACGCTCCAATTTAAATTTTGTACTTATTATTATTATTATTAATTTTGCTATACTTGTTTTATATAATAAATTCATTTCTTTTACAATGCAATCTTTGCTTTCAGTAGGTAGCATTAGATATAGACCAATTCCTTCTCCTGATACAATTGTTTGTTGGGTTAATGATCAAATCATACCACGATCTGAGTGAATAGATTCTTGACGGTGTTCTACCAGAGCTAGACGTTGTTAAATACAAATTTAGATTTCAGCATTGCGTTGAAGTCTTGGCGCCCATTAAAACAACATAGCTTAGGCAAAGGTAAACAATTACATTTTCTCCCAACAGTGTGGGCTAGCGAAACTGTTACATTTGTACGCTCAACGTGGAGCAAAGTAAATACCGTTTCACTTGTCATCCCAGCCAAAGCGGAGAACATTACATTTGTCGCCGACAACTTGGGGCTGAAAACCTAATAACATTTGTGGAAGGAGAAGGGTATATATTTCTGTGCCTGTATTTTGGGGGTTATTTGTCTTTATCAGTGTATATCATTATGGGGGATGAGAAAGAAAGACAGATGAGGTTACGTAGTGGTCATCAACGGGAGAGTGATGATACGAGCAGTATGTCGAGTGATGGTAGTACCGGGGTAGCGGAGGTAAATCCCGATACTGAAACAGGGAGTGTAGGCGGCCAACCAGAATTAAAAACTTTACTTCTCGAGTTTATGTATCAGAACAAAGTTAGTAGTGATGCCTTAAATGCTAAATTAGAACAAAAAATTAGAACAAAACAGTAGGGAAAATAAAGAAAGTACAGATGCCTTAAATGCTAAATTAGAACAAAACAGTAGGGAATATAGAGAGAGTAATGAAACTTTAAACGCCAGATTAGAACAAAACAGTAAGGAAAATAGAGAGAGTACTGAAACTTTAAATGCTAAATTAGAACAAAACAGTAGGGAAATGAGTGACAAATTCGAACTGATTAGAGGCGAGATCAGGGGGGTGATGGAAGAAAAGGCTAAAGAGATTATTGCAGATGTAGACAGAAAATTAGGAAAAGTACAGGAGGAGTTGGAAATTAGAATCAGTACACAGGCTGAAAATTTAAAAGAACTAGTGCAACTGGAAACACAGCAGGTCAAAAAGCAATTGGGGGGAGAAATTGACAAAATTCAGGTAGCTACTAAAGAGGTTAAGGAACAGCTGGGGGGTAGAATTGAGAAAGTCCACTCACAAATAGTTGCAGAAGTAAATGATTTAAGAGAGAGTAATAGAGAGAGCATTAGCAAGATTGAGGAGAAACAAGCAAAGCTATATGATAAAGTAGAAGAATCAGAAGGAAACATTAAATTAACAGTAAACAGTATTGAGAGGAAGGCTGAGGAGAAAATCGCAGAATTAGAATTAAAATTAAAAGCTAGGATCAGGCAAGAAAATAGTCAGAATAGGCCAGTTTTGGTGAATAGCACACACAGGGAGGTAGAACTGGGTAAGTTCAGCAATCGACAGGGGTGCCCAATGGAGTTCATGAACACTATAGAAAATAAATTCGGGGAGAGGTTGGAAAATGGTAGTATTGAGTGGTGCCAGGTAGTTGAAATTTTAGAACAAGTCTTTGTGGGGGAAACGAGGAATTGGTTTGCTGTCTACAGAGACAAGTTTACTGATATCAATGATTTTAAAATGAAATTCTGTGAAAAGTTCTGGAATGAGGTTATTCAGTCGCAGCATCGTGAGGGAGTAGTGTGTGGTAAATATAACCCTAAAGGAAGCTCCACCATGACCGAATACTTTTTAGGGCAGGTATTAGTGTGTAAATATCTGGATGGCTTGAAGGAGGAAAATGATGTGGTAAGGTTGCTACTTAGGCACTTTCCCTATAGGATCAAGGAGGCTGCTTGTATCCAGAATGTAAAGACTATATCACAAGTAGAAAATTTGTTAAGCACATTTGATGCACTAGGGAGAGGGGGTTATGAGGACAATTTCAATCGGAACCAGGGTAATAATAATAATAGACCTAATGAAGCCAGGCATCAAGAAGTTCAAGGGAACGGTGGCGAAGGGGCCAACGCTGAAAATAGAAATAATAATAATCAGCTAAATCAGAACAGAGGAAATGGCTATGGTAATCAGTATCAAGGGAGGAACAATGATTTCAGGGGAAATCAAGGGAGGAACAATGATTACAGGGGAAATCAAGGGAGAAACAATGATTTCAGGGGAAATCAAGGGAGAAATTATAATGACAATAATTACAACCAGAATAGGGGTCAAGGAAGAGGACAGCCTAGTGGTAGTAATATACAGCCAAACAATGACAACACAGCCCAGAACAACCAGACCAGTTTAGTAGTTAGTAGTACTACGGCCAGCTGTAGCGGTTCTTTAAACGCGAACCAGGCTGCGAAGTAAGGTCAGAATCTCAGTCTGTAGCATGCCCTGTCCATACAATTATACAGGAACCCTATGACCTAAATGTAAGAAATGAATTATTACATGAACTAAATGATGAAGGTATTATTCAGGAAGTGGTTAGTAAGAGCCCCATAGTTAAATTTAACGTGTCCGAGGCGTACACAGATGTTTTAATTGATAGTGGTTGTATGAAGAGTTGCATAAGTAGTGCATTTTATGATAAAATGAAAGGAACTGGAGTAAATTTTGAGGAGATGCCAATTAAAAGCACTTTTGTTATCACAGCTGCTGGGAAGAGGTCTAAAGTAATTTCTAAGCAAGTTTTAGTAGACATTAAAATTAATAATCATGTAGAGAAGCAGATTTGCCTTGTAGTTCCAAATTTAGTATTCAGTGTTATCTTGGGTTCAGAGTGGCTAAGTAGAGTGTCTGGTAACTTATGTTATGATGTAGGGAGTTTGAAATTTAAATGGGGAGATTCTGAAGTAGAAGTAGCGTTCAATGACCGTATTCAGAGGAGTAGTATTGTAGGTGTGATTTGTACTTTAAATGAGATATCGCCAGCCGTAGAGCGGGGTTCTCCATGTTTTGTGGGCAGTGTGATTACGAACGGAAGTCTAGAGGACTCGTTACGTGAGGCTGCATTTCAGGGAAATATAGAGGATGAACAGTGTGTTCGGCTCTATGATGTGTTATGGTGTAATAGGAGAGTTTTTGAGGATCGCATTGGTATGGCCAATTGCTATACACATTCATTGAACGTTATTGATAGGTCAGTATTCACAGGACATAGATATCCTGTACCTTTCGCTTATCAGAGTGCAGTTGAGGCACAAATTAACCAGATGCTTGAAGATGGGATTATTGAGCACTCGAACAGTCCATATGTTAATTCTTTGATCACGGTACCCAAGACCGACGGCACTGTTCGTATTTGTTTAGACGCTCGTTTGGTTAACAGTAGAATTAGTTCAGATCAGCTGAAATCTATGTCAATAGAGGAATTAATGCAAGCATTTGAGGGGAAGAAGTATTTCACTTGTGTAGATTTGAGTTCCAGTTTTTGGCAAGTGCCACTTATGTACGAAGATAGACCATTTACAGCTTTTAGTCATAAATATAACCTTTATCAATTTTGTAGAACACCTTATGGGTTAAAGAGTAGTTCAGCAGCTTTAATTAGGGCTTTAAACATCGCATTAGGGGATGACACAGGAGAGTTTGTAACCATTTACATAGATGATATGGTAATTAGTTCACGCAGTTTTGAGGAGCATCTACGTCATTTAAATATAGTTTTTCAGAAGTTAGATCAGGCAGGGTTCACTTTGAAGCTGTCTAAGTCGTCATTCTGTCAGTCAGAAGTGACATTTTTAGGTCATAGTGTCGAGTAGAGGTGTAACACCAGAAGAAAGTAGGGTTAATAAGATACTTAACGCAGAGGTGCCACAGAATGTTAAACAGTTAAAAACTTACCTGGGAATTTGCAACTTTTTCAGGAGGTTCGTTCTTAAATACTCAGGGTTGGTAGAACCATTCAGGGAATTGCTTAAAAGTGGGACTCGGTGGAGATGGGAGTCCAAGCATGATCAGGCTTTTAGAGCGCTGAAGGAAGGTTTTGAGAAAGCTGTAGTGCTGAAATATCCGTTAAAAGATAAGGAATATGTGGTTATGACAGATGCTTCACATATAGGCATTGCTGGAGTATTATGTCAGAAAGATGATGAGGGTAATCTGTGCATTGTATCTTTAGCCTCGCGAGGACTGACAGCAGCGGAGAAAAGATACACGATTACTGAGTTAGAGCTTTTAGGTATTGTTTTCAGTTTAGGGAAATTTAGAATGTATTTAGTAGGGGGGAAATTTGAGATCCACACAGATCACCATGCATTACTGTATATGAGGACTTGTAAACTCAGTTCTAACAGAGTTAGTAGGTGGATTCTTGCTCTGCAGGAATACGAATTCACAGTAAAATATATTAAAGGTAAAGATAACATTCTTGCAGACATGCTATCGAGGGGCACTAATTTATGTAGGGATTATCCTGTGGTTAAAGCAGAGGACGGTATTTTAATATGTGCATGTGTGGACAGTAGCAACAGGGCATCGTTACAGACACTGAGAAATATGCTAGTGGAGCAACGTGATGACGTTAAGTTAAAGGAGCCACTGGCTAGGTTGGAAATAGGTGAAGAAGAGTATGTGAAAGTAGGACGGTTCACGTACAAGATGCAGGATGGGCTTCTTGCAAGGAAATGTAGGAATAATCGGTGGGCAATATGTGTTCCTGCCACTTTGCGGGAGGAGCTAATTTGGTTCATTCATAGGGAATTAGGACACTTTGGTGCTGCCAAGGTCTTCTATGAAATTGGTCGTGACTTCATTTGGAGTAAAATGGGAAGGGACGTTAGGAGGATTTTAGCTAAGTGTGACACCTGTCAAAGGAGTAAATATCCAGTTAAATATTTAGTGGGGGAGAGATCTGCAGTTCTCACCAGTAGTCCCGGCGAGCTACTGTGTGTGGATTTATTTGGCCCGATCGTTAAAGGACAGTACGGCTACGAGTACATTTTTATAGTTATTGACGCTTTTAGTAAGTATGTCAAGCTATATCCGCTAAGGAAAGCCACGGGACTAGCGTGTAGCCGTCTGATCATTAATAAGTATGTACCTGAGTTTGGCATTCCTCTCAGGATACTATCTGACAGTGGACCACAGTTTACTGCAAAGAAATGGAGAACCAGTATGCAGGAAGCTGGTATAACACACGTTCATTCCTCTGTAAGGTACCCTCAGGGTAATTCTGAAGAGCGTCCATTAAGGGAAGTGGCTCGTCTTTTTCGGACTCTAGTGCATGACAAGCATGCGGCCTGGGTTGGACATCTTCCCAAGGTCGAGACTTGGCTGAATTCTGTCCAGCATGAGAGCACGAAATTGACGCCATACGAAGTTCACTTCGGAAAAAGACCACAAAATGAACTAGCGAGGGTGTTGGGATTAAATGAGGGTAAGCAACCGGGGATGGATTACATTGTCCAGTTGGCGAAACAGAATTTATCTAAGTCAGCACAAAAGAGAATTCGCCAACAAAAAGAAACTAAATTTGACCTATTCGAGCCGGGAGACAGAGTCTTACTTAGAGTGCCGAAACAGTCAAATAAGCTAGAGAAAGTCATGTCCAAGTTCTTTTATCTCTACGAGGGCCCATTTATAGTTTCCAAACGTATTGGCAAAACAGCATATGTGCTGGAGAATAGTGAGGGAAACAGATTATACGGGACGTATAATATACATAGTCTACGAAAATATGTGTCATAAAGTGAGTGTGTTTAGCTGGCGAGCCAGCCTATCAAATGAGTAAGTGTGGTATTTGGTGCGTGGGAGGATCTGGTCTTAAGGCAGGCGTATCAGAAGTCACACAGGGGGGTAGTATGTAAGTAAATGAGAGTTTTTAAGGTACAGGGAAATATGACGGGATTGTCGGATGCTGTTGAGCACTAAATTGTCTCGATGCACCAAGGCCATTTTGGCAGCGCTGATGGGTTCCCATTTATCTCCAAGAGATGGGGGAGCGCTTGTATAGGGCTTGTTAGCTTAAGGCGTCCACGAGATAAAAGATGGGTCATCAGAATGCGAGACAGTCCTTCATGAAACTCATACATATCAGCACACGTGATTTCTGTTCACGGCCTCGCCATGTAAGATTTGTAAGTGTGTAATTTAAGGTAATTTGTACAAAGGTATTATTTGAGTGAGGAGAAATGGTCTGTGTTGAGAACTAGTATTAAGTAGAATATGGTTAACGGGAACTTAACAAGACCAGAAATATTTGGTGTTGTATGTAATGCGCATTTACTGTTTTTTTTTTCAGAAGTCAATATTAATTTAATCTACTTTAAAGAGAGATTAAGTATTATGGTCACGAGGCGCTGCCACAGTAGTGTGATCGTGTGCTCAGTGATAAGTGAGATTAAATTTCACCATAAGGAGGGGACCTCCAGTGAAATTAGGGAGTTCTATGGTGATATAAATATATCAGAACACCTTCAATGCGTGTGATATGACATCATAAATACATAGTGCTCACACATTAATTATGTCTATTTCTCCAACATAGAGGAATTTGAGAGGCGGAAATATCCGTGGAACACTATTTTATATGAGAAACATTGGACTGGTTGCAACGTGCAATCCATAGTGACAACAAACATTGACGCAAAGTGCGTGAAGAAAAATTATGAGTGTATATATCTGTAATTTAGGGAGATTTCATTTATGTAATATGTATTTTGGATGGGGTTTATTAACGTGTCTGGGATAATCGGATAATGGACCGTTGTCACGGTAAATCATCCGATGATCCGAGGCGAATATGTAACGTGTTTTTCGAGGGGTTTTTATGCAACTGGCATAAATCAGTAGGAAGCCATTCTATATTTATTTACGCGGCAAATTGTTTAGCCAAGAGAATTTTTCATGTTAATTTATTATTATTATTAATTTATTATAATTATTATTAAGATATTTTCGGAGCATTTTATAAAAAATATTAGCATTCAGATAGGTTTTCTATGTCTTAGAAAACGCTATCAAGCAAATTATTACGAACGACGATATCATAGAAAATTATCTGATTACGGAATTTTACGGAGTTTTCGTCAGTTAGGGTATTTGAGAGACGTGACTCACTGGGAATTCGAGTACAAGCTGATTCCTGTCGAGAAGTATTACGCAAGGCTGGGTCGCAAGGTCTAGAAAAGGCGAATTGTTGGGACGGAAATCGACTTCTCCCTCTCGCGCGCCGAGTGTAATGAGGCAGAGGAGGGGAACTAGCGGCGTGCTCAGCCAATCAGTGGAGACAACGTAAGCTGGAAGACGGTACCGTGGTGGGGGAGCCAACAGGTGCATATATCGTTCGACGCGCCGTGAAACGAGGACTATCTGTGTATAACTTGCAGAGTACGGTCGCAAGTGCGTGTCGCTCCGATGTTCAGTGGAGTTAGCGACGAACTTTTGTAAAACTTGGTTGTACGAGTGTTTGGGTCCGAGGTACGGACCATAGAATTATCTAATCTACCAGCATATCATCAAATTCCGACGGAGATGACGACGTCCAGGAGACTGTGGGAAGCACACAGCATCAGCAAGTACGAGGGAAATGCCTTGGCAATTTCCAATGGTAAGCGCAAATGACGCAGAAATACGCAATCTCTCATTTTTCTTTGTTTTATATTTCATAATTCAGTAACTTCATAGCTTGGAAATAAGAGTAAAATCAATTTATCAGACTCCGTTTTCACGTAATTTTCTATCGGTAATATTCAAATCACAACGCTCCAATTTAAATTTTGTACTTATTATTATTATTAATTTTGCTATACTTGTTTTATATAATAAATTCATTTCTTTTACAATGCAATCTTTGCTTTCAGTAGGTAGCATTAGATATAGACCAATTCCTTCTCCTGATACAATTGTTTGTTGGGTTAATGATCAAATCATACCACGATCTGAGTGAATAGATTCTTGACGGTGTTCTACCAGAGCTAGACGTTGTTAAATACAAATTTAGATTTCAGCATTGCGTTGAAGTCTTGGCGCCCATTAAAACAACATAGCTTAGGCAAAGGTAAACAATTACATTTTCTCCCAACAGTGTGGGCTAGCGAAACTGTTACATTTGTACGCTCAACGTGGAGCAAAGTAAATACCGTTTCACTTGTCATCCCAGCCAAAGCGAAGAACATTACAGTGGCAATCCTGAGGCGAGGTGGATTCGATTGCCACCTAGGCCATCTTGGAAGTGGTTTACCACGTCTACTGCAGGCAAATGCCGAGATGGTTCCTTATTTATGGCCACGGCTGTCTCCCTCCCAATCCTCACCTAAAGTACAAAGACACTAATAGCCTACAGTCACCATATTACAACAGGTTATCGTAAAAAAATACACACATCTAAGTACATGGGTCTCAATGACCACCATGTCCAAGCCCCTCAAATGATAAAAGCAACAACAAAACAACTTGCGTTAAAAGTGGTAGTGCTATAGTGTTGCAAACTTCTGAACTATAAGAGAACCCTGGACAAACTTTTCTGTTCACAAATCTGTTTCAGCTTTATCACATTCGTCATTTGAGTCCTTCTCTAGCTTCATGAAGATAAGGGGTAATAAATGAAACAAGTATCAGGCGCCCAGCCTACACTAGGACTGGGCAGAAGAGCAACTCACGTGTGCTGCTCCTGTTCACAGTCCTACTACAAACAAACATTCCCCCACTCCGCCTCTGCTATATTGAAAGGAGGATTACCGACCATTTGCATATATGTGGTGTTGATTTACAATAATACTACTACATGCATTGCATTTATCTGTGTAGGCCTACATTGAAATGTAATTTTTGCTTCGACTTGTGCTTTGGACATTTGCAGTTTATCTTCCACCCGGGGCTGGTGCAGTTTTCCAAGGAGGGTTTCCGAGGCTGGAGTTGGCAGTCGGGTGGCTTAAAACAGTGTGCCATCAACCATCCAAGTAGCCTACTGACCACGTTCAAGATCTCATGTGTTCCTGTGTTTTCAACGAGCTTAACCATTGGTATTCACATCTCTGAAGGTTGTTTTCAGCTGCACAATCAAATGTTAAAGACAAAATGTAAACATGCTGAAAGCGGTATTCAAATAAATTAAATCTGTCTTTCACAAAGTAATTATCATTTCTCGAAACCTACTCCTCATCCTGAATTCACATTACTGTATAGAATATGGTGGTTATATTGATCTCATGCGGTAGAGGAGGGTGGGGGAAGAATTTATGGGAGAATGAAATATATGAACATAGCATTTCATTGTAACAACATTAGTGGTGAATAAAGTTACTGGCCGAAAACGCCCTTGAGCAGCATGGTTGGGGGCGAGGATTGGTTAAGAATGTTTTGAGGTTATGATGGCACAATGAAGCAAACCTTAATTACTCTTGATTATATCATTTTTAACAGCTTTTAGTCATTATTAAGAACATTTATATTGTATTAAAAGCACCGGTAGGCTTCCAAATAGTCAAATAAATGGAAAAAAAGTTTTCGTAGATTTGGAAATCATACCAACATGTCACACCAAAACTCATCATTAGTATTTCATTTTTGGAACGATATCGCCACCTGAGGTGCAATAACGAATGCTTTTCATTCAATGTCAGACACTGAAAATCTGTTCCGAACGTAGTAATGTGCGTTCGTAATGATCACAGTCAATCGTAGTTACTTTATATGCGAGATTGGTAGCCATTGTAGCCCAAACATTGCCACGTGGACCTGAAATTCTACGAAATTCTAGCCAATATAAGCGTCCAGAAAATTAGCATTGAGTGTCGTCTCTCTTATTATATGCTCCTTGGTGCTGAGTGAGTGAAACACGTAGTGACCAACTTAATGTTTTTGGAATGCGCGATACGCAGTGAGCGGGAAGACATCTGCAGTTCAAACCCAACTGCCAACTCCTGGCGCGATATCAGTATGCCTACTTCCATGTGTATTTACACAAAGCAAATAGGGGCAGACCTCGTAGTTTCGCCCCTTAAAACAACAATATCTAACACAAAGCAAATATTAAGAAAACAAATGAATTGGCATTTGAAAAGAAACATACTAGAAAGCACTTACAGTCCGCGTCACCTTAAAAATGTTGCTAAAATGTAACATTACCATTTGTACCTTATCATTGCAAACATGGTGATTTGTACTAGGCCTACAATTTCTTGCCATTGGGTTGAATCAGGTAATATTTACAGTTGCCTCTCATGTGAAAAAAATACTGTTAACGGACCACTTTCAAGACAATGAAATTGATACTGAGGTTGCGATTTTTAAGTATTTTAATGTTCGACGATGTCGAAACATAAATATTATATGTCAGAAAACTATCATAATGAGGGTCATTATAATACTATTTTTCATTATGAAACTATGTCTCCCACCAATCAGAGCTCAAGATAGTAAAGCCATCATTACTTCCGACTTGACGTTTCAGTGCTAGGCTAGAGTTCCGTTCGCTATAAATCGCGACATCGCGAACGAACTCAATTTGTCGTGATATGTCGATTTGAATGGCTGCCTGTGATTGTCTAGTTAAAGTGATTTTCCTTCTGACTGCTCGATAACTCTAGGGTAACGCTTTTTTTTTTTTTTTTTTTTTTTTTTTTTTTTTTTTTAGCGTATGGCTTTTAGTGCCGGGAGTGTCCGAGGACATGTTCGGCTCGCCAGTGTTGTAGCTGCTTCGAGACGGACACACAATGGGTGAGCTACAAGTACCGTTGGGGAGGGAAGTTGGAAGGAAGGTAAGGACGAGGAGTTGGAAGGTAGCGGCTGTGGCCTATAGTTAAGGACCAACCCCGGCATTTGCCTGGAAGGAAGATGGGAAACCACAGAAGACCATCTTCAAGGTTGCCGGCGGGGGGATTCGAACCTCCTCGCCTCCCGGATGTGAGCGACTGCCAACAGTCATGCCGTAACGACCTCGGCTAACTCACCCGGTTAGGGTAACGCTGAAACGTCAAGTCGGAAGTAATGCAAGGTAAGTAGACTATAAGGTAGGACACTCCGGTGCCTCTCGCTCCCATTGGCTGATAAGCTGTGACGCAGCTCGGATGTAGCAGGCGCATGCCAGCTGATATTTACAATGTATTCTTACGGGAAACACAGTCATATTTCGCTTCTCTTTTCCGCTCGTGGTATTCAATCACAATAATGGCAATATGCGCATTATAAAGAGAAAGGTATAAACAATATATTGCAGTGGTTTATAATGCGAAATATACTTCATAAACACACACAAAAAATATTTTAGATTAACTACGCTACCGCACCTAAGTATCAGCTGAGCTTAAAAGAAGCCTCACAAAACACAATAAAAGACGTGCAAAGGATGGAAATACAAAATTTAGCAATAGCGATAGGCTACATAATCATGCTTTAGCGATCCTGCGGTGTAGCCAAGCGCGTTATATTGCTCACTACGTCCGCGATGGGAAGCTGTAGTAAGTCAGGAGTTCAGAGGTTCAAATCCCGGCGCTGACAGCGGCTTTCCACACTCTCTCCAGGCAAATGCCGAGATAGTAGCCTACCTTGTTTCAAGTTCCGGAGCACTTACCCCATTTCCGTGCCTAATAATTACGGTCACACACACATTACAACAGTCACCTTAGCACGGATTACAAATTGAAGACAAGTACACGGAGCTGATGATCAAGATGTCCCAGTCCCAACAACATACATTATTAATGTAACATTGGTATGAAAATGATCAGTTTATAAACACTTACCTTTTATGCGACTTGAGTTTTAGATGACGAAACGACCCAGAGTTTGTTCTTTATTGCTGCATATTTCTCCAGTAATTTGATCTTGATATGCCTATTCAGTTGACGGATTCTGATAAAAGTCCTTGTCCTCACGTATAAACGAATTATCTTCTCATACACTTCCGGAGATTTTGATATTATTAAGGTGGTCAGGTAGGTCATTACATTTTTCTTTTTGATATAGTTCGTCCATGAAAAGAACCGAACAAAACTTCAAATTCAATCATTTTATGGAGCCACTCATGTGTTGGACGAGTAAGTCCCCTTTGAAATGATGGGTATCCAATCATCCCCGCTCTCGTCTGTTACACACAAATTTTCCCCCTTCACACTTAAACTCTTATCAATGAACCTACTCTTGAATGCCACATAACCGGCAAAGTACTTAAGTGCATCTAGCGAAACGTCATCTTCACTGGAGAAGTATTACCGATGCAACTGGTAGCAAGTTTTAATTTTCAGCTTCTGCCGAGCACGTTAGATGACTCAATACCAAGATAAGTAGACTATAACTCAGATGCTCACAATATTACAAAGACATTTTTATCGGTCTAGCAATAAAGCGGGGACCGGCAAAATGCGCACGTAGCCGGGTGACTAACAGCCGATAGATTACATTAATGCAGCTGCTATATTGCTAGATAATATAATAATTAATGTTATTGGTTGAACGTCCCTTTTAACTGCTGCTTTTAGAGACGCCGGGGTGCCGGAATTTTGCCTCTAAGGGGATCATTATCGTGCCAGCAAATCTGTTAACGCGGCTCCCTCGCATTTGATTACCCTCAAATGCCAGCCGACTGCACCAGGATTCGATCCAGCAACCTTGGGCATAGCAGGCAAGAACGTTACCGCTGAGCCACGCAGCCAGCCTATATATTACTACACCGATAAGAAAGACCCTATAGTTTCGTAAGCGTGAGAGTACTTTTGTAACTGTACCACAACTTCCTGCGAGGGTGTGCTTGATCCTAGAAAAGGTTAGGAACTGAGAACTACGATATTTAACCTATTTAAAAGATGTGCATTTGTATGATCTATGCATATTACGAGAGTCCAGAATGCTCTCACGTTTCAAGTTATTTGCACGATACAATGCCAAAGAATTTAAGTGTCCAATGCAATTAGCTTATTGATTATTTAGCATTTTATTATATTCCTTATTTAAAACTACAGTACTTTTCAAGAAGTAGTAAATCAGTTGGGTGCAGCCCAAAATATTAATTTGAGGAGTTTGGACATCGTGGTCATTTAGCCCCGTGCACTTGGGTGTGTGTTAAATTTGTCTGGTAACCTGTGTTATTGTGGTGTCTTTGTGTAGTTGTAAATCAGATGAGGATTGAGAAGAAGGCAGCCGTGGCCTAAGTTAGGAACCAACCCGGCAGTGGCAACCGATGGAAAACCACGTCCAGGCTGGCTGAGGTGGGAATCGAACCCACATCTTCTCAGATTTGCCTCACGAGGCTGAGTGTACCCGGACAGCCACGAATACTAACCGCTACACTACGTGGTGGTCACACAGTAGTCTGACTTGGGACTCCGATAACCGTTTAGCACTTGGTTCAATGTTGTTTACCTCACTGATTAATTTTCAACATTACCATTTTGGAGTTCTGTTTATTAGTTTCACGTAAACGTGAATCTTGGGATTAGAAACCACAGGACCTCCTTTTTTACGTGGAATCCGAACCACAGGACATGGCATTTCACTTCGAAAATCTCACATGCATTGACCGGGTTATTTTATCAGTCTCCTGACAGGAGGGTAGCAAGTTTAATGGTACAGACTGTAGTGATACGCCCTTTATAGGGTATTAGTTGACTGCAGAAGGGCATGCGAGGACTACCACATGCATATTTCTCTTCAAAAGCGTCCCTTTTTGTTGCTAGAGACAGCTGAGAACTGTTTGTTATACATGGTCGCCACGACAGTACCCAACCGATGATGTCACGCAGCAGCCTATGCTCTGGCAAGCCGAAGCGCGGAGCCCGGAGTGGCTCCCCCTGGAAGTAATGTTGGCTTTACTATAGGTAAGGATAGCATCGCACCTGCGCTGAGTTCCACGGCCTCCTAATTAAAATTTCACTGCGTGACTAGAGTCATAGTGGAGTAATAGAGGAGACCATGGTCAAATACAAGGTATTCTCTGCGTCCCATGCGTTCCGTTCAGTACATAAAACTGGCGAAATCTCGACAGATATTTATGAATATTTATGTTCAAACATAAAATAGTTATAATTATCGTCGAAAATAAACAATCATATGCAACTCTCGTATAATGGTAATTACGACACTAGTATGGAAATTATAAAACTCGCTTCGCTTGTTTTATAAACATACCGTACTCATGTCTCAATTATTGCCATTATAGGCTCGTTGCATAGTGTATGGTACTATAACGATAACCTGTTGAGCATTATTGGTTAGAGAAGAAAGGACATGATATGAAATAGCCTATAGTCAGGGCCGGGGGCGGAGGATTCTTTTGTGGGCAAGGGCGTGAGAAAATTCATCAAAGGTTTAGAATGAGGTGGGATGATAGGCCTTAATTGTAGACTGCTGTAACCTGTTAGTGAGCACACAGGTTAGGTATAGGCTATTGGCTTTCACGGCCAGTGAATTAAAACTCAGCAATTCTTCTAGGTTTGTGCCATGTCTTGTGTGGGGTTTCGTCTAGGACACCAAGTTGGCTCATCGGCGGGCTCTTGGTGTCCCCGCCCGGACCCCCACTGGAGTAGCGAACTGCGCGCCACCTTCATTTATATAAGGTGCAACTGCACCTCTTGACTGCGAGGTTGAGGCTGCTTGGGCTTTCAGTGATTGGCGATTCCCTCTACTGACGTTATCTCTATCGATCATCTCAAAATCTGGTATCACTATAACATCTTCAAATTTGCAACCATCTCTCATTCTAACGAAATTATGCAAGATACAACATGCTTGGACTATATTGACTGCAAAATCTATGTTGATGTTGAGTGGACGATGAAGAATTCGCCATTTATTTGCGAGTATCCCATAGGTGCATTCAATGTAGCGGCGAGCTCTAGATAATCGGTAGTTAAAAATTCTCTTCACTTCTGTTAGATGTTTTCCACCGTACGGTCTCATTACATTTTCAGACATGGCAAATGCTTCATCCCAAACAAAGAGAAATGGTACTGCCACTTTGGCTGTTTCTGATATTTTTGTTGGAGCAGGAATGTCCAAGGTGTTATCTGTCATTCGTCTGTAGAATGGTGTCTGCTTGAAAATGGATGAATCGCTTGACTTTCCATATGATCCAATATCTACTGTACGTAAGTAAATACATAATTGGCATCACATACGGCTAGTAGTACAATTGAAAAATATTTCTTATAATTAAAGTAAAGTGAACCACTGTCTCTTGGTTTTATCACTCTGTTGTGCTTCCCATCAATTGCTCCGATGCAGTGCTTTGCGCTCAAATACATCTGCAATTTTCAACCAGCTCTCTTCCGTGGGTTTTGGGATACACTTTTCGTTCATGGTTTCCCATACTGCAATACAAACGTCTCTTATAATGTAGCCTATAGTAGATCTTCCCAAAGAAAACAAATAGACCAGTTGCCAAATACCTAAAACAATACGTGAAACAGATATTTTGCTAAGGTTAAATTACTTAAGTCTAATTGTAACATTATATTTTATTTTCTAGGTCGGAATCTAATGAAAAGATGGAAGAGTTCACGAGAAGAAAAGGAAAAAAGAAACACATCTAAAACGGGATCAGGGTAAAAAAATCGACCTGTCCTTGTGTACTACAAGCGACTTTCATTATTTCTGCAAACGGTTGTCACAACAAAGGAAACTTCTAATTCTCTGGAAGACACAGAGAAAGCAACATCACCAAGTCCAGTGCCTCAGTGATCAACTTCCTCTACATACAAAAAGAGGAGAAATTAAGGTACACCAGCAGAATTAAAAATATTAAATGCTTTAGACAAGAGTGTAGAGTAAAGGCAAGAACGTGACAGAGCAACAGAGAATAATAGCGATAAGATGTTTCTGTTATCACTATTGGATCCCCTCAAACAAATACCAACATATGCTAGATTTGGAGTAAAGAGAAAATTAATGAATGTTGTTGGATCTGAACTTCGGATGTATAACCGACCCCCTGCTCCTGAGCTGCGTCGTGCAATGAATTTTGGCTATCAACCGACAGTATCTATGCCTATACAGAATCAATATGAGCAAGTGGATAATTGGCAAGTGAATATGTATAAACCTCAACCCAGCACTTCAATGATCGGTCTGGATTCGCATGCACCATCGCCTTACTCAACATTCTAAGTATTGAGTAACGAAGCTGACGTAAGTCTAGATCTATTTCAACCTTGAGCAGAGAACAATAATTTTAAACAGAGTTGTATATTAAATAAAAATTATTTCCTGTAGATTGTACGTACCCTTCCCATTCATCTGTATGTAATAATGTAATCTAATGTAATGATGTAATGCACTCTGTATGTAGTAATGATTACTTACTAATAGTAACAACAGCAACATATGGCAACTTAGCGTATTTTTGTGGGGGGAAAAAAATATGTTATTAATTTTATATCATGTCTTGTTTTACCCATACCATATCATTTCATTAAATAAATATTTTCACGATTGTATCAAGTTTTTTGATTTGTTATAATAGAAGTTCTGACAAATAATACAAATAATAAGAGTAATAAATAACTTTTCTTCCGGGGGAATAGCCGGTCTCATGACGGTGTCGTAACGCGTCAGCCTTTCTTTGAGAATTTCATGCAGTTCATGAAATGATGTGATAGACATCTGCAGTAATTGAAGAATTCTACTGCATCTGCTCTCAGCCGAGGAAACATTGTATAAAATAAACTCGTTGATGTTCGCTCTTTTATAATAGGATGGATCCAGAACCTTCTCTTTCTTTTCTTCTTCTCTTTCTGCAAAAGGCCCAGATGCGCTAACGCAGCTACTTCTTCCACTTCCAGCATACTGACTTCAACTACGAAAGAACGTGTCGCTAGGAGAATTATTAGAAATATTATTCATTTCAGGTTCCGTATTGACAGTAATTATGAAGAATAAGAATTTTCAATCTTTCCACCTATTCAATACTTTAATTTATGTCACATTTCAGGGGTACATGTTTCGAGTCCCGCTTTTGGACCCTTCTTCAGCCCACAAACTTATATTTAGAAAACATCTAAACACAAAGAACATCGAAAATCTTTACGATGACATAAAAATACACATACACAATAAATGGCTAAAAACACTGACACAAGATCTAAAAATCTAAAAAATAGCATGCATGGTTCACAAATTTCAGGTACACATTTTGCACTTGTTCTGTTTTAGGAATAATACAAGATATGCCGCAAAGGTGTCCTACAGTATACCAATTATAGACATCGACCGTCAACAAATGTGTCTGTTGTCATATAGTGTCAAATGACGTTTTACATAGAAGGTTGAAGGTCAGGGGTGAGTTTAGGGTCGTGGAGACGATGAATAAGAACATCATTAGGGTTTTGGAATTGAGGATTCTGGGTGGGGGAGAAGACGTGATAATAATGGGATGCAAAGAGGTTAGCCTTATCGAGGGGAGTGGTGGGAACAGAGGTAGGGGTGTGAATTGGGTAGGTAGGGTGGGATGGGCGAGAGACTTCGTGAGGCGTTCAAAGGTAGACCAAAACTGGGAAGGATCGGGCGTGTCAGCCAGGCGGGTACATGCATCGTTCCAGGACTTACGTTTAAAGGCGCGGATATAGGATTTAGCATGACGGAGATGGCGACGATGTTGTCGGAGGGTATCAGGATTACGAGTACGAAGGTAGGCGCGACAATAGTCATGGGCTATATGTAAAAGGTTGAGGGTTTTTGGAGGTATAGGGGGTTTGGTGGGGTGGTAGGAATGGCGGGGTATATGAAGACGGTCAGCGGTAAGGAGGGCGTGTTCTGTTTCAGAGATTAGAGAAAGAAGATTGGGGAGAGAGGTCGGAGAGGTGTGAGGGGTTAGAAGAGAAGTCACAGTAGCATGGTAATCAGACCAGTTGGTCTTTGTAAAACGACGAGTAGGAGGGGGCCGGTAGGGGGCATCTGGGCGGAGGAAGATGTGAGGAATCGAAATGAGAGCGGGAACATGATCACTACCGATAGGAGGAAGCATGCGGATGAGAGGTGAGGGTTGGGGACATGAGCATGACGTCAGGAGTTGAGTTAGTCAAGGGCATTGCAGGCGAGGGAAAAGGAACGAGCACTCCACGGATACTATGGACAAGATTTTGGAAATTGGTGTGATCTTGCACAGAGTAGGAAGTGGTGTTGAGGTCAGCTGCTAGAAAGGTGCGATCTAAGTATTGTAGAAAAGCAATGGGGGGAGGGGTCCGTGGGGAGAGATAGAGGGTAGCTACGGTAAACGTCTTGGAAGGGGCAAAAATTTCAAGGATTAGGTATTCTGTGAAATGATGAGGGAAGGTATAGAAGTGGCGTTTTACTGTGAGGTTGCGATGGACACCGACCGCAAGCCGCGCTCCATACGGCCGATCCGCACGGTAGACGACATACGGGGAGAGGCACAGCCGGTGAGATGGACCGAGGAAGGTTTCATTGAGGATAAATATGTCCGGGGAGTGCTCTAAAAGGGAAAGTTCAAAGGTCGGCCGGTTGGAGGTGACAGAACGGATATTATCATAGTATATTTTTAGCGACATGATTAAGTGAGGAATGGAGCACTTGCAAGCGGGACGAATGCGAAATGCATCCGATTACCCGCATAGGCTACATCTAGGCGAGTGTTGAAAATCAACCGGGCGGCCATTTGAACCTGTTGGATAACGAGGGGACGATGGAAGGGAAGACAGTTCTGGAGTACCATGGAAATGAAACGAATGATGTTTTGAGTGCTGGGGGTGGGGAGGGCAGAAGAGGGAGCTGGGGTAGGAAGGTCCTGTGAGACGACAGGGACAACGGTTTCAGGCTGAGTGGGGATAGGAGCAGGACAGCCTTGGCATTTATAACTAAAGGCCGGGTGGGGGAGGGAGCAGTTAACACATTTAGGGGCGGTGCGATTTTGACACATTGATGTTGGGTGCTCTTGGCTGCAAATATCACATACCTCAGCGTGGACACAGAGTGCTCCCGGGGCGTGGTCATAGTGCTGACACTTATCGCATCGCATCTTCTGGGGGACGGCTCCACTCGATGGTGGCGGGCGAAGATGAGGGCCCCGTCGCGGAGAAGAGCGTCCAGAGACACGGTGTCGCGGCTAAGGATCCGGACGAGTGAAGTTGGGCCAGCATTATTCCTTATCCTGGCGAAACAGAAGATGTTGAGTCCTTGGGAACCAAGCTGCTGGGCGACGTCTTCTTCTGTGTATTCCCGGTCGACACCATAGGCGACGACCGAGAGGATAGGGATAGGGCGGGAAGGAGGGGGGGGGGGGGGGGGGGCAGGACGAGCAGGCTGAAAGTTGGATAGGTTTTTGGCATGGGTGCGGGGACCGAACTGCGTGAGCCCAATGGCGTTTACCAGGTGTTGGTAGAAGGGTTTGGAGGTCTCAATATTGTACCCCTCCCGGGTACGCTGCAGTTCCAGACGGTAAGAGGCTAGATCAGGGGTAAAGGAGGATATGATGGTGTAAAGGGAGCGGGGGTTTGCTTTGGCGAGGTCAATGTCGGTGAGTTTAACTATGTAGAACGAGGCTGGAGGCAGAGGGTTTGGGTTGATTACGCACCTCTGACGAACTTGAGGGCGGAGGGCCGGGTTCTGTGCTGCTACTGCATAAGTTCATAGAGTGCCTGGCATGTACAACGCTGTAGGCATTGCCATCTGCGGTGGAAGGTGTGGCAGTTGGAGTGGAGTTATTGTGCGGTTATCAAATGGATTGTATTCAATTCCACTCACCAAGGTCTCAGATTCGGCGGTTGAGTCTGATGCTGTACCTGACGAAGTGTATGTGGAGCCGGGCGATATATCGTCACCACATCTCCGTTTGGCCTGGGTGGTAGGGCTGATGGCTGCTTCTGTTGCGGACCGAGGACACTTTGTCTGCTGTGTTTCCATGGTATGATGTGGTGAAGGTGGTGATTCGAAGATATTCGGCTGTTGGCAGGGCCGTCGCGTGGTTGCGCGGGACCTAGCGCGAGAATGTGCGTGGGCCTAGTAGGCATGAGTTTGCGAGGGGGGGGGGGGGGGTAAATGCAAATTTTAGACTGTAAGTGGCTGTGTTGTATGGAGAGTGATGTTTTAAAAGAAATTACAATTTTAGGCTAGTTAAAACTCATTTTATTACATTTCTAGTTTCCAAACAAACCTCAACAAATAGGATAAGCATAAAGTTGGATACAGGAAGCACCTGATCAGACAAAAGCAACGAGCAATATCAATGGAAACCTGATATAATGAGCTAACACAGGTGATTTTTTGGGGATAAATAATATATTATGGAAAACGAAGCATGTGCTTGATGTACTTTCTTACCCAAACGTACTGCCCCCGTAATTGAATTATATAGAGACCACGGTGGCTATTTTGGAAATTATAGCGAAAGTTATGGCTGTCATAGTTATGACGTGAGTAGTCATGACGTAAGCACGGATGACGCAGACGCTATGCCAGCAGGCTACTTGAGCTGAGATTCTCAGTGACGTCAGCATTTATTCGAGAAGGATCCGAGATGTACGACGCAGTCGCAGGAAACATGGAATTCTGCTGAGGAAGAAATTATGCTATTGGAGGGGAGGCTCAAACCAATGAACGATAGTCTGAAGGAAGACGGAGATTGCTGAAACTATGGTATTTTAATTACTTTTCGGAATGCAGAATTGTGGAAATCCATTTGCAGTAGAGGCATTGTTCTGGAATTTTGGTGAAATTTATTTTCAGTTTTTGAATTTTGAAAATCCGTCATGTATTGACGAAGTTGGAACTTCTAGCGATGACGCAGTAACACGCGATGGAAGGGATAGATACGCCCCTCATGAAGTTCATAAAAGGCCTTGCGCAGAAGAGAGGAGCCTCATTCCTCATTCTCAGATTATAAATCGTCTGATATTCAATCGTGAGATTTCGAATAGTCATTTCAGTGAAACGTCGAGTGAGATTAGTAGTGAAAAAGTCGTCTTTGTAACGCGTGGCGAAGCCACTGCATTAAACGAGAGTCGAACATACAAGCAGTGCAGGTTTACTGTGAAGTAAATCTAGGTGAAGTTGAAACGACACTTATAACGCTTCTACAAGATTAGCTGTGAACAGTTAGCGGTCGCCTATAAGCTAATTCTCTTGTGCATTGCTACAGTAAGGACTGTAGAAAAGCTGAACAATTTCGAGGAAGTATTTTGGAAGTTATTGACAATTTTCGACGACTGACAAAAGTGATTTTCTCGCCACAGGAGAAACACTTTGTATAGCCAGACTCTACGCTACGGCTGACAGGGCTAGTGAAATAGGGAGACTTCAGATTGCTTTTGTGACACAACGCTACAGTATTATGGAGCAGTCTAATATGGCAGTTTGTTCTTCTAATACTATTACCGAAGAGAAGATGCAAGGCTAAAGGACTTAATGCAATTGGGACATATTTCAACGGAGTAAGATAGCAGCATGGAACTTCGCTAATTGCTATTCCATACAAGCGAACATGTGGTAAATAACCATCTACACCCATGTTTCGTGATTAAAGGCTGAATACTATCAAACAGCAATAGAAATGATTTCATACTTTCTGAATATGAATATTTCTTCGGAAATTTATACAAAAACTTCATGGCGATTTTCAACTGGAACTTCAGGGATTTTTCAAGAGAGGTCAGGGTTGTCCCGACTCACAAAGAAGATTATTGCCGGAAGGATGTCGTTCGTCTTCGTGAAGCAGTTCGATTCTCCGATGGTGCTGTTTCTGGTTTCGAGGATGGAGCTCAGCTTTAACTTGGTGAATTGGATCCATCAACAGTCTTCTTTGGGGAATTTTCCTCTGGAACGTCAATCGGCAGATAAGGTAGTCGTGAACGTTTATTGTATTTGAGTTTCTTAGCAATATTTGAGCAACCATTTTTCCCATATTTTTGTCCTCATGTATTTTTGCCCGATATTCTTGTTTGAGATTCCTATTCTCAGTACACCTTGTTGAGTTATGCCTTTTTCGATGTTTTATTAAGACATTGTTATGTCATGGGCATAGTTAAATGATTTTGAATCAGTTGAGACTGATATTTAGATTTTTCAGTAATATGCTTATTTTTGTAGTCACGATTTGACTGTAAGTTAATGATTTTTATGGCAGATTTAAATTCAGACAGCGTGTCACATTATTAAAGTAATTCTACCCCAGTTTAATTACTTTGACCAATTTTCTGTCATCATCAAGAAGGAAGAACATTTAAATGATTTTAGAGCGTTAAAATCCAGTACGTTGTCGACGATCTTGGAAATACTAGTCGTTATTTGAATTGATTGCAACACAGACATTTATCGTCAGTCATGAACGACCATTGCATCACAGGCAATTTTGTGAAAGATGAACATTAATTATGAATTATTGAATGCATTAAATTCGTGAAACTTGTGTTAGGTTTTTTCTCATATAGAGATTTATATAATGATGTTTGCATTCCCCAGTCTAATTGGATTCTATTCGACTATTTTGCAGTTAGTCGCACTTTGTTTGATGATAGTATTTTTATACTACAATTCTTTGAAGATGTTAATCTTAAATTTTGATAGACCAGACAGGCGTATATAAGCGTATTCACTATTAAATTTGTTTGTGATTGGCAAATTTTTATTTCATTTCGATTCATGAATGAAATCCACGAAGCTTAAATGACAACAGTTTTGAAACAATTATTGATATATGAATTTTTAAGTGGAACTATGAATGTATAATCGATAGTGCAGCGGACATGTTGAAAGTCACTGATGTATAATGCCCTTAAATAAATGAAGGAGATTCCCACTGTAATTAATAATGATAAAGAATTATTTGTGGAAGTTTTGTAAGTTCGGTGGAAGTTTTAATGCCATATAGATTAATATATGATGAATTTTGGGCTATTTTGAATGCAGTTTGTGCATTATTTTGTAAGCGAAGTATTTTCCGCTAGAGTGTATTGTCATAGTTCGTTGAAAATTAATCAAGTGAATTTACTGTTATAATTAACAAGAGTTGTGAAAGAATTTGAGATAAGATTTTGAATGAAGATTACCGTCACAAATAATTAAAATTATTACAACCTTTATTAAACCAGATTGTGACATGTACATGTATAACTAACCTTCATTGGTCGATTATATTAAACACGATTATGAATTTACCAACCGGATAAAACATGTGGTTCAATGTATTTCTTAAATTAATAATTTAAATAATTTAAATGTTGATATTGTAAATAATAAATGTAAATATCTTTGACAATAATGTGGAACGAAAGAAATGTTAAAGGCGTGTTTAAAATTTTTGTAATTATTTTCGACAATATTATAAACAATTTCTAAATGTTATAAATAATTTATGTGATTTTGTTATAAACATTTAAGAGTGTGTTTGATACTCTAAACTATGCTGATTAAACATTTGGATGATAACTTAACAAGTTTAAGGATAGTTAAAATAATCCAGTGGGATGTGAGTTAAGCATTTGAAAGATTTGCGTCAATATGTATGAGTTGTCTTGTAGACATTTAAAGCTTTAAAAAGGAGCTGAATTCTTACGCAAGTGTGGCGTGACGAGTGAGCCCCATTTGACAGGTGTGAGCCAGGTTAAAGAGTAGACCAGCCGGCCAGACATCTGGTTATAAGCGGGTGAGGTCGATACTCCGGCCTTGTGCCTATTTATACAAGTGCAATGTTTATTAAAAGAAACCAAATGCTCTATATATGTCGTTCCCTGACTTCCTCATCCAATCCAAATGTGTTATAAAATGTCACGTTATTTTGAGCTCAGGGGAGCTAACATATTGTTTGATAAATTTGCAAGTCCTTTAGGAGGACGTAGTCAGATTGACATAGGCTACTGATAGCCACGTTTATTTTGTTGAGTTGTGAAAATCATACTCTTTATTTGAAAATAAAGCTTTTGTACAGTTCAAAGTTCTCGTCTTCGGTCTGGTTCATTTTTAAATGTCATGGTGAAGGTTATTGTGAGAGCATACTTTAATGATCCTGTTGTCAACCCAATCCCCGAGATATTTATAAGAGGTAAGTAAAAGTAAGTATGAAACCCCGTCTATTTTGGTGTGTTCCACAATAATTTTTCTTGGTAACTTCTGTGTTCAAACCTCGGTAGTATCTGTCAGTGCCATTTTCACTGATGTAGCTGAGCTGGTGCGATTGATTGTTGGCAATCCGATTGAGGGGGCGGATATCTGACAGCCTACTATCCGGGTAAACGGGGACAGAAGGATTGGCGCACCTAAAACGTTGGGGGCTCGATTCAACATAACTGGATCACCAGGTTGAACGCCAGTAGGATTGGCAAACCTAAAACGTGTGGATCGATTAGACTCAAATAAAGAGGTTGATTCTTTGTTAGATGTCTTGGCCAATTGTAGAATTTAAGAGTGTGATTATATAGGAATTAAATGTTGTATTGTAGTAGGAAAATTACACTCAGAAAAGATCAGATCTTATACAACTTGAGAAAGGTTAAATGGGCTGGAAACTTAGAAAAATCGCCTATGATCTAGAATCTTATTTTATTTGACCGGCTTATGACATTTTAGTCATATTAAAGATAAAATTAAATTATTTGGATTGTAAATATAAATTATTTGTGTTAGGATATTTTAAAATGAGCCAGGGAAATTTGAAAATGTGCTTGAGTTTGTTTCAACATGAAGTGTCTTCGAAAGTTAATTATAAGGTAGTTATAAGTTAGATTTAAGACAGAAAATTGATCAAATTCATATATGGTGAAAAGTGTTGCTCAAATGTTGTTATTTTGCTCTTTTGATGTATGTCCCTACAGCAGTCTAATTTTTGAATAATATTGTAATGGCAGATGAAAGTTTGAAGATGATGTTAGCGGAGATGTCTGCTAATATGAAGCAGATGATGGAGGAGAATGCTAGTAATTTATCTGCTAACTTGAAAGCAAGCATGAGTGAGAGTATGAAGGAGATGGAAGCTAGGAATACTAGTCGAATGGAGGAGAATGCTAGTCGAATGGAGCAGAATGCTAGTAATTTGAAAGCTAGCATGGATGAAAGTTTGAAGGGTCTTCAGACTAGTTCTGCTAACTTAGAGGATAATATGTCGCGTTTACAGATTAATACCCAAGGAATTGAGAATACTGTAACTGACATCCGCTCAGACGTGTCCAATGTTAAAATTGATGTTGCTAATGTGCATAAAGATCTTACAATGTTGAATTTAGATGTTGCTAATGTCCGTAGTGATATTTCTTGTGCTAGGGCTGAGGTAGTTGTTGTCAAAAATGATGTTGCGACTGTCCAAGACAAGGTTGAGGAAGTCCAAAGAGGAATCCAAAATGTTAGAACTGATGTGTCCAATGTTCAGGTTGATATTAATAACATTCATTCGGATGTAAACGAGATGCAAAGTGACATAAATAAAATTCAAGTAGAGGTCAACACAGTTTTCGTAGATGTTGCTAAAGTCCAAACTGATGTAAATAAAGTCAGGGAAGAGATAGAAAATTCGAAAACTCTTTGTACACGTAATATAAGTGCATTAACGACTAGGCTAGTTGATGAGTCAGTTAGAACGACAGCGTCTTTAGAAGGTTTAAAGTTTGATGTAGAGGTCATGAGAACCCAAGTATTAGACCATAATAAAGTATTGAAAGAGGATATTGAATTAGACATAGCAGAAATGTTAACGGAAAATGTAGCAATATGGATAGACGAGTGGACTAGGTCAAGTGGGGAACATGTAACCCAAATTCAGGATCGTATTGAAAGGAAACTTGCCAGTACTCAAATTGATATTAACAATGAAGTAGTACAGATTAGGAAAGATTTAAGCGTCAGGATGGATTCGCTATCCGAAAGACAAGTTGAAGATAGAACACAACTAGGTCAGGATGTGCAAACATTAAAATCTGCATTAGAGGAACAGATTCATAAAGTTGTCTCTGATGTGAATGAAACGACGAGTAAACTGCAGAATTTGAAGTTAGGAGAGGCTAATTTAATGGAGACCTACAAAGAAGAGTTAATCAAGAAAGTCTTAACGGAAATCACTGACAAGGATACAGTAGGCTTTGCTTGCGAAACCAGTAGGAATTATGCCAGAAGATATAACCTAGATCCAGAAGAGAGAGACGTGACTCCTGAAGAACGTATATCCAGATTCAGGGAGGAAGATGACGAGAGGAATATGGAACCTGAGTGGAACTATCGAGATAGTGGGAAAAACTACCCGGATTCATATCCGAGGAACGTAACGGTCATCAGGAATTTTGAAGATAAACCGCAAAAATTCAGTAACACGGATAGTTTGACACCTATCGAATATGTAAGGAACCTCAAAGATTATTTCATCGAAGCTCACATTCCCAGAGAGAGAGAGAGATGAAGATAGTGGAGAGATATTTGATTGGAGGACCCCTCGAATGGTTTTGCGCATTTAGATACACATTCAGTAACTTTGACGAGTTTGCAGAGGCATTAATCAAACGATTTTGGTCCATAGAAGCGCAGAATTCGTTAAGAGCGGAGGTGTATTCAAGAAAATACTCCGGTACTCTTCCAACGCGGTACGCTGATTTCTTTACGAGTCAATTATCCCGCTTGAGATTCTTACAACCCCCATTGTCCACGGAGCAACTTATTGATGCGATTTCTCGTATGCTGCCAGTTGAGGTGAGAAGACTAATAATTTCGTCCAACATCAGGGATTTAACCAGCATGGATGCATTACTGAGGAGGTTAGACTACACAAGTCCAATGCCTAACGTGGTACAGAAAGGTCAAAGGCATGACTTTAAAGAAATAAATACTGTATATATGGACCAAGTCCAACAAACTGACAAGCCAGATGAGGAGAAAACTGACAATGTAGGTCCTCACAGGAATAATCAGTTTCGAAATAACAGATCGCAAGGTTACCGACCATATCAACAGAGAAGAGGCTGGAACTATAACCGAGGAAATTACAATGGAAGAGGCAGATATTACAACAATAATGGTTATAACCGAAATTATAATAGGAATAACCAGAGCCAAAACAGAAATCAGAATACTCAAGGTCAGGTTATGACACCCGATCAGTATCAGGAAAGAGAGAAGGAAAGCCAGCAATACCTAAAAGAATTACGGGAAAAAGAAGCAGACAACCAAAAGAAAAGGCAGGATGTTGTAATCGATCCTGGGCCTTCTACGAGCCAACAGAATTTTGAGGTCGGTAACACAAAAAAAACGCCGATTTCTCAACGTCAGTGAGAACCTGTAAATACATTGCCACACCACACCTGATTACGATTAATGAGATATATGAAGTGACTGATGAAGATTTGCTAGAAGAGAGGGGTATAGTTAAAGAGGAAAGACCATGTGCCTTACCCATTATTTCTGTACGGATAGATGGACAACAGTATAAAGCCCTGATGGATACTGGTGCAATTATCTCCATCATTTCAGAGGAATGTTATCAAAGTCTGCTAAGAGGAGAGAACATGACAGTTCTACCTGTTTCTACCGTCAAAGTGAGAGGGATATTCCAAGATAAGGCAGTGAAGTGCAAGATTCAAGTGTTATTGAACTTTGAGATCAATGGAAGGAATTATGAACAAATCTTCATTGTAGTGAGCAAGATCAATTTTGATATGGTGCTTGGAATCGATTTTATATCGAAGGTCGGAGCTATTATTGACATGAAGAACAGAAGTATTAGCTTTAATGATGGGTACATAATCACAGAAGAGATAGAAAAACAGGACGTGAAAAACAGTCTGGAAATAGACCTTAGGGAAGAAATTTTGAATACTATAGTTAATGAAGTGGAAAATTTAGCAGAAATACCCAGTAGAAAAACTGAAGGATTTGAAGAAATTCAGGGGGAATTTGAGGATCTGATAAAGGAATTCCAAGATATTTTCGATGAAAAGCCTGGATTGATTAAGGATTATAAATCCAAGATAAGGCTGACAGATGAAACCCCTTACCAGAAGAGAATATACCCCATTCCTGAGAAATACTATCAAGAAGTACGAGGGTTAATCAGAAAAATGGAGGTAGACGGGATTATTAAAAAACAGGCGTCGTCTTATATAAACCCCATCACAGTAGTGAAGAAAAGTAATGGTCAGATACGTCTTTGTCTCGATGCCAGGACCATTAACTTGAAGATTCTTCCAGAAAATGACCGACCACCCAAGATTAGAGATCTGCTTCGAAAATTCAAAGGGAGAGCATGTTTCAGCGTTCTTGACTTGACGTCTTCATTTTATCAAGTTCAGCTAGAAGAAGATAGTATGCAGTACACTGGATTCCTATTTGACCAGACGTCATGGGTCTTTGTCCGAATGCCTTTTGGTATGGTTAACAGTGGACCAGCACTTATTCGAGCACTTGATAGTAAGCTCACTGACGAAGTGAAAGAAAATGTAATCTGCTACATCGACGATTTAATCGTATCTTCACCCAGCGCCGCAGAACATTTACTGCACTTGAGAAAGTTGTTCGAGAATTTACGGGAGGCCAATATCAAGGTGAATTTTGGAAAATGTCAATTCTTGAAGCAGGAAATAAATTACTTGGGGCATACTATTGATAAAGATGGATATCATCCAAACATGAAAAAAGTAGATGCGATCACGAGATTTCCAAAGCCAACTAAGGTGAAACAAGTAAGAGAATTTGTAGGAGCATGCCAATTTATTAGCAGCCACTGTCCAAGATACTCGGAAATTATGGCTCCTCTGTATGACTTACTGAAGAAGAATAACAGATGGAAATGGAGTACCGCTGCAGACGAGGCTTTTGAGAAAGCAAAAGAGATGCTCAGAAATAATGTGAAACTGGAGTACCCAGACTTTGAGAAGGTGTTCTATATTGAGTCTGATGCATCAAGAGTAGGCATTAGTGCAGTCTTATACCAGAAAGACGAGGCAGGCAACAAGCACTACATTGCGTTCACTAGTCGGAAGTTGAAGAAACACGAGGAAAATTACTTCACGACGGAGCTTGAAGCGTTAGCTTTTGTAACAGCATTGCAAGCCTGGAAGAAAATACTGCTGGGACACAAGGTCATCATTATTACTGACCATAAAGCACTACGGTTTATGCTGCAAACTGACATGTCGAGTGATAGATTGACACGTTGGGCTTTGTTCACCCAACAGTTTAACGCCACTATCGTCCACCAGCCTGGGAAAGATAACTTACTGGCTGATGCTATATCACGTAACCCTATTAAAAATGTGCAGATACACCATGTACAATTGGAGCAAGAAGATCAAGAAACCGTTAGGAGGTTAGCCCGAATCGGTGTGTCACAGAAGAGACACGCTCCAATAAGGAAAATGTACAGGTTCCTCAAGGGTTACATGGACAATACTGATGTTGACTATGCAGTTACACGGAAAAATTCACGACACTTTGTCTTGAGTGGAGACATCGTATGCAAGTATGCTGACTCTGCGCATACAAAACTCCGAATAGTCGTGCCACCTAAACTTGTTGTCAATTTAGTGTGGGTAGCTCATCACGCAACTGGACATGCCGGTTTAGATAAGACTCTTAATACTCTTCAAGAGAGATTTATCTGGACTAACATGCGTTCCAGCATTGCCAAGGTCATTAGATCATGTGACAAGTGTCAAAGAGCAAAGTATGCTTCTGCTTTATTAAAAGGAAAACCGAAGGATATGATTCCTTCTAAGCCAAACGAACTTATGGCGACGGACATATTTGGCCCCTGTCCGAAGGGATATCAGGGTAATCAGTACCTGTTGGTTACCGTGGATGTTTTCTCAAAATTTGTTACAATGAGTCCCATGCAGAAAGCGAACACAAGGAACGTAGTAAGCAGACTGGAAAATGCTGTATTTCCTAAAGCTGGTATACCAGAATATCTACTGTCAGATCATGGAACGCAATTTACATCCGTGGAATTTGCAGCGGATATGGAAAGGCTTGGCATTAAGCACTTATTTTCAAGCGTGCGTTACCCAGAATCGAATTCCTCAGAAAGATATATGGCTGAATTTTCGAAATTCTGTCGAATTTTCTGTCCTAATGATCATTCTGGTTGGGTGAGATTTGTACCCCTTATAGAGGAATGTCTGAACTCTACAGTGCAGGAGAGTACAGGAGAAGTGCCAATGCGACTTCATCTTGGAAGAAACCCAGAAAGGCCGTGGGATAATCTTTTCAACGACATTCCTTGAGATCCCGACCTAGGAAGGCAGCAGAGGATTGACAAGGCGAAGGAACAACTCCAGAAAGCAGCAGAGAAACGATTGAAAAGAGTAGCTGGAAAACGCTTTGGTGCACCCTTACAAGTTGGAAATCTTGTATTATTACGCAGACCTGTCAAGGCTGATATGAGCAAGAAAATATACCCCAAATTTGGAAATGTATTCATGGGGCCGTTTAGGATTACGAACGCCTATGGAAACAACTGCTATGAACTCTACGATGATGAGAATAACGTCATTTACGGCAAGTTCAATGCTGGAAATTTAAAAAGATACTATCCTAGAGTAAGCCAGTAATAATTCAATTTCGTGTTCAAGAGAGTTGAGGTACTTGTAACACTGAGTTTAAAAACAATTTGCAACTGTTTTTAAAACGTGGTGAGAGGAGAATGCCCCCGTAATTGAATTATATAGAGACCACGGTGGCTATTTTGGAAATTATAGCGAAAGTTATGGCTGTCATAGTTATGACGTGAGTAGTCATGACGTAAGCACGGATGACGCAGACGCTATGCCAGCAGGCTACTTGAGCTGAGATTCTCAGTGACGTCAGCATTTATTCGAGAAGGATCCGAGATGTACGACGCAGTCGCAGGAAACATGGAATTCTGCTGAGGAAGAAATTATGCTATTGGAGGGGAGGCTCAAACCAATGAACGATAGTCTGAAGGAAGACGGAGATTGCTGAAACTATGGTATTTTAATTACTTTTCGGAATGCAGAATTGTGGAAATCCATTTGCAGTAGAGGCATTGTTCTGGAATTTTGGTGAAATTTATTTTCAGTTTTTGAATTTTGAAAATCCGTCATGTATTGACGAAGTTGGAACTTCTAGCGATGACGCAGTAACACGCGATGGAAGGGATAGATACGCCCCTCATGAAGTTCATAAAAGGCCTTGCGCAGAAGAGAGGAGCCTCATTCCTCATTCTCAGATTATAAATCGTCTGATATTCAATCGTGAGATTTCGAATAGTCATTTCAGTGAAACGTCGAGTGAGATTAGTAGTGAAAAAGTCGTCTTTGTAACGCGTGGCGAAGCCACTGCATTAAACGAGAGTCGAACATACAAGCAGTGCAGGTTTACTGTGAAGTAAATCTAGGTGAAGTTGAAACGACACTAATAACGCTTCTACAAGATTAGCTGTGAACAGTTAGCGGTCGCCTATAAGCTAATTCTCTTGTGCATTGCTACAGTAAGGACTGTAGAAAAGCTGAACAATTTCGAGGAAGTATTTTGGAAGTTATTGACAATTTTCGACGACTGACAAAAGTGATTTTCTCGCCACAGGAGAAACACTTTGTATAGCCAGACTCTACGCTACGGCTGACAGGGCTAGTGAAATAGGGAGACTTCAGATTGCTTTTGTGACACAACGCTACAGTATTATGGAGCAGTCTAATATGGCAGTTTGTTCTTCTAATACTATTACCGAAGAGAAGATGCAAGGCTAAAGGACTTAATGCAATTGGGACATATTTCAACGGAGTAAGATAGCAGCATGGAACTTCGCTAATTGCTATTCCATACAAGCGAACATGTGGTAAATAACCATCTACACCCATGTTTCGTGATTAAAGGCTGAATACTATCAAACAGCAATAGAAATGATTTCATACTTTCTGAATATGAATATTTCTTCGGAAATTTATACAAAAACTTCATGGCGATTTTCAACTGGAACTTCAGGGATTTTTCAAGAGAGGTCAGGGTTGTCCCGACTCACAAAGAAGATTATTGCCGGAAGGATGTCGTTCGTCTTCGTGAAGCAGTTCGATTCTCCGATGGTGCTGTTTCTGGTTTCGAGGATGGAGCTCAGCTTTAACTTGGTGAATTGGATCCATCAACAGTCTTCTTTGGGGAATTTTCCTCTGGAACGTCAATCGGCAGATAAGGTAGTCGTGAACGTTTATTGTATTTGAGTTTCTTAGCAATATTTGAGCAACCATTTTTCCCATATTTTTGTCCTCATGTATTTTTGCCCGATATTCTTGTTTGAGATTCCTATTCTCAGTACACCTTGTTGAGTTATGCCTTTTTCGATGTTTTATTAAGACATTGTTATGTCATGGGCATAGTTAAATGATTTTGAATCAGTTGAGACTGATATTTAGATTTTTCAGTAATATGCTTATTTTTGTAGTCACGATTTGACTGTAAGTTAATGATTTTTATGGCAGATTTAAATTCAGACAGCGTGTCACTTTATTAAAGTAATTCTACCCCAGTTTAATTACTTTGACCAATTTTCTGTCATCATCAAGAAGGAAGAACATTTAAATGATTTTAGAGCGTTAAAATCCAGTACGTTGTCGACGATCTTGGAAATACTAGTCGTTATTTGAATTGATTGCAACACAGACATTTATCGTCAGTCATGAACGACCATTGCATCACAGGCAATTTTGTGAAAGATGAACATTAATTATGAATTATTGAATGCATTAAATTCGTGAAACTTGTGTTAGGTTTTTTCTCATATAGAGATTTATATAATGATGTTTGCATTCCCCAGTCTAATTGGATTCTATTCGACTATTTTGCAGTTAGTCGCACTTTGTTTGATGATAGTATTTTTATACTACAATTCTTTGAAGATGTTAATCTTAAATTTTGATAGACCAGACAGGCGTATATAAGCGTATTCACTATTAAATTTGTTTGTGATTGGCAAATTTTTATTTCATTTCGATTCATGAATGAAATCCACGAAGCTTAAATGACAACAGTTTTGAAACAATTATTGATATATGAATTTTTAAGTGGAACTATGAATGTATAATCGATAGTGCAGCGGACATGTTGAAAGTCGCTGATGTATAATGCCCTTAAATAAATGAAGGAGATTCCCACTGTAATTAATAATGATAAAGAATTATTTGTGGAAGTTTTGTAAGTTCGGTGGAAGTTTTAATGCCATATAGATTAATATATGATGAATTTTGGGCTATTTTGAATGCAGTTTGTGCATTATTTTGTAAGCGAAGTATTTTCCGCTAGAGTGTATTGTCATAGTTCGTTGAAAATTAATCAAGTGAATTTACTGTTATAATTACCAAGAGTTGTGAAAGAATTTGAGATAAGATTTTGAATGAAGATTACCGTCACAAATAATTAAAATTATTACAACCTTTATTAAACCAGATTGTGACATGTACATTGAACCACTTTTCAGAATTTATTGTAATTATTATTATTATCATCATGATTATTATTATTATTATTGTCATGTGTTGTGACATCTCTATATTACGCCTCGAGAGTTTAAAAGTGCGCAGTTTGTCTGTATGTATCTCTCTGTCTAACGTTGTGCAACCCCTGGCTACATACTGCCTTGTTCTCTCGTATTGGCTAGTGTTGTTGCTACCTTGCATTTTGTTGTGCAATTCGTTCTGCCATTGGCTCTGACAATATTTGACGCGAGTTTGGGGCCACTCCCAAACTACGCATTTGATTTTTCTGAGAGGCTTCTCTCCCCTCTGGGGGGACAGAAGCTAAGTCAGTCTTAGACGCGCCGAGATGTAAGGCGAACGTGTGTATTCGGGCAGAGGCCCACCCTCATGGCGCAGCGGAATGTGAGTACGGCTCAATGTATTTCTATCTAACGCAATGTAATTGTTTTTGTTAAACGTTCCTTCTTTTGCTTAATTCTCTTTCCTTTTCAAGATGTTATTGTTAGTATTTTAATCCTTGAACCAGATCTCCGGGACCTTGCGTAATGTCATACGGCGGAGTTCTTTTTGTTGCTTTTGTTATGTGCCCTTCTCACAGTTTTATTATTTTGGTTAATACCTGTAAGATTCGAAAGTATTGCGTTTCTGCGTCTTGGCTTATATATATTTCCTGTCGGGCCTTAGTGCTCGTCTTTTGCGTCGGTGTCTCTTTGTACCACAAATGTTTCATTTGATTGGTAGCAATTGGACCTTTGTTTGTGGACAGTATGTGTGAGGTAACGGGACTGATGTCCAACGTCCCACTAATACGTGTCCCTTTTGTTTATAGAATATATGTGACGGTGGTTAACTGGGATTTTCTCCAGCTCCGATGTCATATTATTCTTTTTTTTATATGTCGCGTTGGTGCGGCATTATGTTGGAATATAAGCCTATTTTATTATAGCGTGCTTTCGATTTTTACCGGTCTCTTTCGTCCCAAGTCAATTGTAATGTAATGTATCTCCGTATATCTCATTTTCCTTTTGTTTTGTTTTTCTCTTTCGATTTTCGCCGTATTACATAACTTAATTATAATTCCCCTTGTCTTCTCCTTCCTCCTATCTCCGTGAGATCTCTCTCCCCTTTGTTTTACTCCCCTCACTCCTCCCCCTTCCCTCCGGTATGTTTACATAACATCATGAAAAGCTTCGCGTCTTAGCAGTTCGAAGTTTGACTTTTTGCAAGTTTGTCGTTTCTCTCTAACTTTTGTAAGTTTCGTTTTATTTTCTTTCAAGTTTGTATCTTTTCGTTAGATTCATGTTGTTGAGCGGTACTCAGGTTCTGTCGTGCTTTCATCTTAAAGTTTTTTTTCTTTCGTACCAAAAAGGAATAATTTTCCTCATCAGTGAACATCTTCGTGAATACGTGTGTATGAAAATATATGTGTGTTTGAGAAAAGAGACTTGCGTTTCGTCAAGCCTTTTATGGAAGTTATGACGTTCAAAGAACTTTTAATTAAGCTGCGTTTTATGAATAAGAGAAATGTGAGAACATTTTATTATGTCTTAATTTTTCATGTGTGTATCTGGTGTACATGATGTAATCTTCTTTCCTTCACCCTGTTCAAATGTATCTAATCGAAGAATGTTATTTTATATAATTTTGTTATGAAAAAGAAAAAATTCTTTTATGCCTTTGTTATGTAAAAGAATTTTTTTTGGAGAAAGCGGTGGAATTTGAACCACTTTTCAGAATTTATTGTAATTATTATTATTATCATCATGATTATTATTATTATTATTGTCATGTGTTGTGACATCTCTATATTACGCCTCGAGAGTTTAAAAGTGCGCAGTTTGTCTGTATGTATCTCTCTGTCTAACGTTGTGCAACCCCTGGCTACATACTGCCTTGTTCTCTCGTATTGGCTAGTGTTGTTGCTACCTTGCATTTTGTTGTGCAATTCGTTCTGCCATTGGCTCTGACAATATTTGACGCGAGTTTGGGGCCACTCCCAAACTACGCATTTGATTTTTCTGAGAGGCTTCTCTCCCCTCTGGGGGGACAGAAGCTAAGTCAGTCTTAGACGCGCCGAGATGTAAGGCGAACGTGTGTATTCGGGCAGAGGCCCACCCTCATGGCGCAGCGGAATGTGAGTACGGCTCAATGTATTTCTATCTAACGCAATGTAATTGTTTTTGTTAAACGTTCCTTCTTTTGCTTAATTCTCTTTCCTTTTCAAGATGTTATTGTTAGTATTTTAATCCTTGAACCAGATCTCCGGGACCTTGCGTAATGTCATACGGCGGAGTTCTTTTTGTTGCTTTTGTTATGTGCCCTTCTCACAGTTTTATTATTTTGGTTAATACCTGTAAGATTCGAAAGTATTGCGTTTCTGCGTCTTGGCTTATATATATTTCCTGTCGGGCCTTAGTGCTCGTCTTTTGCGTCGGTGTCTCTTTGTACCACAAATGTTTCATTTGATTGGTAGCAATTGGACCTTTGTTTGTGGACAGTATGTGTGAGGTAACGGGACTGATGTCCAACGTCCCACTAATACGTGTCCCTTTTGTTTATAGAATATATGTGACGGTGGTTAACTGGGATTTTCTCCAGCTCCGATGTCATATTATTCTTTTTTTTATATGTCGCGTTGGTGCGGCATTATGTTGGAATATAAGCCTATTTTATTATAGCGTGCTTTCGATTTTTACCGGTCTCTTTCGTCCCAAGTCAATTGTAATGTAATGTATCTCCGTATATCTCATTTTCCTTTTGTTTTGTTTTTCTCTTTCGATTTTCGCCGTATTACATAACTTAATTATAATTCCCCTTGTCTTCTCCTTCCTCCTATCTCCGTGAGATCTCTCTCCCCTTTGTTTTACTCCCCTCACTCCTCCCCCTTCCCTCCGGTATGTTTACATAACATCATGAAAAGCTTCGCGTCTTAGCAGTTCGAAGTTTGACTTTTTGCAAGTTTGTCGTTTCTCTCTAACTTTTGTAAGTTTCGTTTTATTTTCTTTCAAGTTTGTATCTTTTCGTTAGATTCATGTTGTTGAGCGGTACTCAGGTTCTGTCGTGCTTTTCAGTTTTTTTTAAGTTTTTGAATTCTTTATTCTTGGTATTGGGTTTCTTTTGTATTACTGATCTTGTCATAGCTTGCCTTTTTCTTTGTTTTAAATAATATGTTTATTTCGTGTACACGCTCTTTCTTTTATCCTTAATACATTTTTATATTTTAAGTAATATAGCTCCCTTGTCTTTTCATTTCTTACATTTAAGTTCCCCTTCCTTATCCTTATCCTTATCTCGATTTCGTCAATCTTGTCTTTGTGACGTAACAAAGGCACGATTAACACGGCTCTGGGATTTCTTTAATTAATTTTATGGGAATCTCGTTTTTGCACTTTTGATTATTCCATTAAGCAATTATTTGTTTGCATTTGGTTTTTTGGAAATCATCTTTTGCTCGCTCCGAAAACCTTGGGCCCAGCACCGGGTCGAGCAAGACGTCTTTTCCCCTGTCCATTTTGCGACCTTGTTGATTTTATTCTTCCACTGCTACTCTGACGCGCATTATTATTATTATTATTAATAGACCTTTATCGGCGCAACATGTATAACTAACCTTCATTGGTCGATTATATTAAACACGATTATGAATTTACCAACCGGATAAAACATGTGGTTCAATGTATTTCTTAAATTAATAATTTAAATAATTTAAATGTTGATATTGTAAATAATAAATGTAAATATCTTTGACAATAATGTGGAACGAAAGAAATGTTAAAGGCGTGTTTAACATTTTTGTAATTATTTTCGACAATATTATAAACAATTTCTAATTGTTATAAATAATTTATGTGATTTTGTTATAAACATTTAAGAGTGTGTTTGATACTCTAAACTATGCTGATTAAACATTTGGATGATAACTTAACAAGTTTAAGGATAGTTAAAATAATCCAGTGGGATGTGAGTTAAGCATTTGAAAGATTTGCGTCAATATGTATGAGTTGTCTTGTAGACATTTAAAGCTTTAAAAAGGAGCTGAATTCTTACGCAAGTGTGGCGTGACGAGTGAGCCCCATTTGACAGGTGTGAGCCAGGTTAAAGAGTAGACCAGCCGGCCAGACATCTGGTTATAAGCGGGTGAGGTCGATACTTCGGCCTTGTGCCTATTTATACAAGTGCAATGTTTATTAAAAGAAACCAAATGCTCTATATATGTCGTTCCCTGACTTCCTCATCCAATCCAAATGTGTTATAAAATGTCACGTTATTTTGAGCTCAGGGGAGCTAACATATTGTTTGATAAATTTGCAAGTCCTTTAGGAGGACGTAGTCAGATTGACATAGGCTACTGATAGCCACGTTTATTTTGTTGAGTTGTGAAAATCATACTCTTTATTTGAAAATAAAGCTTTTGTACAGTTCAAAGTTCTCGTCTTCGGTCTGGTTCATTTTTAAATGTCATGGTGAAGGTTATTGTGAGAGCATACTTTAATGATCCTGTTGTCAACCCAATCCCCGAGATATTTATAAGAGGTAAGTAAAAGTAAGTATGAAACCCCGTCTATTTTGGTGTGTTCCACAATAATTTTTCTTGGTAACTTCTGTGTTCTAACCTCGGTAGTATCTGTCAGTGCCATTTTCATTGATGTAGCTGAGCTGGTGCGATTGATTGTTGGCAATCCGATTGAGGGGGCGGATATCTGACAGCCTACTATCCGGGTAAACGGGGACAGTACATAATTAATAATAATACGCAATCACGTTTATATATTTCAACATTTCTACAGCTATACAGTTTTTCTTAAACTAAAAAACTAAAAGTGCTATAAGTCCACTTTCACCGATAAATATGAGCTGAGAAATAACATGGTTTACAAGGCAGTTTTTTTTTAAATCTGTTTTTTGCTTAGTATTTAGAGCTTTTTATTCATGTAAAAGGCGCTTTGCGGGCCTTTGCTAGGGCAAAAGTGCTGATTAAATCGTTCATTTCTAATTTTTTGGCCGTTTCACATTCGATTGACAGAGTAGCCAAACCGTTCAGACGCTCCTGCGCCATCGTTGATCGCAAATAGTTTTTGATTAGCTTCAAAACGGAAAAACTCCTTTCCCCCGAAGCAACTGTTATAGGAATTGTAAGCATAATTCGATAGGCCGTCGTTAAATTAGGATAGGACTCTTTTATTGGGGTTAAGTACTGTAGTGCACCCAAAGCACTTTTTCAGATGTCGGAACAGCGTAGCTAAATAATTGTAGCTCCAGAAAAAGATCTGCATTCAAATCTTCAAGCTCCCCGTCTTTTAGAAAATTAGAGACTGTTTGACAATGGTCTTTCAATTGCTTTTCCTCCAAATTGGAAAGCTTGTAAGGATCGAAAAGAAATCCAAAGTATTCCGAAAAATAATTAACTTCGTTAAATATATTTTCTACGCTGCTCAGTGCAGTATCTACGACAGACAAAAAGTAATTTACCCGAAATTTATTTTCAGCTTCTTTTTGAAGTTCCTCTTCGTATTTTTTCCACCTGTTGATCATTTTGCTGATGTATTTCATAAAAGAACCTTTTGCGATTGCCTTGACGGCGAATAGAACATTTCTTTGCATAGCCCAAATTTTCCATTATTTCTCTAGCGGTGGACATTGCACTGTTAAAGCCAGTGTTGCGATAATTTTGAAAAAATGACTTTATGCCCTGAAGTTCGGTTAAAGCCGTATCTAACGAAGTCTTCTCAGATTGGAGAGTTTTACTTGTAGAGTTCACAGAAAATAAAATATCGTACCAGATAACGAGGCTTAAAACAAATTCATACGAACTTGTATGAAGCAACGAAGATTGGGCCTCTGACCGGGTAACAGGATCTTTGGTAGTTTCTGCCACTTTTTCTAGAGCTTCGTTTACTTTGCCTAACTGGTAACTGATGGGCTTGACACTGTCAATTCTACATTCCCATCTCGTGCTAGATAAAGATTTTTAGTGTGAGGAGGCCAGGACATAGTTCGCACAAAATGTCCCACCTTTCATGGAAGCTATAAACAAGGTGTACAGACGCTGAACTATACCAAAAAAATGTCATAGCGTCCTTATTGCATTTAACCATGTCACCCAATAGTAAGTTGAGATTATGTACAACACATGCCATGAACATTGCTCGTTTTAATATGTTTTACTCGCATCTGCAATCCCTTATACTTGGCCTTCATATTAGCACCGTTGTCATAACCTTGTCCCCTACAGTCCATGATATCAAGATCATTATCCTCCAATACTCCCTCCAAAACCTCAGCTAACCCTTTTCCCGTAGTGTCGTGTACCTCCAAAAACTCGAGGACCGACCCAAGTTTTGTCAACAAACTGACTTTAATTCAGACGATCCAGATGCAAGTAATTAATACCCCCCGGGGGTATTGATTACTTGGATGTATGGGGGGTGCCCCATACAAACACGGCATATTTTACAATGTTGGCTTATTTTAATTTGGGCTGGACTGAATCAAACACACTATCCTTATTTTTTTTCATTTATAAAAAAAAAAAAAATGGCGAGAAGCGCGGGGCCTGAAACGACCGCACCTCTCGCGACGGCCCTGGCTGTAGGCGTTTTTGCGGTGGCGGCGGTTGATCTGAGTCAGACATGACGTAAATAAGTCCGCCGAGTAGGTTCTGGAAAGTACTAGAACGTTCTGGAAGACGAAGATGAGGGCGTTGATGACCAGAGTTTCCTCATCGTAGAGATGAAAATCGATGTATACAGATGTAGCGTAGCAGGCCGATTCGTCAGATAGACGTTCACAATGATGTGTGTACACTACAGACGTCCCCAGGGGGATGACAGTTCATAGGGAGCACGTGGGTCGCGGTAAAGCTCTGCTCTGGATGTTCTGCCAACCAATGTAGAATTAATTTTAGCACTAAGGTTCCGTAGTTGGCACTCATGAACGCTGACATCAAACCGACTGGTGGAAGCGGGAATAGTCTGTTTTGATTGATTTTCCATCATTCGTATCCCAACCTCCATACGGTGTGCATCTGTGCAGTGAGTGGTATCGGGTGTAGGGAACGTGCTTTTGAGTGTTGTGTGGACGTCGGGTTTGTGGCCTGTTATTTGTTTAGTGTGTTAGTTCTCGTTAGTGTTTAATCAGGTTAGTACCCCCTCCTTTATAGGGGATAACTATTCAACATGTCGTCCGAAAGTGGTGGTAGTCAGATGGGGCGACCACCGGACGTGGAATACGAGGGTGTAGCGTCCGTTGAAAGTATGCTTGTAGTGTCGGAGGTTGAGCTAGTATCAACTCCAACAACTTCCACTGCTGAAACATCTCCAATTATTGCTAATCGGACAGCCATTGTCAAATGACAATCGATATTATGACCATCACACAGGACCATACACGGTGTTTGTGCACGGTGAGGGTGATCAACATATTGGCAATTTACATCCGATGGCATTAGGAAAGCTCTTTTTCGAAAATAGGATCGTGGGTACAAAGAATATTCAACGCAAAGGCCGCAATCGTGTTCAGGTACAATTTAACAAGGCCATAGAAGCTAACTCCTTCTTACAAAATCCCGTATTACCAGCAAAGCACTTGGTCGCATTTGTCCCGTCCGCTAACGTCCAACGTGTTGGGCTAATTAGGGACGTGGACACATCCTTAACGCACGATGAAATCCTACAATATATTGATTCGCCTGTCCCAATTGAGCGAGTCCAGCGTTTTTTGTTTTTTTTTCAAAAAAAGATGATCAATGACAAGTTAGAATCCCTTCCTACAGGAACAGTGAAAATTTTCTTTAAAACACAACGGCTACCTGATTACGTATCTATTTTTAATGTGCTCTTAGAGGTAACATTATTCATATTTTCCCCCATTAGATGTTTGAACTGTCTACGAAACGGGCATGTAAAACTACACTACGGGCTCGCGCCCCAGTTTGCGGTAACTGTGCGCAAGGACACTCGACGGAAACATGTAAGGAGGCTCTGTTCAAATGTGCTAATTGTGGTGATAATCATCCGGCAGGCGCCACACGCTGCCCCGAATTGGAGAAACAAAAGTCCATGAAACGTCAAATGTGTATCGAAAATAACTCGTACCACGAAGTTATTACGGCTAACTACAATGTACCGTTTAATCCTCTTACACTCCCGCAGCAATTTCCAACCTTAGAACAGTCTCATAATATGTGTAGAGAGGATCCGCCGAGAAAACGAAAATATACAGAACTAGTGTCCCCAAAGCCGAAAGTGGTGAATCCCATAGTTTACGACCGACGGGCCTATCTCGAGATTTTAAAGCAACCATCTGGTAGTGGTGTAGGGGTGGCTTTGCAACCCGCCACAATGGGTGAGGAAATTTCGAAGAAACAGTGTTCTCAAACACCTGGCACTTCACGAAACCCGTCCCATGACATCATTGAAGATTTCCTGAAATTACAAGAATTATTAGGGCACAACGCTCAATGGAGCTTTTATGTGAAACAATTATTGGACAAAATAGTTCCATTACTTCCCAATCCTCCTACCACAAAATATAATACCCTAGTAAGTAGTAGTCCTACAGTGGCCTAATTTAGATGCGTGCTACATGTTACTCCTCCAGTGGAATTGCCGTAGTATTTTAAATAAGAAGCATGAATTATTGCTTTTAATCCAGGAGTATGATCCGGATATCATATTCCTACAGGAAACATGGCTTCGTGCCTCGTATAGATTTTCGATTCCCAACTACCTGGTCGAACGTCAGGATGGTCCAGGATATCGTGGCATAATGACGCTATTCAAAAAGACCTTACGATACACTCCTCTCTCTACTCAATTCTATATTCCCCATACTCATCATCACACATTCCTTGTACAAGATCTACATGTAAGTCATATTTATTGTCCCCCGGGTATACAAGGTTCCCGTCGGCAATGGCAGGCATATTTCCGGTTCATAAAACAATTTGTTAAACATATTACCGTGGGGGATTTTAATGCACATCACGCCTTGTGGGGCAGTGGTCGCATTAATCCAAACGGACGTCACATCGCTGCAGTTATACAGGATTTACACCTACATCTCTTAAATGATGGATCACCCACGCGCATTACCCCACCAAATAGTCCCCAAAGTGCGGTGGATTTAAGTGTCACTACTTTAGACTTATCTCATAAGATGACATGGAAGACCGTGCAGGATACGCATCAAAGCGATCATTATCCAATTATAATCGACTATGACGTCTCGCGTACCCGACATATCCCAAAAAACGTATCTAAGGTTAAGCGAAATTTACGATTTTTTGATTGTGAGTTGTTCTCCCGATTTTTAGAGGATAGACTTTCACAGCATACACAGGGGCTCAGTAACAGTTATGCCTTTTTATTAGAGAATATCCGCGCCTATCTTAATATATATCACCCTTTAACTCCAACGACAGGTCCTCCAAATAATCGTGGCGCCTTACCCTCATGGTGGGATCAAGAATGCGGACAGCTGGTAAGACGGCGCAAGGCGAGTTTAAAAGCTTTTCGACATTATGGCTCTCCAACATCTTATTTGCGATACAAAAGTCTCATCGCGCAAATACAACGTGTATTTAATGATAAAAGACGGGAAGCGTGGAAATTATATACTACCCAATTAAGCAGTACTACGTCCCTAAACAGTATTTGGACGGCGATTAAACATTTCTCTAATAATCGTACTATCTCATCCCCCTCCCAACTTTCGGCGCAGGGATACCATGACCTGTATCATACTTGGACACCAGAAATAGTTATTCGCTTGCCTACATCTTGTACATCTGGTTCCCTGGAACGTTTTTCCAGTTTAATGCAGCCTATTATAAGTAGCGAATTAAGCCACACATTTCGTCACAAAAAATCATCCAGCCCAGGGATTGATGGAGTGACTTATAAAATGATCGCTCGATTTCCAGTAAACGCTCAGTCATCATCATCATCATCATCTTGTACAGTTTCCAGCCCCAGGCTGGGTCTGTTTGGAACATAAGCCTCGCCACTTAGTTCTTTCTTCCCACCACCTCTCCGCTGTCACTCTGGTCCAGTCCTCGCCTCTCTTCTTGACACATTCCTCCACTCCTTTCAGCCATCTATCTCTTGGTCTTCCCCTTGGTCGTTTCTTCTGCATCTGCATCACATGTATCCTCTTGGGAATCTTCTCCTCATCCATTCTCTTTAAGTGTCCATACCACCTCAGTCTTGATGTGTCAATCCTACCTTGCAGGGGCTCCTCTTTCACCATTTCCCTGACCTTTTCATTCCTCACCCTGTCTCTTCTTGTTACTCCGATCCGTCTTCGCAGGAACTTCATTTCACTTGCCTGTATTCTGCTTATGTCTCTTTTCTTCATTGTCCACGTTTCTGAAGCATAGGTCAGTATCGGGATATAGTAGCTTCTGTATAACACTTCCTTGCTTTTTTGTGGGACATCTTTATTCCACACTAAGCTCCTAATGCTTCTCAGAAATGCTTCTGCCTGTCTGCCACGTTCCGTAATCTCTTTGTCATTTCTCCCATTTTCCCAAGTACTTGAGTCTTTCCACCTTCTTCAGCTGTCCACCTCCAAGTGTTATCCCACTCATTGGTCTGTCCTTTTTCCTGGTCGTTAACAGGATCTCACATTTACTGATGTTGAACTTCCATCCGTACTCTGCCACTGTTTCTTCCCAAGCCTTCAGTTGCTCCTGAATTTCCTCCTCCTTGTTTCCCCAGACCATGAGATCATCTGCAAACACCATTGCTTTCATCTTATCTTCTCCTATCTTTCCTGCTATCCGTGTCATTACCTTGTCCATAACCACAATAAAGAGAAGGGGTGACAGCGCACTACCCTGTTTCAGGCCACTCATTTGTCTGAACCAGTCTGTTCTTTCCCCTCCAACTTTCACACAACTCACACTTCCACAATACATCTCCTTCACTCTGCCTACAGTCTCTTTTTCCACTCCCATGTTTTCCATTGCTTTCCAAACCTTCTCCCTACACACACTATCATAGGCCTTTTCGATGTCCAGGAAGGCCATCAGCAGATCCTCTCCAAATTCGTAGTTGTATCATTCTTCAACTATATAATTCCATCTTATGCACACGGACCTTCCCGGAGGATTGGAATGTTTTTCAAACTGTACCGATTCTTAAACCCATGAAAGATGCTCGATTACCGAGTAGTTATCGTGGTATTCAACTTGGATCTTGTTTCCGAAAAAATTTCCAACATATTCTTCTCCGACGGCTTCAATGGTGCCTAGAATATTATAACCTGTTTCCAAAAACCCAATTTGCATTTAGAAAAAATCTTGGTACATCTGACCCCATAAATATATTCCTTACTGATCTACTCCTAGCAAAAGGAAATAAAATGCACACAGTAGCTGTGTTCCTTGACCTCAAAAATGCATATGATTCTGTTGATCCATATCTTCTTATTCAACTTCTAAGGGATCTAAATTTTCCCCTTCCCTTCAGGTGCTTAATACACAATATGCTATGCCATCGTCATATTACGATAACCTCCCCAGCCGGTGTCTTTGATTCTCGACATACTTCTTATGGTGTTCCACAGGGCGACGTTCTAAGCGGGCTTTAATACTTAATTTACACCCGTGCTTTAGAAACAGTCATATTACCGCACGCTCGCATTCTTCAATATGCGGATGACATTCTAATATATTGCACTCGAGAAGAGTTTTCCTCATGTCGAAGAGATATATACCACGCCTTATCTCATGCTCATGATTGGCTACATCAATACGGATTTGAAACATCCGTAGGAAAAAACGCTGCGATGATTTTTACGCACAAACGAATTTACAACAGTTCTCCTATATTATACCGTCAAGGTCACATTCCGGTGGTGACAAGTGTCAAATATTTAGGGATTCATATTGACAGGAAAATGCAATGGGAGAGACATACGCAATACCTTCAGAGTCATCTTGCCAGTAAAATTAATGTTCTAAAGTCTCTCACTAGACGTAATTGGGGGGCGGACCCAGAATCATTATTAACGGTTTATCGTAACATCATCCGTTCTGTACTGGATTACAATTTTTTTTTTTTTTTATTCAATGCCCAGCATTAGGCTCCTTCGGTTAGATAGAATCCAGTTTCTGCCTTGCGTATAATTATAGGTGCGCTTCAATCAACCCCCACAGGAGCCCTGTTAGTTGAAACCGGAGAAATGTCACTTCAGCATCGGCATAGATATCTTGCATGTATGTATCTGCTACGAAAAATGATGATAACAACATAACCTATCGTCCCTAAATTACAACTATTAGAGGAATATTATACGCGTCGATTATTGCCCACCGTTTCTCGTCCTGCGTTACTAACCGCATATTCCATGCTTCAACCGTACCGCCATAATATATTAAAAGTCATGCGGTTACCGATATACACTATTCCGTATGCTGCAACGTACTTTCAACCTCCTATTCTTCAGAACTCCTTACCCCAAGTCTATCAGACGTTTCAACATCATCCTGTAATCATTCTCCGTATTTTTCGGGAAATTACGTATCCTTTGATCTCCTGTATCTTTTTTTACACAGATGGTTCTAAAATGGTTAACCCTGCGCGTGTGGGAGCAGCCTTCTGTGCTCCGGACTTACAAATCTCCTTTCAGTATACTTTACCCCCTGACGTCTCGATATTTACAGCCGAAATTTTTTCCATACGTCAGACGTGTTTTTATATCAAAAAACATGCCATTCGTCATGCTTTAATTTGAACTGATTCAAGGAGTGTAGTGCAAGCACTTCAAAATGTTAGAGAGGCTGACAACTGGTTTTTATGTCAATTAGTGCAACAATTGTACACTTTACACACGAAGGGTTTTGAAGTGAGTATCATGTGGATACCCGGCCATTGTCACATTGAGGGAAACGAAATAGCGGATAACCTTGCCAAAGATGCAGCAAAGGGACACGGAAAAACTTACAACATCGCCATACCAATGTCAGATCTGCGTTCTATAATTAGTTCGACGATACAGGAGGACTGGCAAGGCACGTGGACTAACTACGCCAGAATTAAGGCCAAACACTATTTTGGGTTACAAACGACTATTTTAAACAAACCATGGTTTCAGGGAGGGAAATACACACGACGACATATCATTACAATCATTCGTCTACGTTTTAACCATGCATTAACGCCGGTGTATTTATTCCGCATAAAACGACGTGATGATCCTCTATGTTCGTGTTTACAAATGGAGGGTTCCTTAAATCATATTCTATTTCAATGTCCACTATACGACCATCAACGGGCTTTAATGTTGAGAGCTTTATACGATTTAGGGTATGCACTTCCTTTAAATGTGGCCACATTGGTACATACGCCTACAATTCCACTGGTTAGTAGCATAGTAGCATTTTCCGACAATACCAAGGTGGGTCGCTTCGGTGTGAAGAGTTAATACTATTTGTGTCCTCGTCTCTAATTCCTATGTTTTCCTCATATGTATCTCTCCGCGTTGCGTCATACTCTTGTTTACGATTCCCCGCTACTTACTGGTCTTACGCTTTCAATCGGTAGTCGACGGTTATCCAATGATACATACCACTGCACAGTAGCAATTGGGTAAAGAGTTTACTATGCCCACTACCGTACCAAGTGGAAGAAGATTGATTTTCCTCGGGGTGTTGTTGGTTGTTTTCATTTGTTCGGTATTTTAATTATTTTTTTGAATTGAATTGGGAGTCAATCATGCTCCTGTAAGGGAGGACAAATTGCCAAGCACCGGGATGTAAGAATTATAATGATAGTGAGAACAATACAGCAATTTTCATCTTCCTGGTGTTGACCACGTGTTCAACTAGTGGGCAATATGGACTACTAAAAATATATAGAGAATAAATGTGTGCATTTCATCTCTTGTTTGTTTTCTTACCCATTGTCCTTTGCATTGCAAAAAAAAAATTGTGGTTTAGGGCACTTTAGGGCTACGGGGAGGGGTGGGTGGCAGCCGGCATGCTAGGCAAAAGGTGAGGGTATGGCAATGTAGTGTGCATTTGGACAGATTTCTTTATATTCATCGAATATCCCAACAATTCTGTAGAGTAGGAGAGCAATGTTTAATTAGCCTAAAGGTGAATTAAGCTCTAGAATGGCATAACTGTGTCCTTTGTGACAAATCTATTGCCAACATTGATATATATCAAAATGTATTATTTTCCTATCTGGACGTATATTTCAGCGCCTAGCGAAAGGCGCAGTTTGTGTTATTTTCATGAATAATCAATAACTCATCGCAGAACATACTGTTCAATTACGTGTATTAAAGGCTACTTTCATATGGCTTTTTACTTTTTATGTCGCCCGACTTGCCCGAGCAGTACATAGCCTCAGGCGTTGCTCTCTCTCGGAAATTCTATAACCAAAAGTGACGAATCTCTTATAGTTACATGCTGCCCAATTAAGAAAAAAATAATTAACACTCCAGATCAAAAACAAAGTAAAAATAATACCAAATGGTATACGCCTTACCTTGATGTTATTAGGAAGCTAAAGATCATGTATTACACTAAAGCAAAGAAAGGAGACCCACAGGATACAGAAAACTATAATCACATAAAAAAATTATATCGGGGGGAAATTAAAGCAGTAAAAAAGAGAGCGAATGATGAGTTCATTAATAATGCAAAGAATAAATGTAAAGCTGCTTGGTTAATCATAAACAAGGAACTGGGTAAAAATAAAAGTAAGGACTCTACACCAATAACACCAAATGTGTTAAATGAATATTTTATAAATTCTGTTGAAAATATGGTCAAAAGTTTGGAATATGAAAATCATCATACAAAGTTTATGGAGAAGTTGGAAAACCATAAGGTAGATGAAAATCCCACACCATCCTTCAGATGGAGACAAATAACATATGAGAAGGTTCTAAAAATAGTTTCAGAACTAAACAATTCAAAATGTGAGGATTATTATGGAATGTCGAATTTTATTCTAAAACAAATAATAGACATCATAGTATTACCTTTAACTTATCTAATAAACTGGATATTTACTACTGGAGTTTTTCCAGAGTGTCTGAAAATCACCATCACAATTCCAGTCCATAAAAAAGGAGATATGATGGACCCCAGTAACTATAGGCCAATCTCAATTGTCCCAATTATTTCCAAAATAATAGAACAGTGTATGAAAGAACAATTATCAGCATTCTTTGAGGAGCACAAGTTGTTTAATAGTACCCAATTTGGTTTCAGAACTGGTAAGTCAACGGTTCAAGCTGTTGAAGCTGTTGTTGATGAAGTGATTGCTGGATTTGAATCTCAACTTATTACATCTGTCACACTCTTAGACCTAAGTAAAGCTTTCGATTCTGTGGATCATAATATATTAATTCAAAAACTTCACTATTATGGAGTCAAAGATTGTGAATTATCATTAATTACCTCCTATCTCCACAAGAGAAGGCAAATAGTTGTAATAGACAACCAAAAATCTGCTCCGCTCATTGTAAATACAGGTGTAGCCCAAGGTTCAGTCATTGGAGCCTTTTTCTTCCTGGTCTATATAAACGACATTGTTAGTAATATAAATGCCAAGTCAATACTGTATGCTGATGACATCACTGTAATAACAAGTGATAGAGACCTAACTTGCCTTGAAGAGAAAAGAAACAAATTATTAGGTGAATCAACTTCTTGGCTAAAGGTAAACAAACTATTTCTAAACAGTAACAAAACAGAAGAAATCTATTTTCACTTAGTCAAATTGGCTTCAAGTAGTCATGAATGCAGCTCTGTTAAGTTGTTGGGAATCCATTTAGACTCTAAATTAAACTGGGACATTCACACACAAAAATTATGTACAAAATTAGCACGAGTCTTATTTTTATTGCGAAGACTCAAACAATCAGTTAGTGCTAATCAGATGATTCTCGCATACTATGCATTTTTCCATTCACATTTAACTTATGGTATAATATTGTGGGGAAACTCAACAGGGGCACAAGATGTTTTCAGATGGCAGAAGAAGGCAATAAGATGTCTACAAGGCAAGCCTAGTACAGAATCCTGCAGAAATCACTTCCAAGAACTTGGAATTATGACTCTTACATCAATATACATATTCCATAGCTTAGTGTATATTAAAGAAAATCTAAGTGTATATAAAAATCGAAGGGATGTGCATTCACACACCACAAGATTAAGAAACCAGCTAGATACACCTCATGTCAGGTTAAAGAAAACACAAGACCACTACAAATACTATGGAATTAAAATCTTCAACAAACTACCCACACAACTACAGCAGGAGTCTATAAACATTTTCAAAGCATCCATTAAGCGATGGCTCATTAACAGCAGTATTTACACTTTGGTCGAATTTGAAGAGAAAATTACACTCTGCCCAGATGGACTATAGAAGATCAACTTCTTCTTACTGTATTCGTGTTATTTTATTCTTATTTTATTTTATAGAATTCAGTAAGCTGGTAATAATACTTGTAATATATTATACATAACTTTGTGATTTTATTGTAAATTGAAAATGTATTTTTAACAATGTGACGTAGTCTAATACAACGATAAGTTGTTAAATGACAATAAATATTGATTGATTGATTGATTGATTGATCCTTGGACGTCCCATTAGTCCACTGGTTAGAATACCAATCGCGAGCCGTCATGAATTTGGGAAAATTCACTCGAGAACCTCCCCGTTATTTCCGTAGTTTTATTAAACTAGCCTCCTTAATAAAGTTAATAATGGTGAAATTGGCAACTCCAGCTATCTGATATGACATCTAGCGGTAAAAATGAGAAACTTACCAAGTAGGGTACATTTGTCACGTGGTGACTGTTTGTATATGGTTTCTTGTATTGGTAAACAGATCGTAGTAAATTGTTCGTGTCTTTATACATAAGTAATAAGTTTTAGTCGTTGATAGAGTGAAAAATGAGTAAAAGCAAAGTGTATTGCTCAGTTTACGGCTGTAAGTCGATGTATACGAGGGCTGCGGATATACGTTTTCATCACTTTCCAAAAGATGCAAATAGCAATAGCCGAAATGTGATGATACCTAATAATACCTTTCCACCCCGGGAAGGATCTAACACTTGTCGAGGTAGACAGACAGAAGACCTGCGACGTAAAGCCAGCGAAGGTTATTCAGTTTAAAAACAGCTGTTACGCTGGGCGCGCTGGTAAGATTGAAGTTAGGCCTACTTGAATAATTAATTAAATAATTAATTATTGGCTGCTTGGTATGGAGAAGGGATGAGTTTAACTTGTATTAAAACTCATGGGGCGACAGGAATTGCTTGATTTGGATGGTTAAAAGGTGGATTTGTTGTTGAATATTTGAATGGTAGCGGAATCACTCATTCTACAGTGCCCACGGGGAGGCAAATTAGGCCTATATGACTCGTAGTGGAATAGCTCGAATATCGAAGAACTTAGCGATTACGAGGTGTAGGCTTGGCGGAAAGGCTGGCCGATCATCAGTTTGACATCAATTCACGATATAAGTCGGAGCTTGGAACAGTGACGTCTGGTTTGCGTGGATGCTAGTCTCGGAATGATAAAAGTAGCACAGCTTCGGTGTTATTTATTTGTTTATGTACCGTATTTCTCTATTTGAATGTCCTCGGCGTTGACTCAGGATCGACATTTACATTATATTGCGCATAATAGTACGGAAATAATGTCCGAAGTGTAGCCCTGTGTAAATTTGAATCAGCTGATCTACATCAACCATAAAACCTGATGCTTGATAATATGCAAATGACACCAAAAATCCAGTGGAACACACAAATTAGATCACGTGTATCGCACAGTTATACATATACACAATTAAAAATAACACTGTTATTACTTTAGAGACCACATTTACTGATTATAACCGAAAAATAAAAAGTGTTCCATATCAAACGCGTGTTATTGAGTATTTTAAACCCTACTTATCCAGACCGACCGCAGCGCCCCAAGTGTTAGTTTGAGTTGCCAATTGGTTGGGATCAAAGCGGACTATGGAGTAAATCGACCGTGTGAAACTTTATAGGGTACTAGCAGTAGTACCCGGCTTCGCCCGGTGGAATGATGATAATGTTTTAAGGTCTCCTTAGAAATATAATGGACTTAAAATCTAAGTCATTTGCCCCCAAAGACAATGAGGGAGTAATATCTAGGTCATTTGCCCTTTTGATAAGGATGATAATAAAAACTACTGTTGAATTGACACGTCAAACTTACAAACTACCGTAATAGAAATACATATTTCAAAATTCACAGGCGAGGAAGACTTATTGTGTGTGGTGATTAATGGTGTAATGGGCGTAACATCTACTGTAGGTCATTTGCTCTTATGACGAGGATGATAAGGGAAACTACTACCGGTATTGAATTGACACTTCAACGTATAATGTACACAATGTACTGTAATAAAAATAACTATATGGCGGCTTCGGTGGCGTATTTGGTAGCATGCTGAGCTTCTATGCCCAAGATAGCGGGTTCAAACCCGGCCGAAGCCGTCGGATATTTTAAGAGCGTTAAAAATCCGTCAGTATGCCTTTCTTCGGAGGGGAAGTAAAGCCGGCGGTCCCATGTCAGATTTATGGCATGTTAAAGAACCTTCCACTAATTACACCTGTGTGAAGCTAAATTGGATAGGTAAACAACGCGCATAGATGTCTACGTCCGTTGCCAAGAGCCGACTGCAGTGGCGTCTAGTAGCTAAGTTCCGAACTTGGCCTAGTAGTCGTTGACGGTGGCGCTTGGCGGCAAAAGTAACGAACTATTTGAAGAATTCTAAGTTGCAGTTTGTACTTAAATTAAAAAACAGATAACACACACTAATACAGTCATCACAATTAACACCGGTTATCAGACAGATTCTACACACACCCAAAGTACACGGGACTACATGACCGCGTTGTCGCAGCCCCTAAACTTAAGAACCAACCAACCAAAAATAAATATTTTAAAAATCACAGTCGAGAAAGACTTTATGCGGCGGTGATTATTGGTATGATGCGCGTAACATCTAGGTCATCTGCACTTATGATGATGATAATAATAAGGTAATGAAAAAATGACTACTAAACGAACATGGTGTTATTTTAAAACTGATATAGGTAATTCAGGTGTCTAGCTTCGATGTCGATTTTCTGGCTTAGGCCTGTACTGGATGCGTCTAGTGAAAGAGCGTACTGCTCGGCAAAGACAAAGAATATAGGTCCAAACTGCACGAACCTGAGATGATCGCAGATGATGACGAAATATGATGACACACGTTCGGGGTTCCCCGTCCTATACAGATTGACCGGGAATCACTCACTGTTTCGCAACGGCCCTGTGCTGGCATCAGCATAGACAGCAGGAGATAACACGGCGGGCTCTGGAAAGTACACTCGAGACACCTCGCGATGAATCAGCAAGCTATTCTCACAACTGACCCCCCCCCCCCCCAGGGTCTCACAACTTGTGGGACGTGGGTTGGCGACCACGGAACCCCAGCTGAGTCTGGCATCGCTTTTACTTCCTGGTGCCGGGCTCATTTCAGTTCTCTTTCCTGTCGGCCTCCCTTGGCAACTCTTGTTCTCTTCCGACCCAGACTGTATTAGGGTATCCGAGGGCTAGGGAGTCTTTCAATTTCCCGCCTTAATTGGCTTTGTCTCATCTTTCCTGATACCCTCATTCTTCGAGGGGTCTGCCTTCTTTTCCTTTTCATAATATCTCCTGTCTTCTGCTCAAGGCCCTCAAAGAGGCAGGGTGTGTGTAGACCCACCACTTCTGGTTCACCCTCAAGGGCTCATGACTGGTGAGTTAGGAAGCTGGCAACCCCGAGGAATTCCTGAGCTACATGCAGGAAATGGAGTGGTAGGCCTATGTCAGAAATTTCAAGTGGACAGTGTTACGCATCGGTTCCAAAGGGTAAGTAAGTATACACACTTTGTTTTCGATCGGTGAACGATGTAGATTTGTACCAAAGGGCCTTAATGCGGGAAATGGAGTGGTCTATCCGAAATTACGAGTGAACAGTGTTACTCGTCGAGTTCCAAACGGTAATTATGTAAAATCTGGTTGAGATCGGTGAAACTGTGTAGTTTTGTGCCAAGGGCCAAAATGCAGGGAATGGATTGGCCTGTCCAAATTTTAAAGTGGACAGTGTTACTCATCATCATCATCATCATCTTGTACAGTTTCCAGCCCCAGGCTGGGTCTATTTGGAACATCGGGTTCCAAAGGGTAAGTATACACATTTTGTTTTCGATCGGTGAACGATGTAGATTTGTGCCAAAGGGCCTAAATGCGTGAAATGGAGTGGTCTGTCCGAAATTTCGAGTGGACAGTGTTACTCGTCGAGTTCCAAAGGGTAATTATGTAAAATCTGGTTGAGATCGGTGAAACGGTGTAGTTTTCTGCCAAAGGGCCAAAAAGCAGGGAATAGTGTGGTCTGTCCGAAATTTAAAGTGAACAGTGTTACTTGTCGGGTTCTACGGGGAAGTATATACAATTGGGGTCAGATCGGTGAAACGGTGTAGATTTGTGCAAAACAGCCTAAATGCAAGGGATGGAGTGGCCTCGACGCAATTTCAAGCAGACAGTGTTAGTCGCAGTGTTCCAAAGGGTAAATATACAAATTTTGGTTGAGATCGGTGAAACGGTGTGGATTTGGGACAAAGGGCCTAAATGCAGGGAATGGAGTGGTCTGTCCGCAATTTCAAGCAGACAGTGTTACTCGCTGGGTACCAAAGGGTAAGTTTCCGAATATTGGTTCTTATCGGTGAAACGGTGTAGATTTGTGCCAAAGTGCCTAAATGCAGGGAATAGGGTGGTCTGTCCGACATTTTAAATGGACAGTGTTACTCGCAGGGTTCCAAAGGGTAAGTATACAAAGTTTGGTTCAGATCGGTGAAACGGTGTAGATTTGTGCCAAAGGGCCTAAATGCAGGGGATGGAGTAGCCTCTCCGCAATTTCAAGCAGACAGTGTTAGTCGCAGTGTTCCAAAGGGTAAATATACAAATTTTGGTTGAGATCGGTGGAACGGTGTAGATTTGGGCCAAAGGGCCTAAATGCAGGGAATGGAGTGGTCTGTCCGCAATTTCAAGCAGACAGTGTTACTCGCAGGGTTCCAAAGGGTAAGTATACACATTTTGGTTCAGATCGGTGAAACGGTGTAGATTTGTGCAAAAAGGGCCTAAATGCAGGGAATGGCGTGGTCTGTCCGAAATTTCAAGCAGACAGTGTTACTCGCAGGGCACCAAAGGGTAAGAATACGAATTTTGGTTCTGATCGGTGAAACGGTGTAGATATGGACCAAAGGGCCTAAATGCAGGGAATGGGGTGGTCTGTCCGAAATTTTAAGTGGTCAGTGTTACTCGCAGGGTTCCAAAGGGTAAATATACAAATTTTGGTTGAGATCGGTGAAACGGTGTGGATTTGGACCAAAGGGCCTAAATGCAGGGAATGGGGTGGTCTGTCCGAAATTTCAAGTGGACAGTGTTACTCGCAGGGTTCCAAAGGTTAAGTATACAACTTTTGGTTCAGATCGGTGAAACGGTGTAGATTTGTGCAAAAGGGCCTAAATGCAGGGCATGGGGTGGTCTGTCCGAAATTTAATGTTGACAGGGTTACCCGCAGGGTTCCAAAGGGTAAGTATACAAATTTTGGTTCAGATCGGTGAAACGGTGTAGATTTGTATACATAACAGACAGACAGACAGACAGACAAACTTTGTGCTTTATATATATAGATTTTGGTACCAACGCTAGTTTGCCTTGTAGTAGTACCTGCTGACAACGTTAAAAACGCTAGCAGTCATCGCGTACGACGATGTAGTTGAGTTGTACTTCTATAGATGGCAGCAAAATCGGAAAATTGGTGAGTATTCTTGTTAATGTTGTATCATTAATTAATATTTGAATATATATCAATAGTAAATACATATTGCAGTGCTTAGAAAGGAATACAATCGGTTTCGAACAATATTATACGAAGAAATTGAATTATATTGAATCACACATCGATACACTGCGCTCGAAAACGATATCAGATACTATCGATATAATTCAAAGTAAGAGCTGGTGGCTGGTGGTTCCAACGCTTCCCGTAATTCAAACCAAAGAGAATATAATATAAGAGTCCCAGCTCCCATGTTAAATTATTTTCCTTAAATCCGCCCATAATCCGGCTTCAAAAAAACAATCATTTCTCTTCGGTAGGGGAAACATAAGGAACTAAATCCCTAAGATATCCGCTTATTTTTATGAATATTACGCAGACCTAGTCCCTTTGTGGATCAATTAACATTAATAGCTATTACCTTTGACAATATTAGCTCTGCCAAAACGTATCACAAGCAATCAACAGTATACTGATACATTATGATATTTGTTGTCCGCTTTGTAATGTTGGCAGTAAACGTACATATGTAGCTATATATTTTGGTAATTATAATAATGTATTGTCGTTAGTTTATCAACTATACACCGTAAAAATCAATTATCTAACACGTTTTATAAGTTGAATGCTATAAAATGAAATATCGATTCATGCCTGATTTAAACATTCTCCCACTGCCCTGCATATATATCTTTGAAAGTATTATGTTTTTTAAAAAGAATTTAATGAATAAAGATGTTTTTCTTAAAACAAACAATGATGTTCATAGGCATAACACAAGACAAAATCAAAACATTCATATTTCACACACACACACAAGCATATATCAAAAAGGAACTTTTCACACTGGAGTTAAATTATACAATAAACTACCCCAGTATATAAAACTGGCCCCAAAAATAAAAACCTTTGATAGAATGTTGAAAGCTTATCTGCAGTGCCATTGTTTTTACTCAGTAGTTGAATATTTTAGCGTATAGGAGTGATGGAATCTATAACTATATTTTACTTTTTTAATTTAATTTTAATACCTAGCTGTATGTTGTTGTATTTATAGAATTAAGTTTTCATATTATGATAATAGAGTGAGGTGTAAATAGTTGTGCAATAAGATTGTATCTATTAGGATTTGCTATTATAATAAGTTATAAATAGTTATAATCTTAGTAATATATACCTGTTAGTTCTTTTATTTTATGCATGTAAATTCTGACGTGTCCTATATCAAAAATGTATTGAATGCATGTATTTGATCAAATGGAATTAATAAAAATCTATCTATCTATCTATCTATCTATCATAACCTCCAAATTCCAGAGCACATCCCATACCCGCCCCCCTTTTTCGCCCTAACCTACATAACCTCCAAAGCTGATTATATTATAATTAAAATAATCACCCCTACCCCCCTACCTGCTATCCTACACAGGTTCCAAATTCGTGTTTGAACCCCATGACCCTCTTGCAAATGTGATATGAGAAGGAAGGAGAAGGATAAATGAAAACCATAGGTGATTGAAACATTTTTTATTTTTTTTATTTTGCATTACACAATGTAGAAATAAAATTGTTGTATATGTATAGGTCTAGTATAGAAAGAACGTCACAATTGAAATTGCATTCTCGTCCAGTTCTGCTCTTGCAACTTGCTGTTCACCTGGATCCAGTGGACAGATCTGTAAGAATACAAACATCAAGCTATAAATACAATAAATTTGGAATGTAACTTATAAGACACTAGACATGGAAGAATGCAGGCTAAGCTTCTCAAGGAAATATCCTGTAAATGGGCATGGAGGATTTCAGTTATTTCAGTGACCTCTTTCGACTGCAGTCCAATATTTTTGTTTAACATTTAGTAATTTTCATCATGAATTCTTTCCTCAAGACAGTATCCATACCATTTAAAAACTCATTCAAATCCTCTGGTGTGTCAGCTAAGATCACGACGATATCATCAGCAAATCTCCAAGTTAAAATTATTTCTCCTTGAATTGTTACTCCTACTTTGAATTTTTCTCCAACTTCCTTAATAATAATGTTATTGGGTTCACGTCCCTTTTAACTACACTGGCTTTTAGAGACGCCGGGGTGCCGGAATTTTGCCCCGAAGGGGATCTTTAACATGCCAGTAAATCTACTGACACGGCTCCCTCGCATTTGCGCACCCTCAAATGCCAGCTGACTGTGCCAGGTTTCGAACCTGCAACCTTGGGCTCCCAATTTCCTTCATTGCTTGTTCAATGTATAGATTGAAAAGTATGGGTGATAAGTTGTGGCCTTGCCTTACACCTTTCTGAATACCAGCTTCTCTCTCATGTCCTTATGTTCGAATAACTGCATATCCTAAGGAACACAAAACGTGCTACACCTTAAAACAGTAGGCCTATTGGTATGGCACAAAACGGTAAATTGAAAGGAAAGTGATTAGTCCCTTGTTCATAAATTTACATGTGTCAACATTGTTTGGTATCCTTTAAACATGAGTCACTTTCAGTGATCTCAGGAGTAGCCTAAATATTGAGACTCATGTCCTAAAGGTCCTGGGTTTTATTGCAAATAAATAATTAATTCTAGTCTGTTTGGAACATGCAAACTTGAGACGTGTTTGGCTTAGTTCACACCACAATGATCCACTCAAATGGTGGTTCCTAAATTAAGGCCATGACTGCCTCTTCCCAATCCTAGTCTCATCTACAAATGCATATACCACTACATACAACCTATACATACAGTTAACGGGTATGTAGCTGTGTACTTCCCCATCCCACTCTCCCGGTATACTACTGCAACTTAAAAAATTTGCCACAATCAGTGTGTCCGTTTCTGATTGTGACAACCTACTGTCCCACGCGTCAATGTTCTCAGATAGGGAAGAATTCGGCTTGCTTCCTGCACCACTCTACACCTACCTCCTACCTCTCAAGGTCAAGTGCACAGCTGAATGCCGGCATCTGTAAACACGTTGATATGGCTAATGGTGGCAACATGGTTTTGCAGCAGACACCAATTTCCAACCAAGTTAAAACAGCTCACTGATGATTTGTTCTGAAATAGTTATTTCAATGCTCCCAATATTAGGTATTTATGTTGTTTTTGACAACCTTGACATGAACATTGTCAGGAATACTGTATGCCAGCCATCCTAGTTTCCCATCTGGGTGACAAATTGGTTATGCAGTTACAAGCTGAGGTATCTATGACATATATGTCAAGAAATATGGATCCATAGTATGTTACAACTATTGTATTATGTAACATATCAACGTGAATATTTAACGGCTGGAGAAAAAAATAATTTGATAATAAAATAACATCCAAGTAGGCATTCAAACAATTGGCCTCAATATGTAAGCATCATAGTTTGATCATACTAACATGTATTTCTCATTTCAATAGCCTGGGACATAGTGTTCATCAGCCCGAGGAACTAAGGTGTATCAATTTTCTGTGATGAGTGTAATAGTATGTGTAAATGTATTCGGGACAAGGATGGAATAGTGCCCCAGGATTTGAAATAAGATACGGTACAATCCCAGCATTTGTCCCAAGGGAGTGTCGAAATTTCACACTCAGGATAGCCTCTGTCAATGCCAGGATAAACCGTTGATTTCTCGACTTGCTGCAGGTGCCTATCGCGACCATAGTGCATGACTTAACGAGCCTGGCTACGCAGCAGGATGTCATTTCAATGAATGGTATCAGACCTTGGGGAAGAAAAAAAAAACCACTGTGCGTGACGAAAACCAGGGGCGAGTATCTATCGTTAGTTACCTAACACTCTAACAATTATTGGTCTAGGAAAAACCATTGGTCAGATGGATGTGATATAGTACCTAATGCGTGGGGTTGGCAATACTGTACGCGATGCTAAAAATGGCGGAGTCAGCTGGAATTTCATCTGTATAAGTCGTGATCCTATTTGGCATGGCTGGGTGGGTTACAGACAGCGGAGGAGTAAACATCTATTACTACTGTATATCATCTCCAGATACCACTACAGGTATCTTGGCTAATTTCAGTAGTTTAAGAATTTTTTACTTTGGTTCAGGTAAACTCCACTCTTACCGAATATGTATCCAATAATCTTTATAATTAGAGTTGAAAACTCTAGGAAAACAGACTGTTACTGAACCTGAAAGATTCATCACTCCATGGAAGTGTTCCATATGCCTCACCGCTGCCTAACATACACATTGCTGCAAGTGCTTTTCAACCCACAGGAAGAAGTGATAGCCAGCTAAGGATGCAAGTGAAATAATGTCCTCTTTGGACTAAACAGGAGGAAAGCAAAGACAGTAGGCCTACAGATAGTGGTTTACTAGCATTATTAGTTAGAATCACGCAGGTTAATCCCTTAGGAAGCAAAGAGGACAGGTAAATGATTTAGGCCTACAGGTCCTCATTCTGAAACTTTGCCACACACAAATACCAGTCATGTAGTACTGCTCAAATAAGCACTATACAAACTTACATGATAGAATGAGACCTGCTGAATTATATTATTGGTATAACACACTCCAAAAAATTGGATCAAGAGCATTTCAAAACTACTCCTGGCGGCGTTCCAGATATGAGGGTTTAGGTTATGTTAGTCTTCCACATGACTGACGCGCCACAGTTCATCACTAGATAGATAGATAGATTTTTATTAATTCCATTTGATCAAATACATGCATTCAATACATTTTTGATATAGGACACGTCAGAATTTACATGCATAAAATAAAAGAACTAACAGGTATATATTACTAAGATTAAAACTATTTATAACTTATTATAATAGCAAATCTTAATAGATACAATCTTATTGCACAACTATTTACACCTCACTCTATTATCATAATATGAAAACTTAATTCTATAAATACAACAACATACAGCTAGGTATTAAAATTAAATTAAAAAAGTAAAATATAGTTATAGATTCCATCACTCCTATACGCTAAAATATTCAACTACTGAGTAAAAACAATGGCACTGCAGATAAGCTTTCAACATTCTATCAAAGGTTTTTATTTTTGGGGCCAGTTTTATATACTGGGGTAGTTTATTGTATAATTTAACTCCAGTGTGAAAAGTTCCTTTTTGATATATGCTTGTGTGTGTGTGTGAAATATGAATGTTTTGATTTTGTCTTGTGTTATGCCTATGAACATCATTGTTTGTTTTAAGAAAAACATCTTTATTCATTAAATTCTTTTTAAAAAACATAATACTTTCAAAGATATATATGCAGGGCAGTGGGAGAATGTTTAAATCTTTAAACAGAGGTCTACATGATTCTCTAGAGTGTACATTTGCCATAATTCTAATCGCTCTCTTTTGTATCCTAAACGTGCTTAGTACATCTGGCGACATACCCCAAAATATGATCCCATATCTTAAGTATGAATGGAAATAAGCAAAATAAGTATTTCTTAAACAACGTGTACATGCATTTCATTACAAATGACATAATTGCTCATATTTTACTCCATCTTTCCTTTTGCTCACGAATCAACATTATTAAAACATTCACACCATTTACAAATATCTTTAATTAAAACAAATATCCTGCCGTAGTCTGCCATCTTCTAAAAAAAAAACGAAATGATAATCGGCACCAAGGGTTGCCATCATAGTATTAATATCAACAGGTACAATTCTTTAAATATAACTGAATCTTTGCAATTATATCAGTCACTGTAATGATGTTTATGATTATATTCGATCAACTTCTGAAATTCATAACAATAGATTTCGTTTTCAAGAAGTTTAATCTAAGTCTAAAGCATAATACGGTTGTAGTCCTGTTAGTATCAGTGTAGACCAATCACATTTAAGACATAAAAAACAGGGCGCTAGGTCTACCAACACACATCGTCCGTTCGTGCTATTACGTTTCCAAAGTTGCATAACCGGAGCGTAATAAAAAACCTGGCCCAAAATAAGGTTTAGCCAATCCCATCTAACTTATGACGGCCTGATTCAAACCAGGCCGTCGTAAGTTAGATGGGATTGGCTAAACCTTATTTTGGGCCTGGTTTTTTATTACGCTCCGGTTATGCAACTTTGGAAACGTAATAGCACGAACGGACGATGTGTGTTGGTAGACCTAGCGCCCTGTTTTTTATGTCTTAAATGTGATTGGCTTACTCTGATACTAACAGGATTACAACCATGCGATGTACTTTTATCAACAAGTTTCTTCATCAACAGATTTGGCATTCGTTTGTTTTCTCGTGTTTTCTCGTGTTTTCTCGTGAGAAACGGGAAAATACCAATGTCACCAACTAATGTTTTTACGGAAAAAGACAATTCTGTTTCTGTTGTAAACGTCTATATTAACATGAAATCTCGCGAATCTCGCCGACCATCGGCCAACATTTTAAGAAAACTTAATTATGACACGAAACATGAGGTTCTACTTGTCATGTGAGTGTGTGTTTAGTAACAGTTTTTGTTACTCGTGAGCTTTATTGTTTAATTCCGGTGCAGTATTCGGTAGCGCTGCACACCGCGAGAATTTGTGTTTTAAAAAAATTAGTAATGAAATTAGCCCAAGTACCTGTAGTATCTGGAGATGATAAATTAATAGATGTTGACTCGTCCGCTGTCATAGACCCACCCAGCCATCCCAAATAGCGACACTACTTATATAGTTGAAAATGAAGTATCGGGTAGACATCTTGTCACTATGTCAGGAATGCCAACCCCGCGCGTTTGGTACTATCTCGCATGCGATGTACTGTTATCATTAGCATTAGATTTGTCTTCTTATTTTTCCTCTAATGTTGAGAGCCGAGAGAGAGGAAAACACCAATAGCTTTGTTCGTGCAGCAAATCTGTGATAGTCTGTGATTTGAACAAGAGCGCATGCGCGGATTTGGAGCAGTCGGAGACAGTTTCTGATTCTTCCCTGCACGAACGTCACGTTTAGTCAACCATATAGACGTTAGGTGTCAGCACCATTGCCGTTTGCTCAGGTCGTGTTTTACGTACGGAAACAGGAATATTTGTACTCAACATGCAAGGTATGTGTAAAATAACTTATTTAGTAGGCTATATTATGAATATTCTACGGATTTTACCAGGATGTATGAAAGATGGTCAAAGCAATTAGCGTCTATAACACTGGTAGTCGAGCGGCCAATCAGAGTCAGGCGCCTTCAAACTCAATCTCGCGCCACAAAACTTCGTAAAATTCAATTATAACCATAAATCTCACTCCACAAACACCAAAATCAGTAAACTACCATCATTTCAGAAGCCCTTAACATTAAACAGACATAGAACGCATAGTAATGACCCCTTCATAGAGTAGGCTATTGACTAAACCCGATCATGTCTCCTTCAACTTTACTGAAGATTACTATAAAATTCAATTATAACCATAAATCTCACTCCACAAACACCAGAATCAGTAAACTACCATCATTTCAGAAGCCCTTAACATTAAACAGACATAGAACGCATAGTAATGACCCCTTCATAGAGTAGGCTATTGACTAAACCCGATCATGTCTCCTTCAACTTTACTGAATATTACTATAAAATTCAATTATAACCATAAATCTCACTCCACAAACACCAAAATCAGTAAACTACCATCATTTCAGAAGCCCTTAACATTAAACAGACATAGAACGCATAGTAATGACCCCTTCATAGAGTAGGCTATTGACTAAACCCGATCATGTCTCCTTCAACTTTACTGAAGATTACTATAAAATTCAATTATAACCATAAATCTCACTCCACAAACACCAAAATCAGTAAACTACCATCATTTCAGAAGCCCTTAACATTAAACAGACATAGAACGCATAGTAATGACCCCTTCATAGAGTAGGCTATTGACTAAACCCGATCATGTCTCCTTCAACTTTACTGAATATTACTATAAAATTCAATTATAACCATAAATCTCACTCCACAAACACCAAAATCAGTAAACTACCATCATTTCAGAAGCCCTTAACATTAAACAGACATAGAACGCATAGTAATGACCCCTTCATAGAGTAGGCTATTGACTAAACCCGATCATGTCTCCTTCAACTTTACTGAAGATTACTATAAAATTCAATTATAACCATAAATCTCACTCCACAACACCAAAATCAGTAAACTACCATCATTTCAGAAGCCCTTAACATTAAACAGACATATAACGCATAGTAATGACCCCTTCATAGAGTAGGCTATTGACTAAACCCGATCATGTCTCCTTCAACTTTACTGAAGATTACTATAAAATTCAATTATAACCATAAATCTCACTCCACAAACACCAAAATCAGTTAACTACCATCATTTCAGAAGCCCTTAATATTAAACAGACATAGAACGCATAGTAATGACCCCTTCATAGAGTAGGCTATTGACTAAACCCGATCATGTCTCCAACTTTACCGTAGATTACTATAAAATTCTATTATAACCATAAATCTCACTCCACAAACACCAAAATCAGTACACTACCATCATTTCAACTACAATATTTGCGACGGGTAATGCTAGTTAAGGGACACTGGGACTGAGTTTTCATATTTCTGTAATTATCAATGGATATTGTTCTAATTTTACACACATCACTCAAATACTAATATACAGGGTATTTCATATAAAATAAGAGCGCCAAGCGGCGGCTTTGTTAACCGCTGCTGCGGTCACCTTGGCCGAGCTTTTGGCGCGCCAAAGCCCCCTGCTTTAAGGGTGTGTACAATTCTATATGATGCAGCGGCCTTGCTAGCGTGTGTACAATGCTGAAATCTTACTTTAGTTAGTTAGTTATTGTTGATGAAACCGAAACCCCTATAGTATTGAAAGCGCGCGCATAGTACATACGATGGCTGGTTTTTTATTTATTTTTTATTTTCTCTTCAAGTTCCGATGGACTGTACAAAAAATAACAGATTGACATTACCAACCTTGACCTTGCAATAACCGTGCAGTTGCTCAGTCGCCAGTAAACCTCAAGTGCTAACATGGTGAGTCAGTTATCATTGCAACATCATATTTTTATGTAAAACTTATTTTAAGTACGAGTCGGCTCGGTGGGTACGTGATGCATTTGTTCAGCAATTTCCTGATGAAGTGCCACCTTCACTATCACAGATTCACGTAATTGCAAATAAGTTTGACAATACTGGCTCTGTGCTCAATAAAAAAACATGCCCGCACACGAACAGTTTTAACAGAGGATGAGCTAGATGACATTGGCGAGAATCTTGAACGGTCTCCGAATAAATCACTCACAAAATTAGCACAAGTAGGGGTTTCGGTTTCATCAACAATAACTAACTAACTAAAGTAAGATTTCAGCATTGTACACACGCTAGCAAGGCCGCTGCATCATATAGGATTGTACACACGCTTAAAGCAGGGGGCCTTGGCGCGCCAAAAGCTCGGTCAAGGCGACCGCAGTAGCGGTTAACAAAGCCGCCGCTTGGCGCTCTTATTTTATATGAAAGACCCTGTACACTATACTACTGATTTACACTTTTCTATCTCTAACCGTTTAGGAGATATGATTATTTTTATATAGACATTAAGCAAATTTTGAAAATGGTCCTTGCGTTAAACAGATAGAGGTAGCTCATTTATCATGACTTTCCCATATAGATATTTAGTATGAAAGCAATCCTACTGATTGGTTTTGAGTTCATATGAATGTGTGTTGAGATATAAATTAACTCATTTCACAATTTTTTAAATCCCATTAATTGCCTATTATTTAAAATTAAAATATTTTTAATGGCAAAACTATGAATACTACAGTAGAACTAATCACTGAACTTATGGATGCATTAATATAGAATATGAATACAAATTTGCATTATTATAGCAGCAAATCTAATGCGCAAGGACCAAATGTTGTATCAAAAAATGGGAAGCTGCGATAAATGGACTTTTATAAAAACATGCATATTTTTTGGTGATAGGCTTTCAATTTTAGGTAATTATCAATGGATATTGTTCTAATGTTACACACAGCACTCTAATAGTAATATACACTAGACTACTGATTTACACTTTTCTATCTCTAACCGTTTAGGAGATATGATTATTTTAATATGAAAAATATGCAAATTTTGAAAATAGTCCTTGCGTTAAATGGATAGAGGTAGGTCATTTATCATGACTTTCCCATATAGATATTTAGTATGGAAGTAATCCTAGTGATTGGTTTTAAGTTCATATGAATATTTGTTGAGATATAAATTAACATATTTCATAATTTATTTATCCCATTAATTGCCTATTATTTGAAAATTAAAATATTTTTAATCGCAAAACTATGAATACTACAGTAAAACTAATCACTGTGCTTATGGATGCATTAATATAGAATATGTATAAAAATTTGCTACATTATAGCTACAAGTCTGATGCATATGGGGTGAATTTTGTTTCAAAAAAATGGGAAGCTCAGAAAAATGCACTTTTATAAAGCTATGCATATTTTTTAGTTATCAGCCTACCTTATCAGCTAAAACTGCCCAGCACCATATGTTAACACCCTCTTTCTTGCTTTTCTGAGCTCCTTATTAGGAAAATAAGTACAGAAATACTCGCCTCAATGAAAGTCCATGAATAGGAGGCGTTTAAATACCATGCACTAGACATTTCAAGAATTCGCTGGGCCTTTAAATATGGCGGAATTCCGCTGGAGTCAGGGGCATAATTATATCAAAGAATAAAAAAACAATATTTTTGCGATTTCTGACAAAAACTCAGTCCCAGTGTCCCTTAAATGAATAATACGATGCAAAGGCTTAGCGATTATTTATTTGTACGGTATACTGTATTATACAATTGAACATATTTTTTTCTTTTTTTTTTTCAGACGAACTACAAGAATTTTTGATAATTCAAGATACTCCACTCCATCCCACTCCAGAAATTGATAATAATGAAGTTGAATATAGGTCATGGTCACATGACAACACAAAAATTTTAATAGACCTGTTCAAGAAGTATAGGAATAAGGTGGGGTCGATGGAAATTCGGAACATGAAGAGATTCTGGGAGTTTATATCGGTGAAGATGATTAGCGAGTTTTATGTGAAAGTGTCCCCAGCCAACTGTGAGAATAGGTGGCGTGTAATTGAAAGGAATTACAAGAAGTATATTGACAATACAAATAAAACAGGAAGGGGTCGTAAGACCTTTGAGTATGCTAAGGAACTGGACGAAATATTTCAGAAAAAGAGAAATATTCACCCTGAACTGCTCTTATCAAGTAGCACAACTGCCCATCTTCCAGTACCGGTAACCACATCATCAGAAACAGAAACAATCGAAGGAAGTTTTGCTTCCTGCAGTGAGACAGCCTCTGTAGCAGCAGATGACCCTATGACAGCTGTACGAAACGAAACGCCTAGTAGGCCTACCACTTCCGAAAACAGGCGTTTAATAAGGTCAGGTGGGAAGAGAAGAGTTGATGTTTTGGAGAATATCAGGCAAGAACATATTAAATATCAGAAAGATAGGTTAGATTTCGATAAAGCCAAGTTCGAGAGAAAGATGGAGTTGGAAGAAATTGTTAGAAAAGAGAAGAAGGAATGACCTAATTGAGGAGAGGAATGCCATTCTGAAAAAGCTGTTGGAGAACAATGCAAATGTAGCTTCCACTATTCAGTATATGTGACATGTTTTTGTACAATTTATGCCTAATAAATGTAAAATCTAACCCCATTATGACATATGATCTTCTTCTTCTCCATCATCATCTTATCCCGCTTCAAAGGGGTCGATGTTTCTGGCCATTCTTTTCCACTTTTAAATGACAACTACATATGATCAAAGTACGTTCAAGGCAACATAATTTCTCCTGGCAATCCCATCCCTGTCATCTCCATCCTCAATTCCCACGAACTGTACCCCCTCCTGAGCAATCAGCACCGCATCACCTGCTTGTTCATTTTCATGGTATTCAAAGTTGTCTTCAAGGGCTAGATTATGTAAAACACAGCAAGCGCGAATGAAGTGAACAATATCAGGGATCTTCTTCAATTTTATGTGGTATAATTGACGAAACTTTTGTTTTAATAAGCCGAAGCAATGTTCTATCACATATCGGTTTCTGGCTAGTTTCAAATTGTACTCCTGTTCTGCACGCCTCAATTGACCACGGTCCCTGAAAGGTGTCAACAAATGGCGTAGACAAGGGTAGCCACTATCACCTAAGATATAGAGTTCACCACATTTCTCTGGCAAACTCTGCTGTAATGGTGATCTGCGAAATACCCTGCTGTCGTGGACTGAACCAGGGAATCCAAGAAACACGTCCCTTATTCTCCGTGTGTTATCGCACACAACCTGTAACTGAGACAAAATGTCGGATTCATTATTAGGCTTGTCTTATTCCTTTCATAAAGTAAGACCATTGTGCCCATTAGTAAAGTGTAAAATGATGGACATAGTAAACTTTTTTGTAACTTACCTGGATGGAATAAAAATGCTTCCTGTTCAGGTAGGAATCAGGATCGTTTTTTGGCTTGTCAATGCGAATGTGTGTACCATCTATCACTCCTATCACTCCTGGAAAACCATTATGCCTGAAGTGTTCTTCTACAGTAGGGATTTCATCTCTTGTAGGCCACTTTATTACCTGACCAGATAAATTACTGATGAAGTACACCATACGTTGTATGACTTTGTGCAATGTGCTTAAGGTGATGTTGAATCTATCACTTACATCACGAAATGAAGCTGTCTGATGCCCAGCAAACCACAAAAAAATGAGTGTCCATCGAAAGCTGCTTAATTTTCCATTTCCCCCAGCTTGATAATGGAAATATTGGCTGTTTGAAAACTGTTCAGCCAAACTTTCTGCCACGTGTCGACTGACTCTGAAATGTTCCATGAACTCTTCATCATTATACCTAGGCACGATAATTTCAAAGTAATTTTCATTCTTCGGCCTTTTCCTGTTCAGATTAAAATCATCACCAAATAAATCTAGATTGTCGTCATCACTTGAAAATTCACTAGAATCACTCGTAGAACTAATATCTGACATATTTATCTGTATATGGACAGCAGTCTGTGTTATTCGTCGTTAGTTACTACCCTATCCGTAATTAAGAATAACAGACACCGTAATATAAACTGTATCTAGTTTATTTATTACACTTATAGTACTTCGTGATACGGTATTTGATTTTATTTTGTTCTGTATTACCATGTGCGAAAGGCGCTAATGCGCATGTCTCGTCAAGAAATCCGAAAACAATCCCCAAATTCTGCTGACTGTTCTCAAACTGTACGAAACTGGAATCCACGCCTGCAAGAACAGCAAACTAGTAGTCAGAATACCGAATTCCCGCTGCACGAACGCATGAAATACAGGTGCGCATGCGCCTGACAGTTTGGGATAGTTTCGTATTGCTGCACGAACAAAGCTAATGTCACCAACTGATTTCTGTTTCTGTTGTAAACGTCCATGGTGATAAATTCTCAACTTATAAATGTAATATAAAAGAAATCTCGTCGACCATCGCTTATATTGTTCGACTTGTCATATGGCAGAAAGACATGTTCTGCTTATGGTCATGTGTGCTTGTGTTTATTAGCAGATTTTGATACTCATGAGCTTTATTGTTTCATTCCGTTGCAGTATTCTTAATTCAATATATCTTTTAGCTAGATTATTAGAATAGTCCGGTGAAGTACTCTGAGAGCCCAACTTAACCTATAAGAATGGGACAGGCTTTTTTTTATTTATTTAACCCTAGAATACTAACATAATTAAATTAATGCCTAATACTAATAATACATTAAATTTACGTATGGTACTGCCCCCGTAATTGAATTATATAGAGACCACGGTGGCTATTTTGGAAATTATAGCGAAAGTTATGGCTGTCATAGTTATGACGTGGGTAGTCATGACGTAAGCACGGATGACGCAGACGTTATGCCAGCAGGCTACTTGAGCTGAGATTCTCAGTGACGTCAGCATTTATTCGAGAAGGATCCGAGATGTACGACGCAGTCGCAGGAAACGTGGAATTCTGCTGAGGAAGAAATTATGCTATTGGAGGGGAGGCTTAAACCAATGAACGATAGTCTGAAGGAAGACGGAGATTGCTGAAACTATGGTATTTTTATTACTTTTTGGAATGCAGAATTGTGGAAATCCATTTGCAGTAGAGGCATTGTTCTGGAATTTTGGTGAAATTTATTTTCGGTTTTTGAATTATGAAAATCCGTCATGTATTGACGAAGTTGGAACTTCTAGCGATGACGTAGTAACACGCGATGGAAGGGATAGATACGCCCCTCATGAAGTTCATAAAAGGCCTTGCGCAGAAGAGAGGAGCCTCTTTTCTCATTCTCAGATTATAAATCAATCGTCAGATCTCAAATAGTCATTTCAGGGAAACGTCGAGTGAGATTAGTAGTGAAAAAGTCGTCTTTGTAACGCGTGGCGAAGTAACTGCAGTAAACGAGAGTCGAACTTACAAGCAGTGCAGGTTTACTGTGAAGTAAATCTAGGTGAAGTTGAAACGACACTTATAACGCTTCTACAAGATTAGCTGTGAACAGTTAGCGGTCGCCTATAAGCTAATTCTCTTGTGCATTGCTACAGTAAGGACTGTAGAAAAGCTGAACAATTTCGAGGAAGTATTTTGGAAGTTATTGACAATATTAGACGACTGACAAAAGTGATTTTCTCGCCACAGGAGAAACACTTTGTATAGCCAGACTCTACGCTACGGCTGACAGGGCTAGTGAAATAGGGAGACTTCAGATTGCTTTTGTGACACAACACTGCAGTATAATGGAGCAATTTAATAAGGCAGTTTGTTCTTCTAATACTACAACCGAAGAGCATATGGAAGGCTAAAGGACTTAATGCAATTGGGACATATTTCAACGGAGTAAGATAGCAGCATGGAACTTCGCTAATTGCTATTCCATACAAGCGAACATGTGGTAAATAACCATCTACACCCATGTTTCGTGATTAAAGGCTGAATACTATCAAACAGCAATCGAAATGATTTCATACTTTCTGAATATGAATATTTCTTCGGAAATTTATACAAAAACTTCATGGCGATTTTCAACTGGAACTTCAGGGAATTTTCAAGAGAGGTCAGGGTTGTCCCGACTCACAAAGAAGATTATTGCCGGAAGGATGTCGTTCGTCTTCGTGAAGCAGTTCGATTCTCCGATGGTGCTGTTTCTGGTTTCGAGGATGGAGCTCAGCTTTAACTTGGTGAAATGGATCCATCAACAGTCTTCTTTGGGGAATTTTCCTCTGGAACGTCAATCGGCAGATAAGGTAGTCGTGAACGTTTATTGTATTTGAGTTTCTTAGCAATATTTGAGCAACCATTTTTCCCATATTTTTGTCTTCATGTATTTTGCCCGATATTCTTGTTTGAGATTCCTATTCTCAGTACACCTTGATGAGTTATGCATTTTTCGACGTTTTTATTAAGACATTGTTATGTCATGGGCATAGTTAAATGATTTTGAATCAGTTGAGACTGATATTTAGATTTTTCAGTAATTTGCTTATTTTTGTAGTCACGATTTGACTGTAAGTTAATGATTTTTATGGCAGATTTAAATTCAGACAGCGTGTCACTTTATTAAAGTAATTCTACCCCAGTTTAATTACTTTGACCAATTTTCTGTCATCATCAAGAAGGAAGAACATTTAAATGATTTTAGAGCGTTAAAATCCAGTACGTTGTCGACGATCTTGGAAATACTAGTCGGTATTTGAATTGATTACAACACAGACATTTATCGTCAGTCATGAACGACCATTGCATCTTAGGCAATTTTGTGAAAGATGAACATTAATTATGAATTATTGAATGCATTAAATTCGTGAAACTTGTGTTAGGTTTTTTCTCATATAGAGATTTATATAATGATGTTTGCATTCCCCAGTCTAATTGGATTCTATTCGACTATTTTGCAGTTAGTCGCACTTTGTTTGATGATAGTATTTTTATACTACAATTCTTTGAAGATGTTAAGCTTAAATTTTGATAGACCAGACAGGCGTATATAAGCGTATTCACTATTAAATTTGTTTGTGATTGGCAAATTTTTATTTCATTTCGATTCATGAATGAAATCCACGAAGTTCAAATGACAACAGTTTTGAAACAATTATTGATATAAGAATTTTTAAGTGGAACTATGAATGTATAATCGATAGTGCAGCGGACATGTTGAAAGTCGCTGATGTATAATGCCCTTAAATAAATGAAGGAGATTCCCACAGTAATTAATAATGATAAAGAATTATTTGTGGAAGTTTTGTAAGTTCGGTGGAAGTTTAATGCCATATAGATTAATATATGATGAATTTTGGGCTATTTTGAATGCAGTTTGTGCATTATTTTGTAAGCGAAGTATTTTCCGCTAGAGTGTATTGTCATAGTTCGTTGAAAATTAATCAAGTGAATTTACTGTTATAATTAACAAGAGTTTGAAAGAATTTGAGATAAGATTTTGAATGAAGATTACCGTCACAAATAATTAAAATTATTACAACCTTTATTAAACCAGATTGTGACATTTACATGTATAACTAACCTTCATTGGTCGATTATATTAAACACGATTATGAATTTACCAACCGGATAAAACATGTGGTTCAATGTATTTCTTAAATAAATAATTTAAATAATTTAAATGTTGATATTGTAAATAATAAATGTAAATATCTTTGACAATAATGTGGAACGAAAGTAATGTTAAAGGCGTGTTTAAAGATTTTGTAATTATCTTCGACATTATTATAAACAATGTCTAATTGTTATAAATAATTTATGTGATTTTGTTATAAACATTTAAGAGTGTGTTTTATACTCTAAACTATGCTGATTAAACATTTGGATGATAACTTAACAAGTTTAGGGAATGTTAAAATAATCCAGTGGGATGTGTCAAGCATTTGAAAGATTTGCGTCAATATGTATGAGTTGTCTTGTAGACATTTAAAGCTTTAAAAGAGAGCTGTATTCTTACGTAACGTAGCATGTGAGAAGGGAGTCCATTTGACAAGTATGCAACAGGTTGGAGGGTAGCTTGCAGCTGTCCCAACAACTGGTTATCAGCGGGTGAGGTCGTCCACACTCTGGCCTTGCGACTATAAATACAATTCTCATGTTTATTAAAAGGAAACCAAGTGCTCTATATATGTCTCGTCCTCACTTCCTCATCCAATCCAAATGTGTTATAAAATGTTACGGTATTTTGAGCTCATGGGAGCTAACATTTTGTTTGATAAATTTGCAAGTCCTTTAGGAGGACGTAGTCAGATTGATATAGGCTACTGATAGCCACGTTTATTTTGTTGAGTTGTGAAAATCATACTCTTTATTTGAAAATAAAGCTTTTGTACAGTTCAAAGTTCTTGCCTTCGGTCTGGTTCATTTTTAAATGTCATGGTGAAGGTTATTGTGAGAGCATACTTTAATGATCCTGTTGTCAACCCAATCCCCGAGATATTTATAAGAGGTAAGTAAAGTAAGTATGAAACCCCGTCTATTTTGGTGTGTTCCACAATAATTTTTCTTGGTAACTTCTGTGTTCAAACCTCGGTAGTATCTGTCAGTGCCATTTTCATTGATGTAGCTGAGCTGGTGCGATTGATTGTTGGCAATCCGATTGAGGGGGCGGATATCTGACAGCCTACTATCCGGGTAAACGGGGACAGAAGGATTGGCGCCCAACGTGGGGCTCGATTCAACATAACTGGATCACCAGGTTGAACGCCAGTAGGATTGGCAAACCTAAAACGTGAGGTTCGATTAGACTCAAATAAAGAGGTTGATTCTTTGTTAGATGTCTTAGCCAATTGTAGAATTTAAGAGTGTGATTATATAGGAATTAAATGTTGCATTGTAGTAGGAAAGTTACACTCAGAAAAGATCAGATCTTATACAACTTGAGAAAGGTTAAATGGGCTGGAAACTTAGGAAAATCGCCTATGATCTGGAATCTTATTTTATTTGACCGGCTTATGACATTTCAGTCATATTAAAGATAAAATTAAATTATTTGGATTGTAAATGTAAAATTATTTGTGTTAGGATATTTTAAAATGAGCCAGGGAAATTTGAACATGTGCTTGAGTTTGTTTCAACATAGAGTGTCTTCGAAAGTTAATTATAAGGTAGTTATAAGTTAGATTTAAGACAGAAAATTGATCAAATTCATATATGGTGAAAAGTGTTGCTCAAATGTTGTTATTTTGCTCTTTTGATGTATGTCCCTACAGCAGTCTAATTTTTGAATAATATTGTAATGGCAGATGAAAGTTTGAAGATGATGTTAGCGGAGATGTCTGCTAACATGAATAGTAATATGAAGCAGATGATGGAGGAGAATGCTAGTAATTTGTCTGCTAATTTGAAAGCAAGAATGGAGGAAAATGCTAGTAATATGTCTGCTAGCATGAATAGTAGCATGAAGGAAATGAAAGCAAGCATGAGTGAGAGTATTAAGGAGATGATGGATGAAAGTTTAAAGGGTCTTCAGACTAGTTCTGCTAACTTGGAGGATAATATGTCGCGTTTACAGATTAATACCCAAGGAATTGAGAATACTGTAACTGACATCCGCTCAGACATGTCCAATGTTAAAATAGATGTTGCTAATGTGCATAAAGATCTTACAATGTTGAATTTAGATGTTGCTAATGTCCGTAGTGATATTTCTTGTGCTAGGGCTGAGGTAGTTGTTGTCAAAAATGATGTTGCGACTGTCCAAGACAAGGTTGAGGAAGTCCAAAGAGGAATCCAAAATGTTAGAACTGATGTGTCCAATGTTCAGGTTGATATTAATAACATTCATTCGGATGTAAACGAGATGCAAAGTGACATAAATAAAATTCAAGTAGAGGTCAACACAGTTTTCGTAGACGTTGCTAAAGTCCAAACTGATGTAAATAAAGTCAGGGAAGAGATAGAAAATTCGAAAACTCTTTGTACACGTAATATAAGTGCATTAACGACTAGGCTAGTTGATGAGTCAGTTAGAACGACAGCGTCTTTAGAAGGTTTAAAGTTTGATGTAGAGGTCATGAGAACCCAAGTATTAGACCATAATAAAGTATTGAAAGAGGATATTGAATTAGACATAGCAGAAATGTTAACGGAAAATGTAGCAATATGGAAAGAAGAGTGGAATAGGTCAAGTGGGGAACATGTAACCCAAATTCAGGATCGTATTGAAAGGAAACTTGCCAGTACTCAAATTGATATTAACAATGAAGTAGTACAGATTAGGAAAGATTTAAGCGTCAGGATGGATTCGCTATCCGAAAGACAAGTTGAAGATAGAACACAACTAGGTCGCGATGTGCAAACATTAAAATCTGCATTAGAGGAACAGATTCATAAAGTTGTCTCTGATGTGAATGAAACGACGAGTAAACTGCAGAATTTGAAGTTAGGAGAGGCTAATTTAATGGAGACCTACAAAGAAGAGTTAATCAAGAAAGTATTAACGGAAATCACTGACAAGGATACAGTAGGCTTGGCTTGCGAAACCAGTAGGAATTATGCCAGAAGATATAACCTAGATCCAGAAGAGAGAGACGTGACTCCTGAAGAACGTATATCCAGATTCAGGGAGGAAGATGACGAGAGGAATATGGAACCTGAGTGGAACTATCGTGATAGTGGGAAAAACTACCCGGATTCATATCCGAGGAACGTAACGGTCATCAGGAATTTTGAAGATAAACCGCAAAAATTCAGTAACACGGATAGTTTGAGACCTATCGAATATGTAAGGAACCTCAAAGATTATTTCATCGAAGCTCACATTCCCAGAGAGAGAGAGATGAAGATAGTAGAGAGATATTTGATTGGAGGACCCCTCGAATGGTTTTTGCGCATTTAGATACACATTCAGTAACTTTGACGAGTTTGCAGAGGCATTAATCAAACGATTTTGGTCCATAGAAGCGCAGAATTCGTTAAGAGCGGAGGTGTATTCAAGAAAATACTCCGGTACTCTTCCAACGCGGTACGCTGATTTCTTTACGAGTCAATTATCCCGCTTGAGATTCTTACAACCCCCATTGTCCACGGAGCAACTTATTGATGCGATTTCTCGTATGCTGCCAGTTGAGGTGAGAAGACTAATAATTTCGTCCAACATCAGGGATTTAACCAGCATGGATGAATTACTGAGGAGGTTAGACTACACAAGTCCAATGCCTAACGTGGTACAGAAAGGTCAAAGGCATGACTTTAAAGAAATAAATACTGTATATATGGACCAAGTCCAACAAACTGACAAGCCAGATGAGGAGAAAACTGACAATGTAGGTCCTCACAGGAATAATCAGTTTCGAAATAACAGATCGCAAGGTTACCGACCGTATCAACAGAGAAGAGGCTGGAACTATAACCGAGGAAATTACAATGGAAGAGGCAGATATTATAACAATAATGGTTATAACCGAAATTATAACAGGAATAACCAGAACCAAAACAGAAATCAGAATCCTCAAGGTCAGGTTATGACACCCGATCAGTATCAGGAAAGAGAGAAGGAAACCAGCAATGCCTGAAAGAATTACGGGAAAAAGAAGCCGACAACCAAAAGAAAAGGCAGGATGTTGTAATCGATCCTGGGCCTTCCACGAGCCAGCAGAATTTTGAGGTCGGTAACACAAAAAAAAAACAAAAAAACGCCGATTTCTCAACGTCAGTGAGAACTTGTAAATACATTGCCACACCACACCTGATTACGATTAATGAGATATATGAAGTGACTGATGAAGATTTGCTAGAAGAGAGGGGTATCGTTAAAGAGGAAAGACCATGTGCCTTACCTATTATTTCTGTACGGATAGATGGACAACAGTATAAAGCCCTGATGGATACTGGTGCAATTATCTCCATCATTTCAGAGGAGTGTTATCAAAGTCTGCTAAGAGGAGAGAACATCACAGTTCTACCTGTTTCTACCGTCAAAGTGAGAGGGATATTCCAAGATAAGGCAGTGAAGTGCAAGATTCAAGTGTTATTGAACTTTGAGATCAATGGAAGGAATTATGAACAGATCTTCATTGTGGTGAGCAAGATCAATTTTGATATGGTGCTTGGAATCGATTTTATATCGAAGGTCGGAGCTATTATTGACATGAAGAACAGAAGTATTAGCTTTAATGATGGGTACATAATCACAGAAGAGATAGAAAAACAGGACGTGAAAAACAGTCTGGAAATAGACCTTAGGGAAGAAATTTTGAATACTATAGTTAATGAAGTGGAAAATTTAGCAGAAATACCCAGTAGAAAAACTGAAGGATTTGAAGAAATTCAGGGGGAATTTGAGGATCTGATAAAGGAATTCCAAGATATTTTCGATGAAAAGCCTGGATTAATTAAGGATTATAAATACAAGATAAGGCTGACAGATGAAACCCCTTACCAGAAGAGAATATACCCCATTCCTGAGAAATACTATCAAGAAGTACGAGGGTTAATCAGAAAAATGGAGGTAGACGGGATTATTAAAAAACAGGCGTCGTCTTATATAAACCCCATCACAGTAGTGAAGAAAAGTAATGGTCAGATACGTCTTTGTCTCGATGCCAGGACCATTAACTTGAAGATTCTTCCAGAAAATGACCGACCACCCAAGATTAGAGATCTGCTTCGAAAATTCAAAGGGAGAGCATGTTTCAGCGTTCTTGACTTGACGTCTTCATTTTATCAAGTTCAGCTAGAAGAAGATAGTATGCAGTACACTGGATTCCTATTTGACCAGACGTCATGGGTCTTTGTCCGAATGCCTTTTGGTATGGTTAACAGTGGACCAGCACTTATTCGAGCACTTGATAGTAAGCTCACTGACGAAGTGAAAGAAAATGTAATCTGCTACATCGACGATTTAATCGTATCTTCACCCAGCGCCGCAGAACATTTACTGCACTTGAGAAAGTTGTTCGAGAATTTACGGGAGGCCAATATCAAGGTGAATTTTGGAAAATGTCAATTCTTGAAGCAGGAAATAAATTACTTGGGGCATACTATTGATAAAGATGGATATCATCCAAACATGAAAAAAGTAGATGCGATCACGAGATTTCCAAAGCCAACTAAGGTGAAACAAGTCAGAGAATTTGTAGGAGCATGCCAATTTATTAGCAGCCACTGTCCAAGATACTCGGAAATTATGGCTCCTCTGTATGACTTACTCAAGAAGAATAACAGATGGAAATGGAGTACCGCTGCAGACGAGGCTTTAGAGAAAGCAAAAGAGATGCTCAGAAATAATGTGAAACTGGAGTACCCAGACTTTGAGAAGGTGTTCTATATTGAGTCTGATGCATCAAGAGTAGGCATTAGTGCAGTCTTATACCAGAAAGACGAGGCAGGCAACAAGCACTACATTGCGTTCACTAGTCGGAAGTTGAAGAAACACGAGGAAAATTACTTCACGACGGAGCTTGAAGCGTTAGCTTTTGTAACAGCATTGCAAGCCTGGAAGAAAATACTGCTGGGACATAAGGTCATCATTATTACTGACCATAAAGCACTTCAGTTTATGCTGCAAACTGACATGTCGAGTGATAGATTGACACGTTGGGCTTTGTTCACCCAACAGTTTAACGCCACTATCGTCCACCAGCCTGGGAAAGATAACTTACTGGCTGATGCTCTATCACGTAACCCTATTAAAAATGTGCAGATACACCATGTACAATTGGAGCAAGAAGATCAAGAAACCGTTAGGAGATTAGCCCGAATCGGTGTGTCACAGAAGAGACACGCTCCAATAAGGAAAATGTACAGGTTCCTCAAGGGTTACATGGACAATACTGATGTTGACTATGCAGTTACACGGAGAAATTCACGACACTTTGTCTTGAGTGGAGACATCGTATGCAAGTATGCTGACTCTGCGCATACAAAACTCCGAATAGTCGTGCCACCTAAACTTGTTGTCAATTTAGTGTGGGTAGCTCATCACGCAACTGGACATGCCGGTTTAGATAAGACTCTTAATACTCTTAAAGAGAGATTTATCTGGATTAACATGCGTTCCAGCATTGCCAAGATCATTAGATCATGTGACAAATGTCAAAGAGCAAAGTATGCTTCTGCTTTATTAAAAGGAAAACCGAAGGCTATGATTCCTTCTAAACCAAATGAACTAATGGCGACGGACATATTTGGCCCCTGTCCGAAGGGATATCAGGGTAACCAGTACCTGTTGGTTACCGTGGATGTTTTCTCAAAATTTGTTACAATGAGTCCCATACAGAAAGCTAACACAAGGAACGTAGTAAGCAGACTGGAAAATGCTGTATTTCCTAAAGCTGGTATACCAGAATATCTACTGTCAGATCATGGAACGCAGTTTACGTCCGTGGAATTTGCAGCGGATATGGAAAGGCTTGGCATTAAGCACTTATTTTCAAGCGTGCGTTACCCAGAATCGAATTCCTCAGAAAGATATATGGCTGAATTTTCGAAATTCTGTCGAATTTTCTGTCCAAATGATCATTCTGGTTGGGTGAGATTTGTACCCCTTATAGAGGAATGTCTGAACTCTACAGTGCAGGAGAGTACAGGAGAGGTGCCAGTGCGACTTCATCTTGGAAGAAACCCAGAAAGGCCGTGGGATAATCTTTTCAACCACATTCCTAGAGATCCCGACGTAGGAAGGCAGCAGAGGATTGACAAGGCGAAGGAACAACTCCAGAAAGCAGCAGAGAAACGATTGAAAAGAGTAGCTGGAAAACGCTTTGGTGCACCCTTACAAGTTGGAAATCTTGTATTATTACGCAGACCTGTGAAGGCTGATATGAGCAAGAAAATATACCCCAAATTTGGAAATGTATTCATGGGGCCGTTTAGGATTACGAACGCCTATGGAAATAACTGCTATGAACTCTACGATGATGAGAATAATGTCATTTACGGCAAGTTCAATGCTGGAAATTTAAAAAGATACTATCCTAGAGTAAGCCAGTAATAATTCAATTTCGTGTTCAAGAGAGTTGAGGTACTTTTAACACTGAGTTTAAAAACAATTTGCAACTGTTTTTAAAACGTGGTGAGAGGAGAATGCCCCCGTAATTGAATTATATAGAGACCACGGTGGCTATTTTGGAAATTATAGCGAAAGTTATGGCTGTCATAGTTATGACGTGGGTAGTCATGACGTAAGCACGGATGACGCAGACGTTATGCCAGCAGGCTACTTGAGCTGAGATTCTCAGTGACGTCAGCATTTATTCGAGAAGGATCCGAGATGTACGACGCAGTCGCAGGAAACGTGGAATTCTGCTGAGGAAGAAATTATGCTATTGGAGGGGAGGCTTAAACCAATGAACGATAGTCTGAAGGAAGACGGAGATTGCTGAAACTATGGTATTTTTATTACTTTTTGGAATGCAGAATTGTGGAAATCCATTTGCAGTAGAGGCATTGTTCTGGAATTTTGGTGAAATTTATTTTCGGTTTTTGAATTATGAAAATCCGTCATGTATTGACGAAGTTGGAACTTCTAGCGATGACGTAGTAACACGCGATGGAAGGGATAGATACGCCCCTCATGAAGTTCATAAAAGGCCTTGCGCAGAAGAGAGGAGCCTCTTTTCTCATTCTCAGATTATAAATCAATCGTCAGATCTCAAATAGTCATTTCAGGGAAACGTCGAGTGAGATTAGTAGTGAAAAAGTCGTCTTTGTAACGCGTGGCGAAGCCACTGCAGTAAACGAGAGTCGAACTTACAAGCAGTGCAGGTTTACTGTGAAGTAAATCTAGGTGAAGTTGAAACGACACTTATAACGCTTCTACAAGATTAGCTGTGAACAGTTAGCGGTCGCCTATAAGCTAATTCTCTTGTGCATTGCTACAGTAAGGACTGTAGAAAAGCTGAACAATTTCGAGGAAGTATTTTGGAAGTTATTGACAATTTTCGACGACTGACAAAAGTGATTTTCTCGCCACAGGAGAAACACTTTGTATAGCCAGACTCTACGCTACGGCTGACAGGGCTAGTGAAATAGGGAGACTTCAGATTGCTTTTGTGACACAACACTGCAGTATAATGGAGCAATTTAATAAGGCAGTTTGTTCTTCTAATACTACAACCGAAGAGCATATGGAAGGCTAAAGGACTTAATGCAATTGGGACATATTTCAACGGAGTAAGATAGCAGCATGGAACTTCGCTAATTGCTATTCCATACAAGCGAACATGTGGTAAATAACCATCTACACCCATGTTTCGTGATTAAAGGCTGAATACTATCAAACAGCAATCGAAATGATTTCATACTTTCTGAATATGAATATTTCTTCGGAAATTTATACAAAAACTTCATGGCGATTTTCAACTGGAACTTCAGGGAATTTTCAAGAGAGGTCAGGGTTGTCCCGACTCACAAAGAAGATTATTGCCGGAAGGATGTCGTTCGTCTTCGTGAAGCAGTTCGATTCTCCGATGGTGCTGTTTCTGGTTTCGAGGATGGAGCTCAGCTTTAACTTGGTGAAATGGATCCATCAACAGTCTTCTTTGGGGAATTTTCCTCTGGAACGTCAATCGGCAGATAAGGTAGTCGTGAACGTTTATTGTATTTGAGTTTCTTAGCAATATTTGAGCAACCATTTTTCCCATATTTTTGTCTTCATGTATTTTGCCCGATATTCTTGTTTGAGATTCCTATTCTCAGTACACCTTGATGAGTTATGCATTTTTCGACGTTTTTATTAAGACATTGTTATGTCATGGGCATAGTTAAATGATTTTGAATCAGTTGAGACTGATATTTAGATTTTTCAGTAATTTGCTTATTTTTGTAGTCACGATTTGACTGTAAGTTAATGATTTTTATGGCAGATTTAAATTCAGACAGCGTGTCACTTTATTAAAGTAATTCTACCCCAGTTTAATTACTTTGACCAATTTTCTGTCATCATCAAGAAGGAAGAACATTTAAATGATTTTAGAGCGTTAAAATCCAGTACGTTGTCGACGATCTTGGAAATACTAGTCGGTATTTGAATTGATTACAACACAGACATTTATCGTCAGTCATGAACGACCATTGCATCTTAGGCAATTTTGTGAAAGATGAACATTAATTATGAATTATTGAATGCATTAAATTCGTGAAACTTGTGTTAGGTTTTTTCTCATATAGAGATTTATATAATGATGTTTGCATTCCCCAGTCTAATTGGATTCTATTCGACTATTTTGCAGTTAGTCGCACTTTGTTTGATGATAGTATTTTTATACTACAATTCTTTGAAGATGTTAAGCTTAAATTTTGATAGACCAGACAGGCGTATATAAGCGTATTCACTATTAAATTTGTTTGTGATTGGCAAATTTTTATTTCATTTCGATTCATGAATGAAATCCACGAAGTTCAAATGACAACAGTTTTGAAACAATTATTGATATAAGAATTTTTAAGTGGAACTATGAATGTATAATCGATAGTGCAGCGGACATGTTGAAAGTCGCTGATGTATAATGCCCTTAAATAAATGAAGGAGATTCCCACAGTAATTAATAATGATAAAGAATTATTTGTGGAAGTTTTGTAAGTTCGGTGGAAGTTTAATGCCATATAGATTAATATATGATGAATTTTGGGCTATTTTGAATGCAGTTTGTGCATTATTTTGTAAGCGAATTATTTTCCGCTAGAGTGTATTGTCATAGTTCGTTGAAAATTAATCAAGTGAATTTACTGTTATAATTAACAAGAGTTTGAAAGAATTTGAGATAAGATTTTGAATGAAGATTACCGTCACAAATAATTAAAATTATTACAACCTTTATTAAACCAGATTGTGACATTTACATGTATAACTAACCTTCATTGGTCGATTATATTAAACACGATTATGAATTTACCAACCGGATAAAACATGTGGTTCAATGTATTTCTTAAATAAATAATTTAAATAATTTAAATGTTGATATTGTAAATAATAAATGTAAATATCTTTGACAATAATGTGGAACGAAAGTAATGTTAAAGGCGTGTTTAAAGATTTTGTAATTATCTTCGACATTATTATAAACAATTTCTAATTGTTATAAATAATTTATGTGATTTTGTTATAAACATTTAAGAGTGTGTTTTATACTCTAAACTATGCTGATTAAACATTTGGATGATAACTTAACAAGTTTAGGGAATGTTAAAATAATCCAGTGGGATGTGAGTCAAGCATTTGAAAGATTTGCGTCAATATGTATGAGTTGTCTTGTAGACATTTAAAGCTTTAAAAGAGAGCTGTATTCTTACGTAACGTAGCATGTGAGAAGGGAGTCCATTTGACAAGTATGCAACAGGTTGGAGGGTAGCTTGCAGCTGTCCCAACAACTGGTTATCAGCGGGTGAGGTCGTCCACACTCTGGCCTTGCGACTATAAATACAATTCTCATGTTTATTAAAAGGAAACCAAGTGCTCTATATATGTCTCGTCCTCACTTCCTCATCCAATCCAAATGTGTTATAAAATGTTACGGTATTTTGAGCTCATGGGAGCTAACATTTTGTTTGATAAATTTGCAAGTCCTTTAGGAGGACGTAGTCAGATTGATATAGGCTACTGATAGCCACGTTTATTTTGTTGAGTTGTGAAAATCATACTCTTTATTTGAAAATAAAGCTTTTGTACAGTTCAAAGTTCTTGCCTTCGGTCTGGTTCATTTTTAAATGTCATGGTGAAGGTTATTGTGAGAGCATACTTTAATGATCCTGTTGTCAACCCAATCCCCGAGATATTTATAAGAGGTAAGTAAAGTAAGTATGAAACCCCGTCTATTTTGGTGTGTTCCACAATAATTTTTCTTGGTAACTTCTGTGTTCAAACCTCGGTAGTATCTGTCAGTGCCATTTTCATTGATGTAGCTGAGCTGGTGCGATTGATTGTTGGCAATCCGATTGAGGGGGCGGATATCTGACAGCCTACTATCCGGGTAAACGGGGACAGAAGGATTGGCGCCCAACGTGGGGCTCGATTCAACATAACTGGATCACCAGGTTGAACGCCAGTAGGATTGGCAAACCTAAAACGTGAGGTTCGATTAGACTCAAATAAAGAGGTTGATTCTTTGTTAGATGTCTTAGCCAATTGTAGAATTTAAGAGTGTGATTATATAGGAATTAAATGTTGCATTGTAGTAGGAAAGTTACACTCAGAAAAGATCAGATCTTATACAACTTGAGAAAGGTTAAATGGGCTGGAAACTTAGGAAAATCGCCTATGATCTGGAATCTTATTTTATTTGACCGGCTTATGACATTTCAGTCATATTAAAGATAAAATTAAATTATTTGGATTGTAAATGTAAAATTATTTGTTAGGATATTTTAAAATGAGCCAGGGAAATTTGAACATGTGCTTGAGTTTGTTTCAACATAGAGTGTCTTCGAAAGTTAATTATAAGGTAGTTATAAGTTAGATTTAAGACAGAAAATTGATCAAATTCATATATGGTGAAAAGTGTTGCTCAAATGTTGTTATTTTGCTCTTTTGATGTATGTCCCTACAGAAGTCTAATTTTTGAATAATATTGTAATGGCAGATGAAAGTTTGAAGATGATGTTAGCGGAGATGTCTGCTAACATGAATAGTAATATGAAGCAGATGATGGAGGAGAATGCTAGTAATTTGTCTGCTAATTTGAAAGCAAGAATGGAGGAAAATGCTAGTAATATGTCTGCTAGCATGAATAGTAGCATGAAGGAAATGAAAGCAAGCATGAGTGAGAGTGTTAAGGAGATGATGGATGAAAGTTTAAAGGGTCTTCAGACTAGTTCTGCTAACTTGGAGGATAATATGTCGCGTTTACAGATTAATACCCAAGGAATTGAGAATACTGTAACTGACATCCGCTCAGACATGTCCAATGTTAAAATAGATGTTGCTAATGTGCATAAAGATCTTACAATGTTGAATTTAGATGTTGCTAATGTCCGTAGTGATATTTCTTGTGCTAGGGCTGAGGTAGTTGTTGTCAAAAATGATGTTGCGACTGTCCAAGACAAGGTTGAGGAAGTCCAAAGAGGAATCCAAAATGTTAGAACTGATGTGTCCAATGTTCAGGTTGATATTAATAACATTCATTCGGATGTAAACGAGATGCAAAGTGACATAAATAAAATTCAAGTAGAGGTCAACACAGTTTTCGTAGACGTTGCTTAAGTCCAAACTGATGTAAATAAAGTCAGGGAAGAGATAGAAAATTCGAAAACTCTTTGTACATGTAATATAAGTGCATTAACGACTAGGCTAGTTGATGAGTCAGTTAGAACGACAGCGTCTTTAGAAGGTTTAAAGTTTGATGTAGAGGTCATGAGAACCCAAGTATTAGACCATAATAAAGTATTGAAAGAGGATATTGAATTAGACATAGCAGAAATGTTAACGGAAAATGTAGCAATATGGAAAGAAAAGTGGAATAGGTCAAGTGGGGAACATGTAACCCAAATTCAGGATCGTATTGAAAGGAAACTTGCCAGTACTCAAATTGATATTAACAATGAAGTAGTACAGATTAGGAAAGATTTAAGCGTCAGGATGGATTCGCTATCCGAAAGACAAGTTGAAGATAGAACACAACTAGGTCGGGATGTGCAAACATTAAAATCTGCATTAGAGGAACAGATTCATAAAGTTGTCTCTGATGTGAATGAAACGACGAGTAAACTGCAGAATTTGAAGTTAGGAGAGGCTAATTTAATGGAGACCTACAAAGAAGAGTTAATCAAGAAAGTATTAACGGAAATCACTGACAAGGATACAGTAGGCTTGGCTTGCGAAACCAGTAGGAATTATGCCAGAAGATATAACCTAGATCCAGAAGAGAGAGACGTGACTCCTGAAGAACGTATATCCAGATTCAGGGAGGAAGATGACGAGAGGAATATGGAACCTGAGTGGAACTATCGTGATAGTGGGAAAAACTACCCGGATTCATATCCGAGGAACGTAACGGTCATCAGGAATTTTGAAGATAAACCGCAAAAATTCAGTAACACGGATATTTTGACACCTATCGAATATGTAAGGAACCTCAAAGATTATTTCATCGAAGCTCACATTCCCAGAGAGAGAGAGAGAGAGATGAAGATAGTAGAGAGATATTTGATTGGAGGACCCCTCGAATGGTTTGGCGCATTTAGATACACATTCAGTAACTTTGACGAGTTTGCAGAGGCATTAATCAAACGATTTTGGTCCATAGAAGCGCAGAATTCGTTAAGAGCGGAGGTGTATTCAAGAAAATACTCCGGTACTCTTCCAACGCGGTACGCTGATTTCTTTACGAGTCAATTATCCCGCTTGAGATTCTTACAACCCCCATTGTCCACGGAGCAACTTATTGATGCGATTTCTCGTATGCTGCCAGTTGAGGTGAGAAGACTAATAATTTCGTCCAACATCAGGGATTTAACCAGCATGGATGAATTACTGAGGAGGTTAGACTACACAAGTCCAATGCCTAACGTGGTACAGAAAGGTCAAAGGCATGACTTTAAAGAAATAAATACTGTATATATGGACCAAGTCCAACAAACTGACAAGCCAGATGAGGAGAAAACTGACAATGTAGGTCCTCACAGGAATAATCAGTTTCGAAATAACAGATCGCAAGGTTACCGACCGTATCAACAGAGAAGAGGCTGGAACTATAACCGAGGAAATTGCAATGGAAGAGGCAGATATTATAACAATAATGGTTATAACCGAAATTATAACAGGAATAACCAGAACCAAAACAGAAATCAGAATCCTCAAGGTCAGGTTATGACACCCGATCAGTATCAGGAAAGAGAGAAGGAAACCAGCAATACCTGAAAGAATTACGGGAAAAAGAAGCCGACAACCAAAAGAAAAGGCAGGATGTTGTAATCGATCCTGGGCCTTCCACGAGCCAGCAGAATTTTGAGGTCGGTAACACAAAAAAAAAAAAAAAAAAACGCCGATTTCTCAACGTCAGTGAGAACTTGTAAATACATTGCCACACCACACCTGATTACGATTAATGAGATATATGAAGTGACTGATGAAGATTTGCTAGAAGAGAGGGGTATCGTTAAAGAGGAAAGACCATGTGCCTTACCTATTATTTCTGTACGGATAGATGGACAACAGTATAAAGCCCTGATGGATACTGGTGCAATTATCTCCATCATTTCAGAGGAGTGTTATCAAAGTCTGCTAAGAGGAGAGAACATGACAGTTCTACCTGTTTCTACCGTCAAAGTGAGAGGGATATTCCAAGATAAGGCAGTGAAGTGCAAGATTCAAGTGTTATTGAACTTTGAGATCAATGGAAGGAATTATGAACAGATCTTCATTGTGATGAGCAAGATCAATTTTGATATGGTGCTTGGAATCGATTTTATATCGAAGGTCGGAGCTATTATTGACATGAAGAACAGAAGTATTAGCTTTAATGATGGGTACATAATCACAGAAGAGATAGAAAAACAGGACGTGAAAAACAGTCTGGAAATAGACCTTAGGGAAGAAATTTTGAATACTATAGTTAATGAAGTGGAAAATTTAGCAGAAATACCCAGTAGAAAAACTGAAGGATTTGAAGAAATTCAGGGGGAATTTGAGGATCTGATAAAGGAATTCCAAGATATTTTCGATGAAAAGCCTGGATTAATTAAGGATTATAAATACAAGATAAGGCTGACAGATGAAACCCCTTACCAGAAGAGAATATACCCCATTCCTGAGAAATACTATCAAGAAGTACGAGGGTTAATCAGAAAAATGGAGGTAGACGGGATTATTAAAAAACAGGCGTCGTCTTATATAAACCCCATCACAGTAGTGAAGAAAAGTAATGGTCAGATACGTCTTTGTCTCGATGCCAGGACCATTAACTTGAAGATTCTTCCAGAAAATGACCGACCACCCAAGATTAGAGATCTGCTTCGAAAATTCAAAGGGAGAGCATGTTTCAGCGTTCTTGACTTGACGTCTTCATTTTATCAAGTTCAGCTAGAAGAAGATAGTATGCAGTACACTGGATTCCTATTTGACCAGACGTCATGGGTCTTTGTCCGAATGCCTTTTGGTATGGTTAACAGTGGACCAGCACTTATTCGAGCACTTGATAGTAAGCTCACTGACGAAGTGAAAGAAAATGTAATCTGCTACATCGACGATTTAATCGTATCTTCACCCAGCGCCGCAGAACATTTACTGCACTTGAGAAAGTTGTTCGAGAATTTACGGGAGGCCAATATCAAGGTGAATTTTGGAAAATGTCAATTCTTGAAGCAGGAAATAAATTACTTGGGGCATACTATTGATAAAGATGGATATCATCCAAACATGAAAAAAGTAGATGCGATCACGAGATTTCCAAAGCCAACTAAGGTGAAACAAGTCAGAGAATTTGTAGGAGCATGCCAATTTATTAGCAGCCACTGTCCAAGATACTCGGAAATTATGGCTCCTCTGTATGACTTACTCAAGAAGAATAACAGATGGAAATGGAGTACCGCTGCAGACGAGGCTTTAGAGAAAGCAAAAGAGATGCTCAGAAATAATGTGAAACTGGAGTACCCAGACTTTGAGAAGGTGTTCTATATTGAGTCTGATGCATCAAGAGTAGGCATTAGTGCAGTCTTATACCAGAAAGACGAGGCAGGCAACAAGCACTACATTGCGTTCACTAGTCGGAAGTTGAAGAAACACGAGGAAAATTACTTCACGACGGAGCTTGAAGCGTTAGCTTTTGTAACAGCATTGCAAGCCTGGAAGAAAATACTGCTGGGACATAAGGTCATCATTATTACTGACCATAAAGCACTTCAGTTTATGCTGCAAACTGACATGTCGAGTGATAGATTGACACGTTGGGCTTTGTTCACCCAACAGTTTAACGCCACTATCGTCCACCAGCCTGGGAAAGATAACTTACTGGCTGATGCTCTATCACGTAACCCTATTAAAAATGTGCAGATACACCATGTAAAATTGGAGCAAGAAGATCAAGAAACCGTTAGGAGATTAGCCCGAATCGGTGTGTCACAGAAGAGACACGCTCCAATAAGGAAAATGTACAGGTTCCTCAAGGGTTACATGGACAATACTGATGTTGACTATGCAGTTACACGGAGAAATTCACGACACTTTGTCTTGAGTGGAGACATCGTATGCAAGTATGCTGACTCTGCGCATACAAAACTCCGAATAGTCGTGCCACCTAAACTTGTTGTCAATTTAGTGTGGGTAGCTCATCACGCAACTGGACATGCCGGTTTAGATAAGACTCTTAATACTCTTAAAGAGATTTATCTGGATTAACATGCGTTCCAGCATTGCCAAGATCATTAGATCATGTGACAAATGTCAAAGAGCAAAGTATGCTTCTGCTTTATTAAAAGGAAAACCGAAGGCTATGATTCCTTCTAAACCAAATGAACTAATGGCGACGGACATATTTGGCCCCTGTCCGAAGGGATATCAGGGTAACCAGTACCTGTTGGTACTGTGGATGTTTTCTCAAAATTTGTTACAATGAGTCCCATGCAGAAAGCTAACACAAGGAACGTAGTAAGCAGACTGGAAAATGCTGTATTTCCTAAAGCTGGTATACCAGAATATCTACTGTCAGATCATGGAACGCAGTTTACGTCCGTGGAATTTGCAGCGGATATGGAATTGAACCCGGTCCTCCTTGGTGAGAGGCAAACAGCTTGATTGCTGCACCTCCATGCCCTCGGTATAATTTTAAGGTGGTCTGTCTAATATCACAGCAAGATGGGGTGCACAAGGACCTTTCTGCATATTGTGCTTGCATTAAATGATGGTGTAGGCCTATTTGTTCTAATTTAAGTTAATGGCATTCCCCACTTCGTGGCATTCCTTTTCTTCTTCTACTTCTTCGCCTTTTGAGACACATAGGATCACTTTAACCAACCATTCGTTCGTCGACTTGTAGGAACTGTACGAGCCTTGCGGTCCTCCCAGTACTTCTTCATGCGTATTGATCGTCTTGCCTTTTCTTGGGCGGAAAATATTCTTGTTGGAATTTTCTTTCTTTGTGAGTGGACAATGAAAAGTCATATTTTTCTTCGTGGCATTCAATATGAGTATCTAAAATCAAGGCTTCAGGTGCATTGAGGTGGCTGGTAAGGTCTATTATACTCCTCCAGAGCAATGAAGAATGTATTATTATTAAAAATAATTCATATTCTGCCTTCTGTGTACGTATTGAGACTTTAGATCCAGATGACTTGGCTGTGCCAAGACATAATATGGTCTGAGGGCTGAGACTAGATAAACTCAATCTCATGATGCAGAACTGAGAAGAGATGGGTTCAGTTTCCATCTTAGCCAACCTAAAAACTTTTTTCCACCTCTACCACAGGTAAATGCTGGTGTGGTTCCTAAATTAAGGCCATGGCCACCTTCTTCCAAACCCTAGCCTCCAATACAAATTCACTTACAGCCTCACAATGACACAGGTTGTCAGACAGATTACACACCAACTACATGGGGTTACATGATCACAATGTCGCAAGGCCCCTTAATGAATGAACAATATTATTAAGAGTGGTATGTTAACTTAATATTTTTCTCTCACAGGTTTGCAATGCACGTGGCTCTACCATTCAATGACAGTTCTCTACTGGGAAAATGACTTCATGAAATTCAATGTTGCTCTTTTTATGAAAATGTTATGTGGATTTTATTTCTTTAAAAAAATAGAAAAGAAGAATATATACTATGTGTAATACAGCATATTCACTTATTTTTGTCCTGATATCATTCCTTCAGAATTCCTTATGCACATCCTGATTCCTTCCAGTATCATATTTCATTCATCATCATCATCTTGCACAGTTTCCAGCCACTGGCCGGGTCTGTTTGGAACACAAGCCTCTCCAACGTCTTCTGTCTTCCCACCATCTCTCAGCCTCCACCCTTGTCCAGTCTTCTCCTCTCTTCTTCACGCTTTCTTCCACCCCCTTCAGCCACCTGTCTCTCGGTCATCCCCTCGGTCTCTTTCCTTCCCACTTCGTCTCATGTACTCTCCTGGGTATCCTCTTCTCCTCCATTCGTTTTACATGTCCATACCATCTAAGTCTAGATTTCTCTATACCATCCTGTAATGGTTCCTCCTTCATTAATTCTCTGGTCCTCTCATTTCTTATTCTGTCCATCTTTGTAGCTCCAATACTGCTTCTCAAGAACCTCATCTCACTGGCCTGTATTTTGCTCCTCTCCCTTCCTTTCATAACCCAGGTCTCCGAGGCATACGTCAGGATAGGGACATAGTACGTCCGATATATGATCTTTTTGCTGTTCTGAGGGACATCCTTGCTCCATAACATGCTTCTCACACTCCTCCGAAATGCTTCTGTCTGCCTCCCCCGCTCATTTATTTCTCTATCGTTTCTTCCATTATCTTGTATCAGGCTTCCCAGATACTTAAAACTCTCCACTTTCTTCAGCTGTTCCCCACCAATTGTTATTCCCGTTGTGGTTCTTTCCTTCTTCCTTGTTGTGATCACCATCTCACTCTTATTTATGCTAAATTTCATCCCATATCCTTGTATTACTCCTTCCCACACGTCCAACTGTTCCTGTACCTCCTCCTCCTTGTTTCCCCAAATCATCAAATCATCTGCAAACACCATTGCTTTCATCTTTCCGTCCCCAATTACTTGTGCCACTCGGGTCATTATGTCATCCATCACCACAATGAAAAGTAACGGTGACAGTGCACTTCCTTGTTTCAGGCCGTTTCTTTGTTCCAACCAGTCAGATCTCTCTCCTCCCACTTTCACACAGCTCACGCTTCCCTTGTACATCTCCTTTATCCTCTTTATAGTCCATTTCTCTACTCCTCTATCCTCCAGGGACTTCCATACTTTGTTTCTGCATACACTGTCATATGCTTTCTCAATGTCCAGGAAGGCCATCAGTAGATCTGTTCCATATTCATAGTGCTGTTCTTGTAACTGCCTTACAGCAAAAATCAAATCCACTGTGGACCTTCCTGCTCTGAAGCCATGTTGTTCTTCCCTCATCCCTCCTTCTATCCTTGTCCTAATTCTCTTTTCCAAAACTTTCTCGAAGATCTTTGCACAATGACTCATCAGTGTTATTCCCCGATAGTTTCTGCAATCTGTTCTACTACCTTTCTTGAAGATCGGGACAATGATTCCTTTTTTCCAGTCCTCTGGGGTCTTCCTTTCCTTCCATGCTGTCCTCATCACTCGGTACAGCCACTGTATCCCCACCTCTCCTGCTGCTCTCACCATCTCCACACTCAACTCATCCACACCCGGTGCCTTCCCTCCTTTCATCTTGTTCACTGCATCTTCCACTTCTTTCCATGTTAAGTCCTTTTCTGTTTGCAGTTCATCTTCCTCTTCCCCGATTTCTTCCTCCTCACCATCTTTTCCATTTGGGTTCAGAAGTTCTTCAAAATATTCTTTCCACATTTTCTTCAGTTCTTCCCTATTTTCTATCTCTTGTCCCCTTTTGTTCACCATTCTAACATAATCCGTAGGATCCTTCCGCCTCTTATCTTTCACCATCCCATACAGGACCTTTTTTGTACCTTCACTATCCTCCTCCATCATCTTTGTCCACTCTTGCATCCACTTCCTTCTCTCCTCAGCCACCACTCTCTTCGCCTCCTTCTTTCTTTCCTGGTACTCTTCCCTTGTCTCTACCGTCCTATTTTGATACCACCTCCTAAAGGCTCTATTCTTTTCCCTTACTATATCTTTTGTCTTCTCATTCCACCATGGTGTTTCCTTCCACCTCTTCTTACTACTTGTCCTCCCACATACTGCTTCTGCTGCACCCACTAGTGTCTTCTTAAATCTAGCCCATTCCTCTTCCACCCCTCTTTCTTCATCTGTTGGAATTCCTTCCTTTACCATTTTGAGGTACTCGACCCTTCTATCCCCTTCTTTCAGTTTCCATATCCTTATACGTCTTTCCTGGTTCTCAGTCCCTTTCTTCTCCTTACTCCCTCTCAGGTTCATTACCAGTAATCGATGGTCGCTATCCAGGTTCTCCGATGGTATAACCTTGATGTCCGTGATGTTCTTATTTAGTTCTTTCTCATACAGTATATAGTCGACCACCGACTTCCTGGTCAAGTCATCACTGTACCATGTGATTGTGTGGCTCTCTCTTTTCTTAAACCAGGAGTTCCCAACTAGCAGGCTGTTCCTCTGGCAGAAGTCCAACAGTCTCTTTCCTTCCTCATTTCTTCCACCCCAACCCTCTGGTCCTAGAACACTCTCATAACCTTGTCTTTCTCTTCCTACATGGGCATTGAGGTCCCCCATAACAATCATATTTCTTCCTACCAGCTGCTTCTGCAATTCCTCTTCAAACTCCTCCTTCTCTTCAGAAGCGCAGCCTACTTGTGGAGCATATACTTGCACTATTTCTACGGTCTCTCCCCTCAGTGCTACTTTCACTTTCATCATCCTATCACTTATTCTCCTCACTTCTTCTTTCAAACCATCTCGTACTACTACTCCCACTCCATTCCTCTTTCCCTCTTCGTTCCCACTCCAGTACAGTCTATAGCCTTTTCTCAGTACTCTCCTTCCTTCCCCTTTCCACTTTGTTTCTGCCAATCCCAATAAATCCAACTTCCTTCTTTCCATCATATCCACTATCTCCTCCACCTTCCCCGTCAGCGTTCTTAGGTTTAAAGTTCCAAATCTTAGTCCGTGTGTACAGCCGTGTCGTCGTCTATTAAATCCATCCTGTCCGAGGCTCGTTCCATTTTTGAAAGCATTTGGTTTAATCCACTACTGGCTTGCTGGGCCTATCGTAGCTTCACCAGAGCCCCGTTAGCCGTCACTTTTCAGGGTTCCTGTAGGACCTTCACAGCTACCGTAACGGTCCCGGGGCACACGAAGTCCCCACTGTACTTCGCCCCTACAGGCAATCCCCTACTTTGTGCCGTTGCCCGTCTCCCACGACGTGGACGAGGGGTTGGACTTATGGGAGACATCATATTTCATTCAACAGTAGTTAATTATTTTATGCTGTATAGTGGTTCACGGTTCCTAGTTCGTGAACCATGGGCAACAGCTGAGTAGCCTAGTAAGGGGTCCTGACAGTCTGGATACCAGTTACTATGGAATGAGTGGGCATCTTGGACATATTCTGAGTCATGGCCCTCCTTGTGCTTAGGTGGCTAGACTACCCAACTCCCTTGTTTATTCCCTGAGGTGAAACTCGTGAGGCCCTGTGTAAGTAAGGCTAGCAACCTGCTTCACGTGCACTTCTTAAACCTGCTAAAAATGTCTTGAGAATGCCTCGGACCTAAGGGAGTGATCAGGGACTCCTTGGAAACGAACGAGCAATAGATTGGGTATTCGATGAGGTGCTATTAATATCGACGGGGCTTATGGAAGGAAGAAAGTAAAGCTAGCTGAGTCAGCAATTAGGAAGGGATTGGATATTCTAGGGATTAGTAAAGTTCAGATAAAGAGGGCTAGAGAGGAGGAAGTAGGAGATTACAAGGTGTACCTGTCAGGTGTAAAACGAGACAGGGCAAAGTAGGGTTGTATGTCAAGAGAACCTTAGAGCGTAACATAGTTTTTGTGAGGTATGTAAATGAACAATTAATTTGGATAGATTTGGAAATGACAGGATTGTTTCAGTTTACGCTCCAAATGAAGGGGCTGAATATGACGAAGTAGTCAGATTTTATGAGGCTCTGAGTGATATGGTAGTGAGAGTTTAACAATAAAGATAGTGTAGTACTGATGGGAGATTTCAATGCTAGAATAGAAAATAGGACCGAGGGGTGTGAGCAGGTAATGGGTAAGTGGGATGATGATAGAGAAGCGAACACCAATGGAGAATATTTACTAGACTTATGTGCTAACATGGGGTTAGCTGATGCGAACTCATTCACGAAGCACAAGGAGAGTCACAGATACCAAGTCGATAATACACTATATCATTACTGACTTTCAATTTATAATGTAATGAGAGCAGCCAATGGCCAAAATATACATAATCAGTTAGTACAAAGTCGTAAAAGAAATCTTCAGCACTACTGCTTTTCAATACAAAGTTCTCAGTCTTTTGTGCAAAACACTCTTAGGGATTCTCCTCGTTTATGACACTTCATGACGTGATATCTTTCACATTTTTCATTGCACTTTTCACATTCGCAGTCCTTGGCAGGGTTTTGGTAAGTCTTCTTTCGACATTGTAATGCAAACCATGGAGCCTGGTGGGCATGTGTCGCAACTCATAGTTTGCCCTACTCCAGCCTCTTGACGTCATGACAACTGACTTTCAATTTAGGAAATTGTTAAGGAATTGCAGGGTATTTTTTACTGAAACAGACCACAAACTGATATGGTGTGATCTATTTGCAGATGGATTATAGTTGGAAATCTTCGGGATAAGGAACTTGGCAGAAATATATTGATATGATTGATGAAATATTCCAAAGAGTAGAGGGTAAAGAATTACAACACAATGAAAACGAGAGGTCAGAGAACAAGGATGTCTTGGGAAAATTGGGTAGAGACAGAAAAAAGCACACATCCTGGTGAAATGGCATAGTGAATTTGGCTTGTAAATGTCAAAGAATGCTTTAAAAAATGGCTCCAAATTAGGAATCCAGCAGACAGCTTTATGCAATAGAAAGGAACAGACCAAACAAATAATAGTACAGCTAAAAGGAAATAAGGGGGGAAATGCTAGGCCAAGTGGCAGGAAAGCTTTTTTGGAGTGTTATAAAGAATCTTAGAAATGGAAGGAAAAGAGAAGTGAAAAGTGTCGGGATAATTCAGGGGAACACTTCGTAAATACTAAGGTAGCATTGGGAGGAGGGAAACAGTACTTTGAAAATTTGCTAAATGTAAATGTGGCAGATTTTGAGATTATGCAGGAGGAGAATAAGGACAGCATTCACGGTTGTGGAATTAGGGAGGGTGGTTACAAAGCGGCAGGGATCTGCAAAATTCAGCCAGAAATGGCAAAGTATAGTGGGAAAGCAAGGATGAAATGGTTGCATAGGATAATAGAATTGGCATGGGAATTAGGAAAGGTACCCTCTGACTGGACAAAATCAGAAATCAACCCAATTTAAAGCAAGGTAACAGGAAAGATTGCAACCATTATAGAGGCATTTCTTTGATAAGTGTCCTGAGCAAAGTGTACACAGGTATTGTAGAAAGGAGAGAGTGATAATTGGACGAGAGTAAGATGGATGAAAACCAGTGTGGCTTTAGACCACAACGAGGATGTCAAGATCAGTTTTTTAATATGTGCCAAGTTATTGAGAAATGCTATGAGAGGAATAGACGTTTGTGTTTTGTAGATCTAGAGAAGATGCTGAGCATCCTGAGGGATTATGGTATTGAGGGAGGGCTGCTACAGGCAATCAAAAGTATTTATATTGATAATCAGGATGCAGTGAGAGTTTATGGTAGGATTAGTTATTGATTTGAAGTTATTACAGGAGTGAGGCAAGGCTGTAACCTCTCACCTCTACTGTTTATTATGGACCATTTGCTGAAGGGCGTTAACTGACTGGGCGGGACTCAATTAGGTGGAAACCAGGTAAGTAGTCTGGCTTATGCTGAAATGTAGGGAAAATGGCATGGAAATCAGCATTTCAAAAACAGGTTACGTCTGTAGGGAAGAAATGCAAAAAATAGAATGAAAAATGAAAATCCACAGCCTGCTTCCACAGCCCCCATCTAGCGGCGAGGATATGAACTGTGCCGGCTGCCGAGGCCTGACGCACTCCTCTGGGGCAATGATTAAATTAATGACAGAGCAAAAAATAGAATGCTAGATAGGAATTAAATTGAAGTAGGTAGACCATTTTAAGTACTTGGACTGTATATTCTCTCAGGAAGATAGTATGGTGAAAGAAATTGAGTTGTGATGCAGAAAAGCCAATGCAGTGAGTTCTTGGTTGCCATCCACAGTATTCTGCAAGAAAGAAGTTAGTAGAGCAATGAAACTATCCCTATATCGCTCAGTATTTAGACCGACCTTGCTGGATGGAAGTGACAGCTCATGCATAAGCTAGAGGTAACTGATATGAGGGTAGCACGAATGATTGCTAGGACAAATGTGAGCATTGGCAGGGAGGTACTCATAATTAAGAGATAAAGACTAAGCTAGAAATGGACACGCTAAATGAAGCTGTTCGTATGAGCCGACTCAGATGGTGGGGTCATATGAAGAGAAGGGGGAGAGGATAGATTACCTAAGAGGTTAATGAGTTCAGCTGTTGAGGGTAAGAGAGGTAGAGGTAGTAGGTGTGGTTAGATTCAGTGTTGAATGGTGTAGAAGCAGAGAATGTCACAGTGTTAACTGCTAATAGGGGATCTTGGAGGTGACATGTCCGCAAACAGAGACTTGCAGGCTAGACAGGATGCTGAAAGGCAAAACAGTTTCAAATTAATGTGTAGTATTGGCAAGGGCTTTAGTTTGCTGTGTGCTCCTTTCTTGATATGCTGATAATACAGTGTAATAATGTAATCTGTAAGTTTCGTCAATACCTGAGGTGACCTAAACAGTTGTTTACTTGAGGCCATTTATGTTCTCGTGCCATTGGATTAAGGGATTGCATATCTTATATCCCTGCCAACGGGCTAGAAGCAATCTCACTACTGCTAACACTGGTGGCAACTAAACCACACTTCTACCTGTCTGGTATTATAATATAACATACTACTGTGGAATAGATGATTGACTTACTTGCAACTAGTGTTCCAAGGCCATGGGTTCATAGCTCGTCTTCAGCTAAGATTTATGAAAGAAAGTCCCATGATATAAAGGAACCTATTTGAACCCGTACAACATTTAAAAGCCTCTTCAATGGCATTTGTCAAAATCCAACCTCCAAACTATAATAAAGAAAAAGTAATTTTCTGTCACATATTACGATTACCAGGGACCAGGATACTCAGACAGCTATTCCAATACTTTTGGAAAAGTAAAACCAAAAATCATTGGTTCAAAGAAGTCCTAGATGATCTAGATCAGGGCCATCCAGTCATTGTGCTCTGAGTGCATGGCCGCGCTCGGGGAGCACTGGGCAATCAGACTAGCACTCCTCCCCTCACCACCACTACACTGTGGCAGCGAGGAGGCATGAGACAGACGGGCGCTGACTGAATATGTACGTAAAGTCGTGCGACCGATGCCATTTGTGGGATTGTTGACATCATACTGATACTGCTCTTTTGCCACTAAAAATATACCGCATATACAAATCTAATGGCACTCCGATGTATGGAATGTGCAGGAAACGAACGCAAGTGTTAAGTAAAGAACATTGTGATCTATTCCAAACTAAAATTCGAACATATTAGAGAGGAAAATTCAACAACATTTTACCAATATGAACAAATAGTACAGACCTTGAGTGACTTTTTCTCCGTCGTTTTTACGAGCTTTTAGTTTTGGACAAACTTCTCCAATTTGGGTACAATATATCTGGACACAGCTATTCGTAAACAATTGAGCTAGTTTCTATCGCTCAACGTCACACGATGCTTACGTTTGGTAAGCTTAAGAACCGCAAAGAAACGCCCACAAATGTAAGTTGATCCGAACATTGACAGAACTTAACATGCATATTTATACAAAAGGGGGTATTCTTCTTGCGGAAAGCTGCTGCTTCACCACTCCTTTTTTTGGTATGATGTTCATTCATGACCACTGCAAAACTGATTTACTTCCACGCTGTTAACAAAGTGCATTGGACTAGACTGATTCAGTGAACACTACCGACTGATGGATCGGCTGCTCACTTCGGCGCGACGGGCAGACCACTCGCTTAGCCAAGCTCCTCCCACCACGACCGAAACTACCATCCACCAAAGCTCTCGGAGCACTGGCTTAGAGCGCGGCCGGAGCGCTGTGTGGATGGCCCTGGTCTAGATGAATTAGGCTTGACAATGCAACAAATTGAACACTGGGAAGAGAAGAGGATCCTGAGAAACAAAGACAGACCTAGTCTAAAAACTTCTATACGCAAACAATACACCATAACGGATGAAGAACGGGCTGCCAGGTCAGACAGAATGAAACAGTTCTGGGAGAAGAAGAAGAAGAAGCCAAATTTGTAACTAATATTCCTAAGACTTGACTGTATATAGATTGATTATAGTGCTCCAATCACTCCCTAGGGGTTGCATGACTTTGACGTGGCGGGAGTGCTTGCGTGATCTAATGATCCTTTGGGCTATGCCGGTGGTAGCATAGCTACTGGTAGGACCTTCCTTGCCGGACAGGCCAAGGGTGAAGATCCAGACTAAAAAGCAACCCAGAACCCTCAAGTCCTCAACAGCAACGAAGGCGGAGAAGATGGTCTTAGGTACGGCGGAGCTGACGGAAGAGGCAGCCCAGCTGACCAGGGTTAAGAGGTCAGGACCTCCACTGCCTTGTGAACAGAAGTGGGAACTTCAAAGTCTAAGGGAAGAAACCCTGACAGAAAATCAGTAGGCCTGGATACTTAGAAGGCAGCCCCTTCTCCAGGCTTTGGGTGCTGAAGGCCAATAACCTACAAACCCGAGATTACCCTTATTACAGAAACAGAAATGAATAGAAGCCGGATGGATAAAACGGATTGGACCTTTAGCATGAAATCAGACACAAGAATTGGAATTTGGAACGTACAAACAATGTGGGTGACAGGTAGACAGGCCGAAGTATCTAGGGAGATGAAGCGCTACAGGTTGGACTTACTAGGTTTGAGTGAGATGAGATGGAGTGGGTTCGGGGAGATAAGGACCCAGGAAGGGGACACGTTGTTGTAGGCCTACTCAGGAACAGAAGGAGAACATAGAGAGGGTGTTGTTTTACTGATCACACAAAAGACAAGGAGGAGCTTGATGGAGTGGTATCCAGTCTCAAAAAGGATAATAGTAGCCCGATTTGAATCAAAAGTTAGACCAATCACAGTGGTGCAATGCTATGCAACAACAGAGACAGGAGAAGAAAGAAAAGAGCAATTTTACGGCCAGTTACATCGAACCTTGATAAAAGTGAAGAAAATGGATATAGTGCTCGTGATGGGAGACTTGAATGCGAAAGTCGGAAGTGATAATCAAGGAATAGAAAATATAATGGGGAGATATGGTATAGGTACTAGAAATGAGAATGGCGACAAACTTATTGAATTCTGTAGCAACCATAGTTTGGTGACAGGAGGTACAATCTTTCCTCATAACAACTGCCATAAAGTGACTTGGTTGTCCCCGAACCATATAACGGAGAACCAGATTGACTATTTCACTATAAGCAAGACATGGCGAACTTCCCTGTTGGACGTGAGGAACAAGAGAGGAGCAGATGTGGGAAGTGACCATCATTTAGTGATAGCTACGCTCCTATTGAAGATAGCAAATATTAGGCACATTCATCAAAAGGGGAGGATAAGGTACAACCTCGATAAATTAAAGGATAAGGAGGTGCAACAACATTTGTCACAAGAGTTGAGAAACCCATTTCAACAGCTGAGAGAGGAAGAAGAAGGAAAGGATATTAACATAACTGGAAGAACATAGAGGCTACCTATATCAATACATGTGAAAAGGTTTTAGGCAAGAGAGAGAGGAAGGGAGGAATGGGTTACTTCTGAGACATGGGAAACTGTGAACAGCAGGAAGGAATATAAGAAAAGACTTAACAATGCAAGGACAAAAGAATAGAAAGTACAAGCTAGAACAGATTTCAACCAACTTAACAAAATAGTGAATGTCTATAGTGATGTCACGATGAATGTGCAGCAATGCACGGATAGGAATTTGGGGCTTTTTACACACCAAAAAATTTTGCCCACGTCCAAACTGCAAGCTTGGTTGGCAATTTAAGCTATGACTTTCTCCCCCTGTCGGTACCAACTCGACTTGCCGAAACTGTAACGTACCTAGATACTTTTCTCGAAGCTCGATGTAAAAGTCGCAAAACACGCCGTTGCAATTTGTGCGAATATTTTTGGTGCACTAAACGCATCAAATTTCTATCCATGTAGCTTGCAAAAAAATTGGTCTGGTTTTGTACGTTTGGTTATTTTGTGATTGCGTTCGTTGTTAGTGATACCATTTTTCTGAACAATTTCGATTCTGTGACCCCTCCCCAAAGCCAAACTCTAGATCCGCACCTGGTATCGTCAAAACTCCCGAGCCCCAACATGAGGGATAATGTCACGTAAATAGGAGTAGAGAAATTGACAGGTCGATGACACTTCATATTCTTAGAAATACAACGGTCGTCAGAGGCAGAGATATAATGCACGGACAGTACTGAAGTTAATGAACAATTTAATAATTTGTAAATACATTTAAATTATAAGTAATTATAAGTGTTGATCATGAAGTTGAAGTTTGTAGTTTTTCGTGACCGTTAATCTTGCGATCATGAGCCACAAGGCCCTCTTTTTACGTGGAATCCGAACCACAACACATGGCATTTAAACTTTTTAAAATCTCACGTGCATTGACTGGGAATCGAACCCGGTTCGCCAAGGTGAAAGGCCAAGGGCTTGACCGCTGCGTCACCACGCTTCTTCCCCACCCCTCCTTCCCCTTGCCCCCCACCCCCTCCTACAGGGAGTATTCTCCTGAAAAAAGAAAAAAAGACATTTCAAGGAGACTAACTGTGGGATTTGAACCCTTCTACCTTGCACATTAACGAGCCATCAGTCCAGGTCAATAATAATATCTAGAATAGTAACACTGTATATTGTTTTTTGAATGGAAGAAAGCATATTTTATTGAAAGTATTTTAAAATATTATTTTGTATCTAAAATACATTTTGGGAGTATTTTGCCTATCTCTGACTATACTACCGGTATGTTAGTAGCCTGCAGTGGGCTTTTTATTCCAGAATTGGATTTCCACGCTAAGTTTGACTGCGATATAATGACAACGGTTCAATGATTGTTACCTGTTCGAAGCAAAGTAGGATACATTTTCTTATTGTATATTTAGTATAAATGAATACATCCACCCTCTCGTTGGGCCTGGTGTGGTAGCTATGTAGAGATAAAATGGGTAGCTCAGGAGGGGACGCCATGGAGATCTGCATCTAACCAGTCAAAAGACTGAAGACACACACAGCACGTGGTAGTGTAGTAGTCATTATGCTGAGGGTTAGGAAAGAGGTGGATCCGGGCTTACGTTAGGAAGTATTCTGGCATGCGCCTGGAGTAGATGTGGGAAACCACTGAAAACCACTTCCAGGATGACTGAGGTGGGAATCAAACCATCCTTTCTTCAGTTTTGCCTCTCGAGGCTGAGTGTTCCAGCCCTGATACCAGAATTAAAATTTCTTGACAGGGCCGGGAATCATACCCAGACCGACAGCGAAGAATGCTAGCTGCTACAAGTAGGGCGGCAAAAATCTACAGCAAAGTTGTACGATGTCGGATCGTGAAAGATCTCTCGTATTACATTTGGTGATTAAGGTCTAAAATTAATTAAATCTCAGTCACATGTAGCTCAGTAGAATTCAGGTTTTCACTACCAGATGGCAGTGTTAAACAGAACGTTGACATTGGAGTTTAGAACGCCTCAATGGATTCAAGTCAAAAGGTCTACAGCAGGTAGCTGAGACCATAGGATAATGATGATTATTATTAGGAGGAGTAGTAGTAGTAGTAGTAGTTGTCCTTGTATGAGTAATCCGCAGCGTTTCATTGAACTCCATTACCAGAAGGAGGAGCTGGATGTTCAGAGATCGAAAGTTTTAATCCCGCCACTAACAGAGGCATAAAAGCCCGGCACAATGAAGTGGAAGGAATGCCGTGCTTAGCTGTGGTCCCCCGGTCACCAACCCACGCCCTACTATTTTTTAGCCCTTGGGAGAGATACAAGAGATGTGAATGTGGGAGATGTATAGGAAGTTTGTTAGGATATGGATCTTTTAAAGACGCGAGCATACTGAAATACCTTGACCGTAATTAGTAATAAGATTCAGGTGAGCTTAGGGCTTTTCATGATATGGTATGATTAACGGTAGAATAACTATTCTCCCAAAGAGTGAGTCAGTCCTGACCGTCCTGGCCTATAAAAATAGCAATATTCAGTCCGAGCTGCAGCTGAGACAATTCAGCGGCCCTACGCTGCAATAAACAGAACACTGGTAGTGACCTACTCTTTATCTCTGCTATAATACAGTACATGTCAATGTAGAAACAACCAATTGGGATGGCAGTTTATAGAAATTCTACTTTGGGGAATGCCAAGATCGTTATGTGTAGTGTTTGTCCAATAGCATATGTTATTCTTGTAAAGTTTTGTAGTGTGTGTGTATTTGTAACTGAGGCTAGGAGTTAGGAATCATCCCGACATTTCTATGGAGTAGAAGTGGGGAAACCATGGAAAATCACTTCTAGGATATCTGAGATGGGAACTTCTCTCGGTTTTGCCAATCAAGGTAGAGTGTATTTCGTTCTAGTCCTCAAACCACCGGTTTGAGGCCTGCTTAATAGACTTGGTGTTTGTCTTGTTCTTATTATGTAAGATTGTTTTTGTACGACCTTTATCATAATACCAATAGAAAATTGAGGCTGGCTGCGTAGCTCTGTAAGACCTGATAGCTAAATTACTGTATCTCTATAGAAATGAATGTTACCTGATAGTATATTAGGTATCCATAGGCTACAAAAGAATGTTTGTTTGTTCATCTTTTATCCGTTCATATACCATTCATCCCATTGTGATGAAGCTTTAGTGAGTTGTTGTGCACACTCCCATGACGGTTTCTGAATAAGGAAATCCACTCTACAATAGATGGCGCATGAGTCGTTTCAACAAATGATCTTTTCTGAATTGCGCGCACACCCGCGAAGTAAATCCATTTCATAATAAGTAGCACGCGAATCGTTTTAACAAATGAGTGTAGGCTATTTCATACAGTTTAGCGGCAGTTTCTGTGTTTTCGTTGTATGATTTTCTCAATGCGTTCCAATACCATTCCTCCGATTGCGATGATACTTTGGTGAATTGTTATGCTCATGCCCACAAAGCTTTCTGAGTTAGTAAATCCATTTTTCAATTGGTGATGCACGAGTCGTTTTAACAAGTGAGTGTTGCTGCGCAAATTATTCCAACAAATTAAATTTGGTGAGTTGTGCGCAAGCACGTGAAGTCTTCTGTATAAGCTGGGCCCGGATAATTTTGTGCTTAACTTTTCATAAATATGTATTTATATGCTTAGTGGAAAATATATGATGGGGATATCCAAAATATGTTTGTAAATTTGTCATATTTATGTCCCCCAGTTACTCAAAATAGTTGAAACGTACAGCTGCTTGAATAATCCAGTCGACAGTACAAATATTCCCACTTAACAGTGTACTGTGTCAGAGTAATAGTTCTTACGCAGTGTTGACTCGTCAGGGAGAGGAAGTTCGACGTACCATGTAGTACTGGATGCTGCAATTTATTTAGTGGTATATCAGCCGCAAGAAATGCATTACAAATATCTTGTTAGAACTGGCTGTTTGATGGACCATGTCTCACATCTCGCAGTTTGGGAAGCAAACGTTGTGTCGCTTCTTTAACGATGCACATTTCACGTTTTGCTGTGTAAATTGCAAACGCATGTCTGCCACTACAGGTTCCTCACAAATGTTACAAAATAATACAGTTCTGTCAGTCCCATGAAGGGCCTAGGCCTACCAAGCGACGAGCCATTTGGCCTCAGATATTGGGGTGATGCATGATCAGCGCATCGGGTACCCTCGGCCGTTAATCCTGGTTTTCGTGACCGGGGTGCTGCCTCACTGTCAGACAGCTACTCAATTGTCCTCACGAGGCTGAGTGCACCCCGTTCCAGCCTTAACGTCGTTTCTGAAATGCCTGACGGAGTTGGGAATTGCGCGCTACCCCAACAACACGGGACCGGCCTAATTTAATTTTATTGTTACATACCGAATTTGATCATAATGACATTTTGTTTTTACATATTTTTGCCTTTTTAAATGTAAAAAAATACATATTCTGTCTCTTTATTTTACATATTTGATCATAATGAGATTTTCTTCTTCTTCTTCTGTTTCTATGGCCTCATTGGACCACTTCAGTCAATCATTTATTGGTCCTCTTCTTCAGTAATTCCTTTCCGAGTTGCCCAGTAGCTTTTCATTCACTCTGAACTTCTCAGGCGTTCCTCATCTGTAAATACCCTTTTTATAGTATTAGGTTTGTCTATTTTTGCCTGAAATCTAATTTTTATATCTTTCAGGTTTTTTAAAATTTTTGTTTTGTTTTGCAAGTCATACAAGGTTATTTCTAATTCTTTTATATCTTCTCTAATTTCCTTAATCCACCCTACTTGTTGTTTCATATTCCAAAGTTTCACTACAATTTTTCTAGATAATCTGGTTTTCGGCTCATAATGAGACCAAAAAAAGAAATCCGTTTCTTCCGTATAGTATCTGTATATCACTTCATTTGGTACTATCTGCCACTGTACATCTTTCTGATATTTTTTATTTATGCATGTTCTAGCTATTCTTCTTTCTACTTTTAAAATTTTGTTGATTCTGTTTTTCTGAGTAACTTTAAAAAGAGTTTCGCTTCCATATGTCACCTCTGGTTGAACCACCGTCTTGTAATGTTTTAATTTTGTTGCGATTGATAGACATTTTCTTTTGTATGTAGACCATGTTAATTTTTGGGCTTTTATCATTTTATTAGTTCTTTCTAGCCATGCAGGTTTCTCATTCAAGTTGTAAGTTATAATTTCTCCTACGTATTTAAATTCCTTCACTATTCTAACTTTCTTGTTATTTACTGTTATGTGATTGATTACAAGTGGATTTGCTACCATTATCTCAGTCTTTTCAAATGATATCTGAAGTCCAATTTTTTGTGCTATATTTTGTAGGCTTATTATTTGATTCCGGAGGAGTGTGAGAAGCATGTTATGGAGCAAGGACGTCCCTCAGAACAGCAAAAAGATCATATATCGGACGTACTATGTCCCTATCCTGATGTATGCCTCGGAGACCTGGGTTATGAAAGGAAGGGAGAAGAGCAAAATACAGGCCAGTGAGATGAGGTTCTTGAGAAGCAGTATTGGAGCTACAAATATGGACAGAATAAGAAATGAGAGGACCTGAGAATTAATGAAGAAGGAACCATTACAAGATGGTAAGGTGAGTTGGGCTAAGTGCATACCCAAAAAATGCAAGTGCAACTTTGAATTTTAAATGCATCTAAACTAGTTGCAATACCAAAACAAGACTTTTCTGCATATTGACTGGTTAATTGTGTGTGACTGATGCATCTTGAATGTTTGCTTCGAGAATGTATATTCCATTAGGAAATTAAATAGCACTATAATGTCCAGGGTACGCACTAGCCCCGTGATATGGGGCAAGTGCAACTCTAGCCTATATTCTTCCATTAAATGTTTTACACATAATCGCGGGGCAAGTTCGTGTTCTCTACTTATTAATCTATTAGATGCATATTTCAGAATTTATAAAGTTATGTTTTCTATTAAATTCTTCACCTTAGAATGTTGGGGTGTGTAAGATGCAAAATTACAGCCATTGGAAAACATCACAAGAATATAAAAATTAAACACAAAAACTGGCGTTTACTTACATTTTATTAGTAGGTAAGTTGCTTAGGGTTCAACGCAATTTATTAACGTAACAGTAACTAAAAACAAATTGTAAAATCAAGTTATACCAAATAAGTACCAGGAAAATAAATGTCGACAGAAGATACACTGTATCAAGGCACATTAAAAATTGTTTATCAAATTTTTAAAATAAAGAAACGAAAATTAAACATTGTCACTAACAGTAGATATTCATTTAAATAACAACATGATGTGTTTAAATCTCCTTATTAATAAATCAAAAGTAAGTTTCATTCGTGGTCCATCATAAAAAATCGTCAAATTAAGTTTCACTATTACCCATTCACTGCATGTTGTTCTGAGTAAAGGAAATGGGAAACAACAGTTTTCCCCTGCGGTCTACAGATGGCGGAGGGATAATAGACACTATTTCGTCTTCTAAAATATCACTGATATCTTCATTGTCTGGATACGCACTTGCCCCGTAGGGCAGGGACGAACTTACCCCGCATACTTGTTCTGACGGGGCAAGAGCAACCCCTCATGTTTTTGTAATTAGTTACGTGGTATTTCTATGATTAAATATGTTTATGAAAAGAGTATACTTATAACTTTTAAACTTTCCACAAATTAAGTTATTTCAATGAGCGATGGTCTAGATACAGCGTGGATTCGGGAAGCACGGTGAGCTCTGATGCTTCGTTGACGGCATTACTTTCGGAACTGGCCTATACATCCGCTTGTTAGTCGACTTCACCCGCGACATCTAGTGTTAAATGAACGCAAGACAACTTACCCTAACTCCCCAAGAGATGTCAGAACGAGTTTCAAACGGACAAATATATCATGGACCAGTGATGCTCTTGCCCCGAAAATGCTCTTGCCCCAACTCACCTTATAGAGAAATCTAGACTTAGATGGTATGGACATGTAAAACGAATGGAGGAGAAGAGGATACCCAGGAGGATACACGAGACGAAGTGGGAAGGAAAGAGACCTAGAGACAGGTGGCTGAAGGGGGTGGAAGAAAGCGTGAAGAAGAGAGGAGAAGACTGGACAAGGGTGGAGGCTGAGAGATGGTGGGAAGACAGAAGACGTTGGAGAGGCTTGTGTTCCAAACAGACCCGGCCAGTGGCTGGAAACTATGCAAGATGATGATGATGATTATTTGATTTCTGGCTTCTTGAATATTATCAGCCAGTAACGATAAATCATCTGTGAATCCCAAGCAATTTAAGTCTATTTGATCTTTCTTGGTTCCAATTCTTATGCTCCTAGGATTTTCCCTGTACCATTCCCTCATTACATATTCCAAAGCACAATTGAAAAGTAGAGGCGATAAACCATCTCCTTGTCTTAATCCTGTTTTAATCGTAAACGGTTCAGATATTTCTCCTCTGAATTTTACTTTAGATTTGGTGTTTGTTAGAGTTAGTTTTATAATTTTTATTAATTTGGGATGAAGTCCGAAATTCTTTAGTATTTTCAGCAGTGAAGATCTATGTATACAATCATAAGCTTTTTCAAAGTCTACGAAGGTTATGACTTGCTGTTTTTGTCTACGTTTGTAGTAATCCATTACTAATTTTAAGGTGATTATCTGATCAGGGCAGCTTCTCTATGGCCAAAATCCACCTTGGTATTCTCCTATTTTCAGTTCTAATTGATCTTTACAACGATTATATAGAATTCGTGACATGATTTTATATGTGATATCCAAAAGGGAAATTCCTCAATAGTTGTCAGGATACGATTTTTCTCTTTTCTTGTGTAATGGATGTATTATAGCTGTAGTCCAAAGGTCTGGCAGTTCTTCTTTGATCCAAATGTTCACTATGCATTGGTGTAATGAAATCTTTACTGGTTCTGCTGCATATTTCCACAATTCTGCAAATGTTTGATCTTCTCCACTCGCTTTGTAGTTTTTGAGCTCTCTCAGAGCTTTGTAGACTTCTTGGGTTGTGGGTGGATTTATGTTTTCTGATGGTGTTTTAATAGTCGTGTCTGTATTTATTTGAAGCAGTTCTGGTGGATCTTCGCAATTTAACAACTTGTTAAATGTTTCTGCCAAAATTTCTGTATTTTTTTACTATGAGCTAACTCGCCATTTTTGTCTTTTAACATTAATGGTGGAGGTTCATATCTTTGTAGTTGTTTGCTAAAAATTTTGTAGTAATCTCTTGAGTTTGTTTTCGCGCTATTTGTTTCGATCATCAGAAGTATATCCTTTTGGTATTGACGTTTAACCCTTCGTATTATTTTTTGAGTTATCTTCTTTTGTTTTATGAGTTCTAAGTGTGATTCATCTGTTTTTTTACTCTGATACCGTAGCCAGGCTTGATGTCTATCTTCCACTGTTTTATCACACTAGAGGATACCCAGGAGAGTACACGAGACGAAGTGGGAAGGAAAGAGGCCGAGAGGAAGACCGAGAGACAGGTGGCTGAAGGGGGTGGAAGAAAGCGTGAAGAAGAGAGGAGAAGACGTCCAGGGTGGAGGCTGAGAGATGGCGGGAAGACAGAAGATGTTGGAGAGGCTTGTGTTCCAAACAGACCCGGCCAGTGGCTGGAAACTGTGCAAGATGATGATGATCGTTCCACCATTGGTGTTTCTTCCTTGGATTTATTGGGGCTACTTGTTCAGCTATTTGTTTCAATTGGAGAACTATTTCCTCTAGATCATCTGTTATTTTAATATATTTAGTTTGTTTGTTGTATCCCTTATTATTTATTAGTTTATGAGGGTCGTATGTTCTCTTTCTTTTGAGGTGAGTTTTTTTCTTTGTCAACGGGGTGAATTTAATTTTAATCTTTATCATGTAATGATCCGATCCAGTATCGGTTCCTCTCAGAACTTTCACATTGTAGATCTCCCTGTGATAGTTCTTATCCATACAAACATGATCTAGTTGTGGACATTGCTTCATTACTCTTTTTCCTGGTATTCGCTTGTAAATTCTATACCCTTGTGATTCTATTGGTTCCTGATCGGTGTTTCTCATTTCTTGAAGCCCAGTTATTAGAATCCCTCTGCGATCCATTTCGTCTGTCAAAATTTTGAGTTTCCCTGGCTGTATGATGGAATTTATATTGTGTGTTGCTATATAGTTTATCTGTCCTGTCTTCAGTCTAAATTTGGGTTTTCTATCTGTTTTTTCTATTTTTAGATGCTCCGACTCATCTAGGGTATCTTTCAGGTGACTGCCCACCGTATCCAAATGCAGACTGCCTTGGCAATTGCAAGGCGGTGGAATATTCCTTAAACGATTTCCTTCCATGTTTGACTTTCAAAGGTCTGGAGGAAGCTCCGAGTTACAACTGCGGTTGTTAACCGTAGAGGTTGTTGTGTGTTTGGTCCATGAGAGCTATTTTATTTTGTTCAAGTCCGCCGGCAAGATGGTGAGGACCCCCCTATCCGCCACCTGGGACGCGCCACGTCGAAGTATCACCTCACCACCTACTACGACACATATTTTTACTTTTTTTTAATGAAAAATTACATTTCTGTCTCTTACTGTAAAAAATGGGCTGTTTGCCATTTCTTGATGAATGCAGTACATTTGCATTTGTCTGTTGGCACAGGCTAGAGTAAAATGTGACTTTTCACCGATTGCTCAGTCTCACTCATGGCTGTGATTATACGGAAGCTACTGAGGTATGGGTGGTGCTTAGTAATGACATTCAGGGCACAGTTGGTGCCTGTGAATGCTGTGAAAGGTTCTATTCATAGGGTTAGTACTGCTGTTCTAACTCAGTGAGGAAAGTAATGACAAACTACCTCACTCCTCTTCTTGCCTAGTATGCCTCAGTATAGTGCTGCCTTGAGTTTTTGTGGGTATCTACCCACATAACCTAACGGCGGTACTTTTTGAGGATCTAACCAGCCTTCGGGCTGACTACCTAACAGACAGACTGTAAATAATACATTAATTAATGAATCGATTATTAACAGCTGTACAAAACTATAGATAGATCGATAGTTTCCAATCGATTGTTGCAAATTCGGAGATTAATATAATATAATAGTGCAACTAGTTATTCATTGACTTAAGGTTTTAATTTACTCAATATTTTAAACTTCTTCAATAAGGACAAGGGCAGCCATGGTCATATTATTGGCTTTTCATAATAATAGTATCAATGAGAATGAAACACGTACTCCAGAGTGTGCATGATCGCTTTTATAAGATATCGATTATTACCATATTCCCTGCTATTCATTATTCTTTGTCGCTATTGGTTAGGGGTTCCAACTTGGCGGTACTCTGGTTAATTTGAATTTGCTGTTGCCATCAGCTGTTAATATTAATGGTATAAAGGTGATATTTCGCAGGATTGTTCTTTAACAAGGTAAGAATTCTTTCTAATATATATTATTTGAATAATAGAACCAACTTGTACTTCAGTGTGATGTAAAAAATGCTAGTAATGTGGTTGTTCAGTCCTTATTAGATACTGTAGTTTACTAGAATATTATGGGGCAAGCAAAAACAATATATAGTAGCCTGTTTCTGTTTGCTCAACTGCAGTGCATTTTCTAGTCTATCACAGTTATTCAGCAGTGCCATCTGATACATGCTGTATAATGTACCCACTTTGATTGAAGGTACCGGTAAGTTATTTTACATTTTTTTTTTTTTTGTAGGTTATGTAATTCACAACTAGAAGGACTGGGTTTGATTTTTGCCAATGGTGGAGATTTTTAAACTACCCTTCACTAACAGGTAAACCCTGGTCAACTCAGCCAGCTGTAAAATAATGAGTAGCCTGAGGGATTTCCTCGGAGCTTAGCCTCCAATAATAAAAAGCCTGGCCAATAGCCTCTGGGAGCTGTCCGCCCTGCAGATGCTATGTTTGCCGCTAGAGGCGCTGAATACCTCCCTACATGATCAGTTCAGTTGGCAGTATTTATACTCATTGTGTACGCACGACTCGAGTTATGTTACTGAAATAAGGTTATTGTATTATGGTGGTATACTGTCGCGTGCCGTTTAGTAAACAAGGCTATAGAAATAATGTTACTGGAACTAGTTTTCATGAATTTCTTTTTCGAGAGCCAACTAGGAAATTATGGATTAAAGCAATAAGCAGACAAAGTATGTAGCCTATGCTGACCATGCCACTGAAAATTAGGTGATCTTGTATTATTGCTCCAGTTCTGATGATGATAATCTCCTGACCACCTCGTCAAGTAGTGGCTAGCATTCTTGGCTGTCGCCCCCAGAGATCCATGTTCGAATCCAGGCTCTGCCAATAAATTTCATTCTGTTCTGAGGGCTGGAACGGGGTACACTCAGCTACATGAGGTAAAACTTAGAAGAGGTGGGTTAGATTCCCATCTTATCCTTCCTGGACAGGTTTTCCGTAGTTTCCCACTTCTACTCCAGGCAAATGCCGGGATAGTTCCTAACTTAAGGTCACCTTCCAAATCATCACCGGAATTACAAATGCACATGCCGCAATAACATGGGTAGCAGACACGGGGCTAAATGACCAAATTTCTATGACGAGAGCTGTAGAGTCCGCCTCGTTGCGTAGTGGCTAGCATTCTTGGCTGTCACTGCGGAGGCCCGGGGGGTTCGATTCCTGGTTCTGAGGGCTGGAGTGGGGTACACTCAGTCTCATGAAGCAAACCTGAGAAGAGGTGGGTTCGATTCCTACCTCAGCTATTCTGGAAGTGGTTTTCCGTGGTTTCCCAAGTCTACTCCAGGCAAATGCCGGGATGGTACCTAATTTAAAGCCAAGGCCGCTTCCTACCCAAATTTTACTTCAATTACAAATACACACACTAATACAGACATTACAGTGAGACAGGTTATCAAACAAATTCTACACACACCTATGCACATGGGGCTACATGACCACGACGTTGCAATGCCCCTAAAGAAACAATAACAACGAGCTGAAGACCATAACCTACCTATATCATGCCAAGACATGGTGTCCACAGGCAGGAAAAGTCAGGAATTTTGTTTTCGATCAGGAAAAAGTGTGAAAATATAGCGTGAGTCAGGAAAAATGTATAAAAGTATTAGAAAGTCAGGAATTTTATATTAACCATATTAACTCTTCAAGTTCTACTTCAGGAACTGTGTGTGACATCTGTAGAATCTTTCTATTATAAAGATGAAGTCACAAGTGCCGCAATAAAGTGGGCCCTTAATGTCGTCCAAAATAAATTCTCTTAATTCTTGTATAAATATTTCAGAAACCTTCAGGGAAATGTTTCCTGATAGTGCAATTGCAACAAAATTTCAATTGGGGAACACGAAATGTTCATATGTCATCAATTATGGATTAGCTCCATACTTTCATAATTTACTGCAAGATGAAATTCTTTCATGTGATAATGTTATCTGTTTTGATGAGGCATTGAACAAAGTTAGTTAGTTATTGTTGTTTTAAGGGGTGGAACTACGAGGTCATCTGCCCCCATTGAACAAAGTTGTTCAGCGAGGTCAGATGGACCTATTTGTGCGTTAACTTGACATCAACTGCAATGAAGTTAACACCAGATATTTCAACAGCATCTTTATGGGACACGCAACAGCTCAAGACATTTTAGAGGCTTTCAACCAGGGAATCTCTCCTCTTGCTAGAAAGATGGATGGACCGAATGTTAATTTGAGTTTCATAAAAAAGTTCAGTGGCCAAATAATAGAAGATAATGCAGATGGCAAACAACTCGTTAACCTTGGTGTTTGCGGCCTTCACGTTGTCAATGGAGCCCTACAAACAGGAATGCATTCTGTAAAGTGGGACCTTCAATTATTTTTGAGAGACATGTATTATGTATTGAACGACTGTCCTGCACGCCAAGCAGAGTACTTGGATTTATGTATTATTGCATTATAATTTACTTTATTTTGTATTTTAAATGAATAAAGAGGCGAGCGTTGGGCAGCTATGGGGATGGTGGAAGCTGCAAATAAAAAATGATATTTGTTTGCTCAATAAACCTTTTTTCCCGATATTACGATGACTTCATGAGTCAGGAATTTTGTTGAAAAATGGTCAGGAAAAGTCAGGAAAATTGACATTGAAAATTCTGTGGACACCATGCAAGAGTCCTTGATAAAATTAGTAGTATCCGAAGTTAGTTAGGTATTGTTGTTTTAAGGGACGGAACATCGAGGTCAACTGCCCTTCGGTATCCAGAGCTCATCTCCAGTAATATCACTAATAAAACTCAAAGACAGAGGTGGTCTCCGGTATCATAAGCCAGGTTTTGTTTTGCTGGAATTGAAGTAACGGACAAAATGATATCGGTTATGTCGAGCAGTCCAGGAATAGCACAAACATTAACTAGAACACTGTTGCCACAGGTTGCTAAAAATCATATTCTATAGTGTGGAGTACTTGATCATCCTGAGTAACTGAGGAGGGTAATATTGCAGAAGTTTCTGCACCCGTCTGTCACTAACTACACCATTGACTACGTCTTGAGATGAGAAACAAATTGTGAGAAAAAAGAATCACAATAATTAAGAAAAGTCGTTCCTTTTCATTGAAACTCGATCATGGTACACTAGTAAAAATATTCAGTGGAACCATATACAGCACCTTACGCTTGTGCATACCAGACTGTGAGCGTGCTATCTAATAAGGAAAATCTGCAGTTGAAACAAACTTCTACTACTAAAAGATGAACATCTCTTATATTTTACTTCATTCTACTCAACAATTTGTATTCATGTACTGTAAATATAGTGTATAGGTACATTTTTGCTGGTTTTAGCTTGCAATAGCAATGCTATTAAGTTACATGTTAGGTGGTTACTCAGCGCTGCAGTGGTCAATACGCGCACTGCTATGAGGACAGTGTTGATGCAGAGAACGCCATGATTGGGTAGGCTTTGTATTATCAGAGGCTAAGCTCGGAGTAAAGGCTGGTGTTCCCCATTCGTGAACTTAAGCGACTGTGCTGCCGTTATCTGATGGAAACATAAACAAACAGATGCTATAATTTTATTAATGCAGCCAATGGCCATATATTTTTCTTTTCAGGACGGGTCAGGGAAAGGATTATGAAAGGAAATCGGCCGTGGACCTATTGAAACCATGTGATTTGAGTTGATGGGTGTGCTATTCTTTAGTTTTTTCAGTTATTTTCATAATAATTGAAGCTAAAAGATGAGTAATATAATTACTCAATTCCACTGCGCTCTTCAAATTCAACATTTGCCATATCAATGCACTACTTCCACAAAAAGAAAGCTTTTCAGATGGAATGGAGTCGATTACTTCGTGTGGCAAAACCGATTTCGAAGTATATGATCGCATACAAAGGAGAAATATTTATTAATAAATACTAATGAATTTCTTACAATAACCAGTACCCTACATTCTGCCCTGCACTACAAACTAGGCAACTTAAATGCAGGGTCGATTTGACAGCTGTTCTTCCCATGTGGCTTTATCGTAGGCCTACATGTGGTTGTCTTTCTTTAACTTGCCCCATTGCTACTTCAAAACTGAAAAGCTCAGTTCTTCTAAGTTTATAATCAGGTGCCTATTAAAAAATTAAAACATCTTGAGGCTATAGTCAACTTGTACAGTCTTTGATTTATTGACTTCAACAGTATTAGGCTATATCTTCCAAATTTAAATATATGTATAGCAATATACCGACTACATGCTTATTAGATTCCTGAACAAATTATTTTTATCTCGGTAACTGGAGACCGAATTCCATTTTGAATCTGAATTGAATTTTTCTAATTACTAGTTTGTAAGCATAAATCTTCAAGTCTCATAAAATCTTGGTGTTTTTTGCACTTTCCCCACACATAATTATATGTCTGGCATCTAAAATTGCCTGTCCTTCAACACGAGCCCGTCTAGAATTGCGGACAACCTTCAATACATATATGGAATGTAATGGCTAATGACCACATAGAGTTGCATGCAAAATAGATACACTGAATACAAGTGCATAATATTCATGACCAATGTTACTGCAGTTGTCTGTCATGATTTTTCCTTTAGGGATGTACTTTGCCATGTTTGGTTACACTACCTTTTTTCTCTTGCAGGTCTGTAATGTGCGGTGGCATTGCAATGGAAAGACAAATCTATGTTGAAATGATAATTTGATGAAATGAAGTAGGGCCTACTCTAAATGTAGGCTATGTACGAATGAGAAATGTGTAATAAATATACCACAGTATATGGACTTGATTTTGTAATTTTTTAAAATTCCAAGTTCCTTATTTACATCCTGATTTCCTTGAAGTATTCAATTTAGTAAGGGCAAAATTTTGGTGTGTTTTGTATTGGCGATGGTTTTATTCATACTTATTTATTTCCTATGTTTTTTCTTAATCTATTTATAACAGTGTAGGCCTACTGTATATTAACTTGTGGGTCAATAACCTAGATGTTAGGTCTCTTAAAACAATTATCATTAACTTTTATTCCTCACAGGCAAAGGCCAAGTTGTGTAAGTTTGTTCTATAAAGCCAAAATAAATAAATGGGATTGATACAAATCATCGAAATGCTCATTCTCTGGAGGAGGGGAATAGGGAGCTGCGGAGGTGCAGGTTACGGTTCAAATTTCCCGCGCTGAAACTTTCATGTGTTTCCCATGCATGCGTAAGCGGTGCTCGTTATCGGAATTAAATTTAAACCGTTCTTACCAATATTCTTTGGTGCTGGAATATATTGTGATTTTCTATGATTATTTTCAACGTTTAAAAATGTTTGTAGAAAGCCAAGACATTTATTCTCCGAGTAGAAAATCTATATAAATCTATATAAATAAATAAAAATTATCGTTATATAGTTAAATAGTTATATGTTCTAGGAAAAGTTGTCTTGTGGTAATCTCGTCCGATACCACTAAATTTACACGACAAACTAATATCAATTTCAGTACGCTCCCGTATTAACTCGTATATAGTGTATACTAGCAGAAGTACCCATTCTTCGAACGGTCATCGGTATTAATAACCAGGCGTAATCAATTGAGCTACTGTTGCAATGGTTAGAGACTTGGAACCTGTTTCTCGACAAAGAAAAATGATTAGTTAAAATATGCTCTGAAACTAAATTTACCTAACGTGTACTTCCCGACGTGAAAAAAATGAAAACCTCGTAGACGAAACGCAATACACGTCAAATAAAACTGACCTTCACTGTTGTGTCAAGTCCCCATCCAGAGGAAGACCCCTTTAATAAATTATAAAGGTTTTTTAGACTCAAATGGCCCAAATTCCTAAAAGAAGAAAAGAAAAAAACTACCGTATTTCAATTCAGGAATTTTTGAAAATAATGTTTCTGTTTGGAGATATAATAGACCTTCTGTACGACATAACGCACATTTAAGTCGTGTGAAAAAATCTAGGGTGCCCCTTGACCCCCTTAAGCGCATTGATGAATTTTACAGTTTTAGTTGATTCCGTAATAACCTTATAGCCATTTGCAAACATTCACAGAAATTTCATAAATGGAGTGGCTTTACTTCTTGCAGAAATAGATAGAAAGTTGTATGTCACCTTTTCAGATATTGTTGTCATGGTTACTGGCTTGCATTCCTTCATTAGTTTATTAAATGAAATTAGTTTTCTGGGAATATCTCAGAAACTGATGGTTTTAGAGCCTTAAAATGTACTTTTCGGGGACCCTTTACTGCTATTTAGGGGCACTGAGTTTTGTTTCTGACACCAAGGGGCCGAAAATAAGCTTTGTCTCGTACAGCAACAGATGGACCTGTGAGATTCCGTTGCCATGGTAACCGGCTTGTATTCTTTCGTTATTGTATTAAATGAAATTAGTTTTCTGGAAATATCTCAAAAACTGTTGGTTTTAGGGCCTTAAAATGTGGTTTTCGGGGTCCCTTTAGGGCCCCCGAGTTTCGTTTCTCACATTGAGGGGCTGAAAATGAGCTTTGTCTCGCCCGTCTACGCCTATTTCAGCAAGTATTTTAAGGGGGTAGGCCCCCTTTTATGAGAGGTACAGAGAAGAGTTACATCAATGATTAGTGTCGTGCCTCTGAAGGATATCTGTACCAAATTTTAGTTGATCCACCCAGGCGTTCTCGAGTTATAAGGGAACAACCACTTTGTCCACAGACAAACAGACAAAAAAATTATTTTCGCGCGCATCCGTCATAAAACAGTCTGAAACGCGTAAATAACGCAAATTTCCGTAGAAATTCAGAAAAAACAGAAACTTTCATTCTTATATATAGAGAGATTATGGTGGTCAACCCCAAATAATATTTAATATTGAACAGCCAATCACAATTTTAAAGCAGATTAGTACAAAAATGTAACTCCAGAGTACGCATCATCGCTTCTGTCTAGAGCTATGAGAGCTGCTGTGTAGAGCTATGAGAGATAATGGAGTAAGTACCGTTGAGTTGGTAGCGCTGCTCCACCGCACCTTCAACTATCTTTCATCATTAGATCTAATTTTATCAGTACTACACATGTGTGACACCATGTGACTACGTTACCAACATGTCGCACACAAAATTCACTATTTCACACGTAAAGTTAGAAATTGTTTTTGACACACATATTATTGAGACGTAAATAATGACTCAGACGTAAAGGTACTGCCTGGCCGAAAATTACTGCTAGTACCACAAGCAAGGGGGTCTGGGGCCTAAGCCCCAGGTTAGGTTTGGTTTTGTATGTAAAACATTAAAAAGATACAATTTATGTCCGCTACTAGGTTAGGTACTGCCTGGCCGAAAATTACTGCTAGTACCACAAGCAAGGGGGTCTGGGGCCTAAGCCCCAGGTTAGGTTTGGTTTTGTATGTAAAACATTAAAAAGATACAATTTATGTCCGCTACTAGGTTAGGTACTGCCTGGCCGAAAATTACTGCTAGTACCACAAGCAAGGGGGTCTGGGGCCTAAGCCCCAGGTTAGGTTTGGTTTTGTATGTAAAACATTAATAAGATACAATTTATGTCCGCTACTAGGTTAGGTACTGCCTGGCCGAAAATTACTGCTAGTACCACAAGCAAGGGGGTCTGGGGCCTAAGCCCCAGGTTAGGTTTGGTTTTGTATGTAAAACATTAATAAATGACACGCAATCCATGGCTAAATTACGACTGACGATTTGGATTTGGCGCAATTATAAATTACATTATCGACGCTCTTTTGTTTCTTTCTATACACGGTGCGAGATAGATGTGTAGTACTGATATCACTAGGTCTATTGATGAAAGATAGTTGAAGGTGCAGTGGAGTAGTGCTACCAACTCAACAGTACTCACTTCATTATCTCTCATAGCTCTACACAGCAGCTCTCATAGCTCTAGACAGAAGCGATAATTCGCACTCTGGTGTTACATTTTTGTACTAATTCATTTAACAAATTGGCTGTTCAAATGCGATGATGCGTACTCTGAAGTTATATTATTGTACTAATCTGCTTTAAAATTGTGATTGGCTGCGATTGGCCACCATTACAGTAAATATGTTCCTATCGATTTCAAATTAGAATTTATGTCATTTAAGCGGGCAACGCAATTAGTACGTAACCGTATTGAAATTGATATGAGTTTGGCATGTAAATTCTTCTTCTCGTTGGGGTTTGAGCATAGACGAGCTCAAAGAATATGGGTAAAACAGTTACTCCGGGTTTGAATTCAATTCCGATTACTCCCACACGCCGCTGCGCACGCTGCAGAGCAGCACTTCATAAGGCCACGGCACGAACTAAAATTTACGCGCGGGTAATTTGAACCGTAACCTGCGGCCAGATGTAGCCCCCCCTTCCCTCTCCCTCTCCATCATCCTCACTCTTCCTGGAAATGTTTTGTTTTTACGTTGGTATACATTATTCTTATTTATTTCTTTTGGTTTCATACAGTAAACTTGCATAATCAACCTGAAGGTTGGCCCTTGCCTCCGAGGAATACAAGATATTGTTTAAATGGAGGGTCCAATAAATAAAATCCCTAAGTCCGTTTTTTGACAAATGGAGATAATGCATGTATCTGGACCAAAATTTCCCGCTCTTTTCAAATCTCCAATCAGTTTCAATGATAAATAACTCTAAGTCTATGTAACTTGCGTATGTATAATTCGTACTTTCTAGTAATTAAATTTAAGAAATCCCTAAGTCCAAAGAAATCACTAAGTCCACTCAATGCCGGAAAATAAATCACTAAGTCCACTCAATGCAGCAAAATAAAATCCCTAAGTCCGCTCAAGGCACCAAAAGAAATCCCTAAGTCCACCAAATCCATTGAAATAAATCCAATATTTCCCTCTTCCCATCCTAGATATTGTTTGAGTTATTAACGCGTTTCAGACTGGTTTATGACGGTTGCACGCAAAAACAAAATGTTTGTCTGTCTGTTTGTCTGTCTGTGTACAACTTTGCTCACGCATCACTCGAGAACGGCTGAGTGTATCAACGTAAAATTTGGTACAGATCATGGTGTAACTACAATGGTGAGGCGGATCGCTCCCTCTCTCTCGTGCGGCTGACGTCACAACGGGGGCAACTGCGAGTTGTGGCTATAGGCGCATGTGATCAGCAGTCGATTGTAACATGTTAATGTTGACAAGTGTGTGCGTTGCTAGTGAAAGTATTGTATTTCTTAATCTCTGTCGACGGAAAGTGGGATGCAATGCCGAATTGTGCTATGTATGGTTGCAACAACTACTCCAGGAAAACAAAAGGGTCTAATATAAAATACTTTGTATTTCCACAAGGCAAAGATGTAGCGAGCTCATGGGTCAGAGCTTGCAGGAGGGAGGACATGTTTAATTTAAAGCATGGAAAGTTATGATTTCTAAAACTAATCTGTCTGTTGTGAGCAGAACAGTAAATCATTCTTTAAATTATATCTCTCTAAAATTAAAACATTGCAATAGCTCTGGACGCATTTTCAAACTGAGATATTAAAGAATATTATAGAAATGAATAGGCAAACCAAATAACAATTACGAGTGGAGATTATTATTATTATTATTATTATTATGATTTCAGCTCAAGTATGTTCTCTTCATTTCACTAAAGACAGTTTTGCTATTCCACTTCGACAGCAATTGTTGAACTATACTCCAATGCACAGTAAAACTTTAAAATTAGATGCCATTCCGACTGAAAATCTACCAAAATCCCCTCAAATTACACAAAGGAAAAGAAAAAGATCTCTGGAAGAAGCTGAAAGTCGGTCGATGAGGCTGGAAAAGAGGCATCGTAAAAGTGTTATAAGTGAAATTATACATAACAATGAAACACTCACCGAAGGAATACAATCTAAACATACCTGCTTGAATGAGAAGGAGTTAATAAGGTAAACTTCTTTTTGTTATTGAACATTGAAGTCTCATTTAATAATAAAAGGCGAATTTGTTTATTTTACACGCACAAAACAACTAAGGTTCATTATTATACTTGGAAGAAAGGTAACTAGCGGAGTAAAGCACTGCTTTCACCAGATCGTTGAGACATTGATATCATGAGTTTAATTAAAGCCTGGTGTATAGTATTAATCTAATTTTGACCTTCATGCAGCCGTAGTTTAGTGGTCATATGAAAGAAATATTGCTCTTGTGAATAGAAACGTAGGCTACTGTAGTTCCAATATAAGTCTAAAAAAATAAACCTGATAATTCAACGAATGTCTTTCCTTTTAAGCACTCGTCCTCATGAAGATGAGGTCAACACTTTGAAGAAATTAGTTGAGGAGGTACGTGAGGAATCCGAAGCTTGGAAACAAAAGTACGATTATTTATGTGCAGACCAGTCGGTGTTGAAGAAAGAAATCGCCGATCTGAAGAACAGTCGTTGCAAAGAAATTCAGACGATACTGGGTAAAGCCTTCACTCCAGGTCAAATAAAACATTTATTAAGTACAGAGAAAGGTAAGAAAATCAATTGGTGTTCTGACGATATAGCAGCGGCTATATCACTAAGAAGTGTAAGCTCTAAAGCCTACCGGTTTTTAGGGGCTAATAACTATCCCTTGCCAGGACTGACGACGTTACGTGATTGGGCTAAATGTTTGAATTTAGAGCAGGGTGTTTTGCATGATGTTGTGAAACTAATGAAATATAAATCAGCAGGACTAACCGAATTGGAACGCTTGACTGTATTGACATTTGACGAAATTTATATTTCAAATCTCATGTGTATCGACAGAAGCAACCAGCAGAAAATTGACGAAAAGTGTCTGATTAAACCATTGGAAACCAAAACTGACACCTGTTTCTCGCAGACTGCGTTAGTGAATGTTGCCAAACGTATTCCTGATATCGTGGATGCTCCTGACGAAGAAAAACTAGTTTCTAGTTTATATGTTGAATCAAATTACGAAACTGTGGAATTGAACATGAGTTTGTTTGAAATGACCAATCATCAGAATGAAATGTTCGATGAATTTGATCTCTCAGATTTTAAAGATGAAATGAACCACGAAGGTTTAAAATACATTACAGGATATGTAGCACACAGATTCAGGGATAAGTACAAAAACTTGGGAACATTATCTCAAGAACTTGAACCCAGTAAAGAAGGCCCAGATTGGATCCAATTTATTTCGAGGGGAAATCTTTTGTATTCCTCTAATGAACTTATGGAAGTTGCAAATACAATGGAGGCTGAGTTTCATAAATTTCATGGCAATTCGCTATCAAGTGATAAGTTTATATTCAATGAATTAACCAACAGGACCTTGAGAAAATTGCCTCATATTAATATTGCATATGAGGTTATTCACTGTTTAGCTCGAACCCGAACATATGTTAGGTTGCGTGACTTAAACAGAAAAATAAGTTTCGGCATTTCACAGAGAAAATTGAATCGCAAAATGTGTAAATTCACCAATGTGTAAAAATAGTGGATCTCGTTAAAGGACTATTAATATTGTTTCGAGGTACGCCGTATTCATAATTACCAACATCATTATTAGTGTTTACAATACAAAGTATGTACAGTGTTAAAAAATAAATGCTGTTATTAATGCCTTCAAGTTGTATTATTATGACCAGAGCCGCGTAAAATACAGAGTGCTCAATGCTACCGTTGTGACGTCATCTGCACGAGAGAGAGGGAGCGATCCGCCTCACCATTGTAGTTACACCATGGTACAGATGTCCATCAGAGGCACGAAAGTAATCATTGATGTAACTCTTCTCCATACCTCTCATAAAAGAGGGCCTAACCTCTTAAAATGCATGCTGAAATGGGCGTAGAAAACAAAGCTCATTTTCAACGTCTCAATGTGAGAAACAAAACTCGGGAGCCCGAAAACCACATTTTAAGACTCCAGTCTGATGAAATGGGTGATGTGGATGAGTACGACTGACATTTGAAGCCCAAAAATTAACAGGAAAACATTATACAAACCAAAAAATCACTTTGTCCATGAGTGTATTTTGCATTTTATAAACTACATTTCACTACTAATAAGAGCTTTTAGTTATTTTAAATAATAGTTGATATGTATATTTCCATGTAACAGAAAATTGGATTACAGAAGTGAAAAATATAGATTTTGTGTAAGTTTGAAACTTTGTATTTCATTTCCTGAAAAGTTGAAAAAACGGACTTAGGGATTTTATTTATTGGACCCTCCAAATAGGCTTAACATCTAGGTTATAGGCCCACAAGTTAATATACACTGTTATAAACAGATTGAGAAAAATCACAGCAAATAAATGAATATGAAATAAACCATCACCAATATACAATTCACCCAAATTTTGCCCTTAGCCTACTAAATGAAATACTCAAAGGAAATCAGGATGCAAATAAGGAACTTAGAAGTAATAAAATAAGTACAAAAATAAGTCCATTTACAGTAGTATATATTATACTTTTATCATTTTTACACATATAGCCTACATTCCAGAATACTGTATGTAATTTCATCAAATTATTGCTTCAATTTCATTTGTCATTCCAACGCACTGACTCCGCACCTTACAAACCTGCAAGAAAAAAAAAGGGGAGTATAACCAAACATGTCAGTCTCAACAACAAAGTACAGCATTCCTAAAGGAAAAATAAATGAGACACAATTATTGCAGTATCATGAATATTGTTCACTCTTATTCAGAGCATCTATTTTGCACCACAAACTGAATTCTATTTGGTCTTTGGCCATTACATTCCCACCTATGCATCTAACACAGGATTTACAGTGACAGCCATTGGCAGTATTGAATCCCCTTTTCGCTCTGATATTAGTCAATCCAGCCTAAATGTAATCCATGCGCTCAGACAAAACACAATATTCACATAGTTCCCAGTACTGTATTTACAATAGTTAAGACACAAGGGGAATGTTGATTAGAACATTATAATTAAATGATTCAAGTAGCCTAACAAATTGTGTAGTTATTTGGAATTATCATGCAGGCATTCTACATTGAAGTAAATAAAAGAAATTCATTGCTTGTCAACTATTATGCCTTAGTATCCAGTTTAGTAAGCAAGACTTTATAAATAAACACACAAATAAACCTCCATGTGATTAAATGACATTTGGGTATTCACCCACGTGGCTCCGGGTAGTCCTTCTCTTCCCAATTTAGTTGTAAAATAGTTTTAGCTTCCCATTTGCACAAGGTTGATGAAGCTACGTGATTAAAAATGTAATCATCATCGTCATCGGCTTTAACTCGAATCCGAGTATAAATCTTCTTCCTTCAGTCCAGTTTGTGAATGTGTTTACGGTGACTAAAGAGTCCAATCCTGGCATGGAACAAACGTCCACACAAGTCACATAGTATTGCTGGAGGAGGACGTGGTTGGGCTGCTCGAACTTTCCTAGCTTGACGCTTGGCCTCGTCATGTGTGCGTCGATCCCTTTCAAACGTCTTTACAGTATCCGAGATGGTACGGCGCCAAGTTGAGTGGTCTTCAGCCAGCATGTCCCAGGTTTGTGAATCAAGACCTGTCAATTTCAGGGTCTGCTTAAATTGGTCCTTGTAGCGCCTCTTAGGACCACCATGAGGTGTGGTGCCATAGCATAACTCACCATATAGCATTCGTCGAGGTAATCTCACATCATCCATCCGATGGACATGACCAATCCATCTAAATTGGTGACCTATTATGGATGATTCTATGCTGTTGATTTGAGCCTTTTCCAAAACAGCAATATTGGTAATGCGGTCTTCCCATTTAATCCTCAGGATTGATCGAAGTTTTTGTAGGTGGAAACGCTCAAGCTTCCTAAGACCACGTCGGGAAAGGGTCCACATTTCACAGCCTTACAACAATGTAGAAATGATTACTGCTTAGTACACCATAAGCTTTGTACTCATGGACAGATCTTTATTCATGAAGACCCGGTGCGCTAATCGTCCATATGCTGCATGGGCTGCGCCAATTCTCTTATCCACATCCTGCTCACAGGTACAGCTCACAGAAATGGTACTGCCCAGGTACGAGAAGTGGTCTACCTGTTCTAATAGCAAATTTGAGACGGAGATATTGAACTGAGGAAGGTGTGTGCCTGGTGAAGGTTGTGCCAAGACTTTAGTCTTATTGACATTTATGGTACGACCAAAGCGATCACATGCACTTTTGTAACAATTAACTGACTCTTGCAGCTCCTCTGGTGTGAGAGTTGGTGACGCAGCATCATCTGCATACAACATGTTAGTAACCTTAGTAACCCGAGTTTTCCTCAAGGAGCGGAGACAAGTTAGGTTGAAAAGCCCTCCATCAAAACGATACTTGACCTCCACACCTGGGATGTTTGTGGGTGAATCATAAAGCATTGCAGCCAAGTACAGCGCAAAAAGCGTTGGAGCCAGTACACATCCTTGTTTCAGTCCATGGGTAATGGGAAATTCATCGGACATCTTATTCTGATGGCAAACCTGACCTGTCATGCCATCATGGAGAGCCTTGATTAGATCTACAAAACGCTGAGGGCAACCAAACACTAGAAAATGGTAGTTGACATTTAAGTTACAGACACAATTTCTGTTCTCTTCCTAGTGCTAGGGCCAGATGACAGTAATTCTCTGCCACTTAAAAAAACTCCCCCCTCTCGGCTTAATGGCCATGGGTCACCCCACCCCTTTTGGCTCGCAAAAGTCATTAACTTATATGTTGGTATGTCTATTTACAAAGTCGTGCATACTAAACTGGATACTAAAAGGCATAACAGTCTACAAACAATGAGAAAGGTACTGCTTCTCACTTTTCTTTGACCTGTGGTATGAATATGAATAAACACAACCCTAGGGGCAGATGACCTCACTGTTCCACCTCTTAAAACAATAACTAGGGAACTAAACAAAACTCTGTGTGAGCACGGAGCCTCAACCAGCCATTGCTCCCAGTAGAAATCCTTTAGATACTAATATTTTACAGCTGGCCAAGTTGACCAGGTATCACACATCACTGTCTAGAAGCTACATTTTTGGCTGTCGCCCCGGAGGTTCCCGGCACAGCCAAGGAAGCTGGAACGGGATCCACTCAGCTTCGTGTTGCAAAACTGAGAAGAGGTGGGTTTGACCCCCAGCTCTGCCATCCTGGAAGTGGTTTTCCGTGGTTTCCCACTTCTACTCCACGCAAATGCTGGGAGCTAACGACCATGTCAGCCTCCTTCCCAATCCTCACCTGAATTTCAAATAGCCTACACACACTAATACATTCATCTTCCATTTGTGAATCTAACACCTTGCATGCTAAGCCCCCAGGTCTCTTACATAGCTTAACAAAATTATGTAAAATAACTTACCTTCAATCACAGTGGGTTCGATATACAGCAGGATGTGCTGCAGTTGAGCATTGTTTATGTTCCTCATTACCTGCGAAACAAAAAGAAGCAGGCCACTGTTATCTATTGTTTTTTCCTACCCTCATAATATGCTGGTAAAACTACAGTATGTCAGGACAGAGCCCTGGTGAATAAATACAGCCATATTACTTGCGCGGTGTCAAAGTAACATGTGAACTTGTCACAACTTCGACACCACACGACTCGCATCAGGAGATTTGCTCACTGTTCGAATGGGGTAACATCACATCTATGAGATAACATACAACATTTACAGTATAAAGATGTCGCCAACCATCGAGTTATTTTATTTAAGATGAACTCCATCCTCGAACTATTTTTAATTTCCGGTTTTCAACAAACAGCAGCACAGCACATTTATTATCTCACCATCTCCATCCAAAAGGAATGAGAAGTTTCAAGGACGTTTGTCAAAACTTTCATCTGGAGCAACAACACACAGTGTCTAACCTTTTAATAAACAAGAAGGTTCTATGTTAATAATAGAATATTGGACCTACGAACAAAGTTTCATGTGTTTTAACTAATTTTAACGTGTAGTATTAAATTTTAGACTGTACTATGTTAGTGTAAGTGTCAATTTTATTATAAGTGATTGATAGTGTGTATCTTACTTGTCTAAGTTCTAACTATGTATTGAGGCTGAAGAAGAACATAATGATGTTCGAAACATGTACCTAATTAGTTAAATAGAAAATCACAACATCGTATTGAACAGGACGGAAATTATTAATAGTTTGTTAGTAATATATTCAATACGGACCTAAAAATGGAGAACAATGTTCTAATTTAGAATTATCTTGCAGGGATTCTAGATTGAAGAAGAAAATAAGATAGGCAAAATCATTGTTTGCAGACTGTTATGCCTTTCAGTACCCAGTCTAGCATGCAAGCCTTTGTAAATAAACAAACAAATAAACCTACAAGTGATTAAATGACATTTGGGTATTCACACATATGACATTTAGAGGTAATCCTTCTCTTCCCCAAAGCAGCTGTAAAATAGTTTTAGCCTCCCATATGCACATGGTTGATGAAGCTACACAAAAATGTACAGGATAAAATTGAAGACCAGTATCACATAATACTGACAGACAGTAGCAGACATTTACAGACAAGATTTGCATTCTCCTCCTGTTGATGGGGCCAGATGACAGCAATTTTCTACCCCTTAAAACAACTCCTCACACCCACCTTATTGGCTGATACGGTTTGAGGAAGGTAGCCTAATGCTACTCACTTGCTTTGACCTGTGGTTTGATACGAATAGGCACACCCCCGTGGGGAGCCTCAAGCAGGCTACTCATCTTTCTCACAGCAGGAATCAAACCCAGTCCTTACAGTTGTGAATCCTACGCCTTGCATACTGAGCCACCAGGGCTCTTACATAACCTAAAGACATGTGAAATAACTTACCTTCAATCAGAGTGGGTGCATTATACAGCACGTATCAGGTCTCGCTGTTGAATAACTGTGATAGACTAGGATGCACTGCAGTTGTACGGTGTCCCATTACCTGTAAAACAAAAAGAAATAGGCCATTGTTACCTATTGTTTTTGCTTACTCCCATAATATTCTGGTAAAAGTACAGTATCTCAGGACAGGGCCCTAATGAATAGGCTACACACAGTATTACCGGTACTTACATTTTTTACATCACTTTGAAGTACAAGTAAGTTAGGTGCTATTATTCATCAAATAATATATATATTTGAAAGAATTCTTACCTTGTTAGACAATAATCCTGAGAAATATCACATTTGAACCATTCACAGCTGATGACTAAAAGACACACAAACTGAGTTCAAATTAAACCAATAGGAGCGAACATTGGGCTTTAGCCAATAGGAAGCCTGGCTTGCTTTCACATGGGTGAACAGCGCCTCTTGAGAACGTACAACGAACTTGTCATTTAAAATTGCGGATGTCAAAAGTGACGGATCCATACATGTATCGGACGTGGTTACCACAAGACCTCTTTTCCCAGAACATATAATTATTTTTTAAAATGCGTCTGGACAGATTTTCTATTCCGAGAATAAATGTCCTGGTTTTCTACGAACATTTTAAAACGTTGAATATAACCATAGAAAGTCACAATATATTCCTAAGATATCAGCAGCAAAGATTATAGGTTCACATTTAATACCGATAACCACCACCGCCCACGCATGTATAGTGCCGCCTCTTTAGGCAACACATGAAACTAAAGTTTCTGCGCGGGAAATTTGAACCGTAACCTGCACCCCCCGCGGCCGCCCGCGGCTCCCTATTCCCCTCTTCCAGAGAATGTGCATTTTGATGGTTTGTATCAATCTCATTTATTTATTTATTTATTTTGGCTTCATAGAATAACCTTATACAACTAGGCCCTTGCCTGTGAGGAATAAAAGTTAATGATGATAATTGTTTTAAGAGACCTAACATCAAGTTAATATACAGTAGGCCTACACTAAGAATAATAATAATAATATCGTATGGCCTCGGGTGCCGGGTGCAAGCTTTGTAATTTGCCACCCAGAGGGTAGCTTGCATGTCGAATTTCGTTGTTCCTTGAATCACTATGTAAGTCAAGGTGGTTAAATATCTAAGCTCCTTGAACACTATAGCGCTCTCTAGTAGAGAAATTAGGAACTTTGTGTTGGCGGAAACTCCCGAGATTAATTTTGCCATTATGAACACGGCCTACTGAATTCAAATGGGTTCTTTGACATGCCAACATCGTATGACATGCTTGTCGTCTTTTTGCCGCCTTTCAAATATCACTTACCACGGGCAGGAGTGAATCTCCAATCTTGGGGTTAGTAGACCAACACACTATCCACTCACCCACCGTGGCAATTAGGCCTACACTGTTATAAATAGATTAAGAAAAGAAACATAGGAAGTAAATAAGTATGAATAAAACCATCGCCAATACAAAATACACCAAAATTTTGCCCTTACTAAATGGAATACTTCAAGGAAATCAGGATGTAAATAAGGAACTTGGAAGTAAAAAAAGAATTACAAAATCAAGTCTATATAGGCTACTGTGGTATATTTATTATACATTTCTCTGTCTTACATAGCCTACATTTAGAGTATTTCATTTCATCAAATTATCGTTTCAACATAGATTTGTCTTTCCATGGGAGTGCCACCACACATTACGAATCAAGAGAAAAAGGTAGTATGACCAAAAATGCCAAAGTACATCCCTAAAGGAAAAATCATGAGAGACAACTGCAGTAACATTGGTCATGAATATTATGCAGTTGTATTCAGGGTATCTATTTCGCATGCAACTCAATGTGGTTTTTAGCCATTGCCAGGGCTAGATTTGTGACGGTACACACCGGTACGCCGTACCAAAACCTCTGATCGGGGGAAAAGTCGAATCAAAATTAGATTGCTCTTTTGCCTACTGATTCATTTATAAAGGTGTTCAGGAAAGCGTAAAAATATCGTTTTTATAACTCTATATTTCAATATTCCATAAAGCCCTCACCCCCCTCCCACCCCCACTCGGAAGCCCACAGTACCGGAACCTCTTTTTTTTACAAATCAAGCGCTGGCCATTACAATTCAATAGATCACCCACTTTTGAATCTAACAGAATATGCAACGACATCCATTGCCAGTATTCAATCCCCCACGCCACTCCATTTTGCAGTCCAGCCTAAATATTATTCATGCACCCAGAATAAGCACGATGGTGATGTGTATTTTCACAAGTACCAATTACCGTAGTTAACCCAAAGAAAGCCTAACATTAGTTTCCAGAATTTACATTAGTTAAGTTACTAGAGGAATGTTGATTAGAATATTGCAATTAATTCATTCAAATGGCTCAATAAATTGTGTAGTTACTTGGAATTATCTTGCAGGCAATCTACATTGAAGAAGGAAATAAAAGAAATTCATTGTTTGTAGACTGTTATGCCTTTCAGTATCCAGTCTAGCGTGCATGTCTTTGTAAATTAACATACAAATAAACCTCCAAGTGATTAAATGTTATTTGGGTATTCACACATCATATGACTCCATATGACAAAATCCTTCCTTTCCCAAATGTGCTGTAAAATAGTTTTAACCTCCCATATGCACATAGTTGACAAAGCTACAGAATTAAAAATTTACAGGATAAAATTTACGATCAGTATCACATAACTCTGACAAACAGTAGGAGACATTTACAGACAAGATTAGCATTCTCCTCCTGCTGATAGGGCTAGATGACAGCAATGTTCTGCCCCTTAAAACAACTCCCTATACCCAGCTTATTGGCCAATGGGGTTGGAGGAAAGTAATGCTTCTCACTTGCTTTGACCTGTGGTACGATACGAATAAACTCAACCCAATGGGGAACACAAGGTCTCAACCGGCCTTTACTCCCAGAGGAAATCTCTCAGGCTACTCATTTTTTTTACAGCTAGCTGAGTTGACCAGGATTCAACTGGTAGTGAAGGGCAGTTTAACAATCTCACCACTAGCAGATATCAAACCCAGTCCTTCTAGTTGTGAATCTAACGCCTTGCATACTGAGCCACCGGGGCTCTTACACAAGAGTTGGGCAAAATACTCCCCAAATGTATTTTAGATACAAAATACTCACACAAAAGTATTTTAAACACAAGATACACTTATAAATTTCCGGAAAATACAAAATAGTATTTTAAAATATAATACAAAATACATTCATTAAAATATGCTTCTCATCCATTCGAACTGTTAAAAATAACAACTATATATTATTACTACTAACAACCCGCCCCGGCTTCACCCGGTATCTTTATCGGTTTACCCAGTGTAAACTTAAAAGGCGTATTTTTTCAATTTCAATGAAATACGATCCATATCTGTTTCCCGTTTCGGCATGATGGGTTAAAATCATCTACTTGACTATTAATTATATTATCACGGAGATAGCATGTGCAACAAATTCTTGTCAGACGTAATTTAAGAATGGCGAGGTGCATGAAACACAAATCCCCCTTCCGTCCAATCTAAACTCGACTGTATACTCTGCAGAACGAAGGCTGAAACTGGGGTGATAGGCTCGCTCGCAAACTGTCTCTGAAGCTAGTAATTGAATGGAGATTATTGGAAGAAATGAAAACGTAAAATCACTTATAGTGGGCGGTGTATTCAAGATAGAGACATGCTGTCCGGGACTTTTATGTAGACCTTTTCATCCTTTACAGAATGGTGAAAACCGCATCAAAATCCTCCAGTGTTTCTCGAGATTACTGTTACATCCAAGGATTGGGGACTTAGTTTTACACTAAGTAGAGAATATAGATATTACTCTTATTATTGACCTGGACGGATACGCGCATTAACGTTCGAGGCCAAAGGTTCAAATCCCACCATCAACGTCTGACAGAATGGTATCTTTCGACGTTCATCTAACAAAGACTGCTACCAAACTCAAGACATGGAATAACATTTTCTGGAACCTTTGTGGTACCACTTCAGGTTTAGCACCAATACTCTCCACTGTCCAGCTGTTCTATCTCTGAATAATGTGCCCCAGTTTGATAAATAGTTTGTTATTGTTGTTGATTCATTTAGGGGCTTTGGGACTTCGTGGACATGTAGCCCCTTGTACTTGGGTGTGTAAGGAATTTGTCTGATGACGTGTGTTATTGTGATGGCTGTATTAGTGTGTATTGACATATTACAAGCTATTTTTCAGTGTTGCCTGAGTAGTACCTTCTTGCTACGATTGTAGTGCTGACAGACAAAAAGTGAGGCATATCATTCAGGACTGCCTTCTGAGATCCTACAGCGCTGCTGAAAGACATCTGTACCAATTGACAACACATTATAAACAACCAAATAAATAAATAAATACATTAAAATTAAATTAAATGATCCTACCTCTTCAGGGTTGTAGTTATCCAGACCTGGAAAGGTTGGGTCAATTTTTATTATCATTATTACCAACAGACAATGGCAGCTGGGACTCGGACTTTGGAAGACGTGGGCTCGATCCACACCGCCCTTCAAATACTTTTCCGTGGGTTCCTTCTACAGTGAAAAGAAACCAAACCAAATCCCCATAGCACTAGGCCTAGCGAATGCTGCTCAGCCATTTGGCTTGCAGATCAGCGCATCAGGTTCCCTCAGCCGTTAATCTTGGTCACCTCGACAGGGCGCTGCCTCGCTGTCAGACAGCTACTCCATTGCCCTCACGAGGCTGAGTTCACCCCGTTCCAGCTCTCACGTCAGTTTCTAAAATCCCTGACGAAGCTGGGAATCGAACTCGGGGCCTCCAGGTGTGAGGCAGGCATGCCGCCCCAACAGCACGGATGACGTTCTTCTCCAAAGAACGGAACCTCACCAGGCCCGTGTGACAGGTGGAGAGCAATACGTTACGGCCAGATGGCTAGCATCTACCGATTACACAAGAGCGGATCAGGAAGCTCTAGATGCTGTCATAGCATTCGGAGCTGGCATATTACCTTACTTGGGAGAGTTAAGACTTGTGGTGAAGTACTGTAGCCTATCTCGTATCCCGTGAACAGGGTTAGGTATAGAACAAAACATCGAAATTTCCAAGTGGAAACTTATTTTCTCAAGAAGTCTTACCGTAAATCTATTCATAAGTTTCAACGCCTTGCGGGCGGAACCTCAAACAAAAGTATCGAGAAACAATCCGCGTACTCTGGAGGCTCTCGAGAACAAAATAACTGAACCGATATGATATATCAGCGAGGGTAAATTACAGCGAGTGTACCAAAACTTCCTACGATGGTGCAAACTAATTGGGCACTACGCTGCTGCTAATGCCTTGCTCGACAGGTACCTACACACAGTGGTCCGGCCATCACGCGGCGATTGCAAGGTTCCATTCTATAGAGAAGCACCTCACGGCCGCTTCCTTCCAACACCTTACCTAATTTCATTAACCTTCAATCATTTCATCTCTCATTATCTCCTCTCATGAGGTTGGCATCATTAAGGGCATCCGGCCGTAAAATCACTCACCACAGGAAAGAAAAACATCATTGCAATCCATCCCCGAACCCATTGAAATGGGAACAATAAGGGGTAGACATACATTTGATTATTATTATTATCTTTTGTTAACATAGACAACTAACCAAGGAAATTTAAGAGATAAGATTCGCGTTTCGAATTCTTGCATTGACAGCAACCATTCTCAGTGTGGTGTTTGGATTTTTCCCACTCTCCGTCTAGGCACATGACGGAATGGCAACATACTTCAAGTCCTGGGGCATCTGCTCATTTCTAGACCATAATAAATTCAGCCACGCAAACTATTACAGACACCACACAAAGACACGTTATCAGAAAAATTAAAACACATACATGGGGCTTACGATCAAGATTTAGGCGTACCCATAACAACCGGCATACATATTTTGCAGCCAGTCCCGGGTTCGATTCGCGCCTCCATTAGGGATTGCTGGAACGGGGTGCACTCAGCTCAGTGAGGCAGTGCACCGGTCATGGAGACCAAGAATAATGGCCAAGGGAACCCGGCGCACTGACCGCATGTCGTCTCATAATCTCCAGGCTAAATGGCTGGGCAGCGGTCGCTTGGTAGAGCTGCAGTGCCACGGAATTTTGTTTGGTTTATACTTATGTTACGGTGGCTCGCGGCGCAGTCGCTAGCATTCGTGACTCTCATCCCTGAGGTCCGGGTTCGATTACCATCTCTGCCTAGAAATTTAATCCTGGCCCTGAGGGCTGGAATAGGGTATATTCAGCTTAGGGAGAGAAGAGTGAGACACCTCGAAGTGATTTTCTGTTGTTTTCTCACTTATACCCCACACAAATGTCGGGATGGTTCCTAAATTAAGGCCACGGCCACCTCACCTGAATTACAAATACACACACTACTACAGATTCTACAATAACACAGGTCATCAGACAAATTCCACGTGTAACCAAGTACATGGGACTATTGTAAATGACCACAATGTCCCAAGTTCCTCAAATGAAACAGCTTGCCCCATTTTGTACAGCCCTTATGAGAGCACGTCTGGGAATTTTGGAGAATTCTAGTGAACAGGTTCAGACAACTAGTGTACTTACATTTTGGAATTCCATAGTTAGGTAGCCTGAGGCTACTGGTTGGAAATGTTTCCAAGATTAACGACACTGGTAACAGAGCATCTGGCAGACATTCCTCAAGAGATTTTGTTCTAAATGCATCCTAAATATACAGCATTGCACATAGTCTCAGAAGGGTGGTGTGATGCTAGAACAGTTGTATTGTTCTCAAACTTGCCTGTGCCATGTCTAGCAATTAACTCAAGTTATGAGACAGGAAGATGATGGAGGATTGAACTAAAAATCACCCAAAACAATGAATTTTTCAATGTATTTTGTGTATTTTGAAAATACAAAATACTCATGAACAGTATTTTCGATACCAGTTCAGATACAAAATAAATGTTCCAACTGGAGTGGATGACAATACACTTGATTTCTGCTCTGTGTGCAAAAAGAGGGTAGAAGAAAACGAAACAGCTGTGACCAGTGACTGGCCATGCCAGAGATGGCATCATCTATCGTGTGCGGAATTGCAGCAAGGCCAATTTAACGCACTAAAGTCAACTAGTAAGAAAAAATCAAAACATTTATGGTTATGTTTTAATTGTGAACAGGACTTCACTCTATATAGATAGGGAAGAAGCATGCAAAAAGAACTAGAAGAGATGCGTGCAGAAATGTGCAAGAAAATGGATGAAATGGCAAAAAATATATCTAAACATACAAGACTATGTCTTTCAAGGGACAATAGATCATCGGATTCCACGAAACAGGAAGATAACCAATGAAAGAAAAACGCTTCCTCCACAAAACAGATATGCGAAATGGCAACACAAGCAACTACCGAAGACATGGTTGGTGCATGTGATCAGAATATGAAATCTATAAATCAAAACAAGGAAACGTATGAGGAGCTGAAAACTAAAATGGACCAAGTCTCAGAAACTATGATGCAGAAAATATCACTGCTGCTTGAAACGCAACTGCAACAAACAGAATTCTTGACAGCTGTCAATCAGAGACCTTCAGTAATAAAAGGGAAAGCTCCAAACCCACCGACTGCACAGCAAAGCTTTCAAAAGCCCAACAACAGCCACAGAAACTCTGACAATCTCCAGAATCAGGATGAGAGGGATCCAGGTAGTAAAAATGAACGTCACTCCATACTAAGGGAGGATAATGAAGAATATACTATAGCAGAAGTGGAGAGAACTCCCTCACCAAGACACTTAGGAATTCAGGGGACTAAACCTTTTGATATAACTTGTAACCTAAGAGCAGTGGAACGTAAAGCATGGCTTTTCAAAGGCAGACTTCATTCAACAACTAAAGCAAAGACACTTATTTCACACCTCACAAACATAGGCATACTGGGGGAAATATTATGTGAGCAAATAGAAACAAGAGGAAAAAGCAAAGCATTCAAAATAGGCATCCCATTTGAGGACAAGGAAAGTGCAATGACACCAGAAATCTGGCCGGAATGCATACTGGTTAAACGTTTTTCCTTTCGTCACCCCTTTTTCGAGGGAGTACGACTCGCATAATCAAGTGCGAAAAAACGAGTGTCCAGTACAAGAAATTAGAACTTCTAGTAATAATATAGCAGAAAGGCAACATAAATTAAGGATTATTCTATGGAACATTGAAGGTATAAAAAACGCATTACAACTAGCTCTAAATAATATTTTTATTAATTATGACATAGTACTGTTAACAGAGACTTTTCTTACAGAAGACTGGGGAACAAACGGTTTTTACTGCGTCCATAATACCGCCATCAAAAGTAACATTGGCAGGCCTAAAGGAGGTATCTCTTGTCTGCTGAAACCCAGCCTATATCCTTTTACAGTGAAGCACCGAACAAACAACATACTAATCGTGAAGACACAAATTTTATACATAATTTATGCGTACTTTCAACCAGATTTTCGAGAAGAAGATTTAATAGATGATCTAACTGTAGTGATAAGTCATGTAGCGAGAAATGATGCGCTAATAGTAGCTGGTGACTTCAACTGTCGCATTGATGTACCTTCTCGTAAAACGTCCACACTTCTGCATTACATGGAACAAGAAGGCCTGACACTGACTAACAATAAAGAAACAAAAACATAGGCCTACATATGTCAAAATGGGTCAAGTACAATTGACCTCGTATTCATTAATAAGGGTTTCACCATTCTCCAACAGCATGCGATTGACAATGTCACCATCAGAAAACACCTACCCATTGCCACAGTTCTCTATCAGGGAATACCGATGACTCCTTTGCTAACAACCAAAAGCAAAGTATCGAGGAAATTGGATCTCACCAAATTGCAAACAATTAAGGTCTCAGACATACATGATACCATAATTGAAGGAAACATTGATGAAGCACTATGGAAATTAGAGAATTCCATGCGGAATTCTGCGCATTGAGTTGAAGAAAGACCGAGGAAAGCCAAGCCATGGTTTAATGAAGAATGCTTTTAAATAAGGAAACGAACAATCAATGCTCTTCACGCTGTGAGAAAGCAGGAAACGGAAGCAACACTGAAAACATATGCAGATCTACGGAAACACTATAAGATCATCATCAAAAAGGCTAAGAAAGTATTTTTGGAAAAGAAGGAGGAAATACTAATTGAAGAAATTGAACAGGATCCCTTCAGAGCACTGAAACCCATACATCCAAAATTTCCAAAGGACATACTAATTGAAACATGGGAACAATACCTTGGTCTCGTTTTGCAAGAAAAAGACACCAGACCAGACACTGACCCTCACATAAGTGCTTTCGATCCCATCACAGTAGAGGAACTTTCACTTGCAATAGAAATCAGTAAAGATAGAAAGGCATGTGGGCCAGACTCGATTTATAATGAACATCTTAAAGAAGCCACACCGATGCTCGTGGGAACGTGGACCGATCTTATGAACGAATGCTTATGTCAGGGAAGGATACCAGACTCATGGAGACGATCCAGAATAAAAATGCTGTATAAAGGGAACGGTGACTCCAGTAATCCTAATGGAAGATACTCTCTTCAAATTTATGATGAAAATATTTACAACAAGACTGACACAACTGATAGACGATAAAATTCCGGAAGAGCAGTTTAGCTTCCGCAAGCAGAGATCGTCACTGCAAGCTGTCAATTACTTGCTCGACATAGTACAGGACACTTTAAGGCTTCCAAAACAGAAAGTATATGCAGTCTTCATAGACTTCTCTAAGGCCTTCGACCACTTTAATAGAAGCATACTAGTAAAGGAACTCATAGAAATTATTGGTCTGTAGCACCACTACATCATCAGATTGATTAAGGATATTCTACATAACAACCAGGTAGAAATAGATAACGGAATAACTATATCTAATCCTATCGATCAAACAATGGGAGTATTTCAGGGTGACCCTCGAAGTCCTCTTCTATTTAATGCCGTGACTGCAGATGTGGTATATCTCTTACGTTCCCAGAAAGTAAAAATCATCATATATGTCGATGATTTGACTCTGACCTCGTCGTCAAGAGAAGAGCTACAAGACAGCTTGAATCAACTTGCAATATGGGCCCAAACCAATGATCTTGAAATAAACCTTCAGAAAACGGTAGCAATGATATTCAGAAAGGGCGGAAGAACTGCCAAAGATGACATTCTTTACCTCAGAAATGAACCTTTGCTTCAAACCAGTCATTACAAATATCTAGGAATTACTTTGCAAATACAAGGGAAATTATTTACACGTCACATCAAATATAAAATGATCTGTGCTGTCAGGTCAATGAACGACATTAGTCATCTCAGGGATATGTCTTTGCAATCGGCACTGAGACTCTTTAAAGCAAAAATTACACCAATTGCAACGTATGGATTGGATATAATATGGGTTAATTTAAGCAAAAATAACCTGAATGACTTAGAGAAAGTGAAAGCCTTATTGACGAAGTTTAAAATAGTCAGTAAATTATAAAACCTTCAGTCAATAACTAGTTGGACTATTATATTGTATTATCTCCCGATTTGCAACAATCGATTGGAAACTATCGATCTATCTATAGTTTTGTACAAATGGTATCGTAATAATCGATTCATTAATTAATGTATTTTTTTACAGTAAGAGACAGAATATGTAATTTTACATTTAAAAAATATATGTAAATAAAATGTCATTATGATCAAATATGTAACAATAAAATGTAATTAGGCCGGTCCCATGGTGTTGGGGTACCGCGCGATTCCCGGCTCCATCAGGCATTTTAGAACCGACGTGAGGGCTGGAACTAGGTGCACTCAGCCTCGTGAGGACAATTGAGTAACTGTCTGACAGTGAGGCAGCGCCTCGGTCACGAAAACCCAGATTAACGGCCGAGGGTACCCATTATGAGAAATGGGCGACCAGTAACCGAAATGAAAGTGGGAATCATGAATGTCATGACCCTGACAGGCAAGGTGGAGGAGGTGGTAGACTTCATGGAGAGGGAGAAGGTTGGAATGATGGGGCTGAGTGAAGTGGAATGGAAAGGTAAAGGAAGGAAGAAATTGAGGAAAGGATATACATTATACTGGAGTGGTGGCCAAGAGGCAAAAAATGGCGTGGGACTGATAACCTCGAAACAACTGGAGGAGTATGTTGAAGTGGTAGAGTGTGTGAGTGACAGAATAATGAAAATTAGAATGAAGATGAAGAATGACGTGATGGACTTCATACAAGTGTATGCACCACAGACTGGAAACAGAGAAGAAGATATTGAAGTATTCCTGGAGGATGTAGAAAGAGTAATCTCAGATGTAGAAGTGGTGATCATGGGAGATATGAATGCACAAGTCGGAAATGAGAGACAAGGAAAGGAAGAAGTCGTTGGACCATATGGATATGGGAAAAAGAACCGGGAAGGAGAGGAACTTGTAAACTTTTGTGAAAGGAATGGACTGATAGTGGGTAATTCATTGTTTCGGAAGAAAAACAGCAGGAAAATTACGAGATATGGGTGGGGTGATAGAAGAACAAAATCAGTAATTGACTACTTCCTGGTGAAAAGGACAAATCGCAGAAAGCTGATGGATGTGACAGCTTTACCAGGAGAAGCATTTGATGGGGACCATAGAACTGTGGTGGCAAAATTTAGATGGGGAAAATTGGAAAACCTAAAGGAGATCAGAGAAAGCAAAATAAAAGTATGGAAATTGAAAGACAAAGCTGTACAGGAAGATTTTCAGGAGAGATTGAAGCAACAAATCCCAGTTACTGAAGTGGAAAATGTAGAAGAGGAATGGTCCCACTTTAAAAAGGCATTTGCTGGTGCAGCAGAGAGTGCTTGTGGTAGGACGTCAACAAGAGTGAAAGAGAAGGAGACACCATGGTGGAATGAGGAAGTGAGGAAAGCAGTGAAAGAAAAGAAGTCTACATGGAAAGAATGGAACCGAGATCAAACAGAAGAAAGCAAAAGGAAGTATCACGACAGCAAACGGAGGTGTAAGAAAGTGGTAGGAGAAGAAAAGAAGAAAAGTTGGGAAGAATTTACACGAAGAATGGAAACAGATGTAAGTGGCAGTAAAAGGATGCTGTATGGGCTTCTAAGAAGTAAGAGGAAAGAAAGGGTTACTACAAAGCTGGTGAAAAAGGAAGATGGAGAGTTGTTAACACACCCGGAAGAGATAAAGGGACGGTGGAAGGAGTATTTCGATAAGCTATTGAACGTGAGCAATTGTACTGGTGAGATGGAAGTGACACAGCCTGACGACTCTATAACAGAAGATGATATAACAATGCTGGAGGTAGAATTAGCAGTACAGAAGATGAAGATGGGAAAAGCAACAGGGGTGGATGAGATCAGTGTAGAAATGATAAAGGCTGCTGGACCTGTTGGTATGCAATGGCTGTATCGACTGCTAAAGTGTGTGTGGAAACGGAAATGTGTACCAGAAGACTGGGTGAAAGGGCTAATAATACCAGTGTTTAAGAAAGGGGACAAGAAAGTGTGTGATAACTATAGAGGGATCACCCTCATATCACAGATAGTAAAAATACTGGAAAGGATATTAGAAAGAAGAATGAGAAGAAAGGTGGAAGGAGAGTTGCAAGAGGAACAGTATGGCTTCAGGAGTGGAAGATCCACAGTGGACCCAATCTTTAGCTTGAGGCAGGTGATGGAAAAGAACTGGGAATATGGAGAGGATTTGATCATGACTTTCATAGATCTAGAAAAGGCATATGATAGTGTCCCCAGAGAGAAGGTATGGGAAACCATGGTTAAGAAGAGACTGGGAAGAGAAATGTTGGAAATGGTGCAAGCAATGTACAACAACTGTGTTAGCAGGGTTCTGACCCCTGTTGGAAAGACAGATTGGTTTAGGAACAAGACTGGACTAAGACAGGGGAGTGTGCTGTCACCTCTTTTATTCATAATGGTAATGGATGAAATTGTAAAGGAAACAAAGGAAGCATATGGACATAAAGAAATGAAGTTACTATTATTTGCAGACGATATTGTGGTCTGGGGAAGGAACACCGAAGAAGTGCAAAAACAACTAGATGCACTGAACGAAAATATTCAGAAGTATGGCCTGAAAATCAGTATAGAGAAAAGCAAGACCATGGTGATGACAAGAGGGGAAAGACAAGGAAAGGGCATTGTGAAAATTGGAAGTCAGAGTTTGGAAATTGTGGACACGTTCAAATACCTAGGAAGTGAATTGATGCAAACTGCTAGGTTGGACATGGAGATTGGCAGGAGGGTACAGCAGAGCAATGCATTCTATCAAAGTGTAAGAAAACTTGTTTGGGATAAGGAAGTACCAAGGAAAAGCAAGGAGGTAATGTATAAAATGTACTATGTACCCATATTAACGTATGCAGCTGAGACTTGGACCCTGACAAGCAGGCAAGAGAGTAGAATCCAAGCCAGTGAAATGAAATTCCTAAGAAGTATGATAGGTAAGACAAGGAAAGACAGAGTGAGGAATGAAGATGTTAGGAAGGAAGTTGGGATGGGAAAACTAAATGAGAGAATTGAGAAGAATAAACTAAGGTGGTTTGGACATGTAAAGAGGATGGAGGAAAATAGAATACCAAGACAGATGCTGGAGGCGAAGTGCAAGGGTAAGAGAGCAAGGGGAAGACCTAGAACAAGGTGGATTGATTCAGTGAAGAACAGCGTGAGAAAAAGAAATCTGGACTGGGACAAGATCGTGGAAGAAGAATGGTGGAAGGAAAGAGGAAAGTGGAGAAGTGCCATAAATACCCCGACCCGGCAGAAGCTGGATAAGGGGAAATGATGATGATGATCTCCCGATTTGCAACAATCGATTGGAAACTATCGATCTATCTATAGTTTTGTACAAATGGTATCGTAATAATCGATTCATTAATTAATGTATTTTTTTACAGTAAGAGACAGAATATGTAATTTTACATTTAAAAAATATATGTAAATAAAATGTCATTATGATCTAATATGTAACAATAAAATGTAATTAGGCCGGTCCCATGGTGTTGGGGTACCGCGCGATTCCCGGCTCCATCAGGCATTTTAGAACCGACGTGAGGGCTGGAACTAGGTGCACTCAGCCTCGTGAGGACAATTGAGTAACTGTCTGACAGTGAGGCAGTGCCTCGGTCACGAAAACCCAGATTAACGGCCGAGGGTACCCGATGCGCTGATCACGCATCACCCCAATATCTGAGGCCAAATGGCTCATCGCTTGGAAGGCTTAGGCCCTTCATGGGACTGACAGAACTGTATTATTTTGTAACATTTGTGAGGAACCTGTAGCGGCAGACATGCGTTAGCAATTTACACTGCAAAATGTGAAATGTGCATCATTAAAGAAGCGACACAACGTTTGCTTCCCAAACAGCAAGATATAGACCTTTTGACTTGGATCCATTGAGGTGATCTAAACTCCAATTTCAACGTTCTGTTTAACACTGCCATCTGGTAGTGAAAACCAGAACTCGACTGAGCTACATGTGACTGAGATTTAATTAATTTTAGACTCTAATCACAAAATGTAATATGAGAGATCTTTCACGAGCCAACATCGTACAACAGTGCTTAGATTTTTGCCGCCCTACTTGCAGCGGTTAGCATTCTTGGCTGTCGCCCTGGAGGTCCGGGTACGATTCCCGGCCCTGTCAAGAAATTTTAATTCTGGTCTCAGGGCTGGAACACTCAGCCTCGAGAGGCAAAACTGAAGAAAGGATGGTTCGATTCCCACCTCAGTCATCCTGGAAGTGATTTTCTGTGGTTTCCCACTTCTACTCCAGGAAAATCCCGGGATGGTTACAGACTTAAGGCCACGGCCTCCTCCTTTCCAATCCTCACATGAATACATGGGGCTGTATAACAACGATGTCGAAAAGCCACTAAAAGATTCAACAACAGCTGTAGTGGAAAGGAACAAAACCAAACAAATGATAGTAGAAAGGAAGCTTGAAGTTTTAGATGACCGTTAGTCTCGCTTCATGAGCCGCGGGACCTCCTTTTAGCGAGGAATCCGAACCAACGGAGGTGACATTTTACCTTAAAAAATCTCACATGCACTAACCGGGAATATAACCCGGTGAGCCTTCGTGAGAGGCAAGCAGCTTGATCACTGTACCATCACGCTCCTCATCAAAATGTAGTCGAGTTCAAAAGGAAATCATGGGAGGAGTTTGGATATAAATTAGAAAAGTTGTGTCAAGTGGCACGAAAACCATTCAGGAGTGTTATAAAGAATCTTAGAAATGGAGGAAAGAGAGAAATGAGTAGTGTCCTGGATAATTCAGGGAAACTCATTGTAGATACCAAGGAAGCACTGGGAAGATGGCAGGAATACTTTGAAAACTTGATGAATATTAATGGAGACTTAACTGGCAATGTGACAGATTTTGAGATTATGCAAGAGGAGAATGAGGATGGAAACAGGATAACGCTTAAGGAAGTAAAGAGGGTGGTAAATAAACTACAATCCCACAAAGTGGCACGAGTAGATGGAATTCAGCCAGAAATAGTTAAGTATGTGGAAAATCAGGGGTGAAATGGTTGCATAGGATAATAGAATTGGCATGGGAATTAGGAAAGGTACCCTCTGACTGGACAAAATCTGTAATCAACCCAATTTAAAGCAAGGTAACAGGAAAGATTGCAACCATTATAGAGGCATTTATTTGATAAGTGTCCTGAGCAAAGTGTACACAGGTATTGAAAGGAGTTTGGATATAAGATGGATGAAAACCAGAGTGGCGTTAGACCACAACGAGGATATGAAGATCAATTTTTTAATATGCGCCAAGTTATTGAGGAATGCTACAAGAGGGATAGACAGTTGAGCTTGTGTTTTGTAGATCTAGAGAAGGCATACTATGGGGTAACCAGGGAGAAGATGCTAAGCATCCTGAGGTATTATAGTATCGAGGGAGGGCTGCTACAGGCAATCAAAAGTATTTATATTGATAATCAGGATGCAGTGAGAGCTGATGGTACGATGAGTTATTGATTTGAAGTTATTACAGGAGTGAGGCAAGGCTGTAACCTCTCACCACTATTCTTTACTATTAATCATTTTCTAAAGGGCATAAACTGGCTGGGTGGGATTCAATTAGGTGGAAACCAGATAAGTAGTCAGACTTATGCTGAAATGTAGGAAAAATGGCATGAAAATCAGCATTTCAAAAACTAAGGTTACATCTGTAAGGAAGAAATGCAAAAAATAGAATGCTAGATGGGAACTAAATTGGAGTAGGTAGACCATTTTAAGTTCTTGGGCTGCATATTCTCTCAGGATGGTCGTATGGGGGAAGAAATAGTCGAGGTGCATAAAAGCCAATGAGGTGAATTTTCAGTTGCGATCTACAGTAGGCCAATTCTGTAAGAAGGACGTTGGTGTAGACTCTCTACATCCCTTAGTGTTTAGACCGACCATGTTGTAAGGAAGTGAGAGCTTGGTAAAGTCAGGAATGATTGCTGTGATGAATAAATGGGAGCAATGGCATGAAGATACTCATAATAAAGGGATAAAGTTTAAGTTAGCAATGAACACGTTAGATGAAGTTGTTCGTATGAGCCGACTCACATCCTGAAGAGTAGAGATTACCTAAGAAGTTAATGAGTTCGGCTGTAGAGGGTAAGAGAAGCAGAGGTAAACCTAGGAGGCGATGGTTGGATTCAATTTTCAACGATTTCAAAGTAAGAGACCGAAAAGCAGAGAGGACCGTATTGCCAACTGCTATCAGGGCTACATGGAGGTGACTTGTTCACAAACGGAGGCTTACAGACTAGTCTCGACGCTGAAAGGCAAATCAGTCTCAAATGAAAATGTTCTTTTAGGTAGATTTCATTAGAAAGCTAACTATTGCAATAGGTCCCATGTTTCGACTTCCGGAAAATTTCGACATATCTTCGCGTTTCACATCCCCAGACCCCAAAACCACCGTCAGTTCAAAAGTTTATATATAATTTATGTATGTATGTATATATATATATATATATATATATATATATGTATATCAGTTTCTTGTGGACACGATAACTGCCGTAATTTTGCACCAATCACTTTGAATTTTTTACCGAATATGTATACCTATAAAATCTCGGTCGAGTTCGTTACTGGGCTAAATCGGTCCAAGGGGGTGAAAATGGGGGTCTTTTTTCGAAAAAGTGAAATATTGCTATAACTCTCATAATATGTGAAATATCGAATCCGTTCAACATTCATACTATGTGTCGAATAAAGCAAAAGTGGGTTTTTTGTGAAACATTAATCATATCTCTCTTAATAGGCACAATAACAAAACCATACAAAATGGACAATATTCCCCTAATAATTACCTAAATCTTTTGTCTGAGAGAATTTTTGATATGACCCACCATTATGCCAAGGGATGAGAAAAATTATTTCGGAATTATAAGAAAATGCCAAGAGCTATACTCTGTGAGCTGCCTGAATAGGATTGACAGTTCTCGCCTCGCCAGGTGGTCAGGGAACAAGGTTGCCAGACAGTTACAACAACAAGCGATCCCACTGTACAAGCTAGAGGTCCAGCTGACCAGGCACTGACGCACGTGGGCTGTAATATTGCAACGCAGAGTATTATGACATCAACTATGCGAACATGGATTGGTCAAGAGGCAGAGGGGTGATGACTGACGTGGAACTTCCGGCCAAACGTCAATCCTATTCAGGCAGCTCACAGAGTATATCAGAGGTTGCCATGGCAACACTAAATTGATGAGGGATGAGCCATCAGACGTTGCCATGACAACGCACTTGCACGAGATCAGATTCAGATTTCCATCTGACTAAGTGTGAAGCGGCTTCGGTGACGTAACTGGTAGCATGCTGAATTTCTATGCCCAAGGTCGCGAGTTCAAAGCCGGCCGAAGTCGTTGGATTTTCTTAGAGCGCTAAAAATCCCTCAGTATGCTTTCCTTTGGAGGGGAAGTTCCAACGTTCGTTGCGAGTTGCTGGTTACGGTGGCATCTAGTAGCCAAGTTCACAGCTAGGTGTCGTTGACGGTAGTACCTGGTAGCAACATTAGGAATTACTGCTTGAAATTGACCGTCTGCAGTCCTTACCTGAATTACAGACTAATACAGCCATCCCAAAGTACACGGGGTTACATGACCGCGTTGTCGCAGCCCCTAAACTGAGGAACCAACCAAAATCTCTGCTGGAGATATAATTTTGCGTGAAGAAGTAACAGACCGTTACATAGTTACACATCAGTGTCGAAACCTTGCATAAGGACAGTGTTACCACAAGTATAAAAATGGACCCCAAATGACAAGAAGGTTACCGTTCCCATAAGACAATAAAATGTTTAAAATAAGCATAAAATGACGAAAAACAAAGTTAATTAAGCTCCAATTATAAAATACCTTCTCGGAATAAATGAGGTCTTATCCTTCTACGAAAACTTGCATATTATGCCTATTTTCGCCTATCCCCAAGTTTGTCCGGTGAAATCTACCTCCGCCTTCCGGCGTGCCGAGAGGACTTTTTTTGCTTTTTTTCGTTTTATTTTTGTATAATGTGTTTTTTAAATGTCATTTTCGTTCTAGCTGAGCGAAAAATTTACTCTCATCGTAAGATTATTATCGTGTTGGAAGCCATTTTTAAATGTTGTCTTAAACGAATTTAAATGTGTTGACCGACTGAAAAGCATTTAAATTTTGTCTCATCATAAGAATAAGTCGAAAGTCTTTCACAACGGTATGAACTAGAAGTCAGACTGGGCAAAGGTTATTTAGACTTCAACGTTACCGGTATGTAAAGACTCAAAAACTTCGGAAACTTAAACTTTAATAGTTACTTACGAAATACTTTGCATGTTCTCGTTGTAATATTTTGCAGTCCATTCACAAGTTTCGGATAACTTACATTGAATATAGCTCTATCAGAAAATGTAATGCCGGTACTGTATTTGTTTGGAAATTTAATTGAGTCAATATACCAACTTCCTCAGTGAGTCTGGGCCCCTCCCTCTATTCAAGCCTGCTCGATTCTGAAGCCCATGATATTCCAAGCCCTAAAGTAATAACAATATAATAATAATAATAAACTCTCCTTGAAGGCTCATGTCGACAGTGGTGTTCTCTGAGTTAGTATCATTTCCTGCCGACCTCTGCATTCTACTCGCCCCCTCAAATATTGAAGACAAAGTTACGCCCGTGAATATGAGTGACCTTTATGTCGTAACTCTGCATGCTTGTGCGCTATTTTAATGTTATTAATAAAGCTAAGTCACCTCCATGGTGTAGTGGTCAGCGTGCTTAGCAGCCACCCCGGAGGTCTGAGGTTCGATTTCCGGCTCTGCCACAAAATTTGAAAAGTGGTATGAGGTCTGGAACGGGGTCTACTCAGCCTCGGGTTGCTCCAAATTAGTAGAGGGGGTTCGATTCCCACCTCGGCCATCCTCGAAGTGGTTTTCCACTTCGTCTTCGGGCAAATGCCGGGATGGTACCTACTGTCAGGCCTCGGGCGGTTCCTTCCCTCTTCCTTGCCTATCCCTCCCATTCTTCCCCATCCCTCATGAGGCCCCCTGATCGCTTTGCAGGTGAGGTCGCCTGGGCGAGGTGATAGTCCCGCCTCCCCAGTTGTATCCCCCTACCAATGTTTCAAGGACACTGCCCGAGAGGCAATAAAGGTGGGATCCCTCGCTGAATCCATGGGAAAAGCGTAACTGGAGGGTAAACTGACTAAGAAAGAAAGAAAGAAAGAATTAATAAAGCTACAGTAAAGAAATTCGGTCAAGAGGTTGGTGACTATATGATACTTAGAGTGCCCAAATTTTAAAAATTCCTTAGCTTAATACATTCAAGACAGCAGCCCTTTCGACTTATCCATTAGAAAAAATGATTAGAGAGCATTTGCCATGAAACTAGGTACAAAGGAAGTCAAAATACACTCAACATCTCTAAGTCACAAGGCTGTTGTATTAAAAGTTACGTGCAGTCGCAAGCTGTATTATATAAAAGACTGTCGTCGTTAACGGTTTCATGTTGTCAGAATAACAACAATAGTTGACGTCAATGCTTATGGCACTGGTGAGAGGAGGTTAGCTGTGACTGCTCTGTCAGACTTAGTGGACCTTGTTTGGTCACCACTCGGGTGATTTCGCAAATTTTAGCCTGTTCATTGTTCTGCGTAGAATTAGGTGCTGATTAAGAAGTGAAGTTAGGGTGACCACAACAACTATATTTTAAATGTTGTGTGGCCTCCTGAAGTTCTGGTGTAGGTGTCCATAGGCGACCAGCCTGTCGTAATGAGAATGAAATGATGATTACATCACACACACCCAGCCCTCAATCCTGGAGAATTAATTGGAGATTAAAATCTGCATGGTCCAACCGGGGATCAAACCTGGAGCCCATCGGGCCAATGTCTAGCATTCTAACCATTTAGCCACGAATTTTGGAGAACAATAAACATTAAACTGAAAATTGCAGAGAAGTAAGGAGTGTGATTGAGGAAATGTATATATCACTTTATCACAGTGCGTCTCAGAGAATACACAATTTCTTGATAGGGCAGCATTTAGAATGTATCTCAGTAAGAGTTTGTTCCATTGTAAGTATTATAAGTAACCCCTGGCACTGCAGCCCTTGAAGGGCCTAGGCCTACCAAGTGACCGCTGCCCAACCATTTGGCCTGCAGATATTGGGGTGACGCGTGGTCAGCGCATCGGGTCCCCTCGGCCGTTAATCTTGGTTTTCGTGACCGGGGCGCTGCCTCACTGTCAGACAGCTACTCTATTGTCCTCACGAGGCTGAGTGCACCTCGTTCCAGCACTCACGTCAGTTTCTAAAACCTGACGGAGCCGGGAATCGAATCCGGGACCTCCGGGTGAGAGGCAGCCGCATCACCCCAACACCACGGGAAGTATTATAGGCTGAATATGTTCATACTGTAAATACATTTTCCGTGACTTTTGTTCTGAACTAAACCAACCCTTATTACACCCCAAAACTATTTAAGGCTTCCTTTTTACGCCTTCCCCACAGAGTATTATTCAAACGATTTGTAGATTGGTACTCTTCCAGGGATACCTTCTACTTAAATACCAATGCTTATCCATTCACTCCAGTAGTTTTGACAAGGGGCATCCCCATCTGTTAGGCCTGAATGAGGCTTTGCCCTCCATTTATTCTGCCTAGTGTGGTGTAGTGGCTAGCATTCTTGGCGGTACCCCTGAGGTTCTGGTTCGATTCCCGGCTCTGCCATGGCATTTAATTCTCATCTGAGGGCTGGAACGGGCTTCACTTAGAGGCAAAACTGGGAAAAAGTTGGGTTCAATTAGAATTTCAGCCACCATGGAAATGGTTTTCAGTGGTTTTCCATATCTACTCCAGGCGCATGCCAGAATGCTTCCTAACGTAAGCCCGGATCCACCTCCTTCCTAACCCTCAACATAATAAATACTACACTACCACGTGCTGTGTGTGAGTCTTCAGTCTTTGGACTGGTTAGATGCAGATCTCCATGGCACCCTCTCCTCAGCTAACCGTTTTATCTCTACATAGCTACCACACCAGGCCTGATGAGAGGGTGGATGTATGCATTTATCCTAAATATACCATAAGAAAATGAATCCTACTTTGCTTCTAACAGGTAACAATCATTGAACCGTTGTCATCATATCGCAGTCAAACTTAGAGTGGAAATCCAATTCTGGAATAAAAAGCACACTGCAGGCTACTAACATACCGGTAGTATAGTCAGAATTAGGCAAAATACTCCCAAAATGTATTTTAGATACAAAATAATATTTTAAAATACTTTCAATAAAATATGCTTTCTTTCATTCAAAAAACAATATACAGTTTTTTTTTTGTTGTAGTGTGGCCTTCTTAGAGGCCGAGTGCAGGTCTTTCTAGTCGACGCCCGTGGGCGACCTGCACGTCAGGATGAGAGGTGGAATGGATGAAGATGAATGAAACTAGGCAAGGATGTGGAAGGAAGTGGCCGTGGCCTGTCAGAAGGTACCGTCCCAGCATTTGCCTGGTGTTGAAGAAAATGGGAAACCACGGAAAACCATTTCAAGGACGGCCGAAGGTGGGGCTCGAACCCACGCGTCTACCGAGTCAACAGAGAGTTTGACCCCATTGCCTAACGCTGCGCTTTAGCCAGCGTAGCCACTGCTGTCGGTACAATATACAGTAGATATTATTGACCTGGACTGATGGCTCGTTAACGTGCAAGGTCGAAGGGTTCAAATCCCACAGTTAGTCTCCTTGAAATGTTTTTTTTTTTTTTTTTTTTCAGGGTGATACTCTCTGTAGGGCAAGGGGAGAGAGGGATGCAGCGGTCAAGCTCTTGGCCTCTCACCACAGCGGACCGGGTTTGATTCCCAGTCAAAGCACGTGAGATTTTCAAAGGTTAAAAGCCATGTCCTGTGCTATGGATTCCACATAAAAAGGGGGCCTCGTGGCTCATTATCGCGAGATTGACTGTCACGTAAAACCCTATCTGCCTGAACCCACTCCATCTCATCTCATCTCACTCAAACCTAGTAAGTCCAATCTGTAGCGCTTCATCTCCCTAGATACTTCGGCCAGTCTACCTGTCTGCCACATTGTTTATACGTTACAAATTCCAATTCTCGTGTCCGATTTCATGCTAAAGGTCAAATCCGTTTTATCCATCTGGCTTCTATTCATTTCTGTTTCTGTAATAGGAGTAATCTCGGGTGTGTAGGTTATTGGCCTTCAGCACCCAAAGCCTGGAGAAGGGGCTGCCTTCTAAGAATCCAGGCCTACTGATTTTCTATCAGGGTTTCTTCCCTTAGCCTTTGAAGTTCCCACTTCTGTCCACAAGGCAGTGGTGGTCCTGACCTCTAAACCCTGGTCAGCTGGGCTGCCTCTTCCGCCAGCTCCGCCGTACCAAAGACCATCTTCTCCGCCCTCGTTGCCTTTGAGGACTTGAGGGTTCTGGGTTGCTTTTTAGTGTGGATTTTCACCCTTAGCCTGTCCGGCAAGGGAGGCCCTACCAGTAGCTATGCTACCACCGGCATAGCCCAAAGGATCATGCAAGAACTCCCACCACGTCAAGGTCATGCAACCCCTAGGGAGTGATTGGAGCACTATATTCAATCTATGTACAGTCAAGTCTTAGGAATATTAGTTACAAATTTGGCTTCTTCTTCTTCTCCCAGAACTGTTTCATTCTGTCTGACCTGGCGGCCCGTTCTTCGTCCGTTATGGTGTATTGTTTGCGTGTAGAAGTTTTTGGACTAGGTCTCACGTCTTTGTTTCTCAGGATCCTCTTCTCTTCCCGGTGTTCAATTTGTTGCATTGTCAAGCCTAATTCATCTAGATCAGGGCCATCCACACAGCGCTCCGGCCGCACTCTAAGCCAGTGCTCCGAGAGCTTTGGTGGGTGGTAGTTTCGGTTATGGTGGGAAGAGCATGGCTGGCTAAGCGAGCGGTCTGCCCGCCGCGCCGAAGTGAGCAGCCAATCCATTAGTCGGTAGTCTAGTCCAATGCGCTTTGTTGACAGCGTGTAAGTAAATCAGTTTTGCAGTGGTCATGACTGAACATCATACAAAAAAAAGGAGTGTTGAAGCAGCAGCTTTCCGCAAGAAGAATACCCCCTTTTGCATAAATATGCATGTTAAGTTCTGTCAATGTTTGGCTCAACTTACATTTGTGGGCGTTTCTTTGCGGTTCTTAAGCTTACCAAACGTAAGCATCGTGCGACGATGAGCGATAGAAACTAGCACAATTGTTTACGGATAGCTGTGTCCAGAAATATTGTACCCAAATTGGAGAAGATTGTTTCCTTCAAAACTAAAAGCTCGTAAAACTGACGAAGAAAACGTCACTCCAGGTCTGTATTATTTGTTCATATTGGTAAAATGTTGTTGAATTTTTCTCTCTAATATTTTCGAATTTTAGTTTGGAATAGATCACAATATTCTTTACTTAACACTTGCGTTCATTTCCTGCACATTCCATATATCGGAGTGCCATTCGATTTGTATATGCGGTATATTTTTTTATGGCAAAACGGCCCTATCAGTATGATGTCAACAATCCCACAAAAGGCGTCGGTCGCACGACTGTACGTATGTATCCAGTCAGCGCGGACCGATCATCACCCGTCTGTCTCATGCCTCCTCGCTGCCACAGTGTAGTGGTGGTAGGGGGAGGAGCGCTAGTTTGACTGCCCAGTGCTCCCCGAGCGTGGCTGCGCTCTCAGAGCACAAGGACTGGATGGCCCTGATCTAGATCATCTAGGACTTCTTTGAACCAATGATTTTTGGTTTTACTTTTCCAAAAGTATTGGAATAGCTGTCTGAGTATCCTGGTCCCTGGTAATCGTGATATGTGACAGAAAATTACTTTTTCTTTATTATAATTTGGAGATTGGATTTTGACAAATGCTATCGAAGTAGCTTTTAAATGTTGTACGAGTTGAAATAGGTTCCTTTATATCATGGGACTTTCTTTCATAAGTCTTAGCTGAAGACGAGCTATGAACCCATGGCCTTGTAACACTAGTTGCGAGTAAGTCAATCATCTATTCCACAGTAGTATGTTATATTATATTACCAGACAGGTAGAAGTGTGGTTTAGTTGCCACCAGTGTTAGTAGTAGTGAGATTGCTTCTAGCCCGTTGGCAGGGATATAAGATATGCAATCCCTTAATCCAATGGCACAAGAACATAAATGGCCTCAAGTAAACAACTGTTTAGGTCACCTCAGGTGTTGACAAAACTTACATTATTACACTGTATTATTAGCATATCAAGAAAGGAGCACACAGCAAACCAAAGGCCTTGCCAATACTACATATTAATTTGAAACTATTTTGCCTTTCAGCATCCAGTCTAGCCTACAAGCCTCTGTTTGCGGACATGTCAACTCCGAGATCCCCTATTAGCAGTTAACACTGTGACATCCTCTGCTTCTACACCATTCAACACTGAATCGAACCATCACCTACTTTTTGCATTTCTTCCCTATAGACGTAACCTGTTTTTGAAATACTGATTTTCATGCATTTTCCCTACATTTCAGCATAAGCCCGACTACTTACCTGGTTTCCACCTAATTGAATCCCGCCCAGTCAGTTTATGCCCTTCAGCAAATGGTCCATAATAAACAGTAGAGGTGAGAGGTTACAGTCTTGCCTCACTCCTGAAATAACTTCAAATCAATAACTCATCCTACCATCAACTCTCACTGCATCCTGATTATCAATATAAATACTTTTGATTGCCTGTAGCAGCCCTCCCTCAATACCATAATCCCTCAGGATGCTCAGCATCTTCTCCTTGGGTACTCTATAGAACGCCTTCTCTAGATCTACAAAACACAAACGTCTATTCCTCTCATAGCATTTCTCAATAACTTGGCACATATTAAAAAATTGATCTTGACATCCTCGTTGTGGTCTAAAGCCACACTGGTTTTCATCCATCTTACTCTCGACCAATTATCACTTTCTCCTTTCTACAATACCTGTGTACACTTTGCTCAGGACACTTATCAAAGAAATGCCTCTATAATGGTTGCAATCTTTCCTGTTACCTTGCTTTAAATTGGGTCGATTTCTGATTTTGTCCAGTCAGAGGGTACCTGTCCTAATTCCCATGCCAATTCTATAATCCTATGCAATCATTTCATCCCTGCTTTCCCACTATACTTTGCCATTTCTGGCTGAATTTTGCTGATCCCTGCTGCTTTGTGACCACCCTCTCTAATTCCTCAACCGTGAATCCTGTTCTTATTCTCCTCCTGCATAATCTCAAAATCTGCCACATTTACATTTAGCAAATTTTCAAAGTACTGTTGCCCTCCTCCCAATGCTACCTTAGTATTTACAAAGTGTTCCCCTGAATTATCCAGACACTTTTCACTTCTCTTTTCCTTCCATTTCTAAGATTCTTTATAACACTCCAAAAAAGCTTTCCTGCCGCTTGGCCTAGCATTTCCCCCCTTATTTCCTTTTAGCTGTACTATTATTTGTTTGGTCTGTTCATTTCTATTACATAAAGCTGTCTGCTGGATTCCTAGTTTGGAGCCATTTTTTAAAGCATTCTTTGACATTTACAAGCCGAATTCACTATGCCATTTCACGAGGATGTGTGCTTTTTTTCTGTCTTGACCCAGTTTTCCCCAAGACATCCTTGTTCTCTGACCTCTCCTTTTCATTGTGTTGTAATGCTTCACCCTCTACTCTTTGGAATATTTCATCAATCATATCAATATATTTCTGCCAAGTTCCTTATCGCGAAGATTTCCAACTATAATCCATCTGCACTTGCTTATTTCACACCATATCAGTTTGTGGTCTGTTTCAGTAAAAAATACCCTGCAACTCCTTAACAATTTCCTAAATTGAAAGTCAGTCGTCATGACGTCAAGAGGCTGGAGTAGGGCAAACTATGAGTTGCGACACATGCCCACCAGGCTCTATGGTTTTCATTACAATGTCGAAAGAAGACTTACCAAAATCCTGCCGAGGACTGCGAATGTGAAACGTGCAATGAAAAATGTGAAAGATATAACGTCATGAAGTGTCATAAACAAGCAGAATCCCTAACAGTGTTTTGCACAGAAGACTGAGAACTTTGTATTGAAAAGCAGTAGTGCTGAAGATTTCATTTACGACTTTGTACTAACTGATTATGTATATTTTTGCCATTGGCTGCTCTCATTACATTATAAATTGAAAGAGAGTAATGATATAGTGTATTATCGACTTGGTATCTGTGAATCTCCTTGTGCTTTGTGTATGAGTTCGCAACAGCTAACCCCATGTTAGCACATAAGTCTAGTAAATATTCTCCATTGGTGTTCGCTTCTCTCTCTCTCTCTCTATATATATATATATATATCATCATCACCCCACTTACCCATTACCTGCTCATACCTATTTTCTATTCTAGCATTGAAATCTCCCATCAGTACTACACCATCTTTATTGTTAAACTCTCACTACCTTATCACTCAGAGCCCCATAAAATCTGACTACTTCGTCATATTCAGCCCCTTGATATGGAGCGTACACTGAAACAATCCTGTAATTTCCAAATCTATCCACATTAATTGTTCATTTACATACCTCACAAAGACTATGTTACGCTCTAAGTTTCTCTTGACATACAACCCTACTCCCCACTTTGCCCTGTCTCGTTTTACACCTGACAGGTACACCTTGTAATCTCCCACTTCCTCCTCTCTAGCTCTCTTTATCTGAACTTTACTAATCCCTAGAATATCCAATCCCTTCCCAATTGCTGACTCAGCTAGCTTTACTTTCTTCCTTCCATAAGCCCCGTCGATATTAATAGCACCTCATCGAATACCCAATCTATTGCTCGTTCGTTTCCAAGGAGTCCCTGATCTGTCAGATGGGAGTGGGACTTCATCACTCCGTTAGGTCCGAGGCATGCTCAAGACATTTTTAGCAGGTTTAAGAAGTACACGTGAAGCAGGTTGCTAGCCTTACTTACACAGGGCCCCACGAGTTTCACCTCAGGGAATAAACAAGGGAGTTGGGTAGTCTAGCCGCCTAAGCACAAGGAGGGCCATGACTCAGAATATGTCCAAGATGCCCACTCATTCCATAGTAAATGGTAACCAGACTGTCAGGAGCCCTTACTAGGCTACTCAGCTGTTGCCTATGGTTCACGAACTAAGATGTGACTACACCGTGAACCACTATACAGCATAACATAATTAACTACTGTTGAATGAAGTATGCTACTGGAAGGAATCAGGATGTGCATAAGGAATTATGAAGGAATGATATTGGGACAAAAATAAGTGCATATGCTGTATTACACATAATATATATTCTTCTTTTCTATTTTTTAAAGAAATAAAATCCACATAACATTTTCATAAAAAGAGCAATATTGAATTTCATGAAGTCATTTTCCCAGTAGAGAACTGTCATTGAATGGTAGAGCCACGTGCATTGCAAACCTGCAAGAGAAAAATATTAAGTTAACATACCACTCTTAATAATGTTGTTCATTCATTAAGGGGCCTTGCGACATTGGGATCATCTAACCCCATGTAGTTGGTGTGTATTCTGTCTGACAACCTGTGTCATTGTGATGGCTGTAAGTGTATTTGTATTGGAGGCTAGGGTTTGGAAGGAGGTGGCCATGGCCTTAATTTAGGAACCACACCAGCATTTGCCTGTGGTAGAGGTGGGAAAAAGTTTTTAGGTTGGCTAAGATGGAAACTGAACCCATCTCTTCTCAGTTCTGCATCAAAAATTGAGTGCATCTAGTCTCAACCCTCAGACCATATTATATGTCTTGGCATGGCCAAGTCATCTGGATCTACACGTACACAGAAGGCAGAAGATGAATTATTTTTAATAATAATACATTCTTCATTGCTCTGGAGGAGTGTAATAGGCCTTACCAGCCACCTCAATGCACCTGAAGCCTTGATTTTAGGTACTCATATTGAATGCCACGAAGTAAAAAATATGACTTTTCATTTTCCACTCTCAAAGAAAGAAAATTTCAACAAGAATATTTTCCACCCAAGAAAGGGCAAGACGATCAATACGCATGAAGAAGTACTGGGATGACTGCAAGGCTTGTACAGTTCCTACAAGTCGACGAACGAATGGTTGGTTCAAGGGATCCTATGTGGTCTCAAAAGGCGAGAAGTAGAAGAAGAAGAAGAATGCCATTAACTTACATTAGAACAAATAGGCCTACACCATAATTTAATGCAAGCACAATATGTGGAAAGGTCCTTGTGCACCCTGTCTTGCTGTGATATTAGACAGACCACCTTAAAATTATACCGAGGGCATGGTGATGCAGCGATCAAGCCGTTTGCCTCTTACCAAGGCGGACCGGGTTCGATTCCCGGCCAATGCATGTGAGATTTTCAAAAACAGAAGTACAAGTTTGATGGGGTCAGATTGAGAATTAATGTTCACAAAAATTCATGTCTCATCCCCTTGCAGTCAACATACAGCTTGATCAAGAGTAACAGGGCTGCTAATATTCACTTCGGCTCTCTGTCAACTGTTATGAGAAGAGGAGCTGTAATATTTTGTAATGCATATTGAGTTCATTTCTATTTGTGTTTGATTGGTTTGTTGTTATATTGATTGAATATGAGGAATGAATAGTTGATTGATTTTTCGATTGAATGTACTAGCGAGCGAAGTAATGTAATCTTTTGTTTTTTGATCCTAAATGTCACTTCCGTATATATAATTTTTCCCGTTTCTGGAACTTTTTCTTTCTAGCTTTTCATTTACTGTATATTTTTTCCATTTTGTACACATTTTCTGTGTCTCAAGGTTTCTGTTTAATGTAGATAGTTTTTAATTTTCTGTAAATAATGTTAATGTTTCTTGAACATTTGGGACTGTATGAATGACTGAAAGCTAGAGGTAATTTTCTTACAGGATGTTTGAGTATGTTTGTAAGGTTGATGTTGTTCATAGATAATAGTATCAAGGACTGTAAACATTTCCATATCACTTCAAAATTTCCATTGGAGCAAGAAGATAAATACAGTACATATTCCAACCACTCTGCAAAGAGCCTTTATTCATCTCATAGACCATATCAAGATGTTTTTAAAGATAAATATTTTAGACTAATTTACAGGAATATACAAAGCCTCCATGGCTTAGGCGGCAGCACGTTGGCCTCTCACCGCTGGGTCCGTGGTTCAAGTCCCGGTCACTCCATGTGAGATCTGTGCTGGACAAAACGGAGGCAGACAGGTTTTTCTCCGGGTACTCCGGTTTTCCCTGTCAAAATTTCATTCCAGCAACACTCTCCACTATCATTTCATTTCATCTGTCATTCATTTAATCATTGCCCCAGAGGAGTGCGTCAGGCCTCGGCAGCCGGCACAGTTCATATCCTCGCCGCTAGATGGGGGCTTCATTCATTCCATTCCTGACCCGGTCGGAGACTGGAAGCAGGCTGTGGATTTTTTTACAGGAATATACAAATACCAACTATTTAGAAATATGTAATTTTCACAAAATTACTTTTATATTATACTGGCTATACCCGGCATGCGTTGCGATGCCAATCAAAGACAGATAGAAAGACTGGAAGATAATAATGTTATTGGTTTTACATCTCTTTTAACTACTGTGGCTTTTAGAGACGCCGGGGTGACGGAATTTTGGCCCGAAGTCTTTAACGTGCCAGTAAATCTACTGACATGGCCCCCTCGCATTTGCGCACCCTCAAATGTCAACTGGCTGCACCAGGATTTGATTCTGCAACTTTGGTCACAGCAGGAGAGAACATTACCGCTGAGCCACGCAGCCAGCCCAAGAAAGAATAAGAATAAGTGTTTGAATTGTAATTTAGTTTACTGAAGTGCCGTTGGATAACAATATTCTTTGTTTTTCTGTCTGGTGCGTATATAAATAAATCCAAAGGTTTTCCGACGCGTGAGCACGCCACACCCAGCTGACCATGTGAGCATTTGTTGAAACTACTCGTGTGCCATCTAATGTAAAATAGATTTACTTATTCAGAAAAATTGGTGGGAGTGTGCACAACAACTCACCAAAGTTTCATCGCAATTGGCGGAATTGTATATGAACGCTTACAGGACTCTCCTGAAACGATTCGCTGGCCGACAATCATTTGTTGAAACTACTCGTATGCTACCTACTACCAAATGTTTTTTCTAATTCAGAAACCTTTGCGGCAGTGTGCACACAGGTGCAGTGGCTCCGTCTTTTTTAAACAACACAGGAGGATGCCGTAAGTCGTACGTAACGTGCAGATGTTACTGTCACAGTTTTGGCCTCCTCTTCAGAATGGTAAGGGCCTACAATACTAAAATCAAGGACAGCGCATCAAACAGTCACACGTTCGCTGTGGAGGTTCTGTCTAGGATTGGTTGCGGACCAGTACCGAAAATTTTGTTTACTAACGTAGCCCGACAAATGAAAGTGCGCTTCATCACTTTCCAGTAGCCTGGAGTCAGCTGCCACAGCTTCCAGGATAGTCTCACAACACGCTCTGCGGTTGGCCCAATCACATTCACCGAGTTCCTGCACACCTACCATTTTATACGGAACTTCATACCGGTGTGTAAAAGTCTCCGTACGGTGCGATCTGAGAGTAAGGAATTCGTCCCTGCACGGATGTTCTCTGACGCCACGAGGCCTACCACATGGATTCGCTCTAACACTTGAACCAGTTCCTTTCAAACACGCCATGCTAGCAACTGATGAGACGAGGCGATGCACGTGTTCTCCAAGGCCACACGCACATCGACAATAATACCTGCTTAAGCGCTGTGGCCAATACAGGTGCTAGATATCATAAATGGCAAACATTCCTCTTTTAAACTGCGCAATAAATTTGTAAATTTCGTGTTGCGTTGCTGTATTATTTATGTTCGAAATTAGAGATTGGTTCTTAAGTTTAGGGGCTGCGACAATGCGGTCATGCAGCCCTGTGTACTTTGGGTGTGTGTAGAATCTGTCTGATAACCGGTGTTAATTGTGATGACTGTATTAGTATGTGTTATCTGTTTTTTAAATTAAGTACTGCAACTTAGAATTTTTCAAATAATTCCTACTTTTTCCGCCAAGCGCCACCGTCAACGACTACTAGGCCAAGTTCAGAACTTGGCTACTAGACGCCACCGCAGTTGGCTCTTGGCAACGAACGTAGAAACCTAAGAGCGTTGTTTACATTCTTAACCTATCCAATTTAGCTTCACACAGGTGCAATTAGTGGAAGGTTCTTTAACATGCCATAAATCTATGACATGGGACCACCGGCTTTACTTCCCCTGCGAAGGAAGGCATACCGAGGGATTTTTAACAATCTTAAAAAATCCGACGGCTTCGACCGGGTTTGAACCCGCTATCTTGGGCATAGAAGCTCAGCATGCTACCGACTAGGCCACCGAAGCTGCTTGAAATTAGATAGTTATTTCTGCTGCACCCTGTACTTGAGCTCTGGCTCATTGGGACCTATGTAAATAAGAGATTAACCCTACAATCATATGTAAAATGTGCGTGTATGGATAACTTAACTGCTTAGAATTCCCTCTATATCTGTCCCCACTCTGGTGATGTAAATGCTTTTGTTATTAATGACAATCAGTTCTAGAGGCATAATCATGGGGCAAGGAATTGCCTAGAAATTATCCTTGAATTTAACAACATATTGGTTTCACCATGACAATAACAAAGAGGTAGGGAATTTCATGTAGATATGTCACATCACTTCAGAGGGATTATAAAAACCAGAGAAGTATAAGAGGCTGGAGAGATTACATACTGCTTTTTACGTCAAAGTAAACAACTTCTGTATTTCTTGTATTTAAGAACTTAGCATATTAAACTTCAAAGACCACAGAGAATTCAGTGTATGTAAATAGTGTTACATGCGAAGTATATATTAATTTCAACCATTTAACAAATTGGAGCCTTAGCACAAAGTTCGTAATGTACCATACGTAAATTAAATGTATTATTAGTATTAAACATGAATTCAATGATGTTAGTATTCTAGGGTTAAATAAATTTTAAAAAGACTGTCCCATTCATATAGGTTAAGTTGGACTCTCAAGAGTACTTCACCGGACTATTCTAATAATAATCTAGCTAAAAGCTATATTGAATAATTAAGAATACTGCAACGGAATGAAACAATAAAACTCATGAGTATCAAAAATCTTCTAATAAACACATGCACACATGACCATAAGCACAACATGTTCTTCTGCCATATGAAATGTCGAACAGAAAAAGCGACGGGAATCTACAAGTTACAAGTTGAGAATAATCACCATGGACGTTTACAACAGAAACAGAAATCAGTTGGTGACATTGGTATTTTCCTCTCTGTCAGCTCTCAACAGTAGAAGTATAATAAGAAGACAAATCTAGTGTTAGTGATATCAGTACATCGCATGTTTTATTTAAAGATATTTGTAAATGGTGTGGATGTTTTAATAATGTTGATTCGTGAGCAAAAGAAAAGATGGAGGAAAATATGAGCAATTATGTCATTTGTAATGAAATGTACATGCTGTTTAGTGATGAACTGTGGCGTGTCAGTCACGTGGAAGATTAACATAACCTAAACCCTCATATCTGGAACGCCGCCAGTTGTAGTTTTGAAATGCTCTCGATCCAATTTTCTGGAGTGTGTTATACCAATAATATAATTCTGCAGGTCTCATTCTATCATGTAAGTTTGTATAGTGCTTATTTGGGCAGTACTACATGGCTGGCATTTGTGTGTGGCAAAGTTCACTGTAGGGGCAGATGACCTCGTAGTTCCGCCCCCTTAAAACAACAATAACTTACTAACTAAAGGTTCACTGTGAGAGAGAATGAGAACCTGTAGGCCTAAACCATTCACCTGTCCTCTTTGCTTCCTAAGGAATTAACCTGTGTGATTCTAACTAATAATGCTAGTAAACCCTTATCTGTAGGCCTACTGTCTTTGCTTTCATCCTGTTCAGTCCGAAGAGGACATTATTTCACTTGCATCCTTAGCTGGCTATCACTTCTGCCTCTGGGTTGAAGGGCACTTGCAGCAATGTGTATGCTAGTCAGCGGTGAGGCATATGGAACACTTCCATGGAGTGATGAATCTTTCAGGTTCAGTAACAGTCTGTTTTCCTAGAGTTTTCAACTCTAATAATAAAGATTATATCGGAGACATATTCGTTAAGAGTGGAGTTTACCTGAACCGAAGTAAAAAATTCTTAAACTACTGAAATTAGCCAAGATACCTGTAGTAGTGGTATCTGGAGATGATAGGCCTATAGTAATAGATGTTCACTCCTCCGCTGTCTGTAACTCACCCAGCCATGCCAAATAGGATCACGACCTATAGAGATGAAATTCCAGCTGACTCTGCCATTTTTAGCATCGTGTACAGTGTTGCCAACCCCACGCATTAGGTACTATATCGCATCCATCTGACCAATGGTTTTGGCCTAGACCAATAATTGTTAGGTAAGTAAGATACTCACCCCTGGTTTTTGTCACGCACAGTGGGGGTAGTCATGCATCAATAATCTTTATCCAAGCCCATGGTTGTGCCGATTATTTCTTTTTTCACATAATTACAAAGTTATGTGTGTTGTGTGACATGTTAGCAACGCAATATGACGTCGATTTTTTAGCCACAAACATCTGCCGTCGGCGAACGAGCTACAAATAAAAACCTTCTTGACTGTATATTAGTGATATTTGACAGTATATTTAGTATGAAGCAGTGATATTTGGACAGTATTTTCAATTCTTAATGACTCCCAGAAAGTAAGTGAATGGTATATGCTCAATAATCTACCACGTTCTCGTTTGGTTCCGGTTCTGGTAAACTCCACAATTAATGACATATTCTTAGAGCCGATGACAGTCTTTAGAAACGTTTAAAAATCTTTTTTTCTTTCAATTTCTGATACCATTCAGTTGGAATGACTTCCTGCAGCGCAGCCATGCTCGTTAAGTCATGCACTGTGGTCGTGATAGGCACCTGCAGTAAGTCGAGAAATCAACGGTTTATCCTGGCATTGATAGAGGCTATCATAAATGTGAAATTTCGACACTCCCTTGAGACAAATGCTGGGATTGTACTGTACCTTATTTCAAATCCTGGGGCACCTTTTCATCCTTGTCCCAAATACATTTACACATACTACTACACTCATCACAGAAAAGTGATACACCCGGGTTCCTCGGGCTGATGAACACTATGTCCCAGGCTATTGAAATGAGAAATACACGTTGGTATGATCAAACTTGGATGCTTACATATTGAGGCCAATTGTTTGAATGCCTACTTGGATGTTATTTTATTATCGAATTATATTTTTCTCCACCTGTTAAATATTCACGTTGATATGTTACATAATACAATAGTTGTAACTTACTATGGATCCATATTTCTTGACATTTATGTCTTAGATACCTCAGCTTGTAACTGCATAACTAATGTATCACCCAGATAAGAAACTAGGATGGCTGGCATACAGTATTCCTGAAAATGTTCTTGTCAAGGTTGTCAAAAGAACATAAATGCCTACTATTGGGAGCATTGAAATAACTGTTTCAGAACAAATCATCAGTGAGCTGTTTTAACTTGGATGGACATTGGTGTCTGCTGCAAAACCATGTTATCAAGTATTGTTGTTGTTGCTGCTTGAATGTTGCCACCATTAGCCATATCAACTTGTGTACAGATGCCAGCATTCAGCTGTGCACTGACCTTGAGAGGTAGGAGGTAGGTGTAGAGTGGTGCAGGAAGCAAGCCGAATACTTCTATATCTGAGAACATCGACGTGTGTGACAGTAGATTGTCACAATCAGAAACAGACACACTCAGTGTGGCAAATGTTTTAAGTTTCAGTACTATACCGGGAGAGTGGGATGGGGAAGTACAGAGCTACCTTCCCGGTAACTGTATGTATAGGTTGTATGTAGTGGTATATGCATATTTGTAGATGAGACTAGGATTGGGAAGGAGGCAGTCGTGGCCTTAATTTAGGAACCATCATTTGAGTCGATGATTGTGGTGTGAACTAAGCCAAACACGTCTCAATTTTGCATGCTCCAAACAGACTAGAATTAATTATTTGTTTGCAATAAAACCCAGGACCTTTAGGACATGAGTCTCAATATGTAAGCTACTCCTGAGATCACTGGAAGTGACTCATGTTTAAAGGATACCAAACAATTTTGACACATGTAAATTTATGAACAAGGGACTAATCACTTACCTTTCAATATACTGTACTTTTGTGCCATACCAATAGGCCTACTGTTTTAAGGTGTAGCATGTTTTGTGCTCCTTAGGACATGCAGTTATTCGAGCGTAAGGACATGAGAGAGAAGCTGGTATTCAGAAAGGTGTAAGGCAAGGCTGCAACTTATCACCCATACTTTTCAATCTATATAATAATAATAACTGGCTCTACAGCCCATGAAGGGCCTAAGCCTACCAAACGACCGCTGCCCAGCCATTTGGCCTGCAGATATTGGGGTGATGCGTGATCAACGCATCGGGTCCCCTCGGCCGTTAATCTTGGTTTTCGTGATCGGGGCGCTGCCTCACTGTCAGGCAGCTACTCAGTTGTCCTCACGAGGCTGAGTGCACCCCGTTCCAGCACTCACGTCAGTTTCTGAAATCCCTGACAGAGCCGGGAATCGAACCCGGGGCCTCCGGACCCCAACACCACTGGGCCGGCATTTTCAATCTACACATTAAACAAGCAATGAAGGAAATTGGAGAAAAATTCAAAGTAGGAGTAAAGATTCAAGGAGAAATAATTTCAACTCGGAGATTTGCTGATATCGTCATCTTAGCTGACACACCAGAGGATTTGAATGAGTTTTTAAATGGTATGGATTCTGTCTTGAGGAAAGAATTAATGATGAAAATTAATAAATGTAAAACAAGAATATTGGATTGCAGTCAAAAGAGATCGCTGAAATAACTGAAATCCTCCATGCCCATTTACAGAATATTTCCTTAAGAAGCTTAGCCTGCATTTTTCCATGTCTAGTGTCTTATAAGTTACATTCCACATCTATTGTATTTATTGCTTGATGTTTGTATTCTTACAGATCTGTCCACTGGATCCAGGTGAACAGCAAGTTGCAAGAGCAGAACTGGACGAGAACGCAATTTCAATAGTGTCGTTCTTTCTATACTAGACCTACATTGTGTATTGCAAAATAATAATAAAAAAATGTTTCAATCACCTATGGTTTTCATTTATCTTTCTCCTTCCTTCTCATATCACATTTCCAAGAGGGTCATGGGGTTCAAACAGGAATTTGGAACCTGTGTAGGATAGCAGGTAGGGGGTGTGGGTGATTATATTATTCTATAGTCAGATTTGGAGGTTATGTAGGTTAGGGCGAAAAAGGGGGGGGGGGGGGGTATGGGATGCTCTGGAATTTGGAGGTTATGTTAGCAGACATGACTCTATATTTCATTTTATAGCATTCAACTTATAAAACGTGTTAGATAATTGATTTTTACGGTGAATAGTTGATGAACTAACGTCAATACATTATTATAATTATCAAAATATATAGCAACATAAGTACGTTCACTACCAACATTACAAAGTGGACAACAAATTCCATAATGTATCAGTATATTGTTGATTGCTTGTGATACATTTTGTCAGAGCTAATATTGTCGAAGGTAGTAGCTATTAATGTTTTTTTTTTTGTAGGTTAGGTTAGGTAATGGGCATAGCACGGATGCTCTGGACCCAGTCGCAGCCCTAAAAAATACTGTTACACGTGAAAAGTATCCAATATGGGCGTGTTTCTATCTCCCAAAATTTTAATAATGGCACCCCGTGGCGTTAACGAACAGCTGATCCGAAATCTCAAGTTAAAACGCAATGAGAGTGAAACGCGAATTATGATCCGCGTCATCCTGGCTTGTTATTGGCTGGCAATTATTACCAGCCATTGGCTGCCCGCGGGTTTGTTTACAATTATCACCAACATGGTGGCGAGAGGAATAGATTTCTACATCAATTAAATTGCTAGAAATCTATTCCAGTTCATGACAGTATGAAGTGCAAATCACTTATTGATGAGGAATTGTATGTGCGTTTATATTTAAATTAACGTGTGACACTGTTCATCAAAATTTGTGAAAATAAAAGTACAAATCAACACTCTTGCCAATCAACTGAAAGTTTCTACTACTTTGGATGTAATGGATGTAAATCAATTGGCTGTCGTTTCCACCAGTTTTATTCATCAGTTCGAAATACATTCAGTACAATAACCTTTTGTGCACTATAAAACTACATTATAGACCATTGCATATTGATGTTGCTGTCTGCTTATATTTACCAATTTCTTGAAATGTAATTTGTAGGTTATGCCTAATAAGGCATATAATTTAAGTGGCCGTTTGTAATGTGAAGTCCTTACTGTATTTATGTACAAATATTATGGTTTAACTAATGAAGCAAGGATTAAAAGTGCAGTTTGCACTGCCACCCTTTTTTTGTTTAAATATTGATATGTAGTTTCTCAGTCTGGTAACTTCTTGGAATTGCTTGAGATAGATTTATAGTAATATACTACCTTATTAACCTGTAGGCTGAGTTTTTTTTAAACATGCCCAGGTGCATACAGTAGCACAAGACCTACTGCAGGCTATGTCGATCCTAAATGTAGGCCTATTATAGTGCTCATGTCAAAGGTCGTCCTAAAGTTTTAACTATTGACACTTGATTTGCATCGAAGATAATTTGAGCCGAGTCTGGCAAGGCTTCATAAACTTGGGCGTGACTTCACATTTTCATTTTTCCTATACAGCTTTTGATACCGACCACTTAAATCACAGTATTTCAAGATTTGCTCTCATTAAACATCACCAACACTTTTTTTTTCCCTGGTGGTGGGCTGTGTTGGAGTCTACAGAAAATAAAGTTGAGAAATAAAAATACATCTTTGGTTTCCATGACACAGTTGCATTTTATCCTACTATATATCCACTCAATATACCAATCCTACCAATGTTTCCTAATTCCTCATGCTGCATAAATAAACATGACAGATTACAGCATTAGCAATGATGACAGTAATTTATGAATTGTTAAAATGTTTTTAAAAGATGCATAGAAAGAGGCTTGATAAATCCTGTATCATCAAACCATTTAAACATTCCCACAGAGCTCTAATCAGAAGCTCATTGTATGTGCAACAGGTATGTAAAATAAACCTCCCTCCCAATAACTTGTAGGCCTAACCTGAACTTAATTCATGTTAAGAGCTGTTTTTTGGTTCTCAGGAAAACCTACCATTTAAAATCTTGCACATACCGGTAGGCTACTAAATCATATTAAGGTGCAATTAACTAGGGTAATTTTAAAAATCATGGCTATTAACTACTGATTTAAATATTCCAGACATCTTTCTTAACTCCACTTTTACTGACAGCATGTAAGTCCTTACTACTGTCTTTCAAGCCATTGACCAGTTGTTTTTTTTCATGAGGAACCATTTTAGTCATTCTTCTCTATGTGAAATACAGTTGATGACAACTGCCTGGAAGACTCAGGTGTTTTTTCTTGTGTCGCTTCTCTGGTTGCCTACGACACTTCCTAATTACTAACAGAATGTTTCATTGAATTGTTGTATCCAATTGACCAACTGGTAATATATTATGGTTTGCTTTAATAGTCCTATGATACACTCTTAGATCTCATATATTAATGAAATATACAACAACATAGGCTGAAATGTTGAACCAATCTTCCATTCCCTAACACTCCCAACTAATGGGACATAAGCTACCTAGTGGTTGGTCTCACAATGCTTCCATCTACATGTACCGTACTAGGTCTAGTAGTACCATACGTATTGTGACTGTTTCTCCAACTCTGTCAAGGAAACTAATTCTGAACTAAGATCTGGAATGGGGTACACTGTCCCTCGAGGGCAATCAAGGACAACTTGAATCATTCAAGTGATTTTTCTACTGTATTTCATTTTACCAACTAACCAGGTGCCTGGAAATGCTAGTGAAGGAGGCAGCTAAGTAGGCTAGCCTACTGGTATTCACCATTCAGAGAACATTCTCAGCGACTTGTCTATGCATAGGCCTATGACACAATTTTCAGAAATTGATACAGTAGTCACAGAACACTAATGGAGCCCAGTACGCACAGCTTAGCATAGGACGGAGTGGATTCCAGCCACAGATTAACTTATGATCTGTCAACGGGTTTTCAAACAAATTGAGCACACACCCAAGTACAGGGGTCTTGACCATGATGTTCCAAGCCTCTAAATGAAACACTCCTCTTTAAGACTTTCTGGTCTTGCATCCATGGTCGATCAACATTCTCCTGATCTGTGTTCTCAAGTTTCTGATGGTTATGGACATTATTTTTATCCTGATACATGCCCTATTCTTAATTAGTTCAGCATAAGATCATTGAATCCCCTTAAGAAAAATAGGGAACATCCATGTGTTATTTGACCATAGGAAAGGGAGAATTTAAAAAAACTGAACCTCTAGGGACATTGATACAGATGACTCCGAGTAAGTAGGCTAGATCAAAATGAACATTTTTCAGTGTTGCCTTAATAAAGGTTGATAACTTTCTACCGTTCAACATGAATAGGCCTATATTGGATGGGAAATATTTTTATTATTTGCAGAGATTACAAGGATGACTTGTTGATGTATCGTTATTTTGTTAAGCAAACATAAGTTCAAAGTCCATATCGTGCTGGAACCCATATTTCAGTGCTGCCTTAGTAAACGAAATATTCAATGTCTTTCAGTCGGTCAACACGGTTGCACTTAATGGTAATGAGAATGAGCATTATTCCAAAAACCAGAAAAAAAAACTGTAGGCTACATGCAGACCTAACTGTCAAATCAATCATGCCTACAAGACAACAAAAATGCTCTATGAAAAACTATTAAAACCCCATAATGGTAGTCAAAAATAATCTCAAACGACCGCCACTATTTCGCGAAGGTGCAGAAAAATCTTACTATAATACAGCTATTCGTAATAGTTGCTACTGTTGTGATAAACCGGTACTGAGTGATAGGCCCCCGAAATATAACTATTTATCTTAATGTCTACAAGATAACGAGATTGCAAAAAAAAACACAAATCTATAGAAGACAACACTAAAAATGGCTTATCTAATCCACAAGTCACCCACCCTTCACCAACATTATTAATATTTGTAATTTAAGTAACTTAGGTTATGTTAAATTGAGGTTAATGGCGGATTTGATTGCGGCTGTGTAGCGGGAAGGACTCAATAAGTGCTCAGCCAATCAGGGACGTTTTGATTGGAGACCATGCTCGGAAAAATTTTAGATCGTTTTGATTCTCAGGGCTTCGTTAAGCCCCCACCCTAGGCCGTCATCGTGTCCAAAATGGCGGCTTAACGAACACGACGGGGTGCCATTATTAAAATTTTGGGAGATAGAATCACAGCCTATTTGAACTATAAACTACTGGAAAATTGTGACACAGATATACAAGGACACAAATAGGTACTAATCTTCACACCAAGCGACGTATCTTAGTGACTTACTACTTGAACACAAACATGACATCGTCACACGTAAGGGTATGGAAATTAAAAAGTAAGGGAGCGTTCGTGTAGGAATCTAAGGAAGGCATGAATAACAGAAGGAATAGGAGTATGAAGGAGCACGGAAATGTGGAGAGGGAGGGGGAAACCTAAAGAACGCAAAGTATGTAGAAATGGGACTCGTTGAGTGTCAAATATAGGGCATTGAAAAATTAAATGATTAATAGTACCGATTGCCTGAGAACAGTCGCAGAGAGCCGAAGGACGAAGCTTACAGCGGGCCATATATACCGGAGTCAAAGCATGATGAAAACGTAAACGGATAATCGTAATAATATGCCGTCGAGTGTAGGATCCATTATAAAACCAAGGGTGTCTAGGGATAGTAGGTTGAATTCTATAATATAACCTGGCTTTTGTGCGTGTATAATCCTGCCATTGGTGTAACCAAACATTAAGTAATTGAGATTTGAGAATGGGGATATAATCTGAGGCGGGGGTAGCCACATTCATCAATACAGCATGACCCAAAGCCGCATCCTTGGCCGCTTTATCCACTAATTCATTCCCCGAGAGGTTGGCATGGCCGGGTATCAAAGAAAACACTATCTGAAAGCCCGAATGATATAGGTCATACGTTAATTGTACAATATTAAATATATACCAATTATTCGTAGTTTGGACATGTTGTAAAGCCTGGAGGACACTTTGAGAATCAGATAGAATTAATGCTTTAGTGATGTTATTCCGTTTAATATATAGAAGGGCTTGTCGAATAGCAAAGGCTTCAGCCGAAAAAATAGAGAGGGTATGTGGTAATTTAAAGGAAGCAAGATAAGATAGAGAGGGGATATAAAAAGCAGCACCCGTATTCGAAGGAGAGGGGAATTTTGATCCATCTGTATAAATTGTCGTATATTGTTGATGATTCAATGCAAGATTATATACATATTTGCGGGCAATCGTAGGGGTAAGCATAGAAGACATACGAGATGCATGCGAGGAATGTCTCACTACATCAGGTTGAAACATTAATACCGAGAGCGGTGCATTATAACAAATGGGTTTTCGTGTTTGAAGAATTTGTGGGCGAAAACCCGAAAGCTCTAGATAAGCCAGGAGAATAGAGGGAGGTGCATAGCGTTTGAATAAACTTTTTTGATGATATTCGGAGAGAAGTTGTAGTTTGGGAAGAATGGGTGTTGTTATTATAATAGTGCCATTTGTCGTAGGAGATATCGTGAAGACAGATAACGTCTCCGAAGGTGAAGCGGTTGCTCTGCCGCCTCGACGAGAAGAGCTTTGTGGGGTGGAAGAAGCCGGATTATGGGCGGATTTAAGAAAATTATTTAACATGGGAGCTGGGACTCTGGTATTATATTCTCTTTGATTCAAACGTGATATTTCTTAATTCGATTTATAGGAAGTACAGCACGGACAATTAAATAATACTGGTGTGTGATAAGTGCTGCTGTAATTTTGTCTTACCATTCATTTTTAATATTGTAATATAGTAGCCTACTCTTTCTATTTGTACATATCTGTGGGGTAGGCCTATGTCATGCTATGTGCTTTGTGGAAACATCCACAACTATTCTGATAGAGCCTATGTTTTCTTCTCTACCTGATATCACAGGGGGAAGAAATCGCCTATTATTAGAACAATTACTAAAATATGAAAGAAAGAAAGGAATATAAAGTAGAGGTGGAGGGATAGAGTAGGGGAAAGGGAGGGGAGAGGAGCGAGTAGGCCAGGTCGGGGACGGATCGCGCTCGAAAGTACATTGTCACGCCATTTCATATTGTCCGTTGGAACTATTTGCGTCGAGCAATAGGTTGGGGTCAAAATTTTGCATTAAGTTGCAGCTCTACCCTTGCTATGGAGTAAATTGTGATCGAGTCCGTGGATAAAGTTCGTGGTGGGAAAGGTTTCATTCTGGCATTAAGAACCCCACACCATCTACATTGATATAATCGTTAACCAAGGCTGTACTCGGATACCCAAAGCAGCCCCGGTCTTCAAAAATTGCCAACAAACCAATAGTTTAGTACACTATTGCTTTGTTTAGATTGAATAAGTGAAGGTTTAAGAATTCTATAATACGTTTCCATCATCATCATCATCAGGGGTTAGTTTGCCCTCCGAAGGAGGGCAAATGAGCCCTCCCAGGAGAGCTGGCCGCCATCACAACAAGGTGATCTTCGACCATGGGGCAAGAACGGTAAAAAGGTGATTGTACTTTAATTGGAGGATAAAGGGGAGATTATGTGATTTATAATTTAGTGGGGCACCGGATCAACAAGGCCACCCAGGGCAAGACTCCTTGCGGCTCGCTCAGAGCACCTACGAAATACCACCTATTTATTTATAAAAGAATATGTACAAAAAATATAGATATCAAAAATTACAGTTTTTCAATAATGTCTTGATGCTTTCTTGATGAACAAAATAGTATAAAATATAACAGAAGTATCAAAATTTGCCTAGAAAATACACTGTAGAAAGGTTTGAAGAAGGTAGTGAAACAGTTCTTTACGTAGATGTCAGTTGATGTCATATTTTCTTCTTTCTTGATGGTCGAAGAAGAAGCGTAGGTGGTGTAGAGGGAAGGAGGGGAAAGGTGGGTGGGGGAAATGAAGGAGGGAGAAGGGGAGAAAGGGGGGGGGGGGGGTGTTGTGACAGATGTCAGGTACTGTATGAGAAGTTAAGAAATTTAGGGTTCCCCTGACCGTGGCCCATCACCCCGAGCGAGCCGGTGTAACCTTTACTCCTCAGGCAGACTAAACCACAGGGCCAAGGATTTGGTTGTTTTGGCAGAATTTAAAAAGTGTAGTGTAGAAAAATTAATGACTTAGTAAATAATATCTTAGTAAATGACGCTGGTTTGTGACATTGGGATGAGATGATTGTAATTTAGGGTGGGTATGTGTCAGGTGGGATGAGGTGGGTGATGTTTGGATGGGCATCATGATGGAGAATTTGGAGTGCCAAGCTTTGGGGAAGGGGAATCGATCGGCGACGTTGCCTCCGGGTAACTGGTGTCATTAAAATGTCATATGTCAGTGGAAGTCGATTAGTAACTAATGTCTGGAGGGTTCGTAGTCGGAGTTTGTGGAGATGATGGAATATTGGAGGGAGAGTCTTGGGGTAATTGATAAGATTGCTGTCGTAGGGAAGAGGAAGGCCAAATGCCACCTTCAATGCAAGGTGTTCCATTGATCTAATAATTTTATATTGAGGCAAAGTTGCCCCAATCCAGGCCAAGGAACAATAACTCAAAAGCGGGCGGATAAAAGTTTTAAATGTGAAAATAATTTGGAGGGCGTTAAGGCCCCAAGAGGTTCCTTTCAGTTTACGTAAGAGTTGCATCCGTTGGCGAGCTCTTTGTGCTTGTTGGAGGAGATGAGGTCTCCAAGAAAGGCGACGATTTAAGGTTATTCCCAAATATACTGCTTGGCTGGAAGGGGTAATGACTTCGTTGTAAATCTTTATGAAAAATGGGTTGTAGTGGCTGATGGGATTGTGGAAGCCAAAGACGATTAGTTGGGTTTTTGCAATGTTAATGCTGAGGTGCCATTTAGATAGCCAAGTAATCAGTGTATTTAGGAATGTTTGCAGGCGAACGGAGAGAGTAGTTAAATTATTGGCAAATGTGAGGATGGCAGTGTCGTCTGCAAATTGGAAAAGGTGGGAAAATTGGTTAGGTTGGGGCATATCGTGCACATAGATGAGGTAGAGGAGAGGGGAAATTGGTGAGCCTTGTGGAACACCTGAGAATAGGTTAAATGTATGCGACGACGCAGAGCGGATTTGAATGAAGGCCCGTCTGTCTAATAAGAAGTTACTAAGCAGACGAACCATTGAGAGGGGAAGGTTGAGATTAAATAATTTAAAAATGAGACCTCTTTGCCATACTAGATCGAAGGCCTTTTCAAGATCTAGTAGGAGTAAGGCTGCAGGAAAGCCGGAATTGATGTGAGGAGTGACGAGGCTTACCAATCGAAATATTTGAGTTTCGGTGGAGAATTTGGGACGAAATCCTGCTTGAGATGGGGGAAAGATGTTGGAGGTGTTTAGGAAGGCGTAGAGGCGGCGGGCAATAATTGCTTCAAAGAGTTTAGAAAAAACAGAGAGCAGGCTGATCGGCCGATAGGATGACAGTAATGACGGGGGTTTACCAGGTTTAAGGAAGAGTATAATTTTGGCTGTCTTCCAGTGTGAAGGGAAGTTACCTGTATATAGAATGAATGTATAGGCAATGGCTAGAAAGTGGAGGAAGATGAGGGGAGCTTGTTTGATATGGAGATATACCACCCCGTCTGTTCCGGGAGCAGTATTTCGTCTTTTGCCTAGCTGGAACTTAATGTCGTCTGCCGTTATAGGTTGGTTCAGTGGTGAAATGGGATTTAATGTCGGAAGATGGTCAAAACTGGGGGTCAGGTGGGGGAGTTGGGGGTCTGTTATCTCGCTAACGGCCGTATAGTCTGAGTAGTTGTGTCGAATTTGGGGTGCGTCGCTGTAGATGTCAGTAAAGTATTTGGCAAAGGTGTCTGCTTTGTCTTGGTCAGAGAATAAATGGCCGTTGGGCCCTTGGATAGGGTACTGGCTTTTCGAGGTTTTTTGACCAGTGAGGAGTTTGAATTTGTTCCAGAAGGGGCGAGCTTTATGTTCCTGAGCTAGGCTCGAGCAGGCGTCGATCCACTTCTTTTTCTTAATGGCTTTTATATAGGACCTGGCATGTCGTTGGTATTGTCTGTGTTTCGTCAGTAAGTCTGGGTCAAATGTCCTGAGATAGGCCCTATAATAGCTGCGAGAGAGTTTGAGAAGTTGGATCGCTTTGGCCGGAATAGGCGGCTTGCTCGGAGTAATTTTGGTCTTGGGGATGTGAAGTAGGTCAGCGTTAGTTAGGGTGGTCTCCAAGAGGGTAATCAGAGTTTGTAATTCATTGCCATTTTGGGGGATTATTGCCTCGGAAAGAGATTCTTTGATAAAAGAGCGATAAGCTTCCCAGTTTGTTTTTAAATAATTAGGTCTCATAAATGATGGGGGAGGTTCTGAGGGGGAACGGGGGAGGGAAGCTTAATAAAGAAGGGGTCATGGTCATTACTGCCGATGCCTGCGAGTTGGATGGAGCAGTTGTGGGCTAGTGTAGAAGAGACTATTGTAATTTCAGGGGTGGACTGCGTTCGCATCATGGTGTGGGGAGGAATGGGTATACGGTGTCCATTCATGGTATTAATAATGTCTTCCAGGTGGCGTCTGTCATGGATCAGGAGACTATTTATATTAATGTCGGCAGCAAACACATAGTGACGAAAATTGGCATCTATAAAATTAAAATAATCTAGAGGAGGGGATGATCTTGGGGAACTATATGTTGTGGCGACTATTACTGGAGTGGAGGGAAAGTGTACCATGACAGACAGGAATTCTGGAATATGGAGGAATCGTTGCGGTTGGAGTAGGCGGGAGGGAAATAGGTTATGTACACCTATAGCTACCCCTCCACGAGCTATATTGGGACGGTCGGCACGATAAAGGGTATAGTGAGGGAATATGGGGTGATGAGTAGGTTTGAGGAAAGTCTCGTTGAGTAGAAATATAGCAGGGTTATAGGTTTGGATGAGAAGATCAAGAACAGGACGGTTAGCGGGTAGGGAACAAATGTTAAAGTAGAGGATACCAACAGATGCAACTCTATTGTGGTGTAAAGCCATTATTAATTTAAACATTGTTCATTGGCCTGAATAGAAAATGGACTTTTTGTCCCGAGGTAGTGGCCTGCATGCTTAGGCCAAACGTGGTACGAGCAGCAAAATTAAGAATTTCCAGTACCCGGGGTCGTTCGAAAGGGAGAAGGTTCTGTAGGCATATGGCCTGGAAGCGGATCATATCCTCGATAGATGGGGGGCAGGGGGAAACAGATGATTGAGGGGGTGTAATGGGATCAATGGTGCGGACAGGGGCAGTTAATTCAGGTTTCGATTTGTCGACTGTCGGGCGGTTGGGGCATCGGTGGGAGTAGGCGGGGTGGGTTCCTTGGCATTGGGTACATTTAGGGGGAAGTTGAAGGTTAGGGCAGTGGCGGGTAGCGTGGGGTTGGCCGCAATGTGCACAAACCGGTTGTCGAATAGGGCAGTGTTCGGTTGAATGCGAGTTAAAGACCTGACATCGGTCACAACGTAGAGGGGCAGGGGTTGAAGTACGTGAGGGCTCCACTCTGTGGCGCTGCCAATAAATATAGGCGCCCTCAGAGAGGAGATGGTCGATGGTTGTACGGTCGGCAGTGAGGACCCGTACAAGTGAGGTAGGGCCTTGGGGATTTTTGATGCGGATCGCTTTAGTGATATTGGGGTTGTGGTATTGTAGTTCCTGAAGGACGTCACTATCGGAGTAGGTAATATCTACACCGTAGATGACCACAGAGAGGAGGGGTGGGCGTCGGATGAAGGGGGGGGGGGAGGAGATGATTTGGGTGGGAGGAGCTCAAGAGTGACACGGTCTCCTAGGCGGGCTAGGCCCATCTTGTTTATGAGGGTGGCTTTGGCATCCCCTCGAGTCTTGAGAATGATGCCATGGGGTTGCGGGATTAATTGGATGATGGATGTGGCTGGGAGAAAGGTTCGTAGAATGTTAGCAATTCGTCGAATGTCGGGTCGGGGTTCAGAGAAGTTGCAAAGTTTGTAGGTAAAAGAAGAGACTTGGGGTGTAGTGGTGGTAGAAGGTAGGGGTGCAGAAGGATAGGTAGTAGTAGGAGGAGTTTGGTGGCTCATTAGAGGAGGAGGATATGGGAGAGTGGGGTTGGGTAGGCCTAACAGGGGAGTAGGTTGAGAGGAGGAAGATGGTAGAGAATAATTAGGAATGTGTGAGGGGAAATTAAATTGAAAGGGGGCAAAATTGGAGGGAGAAGTTTGAGAATTCGGGGGATAATTGGGTGTTGACATGATTGGTGAGGGGTAGGAAGTGAAGGTTGTGTTAGAGCTAGGGTTGGTAGGAGCAGCAATTGTGGCATAGGTAGTGGTAGGTTGAGAGGAAAGACTGACTGTGCAGGACGTGAGTGGGGGGTAGGTTGTAGGGTCAGTGGTAGGAGGAGGGTTAGGGAGCACTAGGTTAGGGGAAATTGTCGAATAGTCACCTCCACACACGATGTCGAAGCGGGAGTTGATCGTTGGAGCGGTGGTCTTCCTTCTGGGACGGCTGCGGCGGGAAGAGCTGTTGCTGTGGTTCGAGTCATCCTCGGAATCGGACGCTCCAGCAGGGCGGATGTCCTCTTCTTCGGATGGCTCGGTTGGCACACCCTCCATAGGCTCTCCCTTTCGCTCTCGGTCTCGGGTCCTCTTCTTTCTATTGCGTCTCTTTCTGCTAGGGGAAGTAATGGAGCTCCCCCTAGAGCCGGTATGTCCCGGCATCAGGACGGTCGTCTGTAGTCTGTAGGTATTTGTTTTACTTTCCTGAAGTCTGAAGTCAATATAAAGTAGTGGATTTGTAGCTTCTTAGAACTTATAGTTCGCTCAAAAGTGAAGTTGGAAATCGTCAAATGATGTTATTTCAGTATATGATGTCGAATAAAAATAACTAAGTTTTAGTGTTTTTCTGTCAACACTAAAAATAAAATGTCGCTGTTGGCAACAATGCTCTATTGTTGTCCGGTGATTCGGCAGTCGTATTTACAGCCGAATATTCCCGAACGTAAATTTGTCTAGGTAATACGTTTCCAATTATGTACTTACTTATATTACCAGAAGTATCAGCAATGTATGAGTGTTCTTATCCAATGCAATGATACATGTAATGTTCTGAATAACTGTGGTCCTATTTAGCAATGCACAAATCGAAATATTTTTTTTCGTCAAAGCAAGTTAATGTTAGTTGATTACGTGAGTTTCTGGGCTACTTTGGTACAAAACGTTTGCTCTGTCTTTAATGTGAGATCGCCTCGACACAGTCGCTGGTTACGGACACAGCGCAACGCAGCGGGAACTCTTCTCAACATTGATTTTGCTAAGCTTTAGAAATAGACCATTAGATGGCAGTGCAGTTGGTATGAGTGTACTGCCATCTAGTGTTCGTTTTGTAAAGACAGGCTTCGACGTTTTAGGCTGTGGTTTTAGGTGTTGAAGTCAGGGACAAGCAGGCCTTGGAAACTAAGCGTCGGTTTGGCAATGTCCAGATCAGGGGGTGTCAACCAGATAGGGATCATTTGGCACCTTCGGTGTAGTAGCACGTGCCAGTCGTATGGAGCGCTGTATGTCGTGTATATCGTGTTGCCAACATGCATTTGTATTGTAATGTATTTTTTATTCATCCGTTCAATCATGTAGTGTACATTGTACAATGATACAGGACACGTCAATTCACAAATTATACTAATACTAATTTACAATCACAATAATAATATAGGCCTACACAAGGATAACCTTACATCATTTAGTCCTATGAATACATAACTATTGATATTCTAAAAACTCTTTAACTGAGTAGAAGCAGTGCTCCAGCAAGAACTCTTTAGTTTTTATTTTGAACTTTATGTAATTTGCTGTACTTTTAATATTATTTGGCAAATGATTATACAGCGTTATAGCTGCATGGAATACACCATTTTTACATAGTGTTGTATTTGCAGCATGTACATGAAGATTGTTCTTTTGCCTGGTCTGGTAGTTATGTATATTTGAATTCATCTCAAAGATATCCTCATTTCCTAAGCTTTGTTTGACAAATAATAGAAGTTCAAAGATGTAAATACATGGCAAAGGTAAAATTTTCAGTTGTTTAAACAGAGGCTTACATGTATGCAATCTAGTAGTTCCTTTCATTGTCCTAATTATTCTTTTCTGGATAATAAAGATTTGGTGAGCAGCAGGTGAATTTCCCCAAAATATGATTCCATATTTCATAAGCGAATAGCAATAAGCAAAATAAGTACTAAGAACAGTTCTCCAGCTAGTCGATTGTCTTAATACTCTTAATGCATAACAACTTGAGCTTAGTTTCTTGGCAAGTTTAGTGGTATGAGAGTTCCATTTTAGGTCATCCTGCAACCAAAGGCCTAAGAATTTAGTAGAAGAGGCGTTACCAATTTTAAGGTCATTTAAGATTATGGAGGGAGAATTAATACTTTTATTCTGAGCTGTGTGAAAGTTAAGAACCACTGTTTTACTAGTGTTGATAAGGAATCCATTATTGTTGAACCATAAGGACAGCTGACCTGTTACTTCCTCTACTGATTTTTGAAGTTCAGTGTCATTTTCACCCCTCATCAAAACACTTGTATCATCTGCGAATAGTACAGTTTTAAATGCAGGTATCTGAGATGGCAAGTCATTTACGTAAATGAGAAAAAGTAGTGGCCCTAGAACGGACCCCTGCGGAATGCCATACTTCAAAAACATAGGATCTGAGTGGTAATATTTAAATATGTTTGTGGTATTTTCTAAACTTTTTTGTTCGACGATCTGTTGGCGATTATTTAAATATGACTGAAACCACTTACTAGCGATACCCCTGATACCATATTGATGGAGTTTATCAATTAGTATCTGATGATTTATCACATCAAAAGCTTTAGACAGGTCCAAAAACAGGCCACATACTCTCTTCCTTTCATCAAGTGACTCAAAAGCAGGATTTAAAAATTCATAAATTGCGGACATTGTTGATTTTCCTTCTCTAAAGCCATGTTGAGAGTCAGTTAACAATTTATATTTGTTTATGAAGCTAATTAGACGGTTGTACATTATCTTCTCTAAAATTTTTGAAAATATCGACAGTAAAGAAATAGGTCTATAATTGGTTACGTTTTCTCTATCTCCCCCTTTAAATAATGGAATTACTTTTGCAATTTTAAAGATATCTGGAAATATTCTTGACATGAGAGATTGGTTACAGAGGTGTGTTAAGGGGGTAATTATATTTTGGATACATGATACAACGTTGTAATTAAATTGCAAACATATCACTATATTTAGTCAATAAATATACACATAATTCCTAATTGACATTTCCTTGCAATTATCTTGCTCACAGACGATAATTACGGCACTTATCATTAAATAAACATTATTTTTACTGGGTTGGCGGCACTGACCATGCCATGGCGGCTCTATTTATGTGTTATATGTAATAATATTGGCCGTATACAAATAAGCTAATGTTGTGTTCTATCTCATCTTTCTTATATCAAATTGTCTTCGTGGTAATGAGAAGTGAACAGTTCTTCTTCTTCTTCTACGCCAAGTAAGTACGCTTATTTTAAGAATTTAAGTAAAAACGTGTTTCTGCGTGTGCAAAATATACCGTAGCCTAGTTTTGAATTTATATTAGACGCAGTGTACAGGTGACATTCCACTTGACATATTAATTAACTTTCACTATTATTTTTCCCACAGGTAGGCCTACCAAATTCTGGGAACAAACAAATCGTAAATTGCTGTTCTCGAAATAGCAGAGGAATGTGGCAATTAGGCCTACTCTCCTTAGAAATGACCAGGTAAGAGTCTATGTTTCCGTAATATTTTCAACTTGATTACATCTTGCAGAGATACGTCCAGTACCATGAGCCTATTGCATATGTGTACTCAAGTTCTTGAGGTGTGTTAATAATTCATTTTACATTGCGGTAGATTAAAAATGTCATGATTCTTGACAACGTGTCGAAGCTTTAATATTTTCACCTTCCTTGAATTTCAAATTATTATTGGTACCGTATTCAAAAAAGATCAGTTCTTGTACATGTTAGCTACTGGTGCTGTGGAAAGTACCTATTCAATTGGTAGAATAGGTAGTAATGCCATTACTAATGTAGAACTGTAATGTTCTGCGACCCAAATACCATTCAAATGCACCTGTCCTCCTCTAATAAGCCAAGAACAAACAAATGTGTAGATGTGTTTCCTTGCATATTCATGCTATGGGCACTTTGTATTTATTTTTGTAGATACACAGGAAAATAAGCTGTACGGTTTATGTTATGGTAGGAATGCAGTGTTTGGGCTGGGTGTTCAGTTGGTCGAATTGGTAGTAATGGCAATACTGATGTAGGACTGTAATTACAGGTTATTAATACTTAACATTCACCCCCATGGTCTAATGGGTTTAATGGCCTAGGATCATATAGTCTTACCAATGTGTAACTATATTCATTAAGTTAATGTGTTCTTGTCCTGTGGAACGAAGTCCAACGTGAATATACTTTTGCTAAGTCATGGTGCTAAAGTAGTCGACTCGTGTAATGTTCTGCGACCCAAATACCATTCAAATGCACCTGTCCTCCTCTAATAAGCCAAGAACAAACAAATGTGTAGATGTGTTTCCTTGCATATTCATGCTATGGGCACTTTGTATTTATTTTTGTTGATAAACAGGAAAATAAGCTGTACGGTTTATGTTATGGTAGGAATGCAGTGTTTGGGCTGGGTGTTCAGTTGGTCGAATTGGTAGTAATGGCAATACTGATGTAGGACTGTAATTACAGGTTATTAATACTTAACATTCACCCCCATGGCCTAATAGGTTTAATGGCCTAGGATCATATAGTCTTACCAATGTGTAACTATATACATTAAGTTAATGTGTTCTTGTCCTGTGGAACGAAGTCCAACGTGAATATACTTTTGCTAAGTCATGGTGCTAAAGTAGTCGACTCGTGTAATGTTCTGCGACCCAAATACCATTCAAATGCACCTGTCCTCCTCTAATAAGCCAAGAACAAACAAATGTGTAGATGTGTTTCCTTGCATATTCATGCTATGGGCACTTTGTATTTATTTTTGTTGATAAACAGGAAAATAAGCTGTACGGTTTATGTTATGGTAGGAATGCAGTGTTTGGGCTGGGTGTTCAGTTGGTCGAATTGGTAGTAATGGCAATACTGATGTAGGACTGTAATTACAGGTTATTAATACTTAACATTCACCCCCATGGCCTAATAGGTTTAATGGCCTAGGATCATATAGTCTTACCAATGTGTAACTATATACATTAAGTTAATGTGTTCTTGTCCTGTGGAACGAAGTCCAACGTGAATATACTTTTGCTAAGTCATGGTGCTAAAGTAGTCGACTCGTGTAATGTTCTGCGACCCAAATACCATTCAAATGCACCTGTCCTCCTCTAATAAGCCAAGAACAAACAAATGTGTAGATGTGTTTCCTTGCATATTCATGCTATGGGCACTTTGTATTTATTTTTGTTGATAAACAGGAAAATAAGCTGTACGGTTTATGTTATGGTAGGAATGCAGTGTTTGGGCTGGGTGTTCAGTTGGTCGAATTGGTAGTAATGGCAATACTGATGTAGGACTGTAATTACAGGTTATTAATACTTAACATTCACCCCCATGGCCTAATAGGTTTAATGGCCTAGGATCATATAGTCTTACCAATGTGTAACTATATACATTAAGTTAATGTGTTCTTGTCCTGTGGAACGAAGTCCAACGTGAACATACTTTTGCTAAGTCATGGTGCTAAAGTAGTCGACTCGTGTAATGTTCTGCGACCCAAATACCATTCAAATGCACCTGTCCTCCTCTAATAAGCCAAGAACAAACAAATGTGTAGATGTGTTTCCTTGCATATTCATGCTATGGGCACTTTGTATTTATTTTTGTTGATAAACAGGAAAATAAGCTGTACGGTTTATGTTATGGTAGGAATGCAGTGTTTGGGCTGGGTGTTCAGTTGGTCGAATTGGTAGTAATGGCAATACTGATGTAGGACTGTAATTACAGGTTATTAATACTTAACATTCACCCCCATGGCCTAATAGGTTTAATGGCCTAGGATCATATAGTCTTACCAATGTGTAACTATATACATTAAGTTAATGTGTTCTTGTCCTGTGGAACGAAGTCCAACGTGAATATACTTTTGCTAAGTCATGGTGCTAAAGTAGTCGACTCGTGTAATGTTCTGCGACCCAAATACCATTCAAATGCACCTGTCCTCCTCTAATAAGCCAAGAACAAACAAATGTGTAGATGTGTTTCCTTGCATATTCATGCTATGGGCACTTTGTATTTATTTTTGTTGATAAACAGGAAAATAAGCTGTACGGTTTATGTTATGGTAGGAATGCAGTGTTTGGGCTGGGTGTTCAGTTGGTCGAATTGGTAGTAATGGCAATACTGATGTAGGACTGTAATTACAGGTTATTAATACTTAACATTCACCCCCATGGCCTAATAGGTTTAATGGCCTAGGATCATATAGTCTTACCAATGTGTAACTATATACATTAAGTTAATGTGTTCTTGTCCTGTGGAACGAAGTCCAACGTGAATATACTTTTGCTAAGTCATGGTGCTAAAATAGTCGACTCGTGTAATGTTCTGCGACCCAAATACCATTCAAATGCACCTGTCCTCCTCTAATAAGCCAAGAACAAACAAATGTGTAGATGTGTTTCCTTGCATATTCATGCTATGGGCACTTTGTATTTATTTTTGTTGATAAACAGGAAAATAAGCTGTACGGTTTATGTTATGGTAGGAATGCAGTGTTTGGGCTGGGTGTTCAGCTGGTCGAATTGGTAGTAATGGCAATACTGATGTAGGACTGTAATTACAGGTTATTAAAACTTAACATTCACCTCCATGATCTAATAGGTTTAATGGCCTAGGATCATATTATAGTCTTACCAATGTGTAACTATATACTGAACCCTTATCATTGTGTCCAATAATAATGTTTCATATTATTAAAATCGCTGGAAATGCTAAATACATGATATGCTGGATATTTGAGCAAAATTGATGTAGCAAGCAATCTGGACTTGGTAAGACGGGCTACGTGCTGACTGGAAACTACCAATGCTATTCTTATATTTCTGAGAAAATCAGATATGACGCTGTGGCGTACGTGACCATCGACAGGCCAAAATGCTGGGTACAAGGCAAGGAGTGAGAGAGAGGAGAATAGTCGTGACGTCAAAATAAGGGCGGGATTTGTAAGGTCAGAACTCCGACGCCAACTTATCTGACCAATAAGAAAACATGACGCCAGAACATAGCGTCAGTGTGTTTTGCGCGCCAATCGGTTATAAAAAGATCTAGCGATCGGTTTGCGTGTTCGACGGCTGATTCGCGAACTATGAGAAAATACAAGATTTTTGAGAGGTCACACATAATTATAGGCCCATTACTTAAAATATTGAGGATCTATTTTCTCCCACCATTGAAACTTTAGGCTTTCTGTATATATACAAATGTCTGAGATGAACCGGGGCACTCCTAATTATTCTTCGACAGTCATTTTAAGACGTCCTTAAGACGGTATGGTTTTAAAATTCTAGTTGTGTGTCGACAACGAAGTTATAAATTTCATAAATTAACAGATGGCAATTAGCCATAGAATAGGGAAAGTCTACGATTCTGCATAGGACGATATGAGGAAATAAAATACTCATAACGCAGATAGAACAGTTTTTAAACTTTAATTTAATTGTGTTTTAACAGCAGCAAGATGACAACCATGGAGAGAAGACAACAAGTTTCATCCTCCATTACCATGAGTTTTATGGGCTAAAGGCCTAATGATGGGAGATGACGAGGCGGAAGGCCTCTGGAAAGCAGTTTAAGTGATGAGTATTAAAAAATTGATTTATTGATTTTGGACGAGGGGAATCGCGAGAGATGTGTGGAACTTTGTACAGATTTTATTTGTGTGGTTTAATTTAAATTTTAGGGTTTGATTTCTTAACTGACATGCGTGTAGTAAATTTTGGCATTGCGTGACAATTATGTTGTACAGTAAATTTTGTAACTTAAATGTTGTCCTTATGTATACGTAATTCTTATAGCGAAATGGTCGCATATGATTAACGTATCAATAAAAAGTGTAGCCATGAATGAGAACCTAGGAACGACAATGATAAATGGACTGAATTAATGATATGTTAAGCTAATTACTACGTGGGGGGAAAATTAGTGTTTTAGTTGCTTTGATAACTCGGGCTAAGTCCGATTCCAGTTATTAATTCTTTATTGTCATTTGGACATGACGTGTGTCATTTATCTGAGGGGTGTGCTGATTCATGCTACGACGAGATCTTCGAGAAATGTGCCACGTGTGTTTGGGTGTAAGTGATGATGATGAGGAGAGGTAAAGCCTGTCCTTGACTGCGACATCATTCCGGCAAATTAGTTACCCTTGGGGGTAAGTTTGACCTGGAGATGTGTTTCTTAAAAATCCCTGAGAGGATGTTTTGAGATAATGTGATATTTGTTTGTACGCGTTTAACAGGTGGCGATTAGCAAAGGTGCTGGACGCTGGCTATGGGCCAGAATCTATATTTAGCGTGGCACTAATTACTACGTGGGGGAAGAAATCAGCCACTCACTCGGAGATGCGATAATAGGCCCGGCTGTCTCCAGCTCGGTTATGACACCTTATAATAATAAATTTTATTTCAGCCAATGGCCATAATAGTAGGAATACCATACAAGTTCATTCGGTACAAAATTTTGTAATAGACATCTGACGTTCACCGCATGTTAATACATGATATCTCTCACACTGCCTCTTACATAAAATACACACGCAGTTTAAGTTTGGCTGGTGATACTTCTTTTCAGTGCAAACTTTATGGTGAAAACCGTGCACTGCCATTCGTGTCATCATATGACGGAGTTCATAATTCGAGTTCATCCACTCACAAGTCGTCATGGCATCTGTACAGTAGAAGTCAATCCAAATATGTCTCCTCTTGTCACGAAGTTCACTCAGTAAAGCATCATATGCTCCAGTGGCAGGCAGCATCCATTGATTTCTTAAATCTTCTATATAAAATTGCTCTTTGGCTAATACATATACAAGGCGAGAGGATGTGTATTTTGAAAGATTGAGTAACTTTTTTAAGTATACTGCCTTCACTCTTTCCATTTTCTTCAGATCATTCTTTGTCAGGTGTTGCCATATATTTTCCAATGCATATGCAACTATGGGAGTAATTTTGAGCTTAAATAACGCCATGCCTGTATCAAGGGACAATTTTCCGAGTTGTCTTATGTCATTCATTGCTACAATTGCTGTGTCAACTTTGTCTTGTATGTGCTTCGTAAATACAACTCCCTGTGTTTGAAATGTTACTCCTAAGTACTTAAAATTGTTCACTAATTGTAATCTTTTGCCTTTATATTCCAAATGATGATTGACTGACAGTCTACCTCCTTTTCTAAAGGCCATGAACATTGTCTTGTTTTCGTTCAATTTAAGTTCATTTTCATCCGCCCAGTTTACTAGTCTGTTGAAAGTCTCCTGTAACCTTTCAAGTGATGTGGATGTTAGCACCATGTCATCCGCATACATGTATATGGAGACATCTTGATCCTCTATAATCTGGGTCACATCCATGGTTGCAATATTGAACAGGAGAGGACTTAGTGGGTCCCCCTGTAGCACACCGATTGTCTGTTCAATGCAATGCGATTCCATTCTGTTGTCATCAATTCGTACTTGGTTACTGGTTAGGATATTTCTTATCAGTCTCGTTAAATAGTGCTGATGTCCTATCAGTGAATCTAGCTTCTCCAACATCTTCTTCCTGTTTACTGAATCAAACGCTTTCGAATAGTCGATAAATACCACATTCAACTTGCCTCTTCCGTGTCGTAAGGCTTCCTCAATGTCACCTTGAAGACATTTAATTGCATGTGTAGTTGACCTGCCTCTCCTAAATCCGAATTGTTCATCTGGAATTTGGTGTTCCGTTAGATCTGTCAGTCTCAATGTTAGTAGTTTTGTTAACAATTTAAATCCTGAGCATTCCAGAGCTATGCCTCGGTATGCATCTGGGCTACCTGCATCTCCCTTTCCCTTATACAAAACTTTAATTGTGGAGTGCCTCCACTTGTCCGGTATATTCGCTTGTATTAAGCACTGATTGAGAAGGGCCAACCAGTCTTCTTTCATTTCTTCAAAACTACCTTTAATGTGTTCATTAAATATCCTATCAGGACCACATGCTTTTTGGTTCTTCAACTGTTGCACAGCTAATTCGACCTCGCCACTTGTAAAGGGAACAATTACACTACTACTCTGGTGTTCGCCATTGTAAACTGGTCTTGTGTCATTTGCTTGTAACACTCTCGTAAAATGCTTTTCCCAATCCTCCATTGAGAGGTCTCTGGGAAATCGTGGTTGCCGTTCACTCAGAGCCTTGTAGGGGTGTCGTTTTGCTTCTTCCAACATTTTTGCTTCTTCCTTCTTATGGAATGAAGTTCTTGCATCTGTCAGTATGACTTTATATACTCTCCTTTTTTCTCCATATTTTAGTAGAGCCTCTTTTGACTGGTTTTGCCTTACTTCATGCAACGCTCTCAGTGCGTCTTTCCGTGCTTTGTAACACTCCACATTAAACCAAGGTTTTGCGCGTCTCTGGGATGGGCAGTACGGTTCTGCTGCTGTTTTGATTATATACTCTATACGCTCTAAAGCCATATTTAAGTCATCATCTTCCTGACAATAGGGTGCTCCTAATGTTTCCACTACAGCATTGTGAAGTCTTTCTTTGTTTATCTTCCTGATCAGATGATTATGCTTCTTGATGTTTGGCGATTCACCCCAAGCTTCTATTTCAAATTCCGCTTCCACTGGTATGTGCTTTCTTATAACAACGTCATCTCTCACTTTAGTATTAATGACCTTGGCGCGTTTCATGTTTGAAAAGATGAGATCGATGGTGCTACTACCATTGCTACATATGTAAGTTTTCATATGTGGATCATTGACAAGTGATAGGCCTTCACCCTGTAGAAAATTCAACACAGCTTTCGATTTGTTAGTAACCTGATCTATCCGACAATTGAAGTCCCCCGCTAAGATGATCATTCCGCTCCTATTTGCTTTCCGCAGCACAAAGTCAAGTTCCTCTATGATTTCTTCTTGTTTATAGTCCGGTTGAAAGTACGCACCGATCACTTCTAAAAATTTTGTTTCAATCATTATAACATTTGAGCTGCTATATAACGTTCTCGTTGGTGCAAGTTCTGGGTTTACTATACATGTTATCCCACCACTGGGTCTGACACCTTATGCTTGCTTTAAAGCCTAATGAGTTAAGGTTATTTTATTTGGTTTAATTTGGGGAGTTGCCATGTTGTCGATCCAAGTTTCTTTTATCATTACTACGACTTATTTGTTCATTGTTTTAAAACGCCAAATTTTCTGGCGTGAAAATTAAAATGTGTATTTTGTTGTTGTTGGCTCTTATTTTCAAGGCCATTGTATTCATTATAAATATAATTTGGCAACCGGCCAAACTTGTTCATGTCATGTTATGCTTTCCTAGTGTTTAAGGTATAAGACGGTAATTCCGCAGCCCTTATTTTAAATAATACACACGTGTATTTGGTTGTGGTAATCTAAGGTTAGAGCATGTCAGTAGTGTATATAATTATGTAATTGTTGTTCCCACATTTCCGTAATTCGTCCTTCGCAGTACGGAGTTCGTTCCCGAACCGACTGTTTTGGTCGGAGACGAGCGCCCGTCAAAATGCTCATTACTTGAACTAGTCTTAAAACCCGTGTCGCTCATAAATATTAAATTCTTGTACTATTTTATTTGTTTGTTATTTGGATCTTGTGATCCATTTCTTTTGTACTTTGAATTAAGTGACATTGCAGTCATAATGCTTATTTGACAGCTGTCATGCCGTGTTATCATGGTACGTCAGGCTGGCCAGTGTCAGATCTGTTCACGTGCGAGTGAACAATATAAGGGTGGTTTATCGATAAGTGTTTTATGTTTGATTCAGTTATTAAATTTTATTTGTTAGTAGATCCTGTTGTTTTCTTGGCTTTATAATAATTAGTTAACCTTATGAACCCTGGAAGTTTTGTAAATAGCATAAACCTCTAAATCACATTCACAAGAATCCATTACGACCCCGAAATTTTGAATCTTGTCTACATGCTATTTTCCAAGGGTATATAAGAGTTACTTTGGCTTCCGAACGTGTGGCATTTGTGTTTTAGAGTAAAAAAAAATAGATCACCGGCATGTGATAAGTTTACTAACGTAAGTTAGGCGAAGATAGTACCGCCAAATGTTTGAAAATATAAAGTCATGGAGTTTGCAATAAAGTAAATGTGGAACAAGTTAAGTGTTTGAACTTTGATTAAAATTAGAACAAACTGTTCCAGGCGCCCAATAAAATTAAATTAGCTTTGTGTAGTAAAGCCAAACTCAAAGAATTATTTGACAGGAAGGTTAGACCTTAAAAACTAATTAATACTCTATTAATTGGTTAAAATTTGTAAGTGAAATAAGGTCAGGAAGATTATAACTGAATCAAAGGGTTAAAATTAAATGGAATAATAAGTAAATTATACTCAGTGATGCTATAGTTTGTGGGAGTAATTTAAAGTAAATGAACAGAGTATGTAACGGGTTAATGTGTGTATATTTAATATATGTGAGCGCGCGTATCCAGGGCTCCGCCCTTATGTCATTTCCCTATGTCTCAAATATATTATTGTTGTGATGGCAACTCTTGGAGAAATCCGCGAAGTGATTGAATTAGCATCCGCTCGTACGCGAGAACAACTTAGTGAGATGAGAAAGGACATAACCAATGAAATACAGACACAGTTAGCGGCGAATAGTGAAGAAACGCAGACACAGTTAACGGCCAAAAATAAACAGTCGGCAGAAACGCAGACACAGTTGGCAGCAAATAATGTAGAAATGCAGAAACAGTTAGCGGCGAATAGTGTAGAAATGCAGACACAGTTAGCGGCAAATAGTGTAGAAATGCAGACACAGTTAAACACAAAACTATCCGAAGTTAACGAGAATATAAATCAGAAAATCGCTACACAAAACATTCTGGTTAGTGAACAATTACATAGGCAGTCCGAGAAAAACAATGAAATGTTAAACGCACAAGACGAAAGGAACACTCAAAATCTAGCTGCGCTAACGGTAGAAATCAAAGAGCACACAAAAGAACAGCTAATCCAATTAGCAAAGGATGTTAGCACTACCAATACCAAACAACTAGGAATAATAAAAGGTATCGAAGATTCGTTTAAAAAGGAAATTAAAGGAATGGATGAGACTGTTATGGCAAAACTAGCACAAATCGAGCAAGCGTGTTTGACCAACTCATCTGAGATTAAAGAAGCACACACAAACTTAGAAAAAAGGTTTGAGAAGATTGAACGAGGGACACAGGGTATGCAAGATCAGATAATTACAGTAGATAACAATATCACGGGCTTAGTGACGGAACTCAACAAATTAGAAATACAATCAATTGAGAAATGGAAAAAGTTAGAAATTGACCAGGAAGAAATTAAACAAACATTAGAACAGAACAACATTTCTCTGGGAGAAAGGATAGATAAACTCGAAGATAATCAGGAGGCTAATCAACAGGAAGTCGAAAAACACATTGTTAAATTGAAGGATACTATTAGAAAAGATTGGACCAAGATGAGCGCTGATTCGAAAGATGAACGGCTCGCAGTAAGCAAGAAGCTAGGGGAAAATAACGCGAAAATACAGGCGTTAGAAGAAAATATGAAGTTAAGATTTCAAATTCAAGAGGACCGCATGATAAAATCGGAGTTGCAGTCACTTGGACATAATACGATGTTTGCGACACTAATGGAAAAGGGGAAAGGGGAGAATGCGGAAAGAGAGCACACAGTAGACAGCCACGAGCTTGGGCAAAGTCCAAGAACGATAGACACGCAAGCATTCCAGAATTATGAGGGTCGTAGCTCGACACCTCAAAACACACAACTTCCCACGCAAGTTATACAAGTCATCCGTGGAAACGAATTTAAACCGAATAAGTTTTTACCAGAGAGCGGAGGGACACCTAAAGCTTTCTTAAGAGAACTGACAGAATATTTTTCGGACCAAAATGTTAGCTCAACGCGACAATTAAGAATGGTTGACATTTTTTTGGCGGGCTCAGCACTTACCTGGTATCTTGGAAATAAGAACACATTTAAATCAATGGAAGGTTTCCACAAGGCCTTCCTAAGCAAATACTGGAGTGGGTCATATCAACAAAGCTTGCGAATGGACTTATACTCGCGCAAATACCATTCCACGCATCAGACGAAATATGCAGATTTTTTCGCCATGCAACTTGTCAAATTGCAAGATCTTGATAATCCCCCGAGCGAAATGGAGCTAATAACTACTATAGGAAAACAGATGCCTATTAGCGTTCAGCAATTCTTGGTGGCGGCAAATATTACGACCGTGGTCCAGGCAGAAGAGGTATTAAGGAGGATAGATGAAACCACTAATTACATCAACCCGAGAGAGAAGAGACAGATAGAGTAAGTTAATGCAGTCGAAGTAGTCAAGACACCGAACAAAAACACGAGGTCGCAAGCTACAAACACTGGGGATAATCAAAGACGGCAGAGCACCGAAGAATATGAGCCGAGATCTCAACCGAGATACGAAAATAGGGACAGAAACCATAACAATCAGGAAGAAACTAACCGCTACCGGAACACAAACAATCAGCAGTGGCGAGATAATAGGAGATACCAAACGTCATACAATAGGAATAATAATAATAACGCACCTTATAATCGGGGATGGCGTGGAGGACAGTATAATCAACAATATAGGCCCAGGGACAATAGGCGTTACAACCAACAACATAACGCACAGGATAACCAGCGGTTTAACGAACAATCGGATCCAAGGGGTGATCAGAGAAATTGGAACGAGAGACACGCTGATTCACAACAGGACCTGGAGAATCCACGTAACATAGAGGGAAACAAAAAGGATAAATGGGAAAGAGCAATAGATCGGCGGAAGAATCCCGACAACCACGAGGAGGAAAACGGAACACATCAAATGTTGGAGGCCATGAATGTAGAAACCCAGAGATATTTGGAGGAGGTGCATGGAGAAGAAGAAAATAGAGCAGCCGACAATAGGAAACAGAAGAATAGCAGGAGAGATTCGCAGGCCGTGTCAGGCAAGGGTCTCGAAATATGGTGAAAAAAGTTATTGTACGGGAATAGGAGAAGAAGAAGGGAGAAGGAAGAAGATGGCAACGCGGGGGAGAAGAAGGAGATGACATCACGGTAAAATGGAGAAGAGACAGGAGCGGCTCAAGGAAGTTCAACCAGGGGTTACGAATTTAGGTAACAACGCCTACAGAGTCTGAGAGGTGAGCACAGGAAACATGGCAGTGTATAATATTTCAAATTTAAAATTGTATCATCAGAGAGAGCCATACGAACCGAGAAATAATGTTACTGCGCCAAATTAAACATTCGCGTGATAACATACAACAAAAGATACGGGGGTACTCTAGTGGTGAATGCGCTCGAAAGACGGCTCTGACGTGTTTACAAATTCAGGCGGAAGTTGTAAATCAGCAATGTTGATGTTTTGAAAGAGTGAGAAGGGAGACGAGTAGCGAGGAAAGACGCCGGAGGGCATAAGCGTAAAGGAATTTCCTAATGAGTTTGGAGCGAGACGGCTACTGAAACAGACAGAGGCGGACAGTCATTATATTTTGAGGGTGACCAGCAACTTCAAATTTGAGCCAGAAAAGTAGGGGATGTGAAATTCTACTTCATATTGAGTTCGAATTTCATCAACTAAGGGTCAGATGAACCCTTATCATTGTGTCCAATAATAATGTTTCATATTATTAAAATCGCTGGAAATGCTAAATACATGATATGCTGGATATTTGAGCAAAATTGATGTAGCAAGCAATCTGGACTTGGTAAGACGGGCTACGTGCTGACTGGAAACTACCAATGCTATTCTTATATTTCTGAGAAAATCAGATATGACGCTGTGGCGTACGTGACCATCGACAGGCCAAAATGCTGGGTACAAGGCAAGGAGTGAGAGAGAGGAGAATAGTCGTGACGTCAAAATAAGGGCGGGATTTGTAAGGTCAGAACTCCGACGCCAACTTATCTGACCAATAAGAAAACATGACGCCAGAACATAGCGTCAGTGTGTTTTGCGCGCCAATCGGTTATAAAAAGATCTAGCGATCGGTTTGCGTGTTCGACGGCAGATTCGCGACCTATGAGAAAATACAAGATTTTTGAGAGGTCACACATAATTATAGGCCCATTACTTAAAATATTGAGGAGCTATTTTCTCCCACCATTGAAACTTTAGGCTTTCTGTATATATACAAATGTCTGAGATGAACCGGGGCACTCCTAATTATTCTTCGACAGTCATTTTAAGACGTCCTTAAGACGGTATGGTTTTAAAATTCTCGTTGTGTGTCGACAACGAAGTTATAAATTTCATAAATTAACAGATGGCAATTAGCCATAGAATAGGGAAAGTCTACGATTCTGCATAGGACGATATGAGGAAATAAAATACTCATAACGCAGATAGAACAGTTTTAAAACTTTAATTTAATTGTGTTTTAACAGCAGCAAGATGACGACCATGGAGAGAAGACAACAAGTTTCATCCTCCATTACCATGAGTTTTATGGGCTAAAGGCCTAATGATGGGAGATGACGAGGCGGAAGGCCTCTGGAAAGCAGTTTAAGTGATGAGTATTAAAAAATTGATTTATTGATTTTGGACGAGGGGAATCGCGAGAGATGTGTGGAACTTTGTACAGATTTTTTTTGGTGTGGTTTAATTTAAATTTTAGGGTTTGATTTCTTAACTGACATGCGTGTAGTAAATTTTGGCATTGCGTGACAATTATGTTGTACAGTAAATTTTGTAACTTAAATGTTGTCCTTATGTATACGTAATTCTTATAGCGAAATGGTCGCATATGATTAACGTATCAATAAAAAGTGTAGCCATGAATGAGAACCTAGGAACGACAATGATAAATGGACTGAATTAATGATATGTTAAACTAATTACTACGTGGGGGGAAAATTAGTGTTTTAGTTGCTTTGATAACTCGGGCTAAGTCCGATTCCAGTTATTAATTCTTTATTGTCATTTGGACATGACGTGTGTCATTTATCTGAGGGGTGTGCTGATTCATGCTACGACGAGATCTTCGAGAAATGTGCCACGTGTGTTTGGGTGTAAGTGATAATGATGAGGAGAGGTAAAGCCTGTCCTTGACTGCGACATCATTCCGGCAAATTAGTTACCCTTGGGGGTAAGTTTGACCTGGAGATGTGTTTCTTAAAAATCCCTGAGAGGATGTTTTGAGATAATGTGATATTTGTTTGTACGCGTTTAACAGGTGGCGATTAGCAAAGGTGCTGGACGCTGGCTATGGGCCAGAATCTATATTTAGCGTGGCACTAATTACTACGTGGGGGAAGAAATCAGCCACTCACTCGGAGATGCGATAATAGGCCCGGCTGTCTCCAGCTCGGTTATGACACGTTATGCTTGCTTTAAAGCCTAATGAGTTAAGGTTATTTTATTTGGTTTAATTTGGGGAGTTGCCATGTTGTCGATCCAAGTTTCTTTTATCATTACTACGACTTATTTGTTCATTGTTTTAAAACGCCAAATTTTCTGGCGTGAAAATTAAAATGTGTATTTTGTTGTTGTTGGCTCTTATTTTCAAGGCCATTGTATTCATTATAAATATAATTTGGCAACCGGCCAAACTTGTTCATGTCATGTTATGCTTTCCTAGTGTTTAAGGTATAAGACGGTAATTCCGCAGCCCTTATCTTAAATAATACACACGTGTATTTGGTTGTGGTAATCTAAGGTTAGAGCATGTCAGTAGTGTATATAATTATGTAATTGTTGTTCCCACATTTCCGTAATTCGTCCTTCGCAGTACGGAGTTCGTTCCCGAACCGACTGTTTTGGTCGGAGACGAGCGCCCGTCAAAATGCTCATTACTTGCACTAGTCTTAAAACCCGTGTCGCTCATAAATATTAAATTCTTGTACTATTTTATTTGTTTGTTATTTGGATCTTGTGATCCATTTCTTTTGTACTTTGAATTAAGTGACATTGCAGTCATAATGCTTATTTGACAGCTGTCATGCCGTGTTATCATGGTACCCCACGTAGTAATTAGTGCCACGCTAAATATAGATTCTGGCCCATAGCCAGCGTCCAGCACCTTTGCTAATCGCCACCTGTTAATCGCGTACAAACAAATATCACATTATCTCAAAACATCCTCTCAGGGATTTTTAAGAAACACATCTCCAGGCCAAACTTAACCCCAAACACACGTGGCACATTTCTCGAAGATCTCGTCGTAGCATGAATCAGCACACCCCTCAGATAAATGACACACGTCATGTCCAAATGACAATAAAGAATTAATAACTGGAATCGGACTTAGCCCGAGTTATCAAGCAACTAAAACACTAATTTTCCCCCCACGTAGTAATTAGTTTAACATATCATTAATTCAGTCCATTTATCATTGTCGTTCCTAGGTTCTCATTCATGGCTACACTTTTTATTGATACGTTAATCATATGCGACCATTTCGCTATAAGAATTACGTATACATAAGGACAACATTTAAGTTACAAAATTTACTGTACAACATAATTGTCACGCAATGCCAAAATTTACTACACGCATGTCAGTTAAGAAATCAAACCCTAAAATTTAATTTAACCACACAAATAAAATCTGTACAAAGTTCCACACATCTCTCGCGATTCCCCTCGTCCAAAATCAATAAATCAATTTTTTAATACTCATCACTTAAACTGCTTTCCAGAGGCCTTCCGCCTCGTCATCTCCCACCATTAGGCCGTTAGCCCATAACACTGATGGTAATGGAGGATGAAACTTGTTGTCTTCTCTCCATGGTCGTCATCTTGCTGCTGTTAAAACACAATTAAATTGAAGTTTTAAAACTGTTCTATCTGCGTTATGAGTATTTTATTTCCTCATATCGTCCTATGCAGAATCGTAGACTTTCCCTATTCTATGGCTAATTGCCATCTGTTAATTTATGAAATTTATAACTTCGTTGTCGACACACAACGAGAATTTTAAAACCATACCGTCTTAAGGACGTCTTAAAATGACTGTCGAAGAATAATTAGGAGTGCCCCGGTTCATCTCAGACATTTGTATATATACAGAAAGCCTAAAGTTTCAATGGTGGGAGAAAATAGCTCCTCAATATTTTAAGTAATGGGCCTATAATTATGTGTGACCTCTCAAAAATCTTGTATTTTCTCATAGGTCGCGAATCTGCCGTCGAACACGCAAACCGATCGCTAGATCTTTTTATAACCGATTGGCGCGCAAAACACACTGACGCTAAGTTCTGGCGTCATGTTTTCTTATTGGTCAGATAAGTTGGCGTCGGAGTTCTGACCTTACAAATCCCGCCCTTATTTTGACGTCACGACTATTCTCCTCTCTCTCACTCCTTGCCTTGTACCCAGCATTTTGGCCTGTCGATGGTCACGTACGCCACAGCGTCATATCTGATTTTCTCAGAAATATAAGAATAGCATTGGTTGTGAAACTGTCGGTAGTTTCCAGTCAGCACGTAGCCCGTCTTACCAAGTCCAGATTGCTTGCTACATCAATTTTGCTCAAATATCCAGCATATCATGTATTTAGCATTTCCAGCGATTTTAATATTATGAAACATTATTAGTGGACACAATGATAAGGGTTCATCTGACCCCTAGTTGATGAAATTCGAACTCAATATGAAGTCGAATTTCACATCCCCTACTTTTCTGGCTCAAATTTGAAGTTGCTGGTCATCCTCAAAATATAATGACTGTCCGCCTCTGTCTGTTTCAGTAGCCGTCTCGCTCCAAACTCATTAGGAAATTCCTGTACGCTTATGCCCTCCGGCGTCTTTCCTCGCTACTCGTCTCCCCTCTCACTCTTTCAAAACATCAACATTGCTGATTTACAACTTTCGCCTGAATTTGTAAACACGTCAGAGCCGTCTTTCGAGCGCATTCACCACTAGAGTACCCCCGTATCTTTTGTTGTATGTTATCACGCGAATGTTTAATTTGGTGCAGTAACATTATTTCTCGGTTCGTATGGCTCTCTCTGATGATACAATTTTAAATTTGAAATATTATACACTGCCATGTTTCCTGTGCTCACCTCTCGGACTCTGTAGGCGTTGTTACCTTAATTCGTAACCCCTAGTTGAACTTCCTTAAGCCGCTCCTGTCTCTTCTCCATTTTACCGTGATGTCATCTCCTTCTTCTCCCCCGCGTTGCCATCTTCTTCCTTCTCCCTTCTTCTTCTCCTATTCCCGTACAATAACTTTTTTCACCATATTTCGAGACCCTTGCCTGACACGGCCTGCGAATCTCTCCTGTTATTCTTCTGTTTCCTATTGTCGGCTGCTCTATTTTCTTCTTCTCCATGCAACTCCTCCAAATATCTCTGGGTTTCTACATGCATGGCCTCCAACATTTGATGTGTTCCGTTTTCCTCCTCGTGGTTGTCGGGATTCTTCCGCCGATCTATTGCTCTTTCCCATTTATCCTTTTTGTTTCCCTCTATGTTACGTGGATTCTCCAGGTCCTGTTGTGACTCAGCGTGTCTCTCGTTCCAATTTCTCTGATCACCCCTTGGATCCGATTGTTCGTTAAACCGCTGGTTATCCTGTGCGTTATGTTGTTGATTGTAACGCCTATTGTCCCTGGGCCTGTATTGTTGATTATAGTGTCCTCCACGCCATCCCTGATTATAAGATGCGTTATTATTATTATTCCTATTGTATGACGTTTGGTATCTCCTATTATCTCGCCACTGCTGATTGTTTGTGTTCCGGTAGCGGTTAGTTTCTTCCTGATTGTAATGGTTCTTGTCCCTATTTTCATATCTCGGTTGAGATCTCGACTCATATTCTTCGGTGCTCTGCCGTCTTTGATTATCCCCAGTGTTTGTAGCTTGCGACCTCGTGTTTTTGTTCGGTGTCTTGACTACTTCGATTGCATTAACTAACTCTATCTGTCTCTTCTCTCTCGGGTTGATGTAATTAGTGGTTTCATCTATCCTCCTTAATACCTCTTCTGCCTGGACCACGGTCGTAATATTTGCCGCCACCAAGAATTGCTGAACGCTAATAGGCATCTGTTTTCCTATAGTAGTTATTAGCTCCATTTCGATCGGGGGATTATCAAGATCTTGCAATTTGACAAGTTGCATGGCGAAAAAATCTGCATATTTCGTCTGATGCGTGGAATGGTATTTGCGCGAGTATAAGTCCATTCGCAAGCTTTGTTGATATGACCCACTCCAGTATTTGCTTAGGAAGGCCTTGTGGAAACCTTCCATTGATTTAAATGTGTTCTTAAATCCAAGATACCAGGTAAGTGCTGAGCCCGCCAAAAATTTTTCAACCATTCTTAATTGTCGCGTTGAGCTAACATTTTGGTCCGAAGATTATTCTGTCAGTTCTCTTAAGAAAGCTTTAGGTGTCCCTCCGCTCTCTGGTAAAAACATATTCGGTTTAAATTCGTTTCCACGGATGACTTGTATAACTTGCGTGGGAAGTTGTGTGTTTTGAGGTGTCGAGCTACGACCCTCATAATTCTGGAATGCTTGCGTGTCTATCGTTCTTGGACTTTGCCCAAGCTCGTGGCTGTCTACTGTGTGCTCTCTTTCCGCATTCTCCCCTTTCCCCTTTTCCATTAGTGTCGCAAACATCGTATTATGTCCAAGTGACTGCAACTCCGATTTTATCATGCGGTCCTCTTGAATTTGAAATCTTAACTTCATATTTTCTTCTAACGCCTGTATTTTCGCGTTATTTTCCCCTAGCTTCTTGCTTACTGCGAGCCGTTCATCTTTCGAATCAGCGCTCATCTTGGTCCAATCTTTTCTAATAGTATTCTTCAATTTAACAATGTGTTTTTCCACTTCCTGTTGATTAGCCTCCTGATTATCTTCGAGTTTATCTATCCTTTCTCCCAGAGAAATGTTGTTCTGTTCTAATGTTTGTTTAATTTCTTCCCGGTCAATTTCTAACTTTTTCCATTTCTCAATTGATTGTATTTCTAATTTGTTGAGTTCCGTCACTAAGCCCGTGATATTGTTATCTACTGTAATTATCTGATCTTGCATACCCTGTGTCCCTCGTTCAATCTTCTCAAACCTTTTTTCTAAGTTTGTGTGTGCTTCTTTAATCTCAGATGAGTTGGTCAAACACGCTTGCTCGATTTGTGCTAGTTTTGCCATAACAGTCTCATCCATTCCTTTAATTTCCTTTTTAAACGAATCTTCGATACCTTTTATTATTCCTAGTTGTTTGGTATTGGTAGTGCTAACATCCTTTGCTAATTGGATTAGCTGTTCTTTTGTGTGCTCTTTGATTTCTACCGTTAGCGCAGCTAGATTTTGAGTGTTCCTTTCGTCTTGTGCGTTTAACATTTCATTGTTTTTCTCGGACTGCCTATGTAATTGTTCACTAACCAGAATGTTTTGTGTAGCGATTTTCTGATTTATATTCTCGTTAACTTCGGATAGTTTTGTGTTTAACTGTGTCTGCATTTCTACACTATTTGCCGCTAACTGTGTCTGCATTTCTACACTATTCGCCGCTAACTGTTTCTGCATTTATACATTATTTGCCGCCAACTGTGTCTGCGTTTCTTCACTATTCGCCGCTAACTGTGTCTGTATTTCATTGGTTATGTCCTTTCTCATCTCACTAAGTTGTTCTCGCGTACGAGCGGATGCTAATTCAATCACTTCGCGGATTTCTCCAAGAGTTGCCATCACAACAATAATATATTTGAGACATAGGGAAATGACATAAGGGCGGAGCCCTGGATACGCGCGCTCACATATATTAAATATACACACATTAACCCTTTACATACTCAGTTCATTTACATTAAATTACTCCCACAAACTATAGCATCACTGAGTATAATTTACTTATTATTCCATTTAATTTTTAACCCTTTGATTCAGTTATAATCTTCCTGACCTTATTTCACTTACAAATTTTAACCAATTAATAGAGTATTAATTCGTTTTTATGGTCTAACCTTCCTGTCAAATAATTCTTTGAGTTTGGCTTTTCTACACAAAGCTAATTTAATTTTATTGGGCGCCTGGAACAGTTTGTTCTAATTTTAATCAAAGTTCAAACACTTAACTTGTTCCACATTTACTTTATTGCAAACTCCATGACTTTATATTTTCAAACATTTGGCGGTACTATCTTCACCTAACTTACGTTAATAAACTTATCACATGCCGGTGATCTATTTTTTTACTCTAAAACACAAATGCCACACGTTTGGAAGCCAAAGTAACTCTTATATACCCTTGGAAAATAGCATGTAGACAAGATTCAAAATTTCGGGGTCGTAATGGATTCTTGTGAATGTGATTTAGAGGTTTATGCTATTTACAAAACTTCCAGGGTTCATAAGGTTAACTAATTATTATAAAGCCAAGAAAACAACAGGATCTACTAACAAATAAAATTTAATAACTGAATCAAACATAAAACACTTATCGATAAACCACCCTTATATTGTTCACTCGCACGTGAACAGATCTGACACAGACCAGCCTGACGTACCATGATAACACGGCATGACAGCTGTCAAATAAGCATTATGACTGCAATGTCACTTAATTCAAAGTACAAAAGAAATGGATCACAAGATCCAAATAACAAACAAATAAAATAGTACAAGAATTTAATATTTATGAGCGACACGGGTTTTAAGACTAGTTCAAGTAATGAGCATTTTGACGGGCGCTCGTCTCCGACCAAAACAGTCGGTTCGGGAACGAACTCCGTACTGCGAAGGACGAATTACGGAAATGTGGGAACAACAATTACATAATTATATACACTACTGACATGCTCTAACCTTAGATTACCACAACCAAATACACGTGTGTATTATTTAAAATAAGGGCTGCGGAATTACCGTCTTATACCTTAAACACTAGGAAAGCATAACATGACATGAACAAGTTTGGCCGGTTGCCAAATTATATTTATAATGAATACAATGGCCTTGAAAATAAGAGCCAACAACAACAAAATACAAATTTTAATTTTCACGCCAGAAAATTTGGCGCTTTAAAACAATGAACAAATAAGTCGTAGTAATGATAAAAGAAACTTGGATCGACAACATGGCAACTCCCCAAATTAAACCAAATAAAATAACCTTAACTCATTAGGCTTTAAAGCAAGCATAAGGTGTCATAACCGAGCTGGAGACAGCCGGGCCTATTATCGCATCTCCGAGTGAGTGGCTGAATTCTTCCCCCACGTAGTAATTAGTGCCACGCTAAATATAGATTCTGGCCCATAGCCAGCGTCCAGCACCTTTGCTAATCGCCACCTGTTAAACGCGTACAAACAAATATCACATTATCTCAAAACATCCTCTCAGGGATTTTTAAGAAACACATCTCCAGGTCAAACTTACCCCCAAGGGTAACTAATTTGCCGGAATGATGTCGCAGTCAAGGACAGGCTTTACCTCTCCTCATCATTATCACTTACACCCAAACACACGTGGCACATTTCTCGAAGGTCACGTCGTAGCATGAATCAGCACACCCCTCAGATAAATGACACACGTCATGTCCAAATGACAATAAAGAATTAATAACTGGAATCGGACTTAGCCCGAGTTATCAAAGCAACTAAACACTAATTTCCCCCCCACGTAGTAATTAGTTTAACATATCATTAATTCAGTCCATTTATCATTGTCGTTCCTAGGTTCTCATTCATGGCTACACTTTTTATTGATACGTTAATCATATGCGACCATTTCGCTATAAGAATTACGTATACATAAGGACAACATTTAAGTTACAAAATTTACTGTACAACATAATTGTCACGCAATGCCAAAATTTACTACACGCATGTCAGTTAAGAAATCAAACCCTAAAATTTAAATTAAATCACACAAAAAAAACTGTACAAAGTTCCACACATCTCTCGCGATTCCCCTCGTCCAAAATCAATAAATCAATTTTTTAATACTCATCACTTAAACTGCTTTCCAGAGGCCTTCCGCCTCGTCATCTCCCATCATTAGGCCTTTGGCCCATAACACTGATGGTAATGGAGGATGAAACTTGTTGTCTTCTCTCCATGGTCGTCATCTTGCTGCTGTTAAAACACAATTAAATTAAAGTTTTAAAACTGTTCTATCTGCGTTATGAGTATTTTATTTCCTCATATCGTCCTATGCAGAATCGTAGACTTTCCCTATTCTATGGCTAATTGCCATCTGTTAATTTATGAAATTTATAACTTCGTTGTCGACACACAACGAGAATTTTAAAACCATACCGTCTTAAGGACGTCTTAAAATGACTGTCGAAGAATAATTAGGAGTGCCCCGGTTCATCTCAGACATTTGTATATATACAGAAAGCCTAAAGTTTCAATGGTGGGAGAAAATAGCTCCTCAATATTTTAAGTAATGGGCCTATAATTATGTGTGACCTCTCAAAAATCTTGTATTTTCTCATAGGTCGCGAATCTGCCGTCGAACACGCAAACCGATCGCTAGATCTTTTTATAACCGATTGGCGCGCAAAACACACTGACGCTATGTTCTGGCGTCATGTTTTCTTATTGGTCAGATAAGTTGGCGTCGGAGTTCTGACCTTACAAATCCCGCCCTTATTTTGACGTCACGACTATTCTCCTCTCTCTCACTCCTTGCCTTGTACCCAGCATTTTGGCCTGTCGATGGTCACGTACGCCACAGCGTCATATCTGACTTTCTCAGAAATATAAGAATAGCATTGGTTGTGAAACTGTCGGTAGTTTCCAGTCAGCACGTAGCCCGTCTTACCAAGTCCAGATTGCTTGCTACATCAATTTTGCTCAAATATCCAGCATATCATGTATTTAGCATTTCCAGCGATTTTAATATTATGAAACATTATTAGTGGACACAATGATAAGGGTTCATCTGACCCCTAGTTGATGAAATTCGAACTCAATATGAAGTCGAATTTCACATCCCCTACTTTTCTGGCTCAAATTTGAAGTTGCTGGTCATCCTCAAAATATAATGACTGTCCGCCTCTGTCTGTTTCAGTAGCCGTCTCGATCCAAACTCATTAGGAAATTCCTGTACGCTTATGCCCTCCGGCGTCTTTCCTCGCTACTCGTCTCCCCTCTCACTCTTTCAAAACATCAACATTGCTGATTTACAACTTTCGCCTGAATTTGTAAACACGTCAGAGCCGTCTTTCGAGCGCATTCACCACTAGAGTACCCCCGTATCTTTTGTTGTATGTTATCACGCGAATGTTTAATTTGGCGCAGTAACATTATTTCTCGGTTCGTATGGCTCTCTCTGATGATACAATTTTAAATTTGAAATATTATACACTGCCATGTTTCCTGTGCTCACCTCTCGGACTCTGTAGGCGTTGTTACCTTAATTCGTAACCCCTAGTTGAACTTCCTTAAGCCGCTCCTGTCTCTTCTCCATTTTACCGTGATGTCATCTCCTTCTTCTCCCCCGCGTTGCCATCTTCTTCCTTCTCCCTTCTTCTTCTCCTATTCCCGTACAATAACTTTTTTCACCATATTTCGAGACCCTTGCCTGACACGGCCTGCGAATCTCTCCTGTTATTCTTCTGTTTCCTATTGTCGGCTGCTCTATTTTCTTCTTCTCCATGCAACTCCTCCAAATATCTCTGGGTTTCTACATGCATGGCCTCCAACATTTGATGTGTTCCGTTTTCCTCCTCGTGGTTGTCGGGATTCTTCCGCCGATCTATTGCTCTTTCCCATTTATCCTTTTTGTTTCCCTCTATGTTACGTGGATTCTCCAGGTCCTGTTGTGACTCAGCGTGTCTCTCGTTCCAATTTCTCTGATCACCCCTTGGATCCGATTGTTCGTTAAACCGCTGGTTATCCTGTGCGTTATGTTGTTGATTGTAACGCCTATTGTCCCTGGGCCTGTATTGTTGATTATAGTGTCCTCCACGCCATCCCTGATTATAAGATGCGTTATTATTATTATTCCTATTGTATGACGTTTGGTATCTCCTATTATCTCGCCACTGCTGATTGTTTGTGTTCCGGTAGCGGTTAGTTTCTTCCTGATTGTAATGGTTCTTGTCCCTATTTTCATATCTCGGTTGAGATCTCGACTCATATTCTTCGGTGCTCTGCCGTCTTTGATTATCCCCAGTGTTTGTAGCTTGCGACCTCGTGTTTTTGTTCGGTGTCTTGACTACTTCGATTGCATTAACTAACTCTATCTGTCTCTTCTCTCTCGGGTTGATGTAATTAGTGGTTTCATCTATCCTCCTTAATACCTCTTCTGCCTGGACCACGGTCGTAATATTTGCCGCCACCAAGAATTGCTGAACGCTAATAGGCATCTGTTTTCCTATAGTAGTTATTAGCTCCATTTCGATCGGGGGATTATCAAGATCTTGCAATTTGACAAGTTGCATGGCGAAAAAATCTGCATATTTCGTCTGATGCGTGGAATGGTATTTGCGCGAGTATAAGTCCATTCGCAAGCTTTGTTGATATGACCCACTCCAGTATTTGCTTAGGAAGGCCTTGTGGAAACCTTCCATTGATTTAAATGTGTTCTTAAATCCAAGATACCAGGTAAGTGCTGAGCCCGCCAAAAATTTTTCAACCATTCTTAATTGTCGCGTTGAGCTAACATTTTGGTCCGAAGATTATTCTGTCAGTTCTCTTAAGAAAGCTTTAGGTGTCCCTCCGCTCTCTGGTAAAAACATATTCGGTTTAAATTCGTTTCCACGGATGACTTGTATAACTTGCGTGGGAAGTTGTGTGTTTTGAGGTGTCGAGCTACGACCCTCATAATTCTGGAATGCTTGCGTGTCTATCGTTCTTGGACTTTGCCCAAGCTCTTGGCTGTCTACTGTGTGCTCTCTTTCCGCATTCTCCCCTTTCCCCTTTTCCATTAGTGTCGCAAACATCGTATTATGTCCAAGTGACTGCAACTCCGATTTTATCATGCGGTCCTCTTGAATTTGAAATCTTAACTTCATATTTTCTTCTAACGCCTGTATTTTCGCGTTATTTTCCCCTAGCTTCTTGCTTACTGCGAGCCGTTCATCTTTCGAATCAGCGCTCATCTTGGTCCAATCTTTTCTAATAGTATTCTTCAATTTAACAATGTGTTTTTCCACTTCCTGTTGATTAGCCTCCTGATTATCTTCGAGTTTATCTATCCTTTCTCCCAGAGAAATGTTGTTCTGTTCTAATGTTTGTTTAATTTCTTCCCGGTCAATTTCTAACTTTTTCCATTTCTCAATTGATTGTATTTCTAATTTGTTGAGTTCCGTCACTAAGCCCGTGATATTGTTATCTACTGTAATTATCTGATCTTGCATACCCTGTGTCCCTCGTTCAATCTTCTCAAACCTTTTTTCTAAGTTTGTGTGTGCTTCTTTAATCTCAGATGAGTTGGTCAAACACGCTTGCTCGATTTGTGCTAGTTTTGCCATAACAGTCTCATCCATTCCTTTAATTTCCTTTTTAAACGAATCTTCGATACCTTTTATTATTCCTAGTTGTTTGGTATTGGTAGTGCTAACATCCTTTGCTAATTGGATTAGCTGTTCTTTTGTGTGCTCTTTGATTTCTACCGTTAGCGCAGCTAGATTTTGAGTGTTCCTTTCGTCTTGTGCGTTTAACATTTCATTGTTTTTCTCGGACTGCCTATGTAATTGTTCACTAACCAGAATGTTTTGTGTAGCGATTTTCTGATTTATATTCTCGTTAACTTCGGATAGTTTTGTGTTTAACTGTGTCTGCATTTCTACACTATTTGCCGCTAACTGTGTCTGCATTTCTACACTATTCGCCGCTAACTGTTTCTGCATTTATACATTATTTGCCGCCAACTGTGTCTGCGTTTCTTCACTATTCGCCGCTAACTGTGTCTGTATTTCATTGGTTATGTCCTTTCTCATCTCACTAAGTTGTTCTCGCGTACGAGCGGATGCTAATTCAATCACTTCGCGGATTTCTCCAAGAGTTGCCATCACAACAATAATATATTTGAGACATAGGGAAATGACATAAGGGCGGAGCCCTGGATACGCGCGCTCACATATATTAAATATACACACATTAACCCTTTACATACTCAGTTCATTTACATTAAATTACTCCCACAAACTATAGCATCACTGAGTATAATTTACTTATTATTCCATTTAATTTTTAACCCTTTGATTCAGTTATAATCTTCCTGACCTTATTTCACTTACAAATTTTAACCAATTAATAGAGTATTAATTCGTTTTTATGGTCTAACCTTCCTGTCAAATAATTCTTTGAGTTTGGCTTTTCTACACAAAGCTAATTTAATTTTATTGGGCGCCTGGAACAGTTTGTTCTAATTTTAATCAAAGTTCAAACACTTAACTTGTTCCACATTTACTTTATTGCAAACTCCATGACTTTATATTTTCAAACATTTGGCGGTACTATCTTCACCTAACTTACGTTAATAAACTTATCACATGCCGGTGATCTATTTTTTTACTCTAAAACACAAATGCCACACGTTTGGAAGCCAAAGTAACTCTTATATACCCTTGGAAAATAGCATGTAGACAAGATTCAAAATTTCGGGGTCGTAATGGATTCTTGTGAATGTGATTTAGAGGTTTATGCTATTTACAAAACTTCCAGGGTTCATAAGGTTAACTAATTATTATAAAGCCAAGAAAACAACAGGATCTACTAACAAATAAAATTTAATAACTGAATCAAACATAAAACACTTATCGATAAACCACCCTTATATTGTTCACTCGCACGTGAACAGATCTGACACAGACCAGCCTGACGTACCATGATAACACGGCATGACAGCTGTCAAATAAGCATTATGACTGCAATGTCACTTAATTCAAAGTACAAAAGAAATGGATCACAAGATCCAAATAACAAACAAATAAAATAGTACAAGAATTTAATATTTATGAGCGACACGGGTTTTAAGACTAGTTCAAGTAATGAGCATTTTGACGGGCGCTCGTCTCCGACCAAAACAGTCGGTTCGGGAACGAACTCCGTACTGCGAAGGACGAATTACGGAAATGTGGGAACAACAATTACATAATTATATACACTACTGACATGCTCTAACCTTAGATTACCACAACCAAATACACGTGTGTATTATTTAAAATAAGGGCTGCGGAATTACCGTCTTATACCTTAAACACTAGGAAAGCATAACATGACATGAACAAGTTTGGCCGGTTGCCAAATTATATTTATAATGAATACAATGGCCTTGAAAATAAGAGCCAACAACAACAAAATACAAATTTTAATTTTCACGCCAGAAAATTTGGCGCTTTAAAACAATGAACAAATAAGTCGTAGTAATGATAAAAGAAACTTGGATCGACAACATGGCAACTCCCCAAATTAAACCAAATAAAATAACCTTAACTCATTAGGCTTTAAAGCAAGCATAAGGTGTCATAACCGAGCTGGAGACAGCCGGGCCTATTATCGCATCTCCGAGTGAGTGGCTGAATTCTTCCCCCACGTAGTAATTAGTGCCACGCTAAATATAGATTCTGGCCCATAGCCAGCGTCCAGCACCTTTGCTAATCGCCACCTGTTAAACGCGTACAAACAAATATCACATTATCTCAAAACATCCTCTCAGGGATTTTTAAGAAACACATCTCCAGGTCAAACTTACCCCCAAGGGTAACTAATTTTCCGGAATGATGTCGCAGTCAAGGACAGGCTTTACCTCTCCTCATCATTATCACTTACACCCAAACACACGTGGCACATTTCTCGAAGGTCACGTCGTAGCATGAATCAGCACACCCCTCAGATAAATGACACACGTCATGTCCAAATGACAATAAAGAATTAATAACTGGAATCGGACTTAGCCCGAGTTATCAAAGCAACTAAACACTAATTTCCCCCCCACGTAGTAATTAGTTTAACATATCATTAATTCAGTCCATTTATCATTGTCGTTCCTAGGTTCTCATTCATGGCTACACTTTTTATTGATACGTTAATCATATGCGACCATTTCGCTATAAGAATTACGTATACATAAGGACAACATTTAAGTTACAAAATTTACTGTACAACATAATTGTCACGCAATGCCAAAATTTACTACACGCATGTCAGTTAAGAAATCAAACCCTAAAATTTAAATTAAATCACACAAAAAAAACTGTACAAAGTTCCACACATCTCTCGCGATTCCCCTCGTCCAAAATCAATAAATCAATTTTTTAATACTCATCACTTAAACTGCTTTCCAGAGGCCTTCCGCCTCGTCATCTCCCATCATTAGGCCTTTGGCCCATAACACTGATGGTAATGGAGGATGAAACTTGTTGTCTTCTCTCCATGGTCGTCATCTTGCTGCTGTTAAAACACAATTAAATTAAAGTTTTAAAACTGTTCTATCTGCGTTATGAGTATTTTATTTCCTCATATCGTCCTATGCAGAATCGTAGACTTTCCCTATTCTATGGCTAATTGCCATCTGTTAATTTATGAAATTTATAACTTCGTTGTCGACACACAACTAGAATTTTAAAACCATACCGTCTTAAGGACGTCTTAAAATGACTGTCGAAGAATAATTAGGAGTGCCCCGGTTCATCTCAGACATTTGTATATATACAGAAAGCCTAAAGTTTCAATGGTGGGAGAAAATAGCTCCTCAATATTTTAAGTAATGGGCCTATAATTATGTGTGACCTCTCAAAAATCTTGTATTTTCTCATAGGTCGCGAATCTGCCGTCGAACACGCAAACCGATCGCTAGATCTTTTTATAACCGATTGGCGCGCAAAACACACTGACGCTAAGTTCTGGCGTCATGTTTTCTTATTGGTCAGATAAGTTGGCGTCGGAGTTCTGACCTTACAAATCCCGCCCTTATTTTGACGTCACGACTATTCTCATCTCTCTCACTCCTTGCCTTGTACCCAGCATTTTGGCCTGTCGATGGTCACGTACGCCACAGCGTCATATCTGATTTTCTCAGAAATATAAGAATAGCATTGGTTGTGAAACTGTCGGTAGTTTCCAGTCAGCACGTAGCCCGTCTTACCAAGTCCAGATTGCTTGCTACATCAATTTTGCTCAAATATCCAGCATATCATGTATTTAGCATTTCCAGCGCTTTTAATAATATGAAACATTATTATTGGACACAATGATAAGGGTTCAATACATTGTGTTCTTGTCCTGTGGAACTAAGTCCAACGTGAAAATCCAATAAAACCATGGAACCATTGGCCCGATAACCCCACCCTTATCTGCCAATTTTTATTTTATACTCTTGGTAAGTTAATAAGTGTTCGGTTCTGTCGATGATATTCTGTAACAGTGAGATAGATACAAGACAAATATAATTGATTTATTGTATGCCAATGTAATGGTTGATATACCTATAGGTAGTATTTTATTCCCACACGTTATTTACAATATTTTTCAACACGTAGGATGCCAATGTCTGAGCTTACATGGAGGGATTTTTTCATCAATTGATTCTGTAATAAGACCACCTTGTGGTGTGGTTGCTGCCACTCCTGAGGTCCTGGGCTAGTTTCCAAGCTTGATTAAGTAATTTAATTCTGTTCTGACTGTTGGAACGGCACACACTCATCTTTGTGAGGCAGAAGTGAGAAGAGGTAGGTTCGATTCTCACCTCGGCCATCCAAGAAGTGGTTTTCCAAGGTTTCCCCACTTCCACTCCAGGCTAACGCTGGGATGGTTCCCAACTTAAGGCTACGGCTGCCTCCTTTCCAGTCCTCACCTGAATTACAGGAAGTATACACACTACTACAGATACCACAATAACACAGATTATCATACAAATCATACACTCCCCCAGGTGCTCACATCTAGTGGGACGTGGGTTGGCGACTACGGGGCCCCAGCTGAGTCCCGCATTGCTTCCACTTACTTGTGCCGTGCTCCTCTCTGTCTTCTTTCCTGTCGACCTCACTTGGTCAACTCTTGTTCTCTTCCGACCCCGACGGTATTAGGGTATCCAAGACCTAGGGAGTCTATTCCTTTCCCGCCTTAATTGGCCCTTGTCTCATCTTTTCTGATGCCCTCCTCCTGCGAGGGGTCAGCCTTCTTTTTCTTTTCTTGTTATCTCCTGCCTTCTGCTCAAGGCCCTCAAGGGGCAGGGTGTATGTAGCCCCACCACCTTTGGTGCGCCCTGGATATTGCTACACCCTCAGGGGCTCACGGCTGGTGGGTTCGGGAGATGGCGACCCCGAGGGATTCCTGAGCTGGGTCCGGTTTTTCCCCTTTTTTTTTCATTGCCTCTGGGGCCTTTCGTGGCTCTCCTTCCTTCCAAGTCCCTCGATCCTAATTCTTCGAGGGTTTGGGGCATTTCTTTTCCTCCTGTCCTTTGTTTGCGTTATTCTCCTTTTGTTTTCCATTTCTTCTTCTAGTAGCCTATATAAGTTTGTAGTTAGTTTCAGTTATACCGTAGTTTACATTTGATTTTCATCTTCACGATCACCCAAACCATTAGGGGCCGATAACCAAGATGTTAGGCTCGTTAAAACAACAAATATCATCATCAACAAATCATACACACTTCCAAATACATGGGGCTAAATGAATATGTTATCGAAAGTCCTAAATGAATTAATATCAAAAACACAATGATTCTTTTAAAATGTAGTTAACTTACAGTAGGTGCAAATATACACATGTCAGCAAATTCAAGTTCCCTGTTTCCAGCATTAAGTTACACATTTATTAAGTTTACTGTTTCAACATACACACTGGTATGTGTTGTAGGAATTTGCGGTTCATCGGTGTCAGCCATTACATCAAGGAGGAACTAGGTCCATTATTATGTGCTGGTCCCTACTGTTATACTTTGGCAAGAAAGAAGAAAGGAACATGCCTCAACACATACTTTTAGGAGGACCAGATTTGATTACTGTATTTTTGCTAAGTTTGATCTTGGCTCTTGCTGTTATCTTCTCTTCATTGACAACTTTTTAAATAAAACATAATGAATTCTAGCAGTATTGTGTGTTTTTCTTGTTTTTCATTGACAGTTCTATTTCTCCTTTCCCCTTAACAGCACGTCATGGAATGTACTGTATTAGTGTGCGATGTTAATTTTTGATGTAGCCTACTTACTGCCTTTCACCCTTCAAAGTTTTTAACTGGATTTATTTTAAAGGGCATATGAAATGAACTACTGTATAGAAATTTTGTGATATCCAATTCTTTTTCTGTCCCCTAATGTATTTGGCACTAATTACACTAACAATTTTAGTGTGATGAGGATCTGGTTACACCACCTGATTCCTTAGCATTCTCTCTTAAAATTTTACTGTTATTGCTAACAGCATCAAGCATTTTAAAATATGAATTTTCTCCCTTCCCAGTACTTTTCCTTTGTAGTTTTTTCTAATAACTAATTGATTATAGGCCTAATTGGGCCATTTTTTAAGCTGAGTAATAATATGCTGCAGGCATTGTAGTAGCCTAATTTTTGTCACCAATGCAATATGTTCCAATTGCAACTGAAAGAAATTTAAACATGTGTATTAGTGATGAGGTTATGTTCTAAATGCTGTGATTGTTCATTTCAAAGTTCTGGAATTCACAATTTCCCCCTTTGTTATTATTTTTTTTTTCTGTTATTGGTATTTTGAATGTGATTTATTTATTGTAGATCATATTATTATCTCCACACTTAAAAACGTGCCATAAGTATTGGGAGATTGTGATTTTCGGAACATTGAAGTGGGCAGAGCATTTAGGACGGGAATATTTAGCGGAACGAGGGGAAGGGGCAGGGTGGAGGGGTGGGGGCGGGAGGGTTAGTGTTTACGAGATCTGCTCATAGGTGGCGCTACCGGTCGACATGTTGCTAGTACATCAGTCAACCACCAGACAGCGCTGAAGTCTTAGGTACCAAGAATTAGCATGGCTGTTGGCCATCTGTAGTAGTAGGTAATCTGTGGTCCAGATTAAAGAGGATATAATAGACAGAGATACATCTTAATGTAATATTTTGACGCCAACCTATTGCTCGGCGCAAGTAGTTCCAACACACAACAATGGCGTGGCGATGCACCCCCGAGCGCGATCCATCCACGACCTGCGCTCCACCCTACCGGTCTTGTGTTTACCCCTACCCTTTTCCGTCCCACCCGCCACTTTTTTATTCCTCCCTCTCTCTCCCCCGCCTTATTATGGTCATCTTTTAGTAATTATTCTCCTCCAGTATATTCATTCATTCATTTCGTAACTTATAGGCCATCTATGGACCGCGTCAAGCCAACTGTCTCAACTATTTCGCACAGCCACCATGTCGGATTGGTGAGACTTAATAAAATTTGAAGGGCAAAGTCGGGGTCGGCCGAAATAGTACTATGACCTTCCCGAGTTTCATTGAGATCGCTCCAGCCGTTTATAAGTTACTAGCAGGTACCCGCGGCTTCGCTCGCGCCATAGTTGAGTTACAGTATGTCCCATTATATATTTTGTTATTTCCTATTTTCTTTTGAATGCCACCGAACCAAGCGTTAGATGTTCATCGAATTTCGTCAGAAATGTAAGACGTGGACGTAAATTATGTGTTTCCGGTCCGACTTCGGCCGCGGAATTGAAAAGTTTCACGCGTATGGAAATTATAAAACTCGCTTACGCTCGTTTTATAAACATACTCGTGTCTTAATTATTGCCATTATAGGTTCATTGCATAATGTACTATATTGGATTTACGTTCCTTTTAACTACTCTGGCTTCTAGAAACGCCGGGGTGCTAGAATTTTGTCCCGAAGGGGATCATTAACGTGACAGTAAATCTACTGACATGGTTCCCTTGCATTTGCGCACCCTGAAAGTCAGCTGATTGCGCCAGGATACGAACCTGCAACCTTGGGCCCAGCAAGCTAGAACGTTACCGCTGAGTTTCGCAGCTAGAATATCGTCTTTTAGATAATAAGTGGATTGGCATTGCCTCTTACAGGGATAGATGGACAATTGGATGTCATGTCTTGAGCTACTGTTGCCATGGATACGGAAAATGAAAATCCACAGCCTGCTTCCTGTCTCCGACCGGGTCAGGAATGGAATGAATGAAGCCCCATCTAGCGGCGAGGAATATGGACTGTGCCGGCTGCCGAGGCCTGACGCACTCCTCTGGGGATGGATACGGACTTGTGATTAATTCATCAGTTGATCAGAGCGTACTGTTGCCATGGATACGGACTTGCCATTAGTTCATCAGTTTATCAGAGTGAAGATAGTTTTCTGGGAATATCTTTGAAACTGTTGGTTTTAGGGCCTTCAAATGTGGTTTTCGGTGTCCCATAGGGACCTACTGAGTAGTCTATTGTTTCTCCCATCGAGGGGCTTAAAAGGAGCTATGTCCGGACTTTATGCGACAACTACGATATTGTGTCCCGGTTAAGTATAACGAAAATGTAAAATCACTTTTTACCCCTTTAAAATCAGAATTTTTTAAAATCCTTTCTTAGAGTGCATCTGTACTACGGTAGGACCATATCTTCAAAGTTTCATGCAATTATCTCGAGTAGTTTTTGCTGTGCGTAGATTATCAGTCAGTCAGAACATCTTCCTTTATATATAGAGATTAGAGGGGGACACACACACGGACTAAAGGTAATCTCATAAGCCTATTTTGTCATAAAATGAAAATAGGCTAAAAATACATCAGCTAATATTTAACCACACACAAATCATTATGAACTTTCACTCTCATGATATTGGAATTACTGTACTCACTGTCGGCTGGATCGCAACACTCCTGGTTGCTTTAAACTGCCTGCCCATTCGACACTCACAGGCGTACAAGATATATGCATTAATTCACCGCTAGGTGCAGCACCAAGGCACTGAGATTGCCGCGGCTTTTTAAAGGGGAAGATACCTGAAACGAAAGCTTGCCACGGTGGGTGAGTGGATAGCGTGTCGGTCTACTAACCCCAAGATTGCAGGTTCGTCCCTGACCGTGGTAAGTGATTTTTGAAAGACGGCAAAAATACGATACGCATGTCATACGATGTTGGCATGTCAAAGAACCCATTTGAATTCAGTAGGCCGAGTTCATAATGGCAAAATTAATCTCGGGATTTTCCGCCAGCACAAAGTTCCTCATTTCTCTACTAGAAAGCGCTATTGTGTTCAAGGAGATTAGATATCTAACATCTAACCTCCTTGACTTTCATAGTCAAGGAACTAAGAAATTCGACATGCAAGCTACCCTCTGGGTGTCAAATAGCAAAGCTTGCACCAGGCACCCGAGGCCATACGATATTATTATTATTATACCTGAAACGAAGTATTGTTATGTTTGGAGGCTTAATATCGAGATTGACGGACGTGAAAACATTACACTAAGTTAGTTCCTTTGTTATTCTAACATCTAAAAGTATTCAGACACATACTTACGGGCAAATTTTCAGTATAAAGGAAAGCAAAAATACTTGTCGTGGAGGCGATTGTTTTTAAGGGGCGAAATGTCTAGCTCATTTTCCCGTAAGTTAATTATGCAGACGATAATAAAAATATAACTACTTCTAACTGACTTAAATCTACCTTACATACTTGGCGAGATGAAAAGAAAAGAATAAGGACAATAAAAGACAGGGAAAAGAAATGCCTCCGGCCCCCGAAAAATGGGATGATGATTTATTTAGGGGCTTTGCGACATCGTGGTCATGTAGCCCCATGTACTTGGGTGTGAGGTGAATTTGTATGATAACCCGTCTTATTGTGCTGGCTGTATTATACATTTTTACAGATATTTTGGACAGATTGTTTATTTTTTACTTATTTATTTACTTACAAATTTATTTATTTATTTTCTTATTTATTTACTTATTTATTTGCTTATTTATTTATGTATTTATTTACGTATTTATTTACTTATTTGTTTATTTACTTACATGTTTATTTATTTAATTATATATTTTCTTATTTATTTGCTTACTTATTTACTTACTTAATTGTTTATTTACTTACATATTTATGTATTCAATTATTTATTTTCTTATTTATTTGTTTACTTATTTATTTACTTATTTATTTATTCACGTATATATTTATTTACTCATTTACTTGCATATGTATTTATTTAATTATTTATTTACTTATTTTTTATTTATTTCTTTATTTACTTACGTATTTATCTATTTAATTATTTATTAACTTATTTATTTTCTTATCTATTGATTTACTTATTTATTTGCTTATTTATTTACTTATTTATTTGCTTATTTATTCACTTATTTATTTACATATTTATTTAGTTACAACTATACCCGGCATGCGTTTATTTGTTTACTTATTTATTTAATTATTTATTTTCTTATTTATTTGTTTACTTATTTATTTGCTTACTTATTCACTTATTTAGTTACTTATTTACTTACACATTTATTTATTTAATTATTTTCTTATTTATTTGTTTACTTATTTATTTACTTATTTATTTTCTTACTTATTTGTTTACTTATTTATTTAATTATTTATTTTCTTATTTATTTGTTTACTTATTTGTTTACTTATTTATTTACTTATTTATTTGCTTATTTATTCACTTACATATTTCTTAAATTATTTACTACTTACATATTTACTTACATACATATTAATTTACTTACATATTTATTTACTCACGTATTTACTCAATCATTCATTCATGTACCGGTATTTATTTATTTATTTATTTATTTATTTATTTATTTGCATCCCCTGCGTCACCTTCTCTGGAAATTGCACGTAACCACATCCCACGCAGTGAATTGTTTGATGGTATCTCATGAAATGAGATTCCCCGGTATTCTAACTTGCCCTGTTCTGATTTACAAAAGGGCACGCAGCAGTACAGCATTATAAAATCATTCAGAATACATTCTGAACACAACTTTGCCATTAACATCAATACAAAACTTATGTCTGCCACAGAGCCTTGGTGCTGCTTCCTAACGCCTTTATTTGGAAACGAGGTTGTACGCTCAAACCAATGCTGTAATCGTCGAATGGGCAGGCAGTTTAAAGCAACCAGGAGTGTTGCGATCCAGCCGGCAGTGACTGTACTGCTGGGGTAAATGGGGCTAAATGCATGCCCCTGGGTAATGTACAGAATATAGGCTACTATAAGTTGGACTCATGACCTGCAGTGAGATTGAACAGGAGAATAATTATCAAATTCAGTCCTTCAAAAAGATACCAACATAACGTAGAAATCCTGTATAATAGATGGTCTTGGTCTTGAATTCCACACCATTGTTCTATTAAACACTGTATTCTATCACAGAAAAATCGCAACTGCAATAAATTGCGAATTTTACTTTTTACTCAATTTTTCATGTATTTGTTGACCATTATGACAATGCACACGTGTCCAAAAGTTAAGCATAATCACTAAACGAGGCCATACCGCCTGATAGGAATGTCAGACGAATTGCTGGACAAATGGAAGCTGAATCACACAATTTGTCCATAAAAACAGTATCAGAAAGGTTCTGATAGCTAAGGTACACCTTTGATAACACCTAACAAAACTTGGCAATGTCTTCCACAACAAAGTATGCTGTTTGTAGGGTGTATGGTTACATGGATACATGTGGCAAACAGCCCTGCTGTTCTGAGCCTCCGGTACACAATTTACCGGGAAACGGCAACCCCTGAGACGGCTGGAAGCTCCGCCGACAATTGTCTTGCAGGTGCACTCTGGTTTCGTCGGGCGGTTAAGGCCAGAAATCGGTCCTGCTGTGGGGTGGTTACTCTTGGTCGACCTGGTACTGGCCTACGACTAACATCTCCTGTGTCTCCAAAGCCTGGAAATGACACTTTGTGGCACATTCAAGGATACGGCGACTTCGGTCTGTGTCTGGCCTGCTTCCAGGCGGCCGAGTATTCTGCCCTGCAAAACAGGGTCTAAATGGCGTCGTTGTGCCATTATATTGTCACGTTCACCACGAGGCTACATTATAACAGGGCAAACACGACTGAGGGAATATGGGGCGCAGGCACTGGCTGTGTTTACCTTGCTGCAACGTCGCTAGTCAAAGCGGGGAATACTCCTTTATTATACAGAGTGAACACGTAAGGTTGGTAGGTGCATATGTTGTGCGATTTGCGGTCTATTTCCGGTTGCCCTGCTTATTCGTAACATTTGGACACTAGGGTACATCCTGAATTTGTGAAACAAATTATGGTACTAACTGTTAACTTTTTTGATGTGTAACATCTTTCCGGTCGGTTGATGGGTAGTTTTGTGGGAGTGATTTTAAAAATTGGGGACAGAAGTGGATCGGAACGATCGAGCTGGCAGTGGTGGATCGAACGGAAGTATGCACTGCCCGCTCGATCGATCGAACGGAAGTGTACTAGCTGGCAGTGGTGGAAAACGGAAGTATGCACTGCCCGCTCGATCAATCGAACGGAAGTGTACTAGCTGGCAGTGGTGGAAAACGGAAGTATGCACTGCCCGCTCGATCGATCGAACGGAAGTGTACTAGCTGGCAGTGGTGGAACGAACGGAAGTATAAGATGCACTGCCAACTCGATCGATCGATCCATCCAGCGGGCAGTGGTAAGACCCAGCTGGCAGTGGTACGAGAAAGAATGAGCGCGCGGTGTCGGAAATTGATACCATGACGTACTTTCGGCCATGTGGAATGTATATGGCATACTGAACGGAAAACGCTTGTAGCAGTTTTGCTAGCCCACACGTTGAGCGACAAGTGTAGCGTTAATTAATGCCCCATGTTGGTAGCAACAAGTGTAACGGTTTGGCTGCCCCTAACTATTGGGTGATAAATGTAACTGTTTACCTTTGCCTAAGCTATGTTGTTTTAATGGGCGCCAAGACCTCAATGCAATGCTGAAATCTAAATTTGTATTTAACAACGTCTAGCTCTGGTAGAACACCTTCAAGAATCTATTCACTCAGATCGTGGTATGATTTGATCATTAACCCAACAAACAATTGTATCAGGAGAAGGAATTGGTCTATATCTAATGCTACCTACTGAAAGAAAAGATTGCATTGTAAAAGAATTGAATTTATTATATAAAACAAGTATAGCAAAATTAATAATAATAAGTATAAAATTTAAATTGGAGCGTTGCGATTTTAATATTACCGATAGAAAATTACGTGGAAACGGAGTCTGATAAATTATTGATTTTACTCTTATTCCCAAGCTATGAAGTTACTGAAATATGAAATATAAAACAAAGAGAAATGAGAGATTGCGTATTTCTGTGTCATTCGCGCTTACCACTGGAAATTGCCAAAGCATTTCCCTCGTACTGGATGATGCTGTGAGCTTCCCACAGTCTCCTGGACGTCGTCATCTCCGTCGATATTTGATGATATACTTGTAGATTAGGTGACTTTATGGTCCTAACAACGGATCCATACCCTCGTACAACCAAACTGGTTAAGTTTTAAACAGATAGTTCTCCACTCCACGGAACATCGGAGCGACACACACTTGCAACCGAACTGCTTACGTCTTACACAGATTGTCCTCGTTCCACGGCGCGCCGAACGATATATCCACACGTCGGCTCCCCACCTCGGTACCGACTTCCAGCTTACGTGGTCTCCACTGATTGGCTGCACCCCATGTGCTACTTCCCCTTCTCTGGCTCATTATACACGGCGCGCGGATGACGAAGTCGATTTCCGTTCCAACCATCCGCCTTTTCTTGACGCTGCAACCCCGCTTGCGTAATACTTCTTGACAAGAATCAGCCTGTATTTGAATTCCCAGTGAGTCATGTATCTCATAATATCCTAACTGACGAAACTCCGTAAAATTCCGTAATCATATAATTTTCTATGATATTGTCGTTCGTAATAATTTGCTTGATAGCGTTTTCTAAGACATAGAAAACCTATCTGTATGCTTATAATTTTTATAAAATGCTCCGAAAATACCTTAATAATAATAATAAATTAACATGAAAAATTCTCTTGGCTGAACAATTTGCCGCGTAAATAAATATAGAATGGCTTCCTACTGACTTATGCCAGTGGCATAAAACCCCTCGAAAAACACGTTACACGCTCATGCGAACTCTGGTGTCAAGTGATTGAAACAAATGACATGGTACATGTTCGAAGTCTTTGTATCAGTATTTAGATGGTAAAATGCCTTAATATCAAACATTGTAAGTAGTCGGCATTGCCGGTATTATGTTTCTGCACAATGGCTATTCAAATATTAACCCACATGACGGTAATGCAGTCAACAATATAATATAATCGTTGTGGTTATACGAGAATTGAGCAAGCCTTCATGAACTATTACTGAAAACATTCTCTTTACTCACAAGAGGGCCTAATCATAAGGCATTTTAAACTCAATTTGACGCAGGAACATTATCGAAACAAGCAAAATATAAATGAAACTTCATTCCGTAATGCAGTATTATTGGAACGTGGAAATCACTATCTTGTGCATAATATTTGCTTAGTCGAAATAGCCGTGGGGTTAGTGCTTATGACTGTGAATGTAGAGATCTTGGGTTTGAATCCCGGACGGGGTAGATATTTTTGCTACCAGATTATCATTTTAAACGGTATTTATCATATCAATATGACTCATTTTAACAGAATCCATATGAAATTACACGTTGGTCTGTGAATCAAGAGGACCTGTTTATAAGGAATTTAAGGTTATGAGCGGTGTCTCGTCTATTAATCTAGTTGGTCCATATCGTATTCTTTATTTAGGCTAGTGCTGGTGGAAGCTACAAATCATCTAATAAAATGAGTTCCGTATTATAAACTACAATATCTGTAAAACACTCCCTTTTACAACAGATTAATATTTGTGCCAATAATAGTATAAAATACCGGTGTACCAACAATTTCACGTGATGTTTCTTCTATGTCGGATGTTACACATCATATGCGACTACTGTAAGGCTCGTCATTTTTTTTTAAATTTCTAGCGCAGTGGCTCCAAAAAAGGTTTACTCATGGCTCATGGCGTGTGCTCCACCCCCTCAAATCGTACTTGATATTAATGTTGTATTTCACACAATAAAATTATATGTAACTGGATGAGTGAATGTATTGACTCTTAATCCCTAGTCACATCCATGATTTTGCTGTTCTCCCCCTTTAACTCTCTGTCGGGCGCAGCTGGCCTGACAGGCTCCCCCCTCCTCCCCGAGGGCACCTATCTCTAGGTCCCGTTCCAAATGCTCCCAATTAGTTTTCCCACCCTCCAGGCAACCAGGCCTGTGAGGCGCATTGTAATGGCTATAATACTGAGCTAGCCACCTCAGGATAGCGGGGCAATATGCTTGCTTAAATATCCACACAAAGACACAGGACACCAACTTCTATTAAACATACACATTTATTAATAATAATTATTTTACACATCTGAGCAGGCCTCCATTTTCCTTGCCAGGAATCATACAAAAAAAAAACAAAAAAAAACGTCACCATGGTTACCTGATTATGTCATCTTTTTTTTCATAAAGAAGAAATCTGAACAACCGACTATCATAAAATGAACATTTATTATATCCTGCAATGAAACTTCATTGGGCAAAGCCCCCTATTACCTCATTGCTAGGACACCACAAATAATCCAATAAGCACAAGTGCCCAGCAAGAGGTAGCCATTTCCGAACCTAAATACAACATTTATCAAACCGAAATCATGAGGGTGAACGCTGTAACCAAATACAGTAAATTCGGTTACAGCATTGCGCCTGAACTCGTTCGACTTTGGAAGGTTCGTTTTTCCTTATTATTCCATCGCAATATTGCTTATTTTACTCATTTTATGAATATGAAATACGTAGATTGTGGTTATCTCGTGGAATAAACGGGTCAAAGGATGTCGAATTATGAATGTCGCGAAGCAATCTGCCTGCCCCATACATATACAGCCTTGCACTGTACTGCTGAGCATTCCAACAGTGATTCCAAGTAACACTGACTCCTTATGGTGTTTGAATACATTTTGCAGTGTTACCCTAGTAATCAAAAGTTTGGTGCTTTTCAGTCGGTCAACTCGAACTTTTGTTAATACTGACTCTATTGTGCTGTATCTTACTTTGTAATAAGAACATTATTTAAGTTTTGTTCATGAACATCATCATTCATTACAGTTCCAGTTTCCCAGGTACTGTTGACAAGCCTCTGTCCATGTACGTCTTGTTCTTCAAGACATCATTCATTACAGTTCCAGTTTCCCGGCTACTGTTGACAAGCCTCTGTCCATGTACGTCTTGTTCTTCATGACATCATCATCCATTACAGTTCCAGTTTCCCAGGTACTGTTGCCAAGCATCTGTCCATGTACGTCTTGTTCTCCATGACATCATTCATTACAGTTCCAGTTTCCCAGGTACTGTTGACAAGCATCTGTCCATGTACGTCTTGTTCTTCAAGACATCATTCATTACAGTTCCAGTTTCCCAGGTACTGTTGACTATTCTCTGTCCATGTACGTCTTGTTCTCCATGACATCATTCATTACAGTTCCAATTTCCCAGGTACTGTTGACAAGCCTCTGTCCATGTACGTCTTGTTCTTCATGACATCATTCATTACAGTTCCAGTTTCCCAGGTACTGTTGCCAAGCCGCTGTCCATGTACGTCTTGTTCTTCATGAAATCATTCATTACAGTTCCAGTTTCCCAGGTACTGTTGACAAGCCTCTGTCCATGTACGTCTTGTTCTTCATGACATCATTCATTAGAGTTCCAGTTTCCCAGGTACGGTTGACTAGCCTCTGTCCATGTACGTCTTGTTCTCCATGACATCATTCATTACAGTTCCAGGTTCCCGGGTACTGTTGACAAGCCTCTGTCCATGTACGTCTTGTTCTTCAAGACATCATTCATTACAGTTCCAGTTTCCCGGGTACTGTTGACAAGCCGCTGTCCATATACGTCTTGTTCTTCAAGACATCATTCATTACAGTTCCTGTTTCCCAGGTACTGTTGACAAGCCTCTGTCCATGTACGTCTTGTTCTCCATGACATCATCCATTACAGTTCCAGTTTGCCAGGTACTGTTGACAAGCCTCTGTCCATGTACGTCTTGTTCTTCAAGACATCATACATTACAGTTCCAGTTTCCCAGGTACTGTTGACTATTCTCTGTCCATGTACGTCTTGTTCTCCATGACATCATTCATTACAGTTCCAGTTTCCCAGGTACTGTTGACTATTCTCTGTCCATGTACGTCTTGTTCTCCATGACATCATTCATTACAGTTCCAATTTCCCAGGTACTGTTGACAAGCCTCTGTCCATGTACGTCTTGTTCTTCATGACATCATTCATTACAGTTTCCCAGGTACTGTTGCCAAGCCGCTGTCCATGTACGTCTTGTTCTTCATGAAATCATTCATTACAGTTCCAGTTTCCCAGGTACTGTTGACAAGCCTCTGTCCATGTACGTCTTGTTCTTCATGACATCATTCATTACAGTTCCAGTTTCCCAGGTACGGTTGACTAGCCTCTGTCCATGTACGTCTTGTTCTCCATGACATCATTCATTACAGTTCCAGGTTCCCGGGTACTGTTGACAAGCCTCTGTCCATGTACGTCTTGTTCTTCAAGACATCATTCATTACAGTTCCAGTTTCCCGGGTACTGTTGACAAGCCGCTGTCCATATACGTCTTGTTCTTCAAGACATCATTCATTACAGTCCCTGTTTCCCAGGTACTGTTGACAAGCCTCTGTCCATGTACGTCTTGTTCTCCATGACATCATCCATTACAGTTCCAGTTTGCCAGGTACTGTTGACAAGCCTCTGTCCATGTACGTCTTGTTCTTCAAGACATTATTCATTACAGTTCCAGTTTCCCAGGTACTGTTGACTATTCTCTGTCCATGTACGTCTTGTTCTCCATGACATCATTCATTACAGTTCCAGTTTCCCAGGTACTGTTGACTATTCTCTGTCCATGTACGTCTTGTTCTCCATGACATCATTCATTACAGTTCCAATTTCCCAGGTACTGTTGACAAGCCTCTGTCCATGTACGTCTTGTTCTTCATGACATCATTCATTACAGTTCCAGTTTCCCAGGTACTGTTGCCAAGCCGCTGTCCATGTACGTCTTGTTCTTCATGAAATCATTCATTACAGTTCCAGTTTCCCAGGTACTGTTGACAAGCCTCTGTCCATGTACGTCTTGTTCTTCATGACATCATTCATTACAGTTCCAGTTTCCCAGGTACGGTTGACTAGCCTCTGTCCATGTACGTCTTGTTCTCCATGACATCATTCATTACAGTTCCAGGTTCCCGGGTACTGTTGACAAGCCTCTGTTCTTGTACGTCTTGTTCTTCAAGACATCATTCATTACAGTTCCAGTTTCCCGGGTACTGTTGACAAGCCGCTGTCCATATACGTCTTGTTCTTCAAGACATCATTCATTACAGTTCCTGTTTCCCAGGTACTGTTGACAAGCCTCTGTCCATGTACGTCTTGTTCTCCATGACATCATCCATTACAGTTCCAGTTTGCCAGGTACTGTTGACAAGCCTCTGTCCATGTACGTCTTGTTCTTCATGACATCATTCATTACAGTTCCAGTTTCCCAGGTACTGTTGCCAAGCCTCTGTCCATGTACGTCTTGTTCTTCATGACATCATCCATTACAGTTCCAGTTTCCCGGGTACTGTTGACTAGCCTCTGTCCATGTACATCTTGTTCTCCATGACATCATCCATTACAGTTCCAATTTCCCAGGTACTGTTGACTAGCCTCTGTCCATGTACGTCTTGTTCTTCAAGACATCATCATCCATTACAGTTCCAGGTTCCCGGGTACTGTTGACTAGCCTCTGTCCATGTACGTCTTGTTCTCCATGACATCATCCATTACAGTTCCAGTTTCCCAGGTACTGTTGACAAGCCTCTGTCCATGTATGTCTTGTTCTTCATGACATCATTCATTAGAGTTCCAGTTTCCCAGGTACGGTTGACTAGCCTCTGTCCATGTACGTCTTGTTCTCCATGACATCATTCATTACAGTTCCAGGTTCCCGGCTACTGTTGATAAGCCTCTGTCCATGTACGTCTTGTTCTCCATGACATCATCCATTACAGTTCCAGTTTCCCGGGTACTGTTGATAAGCCTCTGTCCATGTACGTCTTGTTCTCCATGACATCATCCATTACAGTTCCAGTTTCCCAGGTACTGTTGACAAGCCTCTGTCCATGTACGTCTTGTTCTTCAAGACATCATTCATTACAGTTCCAGTTTCCCAGGTACTGTTGCCAAGCCTCTGTCCATGTACGTCTTGTTCTTCATGACATCATCCATTACAGTTCCAGTTTCCCGGGTACTGTTGACTAGCCTCTGTCCATGTACATCTTGTTCTCCATGACATCATCCATTACAGTTCCAATTTCCCAGGTACTGTTGACTAGCCTCTGTCCATGTACGTCTTGTTCTTCAAGACATCATCATCCATTACAGTTCCAGGTTCCCGGGTACTGTTGACTAGCCTCTGTCCATGTACGTCTTGTTCTCCATGACATCATCCATTACAGTTCCAGTTTCCCAGGTACTGTTGACAAGCCTCTGTCCATGTACGTCTTGTTCTTCAAGACATCATTCATTACAGTTCCAGTTTCCCAGGTACTGTTGCCAAGCCTCTGTCCATGTACGTCTTGTTCTTCATGACATCATCCATTACAGTTCCAGTTTCCCGGGTACTGTTGACTAGCCTCTGTCCATGTACATCTTGTTCTCCATTACATCATCCATTACAGTTCCAATTTCCCAGGACTGTTGACTAGCCTCTGTTCATGTACATCTTGTTCTTCATGACATCATCATTCATTACAGTTCCAGTTTCCCAGGTACTGTTGACAAGCCTCTGTCCATGTACGTCTTGTTCTTCAAGACATCATCATCCATTACAGTTCCAGGTTCCCGGGTACTGTTGACTAGCCTCTGTCCATGTACATCTTGTTCTTCATGACATCATCATTCATTACAGTTCCAGTTTCCCAGGTATTGTTGACACGCCGCTGTCCATGTACATCTTGTTCTCCATGACATCATCCATTACAGTTCCAGTTTCCCGGGTACTGTTGATAAGCCTCTGTCCATGTACTGTATCTGTTCTACTTGGGTCGTTGTTATTATAGCATAAGAGGGAGATGAATCATTATTATTTGCACTCCTATTCTTACTGCAGTATCCGTCTTAATCGCTCTTCACATACACTTTTACTTTTCATTAAAAATTGTATTTCAACTAGGCTATCTTTCCTTCCACACATCATTACTACTTCTTTCTTCACTTACATAACCAACGCATAACTCTAATAAGACTCCATTACCTCTCTTCTCTTATGTAAAACATCTCCTCCTTTTTTATATATCTGTCAACTAGCAGAACAAACCAATAATCTCCACAGAAAATCACAACAGGTACTCACTTCCTCTAACCAAGCACCTACACAATAATCTCCATGGATAAACAAAACAAATATCAAATCTTACAGTATGGACTCCTAACAAGAAGTCAAAGATATATATAAAATCATGGAATAAGAAAAACAAAAACAAAACAACATCAAAAAAGGAACATAGAAAATGCATAGAGATCTTAAAATAGGAAAGTGTCTCAAAGAACATTGTAACCACATGTTACAGTACGTCTTGTTCTTCATGACATCATCTAGTGTCCTTCCCCTGGTTGGATTGTCTGATTTGACCATGTCCATCCAACGAGTTCTTGGTCTTCCCACCCTTCGTTTACCATCCACCTCTCTTTCTAGCTGTATTCTGGCTGACCTCGTAGGTTCCATTCTCATCACGTGTCCAAACCCCTGAGCTGACTCTGGCAAGTAGACATGTCCTGATCCCAGCTTCACTCCTTAATTTATCCATCTTGGCTCTCTGGATGGTGGACCTCAGGAATTTCATCTCTGATGCTTGAAGTTTTGATGAGTCTCGCTTTGTGAGGGTGCATGTTTCGATACCATACGCCAAGATTAGTTCAAAGTAACTGTTCAACATCGTTAATTTTCCTGTTTTTTTTTTGGGAATTTGTCATCCCAGAGAAGGGCCGCACTTGTTGGTAGAAGATGGATCTCTTTTGCACCCTGTTGGTGATTTCTTTCGTGGCTAGATTGTCCTTGGAAATCCCCCCGGGGCTCACATCTTGTGGGACGTGGGTTGGTGATCACGGGACTCCAGCTGAGTACGGCATTGCTTCCACGTACTTGTGCCGGGCTCCTCTCCGTCTTCGTTCCTGTCGACCTCCCTTGGTCAACTCTTGTTATTTTCCGACCCCGACGGTATTAGGGTATCCGAGGCCTAGGGAGTCTTTCACTTTCCCGCCTTAATTGGCCCTTGTCTCATCTTTCCTGATCCCTCCTTCTGTTTTTGTTACTTGGCTCCCCGTGTCCTTTTTTTTTGCAGGTATTTTCAATCTACGTTGTAATTTGTAAGTTTTTTTTCGATCTAAATTCCATTTCGCAATTGTTTTCAACCTTAATTGCAAAGATTGACAATCTAAATTGCTATTTAGTAAGGCTTTCAATGTAGGAGCAGGACATTTTAGTGAGGATTTTGAATTTCAATTGCATTTTGTAAGTATTTTCAACCAAAACCGCATTTCGCAAGAATTTTAAATCTAAATTGCATTTTGTGTGGTGGGCATTTTGCAAGTATTTTGAATCTCAATTGCATTCTGTGGGTATTTTGAATCTAAGTTACATTTTGTCAAATATTTTCAATCTAAATTTCTTTTGTAAGTATTGTCAATCCAAATGAGTAGTTTGAATCTTCCATTCATTTTGTAAGCATTTTCAATTTCAATTTCATTTTGTAGGTATTTTGAATATCAATTGCACTTTGTGAATATTTCGGAATGGAATTGGGATCTTTCAATCTGAATTGCATTGAGTATTTTCAATTTCAATTACATTTTGTGCGTATTTTGAACCTCAATTGCATTTAGTACGTATTTTCGATCTCATTTGCATTTTGTAAGTATTTTGGATTTCAATTGCATTTTTTAAGTATTTTGAACCTAGCCTACATTTTGTGCGTATTTTTCAATCTGTCCTTTTGAGAATCCTTTCGTTCTAAATTCCCTTTTGTAAGAACATTTGTGAGTTGTTTCAATCTGAGTTCCTTTTTGTTAATATATTCCGTCTCGCTCATATTTTGTTCTGGTTTCCATTTCATTGTCATTTTCGCTATCACCCAGACCATTAGGGGCCGATAACCTAGATGTTAGGCCCCTTAAAACAACAATTATCATCATCATCATGTCCTTGGAAACTATACTACCCAGGTATGTGATATTATCCACACTCTTTAGCTGGTAGTCACCCAGTTTGTTGCTTGTTGGACGGGCATTTCTGTTCACTGTCATTACGACAGTCTTAGTCTCGCTGATCTTGAGGTTAAACTCCTGAAACTTGGCTATCCATGCGTCGAGCCTTGTCTGGACTTCTTCGGTTTCTCCCCTGATCATGACGTCATCAGCAAAGGCAACTGCAGTTTTGTTCGTAATTTTATTACTTGTTTGAATTTTCCTAACGAAAACTGAACGCAATTTGGTGGTGAGATGTAAATGTGAGCCATTTTTTCTTCAAGTTTGATTGTGAGCAATAAATTATACTAAATTTTTAAAAACCTGATGTTGAATAACTCCTGATGAATGCCAATTATCTCTTTAAAAATAATTGCGTTAATTGTGTGTTAATGACGTCTTTACAACAAGAAAGGGACTCCCACTTAATACACTAACTTTGTTCTGTATTTTCAATACTATTTAATTTACAAAATGCTGACCTAGTACATGATTCGGACACTCCTGAGTCCTTCTTCAGCTAGAAAACATGTTGAAACCTTACAGCTAAAAAATACACACTCAAAACATTGTGATTCATTAAAAAATCATTAATGTGGACACAGGGTGTCTCATTGTCCATACACTTGGAAAATGTCTATCCCTTTCTATAACTAATTAAAACATGTCAATCTAGTGATTGGCATTAGTCAAATTCTTCGTGTTTTCAACGCCTCTTTGTTGCACTTGAGCTGCTCAATTTGATAACAATTTTTATTTTCGATAAAACTATTTTCTTAATATCTGTTCTGAATAGATCTGTATTCTTAAAAACACTAAAATCTAGAATTGATGTTGGCTGATATTTGGTCGCTTTTTTTCTTACACCGACCGTAATTGAGTGGTTTGATATTATGGCTTATTATGTGATGCTATTGACAAAGGCGGAAAGTAGCTCGTATTGGGTGGACTCCTTGGGTGTCAAATGTTTCCCCAGAATTAGTTTTTGTTGCAATCCCTCTAAAACTTTATTATAAAAAGATGATAAAAGGTCAAATCATAAAATTTTCTTCTTTTTATAATAAAGTTTTCCTTTCGTTTTAGAGGCAAGCAAGAGGGATTGCAACAAAGACTACTTCTGGAGAAACATTTGCCACCCAAGGAGTCCACCCAATACGAGCTACTTTCCGCCTTTGTCAATAGCATCACATAATAAGCCATAATACCAGCCATGCATAATTACTCGCATTACGATGTGCCAAATAAGGTTACCCAGGGGCTCACAATTTGTGGCACGTGGGTTAGAGACCATGGGACCCCATCCGAGTCCGGCATTGCTTCCACTTACTTGTGCCGGGATCCTCTTTGTTATCTTTCGTCTTGACCTCTCTTGGTCAACTCTTGTTCATTTGCAACCCCGACGGTATTAGGGTATCCGAGGCCCAGGGAGTCTTTTACTTTCCGCCTTAATTGGCCCGTGTCTCATATTTCCTGATCCCTCATTGTTCGAGAGGTCAAACGTCTTGTTTTCTTTTCATGTTATCTCCTGCCTTCTGCTCCAGGCCCTCAAGGAGGCTGGGTGTGTGTATCACAATACACAGTGTAGGGGGAGTGTAACTGTAGTATCACAATACACAGTACAGGGGGAGTGTAACTATAGTATCACAATACACAGTACAGGGGGAGTGTAACTATAGTATCACAATACACAGTGTAGGGGGAGTGTAACTATAGTATCACAATACACAGTGTAGGGGGAGTGTAACTATAGTATCACAATACACAGTGTAGGGGGAGTGTAACTATAGTATCACAATACACAGTGTAGGGGGAGTGTAACTATAGTATCACAATACACAGTGTAGGGGGAGTGTAACTATAGTATCACAATACACAGTACAGGGGGAGTGTAACTATAGTATCACAATACACAGTGTAGGGGGAGTGTAACTATAGTATCACAATACACAGTGTAGGGGGAGTGTAACTGTAGTATCACAATACACAGTACAGGGGGAGTGTAACTATAGTATCACAATACACAGTGTAGGGGGAGTGTAACTATAGTATCACAATACACAGTACAGGGGGAGTGTAACTATAGTATCACAATACACAGTACAGGGGGAGTGTAACTATAGTATCACAATACACAGTACAGGGGGAGTGTAACTATAGTATCACAATACACAGTGTAGGGGGAGTGTAACTATAGTATCACAATACACAGTGTAGGGGGAGTGTAACTATAGTATCACAATACACAGTACAGGGGGAGTGTAACTATAGTATCACAATACACAGTACAGGGGGAGTGTAACTATAGTATCACAATACACAGTACAGGGGGAGTGTAACTATAGTATCACAATACACAGTACAGGGGGAGTGTAACTATAGTATCACAATACACAGTGTAGGGGGAGTGTAACTATAGTATCACAATACACAGTGTAGGGGGAGTGTAACTGTAGTATCACAATACACAGTACAGGGGGAGTGTAACTATAGTATCACAATACACAGTACAGGGGGAGTGTAACTATAGTATCACAATACACAGTGTAGGGGGAGTGTAACTATAGTATCACAATACACAGTACAGGGGGAGTGTAACTATAGTATCACAATACACAGTACAGGGGGAGTGTAACTATAGTATCACAATACACAGTGTAGGGGGAGTGTAACTATAGTATCACAATACACAGTACAGGGGGAGTGTAACTATAGTATCACAATACACAGTACAGGGGGAGTGTAACTATAGTATCACAATACACAGTACAGGGGGAGTGTAACTATAGTATCACAATACACAGTGTAGGGGGAGTGTAACTATAGTATCACAATACACAGTACAGGGGGAGTGTAACTATAGTATCACAATACACAGTACAGGGGGAGTGTAACTATAGTATCACAATACACAGTACAGGGGGAGTGTAACTATAGTATCACAATACACAGTGTTGGGGGAGTGTAACTATAGTATCACAATACACAGTACAGGGGGAGTGTAACTATAGTATCACAATACACAGTGTTGGGGGAGTGTAACTATAGTATCACAGTACACAGTACAGGGGGAGTGTAACTATAGTATCACAATACACAGTACAGGGGGAGTGTAACTATAGTATCACAATACACAGTACAGGGGGAGTGTAACTATAGTATCACAATACACAGTACAGGGGGAGTGTAACTATAGTATCACAATACACAGTGTTGGGGGAGTGTAACTATAGTATCACAATACACAGTATAGGGGGAGTGTAACTATAGTATCACAATACACAGTGTTGGGGGAGTGTAACTGTAGTATCACAATACACAGTGTAGGGGGAGTGTAACTATAGTATCACAATACACAGTGTAGGGGGAGTGTAACTATAGTATCACAATACACAGTGTAGGGGGAGTGTAACTATAGTATCACAATACACAGTGTAGGGGGAGTGTAACTATAGTATCACAATACACAGTGTAGGGGGAGTGTAACTATAGTATCACAATACACAGTGTAGGGGGAGTGTAACTATAGTATCACAATACACAGTATAGGGGGAGTGTAACTATAGTATCACAATACACAGTGTAGGGGGAGTGTAACTATAGTATCACAATACACAGTGTAGGGGGAGTGTAACTATAGTATCACAATACACAGTGTAGGGGGAGTGTAACTATAGTATCACAATACACAGTGTAGGGGGAGTGTAACTATAGTATCACAATACACAGTACAGGGGGAGTGTAACTATAGTATCACAATACACAGTGTAGGGGGAGTGTAACTATAGTATCACAATACACAGTGTAGGGGGAGTGTAACTATAGTATCACAATACACAGTGTAGGGGGAGTGTAACTATAGTATCACAATACACAGTGTAGGGGGAGTGTAACTATAGTATCACAATACACAGTGTAGGGGGAGTGTAACTGTAGTATCACAATACACAGTGTAGGGGGAGTGTAACTATAGTATCACAATACACAGTACAGGGGGAGTGTAACTATAGTATCACAATACACAGTGTAGGGGGAGTGTAACTATAGTATCACAATACACAGTACAGGGGGAGTGTAACTATAGTATCACAATACACAGTGTAGGGGGAGTGTAACTATAGTATCACAATACACAGTGTAGGGGGAGTGTAACTATAGTATCACAATACACAGTGTAGGGGGAGTGTAACTATAGTATCACAATACACAGTGTAGGGGGAGTGTAACTATAGTATCACAATACACAGTGTAGGGGGAGTGTAACTATAGTATCACAATACACAGTGTAGGGGGAGTGTAACTATAGTATCACAATACACAGTATAGGGGGAGTGTAACTATAGTATCACAATACACAGTGTAGGGGGAGTGTAACTATAGTATCACAATACACAGTGTAGGGGGAGTGTAACTGTAGTATCACAATACACAGTGTAGGGGGAGTGTAACTATAGTATCACAATACACAGTGTAGGGGGAGTGTAACTATAGTATCACAATACACAGTGTAGGGGGAGTGTAACTATAGTATCACAATACACAGTACAGGGGGAGTGTAACTATAGTATCACAATACACAGTACAGGGGGAGTGTAACTATAGTATCACAATACACAGTACAGGGGGAGTGTAACTATAGTATCACAATACACAGTATAGGGGGAGTGTAACTATAGTATCACAATACACAGTGTAGGGGGAGTGTAACTATAGTATCACAATACACAGTGTAGGGGGACTGTAACTATAGTATCACAATACACAGTGTAGGGGGAGTGTAACTATAGTATCACAATACACAGTGTAGGGGGAGTGTAACTGTAGTATCACAATACACAGTATAGGGGGAGTGTAACTATAGTATCACAATACACAGTGTAGGGGGAGTGTAACTATAGTATCACAATACACAGTACAGGGGGAGTGTAACTATAGTATCACAATACACAGTACAGGGGGAGTGTAACTATAGTATGACAATACACAGTGTAGGGGGAGTGTAACTATAGTATCACAATACACAGTGTAGGGGGAGTGTAACTATAGTATCACAATACACAGTGTAGGGGGACTGTAACTATAGTATCACAATACACAGTGTAGGGGGAGTGTAACTATAGTATCACAATACACAGTGTAGGGGGAGTGTAACTGTAGTATCACAATACACAGTATAGGGGGAGTGTAACTATAGTATCACAATACACAGTACAGGGGGAGTGTAACTATAGTATCACAATACACAGTGTAGGGGGAGTGTAACTATAGTATGACAATACACAGTGTAGGGGGAGTGTAACTATAGTATCACAATACACAGTACAGGGGGAGTGTAACTATAGTATCACAATACACAGTACAGGGGGAGTGTAACTATAGTATGACAATACACAGTGTAGGGGGAGTGTAACTATAGTATCACAATACACAGTGTAGGGGGAGTGTAACTATAGTATCACAATACACAGTACAGGGGGAGTGTAACTATAGTATCACAATACACAGTGTAGGGGGAGTGTAACTATAGTATCACAATACACAGTACAGGGGGAGTGTAACTATAGTATCACAATACACAGTACAGGGGGAGTGTAACTATAGTATGACAATACACAGTGTAGGGGGAGTGTAACTATAGTATCACAATACACAGTACAGGGGGAGTGTAACTATAGTATCACAATACACAGTACAGGGGGAGTGTAACTATAGTATGACAATACACAGTGTAGGGGGAGTGTAACTATAGTATCACAATACACAGTGTAGGGGGAGTGTAACTATAGTATCACAATACACAGTGTAGGGGGAGTGTAACTATAGTATCACAATACACAGTGTAGGGGGAGTGTAACTATAGTATCACAATACACAGTGTAGGGGGAGTGTAACTATAGTATCACAATACACAGTACAGGGGGAGTGTAACTATAGTATCACAATACACAGTGTAGGGGGAGTGTAACTATAGTATCACAATACACAGTGTAGGGGGAGTGTAACTATAGTATCACAATACACAGTGTAGGGGGAGTGTTACTGTAGTATCACAATACACAGTGTAGGGGGAGTGTAACTGTAGTATCACAATACACAGTGTAGGGGGAGTGTAACTATAGTATCACAATACACAGTACAGGGGGAGTGTAACTATAGTATCACAATACACAGTGTAGGGGGAGTGTAACTATAGTATCACAATACACAGTACAGGGGGAGTGTAACTATAGTATCACAATACACAGTGTAGGGGGAGTGTAACTGTAGTATCACAATACACAGTACAGGGGGAGTGTAACTATAGTATCACAATACACAGTGTAGGGGGAGTGTAACTATAGTATCACAATACACAGTGTAGGGGGAGTGTAACTATAGTATCACAATACACAGTGTAGGGGGAGTGTAACTATAGTATCACAATACACAGTGTAGGGGGAGTGTAACTATAGTATCACAATACACAGTGTAGGGGGAGTGTAACTATAGTATCACAATACACAGTGTAGGGGGAGTGTAACTATAGTATCACAATACACAGTGTAGGGGGAGTGTAACTATAGTATCACAATACACAGTGTAGGGGGAGTGTAACTATAGTATCACAATACACAGTGTAGGGGGAGTGTAACTATAGTATCACAATACACAGTGTAGGGGGAGTGTAACTATAGTATCACAATACACAGTGTAGGGGGAGTGTAACTATAGTATCACAATACACAGTATAGGGGGAGTGTAACTATAGTATCACAATACACAGTGTAGGGGGAGTGTAACTATAGTATCACAATACACAGTACAGGGGGAGTGTAACTATAGTATCACAATACACAGTGTAGGGGGAGTGTAACTGTAGTATCACAATACACAGTGTAGGGGGAGTGTAACTATAGTATCACAATACACAGTACAGGGGGAGTGTAACTATAGTATCACAATACACAGTACAGGGGGAGTGTAACTATAGTATCACAATACACAGTACAGGGGGAGTGTAACTATAGTATCACAATACACAGTGTAGGGGGAGTGTAACTATAGTATCACAATACACAGTGTAGGGGGAGTGTAACTATAGTATCACAATACACAGTACAGGGGGAGTGTAACTATAGTATCACAATACACAGTGTAGGGGGAGTGTAACTATAGTATCACAATACACAGTGTAGGGGGAGTGTAACTATAGTATCACAATACACAGTGTAGGGGGAGTGTAACTATAGTATCACAATACACAGTACAGGGGGAGTGTAACTATAGTATCACAATACACAGTACAGGGGGAGTGTAACTATAGTATCACAATACACAGTATAGGGGGAGTGTAACTATAGTATCACAATACACAGTGTAGGGGGAGTGTAACTATAGTATCACAATACACAGTACAGGGGGAGTGTAACTATAGTATCACAATACACAGTACAGGGGGAGTGTAACTATAGTATCACAATACACAGTACAGGGGGAGTGTAACTATAGTATCACAATACACAGTACAGAGGGAGTGTAACTATAGTATCACAATACACAGTGTAGGGGGAGTGTAACTATAGTATCACAATACACAGTATAGGGGGAGTGTAACTGTAGTATCACAATACACAGTGTAGGGGGAGTGTAACTATAGTATCACAATACACAGTACAGGGGGAGTGTAACTATAGTATCACAATACACAGTGTAGGGGGAGTGTAACTATAGTATCACAATACACAGTACAGGGGGAGTGTAACTATAGTATCACAATACACAGTACAGGGGGAGTGTAACTATAGTATCACAATACACAGTGTAGGGGGAGTGTAACTATAGTATCACAATACACAGTGTAGGGGGAGTGTAACTATAGTATCACAATACACAGTATAGGGGGAGTGTAACTATAGTATCACAATACACAGTGTAGGGGGAGTGTAACTATAGTATCACAATACACAGTACAGGGGGAGTGTAACTATAGTATCACAATACACAGTACAGGGGGAGTGTAACTATAGTATCACAATACACAGTGTAGGGGGAGTGTAACTATAGTATCACAATACACAGTACAGGGGGAGTGTAACTATAGTATCACAATACACAGTACAGGGGGAGTGTAACTATAGTATCACAATACACAGTACAGGGGGAGTGTAACTATAGTATCACAATACACAGTGTAGGGGGAGTGTAACTATAGTATCACAATACACAGTGTAGGGGGAGTGTAACTATAGTATCACAACACACAGTGTAGGGGGAGTGTAACTATAGTATCACAATACACAGTGTAGGGGGAGTGTAACTATAGTATCACAATACACAGTACAGGGGGAGTGTAACTATAGTATCACAATACACAGTACAGGGGGAGTGTAACTATAGTATCACAACACACAGTGTAGGGGGAGTGTAACTATAGTATCACAATACACAGTACAGGGGGAGTGTAACTATAGTATCACAATACACAGTACAGGGGGAGTGTAACTATAGTATCACAATACACAGTGTAGGGGGAGTGTAACTGTAGTATCACAATACACAGTGTAGGGGGAGTGTAACTATAGTATCACAATACACAGTGTAGGGGGAGTGTAACTATAGTATCACAATACACAGTGTAGGGGGAGTGTAACTATAGTATCACAATACACAGTACAGGGGGAGTGTAACTATAGTATCACAATACACAGTGTAGGGGGAGTGTAACTGTAGTATCACAATACACAGTGTAGGGGGAGTGTAACTATAGTATCACAATACACAGTGTAGGGGGAGTGTAACTATAGTATCACAATACACAGTGTAGGGGGAGTGTAACTATAGTATCACAATACACAGTGTAGGGGGAGTGTAACTATAGTATCACAATACACAGTGTAGGGGGAGTGTAACTATAGTATCACAATACACAGTGTAGGGGGAGTGTAACTATAGTATCACAATACACAGTACAGGGGGAGTGTAACTATAGTATCACAATACACAGTACAGGGGGAGTGTAACTATAGTATCACAATACACAGTACAGGGGGAGTGTAACTATAGTATCACAATACACAGTACAGGGGGAGTGTAACTATAGTATCACAATACACAGTGTAGGGGGAGTGTAACTATAGTATCACAATACACAGTGTAGGGGGAGTGTAACTATAGTATCACAATACACAGTGTAGGGGGAGTGTAACTATAGTATCACAATACACAGTACAGGGGGAGTGTAACTATAGTATCACAATACACAGTGTAGGGGGAGTGTAACTGTAGTATCACAATACACAGTACAGGGGGAGTGTAACTATAGTATCACAATACACAGTACAGGGGGAGTGTAACTATAGTATCACAATACACAGTACAGGGGGAGTGTAACTATAGTATCACAATACACAGTGTAGGGGGAGTGTAACTATAGTATCACAATACACAGTACAGGGGGAGTGTAACTATAGTATCACAATACACAGTGTAGGGGGAGTGTAACTATAGTATCACAATACACAGTGTAGGGGGAGTGTAACTATAGTATCACAATACACAGTGTAGGGGGAGTGTAACTATAGTATCACAATACACAGTATAGGGGGAGTGTAACTATAGTATCACAATACACAGTGTAGGGGGAGTGTAACTATAGTATCACAATACACAGTGTAGGGGGAGTGTAACTATAGTATCACAATACACAGTACAGGGGGAGTGTAACTATAGTATCACAATACACAGTGTAGGGGGAGTGTAACTATAGTATCACAATACACAGTGTAGGGGGAGTGTAACTATAGTATCACAATACACAGTACAGGGGGAGTGTAACTATAGTATCACAATACACAGTGTAGGGGGAGTGTAACTATAGTATCACAATACACAGTGTAGGGGGAGTGTAACTATAGTATCACAATACACAGTATAGGGGGAGTGTAACTATAGTATCACAATACACAGTACAGGGGGAGTGTAACTATAGTATCACAATACACAGTGTAGGGGGAGTGTAACTGTAGTATCACAATACACAGTGTAGGGGGAGTGTAACTATAGTATCACAATACACAGTGTAGGGGGAGTGTAACTATAGTATCACAATACACAGTGTAGGGGGAGTGTAACTATAGTATCACAATACACAGTGTAGGGGGAGTGTAACTATAGTATCACAATACACAGTACAGGGGGAGTGTAACTATAGTATCACAATACACAGTATAGGGGGAGTGTAACTATAGTATCACAATACACAGTACAGGGGGAGTGTAACTATAGTATCACAATACACAGTGTAGGGGGAGTGTAACTATAGTATCACAATACACAGTGTAGGGGGAGTGTAACTATAGTATCACAATACACAGTGTAGGGGGAGTGTAACTATAGTATCACAATACACAGTGTAGGGGGAGTGTAACTGTAGTATCACAATACACAGTGTAGGGGGAGTGTAACTATAGTATCACAATACACAGTGTAGGGGGAGTGTAACTATAGTATCACAATACACAGTACAGGGGGAGTGTAACTATAGTATCACAATACACAGTGTAGGGGGAGTGTAACTATAGTATCACAATACACAGTGTAGGGGGAGTGTAACTATAGTATCACAATACACAGTATAGGGGGAGTGTAACTATAGTATCACAATACACAGTGTAGGGGGAGTGTAACTATAGTATCACAATACACAGTGTAGGGGGAGTGTAACTATAGTATCACAATACACAGTACAGGGGGAGTGTAACTGTAGTATCACAATACACAGTACAGGGGGAGTGTAACTATAGTATCACAATACACAGTACAGGGGGAGTGTAACTATAGTATCACAATACACAGTGTAGGGGGAGTGTAACTATAGTATCACAATACACAGTGTGGGGGGAGTGTAACTATAGTATCACAATACACAGTGTAGGGGGAGTGTAACTATAGTATCACAATACACAGTACAGGGGGAGTGTAACTATAGTATCACAATACACAGTGTAGGGGGAGTGTAACTATAGTATCACAATACACAGTACAGGGGGAGTGTAACTATAGTATCACAATACACAGTGTAGGGGGAGTGTAACTATAGTATCACAATACACAGTGTAGGGGGAGTGTAACTATAGTATCACAATACACAGTGTAGGGGGAGTGTAACTATAGTATCACAATACACAGTACAGGGGGAGTGTAACTATAGTATCACAATACACAGTGTAGGGGGAGTGTAACTATAGTATCACAATACACAGTGTAGGGGGAGTGTAACTATAGTATCACAATACACAGTGTAGGGGGAGTGTAACTATAGTATCACAATACACAGTGTAGGGGGAGTGTAACTGTAGTATCACAATACACAGTACAGGGGGAGTGTAACTATAGTATCACAATACACAGTACAGGGGGAGTGTAACTGTAGTATCACAATACACAGTGTAGGGGGAGTGTAACTATAGTATCACAATACACAGTACAGGGGGAGTGTAACTATAGTATCACAATACACAGTACAGGGGGAGTGTAACTATAGTATCACAATACACAGTACAGGGGGAGTGTAACTATAGTATCACAATACACAGTGTAGGGGGAGTGTAACTATAGTATCACAATACACAGTACAGGGGGAGTGTAACTATAGTATCACAATACACAGTACAGGGGGAGTGTAACTATAGTATCACAATACACAGTACAGGGGGAGTGTAACTATAGTATCACAATACACAGTGTAGGGGGAGTGTAACTATAGTATCACAATACACAGTACAGGGGGAGTGTAACTATAGTATCACAATACACAGTACAGGGGGAGTGTAACTATAGTATCACAATACACAGTACAGGGGGAGTGTAACTGTAGTATCACAATACACAGTACAGGGGGAGTGTAACTATAGTATCACAATACACAGTGTAGGGGGAGTGTAACTATAGTATCACAATACACAGTACAGGGGGAGTGTAACTATAGTATCACAATACACAGTACAGGGGGAGTGTAACTATAGTATCACAATACACAGTACAGGGGGAGTGTAACTATAGTATCACAATACACAGTGTAGGGGGAGTGTAACTATAGTATCACAATACACAGTACAGGGGGAGTGTAACTATAGTATCACAATACACAGTGTAGGGGGAGTGTAACTATAGTATCACAATACACAGTGTAGGGGGAGTGTAACTATAGTATCACAATACACAGTGTAGGGGGAGTGTAACTGTAGTATCACAATACACAGTGTAGGGGGAGTGTAACTATAGTATCACAATACACAGTGTAGGGGGAGTGTAACTATAGTATCACAATACACAGTACAGGGGGAGTGTAACTATAGTATCACAATACACAGTACAGGGGGAGTGTAACTATAGTATCACAATACACAGTACAGGGGGAGTGTAACTATAGTATCACAATACACAGTGTAGGGGGAGTGTAACTATAGTATCACAATACACAGTGTAGGGGGAGTGTAACTATAGTATCACAATACACAGTACAGGGGGAGTGTAACTATAGTATCACAATACACAGTGTAGGGGGAGTGTAACTATAGTATCACAATACACAGTACAGGGGGAGTGTAACTATAGTATCACAATACACAGTGTAGGGGGAGTGTAACTGTAGTATCACAATACACAGTGTAGGGGGAGTGTAACTATAGTATCACAATACACAGTACAGGGGGAGTGTAACTATAGTATCACAATACACAGTGTAGGGGGAGTGTAACTATAGTATCACAATACACAGTGTAGGGGGAGTGTAACTATAGTATCACAATACACAGTACAGGGGGAGTGTAACTATAGTATCACAATACACAGTACAGGGGGAGTGTAACTATAGTATCACAATACACAGTGTAGGGGGAGTGTAACTATAGTATCACAATACACAGTGCAGGGGGAGTGTAACTATAGTATCACAATACACAGTGTAGGGGGAGTGTAACTATAGTATCACAATACACAGTGTAGGGGGAGTGTAACTGTAGTATCACAATACACAGTGTAGGGGGAGTGTAACTATAGTATCACAATACACAGTGTAGGGGGAGTGTAACTATAGTATCACAATACACAGTGTAGGGGGAGTGTAACTATAGTATCACAATACACAGTGTAGGGGGAGTGTAACTATAGTATCACAATACACAGTGTAGGGGGAGTGTAACTATAGTATCACAATACACAGTGTAGGGGGAGTGTAACTATAGTATCACAATACACAGTGTAGGGGGAGTGTAACTATAGTATCACAATACACAGTGTAGGGGGAGTGTAACTATAGTATCACAATACACAGTACAGGGGGAGTGTAACTATAGTATCACAATACACAGTACAGGGGGAGTGTAACTATAGTATCACAATACACAGTGTAGGGGGAGTGTAACTATAGTATCACAATACACAGTGTAGGGGGAGTGTAACTATAGTATCACAATACACAGTGTAGGGGGAGTGTAACTATAGTATCACAATACACAGTACAGGGGGAGTGTAACTATAGTATCACAATACACAGTGTAGGGGGAGTGTAACTGTAGTATCACAATACACAGTACAGGGGGAGTGTAACTATAGTATCACAATACACAGTATAGGGGGAGTGTAACTATAGTATCACAATACACAGTACAGGGGGAGTGTAACTATAGTATCACAATACACAGTACAGGGGGAGTGTAACTGTAGTATCACAATACACAGTACAGGGGGAGTGTAACTATAGTATCACAATACACAGTACAGGGGGAGTATAACTATAGTATCACAATACACAGTACAGGGGGAGTGTAACTATAGTATCACAATACACAGTATAGGGGGAGTGTAACTATAGTATCACAATACACAGTACAGGGGGAGTGTAACTATAGTATCACAATACACAGTGTAGGGGGAGTGTAACTATAGTATCACAATACACAGTGTAGGGGGAGTGTAACTATAGTATCACAATACACAGTACAGGGGGAGTGTAACTATAGTATCACAATACACAGTACAGGGGGAGTGTAACTATAGTATCACAATACACAGTGTAGGGGGAGTGTAACTATAGTATCACAATACACAGTACAGGGGGAGTGTAACTATAGTATCACAATACACAGTGTAGGGGGAGTGTAACTATAGTATCACAATACACAGTGTAGGGGGAGTGTAACTATAGTATCACAATACACAGTACAGGGGGAGTGTAACTGTAGTATCACAATACACAGTGTAGGGGGAGTGTAACTATAGTATCACAATACACAGTACAGGGGGAGTGTAACTATAGTATCACAATACACAGTGTAGGGGGAGTGTAACTATAGTATCACAATACACAGTGTAGGGGGAGTGTAACTATAGTATCACAATACACAGTACAGGGGGAGTGTAACTATAGTATCACAATACACAGTGTAGGGGGAGTGTAACTATAGTATCACAATACACAGTACAGGGGGAGTGTAACTATAGTATCACAATACACAGTGTAGGGGGAGTGTAACTATAGTATCACAATACACAGTGTAGGGGGAGTGTAACTATAGTATCACAATACACAGTGTAGGGGGAGTGTAACTATAGTATCACAATACACAGTGTAGGGGGAGTGTAACTATAGTATCACAATACACAGTACAGGGGGAGTGTAACTATAGTATCACAATACACAGTGTAGGGGGAGTGTAACTATAGTATCACAATACACAGTGTAGGGGGAGTGTAACTATAGTATCACAATACACAGTGTAGGGGGAGTGTAACTATAGTATCACAATACACAGTACAGGGGGAGTGTAACTATAGTATCACAATACACAGTGTAGGGGGAGTGTAACTATAGTATCACAATACACAGTGTAGGGGGAGTGTAACTATAGTATCACAATACACAGTGTAGGGGGAGTGTAACTATAGTATCACAATACACAGTACAGGGGGAGTGTAACTATAGTATCACAATACACAGTGTAGGGGGAGTGTAACTATAGTATCACAATACACAGTGTAGGGGGAGTGTAACTATAGTATCACAATACACAGTACAGGGGGAGTGTAACTGTAGTATCACAATACACAGTACAGGGGGAGTGTAACTATAGTATCACAATACACAGTGTAGGGGGAGTGTAACTATAGTATCACAATACACAGTACAGGGGGAGTGTAACTATAGTATCACAATACACAGTACAGGGGGAGTGTAACTATAGTATCACAATACACAGTACAGGGGGAGTGTAACTATAGTATCACAATACACAGTGTAGGGGGAGTGTAACTATAGTATCACAATACACAGTATAGGGGGAGTGTAACTATAGTATCACAATACACAGTACAGGGGGAGTGTAACTATAGTATCACAATACACAGTGTAGGGGGAGTGTAACTATAGTATCACAATACACAGTACAGGGGGAGTGTAACTATAGTATCACAATACACAGTACAGGGGGAGTGTAACTATAGTATCACAATACACAGTGTAGGGGGAGTGTAACTATAGTATCACAATACACAGTGTAGGGGGAGTGTAACTATAGTATCACAATACACAGTACAGGGGGAGTGTAACTATAGTATCACAATACACAGTGTAGGGGGAGTGTAACTATAGTATCACAATACACAGTACAGGGGGAGTGTAACTATAGTATCACAATACACAGTGTAGGGGGAGTGTAACTGTAGTATCACAATACACAGTGTAGGGGGAGTGTAACTATAGTATCACAATACACAGTGTAGGGGGAGTGTAACTATAGTATCACAATACACAGTGTAGGGGGAGTGTAACTATAGTATCACAATACACAGTGTAGGGGGAGTGTAACTGTAGTATCACAATACACAGTGTAGGGGGAGTGTAACTATAGTATCACAATACACAGTGCAGGGGGAGTGTAACTATAGTATCACAATACACAGTACAGGGGGAGTGTAACTATAGTATCACAATACACAGTATAGGGGGAGTGTAACTATAGTATCACAATACACAGTACAGGGGGAGTGTAACTATAGTATCACAATACACAGTACAGGGGGAGTGTAACTATAGTATCACAATACACAGTATAGGGGGAGTGTAACTATAGTATCACAATACACAGTGTAGGGGGAGTGTAACTATAGTATCACAATACACAGTGTAGGGGGAGTGTAACTATAGTATCACAATACACAGTACAGGGGGAGTGTAACTATAGTATCACAATACACAGTACAGGGGGAGTGTAACTATAGTATCACAATACACAGTACAGGGGGAGTGTAACTATAGTATCACAATACACAGTACAGGGGGAGTGTAACTATAGTATCACAATACACAGTGTAGGGGGAGTGTAACTATAGTATCACAATACACAGTACAGGGGGAGTGTAACTATAGTATCACAGTACACAGTACAGGGGGAGTGTAACTATAGTATCACAATACACAGTACAGGGGGAGTGTAACTGTAGTATCACAATACACAGTACAGGGGGAGTGTAACTATAGTATCACAATACACAGTGTAGGGGGAGTGTAACTATAGTATCACAATACACAGTACAGGGGGAGTGTAACTATAGTATCACAATACACAGTGTAGGGGGAGTGTAACTATAGTATCACAATACACAGTACAGGGGGAGTGTAACTATAGTATCACAGTACACAGTACAGGGGGAGTGTAACTATAGTATCACAATACACAGTGTAGGGGGAGTGTAACTATAGTATCACAATACACAGTGTAGGGGGAGTGTAACTATAGTATCACAATACACAGTGTAGGGGGAGTGTAACTATAGTATCACAATACACAGTGTAGGGGGAGTGTAACTATAGTATCACAATACACAGTACAGGGGGAGTGTAACTATAGTATCACAATACACAGTGTAGGGGGAGTGTAACTATAGTATCACAATACACAGTGTAGGGGGAGTGTAACTATAGTATCACAATACACAGTGTAGGGGGAGTGTAACTATAGTATCACAATACACAGTGTAGGGGGAGTGTAACTGTAGTATCACAATACACAGTGTAGGGGGAGTGTAACTATAGTATCACAATACACAGTGTAGGGGGAGTGTAACTATAGTATCACAATACACAGTGTAGGGGGAGTGTAACTATAGTATCACAGTACACAGTACAGGGGGAGTGTAACTATAGTATCACAATACACAGTGTAGGGGGAGTGTAACTATAGTATCACAATACACAGTACAGGGGGAGTGTAACTATAGTATCACAATACACAGTGTAGGGGGAGTGTAACTATAGTATCACAGTACACAGTACAGGGGGAGTGTAACTATAGTATCACAATACACAGTGTAGGGGGAGTGTAACTGTAGTATCACAATACACAGTGTAGGGGGAGTGTAACTATAGTATCACAATACACAGTGTAGGGGGAGTGTAACTATAGTATCACAATACACAGTGTAGGGGGAGTGTAACTATAGTATCACAATACACAGTGTAGGGGGAGTGTAACTATAGTATCACAATACACAGTGTAGGGGGAGTGTAACTGTAGTATCACAATACACAGTGTAGGGGGAGTGTAACTGTAGTATCACAATACACAGTGTAGGGGGAGTGTAACTATAGTATCACAATACACAGTACAGGGGGAGTGTAACTATAGTATCACAATACACAGTACAGGGGGAGTGTAACTATAGTATCACAATACACAGTACAGGGGGAGTGTAACTATAGTATCACAATACACAGTGTAGGGGGAGTGTAACTGTAGTATCACAATACACAGTGTAGGGGGAGTGTAACTATAGTATCACAATACACAGTACAGGGGGAGTGTAACTATAGTATCACAATACACAGTGTAGGGGGAGTGTAACTATAGTATCACAATACACAGTACAGGGGGAGTGTAACTATAGTATCACAATACACAGTGTAGGGGGAGTGTAACTATAGTATCACAATACACAGTACAGGGGGAGTGTAACTATAGTATCACAATACACAGTACAGGGGGAGTGTAACTGTAGTATCACAATACACAGTGTAGGGGGAGTGTAACTATAGTATCACAATACACAGTACAGGGGGAGTGTAACTATAGTATCACAATACACAGTGTAGGGGGAGTGTAACTATAGTATCACAATACACAGTGCAGGGGGAGTGTAACTATAGTATCACAATACACAGTGTAGGGGGAGTGTAACTGTAGTATCACAATACACAGTGTAGGGGGAGTGTAACTATAGTATCACAATACACAGTACAGGGGGAGTGTAACTATAGTATCACAATACACAGTGTAGGGGGAGTGTAACTATAGTATCACAATACACAGTATAGGGGGAGTGTAACTATAGTATCACAATACACAGTACAGGGGGAGTGTAACTATAGTATCACAATACACAGTATAGGGGGAGTGTAACTATAGTATCACAATACACAGTACAGGGGGAGTGTAACTATAGTATCACAATACACAGTGTAGGGGGAGTGTAACTATAGTATCACAATACACAGTACAGGGGGAGTGTAACTATAGTATCACAATACACAGTACAGGGGGAGTGTAACTATAGTATCACAATACACAGTACAGGGGGAGTGTAACTATAGTATCACAATACACAGTACAGGGGGAGTGTAACTATAGTATCACAATACACAGTACAGGGGGAGTGTAACTATAGTATCACAATACACAGTGTAGGGGGAGTGTAACTATAGTATCACAATACACAGTGTAGGGGGAGTGTAACTATAGTATCACAATACACAGTGTAGGGGGAGTGTAACTATAGTATCACAATACACAGTGTAGGGGGAGTGTAACTATAGTATCACAATACACAGTGTAGGGGGAGTGTAACTATAGTATCACAATACACAGTACAGGGGGAGTGTAACTATAGTATCACAATACACAGTACAGGGGGAGTGTAACTATAGTATCACAATACACAGTACAGGGGGAGTGTAACTATAGTATCACAATACACAGTATAGGGGGAGTGTAACTATAGTATCACAATACACAGTACAGGGGGAGTGTAACTATAGTATCACAATACACAGTGTAGGGGGAGTGTAACTATAGTATCACAATACACAGTACAGGGGGAGTGTAACTATAGTATCACAATACACAGTACAGGGGGAGTGTAACTATAGTATCACAATACACAGTACAGGGGGAGTGTAACTATAGTATCACAATACACAGTACAGGGGGAGTGTAACTATAGTATCACAATACACAGTACAGGGGGAGTGTAACTATAGTATCACAATACACAGTGTAGGGGGAGTGTAACTATAGTATCACAATACACAGTGTAGGGGGAGTGTAACTATAGTATCACAATACACAGTGTAGGGGGAGTGTAACTATAGTATCACAATACACAGTGTAGGGGGAGTGTAACTATAGTATCACAATACACAGTGTAGGGGGAGTGTAACTATAGTATCACAATACACAGTGTAGGGGGAGTGTAACTATAGTATCACAATACACAGTGTAGGGGGAGTGTAACTATAGTATCACAATACACAGTGTAGGGGGAGTGTAACTATAGTATCACAATACACAGTGTAGGGGGAGTGTAACTATAGTATCACAATACACAGTGCAGGGGGAGTGTAACTATAGTATCACAATACACAGTGTAGGGGGAGTGTAACTATAGTATCACAATACACAGTACAGGGGGAGTGTAACTGTAGTATCACAATACACAGTGTAGGGGGAGTGTAACTATAGTATCACAATACACAGTACAGGGGGAGTGTAACTATAGTATCACAATACACAGTGTAGGGGGAGTGTAACTATAGTATCACAATACACAGTACAGGGGGAGTGTAACTATAGTATCACAATACACAGTACAGGGGGAGTGTAACTATAGTATCACAATACACAGTGTAGGGGGAGTGTAACTATAGTATCACAATACACAGTGTAGGGGGAGTGTAACTATAGTATCACAATACACAGTGTAGGGGGAGTGTAACTATAGTATCACAATACACAGTGTAGGGGGAGTGTAACTATAGTATCACAATACACAGTGTAGGGGGAGTGTAACTATAGTATCACAATACACAGTGTAGGGGGAGTGTAACTATAGTATCACAATACACAGTATAGGGGGAGTGTAACTATAGTATCACAATACACAGTGTAGGGGGAGTGTAACTATAGTATCACAATACACAGTACAGGGGGAGTGTAACTATAGTATCACAATACACAGTGTAGGGGGAGTGTAACTATAGTATCACAATACACAGTGTAGGGGGAGTGTAACTATAGTATCACAATACACAGTACAGGGGGAGTGTAACTATAGTATCACAATACACAGTACAGGGGGAGTGTAACTGTAGTATCACAATACACAGTACAGGGGGAGTGTAACTATAGTATCACAATACACAGTACAGGGGGAGTGTAACTATAGTATCACAATACACAGTGTAGGGGGAGTGTAACTATAGTATCACAATACACAGTATAGGGGGAGTGTAACTATAGTATCACAATACACAGTGTAGGGGGAGTGTAACTATAGTATCACAATACACAGTACAGGGGGAGTGTAACTATAGTATCACAATACACAGTACAGGGGGAGTGTAACTATAGTATCACAATACACAGTATAGGGGGAGTGTAACTATAGTATCACAATACACAGTGTAGGGGGAGTGTAACTATAGTATCACAATACACAGTACAGGGGGAGTGTAACTATAGTATCACAATACACAGTACAGGGGGAGTGTAACTATAGTATCACAATACACAGTACAGGGGGAGTGTAACTATAGTATCACAATACACAGTGTTGGGGGAGTGTAACTGTAGTATCACAATACACAGTACAGGGGGAGTGTAACTATAGTATCACAATACACAGTACAGGGGGAGTGTAACTATAGTATCACAATACACAGTATAGGGGGAGTGTAACTATAGTATCACAATACACAGTGTAGGGGGAGTGTAACTATAGTATCACAATACACAGTGTAGGGGGAGTGTAACTATAGTATCACAATACACAGTGTAGGGGGAGTGTAACTATAGTATCACAATACACAGTACAGGGGGAGTGTAACTATAGTATCACAATACACAGTACAGGGGGAGTGTAACTATAGTATCACAATACACAGTACAGGGGGAGTGTAACTATAGTATCACAATACACAGTGTAGGGGGAGTGTAACTATAGTATCACAATACACAGTGTAGGGGGAGTGTAACTATAGTATCACAATACACAGTGTAGGGGGAGTGTAACTATAGTATCACAATACACAGTACAGGGGGAGTGTAACTATAGTATCACAATACACAGTACAGGGGGAGTGTAACTATAGTATCACAATACACAGTACAGGGGGAGTGTAACTATAGTATCACAATACACAGTACAGGGGGAGTGTAACTATAGTATCACAATACACAGTGTAGGGGGAGTGTAACTATAGTATCACAATACACACAGTGTAGGGGGAGTGTAACTATAGTATCACAATACACAGTACAGGGGGAGTGTAACTATAGTATCACAATACACAGTACAGGGGGAGTGTAACTATAGTATCACAATACACAGTACAGGGGGAGTGTAACTATAGTATCACAATACACAGTGTAGGGGGAGTGTAACTATAGTATCACAATACACAGTGTAGGGGGAGTGTAACTGTAGTATCACAATACACAGTGTAGGGGGAGTGTAACTATAGTATCACAATACACAGTGTAGGGGGAGTGTAACTATAGTATCACAATACACAGTGTAGGGGGAGTGTAACTATAGTATCACAATACACAGTACAGGGGGAGTGTAACTATAGTATCACAATACACAGTGTAGGGGGAGTGTAACTATAGTATCACAATACACAGTGTAGGGGGAGTGTAACTATAGTATCACAATACACAGTGTAGGGGGAGTGTAACTATAGTATCACAATACACAGTGTAGGGGGAGTGTAACTATAGTATCACAATACACAGTGTAGGGGGAGTGTAACTATAGTATCACAATACACAGTGCAGGGGGAGTGTAACTATAGTATCACAATACACAGTGTAGGGGGAGTGTAACTATAGTATCACAATACACAGTACAGGGGGAGTGTAACTGTAGTATCACAATACACAGTGTAGGGGGAGTGTAACTATAGTATCACAATACACAGTACAGGGGGAGTGTAACTATAGTATCACAATACACAGTGTAGGGGGAGTGTAACTATAGTATCACAATACACAGTGTAGGGGGAGTGTAACTATAGTATCACAATACACAGTGTAGGGGGAGTGTAACTATAGTATCACAATACACAGTGTAGGGGGAGTGTAACTATAGTATCACAATACACAGTACAGGGGGAGTGTAACTATAGTATCACAATACACAGTGTAGGGGGAGTGTAACTATAGTATCACAATACACAGTACAGGGGGAGTGTAACTATAGTATCACAATACACAGTACAGGGGGAGTGTAACTATAGTATCACAATACACAGTGTAGGGGGAGTGTAACTATAGTATCACAATACACAGTGTAGGGGGAGTGTAACTATAGTATCACAATACACAGTGTAGGGGGAGTGTAACTATAGTATCACAATACACAGTACAGGGGGAGTGTAACTATAGTATCACAATACACAGTGTAGGGGGAGTGTAACTATAGTATCACAATACACAGTACAGGGGGAGTGTAACTATAGTATCACAATACACAGTACAGGGGGAGTGTAACTATAGTATCACAATACACAGTGTAGGGGGAGTGTAACTATAGTATCACAATACACAGTACAGGGGGAGTGTAACTATAGTATCACAATACACAGTACAGGGGGAGTGTAACTATAGTATCACAATACACAGTGTAGGGGGAGTGTAACTATAGTATCACAATACACAGTGTAGGGGGAGTGTAACTATAGTATCACAATACACAGTGTAGGGGGAGTGTAACTATAGTATCACAATACACAGTACAGGGGGAGTGTAACTATAGTATCACAATACACAGTGTAGGGGGAGTGTAACTATAGTATCACAATACACAGTGTAGGGGGAGTGTAACTATAGTATCACAATACACAGTACAGGGGGAGTGTAACTATAGTATCACAATACACAGTACAGGGGGAGTGTAACTATAGTATCACAATACACAGTGTAGGGGGAGTGTAACTATAGTATCACAATACACAGTGTAGGGGGAGTGTAACTATAGTATCACAATACACAGTGTAGGGGGAGTGTAACTATAGTATCACAATACACAGTGTAGGGGGAGTGTAACTATAGTATCACAATACACAGTACAGGGGGAGTGTAACTATAGTATCACAATACACAGTACAGGGGGAGTGTAACTATAGTATCACAATACACAGTATAGGGGGAGTGTAACTATAGTATCACAATACACAGTGCAGGGGGAGTGTAACTATAGTATCACAATACACAGTGTAGGGGGAGTGTAACTATAGTATCACAATACACAGTACAGGGGGAGTGTAACTATAGTATCACAATACACAGTGTAGGGGGAGTGTAACTATAGTATCACAATACACAGTGTAGGGGGAGTGTAACTGTAGTATCACAATACACAGTGTAGGGGGAGTGTAACTATAGTATCACAATACACAGTGTAGGGGGAGTGTAACTATAGTATCACAATACACAGTGTAGGGGGAGTGTAACTATAGTATCACAATACACAGTGTAGGGGGAGTGTAACTATAGTATCACAATACACAGTGTAGGGGGAGTGTAACTATAGTATCACAATACACAGTGTAGGGGGAGTGTAACTATAGTATCACAATACACAGTGTAGGGGGAGTGTAACTATAGTATCACAATACACAGTACAGGGGGAGTGTAACTATAGTATCACAATACACAGTACAGGGGGAGTGTAACTATAGTATCACAATACACAGTGTAGGGGGAGTGTAACTATAGTATCACAATACACAGTGTAGGGGGAGTGTAACTATAGTATCACAATACACAGTGTAGGGGGAGTGTAACTATAGTATCACAATACACAGTACAGGGGGAGTGTAACTATAGTATCACAATACACAGTGTAGGGGGAGTGTAACTATAGTATCACAATACACAGTACAGGGGGAGTGTAACTGTAGTATCACAATACACAGTGTAGGGGGAGTGTAACTATAGTATCACAATACACAGTGTAGGGGGAGTGTAACTATAGTATCACAATACACAGTACAGGGGGAGTGTAACTATAGTATCACAATACACAGTACAGGGGGAGTGTAACTATAGTATCACAATACACAGTGTAGGGGGAGTGTAACTATAGTATCACAATACACAGTACAGGGGGAGTGTAACTATAGTATCACAATACACAGTACAGGGGGAGTGTAACTATAGTATCACAATACACAGTACAGGGGGAGTGTAACTATAGTATCACAATACACAGTGTAGGGGGAGTGTAACTATAGTATCACAATACACAGTGTAGGGGGAGTGTAACTATAGTATCACAATACACAGTGTAGGGGAGTGTAACTATAGTATCACAATACACAGTACAGGGGGAGTGTAACTATAGTATCACAATACACAGTACAGGGGGAGTGTAACTATAGTATCACAATACACAGTGTAGGGGGAGTGTAACTATAGTATCACAATACACAGTGTAGGGGGAGTGTAACTATAGTATCACAATACACAGTGTAGGGGGAGTGTAACTATAGTATCACAATACACAGTATAGGGGGAGTGTAACTATAGTATCACAATACACAGTGTAGGGGGAGTGTAACTATAGTATCACAATACACAGTACAGGGGGAGTGTAACTATAGTATCACAATACACAGTGTAGGGGGAGTGTAACTATAGTATCACAATACACAGTGTAGGGGGAGTGTAACTATAGTATCACAATACACAGTACAGGGGGAGTGTAACTATAGTATCACAATACACAGTACAGGGGGAGTGTAACTGTAGTATCACAATACACAGTACAGGGGGAGTGTAACTATAGTATCACAATACACAGTACAGGGGGAGTGTAACTATAGTATCACAATACACAGTGTAGGGGGAGTGTAACTATAGTATCACAATACACAGTATAGGGGGAGTGTAACTATAGTATCACAATACACAGTACAGGGGGAGTGTAACTATAGTATCACAATACACAGTATAGGGGGAGTGTAACTATAGTATCACAATACACAGTGTAGGGGGAGTGTAACTATAGTATCACAATACACAGTACAGGGGGAGTGTAACTATAGTATCACAATACACAGTACAGGGGGAGTGTAACTATAGTATCACAATACACAGTATAGGGGGAGTGTAACTATAGTATCACAATACACAGTGTAGGGGGAGTGTAACTATAGTATCACAATACACAGTACAGGGGGAGTGTAACTATAGTATCACAATACACAGTACAGGGGGAGTGTAACTATAGTATCACAATACACAGTACAGGGGGAGTGTAACTATAGTATCACAATACACAGTGTTGGGGGAGTGTAACTGTAGTATCACAATACACAGTACAGGGGGAGTGTAACTATAGTATCACAATACACAGTACAGGGGGAGTGTAACTATAGTATCACAATACACAGTATAGGGGGAGTGTAACTATAGTATCACAATACACAGTGTAGGGGGAGTGTAACTATAGTATCACAATACACAGTGTAGGGGGAGTGTAACTATAGTATCACAATACACAGTGTAGGGGGAGTGTAACTATAGTATCACAATACACAGTACAGGGGGAGTGTAACTATAGTATCACAATACACAGTGTAGGGGGAGTGTAACTATAGTATCACAATACACAGTGTAGGGGGAGTGTAACTATAGTATCACAATACACAGTGTAGGGGGAGTGTAACTATAGTATCACAATACACAGTACAGGGGGAGTGTAACTATAGTATCACAATACACAGTGTAGGGGGAGTGTAACTATAGTATCACAATACACAGTACAGGGGGAGTGTAACTATAGTATCACAATACACAGTGTAGGGGGAGTGTAACTATAGTATCACAATACACAGTACAGGGGGAGTGTAACTATAGTATCACAATACACAGTGTAGGGGGAGTGTAACTATAGTATCACAATACACAGTGTAGGGGGAGTGTAACTATAGTATCACAATACACAGTGTAGGGGGAGTGTAACTATAGTATCACAATACACAGTACAGGGGGAGTGTAACTGTAGTATCACAATACACAGTACAGGGGGAGTGTAACTATAGTATCACAATACACAGTGTAGGGGGAGTGTAACTATAGTATCACAATACACAGTACAGGGGGAGTGTAACTATAGTATCACAATACACAGTGTAGGGGGAGTGTAACTATAGTATCACAATACACAGTGTAGGGGGAGTGTAACTATAGTATCACAATACACAGTGTAGGGGGAGTGTAACTATAGTATCACAATACACAGTACAGGGGGAGTGTAACTATAGTATCACAATACACAGTGTAGGGGGAGTGTAACTATAGTATCACAATACACAGTGTAGGGGGAGTGTAACTATAGTATCACAATACACAGTGTAGGGGGAGTGTAACTATAGTATCACAATACACAGTGTAGGGGGAGTGTAACTATAGTATCACAATACACAGTGTAGGGGGAGTGTAACTATAGTATCACAATACACAGTACAGGGGGAGTGTAACTATAGTATCACAATACACAGTACAGGGGGAGTGTAACTATAGTATCACAATACACAGTACAGGGGGAGTGTAACTATAGTATCACAATACACAGTGTAGGGGGAGTGTAACTATAGTATCACAATACACAGTGTAGGGGGAGTGTAACTATAGTATCACAATACACAGTGTAGGGGGAGTGTAACTATAGTATCACAATACACAGTACAGGGGGAGTGTAACTATAGTATCACAATACACAGTACAGGGGGAGTGTAACTATAGTATCACAATACACAGTACAGGGGGAGTGTAACTATAGTATCACAATACACAGTACAGGGGGAGTGTAACTATAGTATCACAATACACAGTGTAGGGGGAGTGTAACTATAGTATCACAATACACACAGTGTAGGGGGAGTGTAACTATAGTATCACAATACACAGTACAGGGGGAGTGTAACTATAGTATCACAATACACAGTACAGGGGGAGTGTAACTATAGTATCACAATACACAGTACAGGGGGAGTGTAACTATAGTATCACAATACACAGTGTAGGGGGAGTGTAACTATAGTATCACAATACACAGTGTAGGGGGAGTGTAACTGTAGTATCACAATACACAGTGTAGGGGGAGTGTAACTATAGTATCACAATACACAGTGTAGGGGGAGTGTAACTATAGTATCACAATACACAGTGTAGGGGGAGTGTAACTATAGTATCACAATACACAGTACAGGGGGAGTGTAACTATAGTATCACAATACACAGTGTAGGGGGAGTGTAACTATAGTATCACAATACACAGTACAGGGGGAGTGTAACTATAGTATCACAATACACAGTACAGGGGGAGTGTAACTATAGTATCACAATACACAGTACAGGGGGAGTGTAACTATAGTATCACAATACACAGTGTAGGGGGAGTGTAACTATAGTATCACAATACACACAGTGTAGGGGGAGTGTAACTATAGTATCACAATACACAGTACAGGGGGAGTGTAACTATAGTATCACAATACACAGTGTAGGGGGAGTGTAACTATAGTATCACAATACACAGTGTAGGGGGAGTGTAACTGTAGTATCACAATACACAGTACAGGGGGAGTGTAACTATAGTATCACAATACACAGTACAGGGGGAGTGTAACTATAGTATGACAATACACAGTGTAGGGGGAGTGTAACTATAGTATCACAATACACAGTACAGGGGGAGTGTAACTATAGTATCACAATACACAGTACAGGGGGAGTGTAACTATAGTATGACAATACACAGTGTAGGGGGAGTGTAACTATAGTATCACAATACACAGTGTAGGGGGAGTGTAACTATAGTATCACAATACACAGTGTAGGGGGAGTGTAACTATAGTATCACAATACACAGTGTAGGGGGAGTGTAACTATAGTATCACAATACACAGTGTAGGGGGAGTGTAACTATAGTATCACAATACACAGTACAGGGGGAGTGTAACTATAGTATCACAATACACAGTGTAGGGGGAGTGTAACTATAGTATCACAATACACAGTGTAGGGGGAGTGTAACTATAGTATCACAATACACAGTGTAGGGGGAGTGTAACTATAGTATCACAATACACAGTACAGGGGGAGTGTAACTATAGTATCACAATACACAGTACAGGGGGAGTGTAACTATAGTATCACAATACACAGTATAGGGGGAGTGTAACTATAGTATCACAATACACAGTGTAGGGGGAGTGTAACTATAGTATCACAATACACAGTACAGGGGGAGTGTAACTATAGTATCACAATACACAGTGTAGGGGGAGTGTAACTATAGTATCACAATACACAGTGTAGGGGGAGTGTAACTATAGTATGACAATACACAGTGTAGGGGGAGTGTAACTATAGTATCACAATACACAGTGTAGGGGGAGTGTAACTATAGTATCACAATACACAGTGTAGGGGGAGTGTAACTATAGTATCACAATACACAGTGTAGGGGGAGTGTAACTATAGTATCACAATACACAGTGTAGGGGGAGTGTAACTATAGTATCACAATACACAGTGTAGGGGGAGTGTAACTATAGTATCACAATACACAGTGTAGGGGGAGTGTAACTATAGTATCACAATACACAGTGTAGGGGGAGTGTAACTATAGTATCACAATACACAGTGTAGGGGGAGTGTAACTATAGTATCACAATACACAGTGTAGGGGGAGTGTAACTATAGTATCACAATACACAGTGTAGGGGGAGTGTAACTATAGTATCACAATACACAGTGTAGGGGGAGTGTAACTATAGTATCACAATACACAGTGTAGGGGGAGTGTAACTATAGTATCACAATACACAGTGTAGGGGGAGTGTAACTATAGTATCACAATACACAGTGTAGGGGGAGTGTAACTATAGTATCACAATACACAGTGTAGGGGGAGTGTAACTATAGTATCACAATACACAGTACAGGGGGAGTGTAACTATAGTATCACAATACACAGTGTAGGGGGAGTGTAACTGTAGTATCACAATACACAGTGTAGGGGGAGTGTAACTATAGTATCACAATACACAGTGTAGGGGGAGTGTAACTATAGTATCACAATACACAGTGTAGGGGGAGTGTAACTATAGTATCACAATACACAGTGTAGGGGGAGTGTAACTATAGTATCACAATACACAGTACAGGGGGAGTGTAACTATAGTATCACAATACACAGTACAGGGGGAGTGTAACTATAGTATCACAATACACAGTATAGGGGGAGTGTAACTATAGTATCACAATACACAGTGTAGGGGGAGTGTAACTATAGTATCACAATACACAGTACAGGGGGAGTGTAACTATAGTATCACAATACACAGTACAGGGGGAGTGTAACTATAGTATCACAATACACAGTGTAGGGGGAGTGTAACTATAGTATCACAATACACAGTGTAGGGGGAGTGTAACTATAGTATCACAATACACAGTGTAGGGGGAGTGTAACTATAGTATCACAATACACAGTACAGGGGGAGTGTAACTATAGTATCACAATACACAGTACAGGGGGAGTGTAACTATAGTATCACAATACACAGTATAGGGGGAGTGTAACTATAGTATCACAATACACAGTGTAGGGGGAGTGTAACTATAGTATCACAATACACAGTACAGGGGGAGTGTAACTATAGTATCACAATACACAGTACAGGGGGAGTGTAACTATAGTATCACAATACACAGTGTAGGGGGAGTGTAACTGTAGTATCACAATACACAGTATAGGGGGAGTGTAACTATAGTATCACAATACACAGTGTAGGGGGAGTGTAACTATAGTATCACAATACACAGTACAGGGGGAGTGTAACTATAGTATCACAATACACAGTACAGGGGGAGTGTAACTATAGTATCACAATACACAGTGTAGGGGGAGTGTAACTATAGTATCACAATACACAGTGTAGGGGGAGTGTAACTATAGTATCACAATACACAGTGTAGGGGGAGTGTAACTATAGTATCACAATACACAGTGTAGGGGGAGTGTAACTATAGTATCACAATACACAGTGTAGGGGGAGTGTAACTATAGTATCACAATACACAGTGTAGGGGGAGTGTAACTATAGTATCACAATACACAGTGTAGGGGGAGTGTAACTATAGTATCACAATACACAGTACAGGGGGAGTGTAACTATAGTATCACAATACACAGTACAGGGGGAGTGTAACTATAGTATCACAATACACAGTACAGGGGGAGTGTAACTATAGTATCACAATACACAGTACAGGGGGAGTGTAACTATAGTATCACAATACACAGTGTAGGGGGAGTGTAACTATAGTATCACAATACACAGTACAGGGGGAGTGTAACTATAGTATCACAATACACAGTACAGGGGGAGTGTAACTATAGTATCACAATACACAGTGTAGGGGGAGTGTAACTATAGTATCACAATACACAGTGTAGGGGGAGTGTAACTGTAGTATCACAATACACAGTACAGGGGGAGTGTAACTATAGTATCACAATACACAGTACAGGGGGAGTGTAACTATAGTATCACAATACACAGTACAGGGGGAGTGTAACTATAGTATCACAATACACAGTGTAGGGGGAGTGTAACTATAGTATCACAATACACAGTGTAGGGGGAGTGTAACTATAGTATCACAATACACAGTACAGGGGGAGTGTAACTATAGTATCACAATACACAGTACAGGGGGAGTGTAACTATAGTATCACAATACACAGTGTAGGGGGAGTGTAACTATAGTATCACAATACACAGTACAGGGGGAGTGTAACTATAGTATCACAATACACAGTGTAGGGGGAGTGTAACTATAGTATCACAATACACAGTACAGGGGGAGTGTAACTATAGTATCACAATACACAGTGTAGGGGGAGTGTAACTATAGTATCACAATACACAGTACAGGGGGAGTGTAACTATAGTATCACAATACACAGTGTAGGGGGAGTGTAACTATAGTATCACAATACACAGTATAGGGGGAGTGTAACTGTAGTATCACAATACACAGTGTAGGGGGAGTGTAACTATAGTATCACAATACACAGTACAGGGGGAGTGTAACTATAGTATCACAATACACAGTGTAGGGGGAGTGTAACTATAGTATCACAATACACAGTACAGGGGGAGTGTAACTATAGTATCACAATACACAGTGTAGGGGGAGTGTAACTATAGTATCACAATACACAGTGTAGGGGGAGTGTAACTATAGTATCACAATACACAGTGTAGGGGGAGTGTAACTATAGTATCACAATACACAGTACAGGGGGAGTGTAACTATAGTATCACAATACACAGTACAGGGGGAGTGTAACTATAGTATCACAATACACAGTGTAGGGGGAGTGTAACTATAGTATCACAATACACAGTGTAGGGGGAGTGTAACTATAGTATCACAATACACAGTACAGGGGGAGTGTAACTATAGTATCACAATACACAGTGTAGGGGGAGTGTAACTATAGTATCACAATACACAGTGTAGGGGGAGTGTAACTATAGTATCACAATACACAGTACAGGGGGAGTGTAACTATAGTATCACAATACACAGTGTAGGGGGAGTGTAACTATAGTATCACAATACACAGTACAGGGGGAGTGTAACTATAGTATCACAATACACAGTACAGGGGGAGTGTAACTATAGTATCACAATACACAGTGTAGGGGGAGTGTAACTATAGTATCACAATACACAGTGTAGGGGGAGTGTAACTATAGTATCACAATACACAGTGTAGGGGGAGTGTAACTATAGTATCACAATACACAGTGTAGGGGGAGTGTAACTATAGTATCACAATACACAGTGTAGGGGGAGTGTAACTATAGTATCACAATACACAGTACAGGGGGAGTGTAACTATAGTATCACAATACACAGTACAGGGGGAGTGTAACTATAGTATCACAATACACAGTGTAGGGGGAGTGTAACTATAGTATCACAATACACAGTGTAGGGGGAGTGTAACTGTAGTATCACAATACACAGTGTAGGGGGAGTGTAACTATAGTATCACAATACACAGTACAGGGGGAGTGTAACTATAGTATCACAATACACAGTGTAGGGGGAGTGTAACTATAGTATCACAATACACAGTATAGGGGGAGTGTAACTGTAGTATCACAATACACAGTGTAGGGGGAGTGTAACTATAGTATCACAATACACAGTACAGGGGGAGTGTAACTATAGTATCACAATACACAGTGTAGGGGGAGTGTAACTATAGTATCACAATACACAGTACAGGGGGAGTGTAACTATAGTATCACAATACACAGTACAGGGGGAGTGTAACTATAGTATCACAATACACAGTGTAGGGGGAGTGTAACTATAGTATCACAATACACAGTGTAGGGGGAGTGTAAGTATAGTATCACAATACACAGTATAGGGGGAGTGTAACTATAGTATCACAATACACAGTGTAGGGGGAGTGTAACTATAGTATCACAATACACAGTACAGGGGGAGTGTAACTATAGTATCACAACACACAGTGTAGGGGGAGTGTAACTATAGTATCACAATACACAGTACAGGGGGAGTGTAACTATAGTATCACAATACACAGTACAGGGGGAGTGTAACTATAGTATCACAATACACAGTGTAGGGGGAGTGTAACTATAGTATCACAATACACAGTACAGGGGGAGTGTAACTATAGTATCACAATACACAGTACAGGGGGAGTGTAACTATAGTATCACAATACACAGTACAGGGGGAGTGTAACTGTAGTATCACAATACACAGTGTAGGGGGAGTGTAACTATAGTATCACAATACACAGTGTAGGGGGAGTGTAACTATAGTATCACAATACACAGTGTAGGGGGAGTGTAACTATAGTATCACAATACACAGTACAGGGGGAGTGTAACTATAGTATCACAATACACAGTACAGGGGGAGTGTAACTATAGTATCACAATACACAGTACAGGGGGAGTGTAACTATAGTATCACAATACACAGTACAGGGGGAGTGTAACTATAGTATCACAATACACAGTACAGGGGGAGTGTAACTATAGTATCACAATACACAGTACAGGGGGAGTGTAACTATAGTATCACAATACACAGTACAGGGGGAGTGTAACTATAGTATCACAATACACAGTACAGGGGGAGTGTAACTATAGTATCACAATACACAGTACAGGGGGAGTGTAACTATAGTATCACAATACACAGTGTAGGGGGAGTGTAACTATAGTATCACAATACACAGTGTAGGGGGAGTGTAACTGTAGTATCACAATACACAGTGTAGGGGGAGTGTAACTATAGTATCACAATACACAGTGTAGGGGGAGTGTAACTATAGTATCACAATACACAGTGTAGGGGGAGTGTAACTATAGTATCACAATACACAGTACAGGGGGAGTGTAACTATAGTATCACAATACACAGTGTAGGGGGAGTGTAACTATAGTATCACAATACACAGTGTAGGGGGAGTGTAACTATAGTATCACAATACACAGTACAGGGGGAGTGTAACTATAGTATCACAATACACAGTGTAGGGGGAGTGTAACTATAGTATCACAATACACAGTGTAGGGGGAGTGTAACTATAGTATCACAATACACAGTACAGGGGGAGTGTAACTATAGTATCACAATACACAGTGTAGGGGGAGTGTAACTGTAGTATCACAATACACAGTACAGGGGGAGTGTAACTATAGTATCACAATACACAGTACAGGGGGAGTGTAACTATAGTATCACAATACACAGTGTAGGGGGAGTGTAACTATAGTATCACAATACACAGTACAGGGGGAGTGTAACTATAGTATCACAATACACAGTGTAGGGGGAGTGTAACTATAGTATCACAATACACAGTACAGGGGGAGTGTAACTATAGTATCACAATACACAGTGTAGGGGGAGTGTAACTATAGTATCACAATACACAGTGTAGGGGGAGTGTAACTATAGTATCACAATACACAGTGTAGGGGGAGTGTAACTATAGTATCACAATACACAGTACAGGGGGAGTGTAACTGTAGTATCACAATACACAGTGTAGGGGGAGTGTAACTATAGTATCACAATACACAGTACAGGGGGAGTGTAACTATAGTATCACAATACACAGTGTAGGGGGAGTGTAACTATAGTATCACAATACACAGTGTAGGGGGAGTGTAACTATAGTATCACAATACACAGTACAGGGGGAGTGTAACTATAGTATCACAATACACAGTGTAGGGGGAGTGTAACTATAGTATCACAATACACAGTACAGGGGGAGTGTAACTATAGTATCACAATACACAGTGTAGGGGGAGTGTAACTATAGTATCACAATACACAGTACAGGGGGAGTGTAACTATAGTATCACAATACACAGTACAGGGGGAGTGTAACTATAGTATCACAATACACAGTGTAGGGGGAGTGTAACTATAGTATCACAATACACAGTACAGGGGGAGTGTAACTATAGTATCACAATACACAGTGTAGGGGGAGTGTAACTATAGTATCACAATACACAGTGTAGGGGGAGTGTAACTATAGTATCACAATACACAGTGTAGGGGGAGTGTAACTATAGTATCACAATACACAGTGTAGGGGGAGTGTAACTATAGTATCACAATACACAGTGTAGGGGGAGTGTAACTATAGTATCACAATACACAGTACAGGGGGAGTGTAACTGTAGTATCACAATACACAGTGTAGGGGGAGTGTAACTATAGTATCACAATACACAGTGTAGGGGGAGTGTAACTATAGTATCACAATACACAGTACAGGGGGAGTGTAACTATAGTATCACAATACACAGTACAGGGGGAGTGTAACTATAGTATCACAATACACAGTGTAGGGGGAGTGTAACTATAGTATCACAATACACAGTGTAGGGGGAGTGTAACTATAGTATCACAATACACAGTGTAGGGGGAGTGTAACTATAGTATCACAATACACAGTGTAGGGGGAGTGTAACTATAGTATCACAATACACAGTGTAGGGGGAGTGTAACTATAGTATCACAATACACAGTACAGGGGGAGTGTAACTGTAGTATCACAATACACAGTGTAGGGGGAGTGTAACTATAGTATCACAATACACAGTACAGGGGGAGTGTAACTATAGTATCACAATACACAGTACAGGGGGAGTGTAACTATAGTATCACAATACACAGTACAGGGGGAGTGTAACTATAGTATCACAATACACAGTACAGGGGGAGTGTAACTATAGTATCACAATACACAGTGTAGGGGGAGTGTAACTATAGTATCACAATACACAGTGTAGGGGGAGTGTAACTATAGTATCACAATACACAGTGTAGGGGGAGTGTAACTATAGTATCACAATACACAGTGTAGGGGGAGTGTAACTATAGTATCACAATACACAGTGTAGGGGGAGTGTAACTATAGTATCACAATACACAGTGTAGGGGGAGTGTAACTATAGTATCACAATACACAGTACAGGGGGAGTGTAACTATAGTATCACAATACACAGTGTAGGGGGAGTGTAACTATAGTATCACAATACACAGTACAGGGGGAGTGTAACTATAGTATCACAATACACAGTGTAGGGGGAGTGTAACTATAGTATCACAATACACAGTGTAGGGGGAGTGTAACTATAGTATCACAATGCACAGTACAGGGGGAGTGTAACTGTAGTATCACAATACACAGTGTAGGGGGAGTGTAACTATAGTATCACAATACACACTACAGGGGGAGTGTAACTATAGTATCACAATACACAGTGTAGGGGGAGTGTAACTATAGTATCACAATACACAGTGTAGGGGGAGTGTAACTATAGTATCACAATACACAGTGTAGGGGGAGTGTAACTATAGTATCACAATACACAGTGTAGGGGGAGTGTAACTATAGTATCACAATACACAGTACAGGGGGAGTGTAACTATAGTATCACAATACACAGTACAGGGGGAGTGTAACTATAGTATCACAATACACAGTACAGGGGGAGTGTAACTATAGTATCACAATACACAGTGTAGGGGGAGTGTAACTATAGTATCACAATACACAGTGTAGGGGGAGTGTAACTATAGTATCACAATACACAGTACAGGGGGAGTGTAACTATAGTATCACAATACACAGTGTAGGGGGAGTGTAACTATAGTATCACAATACACAGTACAGGGGGAGTGTAACTATAGTATCACAATACACAGTGTAGGGGGAGTGTAACTGTAGTATCACAATACACAGTACAGGGGGAGTGTAACTATAGTATCACAATACACAGTGTAGGGGGAGTGTAACTATAGTATCACAATACACAGTGTAGGGGGAGTGTAACTATAGTATCACAATACACAGTACAGGGGGAGTGTAACTATAGTATCACAATACACAGTGTAGGGGGAGTGTAACTATAGTATCACAATACACAGTACAGGGGGAGTGTAACTATAGTATCACAATACACAGTACAGGGGGAGTGTAACTATAGTATCACAATACACAGTGTAGGGGGAGTGTAACTATAGTATCACAATACACAGTGTAGGGGGAGTGTAACTATAGTATCACAATACACAGTGTAGGGGGAGTGTAACTATAGTATCACAATACACAGTACAGGGGGAGTGTAACTATAGTATCACAATACACAGTGTAGGGGGAGTGTAACTGTAGTATCACAATACACAGTGTAGGGGGAGTGTAACTATAGTATCACAATACACAGTGTAGGGGGAGTGTAACTATAGTATCACAATACACAGTACAGGGGGAGTGTAACTATAGTATCACAATACACAGTACAGGGGGAGTGTAACTATAGTATCACAATACACAGTACAGGGGGAGTGTAACTATAGTATCACAATACACAGTACAGGGGGAGTGTAACTATAGTATCACAGTACACAGTATAGGGGGAGTGTAACTATAGTATCACAGTACACAGTACAGGGGGAGTGTAACTATAGTATCACAATACACAGTGTAGGGGGAGTGTAACTATAGTATCACAATACACAGTGTAGGGGGAGTGTAACTATAGTATCACAATACACAGTGTAGGGGGAGTGTAACTATAGTATCACAGTACACAGTATAGGGGGAGTGTAACTATAGTATCACAGTACACAGTACAGGGGGAGTGTAACTATAGTATCACAATACACAGTGTAGGGGGAGTGTAACTATAGTATCACAATACACAGTGTAGGGGGAGTGTAACTGTAGTATCACAATACACAGTGTAGGGGGAGTGTAACTATAGTATCACAATACACAGTGTAGGGGGAGTGTAACTATAGTATCACAATACACAGTGTAGGGGGAGTGTAACTATAGTATCACAATACACAGTGTAGGGGAGTGTAACTATAGTATCACAATACACAGTGTAGGGGAGTGTAACTGTAGTATCACAATACACAGTGTAGGGGGAGTGTAACTATAGTATCACAATACACAGTGTAGGGGGAGTGTAACTATAGTATCACAATACACAGTGTAGGGGGAGTGTAACTATAGTATCACAATACACAGTGTAGGGGGAGTGTAACTATAGTATCACAATACACAGTGTAGGGGGAGTGTAACTATAGTATCACAATACACAGTGTAGGGGAGTGTAACTGTAGTATCACAATACACAGTGTAGGGGGAGTGTAACTATAGTATCACAATACACAGTGTAGGGGGAGTGTAACTATAGTATCACAATACACAGTGTAGGGGGAGTGTAACTATAGTATCACAATACACAGTGTAGGGGAGTGTAACTATAGTATCACAATACACAGTACAGGGGGAGTGTAACTATAGTATCACAATACACAGTGTAGGGGGAGTGTAACTATAGTATCACAATACACAGTGTAGGGGGAGTGTAACTATAGTATCACAATACACAGTACAGGGGGAGTGTAACTATAGTATCACAATACACAGTGTAGGGGGAGTGTAACTATAGTATCACAATACACAGTGTAGGGGGAGTGTAACTATAGTATCACAATACACAGTACAGGGGGAGTGTAACTATAGTATCACAATACACAGTGTAGGGGGAGTGTAACTATAGTATCACAATACACAGTGTGGGGGGAGTGTAACTATAGTATCACAATACACAGTGTAGGGGGAGTGTAACTATAGTATCACAATACACAGTACAGGGGGAGTGTAACTATAGTATCACAATACACAGTGTAGGGGGAGTGTAACTATAGTATCACAATACACAGTACAGGGGGAGTGTAACTATAGTATCACAATACACAGTACAGGGGGAGTGTAACTATAGTATCACAATACACAGTACAGGGGGAGTGTAACTATAGTATCACAATACACAGTGTAGGGGGAGTGTAACTATAGTATCACAATACACAGTACAGGGGGAGTGTAACTATAGTATCACAATACACAGTACAGGGGGAGTGTAACTATAGTATCACAATACACAGTACAGGGGGAGTGTAACTATAGTATCACAATACACAGTACAGGGGGAGTGTAACTATAGTATCACAATACACAGTACAGGGGGAGTGTAACTATAGTATCACAATACACAGTACAGGGGGAGTGTAACTATAGTATCACAATACACAGTACAGGGGGAGTGTAACTATAGTATCACAATACACAGTACAGGGGGAGTGTAACTATAGTATCACAATACACAGTGTAGGGGGAGTGTAACTATAGTATCACAATACACAGTGTAGGGGGAGTGTAACTGTAGTATCACAATACACAGTGTAGGGGGAGTGTAACTATAGTATCACAATACACAGTACAGGGGGAGTGTAACTATAGTATCACAATACACAGTGTAGGGGGAGTGTAACTATAGTATCACAATACACAGTACAGGGGGAGTGTAACTATAGTATCACAATACACAGTACAGGGGGAGTGTAACTATAGTATCACAATACACAGTGTAGGGGGAGTGTAACTATAGTATCACAATACACAGTGTAGGGGGAGTGTAACTATAGTATCACAATACACAGTGTAGGGGGAGTGTAACTGTAGTATCACAATACACAGTGTAGGGGGAGTGTAACTATAGTATCACAATACACAGTGTAGGGGGAGTGTAACTATAGTATCACAATACACAGTACAGGGGGAGTGTAACTATAGTATCACAATACACAGTGTAGGGGGAGTGTAACTATAGTATCACAATACACAGTGTAGGGGGAGTGTAACTATAGTATCACAATACACAGTGTAGGGGGAGTGTAACTATAGTATCACAATACACAGTACAGGGGGAGTGTAACTATAGTATCACAATACACAGTGTAGGGGGAGTGTAACTATAGTATCACAATACACAGTGTAGGGGGAGTGTAACTATAGTATCACAATACACAGTGTAGGGGGAGTGTAACTATAGTATCACAATACACAGTGTAGGGGGAGTGTAACTATAGTATCACAATACACAGTGTAGGGGGAGTGTAACTATAGTATCACAATACACAGTACAGGGGGAGTGTAACTATAGTATCACAATACACAGTACAGGGGGAGTGTAACTGTAGTATCACAATACACAGTACAGGGGGAGTGTAACTATAGTATCACAATACACAGTGTAGGGGGAGTGTAACTATAGTATCACAATACACAGTACAGGGGGAGTGTAACTATAGTATCACAATACACAGTACAGGGGGAGTGTAACTATAGTATCACAATACACAGTGTAGGGGGAGTGTAACTATAGTATCACAATACACAGTGTAGGGGGAGTGTAACTATAGTATCACAATACACAGTGTAGGGGGAGTGTAACTATAGTATCACAATACACAGTACAGGGGGAGTGTAACTATAGTATCACAATACACAGTACAGGGGGAGTGTAACTATAGTATCACAATACACAGTACAGGGGGAGTGTAACTATAGTATCACAATACACAGTGTAGGGGGAGTGTAACTATAGTATCACAATACACAGTGTAGGGGGAGTGTAACTATAGTATCACAATACACAGTGTAGGGGGAGTGTAACTATAGTATCACAATACACAGTGTAGGGGGAGTGTAACTATAGTATCACAATACACAGTGTAGGGGGAGTGTAACTATAGTATCACAATACACAGTGTAGGGGGAGTGTAACTGTAGTATCACAATACACAGTGTAGGGGGAGTGTAACTATAGTATCACAATACACAGTACAGGGGGAGTGTAACTATAGTATCACAATACACAGTACAGGGGGAGTGTAACTATAGTATCACAATACACAGTACAGGGGGAGTGTAACTATAGTATCACAATACACAGTGTAGGGGGAGTGTAACTATAGTATCACAATACACAGTGTAGGGGGAGTGTAACTATAGTATCACAATACACAGTGTAGGGGGAGTGTAACTATAGTATCACAATACACAGTGTAGGGGGAGTGTAACTATAGTATCACAATACACAGTACAGGGGGAGTGTAACTATAGTATCACAATACACAGTACAGGGGGAGTGTAACTATAGTATCACAATACACAGTACAGGGGGAGTGTAACTATAGTATCACAATACACAGTACAGGGGGAGTGTAACTATAGTATCACAATACACAGTACAGGGGGAGTGTAACTATAGTATCACAATACACAGTACAGGGGGAGTGTAACTATAGTATCACAACACACAGTGTAGGGGGAGTGTAACTATAGTATCACAATACACAGTGTAGGGGGAGTGTAACTATAGTATCACAATACACAGTGTAGGGGGAGTGTAACTATAGTATCACAATACACAGTATAGGGGGAGTGTAACTATAGTATCACAATACACAGTGTAGGGGGAGTGTAACTATAGTATCACAATACACAGTATAGGGGGAGTGTAACTATAGTATCACAATACACAGTGCAGGGGGAGTGTAACTATAGTATCACAATACACAGTACAGGGGGAGTGTAACTGTAGTATCACAATACACAGTACAGGGGGAGTGTAACTATAGTATCACAATACACAGTGTAGGGGGAGTGTAACTATAGTATCACAATACACAGTGTAGGGGGAGTGTAACTATAGTATCACAATACACAGTGTAGGGGGAGTGTAACTATAGTATCACAATACACAGTGTAGGGGGAGTGTAACTATAGTATCACAATACACAGTGTAGGGGGAGTGTAACTATAGTATCACAATACACAGTATAGGGGGAGTGTAACTATAGTATCACAATACACAGTATAGGGGGAGTGTAACTATAGTATCACAATACACAGTGTAGGGGGAGTGTAACTATAGTATCACAATACACAGTGTAGGGGGAGTGTAACTATAGTATCACAATACACAGTGTAGGGGGAGTGTAACTATAGTATCACAATACACAGTATAGGGGGAGTGTAACTATAGTATCACAATACACAGTGTAGGGGGAGTGTAACTATAGTATCACAATACACAGTGTAGGGGGAGTGTAACTATAGTATCACAATACACAGTGTAGGGGGAGTGTAACTATAGTATCACAATACACAGTGTAGGGGGAGTGTAACTATAGTATCACAATACACAGTACAGGGGGAGTGTAACTATAGTATCACAATACACAGTGTAGGGGGAGTGTAACTATAGTATCACAATACACAGTGTAGGGGGAGTGTAACTATAGTATCACAATACACAGTGTAGGGGGAGTGTAACTATAGTATCACAATACACAGTGTAGGGGGAGTGTAACTGTAGTATCACAATACACAGTGTAGGGGGAGTGTAACTATAGTATCACAATACACAGTACAGGGGGAGTGTAACTATAGTATCACAATACACAGTACAGGGGGAGTGTAACTATAGTATCACAATACACAGTACAGGGGGAGTGTAACTGTAGTATCACAATACACAGTGTAGGGGGACTGTAACTATAGTATCACAATACACAGTGTAGGGGGAGTGTAACTATAGTATCACAATACACAGTGTAGGGGGACTGTAACTATAGTATCACAGAGAGGGCTTTATATCGACAATGTGTGGTTAGGAGACTCACTTTGCCAAAGAATTCTGAACTGAATTCGATATTCATATATTACAAATGTTAGTCGTCATAAGGAGCGAGCTGTTTTTCTTCCTTCTGAAGTGTAATTAGTGCATTAATGCTCCCATTACTATAGTAGTTGTTATTGTTGTTGCTTATTTAAGGGAGTCCGAGAATCACATAGTGTTCATTAATCACTTGTTATATTCAGTAGGCCTAGTCACACACTCAAGTGCAATGGGATGATGATTAGTTGTTTTAAAGGGAGGAACAGCGGGGTCAGCCACCCCCGCAGCACAGTGCTATATACAAAGATTAGTTAAAATTTGGACATGGATGCCTAAATATAAAGAACCAATATAAAATGAATTCAGTGAATTTAATATCGTCGGTATGTAGATAATTATTTTTGAGAATCTAATTTTGCCAAAAAAAAACTAATATATATAAAACAAAATAAAACCAATAATTATAATAACAAAAATATATGGAGTACAAAAATTAAAATTTTAATTCAAAAAGTACAAGTTCGTTGGAAATTAAGGTTCCTGGCACATTCCTCGTGTAGAATTAGAATGCTCTAAAAGGCAAGAGAAAACCTCACAAAAGCTTACTTTCCACAGATAAGCACTGCTTCTGTGCATAATTATAAGTATGGTATTTTCCAATGGTCTACTTTATTTTCGAATAAAAATTTGTAATTATGTATCCTGCGTTTATACATACATACATAAATACATACATACATAAATTTATTTAATTGCAGATGTGGACGCTGTCCATGGTGGCAAATGGACACATCTTACATCAAATTAATTTACCCCAGTGTGATATTGCCGAAGAGTTTTCCTTATCGACAGAGCTACACTTTGTAAATGTAATTTATTTCAATGATTGTCTGTCTGTCTGTCTGTCTGTTGGCTAGTTAGCCCGAAGGCTGGTTGGGTCCTCAAAAAGTACCGCCGTTAGGTACCCTCAAAAACCCAACGCAGCGCTAGAGTGAGGCGTACTAGGTAAGATGAGGAGTGACGTAGTTTGCAATGGCTTTCCTCACTGAGTCAGAACAGCAGTAATAGCCCTATGAGTAGAACCATTCACAGCATCCACAGGCACTGACTGTGCCCTGAATGTCATTACTCAGCACCACCCATACCTCAGTAGCTTCCAAATAATCACAGCCAGGAGTGAGACTGAGACAGCGGTGATGATCTAGCCTGGGCCAACAGACATTGACCGTGCCCTGAATGTCATTACTAAGCACCACCCATACCTCAGTAGCTTCCATATAATCACAGCATCCACAGGCACTGACTGTGCCCTGAATGTCATTACTCAGCCTCCAAGATGGCGTCACAGTGAAAGTGTAGTGAAATAGCAGCTAGTGTAAACATTTGATAAAAGTGGTAAAATATTATAACAGAGGCTTAAAATCTATAAAGTTACTTTCCTTAGATCAAGTGTAATACGGAATATTGATAGTATTTAGAAATTCTTGTTGATAATTTAATAAACTTAAACTAAGTTGTGGGAACGTGTATCCAAAGATTCGATGACTTCTTCAATCACTGTTTGAACCAAGTAGAGCAGTGGTGCTTTTACGAGACTTCACCCGATTGGAAGATATACGTATTTCACATTCTTCTTTATTGGTAGGTAATTAGATTAATTCTATTAGGTAGTAATAATTAAATTAAATTTAGTGTAATTTGGTGTAAACATCTAGGCTAACTTAGATCTCTAGTATGACGACAGTAAACAGTGTTATTAGTGTCTCGTCAGGTTGTGTAACCGTAACGGATTTATGCTCGTCGTGCAAAATAAAAGTAAAAAATGCAAATAAAATCATCACAAGATCTCAGGTAAAATTGAATGAGGAGAAAAGTGAAACCGATTGTCGTAATGTAGGCCTACCGCTACCGTCATGCGAATGTCATAACCTGAGAAACGAACTGTCCTCAAAAGACGAAATTATAAAGCTGCTAAAGGAAGATATTGCTAAGTTAATGGAAGAGTTGAATAAATTAAAAGGAAACAGAGAGGAAAGCAAGGAAACTTGGTCGACAGTGATTGCTGGTAAGGTAAGATTGAATAAGCCTAGGCCTATAAATGGAGTACATGTAACTGAAATTCCCGTCTCAAATTCATTTGGAGTGCTTGTCGAAGAAAATGATGACTTTCCTCAAGAAGAAAAGAAGAAAGTGATAAAGAGAAAATCCAGGAAGATGCGGATATTTGCGGATAGCCACGGGCGAGATGTAGCAGCAAGCGTATTGGAGAGAAACCGAGAAATGGAGGTCACTTCGACAGTGAAGCCAGGAGCTCAAATTGCAGAAGTCACGAATGGGATGATAGGAGAGTGTGCGTCCCTTACTGCAAAGGACTACGCAGTGATCATCGCTGGAGCAAACGACGTCTCTAGAAATGAGAGTAAAAAGGTAATCAAAGATTTAAAGGGTACATTGCCATCCATGCAAAAAACAAATGTCATTATTGTAAACATTCCGCAGAGATACGATTTAATTCCCAAATCATGTGTAAATGTAGAAATAGAGGCTACAAATGGAAAAATTCATAACATTTGTAAGAGATTTCCAAATGTCCAAATTGTAGATGTAAGTAAATTAGACAGGAAGATCCACACTCGGCATGGCCTACACTTAAATAGATTAGGAAAAGAGTATCTTAGTGATGAAATCTGCAAAATTGTAAATTCAAATGGTAAGAATAATTCAACAGTAATATCATTAGAGTGGAAGCAGGGAAACTGGTAGAAGAAGCCAAACGTGAGGTTTGGCATTCACATCTTTTGAAGTCAAATTTAACGGAGTGCAACAATGGTATTTCGGATTTGTCTAGCAACAATAATAATAACAATTATGATAATAATAATGTAAATAAATCACCAACACAAGCTTGCAAAAGTAACAAATTTAAAATTTACCACCAGAATGTCCAGTCTCTTTATAATAAAATTGATTACATAAATCTAATGCTTAAAAATGAACTTAAAGACATCTCAGCACTATGTATTTCAGAACATTGGCTGAATGAGGAACAACTTGAATTAATTCAATTCCCAGGGTTTATAAAAGCTAGTAAATACTCTAGATCTAATATTAGCCATGGTGGTACTTGCATCTTCTTAAGAAATTATTTAGATCATGAACAGATAACAGCTTATGATTATCTAATTATGGAACAGGATTTTGAATTCTCTGCCGTAAAAATTCAGCAGTTCAAGTTAATAATTGTATGCGTATACCGTTCTCCGTCAGAAAAGTTTCCTCTATTTATAGATAAATCAGAATTGTTACTCAATAACATGAGCAAAGTAAATTTCGATATAATAATTTGTGGGGATGTAAATGTGGATTTCTTAAAACTTGATAGAAATTGTGAATTATTAACACAGTTACTAATTTCCTATGGACTGAAACCTACAGTAAATACACCAACAAGAATAACAAAATTTAGTAAAACCACTCCTGATCAAATTTTTATAAATACAGATAAATATCACCATTCAATAGAAGTCTGTTGTCCGGGTTTTAGTGACCACCATGGACAAATACTGAGTTTTGAAGTATCCGAAGTAATCAATAATAATGATAATGGAGTAAAATCAAAGTGCAGGTCATTCACTGAATCAAATGTTACATATTTCAATGACTTATTAAATAAGGAAACATGGTCAGAAATTTATGAACTAGAAAATGTAAATGATAAATTTAATGCATTTAACAGTACCCTAAAACACTATTTTGAAATAGCATTCCCCTTTAAACGAAGAACTGTTCAAAATAACAAAACTAGCAATTGGATAACAACAGGGATTATAAATTCATGTCAAAGAAAGAAATTTCTACACAAATTATATAAACAATACCACACAACACCTGAATTCAATTTATACTACAAAAAATACACTAGCATATTAAATAAGGTAATAAGACTAGCAAAGAAAATCATCATCATCATCTTGTACAGTTTCCAGCCCCAGGCTGGGTCTGTTTGGAACATAAGCCTCGCCACTTAGTTCTTTCTTCCCACCACCTCTCCGCTGTCACTCTGGTCCAGTCCTCGCCTCTCTTCTTGACACATTCCTCCACTCCTTTCAGCCATCTAATGCATAATGATAATTTTATTTCCCAATCATCTAATAAAAACAGGGCTATTTGGTCCGTGATAAAGAAAGAAACTGGAAAATCTGCTAAAATACAAAGGAACATTACACTGACCAGAAATAATAAAGTGATTAATAATCCAGAGGAAATAGCAAACACTTTTAATGACTATTTTCTGGAAATTCCACAAAAATTAATAAATAAATCACAGGTAAATACACTAAATTCTAATAATAAAATAAATATATGCAGTGATTCTTTATTTATAAATCATGTCTCAAGTGAAGAGGTAAGAATAGTTATAAAAGAGCTAAAAAATAAATTCTGTGCTGGCATTGATGGCATCCCTGATGCAATTTCAAAAAGAAATGTGCAGAAAATATAATAAATCCACTTACGCACTTAATAAACAGTTCAATTCTCTCAGGAACTTACCCGGATATTTTGAAGTTATCAAAAGTAATTCCAGTGCACAAAAACGGTTCAAAAGATGAATTAAATAACTATCGTCCTATTACCTTACCAACTGGTATTGCCAAAATTGTGGAAAAAATTATGTATAAGAGACTGATAAGTTTCATAGAAAAAAATAAAATATTATCAAACTCACAACATGGATTTAGAACGGAAAAATCTACACAGACAGCAATTTACGAATGTAGTAGTAGTATACTGAAATTAATTGACAATAAGGAACATGTAACTGGCCTATTCTTGGATTTATCGAAAGCATTTGATGTTGTTGACCATAAAATCCTCCTTACCAAACTAAATCAATATGGTGTTAGAGGTCTAGCTAATAAATGGATAGAGTCTTACTTAACAAGGCGTAAACAAATAGTAAGCTTGAGACACAAGGATGGTGGAACCGAATTACTTAATGAAACATTGTCCAATGAGGGAATTATTGAATTTGGAGTACCCCAGGGATCGGTTTTGGGCCCACTACTCTTTCTTCTATATATCAATGATATAACACAGAACGTTCATTCACGTAAGGAAATTTTGTTTGCGGACGATACAACACTCGTAATAAAAGGTGAAACTAAACAGGTCATACAGCAGTCTGCTGACTCCGTTACAGGAGAGTTAACCAAATGGTCACAAGATAATCGCCTCATAATAAACTATAAAAAGACAGTATGTCTAAATTTCCACACTATACAGAATAGGAATCCTGCGATGCCCAATATAACATTAAATGGTCATCAAATAGAAAATAAATCAGAAACAAAGTTTTTAGGACTATGGATACAACAAGACTTGAAATGGAATAAACATATGCAATATCTGAATACTAAACTGAACTCGATGTGCTTTGCGTTACGTATTTTGAAAACCTGCACTAGCATGCACACATTAAGAAATACTTATTTTGCTTATTTCCATTCATACTTAAGATATGGGATCATATTTTGGGGTATGTCGCCAGATGTACTAAGCACGTTTAAGATACAAAAGAGGGCGATTAGAATTATGGCAAATGTAAACTCTAGAGAATCATGTAGACCTCTGTTTAAAGATTTAAACATTCTCCCACTGCCCTGCATATATATCTTTGAAAGTATTATGTTTTTTAAAAAGAATTTAATGAATAAAGATGTATTTCTTAAAACAAACAATGATGTTCATAGGCATAACACAAGACAAAATCAAAACATTCATATTTCACACACACACACAAGCATATATCAAAAAGGAACTTTTCACACTGGAGTTAAATTATACAATAAACTACCCCAGTATATAAAACTGGCCCCAAAAATACAAAACCTTTGATAGAATGTTGAAAGCTTATCTGCAGTGCCATTGTTTTTACTCAGTAGTTGAATATTTTAGCGTATAGGAGTGATGGAATCTATAACTATATTTTACTTTTTTAAGTTAATTTTAATACCTAGCTGTATGTTGTTGTATTTATAGAATTAAGTTTTCATATTATGATAATAGAGTGAGGTGTAAATAGTTGTGCAATAAGATTGTATCCATTAAGATTTGCTATTATAATAAGTTATAAATAGTTATAATCTTAGTAATAATACAGAGCCGAATGTTCGGGTGTGTGAATGTGAATGTGAGTCCTCAGAAGGACTATTATTTAAATTCTTTGCACGATTGTCATAGCCGTGAGGCCTTGTAGGGCAGTACGGCGGCATCTTGCTGTTGTTGCTCGATTAGCACCACCCGGAGGACACGTGTAGGGTATTTTAAGGTTAAATCCTACGGACGTTGAGCAACGCTGTCCTTCTTCAGCTGAATACTGTTCTGCTGTATGGCTGAATAGTTCCCATACTCGTCTGGTCGACGTCCAGCTACACCACACAATGAGAATCATATCTGGCACCCTGCACCCTACTCCTGTACAGTGGTTACCCGTACTGAGCCACATTCAACCTCCTCACATCAGACGACAAAATGCCCTTGTCAGATTATGGACTAAGGTGATGATGAACAGCTCTCTTCCCATCCACCAGGATGCAGATGAAAACGACGTAGCAAGACTGAAATCCCGGAAACCTGCCTGGAAGACGGCCAGGAATCTAGCTGACATACCATTTAGACCTGACGAAGCATGGAAGCAAGAATGGGCCAGATTACACCCACATGGTCTAATCAACATCGATGACCCAACAGCAAAACCTCCTGGGTTCAACCTCCCGCGCACCATCTGGACCAGACTAAACAGGATACGCTGCGGCGTTGGAAGAACTGCTTCTGCACTACACCAATGGGGGTGGTGTGAGTCTCCTTCCTGCAACTGTGGTGCTGAAATGCAAACCATCAGCCACATCGTGAAAGAATGTCCTCTGCGGGCATTCACTGGGCCTGTGGAGGAGCTACATCAAGTAACCCCTACGGCACTCACTTGGTTGGAAGGACTAGACATCAGCTTGTGATGAAATATCAGAATCTGCAGCAGTGTGTGTGTGTGTGTGTGTGTGTGTGTGTGTGTGTGTGTGTGTGTGTGTGTGTGTGTGTGCGTGCATCCCAGTTATTATGTCTGTAATACTTTACATCCATGTATATAAATATGTATATATTAATTTTTATTTTGTAATAGCAATTATATGTAATACATTTCAACGATTGTCAAATGAAGCATCATACGCTAAATAAAATAAATAATAAATAAATCTTAGTAATATATACCTGTTAGTTCTTTTATTTTATGCATGTAAATTCTGACGTGTCCTATATCAAAAATGTATTGAATGCATGTATTTGATCAAATGGAATTAATAAAAATCTATCTATCTATCTATCTATCTATCTACGTCACTAGCTTCCATATAATCACAGCTTCCACAGGCACTGACTGTACCCTCAATGTCATTACTAAGCACCACCCATACCTCAGTAGCTTCCATATAATCACAGCATCCACATGCACTGACTGTGCCCTGAATGTCATTACTAAGCACCACCCATTCTTCAGTAGTTCCCAAGTAGTAAGTGTTTGTTAGACTCTAAATATTGCATCATCATGACCAGAAATTGCGTAATCCTGATGACGTCATGGGATGACGTCATGGGTCCTTAGAGCGAGCACGTGGTCCAGGAGCGAGCATGTGCAGTGCACGTGTTAGCGTGGGAAGAGGTTGACCCTTTGGCTTGTTTGTGCGATGGTGATAAAAAGTTAATGGGTGTTGACGTCATGGAGGATGTTTATTAGGATGCTAACTGTCATCTGACACCCATGCGAGTGTGAGCACCAAAACAAAAGGTTATTCGCGGGTAGTGGGGTAGTGTATGTTCTCTTGCAAGTCGCGTGTGTGCTTGAATACGTATGGCTATGTTGGGAAATGTTTGGTGGCGGGCGAGGACTAGGGTTGAGTGAGGGTTCGTTTAAATGCTATTTTTCCCGCTCTATTTGATGGTGAGGTAATTTTTTAAAATGGGTGGAATTTGGAAACGCAATTTGAGGTAAACGTGCTTTTTTGACAATTTGGCGAATTTAATGAGCTTGTAAGGCTAGAACGATGCATATAGGGTGTCGTAGGACTTGTGGTGAACCACCCCTTGCTATGGACGGGAGTATATCCACCCCAAAATAAATCTACCCTTACCCGGAGGTTAAGTAGTGGTTATTTTTGTATGCATGCGCACTTGAGGGCTTTTGTAAGAGAGCGGAATTTTTAAAAGATTCTTTATAGATGAGGCTTTTTAAAAAATTTATTAAAAAAACAAAAAACTAATAGGTCATTCGATTTTTAGTATCTCGCTAACCAATAATGCGATGTAAACATATGGGGTGTCATAGGACTCGTAGTGAATTCTCCTTTTGTATGAATGAGGTATGTCAACCCCCAAAATAAAAACTACCCTTACCTGGGGTGAAAGAGCAATTTTTGTATGTATGCACACCGGTGGCTTTTGTCAAAAGGGTCTAACTACACATTTGTTAATATTTTCTGAACCCAGGATGGGATTTTCCCATAGGCAGTATCCTAGCACTTGGGGTGACACCTCGTTTTTGAAAGTATCATTCATTTATTTTCTTGTCAAAAGGGCCTAACTACACTTTTGTTAATATCTCGTGAACCAATCATGCTAGGGACTTGTATGAGGGGTCCTAGCACTTGGGGCGACGTCCCCCTTTATGGGGTGAAACTACCCCCCCAAAATTGAAAACTCAATATCTTGGAAACTATGAACCCTAAAATTAGGCGTTATAGCTTTAAAAATAGGTGATGACATAGGCTTTTACCTGGATTGGTCATTTCACCCCTAAAACAGTAAATAGTCATGTTATGGGGAAAAAACGTGTTAAACACCTAAAAATGATAAATGAAACTAAGATCTTTTGTTTTTGATGAAAAATAGCAGGGGGGGTGAAAACTACCCCCAAATTGAAAAATCGATACCTTGGAAACTAAGAACCGTAAAATTATGTGTAATAGCTTAAAAAATTCGTTGTGACATAGGCTTTTACCCGGATAGATGATGTCACCCCTAAAACAGTAAATAGTGATTTTACAGTGGGGAAAAGGTTTTAAACGGGTAAAAATGATAATTGAACCTAAGATCTTTTGTTTTTGATGAAAAATAGCAGGGGGGTGAAAACTACCCCCAAATTGAAAAATCGATACCTTGGAAACTAAGAACCGTAAAATTATGTGTAATAGCTTAAAAAATTCGTTGTGACATAGGCTTTTACCCGGATAGATGATGTCACCCCTAAAACAGTAAATAGTGATTTTACAGTGGGGAAAAAGGTTTTAAACGGGTAAAAATGATAATTGAACCTAAGATCTTTTGTTTTTGATGAAAAATAGCAGGGGGGTGAAAACTACCCCAAAATTGAAAAATCGATACCTTGGAAACTAAGAACCGTAAAATGATGTGTAATAGCTTAAAAAATTCGTTGTGACATAGGCTTTTACCCGGATAGATGATGTCACCCCTAAAACAGTAAATAGTGATTTTACAGTGGGGAAAAAGGTTTTAAACGGGTAAAAATGATAATTGAACCTAAGATCTTTTGTTTTTGATGAAAAATAGCAGGGGGGTGAAAACTACCCCAAAATTGAAAAATCGATACCTTGGAAACTAAGAACCGTAAAATTATGTGTAATAGCTTAAAAAATTCGTTGTGACATAGGCTTTTACCCGGATAGATGATGTCACCCCTAAAACAGTAAATAGTGATTTTACAGTGGGGAAAAAGGTTTTAAACGGGTAAAAATGATAATTGAACCTAAGATCTTTTGTTTTTGATGAAAAATAGCAGGGGGGTGAAAACTACCCCAAAATTGAAAAATCGATACCTTGGAAACTAAGAACCGTAAAATTATGTGTAATAGCTTAAAAAATTCGTTGTGACATAGGCTTTTACCCGGATAGATGATGTCACCCCTAAAACAGTAAATAGTGATTTTACAGTGGGGAAAAAGGTCTTAAACGGGTAAAAATGATAATTGAACCTAAGATCTTTTGTTTTTGATGAAAAATAGCAGGGGGGTGAAAACTACCCCGTATATGAAAGGAGTGTAGACTTATTGATGTTGCAGATTGGAAACAGTGAAAGTTATCACTTTTGTTTAATTAGAAATCTTGCTCGCCTTGTGCGTTCAAGCATCACTAGCACTCAGAGAAGGATTTATATATGTAGACGTTGTTTGTCATATTATCTTCTTGAGGATGAGTTAAATGTTCACTTTGCAGACTGTAAACAGTTTCCTGTTGCAAAAAGCATAATGCCGACTGATGAACAAAGATTTGTTAATTTTACAGAATTCTGAGTTAAAGATACAGTTCCATTTATAATATATGCAGACACTGAATGCGTTTTGTCTCCAATTTCCTCCTGTTTTCCAAATAGTGACATTCATAACTCTACTTTAACACATAAACATATTCCTTACAGCATTTCTTTATACCTTCATTGTAATTTCGATAGTGAATTGTGCAGTTTCAAGCTCTTTAGGGGAAATAATTGCATTGAATTGTTTGTAAAGGAACTTTATAGTATTGTGGATAAACTTCAAACATATTACTTATCGGTTAAGCCAATGTTAAAGATGACCGAAAATGAAGAAAGATTATTTTTGTCAAGTAAAATGTGTCACATTTGCGAGAAACCGATTGCAGTTAATGAACTCAAAGTACGCGATCATTGTCACTTAACTGGAAAATATAGAGGAAGCGCACACAATAGTTGTAATTTAAATTACAAAGTAACAAAGGTTTTGCCTATAGCATTTCATAATCTAACCGCCTATGATGGACATTTTATAATTAAAGAAATTTGCGAGAAACGTGATGGAGAGGTGTTACATAATCCTGGTCATATAAAATTGTTAGCGATGAATATGGAACGTTACAAAGGGTTTACAAAGTATGTACGGGCTAAGAATGGATTCATTCAGTTAAGATTTTTCGATACATATAATTTCTTGTCCTGTTCACTAGATCAATGTTCATCTTCGTTAAGCGAAGATTCAAAGCAAATAACACAACGTTATTTTAATGATGATGCACAGTTTCGACTTACTGCGAGAAAAGGTGTGTTTCCCTATGAATACGTCACGAGTATGGATGTTCTTAACGAAACTAAATTACCTGAAATATCCAAGTTTTATAGCAGCCTTAATGATCAAACAATATCGAATGAAGAGTATGAGTTTGCTCAATCGGTGTGGGAAACGTTTTCCTGTCAAACATTAGGAGAATACGCAGATTTGTATTTAAAAGTTGACACACTTCTTTTGGCGGATGTCTTTGAAAATTTTAGATCGAATGGCATGGAAACTTATGGCATTGATGCAGCTCATTTTTACACTGCTCCATCTATGTCTTGGTGTGCTATGAAAAAGATAACCAACGTTCAACTTGAATTGCTTCAAGATATTGATATGTTACACTTTTTTGAACGATCTATTCGAGGAGGAAATGTTCAGTGTATAACACGACATGCGATTGCTAATAATAAGTATATGAAAACTTATGATGAGAAAAAGCAAGAGTCCTACATAATGTACTTTGACGTTAATAATTTGTATGGATATGCGATGATGGAATATCTTCCAACGGGTGGCTTTAAATGGATTGCAAATGTTGAAGGCTTTGATGTTTTAACTATTGATGATACTTCAGAAATTGGATATATTTTGGAAGTAGATTTGACTTATCCTCAAGAGTTACATGACAAACATTCAGATTACCCTCTATGTCCAGAAAAGTTGACAAAGCTAATGGCTACCCTAGATAATAAAGAACGTTATGTTTTGCATTATAGATTGTTAAAGCAATGTATTCAACTAGGAATGAAATTAGATCGTATTCACAGAATAATTGAATTCAATCAGAGCCAATGGCTAAAACCATATATTGATGTGAACACAGAGAAACGAAAACAAGCCAAAAATGATTTTGAAAAGAATTTTTATAAATTGATGAATAATGCAATTTTTGGTCGTTCACTGATGAATGTGAGGAAGTTAAGGGACATCAAATGGGTCACCAAATGGCATGGAGCTCGTGGTGGTAGGTCTTTAATAGCTAAGGCTAATTTTAAACATAGAATTATATTCGATGAACAATGTATGGTCATCGAGATGAGTAGACTAAAGATTTTTCACAATCAACCAGTATATGTTGGTGCATCTATATTAGATTTGTCTAAATGTAAAATGAATGACTTTCATTACAATGTTATTTTAGCAAATCCTGAATCAAATGTGAGGTTGTTATACACAGACACCGATAGTTTTATGTATATATTCTATTATGATATTTATGAGTTCATGAAACAACATTCAAATTTGTTTGATACTGGAAACTATGAAACAAACAATCCTTTTGGCATTGTGAGACAAAATAAAGGTGAAATTGGTTTAATGAAAGATGAAAATGCTGGAAGGATTGTTGAAGAATTTGTGGGGTTACGACCCAAAATGTATGCAATAAAAATGTGTGATGAAATGAATAGCTTGTGTAAGGCTAAAGGCATTAAGAAGAGTGTGAGTAAAAGTAAGAATATTGATGAGTATCGAAAGTGTCTTTATAACAGAGAAAAAGTCAACAAAGTTCAAGTTTGTATAATTTCAAAATCTCATTCTGTATTTACTGTTCGGCAAAATAAGTTGGCAATTTCATCAAACGAAGATAAAAGACACATAACTGAAAACGGAATTGATACTTTACCGTTTGGTCATTTTTCTCTGAAAAATGATTAGAAACAAATTGAGATTAAAGCAGTTCATCTCACTTACTTTATTTCTTTCACACACACACTTTTATGCTGGTAATAATACTAATTTTTGTGTGTTCCTTTGCTTATGAAATCCTAGACTAGGAGTTCCACATTCGACATGATAGCGGAGTTTCATCTCCCATAAACTCGTCTCTGAGGTGGGTGCCAGAAAAGGCATCCAGCTGTAAAAACCACACCCTCACATAGACTTTCATAACTTCTTACGTTGAGGTTCATAACACTACGTTGATTGATTTATCGGTTTCCTTTTCACAATTCCTGTCTATACATTCCTCTTGAAGGTTGCAAGATGCTTGCAAGGTTCCTAAAATGCAATTAAATTTAATAAATACCTTAAGATGGTTTGATTTGTTTAATGATATGGTGTTAATAGTATTTTTAGGTTTTGACTGGCTTTGCATTAAGAATTGACTAACCAAACATGAGTTACCTATCAGGGAAACATTTTGGCCACTATGTTGGCTATTGACCAGTGAGTTTAGCTGTTTATCATTTTTTTAAATCATAAACAACAGAGGGTTAAACGTATAGATAAACCGTGTGACCATGTTTGTTAAACAAGACATTATACCAGAGACAATTAGAATACTTATGTAGAGTTTACCAAAAATAATGTTGTGTAACAGTAAATGCTAGTCAACAGTTATACACTTCTAAAAAAAATCATCATACAATACCTGAGAGCTCTTCTAAAATTATTGATGTGTAACATGATTCCACTAACTTGCTATGTATTTTTTGGCTTGGGGGTGATTTTCAAGAAATGCAAATGGAACTGAAATGCAATACAAACAATGAGCGTGCCTGGTGGCTGAGATTGATACCACGACGTACTGTCGGTTATGTAGCTATGTGGAATGTATATCAAATATGGTTTACTTCAAGGTCTGGAGATCCCTACAATTCCTACAATAAATGATCTTGAAATGGTCATCCTATGGTGTGAAAATATTTATTAGGTATATATATATTTACTGAAAACAATTATGATTTATTAAATGTTTATATGTTTACAGTATTGTTATTTAATGTAAGCACTTGAGGCACTACCGACCAATGGGAAGCAAAAAGTGGGAGCATATATGGGATGAAATGTGGGAGCAAAGCAAATATAAAAAGTGGGAGCAAATATGCTAACTTGAATTGTGTATATACTTTACTTTCAACTATCTTGAATTGTGTATATACTTTTGCCGGCATATTTGTTGACATATTTGTTAGCATATTTGCTCCCACTTTTTATATTTGCTTTGCTCCCACATTTCATCCCATATATGCTCCCACTTTTTGCTTCCCATTGGTCGGTAGTGCCTCAAGTGCTTACATTAAATAACAATACTGTAAACATATAAACATTTAATAAATCATAATTGTTTTCAGTAAATATATATATACCTAATAAATATTTTCACACCATAGGATGACCATTTCAAGATCATTTATTGTAGGAATTGTAGGGATCTCCAGACCTTGAAGTAAACCATATTTGATATACATTCCACATAGCTACATAACCGACAGTACGTCGTGGTATCAATCTCAGCCACCAGGCACGCTCATTGTTTGTATTGCATTTCAGTTCCATTTGCATTTCTTGAAAATCACCCCCAAGCCAAAAAATACATAGCAAGTTAGTGGAATCATGTTACACATCAATAATTTTAGAAGAGCTCTCAGGTATTGTATGATGATTTTTTTTAGAAGTGTATAACTGTTGACTAGCATTTACTGTTACACAACATTATTTTTGGTAAACTCTACATAAGTATTCTAATTGTCTCTGGTATAATGTCTTGTTTAACAAACATGGTCACACGGTTTATCTATACGTTTAACCCTCTGTTGTTTATGATTTAAAAAAATGATAAACAGCTAAACTCACTGGTCAATAGCCAACATAGTGGCCAAAATGTTTCCCTGATAGGTAACTCATGTTTGGTTAGTCAATTCTTAATGCAAAGCCAGTCAAAACCTAAAAATACTATTAACACCATATCATTAAACAAATCAAACCATCTTAAGGTATTTATTAAATTTAATTGCATTTTAGGAACCTTGCAAGCATCTTGCAACCTTCAAGAGGAATGTATAGACAGGAATTGTGAAAAGGAAACCGATAAATCAATCAACGTAGTGTTATGAACCTCAACGTAAGAAGTTATGAAAGTCTATGTGAGGGTGTGGTTTTTACAGCTGGATGCCTTTTCTGGCACCCACCTCAGAGACGAGTTTATGGGAGATGAAACTCCGCTATCATGTCGAATGTGGAACTCCTAGTCTAGGATTTCATAAGCAAAGGAACACACAAAAATTAGTATTATTACCAGCATAAAAGTGTGTGTGTGAAAGAAATAAAGTAAGTGAGATGAACTGCTTTAATCTCAATTTGTTTCTAATCATTTTTCAGAGAAAAATGACCAAACGGTAAAGTATCAATTCCGTTTTCAGTTATGTGTCTTTTATCTTCGTTTGATGAAATTGCCAACTTATTTTGCCGAACAGTAAATACAGAATGAGATTTTGAAATTATACAAACTTGAACTTTGTTGACTTTTTCTCTGTTATAAAGACACTTTCGATACTCATCAATATTCTTACTTTTACTCACACTCTTCTTAATGCCTTTAGCCTTACACAAGCTATTCATTTCATCACACATTTTTATTGCATACATTTTGGGTCGTAACCCCACAAATTCTTCAACAATCCTTCCAGCATTTTCATCTTTCATTAAACCAATTTCACCTTTATTTTGTCTCACAATGCCAAAAGGATTGTTTGTTTCATAGTTTCCAGTATCAAACAAATTTGAATGTTGTTTCATGAACTCATAAATATCATAATAGAATATATACATAAAACTATCGGTGTCTGTGTATAACAACCTCACATTTGATTCAGGATTTGCTAAAATAACATTGTAATGAAAGTCATTCATTTTACATTTAGACAAATCTAATATAGATGCACCAACATATACTGGTTGATTGTGAAAAATCTTTAGTCTACTCATCTCGATGACCATACATTGTTCATCGAATATAATTCTATGTTTAAAATTAGCCTTAGCTATTAAAGACCTACCACCACGAGCTCCATGCCATTTGGTGACCCATTTGATGTCCCTTAACTTCCTCACATTCATCAGTGAACGACCAAAAATTGCATTATTCATCAATTTATAAAAATTCTTTTCAAAATCATTTTTGGCTTGTTTTCGTTTCTCTGTGTTCACATCAATATATGGTTTTAGCCATTGGCTCTGATTGAATTCAATTATTCTGTGAATACGATCTAATTTCATTCCTAGTTGAATACATTGCTTTAACAATCTATAATGCAAAACATAACGTTCTTTATTATCTAGGGTAGCCATTAGCTTTGTCAACTTTTCTGGACATAGAGGGTAATCTGAATGTTTGTCATGTAACTCTTGAGGATAAGTCAAATCTACTTCCAAAATATATCCAATTTCTGAAGTATCATCAATAGTTAAAACATCAAAGCCTTCAACATTTGCAATCCATTTAAAGCCACCCGTTGGAAGATATTCCATCATCGCATATCCATACAAATTATTAACGTCAAAGTACATTATGTAGGACTCTTGCTTTTTCTCATCATAAGTTTTCATATACTTATTATTAGCAATCGCATGTCGTGTTATACACTGAACATTTCCTCCTCGAATAGATCGTTCAAAAAAGTGTAACATATCAATATCTTGAAGCAATTCAAGTTGAACGTTGGTTATCTTTTTCATAGCACACCAAGACATAGATGGAGCAGTGTAAAAATGAGCTGCATCAATGCCATAAGTTTCCATGCCATTCGATCTAAAATTTTCAAAGACATCCGCCAAAAGAAGTGTGTCAACTTTTAAATACAAATCTGCGTATTCTCCTAATGTTTGACAGGAAAACGTTTCCCACACCGATTGAGCAAACTCATACTCTTCATTCGATATTGTTTGATCATTAAGGCTGCTATAAAACTTGGATATTTCAGGTAATTTAGTTTCGTTAAGAACATCCATACTCGTGACGTATTCATAGGGAAACACACCTTTTCTCGCAGTAAGTCGAAACTGTGCATCATCATTAAAATAACGTTGTGTTATTTGCTTTGAATCTTCGCTTAACGAAGATGAACATTGATCTAGTGAACAGGACAAGAAATTATATGTATCGAAAAATCTTAACTGAATGAATCCATTCTTAGCCCGTACATACTTTGTAAACCCTTTGTAACGTTCCATATTCATCGCTAACAATTTTATATGACCAGGATTATGTAACACCTCTCCATCACGTTTCTCGCAAATTTCTTTAATTATAAAATGTCCATCATAGGCGGTTAGATTATGAAATGCTATAGGCAAAACCTTTGTTACTTTGTAATTTAAATTACAACTATTGTGTGCGCTTCCTCTATATTTTCCAGTTAAGTGACAATGATCGCGTACTTTGAGTTCATTAACTGCAATCGGTTTCTCGCAAATGTGACACATTTTACTTGACAAAAATAATCTTTCTTCATTTTCGGTCATCTTTAACATTGGCTTAACCGATAAGTAATATGTTTGAAGTTTATCCACAATACTATAAAGTTCCTTTACAAACAATTCAATGCAATTATTTCCCCTAAAGAGCTTGAAACTGCACAATTCACTATCGAAATTACAATGAAGGTATAAAGAAATGCTGTAAGGAATATGTTTATGTGTTAAAGTAGAGTTATGAATGTCACTATTTGGAAAACAGGAGGAAATTGGAGACAAAACGCATTCAGTGTCTGCATATATTATAAATGGAACTGTATCTTTAACTCAGAATTCTGTAAAATTAACAAATCTTTGTTCATCAGTCGGCATTATGCTTTTTGCAACAGGAAACTGTTTACAGTCTGCAAAGTGAACATTTAACTCATCCTCAAGAAGATAATATGACAAACAACGTCTACATATATAAATCCTTCTCTGAGTGCTAGTGATGCTTGAACGCACAAGGCGAGCAAGATTTCTAATTAAACAAAAGTGATAACTTTCACTGTTTCCAATCTGCAACATCAATAAGTCTACACTCCTTTCATATACGGGGTAGTTTTCACCCCCCTGCTATTTTTCATCAAAAACAAAAGATCTTAGGTTCAATTATCATTTTTACCCGTTTAAGACCTTTTTCCCCACTGTAAAATCACTATTTACTGTTTTAGGGGTGACATCATCTATCCGGGTAAAAGCCTATGTCACAACGAATTTTTTAAGCTATTACACATAATTTTACGGTTCTTAGTTTCCAAGGTATCGATTTTTCAATTTTGGGGTAGTTTTCACCCCCCTGCTATTTTTCATCAAAAACAAAAGATCTTAGGTTCAATTATCATTTTTACCCGTTTAAAACCTTTTTCCCCACTGTAAAATCACTATTTACTGTTTTAGGGGTGACATCATCTATCCGGGTAAAAGCCTATGTCACAACGAATTTTTTAAGCTATTACACATAATTTTACGGTTCTTAGTTTCCAAGGTATCGATTTTTCAATTTTGGGGTAGTTTTCACCCCCCTGCTATTTTTCATCAAAAACAAAAGATCTTAGGTTCAATTATCATTTTTACCCGTTTAAAACCTTTTTCCCCACTGTAAAATCACTATTTACTGTTTTAGGGGTGACATCATCTATCCGGGTAAAAGCCTATGTCACAACGAATTTTTTAAGCTATTACACATCATTTTACGGTTCTTAGTTTCCAAGGTATCGATTTTTCAATTTTGGGGTAGTTTTCATCCCCCTGCTATTTTTCATCAAAAACAAAAGATCTTAGGTTCAATTATCATTTTTACCCGTTTAAAACCTTTTTCCCCACTGTAAAATCACTATTTACTGTTTTAGGGGTGACATCATCTATCCGGGTAAAAGCCTATGTCACAACGAATTTTTTAAGCTATTACACATAATTTTACGGTTCTTAGTTTCCAAGGTATCGATTTTTCAATTTGGGGGTAGTTTTCACCCCCCTGCTATTTTTCATCAAAAACAAAAGATCTTAGGTTCAATTATCATTTTTACCCGTTTAAAACCTTTTTCCCCACTGTAAAATCACTATTTACTGTTTTAGGGGTGACATCATCTATCCGGGTAAAAGCCTATGTCACAACGAATTTTTTAAGCTATTACACATAATTTTACGGTTCTTAGTTTCCAAGGTATCGATTTTTCAATTTGGGGGTAGTTTTCACCCCCCCTGCTATTTTTCATCAAAAACAAAAGATCTTAGTTTCATTTATCATTTTTAGGTGTTTAACACGTTTTTTCCCTATAACATGACTATTTACTGTTTTAGGGGTGAAATGACCAATCCAGGTAAAAGCCTATGTCATCACCTATTTTTAAAGCTATAACGCCTAATTTTAGGGTTCATAGTTTCCAAGATATTGAGTTTTCAATTTTGGGGGGGTAGTTTCACCCCATAAAGGGGGACGTCGCCCCAAGTGCTAGGACCCCTCATACAAGTCCCTAGCATGATTGGTTCACGAGATATTAACAAAAGTGTAGTTAGGCCCTTTTGACAAGAAAATAAATGAATGATACTTTCAAAAACGAGGTGTCACCCCAAGTGCTAGGATACTGCCTATGGGAAAATCCCATCCTGGGTTCAGAAAATATTAACAAATGTGTAGTTAGACCCTTTTGACAAAAGCCACCGGTGTGCATACATACAAAAATTGCTCTTTCACCCCAGGTAAGGGTAGTTTTTATTTTGGGGGTTGACATACCTCATTCATACAAAAGGAGAATTCACTACGAGTCCTATGACACCCCATATGTTTACATCGCATTATTGGTTAGCGAGATACTAAAAATCGAATGACCTATTAGTTTTTTGTTTTTTTAATAAATTTTTTAAAAAGCCTCATCTATAAAGAATCTTTTAAAAATTCCGCTCTCTTACAAAAGCCCTCAAGTGCGCATGCATACAAAAATAACCACTACTTAACCTCCGGGTAAGGGTAGATTTATTTTGGGGTGGATATACTCCCGTCCATAGCAAGGGGTGGTTCACCACAAGTCCTACGACACCCTATATGCATCGTTCTAGCCTTACAAGCTCATTAAATTCGCCAAATTGTCAAAAAAGCACGTTTACCTCAAATTGCGTTTCCAAATTCCACCCATTTTAAAAAATTACCTCACCATCAAATAGAGCGGGAAAAATAGCATTTAAACGAACCCTCACTCAACCCTAGTCCTCGCCCGCCACCAAACATTTCCCAACATAGCCATACGTATTCAAGCACACACGCGACTTGCAAGAGAACATACACTACCCCACTACCCGCGAATAACCTTTTGTTTTGGTGCTCACACTCGCATGGGTGTCAGATGACAGTTAGCATCCTAATAAACATCCTCCATGACGTCAACACCCATTAACTTTTTATCACCATCGCACAAACAAGCCAAAGGGTCAACCTCTTCCCACGCTAACACGTGCACTGCACATGCTCGCTCCTGGACCACGTGCTCGCTCTAAGGACCCATGACGTCATCCCATGACGTCATCAGGATTACGCAATTTCTGGTCATGATGATGCAATATTTAGAGTCTAACAAACACTTACTACTTTCCCATATAATCACAGCATCCACAGGCACTGACCGTGCCCTCAATGGCATTACTAAGCACCACCCATACCTCAGTAGCTTCCATATAATCACAGCATCCACATGCACTGACTGTGCCCTGAATGTCATTACTAAGCACCACCCATTCCTCAGTAGCTTCCATATAATCACAGTACAGACAGGCACTGACTGTGCAATGAATGTCAATACTAAGCACCACCTATACCTCAGTAGTTTCCATATGATCACAGCATCCACAGGCACTGACTGTGCACTGAATGTCATTACTAAGCACCACCCATACCTCAGTAGCTCCCATGTAATCAGAGTATCCACAGGCACTTACTGTGCCTGAATGTCAGTACTCAGCACCACCCATACCTCAGTAGCTTCCATATAATCACAGCATCCACAGGCACTGACTGCGCCGTGAATGTCATTACTAAGCACCACCCATACCTCAGTAGCTTCCATATAATCACAGCCGTGAGTGAGACTGAGACAGCGGTGATACTCTAGCCTGTGCCAACAGACACTGACTGTCCCCTGAATGTAATTACTAAGCACCACCCATACCTCAGTAGCTTCCATATAATCACAGCATCCACAGGCACTGACTGTGCACTGAATGCCATTACTCAGCAGCACCCATACCTCAGTAGCTCCCATATAATCACAGCATCCACAGGCACTGACTGTGCACTGAATGTCATTACTAAGCACCACCCATACCTCAATAGCTCCCATATAATTAGAGTATCCACAGGCACTTACTGTGCTTGAATGTCATTATTCAGCACCACCCATACCTCAGTAGCTTCCATATAATCACAGCATCCACAGGCACTGACTGTGGCCTTAATGTCATTACTAAGCACCACCCATACCTCAGTAGCTTCCATATAATCACAGCCGTGAGTGAGACTGAGACAGCGGTGATACTCTAGCCTGTGCCAACCGACACTGACTGTGCCCTGAATGTCATTACTAAGCACCACCCATATAATCACAGCATCCACATGCACTGACTGTGCCCTGAATGCCATTACTAAGCACCACCCATTCCTCAGTAGCTCCCATATAATTACAGCATCCACAGGCACTGACTGTGCACTGAATGTCATTACTAAGCACCATCCATACCTCAGTGGCTTCCATATAATCACAGCATCCACAGGCACTGACTGTGCCCTGAATGTCATTACTAAGTACCAGCCATACCTCAGTAGCTTCCATATAATCACAGCATCCACAGCCACTGACTGTGCCCTGAATGTCATTACTAAGCACCACCCATTCCTCAGTAGCTTCCATATAATCACAATACAGACAGGCACTGACTGTGCACTGAATGTCAATACTAAGCACCACCTATACCTCAGTAGTTTCCATATGATCACAGCATCCACAGGCACTGACTGTGCACTGAATGTCATTACTAAGCACCACCCATACCTCAGTAGCTCCCATATAATCAGAGTATCCACAGGCACTGACTGTGCCCTGAATGTCATTACTAAGCACCACCCATACCTCAGTCGCTTCCATATAATCACAGCATCCACAGGCACTGACTGTGCCCTGAATGTCATTACTAAGCACCACCCATACCTCAGTCGCTTCCATATAATCACAGCATCCACAGGCACTGACTGTGCCCTGAATGTCATTACTAAGCACCACTCATACCTCAGTAGCTTCCATATAATCACAGCATCCACAGGCAATGACTGTGCCCTGAATGTCATTACTAAGCACCACCCATACCTCAGTAGCTTCCATATAATCACAGCATCTACAGACAGTGACTGTGCCCTGAATGTCATTACTAGGTGTTGATGTTATCCAATAACTTTCTTCTTCTGTAACATTTCATGTTACAATGTTGGTGTTCTGTTTTTTACTCGTGTGCCTTTTGGTGTTCAAAATAGTGTCCGTTAGTAATGGGTAACTTACCTAATGTACGCTATATTGCAGTTTGTTCATAAACTACTTGTTATTCCGAGTATTCCAAGTGTTATCTGGTGATTTAACTAATGACATCATTAGGTTATGGGCCCAGATACGTGTTGAGAAATTAAGTGTGTGATAAAACGAGTCGGTGTTGTATATTTCTGTTCGAAATCTCGACGAAGCTGACTTTGAGGTTACGCACGTGTTGATAACGGTGCAGTGCACAATGGATTCAACAAGGTTTATAAACATCGGACTTCTGGAAGGGAAATCAAATTGGAGCACTTGGAAATACAAAATAAGTATTTGTTTACGTGGAATGCCCGGAACACTTGATGCTATTGAAGGAAGGTTAGTCAAACCAAATGTACTTCCCGCGAGTGTGACTGCTGATGAAAGGGCGGCGTATAAAAGTACATTAGAAGCATTTAATAAAACGGACAGTAATGCTTTAATTATTTTAACTACAAACATGACTGAAGAAACATTGCAGAAAATAATGCGTCTTAATACGTCTCGGGAAGTATGGTCCGAACTACACAAATTTTGACGGCGTTTCTGAAGACAAGGTTTATAACCTCTGCTTACAGTTCTTTAGTTTTAAAACGCATCCTGAAGATGATATCGTGACACATATTTCGAAATTGAAAAATTTGTGGAGTGAATTAAAGCAGGAAATGACTAAATACTGTATGTTAAAGGTAATTCAGAATTGCCAGATTTATTTGTGATATGTAAAATCTTAGGTACATTGCCTGAAGATTATTTTTCGTTTAAATCTAGCTGGATGCTAATGTCTAAAAGTGACAGGACAATTGATAATCTGACCAATCAATTGTGTGCACATGAAAAGGCTTTGAGGACCAAGGAGGATGAATTTATTGCACAGGAAACCCTATTTACGGACTCGTCAAAGCAGCTATCCCAGTCAGTATGTTCAACCAAGCCGAACATGAAAAAGAAGATAATATGCCACTACTGCAAGAAACCCAATCATACTGTCAAAATGTGTAGAAAATGGGCAGCCGATGGAAAACCTCCGAAACCAAGTTGCGCAGATACTAAGGATACGAACATGACACTTGTTGCTGTTACCTCGGCAGTAATGAATGCTGAATGTAGGCCTAATGACTGGTACGTAGATAATGGTGCGACAAGTCACATTACGAATGACAGAAATTCATTAAAGAATTTTCAGCCATTTTCAACAAAACATTCAGTGACTACAGCTAGTGGTGTCAAGATCGAAGCGATCGGAAAAGGTTGAGTAGACACAGAAGCAGCAGTTGGAGGAAAGTGGCATGCAATTACTCTGGCAGATGTATGGTATGTACCAAAGATTCAGAAGAATCTATTCTCTGTTCTTGCAGCACAAGATAAGCATCCAAAAAGTGAATTCATATCAACTGCAGAAATTTGTAACTTCAAAGTTAACCAAGATGTCAAACTGGTAGGCATACGTGATCGATTTGGAGGACTTTTTAAATTGGCAGTGAGAAATATAATACCCATTTCTCACAATGAAGTTAATGTCACAGGCAAAGATAACTTGCTACAGCTATATCATGAAAGATATGGACATCAAAACAAGCGCCATGTGTAGTCGATTCTCAGCAAGGACCTAAACATCAAAGTGGAAATGGACAGTGAACTGTGTGAAGGCTGTATTTATGGCAAGGCTCATCGTTTACCGTTTGGCACCAGAAAGAAGACAACGGAACCAGGAGAGCTTATCCACACAGATGTGTGCGGACCATTCCAAAAATCAGTGTCGGGATATCGATATTTTGTTCTTTTCAAAGATGACTACACAAAATTTAGGACAATCTACTTCATCAAAGAAAAAAGTGAGATTGTGAAAAAGTTGAGTCAGTTTATAGCTGAAGCAAAGACAGCTGGACATGTTATTAAAGAACTTCTGAGTGACAATGGAAGAGAGTTTGACAATGAAGAAGTCAAGAAAATTCTTCAAAAGGAAGGAATTACACAGCGTCTCACAATGCCGTATACTCTTGAGCAGAATGGATGTAGTGAGAGAGAAAATCAAACAGTCGTGGAAACAGCAAGAGCCATTATGCATGCTCATGGAAATATTCCACAAAGACTTTGGGCTGAAATGATAAATTCAGCTTCGTACATCCTGAATCGGACAGGACCTTCCAATGTTTCTAGGGTATCTCCATATGAGATGTGGTATGGCAAGAAACCTGGAACGAAGCATTTGCGAATAATAGGATCCACTTGCTACGCTCATGTTCCAAAACAACGACGAAAGAAAATGGATTGTAAAGCTGTGAAAGGATTTTGATTGGCTATGATCACGATGAAGGGTATCGAATTTGGTGCAAAGAAGAAAACAGGCTAATCAAATCACGAGATGTAATTTTTGAGGAGAAGACTTTAATCGAGAGGAAAAGAATGGATATCCCAATAAATGTCGAGCTACCTAACCAAGTATTTCTAGAATCAGGTACTCAGACAGAGGACCAGCCTGATGTTAAACCTCAGAGTGATGAAGAAGAGGATTTCTTGGGTTTCGACGACCTTTTCCCAGATGAAGATGATCACCAAAACAATGAGATGACTGGACGACAGCTGCGAGATCGGTCTAAACTTAAACGTCCAAATATTCTTCAAGACTATGTAGTATCCGCTTCAACAATTTTTAAAGAACCAGATGGCTATGCTGAAGCTTTGAAATCGGATGAACGGGATGACTGGAAAGAAGCCATGGATCGAGAAATGAGAGCACATCAAGAAAATGCGACTTGGGTCATGGAGGATTTACCGCCTGGAAAAAGATCCACTCCCTATAAATGGGTTTATAAAGTAAAAAACAAATGCAGATGGCTCGGTGGATAAATTTAAAGCCAGGTTGGTGATCAAAGGTTTTTCACAGCAGAAAGGTGTCGATTATGACCAGACGTTCAGTTCTGTGGCAAGAACATCTACTATTCGAACACTACTCGCTGTTGCTGCCAATGAAAGCATGATGCTAGCTCAAGTAGATGTGTCAACAGCATTTTTCTATGGTCATTTAGAGGAGACCATATTCATGAAACAGCCTGAAGGGTACAATGATGGTTCCAGTAGAGTATGTCCTCTGAAGAAGAGCTTGTATGGGCTGAAACAAGCCCCTCGCTGTTGGAACAAAAAGTTCAGTGACTACATAATCAAATTAGGATTTCGAAGGAATGAAGTTGATCCTTGTCTCTTCGTTAGGCAGAGAGGTTGCAGCAAAATTTTCTTCGTCCTCTATGTTGATGATGGCTTGATAGCAGCTGACAATGAGCATGAACTTCAGCAGTTTATTGACTATCTCAAGAAGAAATTCAAAATGACTTCAAAACCATTGTTTGCAACTCGACTCCAACAATTGTGTGACAGCATGGGGGTCTGCAAGTTATTAAATAAGGGAGAGTGTTGATGTTATCCAATAACTTTCTTCTTCTGTAACATTTCATGCTACAATGTTGGTGTTCTGTTTTTTACTCTTGTGCCTTTTGGTGTACAGATGTTCAAAATAGTGTCCGTTAGCAATGGCTACCTAATGTAGGCTGTATTGCAGTTTGTTCATAAACAACTTATTATTCAGAGTATTCCAAGTGTTATCTGGTGATTTAACTAAAGACATCAATACTCAGCACCACCCATACCTCAGTAGCTTCCATATAATCACAGCCACGAGTGAGACTGAGACAGCGGTGATACTCTAGTCTGTGCCAACAGACACTGACTGTGCCCTGAATGTCATTACTAAGCACCACCCATACCTCAGTAGCTTCCATATAATCACAGCCATGAGTGAGACTGAGACAGCGGTGATATTCTAGCCTGAGCCAACAGACACTGACTGTGCCCTGAATGTCATTACTAAGCACCACCCATACCTCAGTAGCTTCCATATAATCACAGCCATGAGTGAGACTGAGACAGCGGTGATACTCTAGCCTGTGCCAACAGACACTGACTGTGCCCTGAATGTCATTACTAAGCACCACCCATACCTCAGTAGCTTCCATATAATCACAGCCATGAGTGAGACTGAGACATCGGTGATATTCTAGCCTGTGACAACAGACACAGACTGTGCCCTGAATGACATTACTCAGCACCACCCATACCTCAGTAGCTTCCATATAATCACAGCCATGAGTGAGACTGAGACAGCGGTGATACTCTAGCCTGTGAGACTGTGCCAACAGACACTGACTGTGCCCTGAATGTCATTACTCAGCACCACCCATACCTCAGTAGCTTCCATATAATCACAGCCTTGAGTGGGACTGAGACAGCGGTGATACTCTAGCCTGTGCCAACAGACACTGACTGTGCCCTGAATGTCATTACTAAGCACCACCCATACCTCAGTAGCTTTCATATAATCACAGCCATGAGTGGGACTGAGACATCGGTGATACTCTAGCCTGTGCCAACAGGCACTGACTGTGCCCTGAATGTCATTACTCAGCACCACCCATACCTCAGTAGCTTCCATATAATCACAGCCATGAGTGGGACTGAGACATCTGTGATACTCTAGCCTGTGCCAACAGACACTGACTGTGCCCTGAATGTCATTACTCAGCACCACCCATACCTCAGTAGCTTCCATATAATCTCAGCCATGAGTGAGACTGAGACATCGGTGATACTCTAGCCTGTGCCAACAGACACTGACTGTGCCCTGAATGTCATTACTAAGCACCACCCATACCTCAGTAGCTTCCATATAATCACAGCCATGAGTGAGACTGAGACATCGGTGATACTCTAGCCTGTGCCAAGAGACACTGACCATGCCCTGAATGTCATTACTAAGCACCACCCATACCTCAGTAGCTTCCATATAATCACAGCCATGAGTGGGACTGAGACATCGGTGGTACTCTAGCCTGTGCCAACAGACGCTGACTGCACCCTGAATGTCATTACTCAGCAGTACCACCCATATCTCAGTAGCTTCCATATAATCTCAGCCATGAGTGAGACTGAGACATCGGTGATGCTCTAGCCTGTGCCAACAGACACTGCCTGTGCCCTGAATGTCATTACTAAGCACCACCCATACCTCAGTAGCTTCCATATAATCACAGCCATGAGTGAGACTGAGACAGCGGTGATGCTCTAGCCGGTGCCAACAGGCACTGACTGTGCCCTGAATGTCATTACTAAGCACCGCCCATACCTCAGTAGCTTCCATATAATCACAGCCATGAGTGAGACTGAGACATCGGTGATACTCTAGCCTGTGCCAACAGACACTGACTGTACCCTGAATGTCATTACTAAGCATCACCCATACCTCAGTAGCTTCCATATAATAACAGCCATGAGTGAGACTGAGACATCGGTGATACTCTAGCCTGTGCCAACAGACACTGACTGTGCCCTGAATGTCATTACTAAGCACCACCCATACCTCAGCAGCTTCCATATAATCACAGCCATGAGTGAGACTGAGACATCGGTGATACTCTAGCCTGTGCCAGCAGACACTGACTGTGTCCTGAATGTCATTACTAAGCACCACCCATACCTCAGCAGCTTCCATATAATCACGGCCATGAGTGAGACTGAGACATCGGTGATACTCTAGCCTGTGCCAACAGACACTGATCGTGCCCTGAATGTCATTACTAAGCACCACCCATACCTCAGTAGCTTCCATATAATCACAGCCATGAGTGGGACTGAGACATCGGTGATACTCTAGCCTGTGCCAACAGACACTGATCGTGCCCTGAATGTCATTACTAAGCACCACCCATACCCCAGTAGCTTCCATATAATCACAGCCATGAGTGGGACTGAGACATCGGTGATACTCTAGCCTGTGCCAACAGACACTGACTGTGCCCTGAATGTCATTACTCAGCACCACCCATACCTCAGTAGCTTCCATATAATCACAGCCATGAGTGGGACTGAGACATCGGTGATACTCTAGCCTGTGCCAACAGACACTGACTGTGCCCTGAATGTCATTACTCAGCACCACCCATACCTCAGTAGCTTCCATATAATCTCAGCCATGAGTGAGACTGAGACATCGGTGATATTCTAGCCTGTGCCAACAGACACTGACTGTGCCCTGAATGTCATTACTAAGCACCACCCATATGTCAGTAGCTTCCATATAATCACAGCCATGAGTGAGACTGAGACATCGGTGATACTCTAGCCTGTGCCAACAGACACTGACCATGCCCTGAATGTCATTACTAAGCACCACCCATACCTCAGTAGCTTCCATATAATCACAGCCATGAGTGGGACTGAGACATCGGTGATACTCTAGCCTGTGCAACAGACGCTGACTGTGCCCTGAATGTCATTACTCAGCAGCACCACCCATACCTCAGTAGCTTCCATATAATCTCAGCCATGAGTGAGACTGAGACATCGGTGATGCTCTAGCCTGTGCCAACAGACACTGACTGTGCCCTGAATGTCATTACTAAGCACCACCCATACGTCACTAGCTTCCATATAATCACCGCCATGAGTGAGACTGAGACATCGGTGATACTCTAGCCTGTGCCAACAGAGACTGACTGTGCCCTGAATGTCATTACTAAGCACCACCCATACCTCAGTAGCTTCCTTTTTTCTTTGTTCACCACCTGTCTAGTGCGGTAACTGTGTACAACTGGGCTTGCCTGTATCCTGGTGGTTGTTATGCTACTGCAGTGCACATACCACCCCACTCCTGTCATAAACAGGAAATAAATTGGATACGGTTTCTCAGGTAAGAGATTTAGGTATTATTCACGATGATAAACTGACATTCTCTCCGCACATTGACCATATCAAATCTCGCGCAATTCGCAGTCTCGGCATTCTATACAGATTCACAGAAATTAAAGACCTCACTGCACTTAAATTATACTTCACCACATATATTCTCTCTATCCTAGATTTCTCTTCCCCAATTTGGTCTACATCGGCTATAACCAATATTTCTAAATTGAACAGTGTCTTTAATTTCCTCATATCAAATGTCAAAGCTCGCAATCCTTCACTAAGGCACATCCGACATTCTAAATCAGCTCAATGTACTCGACCTGAGAAGCCGCTTACAATTTACTGACCTGTGTTTCTTACATAAAATTATGAATGGTTACACAAAATGTAACATGCTCTTAAGCTACTTCCCACTCCATGTTCCCTCCCGTTCAACACGCCAGAGCCATTTACACCACATACCTCGCCCACGTCTTGAAGTACAGAAGCGCTCTATTTTCCACCGTCTGCCAACCCTTAGCAACTCCCTTCCAAATATTGACATATTCTCTCCCTATAGAACATTCAAACATAACATTAGAAGATCCCTTTCATCCTCGATTCCTACCCCCTCACCCTCCTAATCACTCACTACCCCAATCACTCCCTGCATCTTTCCCGAGATTTGCCCCTTGCTGCCATCACTGCCAATTATTACCTGTTATTGTTGTTGTTTTTGTTAATATTATTTGAAATTGTTAAAATATTAGTGTAAAATGACCTATCATGGTTGTATCTAATAATTATTAAATAAATAAAAAAGATGTGCATATCCTTTTTTAACTTTTATTGGTTCTGATAATTGTTGAATATGCGGTTGTTTTGTAAATTAAGATTATTTTTCTTAATTATATATCAAGAAACCCCCTATTTCACCTGCTAGCACATAGACCCCTCTCTATATAATTTTAACATTGTGAGGTCTTAGTCTCGACCTGCTTTGAAAGATATTGATCATGTGGTTGTTTTGTAAATTAAGTAGGTATGTATTTTTGTTCACTAAGCATCTGCTTAATTGTTTAGTTGTAGGTTTACGACAACTGGCCCCCGCCACCTTTCTCGAGAAGAAAATTTTAGTTAGTTATTGGGTTTTAAGGGGCGGAACTACGAGGTCATCTGCCCCTAGAAGAAGATGTAAAGCGAAGTGAAATGTAGTGTAGTGAAGTGAACTACAGTGAAGTGTAGCAAGTGGAGTAAAAACTTGTACACAACTCCTTAGGACTTGCTCGCCTAACGAGTTTAAACAAGAGCACGTCCCGAGGCCTTTGCCCTTATGGGATTATCTAGGCTATATTTATTTATTTATTATGCATATTCACATATGAATGCGGTCTTTGAGTTGATAATAAAAATGTTGAATACCAATTACCATATTTTTTTATCTTTATTCTTAGCCATTTCCCGTCTAACCTTTTTTTGTTGTTGTAAATGTTATTCTTTAATGTACGTACAGCTTGTATATTTTGCCAGTATAGTTATTGAGTACGCTGCCTTTGATCTAAGGATAAAAATGATGAATAATCAGACTGCAATATATTTTATGTTGGCGTATATTCCTGGTCATTTCAAGTATCAATTACTATGATATTTTGAAATATGTATTTAAGCGTAAGTTCCATTTAGTTTACCGTTCGCCTAAATGTTCAAAAGTACCTCTTTTACTTGTATCTTGGTGTACGTACGTACATCATCCTTTTGTTCCTATACGTCAAACTTGCCTCCTTGACGTACAATACCAGGCGTAACGAGTCGCACCAAATTCCGCACTTTGCTCTCATACAGTCGGCATTCCGCAGTATTACCTACAGTTCAATGGTGACACCTGACACGCACTTGGCGACAGCTACTGTGCTTTATGGGGAACAATCCTAAACTACTGAAATTTGCCAAAATAGCTGAATTAATTGTCGGGAAAAGAATCTGGAGATAACCCTAGACGGCTCCTCTGCGTGTTCATTATGTTGCTCGTATTGGTTCCGTGTTGACACAATTAATTCAGCAAAATCTAATTTATTGTGAACCGCCCTTTCAATACAATTAATATATTATTTCACAGCTACATGTTTCGAGATGTGGACATCCCTTCTTCAGTCTGTTGAAGTGACTTTAAAAATACATTTTCATATTACTAAAAACACGATAAACATGAAGAAAAGCATACATTCCTATATCCATTACAGTGTGCTAAATCATTCTAAAAATGCTATGTTTACATACATACATAAAATGGTGGTTCTATAAGAAACATACATATCAAAAACACCGAAGAACATTGGTATGGTTGGCTCTAAATTGGCCTATTGTTGAAGCATGCATTATTAATTTTTCTGATGGGAGCACTTGGTCCTTGACCTTAATATTAACAAGTAGTTCCGTGAAGAACTATACAGCCTATTTTCATATATCTTACTTATGATAACTGCCACTATGAACATACAAAATTTCAGTTTGATTGCTGTAATAGATTCGTAGATATTGAGAACCGACTAAATATTTCGGATGATCGCCATGTTGGATTTTATATATGTAGGTCCTAGAGTTATGTACTGTTACATGAAGATTATTGTGTACGTGTAGCATTCAAATTTCAATCGCATGATTAGGACACAAGAAGTAACAAGGAGATTTTAAAATTTCGCACAGCTGCCATCTTGTGGTTATGGAAAAAATTGAAATAAATTAGATGCCAGTGGATTAACATTCGTATAAGGATTTACTGTACCAAGTTTCACTGCACTAGGATGGTTAAATTGCGAGAAACGTCCAAGTGAATATTTATAATTCGCGTCGCCGCCATGTTGGATTTGTGATCACCAGGTTATTTAAAGTCCTATAGGTGAACTTATGTTCATAGCCCCTATGAACATAAAGAAATTCAGTTTGATTGCTACAATAGATTCGTAGATATTCAGAGCCGTCTAAATATTTCGGATGGTCGCCATGTAGGATTGTTAAATGTATAGGCCATAGAGTCATGTACCATTAAAGGAAAATTATTGCGTAGGTTCATTATTCAAACTTTCACTTCGATCGCATGATCACGACACAAGAAATAAAAACTTAATTTTAAAATTCGCACAGTCGCCATTTTGAGGTTATGTAAACAATTGAACTAAATTGGATACCAGTACATTACAATGTGTATAAACATTTCCTGTACCAGATTTCATTGCGTTTGGAACATTAAATCGCGAGAAAGGTCTATTAAAATTTTTAATTCACTTGGCCGCCATGTTCGTTTTGTAGTTAACCGGTTTTTGAAAGTCTTATAGATGAACTTCCAGTAGTGCCCTTTATCTCCGTACAAAATTTCAGGGTGATGCCGCTAATAGTTTCATAAATATAGAATGCCGGTGAAATATTTCGCACATCCGCCATCTTGTGGTTATGTAAACAATTGAAAGAAGTTTGATGTCGGTGCATTACAATGTGTATAAACATATACTGCACCAAGTTTTATTGCGTTTGGTTGGTTAAATCGCGAGAAACGTCTATTTAAAAGTCGCCAATTAGCGTGGTCGCCATGTTGGTATTGTAGTTACCAGTTTTTCAATAGTCACATAGGTGAACTTCTAGTAGTTCCCTTTATCACCGTAAAAAATTCCAGGATGATATCGGGAATAGTTTCGGAGATATTGAATGCTGGTGAAATATTTCGCACAGCCGCCATGTTGGATTGGTGAGACGTAACAAAATTTGAAGGGCACGGTCGGGGTCGCCCGGAATAGTGTTATGAACTTACCGAGTTTCATTGAAATAGCTCCAGCCGTATAGAAGTTATTAGGGGGGACACACCTCACACACATACACACACGCACGCACACACAGACACACGGACAAAAGGTGATCTCATAAGCCTATTGTTTTCAAAATTGAAAATAGGCTAAAAATGGAAAATAATGTTTTGTGGTTAAAATTCTTGACTTATTAATTATATTTTCTATGAATAGGGCTTGTTGATAGAAAAAGCATATGTCTTGGTATGCATTAAGTGGTAGATCCTTTCATTGTGAATGCTGATTCGACAAGCTTCTCTAGTTCGACGTATTACATTGTTGTATGTGGCCCATTTCATTGCTATTAATGGGATGGATAACTAGAGATTGCTGCTCCAATTGCTCAAAGCCGGCTGTTCCAATATTTAACATGTGGGTGTTGGATTTTTTAGTCCTGGAAAAATTGAAAGATTATTATAAGATGTTTTCTGAAAGAATGCAGGAAAAAGAAAAAATATAAAACACATGTGAGCTACTGGTGTTTGTTTAATACATGTTAAGTGAAAAAACATACACGTAGATATGTGATCTGACGATTCGGTGGCATCTGCTTAGCTGGTTGACTTGGAAAAAAAAGCAGATGGGATGTGGAACTATATGTAGAAAAAACGGAGAAAAGAAAAATTCTAGTAATGATCCGTTATATAAATATCAAGAGGCGAGGGGGTTAAAAACGCGAAAATTGTAGGGGAAAAAAGATAAGAACAATTGAATGCGCTCCCTTACCTTAAGTGTGTGTGTGTCTCTGGTGCAATGGCTTTTTTTAGGGGGGGGGGGGGAAGGTTTCCCGCACCCCCCGCGTGGCAACCGACCTTACTACTGGTGCCTCCGACATGCAGTTAGTCTACATAGTAGAAGAGAAAGCATAGGGGACTGGAAAAGAAGGATTGCCCTTTGAGGCTTAGCGCCTGTCCCATCGCGGTCGCGATCTACTAGGCATCATGGGTAGATATTAACATAGGTATATAATATAAATTAGTGCATATATATAAAGGTAAGATTGTAGGGCCAGGGAAAACCGCATAGACAGAAAGGAAAGATTGTCTACACGTAAAACCTGGCGGTTTGGTTATTGCCACATGCAAGGATAATGTGGGTGAGTAGGTTTTGTTAGTACGGGAGGTGTATCATGCAACAGTTGCAAAATCAGTTCCCTCGCCGAGATTAGTATATGTGGGAATCAGTTGGCTTGGCACTGCTGGGACTAGCGCGTCCGCAATGGCGGACGAACTGCACTTCCTGGGTTAGGTTCGGAGCCCAGTCCGCCCGCCTAGAGCCATGGAGGAAAGAATAAGAGGAGATGCCCTGAGCTCGTTTGAGTGAAGCCAAGCGCTGCAACCAAAGTGGGCGTAACCTTAACTCGTGTTCAGTGTTCTGTGACTTGCATGGGGCATTGTGCATGGCTAAACCTTATGTTGGCCCTGGTTTTTATCGCGCTCCGGTTATGCAACTTTGAAAACATAATAACAGTAGTGATAAGATATTTAAAAAAATCTTCAATTCTAATCTCAGCGTGTGTAGGCCTACCCTATATACCAAAAGACTAAAAATCATTCCTCTGCAAATCCCAAAATATCAAATGACAGTCGGTCAATAATTACGGTAGGCCTACGTAATTAATTAATTCGAGGCTAATCGTCAAGTTTCTACCCCCCACAAAGAAAATACCGTACGGCACCGAAACGCATAGGCTACACCGTATTTTTGTGCAAATATGCGTCCTTTTTAATTGTTCTGTTTATTAATTTCGAGGTTCGTATTATTGAATATCAAAATGTGTACGACCAATGAGTGAAAGTGGCTGTGCTCGAAATTAGGCCTAAAAACTGATGAATGCCTCAACACCAATAAGAACATAAATCTCAATTTGTCGAAAATACCGTAATTAGTTCGGCATCATTAATTCCCAAGATGTTCCTTCTTTGGTAATACTCGCATCTTCAGACACCTGTAATCAATTTAATCAGTGTTTCAGCGTATTATTACGTTTTGCCGCGTCTTTCTTACGAAACTAGCCTCGCAAAGGTGCTCTAATATTTATATTTAAATTGACTTTTTAAACGATAACGCAGCTTATTTGTGCCAAGTACCGTGATGTACAGATTGTATTCTGCCTATCCAAGAAAAAATCTTGACTTGTCATTGCAGTTTTATGTCACTAAAATTCATTACTAGTTGGAGTGGTTTACGGCTTTAAGCATAGGGACAGCCATTTTCTTGCAACCAAAGTGGGCGAGCCGTTTGGCTTCAACAGCTTGCCCTAGGCAGCGCAGCGAAGGCATCTCCTTCCTTTCTTTCCTCCATGCCTAGAGCGTCCTAGTACCAAGTCTCCGTGATCCGGAGAGGGGAGCCACGCCTGCGAGCAGGGGCTTCTTCTCTCGTGTCCTGGACATAGCTGATGGTTGTTATCAATCACTCCGCCGCTGCATACAATCGTCCTGAAACTATAAGCTAATGGTTATTAATAGTCCTTCCCTTGGCTATCCTTTCGGCAAGCCAGGGGAAGGGTTTTTAAAACTTTTTTTTTGGCCTTAAACTAAACTTAAGCTGTAACAAAGAAACAAACTGAAACAGATAGACAGACGTGCACATGGACATAGACAATTAGTTACTTCACACTTCATGTATGCAGCAAGGGGAGCGCGTGCGGCCGCCTTGGTTGGCCTGAGCCGTTACCAAGGACTTCCATGGGAATGTGGAGTTGGGGTTATCCATGGAAGAATTCCATGGGATGTGTATTTGGGGGGTGACATTTGTGTTGTATGTCCCTGGGGTTAGTGCCGCTTTGCGCTACTCATAGCACCTACCTTTCCTGACTTTACCTGAAGAGAATGTGTCGAGGGGTAGGGTATTTGCGATTTTGGCCCATATCGTGTCGGCCGAGGGCTCTTACGAGTGGGTTTGCCGAATAGCGTCTGGAGCGTTGTGACCTTAGTGCAAGTTGTCGCACAAAGGCTTTGATGCTTGGCGTATTTGTTATGCGTTCTAGCTCCCGCGTGGGTGCATCCCGCCTCAAGGTACAGTCCGGGACAGCTTAAATAAGTTACTAGATCAAAACAGGGTAGGCAACATTAACAGCCGTCCCCTATGCCTACGTAAATGGTGGTTTATGGTTGCATTTCTTGAAGGTAAGTTGTTTTCAGGTGCGAGCACATTGTCGCCAACCCTGCTTAAAATCTCGCCATCTCCAAAGACCATAATACCAGTAAAATTCCGTACCACACAGTTGCCGACATGTTTCTGGCAATAACGCCCAGAATGCATTTTTCACAAAGTCAGCCAACATTATAATTACGACTGTAACTAATGACTTATTATTTAAATAATTTCACAGTTTTCTTTGGAAATTCAAGTCTAATGAAGTTGTAGCAAGTTGTACAAGGTAAGTACTGGTAATATACATCGATTAAAACAGTTTTTACAGTTATTATAGACTCTTGATATGTGTGTGTCAAATCCACTTGTCTGAGATGTTTCGAAGCTTTTATTTAATTAATTTTTGGATACATTCTTATTTAGATTTCATCAAGACGCCTAAAAATTACGAGAACAAGATTGGAGATGGATTGGAGTAACTCTACAAAGATCACTACAATTTAAGTAAGTAGGCCTAGCCTAGACCTACAAAATTTAAAGTACAGAGTTATTTAATCGTTGTTTTATTCATTTTTATATTCAGTCAGAGCACAAATAACGTAATAAAAACCTTAATGGTCTTTGGAAATTTTGAAATAGTCTTTCGACTGCATTTTCCGTATAGGCCTAATTCAAACATAACCTAAAATATAGCCTATGTAAGTTCTTTCTCGGGAATATATTCTTAGGTTCAATTCGCCTTCTAATATAGTAATGTATATTATTCTCGCCTTCCAAATGCCGTCAGTCATACTATTATAATACATTGCACATGTAACTCTTAAGCTTGGAAGTAGGCCTAGTCTATGATTCACACTCGGTTGGTGGTAGTGAATGTATTGGTGATTATTTATGAAGCTTATAACTTATGTACTTGGCTACTGACCTATAGCCTACTTAGTAGTAGGCAGATAAAATATTTATATTAGGCCTATTTTTATTTGTTTCAGTCATGGTTGAGATAGAGTAGTGTGATGCCCTTCAACGAACTTCAAGGGTTGTGCAACATGAATCAATCATCATTCTGAAGAGCCATATACTCACATGTGCATGGTATATGCACTGCGCAGGAGTCACATATGCAAATTTTCAGAGAATACCAACAATACCTCATAGCTCTCTTTTAGTTCTCGACATAAGTTACTGCGCCACTGAATGTCTGGGTGAAAATTACTGATAGATAGATAGATAGATTTTTATTAATTCCATTTGATCAAATACATGCATTCAATACATTTTTGATATAGGACACGTCAGAATTTACATGCATAAAATAAAAGAACTAACAGGTATATATTACTAAGATTATAACTATTTATAACTTATTATAATAGCAAATCTTAATAGATACAATCTTATTGCACAACTATTTACACCTCACTCTATTATCATAATATGAAAACTTAATTCTATAAATACAACAACATACAGCTAGGTATTAAAATTAAATTAAAAAAGTAAAATATAGTTATAGATTCCATCACTTCTATACGCTAAAATATTCAACTACTGAGTAAAAACAATGGCACTGCAGATAAGCTTTCAACATTCCATCAAAGGTTTTTATTTTTGGGGCCAGTTTTATATACTGGGGTAGTTTATTGTAAATTTAACTCCAGTGTGAAAAGTTCCTTTTTGATATATGCTTGTGTGTGTGTGTGAAATATGAATGTTTTGATTTTGTCTTGTGTTATGCCTATGAACATCATTGTTTGTTTTAAGAAAAACATCTTTATTCATTAAATTCTTTTTAAAAAACATAATACTTTCAAAGATATATATGCAGGGCAGTGGGAGAATGTTTAAATCTTTAAACAGAGGTCTACATGATTCTCTAGAGTTTACATTTGCCATAATTCTAATCGCCCTCTTTTGTATCCTAAACGTGCTTAGTACATCTGGCGACATACCCCAAAATATGATCCCATATCTTAAGTATGAATGGAAATAAGCAAAATAAGTATTTCTTAATGTGTGCATGCTAGTGCAGGTTTTCAAAATACGTAACGCAAAGCACATCGAGTTCAGTTTAGTATTCAGATATTGTATATGTTTATTCCATTTCAAGTCTTGTTGTATCCATAGTCCTAAAAACTTTGTTTCTGATTTATTTTCTATTTGATGACCATTTAATGTTATATTGGGCATCGCAGGATTCCTATTCTGTATAGTGTGGAAATTTAGACATACTGTCTTTTTATAGTTTATTATGAGGCGATTATCTTGTGACCATTTGGTTAACTCTCCTGTAACGGAGTCAGCAGACTGCTGTATGACCTGTTTAGTTTCACCTTTTATTACGAGTGTTGTATCGTCTGCAAACAAAATTTCTTTATGTGAATGAACGTTCTGTGTTATATCATTGATATATAGAAGAAAGAGTAGTGGGCCCAAAACCGATCCCTGGGGTACTCCAAATTCAATAATTCCCTCATTGGACAATGTTTCATTAAGTAATTTGGTTCCATCATCCTTGTGTCTCAAGCTTACTATTTGTTTACGCCTTGTTAAGTAAGACTCGATCCATTTATTAGCTAGACCTCTAACACCATATTGATTTAGTTTGGTAAGGAGGATTTTATGGTCAACAACATCAAATGCTTTCGATAAATCCAAGAATAGGCCAGTTACATGTTCCTTATTGTCAATTAATTTCAGTATACTATTACTATATTCGTAAATTGCTGTCTGTGTAGATTTTTCCGTTCTAAATCCATGTTGTGAGTTTGATAATATTTTATTTTTTTCTATGAAACTTATCAGTCTCTTATACATAATTTTTTCCACAATTTTTGCAATACCAGTTGGTAAGGTAATAGGACGATAGTTATCTAATTCATCTTTTGAACCGTTTTTGTGCACTTGAATTACTTTTGATAACTTCAAATTATCCGGGTAAGTTCCTGAGAGAATTGAACTGTTTATTAAGTGCGTAAGTGGATTTATTATATTTTCTGCACATTTCTTTAAAATTGCATCAGGGATGCCATCAATGCCAGCACAGAATTTATTTTTTAGCTCTTTTATAACTATTCTTACCTCTTCACTTGTGACATGATTTATAAATAAAGAATCACTGCATATATTTATTTTATTATTAGAATTTAGTGTATTTACCTGTGATTTATTTATTAATTTTTGTGGAATTTCCAGAAAATAGTCATTAAAAGTGTTTGCTATTTCCTCTGGATTATTAATCACTTTATTATTTCTGGTCAGTGTAATGTTCCTTTGTATTTTAGCAAATTTTCCAGTTTCTTTCTTTATCACGGACCACATAGCCCTGTTTTTATTAGATGATTGGGAAATAAAATTATCATTATGCATTTTCTTTGCTAGTCTTATTACCTTATTTAATATGCTAGTGTATTTTTTGTAGTATAAATTGAATCCAGGTGTTGTGTGGTATTGTTTATATAATTTGTGTAGAAATTTCTTTCTTTGACATGAATTTATAATCCCTGTTGTTATCCAATTGCTAGTTTTGTTATTTTGAACAGTTCTTCGTTTAAAGGGGAATGCTATTTCAAAATAGTGTTTTAGGGTACTGTTAAATGCATTAAATTTATCATTTACATTTTCTAGTTCATAAATTTCTGACCATGTTTCCTTATTTAATAAGTCATTGAAATATGTAACATTTGATTCAGTGACTGACCTGCACTTTGATTTTACTCCATTATCATTATTATTGATTACTTCGGATACTTCAAAACTCAGTATTTGTCCATGGTGGTCACTAAAACCCGGACAATAGACTTCTATTGAATGGTGATATTTATCTGTATTTATAAAAATTTGATCAGGAGTGGTTTTACTAAATGTTGTTATTCTTGTTGGTGTATTTACTGTAGGTTTCAGTCCATAGGAAATTAGTAACTGTGTTAATAATTCACAATTTCTATCAAGTTTTAAGAAATCCACATTTACATCCCCACAAATTATTATATCGAAATTTACTTTGCTCATGTTATTGAGTAACAATTCTAATTTATCTATAAATAGAGGAAACTTTCCTGACGGAGAACGGTATACGCATACAATTATTAACTTAAACTGCTGAATTTTTACGGCAGAGAATTCAAAATCCTGTTCCATAATTAGATAATCATAAGCTGTTATCTGTTCATGATCTAAATTATTTCTTAAGAAGATGCAAGTACCACCATGGCTAATATTAGATCTAGAGTATTTACTAGCTTGTATAAACCCTGGGAATTGAATTAATTCGAGTTGTTCCTCTTTCAGCCAATGTTCTGAAATACATAGTGCTGAGATGTCTTTAAGTTCATTTTTAAGCATTAGATTTATGTAATCAATTTTATTATAAAGAGACTGGACATTCTGGTGGTAAATTTTAAATTTGTTACTTTTGCAAGCTTGTGTTGGTGATTTATTTACATTATTATTATCATAATTGTTATTATTATTGTTGCTAGACAAATCCGAAATACCATTGTTGCACTCCGTTAAATTTGACTTCAAAAGATGTGAATGCCAAACCTCACGTTTGGCTTCTTCTACCAGTTTCCCTGCTTCCACTCTAATGATATTACTGTTGAATTATTCTTACCATTTGAATTTACAATTTTGCAGATTTCATCACTAAGATACTCTTTTCCTAATCTATTTAAGTGTAGGCCATGCCGAGTGTGGAACTTCCTGTCTAATTTACTTACATCTACAATTTGGACATTTGGAAAACTCTTACAAATTTTATGAATTTTTCCATTTGTAGCCTCTATTTCTACATTTACACATGATTTGGGAATTAAATCGTATCTCTGCGGAATGTTTACAATAATGACATTTGTTTTTTGCGTGGATGGCAATGTACCCTTTAAATCTTTGATAACCTTTTTACTCTCATTTCTATAGACGTCGTTTGCTCCAGCGATGATCACTGCGTAGTCCTTTGCAGTAAGGGACGCACACTCTCCTATCATCCCGTTCGTGACTTCTGCAATTTGAGCTCCTGGCTTCACTGTCGAAGTGACCTCCATTTCTCGGCTTCTCTCCAATACGCTTGCTGCTACATCTCGCCCGTGGCTATCCGCAAATATCCGCATCTTCCTGGATTTTCTCTTTATCACTTTCTTCTTTTCTTCTTGAGGAAAGTCATCATTTTCTTCGACAAGCACTCCAAATGAATTTGAGACGGGAATTTCAGTTACATGTACTCCATTTATAGGCCTAGGCTTATTCAATCTTACCTTACCAGCAATCACTGTCGACCAAGTTTCCTTGCTTTCCTCTCTGTTTCCTTTTAATTTATTCAACTCTTCCATTAACTTAGCAATATCTTCCTTTAGCAGCTTTATAATTTCGTCTTTTGAGGACAGTTCGTTTCTCAGGTTATGACATTCGCATGACGGTAGCGGTAGGCCTACATTACGACAATCGGTTTCACTTTTCTCCTCATTCAATTTTACCTGAGATCTTGTGATGATTTTATTTGCATTTTTTACTTTTATTTTGCACGACGAGCATAAATCCGTTACGGTTACACAACCTGACGAGACACTAACACTGTTTACTGTCGTCATACTAGAGATCTAAGTTAGCCTAGATGTTTACACCAAATTACACTAAATTTAATTTAATTATTACTACCTAATAGAATTAATCTAATTACCTACCAATAAAGAAGAATGTGAAATACGTATATCTTCCAATCGGGTGAAGTCTCGTAAAAGCACCACTGCTCTACTTGGTTCAAACAGTGATTGAAGAAGTCACCGAATCTTTGGATACACGTTCCCACAACTTAGTTTAAGTTTATTAAATTATCAACAAGAATTTCTAAATACTATCAATATTCCGTATTACACTTGATCTAAGGAAAGTAACTTTATAGATTTTAAGCCTCTGTTATAATATTTTACCACTTTTATCAAATATTTACACTAGCTGCTATTTCACTACACTTTCACTGTGACGCCATCTTGCCTATGTACTAATGTTGGGTGAGACAAAGTCATTGTTCGCTACTTGGTTAGATGACACGGTTTGGGCGAAGCCACTGGTTGCAATTCGTTATAAATATTGGTCGCAGCTATAGCCTACTTGTATTATTTCTGAATGAAAGTAGAAAGTGGCTTATACACCTGCATCGGACATGATTGTGGCTGTATGCTGTGATGACTGCGCTAGAATTATTAGCACACAGATAACGATATTTGTAGGCTATACATTATACGATAATAGAAAACTAAAAATTTCATAGATCTCGTAGGCCTATACTACACAGCTTGGACAATCTAAAAAATTCACTACACGTGAATAATGAAATGAAAGGCAAAACCATTGGCCTGGATAAAGATTGACTACCACCACTGTGCATGACCAAAACCGGGGGTGTTATATAGCTAACGCGCCCCGCGTTACCTCAATTTTTCATATTAAAGCATTGGTGTTTCTTATGGCTAGCCCAGATTCCAATCCATCAGTTTTCTTGCATTCCAATAGAGTTGTGTGAGGTTTCCTGAAGTTCTAGCAGTCACATCAAGTTTGTTGCAATGTGGCAGATGCCCCTTATCCATTTTACTTCCAGGTTCGTGACAAAGTGTGCATTTTTCAGATCTCAGGATGTCCCAAATAGGATCACGACTTATATAGATGGATTTCCAGCTGAGTCTGCCATTTTCGCTGTTAATTATGCACAAGTACAGTATTGCCAATCCCACACTTACGGGACTACTTTGTATAAGCGCGGTACCATGAAACAAAATAGCACCAAGTTTGAACCAGTTCGCAATGGATTGTGCAAGCTGTTTTTGTCTAGACCAATAATTGTTAATTCATTAGGCCATACAAACACCCCTGGATTTTGTCACGCACAGTAGGGGTAGACACGCATCAATAATTTTCATCCAAACCCATGGTTTGTGCCTAGACCAATAACTTTTAGGCAGTGAAGCGCTGGTTTTCCCGATTAGTTCGAAACATGAAATTCTTGCGATCAGCGTTCATTACAGTGGTAAATACTGTTCTACATACAAAACAAACCTAACCTGGGGCTTACGCCCAGACCTCCTTGCTTGTAGTGCAATCGGTAATTTTCGTCCAGACAGTCGTCTAACCAAGTAGCGACCAATGGTTTCGTCCAGTCAGTCGTCTAACCAAGAAGAGCTCGTTTATTTCTTTTTCTCGCATAATTACAACATTACATGTGTCGTCTAATGTAGGCCTATTTAGTATCGGATATGTTGGTAACTAATGACGTCAATGTGATCGCTCACTGCGGTAGTTTCACATACCAAATATGCTGTCGAACATGGCTGCGGTTGTTAAATATACAATAAATAAAAACACATGTTTAAGTGATTTAGCACATATATCCGGTGCAGAAGTGATCAAGGTTAGTAGTTACAATTGATAATGCCCCCCCCCCCTCCCGCCAAAAGATGAAATAAGGTATGAAAATGATATACACACATCAAAAAAAGTTTTGCATCACCTCGGTTCCAAGAGTTCCGGAACCGTTAAATACAAAGGGAATAGAGATCAACACAAACAACATTTCAGCTCGTTTTATTGCTCATGAGACCCACACATTGCATGTTGTACCATCATACAGCTAGACTTTCAGCATTTGTGGTCCAGATTGCAGTACACACCACTACCTCTAATACCCAGTAGCACGTCCTCTTGCATTGATGCATGCCTGTATTCGCCGTGGCATACTATCCACAAGTTCATCAAGACACTGTTGGTCCAAATTGTCCCACTCCTCAACGACAATTCGGCGTAAATCTCTCAGAGTGGTTGGTGGGTCAAGACGTCCATAAACAGCCCTTTTCAACATATCCCAGGCATGTTCGATAGGGTTCATGTCTGGCGAACATGCTGGCCACTGTAGTCGAGCGATGTCGTTATCTTGAAGGAACGCATTCACAAGATGTGCACGATGAGGTCGAGAATTGTCGTCCATGAAGACAAATGCCTCTCCAATATTCTGCCGATATGGTTGCACTATGGGTCGGAGGATGTCATTCAGGTATCGTAAAGCCGTTTCGGAGCCTTCCATGACCACCAGTGGCGTACGTCGGCCCCACATAATGCCACCCCAAAACATCAGGGAACCACCACCTTGCTGCACTCGCTGGACAGTGTGTCTAAGACGTTCAGCCTGACCAGGGTGCCTCCAAACACGTCTCCGACGATTGTCTGGTTGAAGGCATATGCGACACTCATCGGTGAAGAGAACGTGATGCCAATTCCGTGGGGTCCATTCAGCATGTTGTTGGGCCCATCTGTACCGCGCTGCATGGTGTCGGGGTTGCAAAGCTGGACCTCGCCATGGACGTCGGGAGTGAAGTTACGCATCATGCAGCCTATTGCGCACAGTTTGAGTTGAAACACGACGTCCTGTGGCTGAACGAAACGCATTATTCAACATGGTGGCATTGCTGTCAGGGTTCCTCCGAGCGGCAATCCGTAAGTAGCGGTCATCCACTACAGTAGTAGCCCTTGGGCGGCCTGAGCGAGGCCTGTCATCGACAGTTCCTGTATCTCTGTACCTCCTCCATGTCCGAACAACATCGCTTTGGTTCACTCTGAGACGCCTGGAAACTTCCCTTGTTGAGAGCCCTTCTTGACACAAAGTAACAATGCGGACGCGATCGAACTGCGGTATTGACCTTCTAGGCATGGTAGAACTACAGACAACATGAGCAGCGTACCTTCGTCCTGGTGGAATGACTGGAACTGATCGGCAGTCGTACCCCCTCCGTCTAATAGGCCCTGCTCATGCATGGTTGTTTACATCTTTGAGCAGTTTTAGTGACATCTATGAACAGTCAAAGGGACTGTATCTTGGATACAATATACACAGTCAACGTCTATATGCCGGAGATCTGGGAACCGAGGTGATGCAAAACTTTTTTTGATGTGTGTATTATCAAAGTGAAAGCGAAAAGAAAAAAGAGTGATACATGGTACAGATACAGAATTAATCTGAAATTTCACTACAGTATATGTCGTTTTATAAAAGGGCATAGCGGGTGGGTTACAGACAGCGAAGGAGAAAACATATATTAGGACATCACTTCCATAATTATTATTCATCATTACACAAGGTATTTAGGCTAATTTAAGTATTCTACTTGGTTCATCACTCCTGAAGTGTTACCTCTATTACGAATGTCGTTTTGCCTTGAACATTTTTGGTTGAAGGCGGGCTATTATTTTATTTTAGAATATGCTCTGAAAATTTGATGTAATCAGCGTAACCGTAAAGAGGTTTACGCAGGCCAGCGCGTATCCCATTTTTGAACAGTTGACTGTAGCGCTGGCCAACAGCGGGGCGCGCTTGAACTCGGTCAGTGATAACACTATGTATTCTATTCGTCATGATAATGCTATTATTATGATCATAATTTTCGAGATATTACTCCGTCGATAAAGCTTGCCTTTCTACGCCTGTACTTAACTCGTCAATTTCTCAGTGAATTTATTGAATTTTCTACAAGTGGCTTTTAATGTGCCGGTTGATGAGAGGTCAGGAGACTATTCTACCAACCATCTCGCGTTGTGCGGCTAGCATTTTTTGGCAGTTGGTCCAGGTTCAATTTCCAGCTCTGCCAAGAAATTTTAATTTTGGTCTGAGGGATGGAACAAGGCACACTCAGCCTCATAAGGCAAGACTGAGAAAAGGAGGGTTCGATTCCTATCTTAGCCATCTTGGAAGTTGTTTCCACGCTTCTACTCCTGGAAAATGCCGGGATGGTTCCTAAATTAAGTCCATGGCCACCTCGTTCCCAATCCTCATCTGAATAATAAATGCACACACTAATCCAGCCATCACAATAACACAGGTTATCAGACAAATTCCACATGCCCAAGTACACAGATCTACATGACAATGATGTCACAAAGCCCCAAAATCAACCAACTGCTGCTTTCTACCATTCCAAGACGAAATCTTCGAGTTGCCATTAGTCTTATGCCCCTAAAATCCACGACTAGTTCGAATGGTTTTAGGCCTAAGCATTGGATCAACCATCTTCTTGCATCTCAATAGGGATTTGCCAACAGGCTTTCAACAGCTTGTCTCAATTCTGCCTTCATATATGTAGGCCTATACATGCAAGAAATGAGTACGGTACTTATCAAAAATAAAGAAATAATAAGCTAATATGTACCCTACTATTATATTTCTCTCCTACTCCTAAATCCTTCTCTGAACACTCATCTTAAAACAGAATGGTCTGCATTTTTGGACTAATTATAAAAATATAGCCTATAAGGAGAAATGAACATGCTCATCTTTAGCTCCATGGCGAAAATAATTGAGTAAGTATTAATGTTTCTGTTCTTACGCATTTTATATGATGCTTTAAAAATCAATCTAGAAGAGATAATTTAAGTTAACTTCACTACCATAATACTGCTTAAGAGTTAACTTACTGTCGAGGACTGATGACCAAGATGTCCCTAACTTGAGCAAGGACTGCTTCACAACTTCATGTAAAACGCATTTTCGTAAAAGGGCCTTTACTTAGTTTGGATCATTAGCGATACGTGTTACATGGATGTGTGTGTTGACTTTTTGGTGTTAAATGATGTAAGTTGGCAACACCAAATGTGGCGGCCATGTTGGTTTTCTAGTAACTTATTTAAGATGTCCTGGACTATAAGTAGACTATAAGGTAGGACACTCCGGTGCCTCTCGCTCCCATTGGCTGTTACGCTGTGACGCAGCTCGGATCAGGGAGATGACAGATCATAGGGAGCGCGTGGGTATCGATAAAGCTCCGCTATAGATGTTCTGCCAACCAACGAAGAATTAATTTCAGTACTATGTTTCCGTAGTTGGCACTCACCCAACGCTCACACCAAACCGACTGGCGGAGCGGGAATAGTCGTTTTGATTGAATTTCCTAGTGGTGTTGTTGGTTGGTTGTTTTGATTTGTTCGGTATTTTGATTATTTATTTGAATTGAATTGAGACTCAACCATGCCACTGCTAGGGAGGAAAAATTGCCAAGCACCGGGATGTAAGAATTATAATGATAGTAAGAACAATACGGCAATTTCCATCTTCCTGGTGTTGACCATGTGTAAAACTAGTGGGCAATTATGGACTACTCTCCAATAAAAATACATAGAGAATAAATGCGTGCATTTCATCTCTTGTTTGTTTCCTTACCCATTCTCCTTTGCATTGCAATAACATTTGTGGTTTACGGCTACGGGGAGGGGTGGGTTGCAGCCGGCATGCTGGGCAAAAAGTGAGTTTATGGCAATATAGTGTGTGCATTTGAACAGTTTTCTTTATATTCATCGAATATCCCAACAATTCTGTAGAGTAGGAGATCATTTTTAATTAGCCTAAAGGTGAATTAAGCTCTAAAATGGCATAACTGTGTCCCTCGTGACAAACCTATTGCCAACATTGATATATATCAAAGAGTACTATTTTCCTATCTGGACGTTCATTTCTACGCCTAGCGAAAGGCGCAGTTATGTTTGTGTTATTTTCATCAATAATCAATAACTCATCGCAGAACATACTGCTCAATTACGTGTAATAAAGGCTACATTCATATGGCTTTTTACTTTTTATGTTGCCAGGCTTGGTATAGCGGTACATAGCCTAAGGCGGTGCTCTCTCTCTCGGAAATTCTATAACCAAAAGTGACGAATCTCTTAGAGTTTACATGATCCTTGGCTCGGATGTAGCAGGCGCATGCCAGCTGATATTTACAATGCATTCTTACGGGAAACAGAGTCATATTTCGCTTCTCTTTTCCGCTCGTGGTATACAGTCACAATAATGGCAATATGCGCATTATAAAGAGAAAGGTATAAACAATATATTGCAGTGGTTTATAATGCGAAATATACTTCATAAACACACACAAAAAATATTTTAGATTAACTACGCTACCGCACCTAAGTATCAGCTGAGCTTAAAAGAATCCTCACAAAACACAATAAAAGACGTGCAAAGGATGGAAATACGAAATATAGCAATAGCGATAGGCTACATAATCATGCTTTAGGGATCCTGCGGTGTAGCCAAGCGCGTTATATTGCTCACTACGACCGCGATGGGAGCTGAAGTAAGTCGGGAGTTCAGAGGTTCAAATCCCGGCACTGACAGCGGCTTTCCACACTCTCTCCGGGCAAATGCCGAGATAGTAGCCTACCTTGTTTCAAGTTCCGGAGCACTTACCCCATTTCCGTCCCTAATAATTACGGTCACACACACATTACAACAGTCACCTTAAAAGCACGGATTACAAATTGAACACAAGTACACGGAGCTGATGATCAAGATGTCCCAGTCCCAACAACATACATTATTAATGTAACATTGGTATGAAAATGATCAGTTTATAAACACTTACATTTTATGCGACTTGAGTTTTAGATGACTAAGAGACCCAGAGTTCGTTCTTTTTTGCTGCATATTTCTCCAGTAATTTGATCTTGATATGCCTATTCAGGTGACGGATTCTGATAAAAGTCCATGTCCTCACGTATAAACGAATTATCTTCTCATTCACTTCCGAGAATTTTGATTTTATTAAGGTGGTCAGGTAGGTGGAGAATAAGTTCTGCCCTAAAACTTCCCCATACGGGAGAACGGTAACGCATCAGGCGAAAGCCTGGACAAAATAACTACTGTGGTCAAGAAAATTAGACTGAAGCGGTGCGGGGTAGTGGGCATGAAATACGTGACTAGAAAACCAATATAGGTAGCAATACATTAACAATTTTTATTTCTAATAATAAATTTATAATCAATAAACAAATTGCACTTAAGTGCTTATCACAGAAATGAACAATTATAAATGGAGCAAAAGTGTGAGGGCCTGATGACAGAAACCCAGATTAAGGAAATGTCAATGAAACAAGCTTGTTTAATTGGAGAGAAGTTGAACTTAACACATAAAAATGCACTTTACAAGAAGAGAGAACCATGAAACTGATTAAGAGTATAAAATGATTAGTATAATTTAAATGCTTCATAAAATTAAACTTATCTTTGAAGAGCCAGCTCCTTAAAAGTTCCAGCTAGCATAAATGTTGATTTAAAAGTCCTCACGGTTTCTTCAGAAGGAGGCGTACATGGCCTAGAGATATGTACACCATTGATAAAAATGTCAACTTTCTCTTCTTTTCTTGCGAAGGAATGACATTTATAGCTTCCAAGTGATGATCCAGCAGTATTTCGAAAGACGAATCCAAGTATCCCATCTAAGGTGAAGGTGAAAAGTACAACAGCTGGCAATTATTCTTGCCATCTTGAGCAATACGTCATGGTGCAGATCTCGTGACGTAGCTGCTAGGTAGCGTAGAGACTAGCGATGGTGTCATGAGATGCAGTAGCGGTGACCAGCAGGTTGAAGCGATCAGAAGTGGTGATTGATCAGAAGTGGTGAAGAACGCCAGCAAGTGGCGTCTTAAATAGGGATCATGGAACCATCTCGAAGCTGGAGATCGCCCGACCAGACAAAAACCTGCCATTGGTCGAACGTAAGTCAGGGTGACGTCAGTCGACACTACTCAGCGGACAGCGGATCAACCAGTAGATGCCCTGTATGTCGGGAGTGAGGACGCTTGAGGTAGCGAGCGACTGGAACACTCAAGGTGAGAACTATAATATCTATGAATAAGTGATTGATAACAAGATTATGCATAAGGTTTAAGCAATTAATACGTTTACTAGGAAAAAAATTACCATTCGGGGATCTCGGTAACAAGAAACAAAATTTGACCGACAAATGGGCCAAGCTAACCATTGAAAGTATCACAAAAGTGATCAGTAGGTCATTACATTTTTTTCGATATAGTTCTTCCATGAAAAGAACCAAACAAAACTTCAAATTCAATCATTTTATGGAGCCACTCGTGTGTTGGACGAGGAAGTCCCCCCTTTGAAATGATGGATATCCAATCATCCCTGTTCTCGTCTGTTACACACAAAATTTCCCCCTTCACACTTAAACTCTCATCAATGAACCTACTCTTGAATGCCACATAACAACACTAAACTATTCTTAAATTAAACTATTAATGAGACGATATAAATAAAGATTTGCGGTATAACCAACGACAGTAAAGTCAAATTATTTACACAACGATGTAAGCAATAGGGATTAAACTTCAAAAAGAAACGCTCAATGTTTCCGTCCGTGCTGGAGAAGTATTAGCCTACCGATGCAACTGGTAGCAAATTTTAATTTTCAGCTTCTGGCGAGCACGTTAGATGACTCAATACCAAGATACGTAGACTATAACTCAGATGCTCACAATATTACAGGGACATTTTTATCGGTCTAGCAATAAAGCGGGGACCGGCAAAATGCGTGCGTAGCTGGGTGATTCACAGCCGAGAGATTATATTAATGTAGCTGCTATATTGCTAGATAATATAATTAATGTTATTGGTTGAACGTCCCTTTTAACTGCTGCTTTTAGAGACGCCACGGTGCCGGAATTTTGCCTCCAAGGGGATTATTAACGTGCCAGTAAATCTGCTAACACGGCTCCCTCACATTTGCGCACCCTTAAATGCCAGCTGACTGCACCAGGATTCGATCCAGCAACCTTGGGCATAGCAGGCGAGAACGTTACCGCTGAGCCACGCAGCCAGCCTATACATATTACTATATAGACCGATAAGAAAGACCCTGTAGTTTCGTAAGAGCGAGAGTCCTTTTGTAACTGTACCACAACTTCCTGCGAGGGTGTGCCTGATTCCCGAAAACGTTAAGAACTGAGAACAAAGATGAAAATGAAAATCCACAGCCTGCTTCCAGTCTCCGACCGGGTCAGGAATGGAATGAATGAAGCCCCCATATAGCGGCGAGGATATGAACTGTGCCGGCTGCCGAGGCCTGACGCACTCCTCTGGGGCAATGATTAAATGAATGACAAATGAAATGAAATGATAGTGGAGAGTGTTGCTGGAATGAAATTTTGACAGGGAAAACCGGAGTAGGCCTACCCGGAGAAAAACCTGTTTTCTCCGTTTTGTCCAGCACAGATATCACATGGAGTGACCGGGATTTGAACCACGGACCCAGCGGTGGGAGGCCGGCGTGCTGCCGCTTAAGCCACGGAGGCTTCAACTGAGAACTAAGATATTTAACCTATTTAAAAGATGTGCATTTGTATGATCTATGTATATTATGAGAGTCCAGAATACTCTGACGTTGCAAGTTATTTGCACGATACAATGCCAAAGAATTTAAGTGTCCAATGCAATTAGCTTATTGATTATTTAGCTTTTTTTAGCGTATGGCTTTTAGTGCCGGGAGTGTCCGAGGACATGTTCAGCTCGCCAGTTTTGTAGCTGCTTCGAGGCGGACACCCAATGGGTGAGCTACAGGTACCGTCGCGTGTGGAGTGTTGACTGGGGAGGAAAGTTTGAATGTTAAGACGAGGAGTTGGAAGGTAACGGCTGTGGCCTATAGTTAGGGACCAACCCCGACATTTGCCTGGAAGGAAGATGGGAAACCACAGAAGACCATCTTCAAGGTTGCCGGTGGGGGGATTCGAACCTCCTCGCCTCCCGGATGTGAGCGACTGCCAGCAGTCATGCCATAACGACCACGGCTAACTCACGCGGTAGCATTTTATTATATTCCTTACTTAAAACTACAGTACTTTTCATGAAGTAGTAAATCAGTTGGGTGCAGCCCAAAATATAACTGTTGATTCATTTGAGGAGTTTGGACATCATGGCCATTTAGCCCCGTGCACTTGGGTGAGTGTTAAATTTGTCTGGTAACCTGTGTTATTGTGGTGTCTGTGTAGTTGTAAATTAGATGAGGATTGAGAAGAAGGCGGCCGTGGCCTAAGTTAGGAACCATCCCGGCAGTGGCAACCCACGGAAAACCACTTCCAAGCTGGCTGAGGTGGGAATCGAACCCACCTCATATTTGCCTCGCGAGGCTGAGTGTACCCGGACAGCCACAAATACTAACCGCTACACTACGTGGTGGTCACACAGTAGTCTGACTTGGGACTCCGATAACCGATTAACTTTTGGTTCAAAGTTGTTTACCTCACGGATTAATTTTCAACATTACCATTTTTGAGTTCTATTTATTAGTTTTACGTAACCGTGAATCTTGTGATTATGAGCCACAGGACCTTCTTTTTTACGTGGAATCCGAAACACAAGACATGACATTTCACTTCGAAAATCTCACATGCATTGACCGGGTTATTTTATGAGTCTCCTGACAGGAGGATAGCAAGTTTAATGGTTCAGACTCTAGAGATAAGCCCTTTATAGGGTATTGGTTGACTGCAGAAGGACATGCGAGGACCACCACATTCATATTACTCTTTAAAAGCGTCCCTCTTTGTTGCTAGAGACAGCTGAGAACTGTTTGTTATACATGGTCGCCAAGACAGTGCCCAACCGGTGACGTCAAACAGCAGCCTATGCTCTGGCAAGCCGAAGCGCGGTGCCCGGAGTGGCTCCCCCTCAATGGCCTCACTGAATAGTGCTGGTCCACAGAACAGCTGGTCTGAGCTGAGAGCTCTCCTGCCTCGCACGGGGTAGGGGCGGGGCGTGGAGCGGGAAGGGGAACTGACAAGAGGAAAATGGTCTGGGTAAGACGAGTGACGTGCTTTGAGAGCGGGACCGTATTGGCTGTGGCTCTGTTTGTTGTTGTTGTTGTGTGCCATATTGGTGACTGTTCTTTTAGGAGATGTTATCTATTATTGTATATTGAATCTATTAAGGTATCACCGACAGTAGTGGCTACGCTGGCTAAAGCGCAGTGTTAGGTCATGGGGGCCAAGCTCTCTGCTGACTCGGTAGACGCGTGGGTTCGAGCCCCACCGTCGGCCGTCCTTGAAATGGTTTTCCGTGGTTTCCCATTTCCAACACCAGGCAAATGCAGGGACGGTACCTTCTGACAGGCCACGGCCGCTTCCTTCCACATCCTTGCCCAGTTTCATTCACCATCATTCATTTCATCTCTCATTAACTCCTCTCATGAGGTTGGTGTCAGGAAGGGCATCCGGCCGTAAAAAATCATCCGCCACAAAGTCTTCCATCGCATCTCATCCCCGACCCCGTTGGAAAACGGGAATAATAAGGGGTAGACATACAAGGTATCAAATAAAATGTTGGAAATCAAAATTTATTTTGAATCAGCATTCACAATGAAAGGATCTACCACTTAATGCATACCAAGACATATGCTTTTTCTATCAACAAGCCCTATTCATAGAAAATATAATTAATAAGTCAAGAATTTTAACCACAAAACATTGTTTTCCATTTTTAATATTAAGGTCAAGGACCAAGTGTTCCCATCAGAAAAATTAATAATGCATGTTTTGGTGCATTCTTGGAATACACGGTACGAGAGATTATAATTTTCAATGCTTTTGCATGTTCTTTCCTTCCTCTTCGTCAAACACCAACAGTGATCTTCTGTTTTCTCTTAAGGGTTCAGGTCGCTTATATCTTTTATGAGTCTGTTCCAGATATATATTCTATGACCCACCTAGCGTCATATAACAGCGAATCTCTGAAGCTCTTCAACTCTTCCTCGCGCAAGAGGAATTCCTTCTCCATCTGGCTACCAGATTTTACTGCCATCGCCAATTATTATCTCCATGAGCAAGAGAACTACGTCTACTCTTTTACTCACCATGCTGTGCTAGTATCATCTGTTATCAACTCTTTGAAGACCGGCTCAGCAAGAGAAGATCAATTTTTTGTTTTAAAGTTGGCAATGTTTATATGTTCTCCTTTTGTCTCCTACCCCCCTCTCTTTCCCCCTTCCTTGGACCATCCGTGCCCCGTTGAGCAGGTCTCACTTCTCAGTCGGCAGTTGACTCGATCAGTTAAAGCTCCACTCGAGCTAGCCTCCTCAAACCAAGAGGCATACTCTCTTCTACGCCATGTTGGCAAAGTAGTTATCTTCAAAGGAAACTTCGCCTTCAACATGAAATCAAGATAAGTACCATTTTAAAGGTTTTAACCTCATCTTCATCAATTTTATCTACATGCTTTTATTGATTATTTTATAGACAGCGTGAGATTACTTGTGGGGCGGTAATCATTCTTCGCGGGATTTTCCATGTTGGGCTTTTGTCTAATCAAGCCAATCTTGGTGAAAAGCAGCATTTCTTATGCTTGCAAAATGAGAAATCCTCTCACTACGTGGGATATTATCTAATACCCGCTGTCTATAAATTATAAAGCTAGTTCCTCCGCTGGATTAACTTTGACTCCATTCTTCTATAAAGATCGTTCTGGAACTTTCCAGATCTGGTACTCTATCTGCGAGGCTTGCCGTCAGGTATTTTTCACTCACTTGTGAAAATACTAGTTAAAATGAGGAATCTTCCTTAAATTACTGCAATAGCTAACTTTCGTCCACCGTTGGGATGTTCTATGGCGCATTTAACTGTAATCCACCATTTTCTCCAGCAATAGACTCTCGCCTACCTAGTGCAACCAGTTCTTTCCAGCATTGTAAAAACTTTCTTTCTCATGAACTTTCGAGTTTCTACAGTGAATTTTGCATCAATCTTTACAGACTATAGTGATAATCAGTGCTTGTTCCACTTTTCTACCGCGTCGCGATCGTCCGTTTATATTAAATACGGCCATGAACATTTTTTCCTCCATCCCTATTGCTCTTTCCTAAACCTTGTAGCAGTTTCGCTAGCCCACACTGTTGGGTGATAAATGTAACTGTTTACCTTTGCCTAAGCTATGTTGTTTTAATGGGCGCCAAGACCTCAATGCAATGTTGAAATCTAAATTTGTATTTAACAACGTCTAGCTCTGGCAGAACACCTTCAAGACTCTATTCACTCAGATCGTGGTATGATTTGATCATTAACCCAACAAACAATTGTATCAGGAGAAGGAATTGGTCTATATCTAATGCTACCTACTGAAAGCAAAGATTGCATTGTAAAAGAAATGAATTTATTATATAAAACAAGTATAGCAAAATTAATAATAATAATAAGAACAAAATTTAAATTGGAGCGTTGTGATTTGAATATTACCGATAGAAAATTACGTGAAAACGGAGTCTGATAAATTGATTTTACTCTTATTTCCAAGCTATGAAGTTACTGAAATATGAAATGTAAAACAAAGAAAAATGAGAGATTGCGTATTTCTGCGTCATTTGCGCTTACCAATGGAAATTGCCAAAGCATTTCCCTCGTACTTGATGATGCCGTGAGCTTCCCACAGTCTCCTGGACGTCGTCATCTCCGTCGGAATTTGATGATATTCTGGTAGATTAGAGAATTCTATGGTCCGTACCTCGGACCCAAACACTCGTACAACCGCACTGGTTAAGTTTTGCAAAAGTTAGTCTTCAACTCCACTGAACATCGGAGCGACACGCACTTCCAACCGTACTCCGCAAGTTCTACACAGATAGTCCTCGTTTCACGGCACGTCGAACGATATATATGCACCTGTTGGCTCCCCCACCACGGTACCGTCTTCCAGCTTACGTTGTCTCCCCTGATTGGCTGAGCACGCCGCCAGTTCCCCTCCTCTGCCTCATTACACTCGGCGCGCGAGAGGGAGAAGTCGTTTTCCGTTCCAACAATTCGCCTTTTCTAGACCTTGCGACCCAGCCTTGCGTAATACTTCTCGACAGGAATCAGCTTGTATTCGAATTCCCAGTGAGTCATGTCTCTCAAATACCCTAACTGACAAAACTCCGTAAAATTCCGTAATCACATAATTTTCTATAATATTGTCGTTCGTAATAATTTGCTTGATAGCGTTTTCTAAGACATAGAAAACCTATCTGAATGCTAATAATTTTTATAAAATGCTCCGAAAATACCTTAATAATAATTATAATAAATTAATAATAATAATAAATTACCATGAAAAATTCTCTTGGCTGAACAATTTTCCGCGTAAATAAATATAGAATGGCTTCCTACTGACTTATGCCAGTTGCATAAAACCCCTCGAAAAACACGTTACATATTCGCCTCGGATCATCGGATGATTTACCGTGACGACGGTCCATTATCCGATTATCCCAGACACGTTAATAAACCCCATCCAAAATACATATTACATAAACGAAATCACCCTAAATTACAGATATATACACTCATATTTTTTCTTCACGCACTTTGCGTCAAAGTTTGTTGTCACTATGGATTGCACTTTGCAACCAGTCCAATGTTTTACATATGGAATAGTGTTCCACGGATATTTCCGCCTCTCAAATTTCTCTATGTTGGAGAAATAGGCATAATTAATGTGTGAGCACTATGTATTTATGATGTCATATCACACGCATTGAAGGTGTTCTGATATATTTATATCACCATAGAACTCCCTAATTTCACTGGAGGTCCCCTCCTTATGGTGAAATTTAATCTCACTTATCACTGAGCACACGATCACACTACTGTGGCAGCGCCTCGTGACCATAATACTTAATCTCTCTTTAAAGTAGATTAAATTAATATTGACTTCTGAAAAAAAAAAACAGTAAATGCGCATTACATATAACACCAAATATTTCTGTGCCGTAATCGCCCTGTCTTGTTAAGTTCCCTTAGACCATATTCTACATAATACTAGTTCTCAACACAGATCAATTCTTCTCACACAAATAATACCTTTGTACAAATTATCTTAAATTACACACTTACAAATCTTACATGGCGAGGCCGTAAACAGAAATCACGTGTGCTGATATGTATGAGTTTCAAGAAGGACTGTCTCGCATTCTGATGGCCCATCTTTTATCTCGTGGACGCCTTAAGCTAACAAGCCCTATTCAAGCGCTCCCCCATCTCTTGGAGATAAATGGGAACCCATCAGCGCTGCCAAAAATGGCCTTGGTGCATCGAGACAATTTAGTGCTCAACAGCATCCGACAATCCCGTCATATTTCCCTGTACCTTAAAAACTCTCATTTACTTACATACTACCCCCCTGTGTGACTTCTGATACGCCTGCCTTAAGACCAGATCTTCCACGCACCAGACACCACACTTACTCATTTGATAGGCCGGCTCGCCAGCTAAACACACTCACTTTATGACACTTATTTTCGTAGACTATGAATATTATACGGTCCGTATAATCTGTTTCCCTCACTATTCTCCAGCACATATGCTGTTTTCTCAATACGTTTGGAAACTATAAATGTTTCTGCGTCACCTGATTCCAACCTTGCCAGTGGCTCCCTTAAATGAACGTCCTCACGTTGCTCTACCTACCTATTTCTCAGTGTCTGTAACGATGCCGTGTTGCTACTGTCCACACATACTAACCCTACCTTCCTATGGTGTCACACCTCTACTCGACACTCTATGACCTAAAAATGTCACTTCTGACTGACAGAATGACGACTTAGACAGCTTCAAAGTGAACCCTGCCTGATCTAACTTCTGAAAAACTATATCTAAATGACGTAGATGCTCCTCAAAACTGCGTGAACTAATTACCATATCATCAATGTAAATGGTTACAAACTCTCCTGTGTCATCCCCTAATGCGATGTTTAAAGCCCTAATTAAAGCTGCTGAACTACTCTTTAACCCATAAGGTGTTCTACAAAATTGATAAAGGCTATATTTATGACTAAAAGCTGTAAATGGTCTATCTTCGTACATAAGTGGCACTTGCCAAAAACTGGAACTCAAATCTACACAAGTGAAATACTTCTTCCCCTCAAATGTTTGCATTCATTCTTCTATTGACATAGATTTCAGCTGATCTGAACTAATTCTATTGTTAACCAAACGAGCGTCTAAACAAATACGAACAGTGCCGTCGGTCTTGGGTACCGTTATCAATGAATTAACATACGGACTGTTAGAGTGCTCAATAATCCCATCTTCAAGCATCTGATTAATTTGTGCCTCAACTGCACTCTGATAAGCGAAAGGTACAGGATATCTATGTCCTGTGAATACTGACCTATCAATAACGTTCAATGAATGGGTATAGCAATTGGCCATACCAATGCGATCCTCAAACACTCTCCTATTACACCATAACACATCATAGAGCCGAACACACTGTTCATCCTCTATATTTCCCTGAAATGCAGCCTCACGTAACGAGTCCTCTAGACTTCCGTTCGTAATCACACTGCCCACAAAACATGGAGAACCCCGCTCTACGGCTGGCGATATCTCATTTAAAGTACAAATCACACCTACAATACTACTTCTCTGAATATGGTCATTGAACGCTACTTCTACTTCAGAATCTCCCCATTTAAATTTCAAACTCCCTACATCATAACATAAGTTACCAGACACTCTACTTAGCCACTCTGAACCCAAGATAACACTGAATACTAAATTTGGAATTACAAGACAAATCTGCTTCTCTACATGATTATTAATTTTAATGTCTACTAAAACTTGCTTAGAAATTACTTTAGACCTCTTCCCAACAGCTGTGATAACAAAAGTGCTTTTAATTGGCATCTCCTCAAAATTTACTCCAGTTCCTTTCATTTTATCATAAAATGCACTACTTATGCAACTCTTCATACAACCACTATCAATTAAAACATCTGTGTACGCCTCGGACACGTTAAATTTAACTATGGGGCTCTTACTAACCACTTCCTGAATAATACCTTCATCATTTAGTTCATGTAATAATTCATTTCTCACATTTAGGTCATAGGGTTCCTGTATAATTGTATGGACAGGGCATGCTACAGACTGAGATTCTGACCTTACTTCGCAGCCTGGTTCGCGTTTAAAGAACCGCTACAGCTGGCCGTAGTACTACTAACTACTAAACTGGTCTGGTTGTTCTGGGCTGTGTTGTCATTGTTTGGCTGTATATTACTACCACTAGGCTGTCCTCTTCCTTGACCCCTATTCTGGTTGTAATTATTGTCATTATAATTTCTCCCTTGATTTCCCCTGAAATCATTGTTTCTCCCTTGATTTCCCCTGTAATCATTGTTCCTCCCTTGATTTCCCCTGAAATCATTGTTCCTCCCTTGATACTGATTACCATAGCCATTTCCTCTGTTCTGATATAGCTGATTATTATTATTTCTATTTTGAGCGTTGGCCCCTTCGCCACCGTTCCCTTGAACTTCTTGATGCCTGGCTTCATTAGGTCTATTATTATTATTACCCTGGTTCCGATTGAAATTGTCCTCATAACCCCCTCTCCCTAGTGCATCAAATGTGCTTAACAAATTTTCTACTTGTGATATAGTCTTTACATTCTGGATACAAGCAGCCTCCCTGATCCTATAGGGAAAGTGCCTAAGTAGCAACCTTACCACATCACTTTCCTCCTTCAAGCCATCCAGATATTTACACACTAATACCTGCCCTAAAAAGTATTCGGTCATGGTGGAGCTTCCTTTAGGGTTATATTTACCACACACTACTCCCTCACGATGCTGCGACTGAATAACCTCATTCCAGAACTTTTCACAGAATTTCATTTTAAAATCATTAATATCAGTAAACTTGTCTCTGTAGACAGCAAACCAATTCCTCGTTTCCCCCACAAACACTTGTTCTAAAATTTCAACTACCTGGCACCACTCAATACTACCATTTTCCAACCTCTCCCCGAATTTATTTTCTATAGTGTTCATGAACTCCATTGGGCACCCCTGTCGATTGCTGAACTTACCCAGTTCTACCTCCCTGTGTGTGCTATTCACAAAAACTGGCCTATTCTGACTATTTTCTTGCCTGATCCTAGCTTTTAATTTTAATTCTAATTCTGCAATTTTCTCCTCAGCCTTCCTCTCAATACTGTTTACTGTTAATTTAATGTTTCCTTCTGATTCTTCTACTTTATCATATAGCTTTGCTTGTTTCTCCTCAATCTTGCTAATGCTCTCTCTATTACTCTCTCTTAAATCATTTACTTCTGCAAATATTTGCGAGTGGACTTTCTCAATTCTACCCCCCAGCTGTTCCTTAACCTCTTTAGTTGCTACCTGAATTTTGTCAATTTCTCCCCCCAATTGCTTTTTGACCTGCTGTGTTTCCAGTTGCACTAGTTCTTTTAAATTTTCAGCCTGTGTACTGATTCTAATTTCTAACTCCTCCTGTACTTTTCCTAATTTCTTGTCTACATCTGCAATGATCTCTTTAACCTTCTCTTCCATTACTCCTCTGATTTCTCCTCTAATCTGCTCCATTTTCACACTAATTTCCTTGTTGTTCTTATCTAATTTTGCATTATTCTGTTCTAATTTTGCATTTAAAGCTTCTGTACTTTCTTTATTTTCCCTACTGTTTTGCTCTAATTTAGCGTTGTTTTGTTCCAGTTTAACATTTAAAGCGTCTGTACTTTCTTTATTTTCCCTACTGTTTTGTTCTAATTTAGCGTTGTTTTGTTCCAGTTTAGCATTTAAAGCGTCTGTACTTTCTTTATTTTCCTTACTGTTTTGTTCTAATTTTGCATTTAAGGCATCACTACTAACTTTGTTCTGATACATGAACTCGAGAAGTAAAGTTTTTAATTCTGGTTGGCCGCCTACACTCCCTGTTTCAGTATCGGGATTTACCTCTGCTACCCCGGTACTACCATCACTCGACATACTGCTCGTATCATCACTCTCCAGTTGATGACCACTACGTAACCTCATCTGTCTTTCTTTCTCATCCCCCATAATGATATACACTGATAGAGACAAATAACCCCCAAAATACAGGCACAGAAATATATACCCTTCTCCTTCCACAAATGTTATTAGGTTTTCATCCCCACGTTGTCGGCGACAAATGTAGCAGTTTCGCTAGCCCACACTGTTGGGTGATAAATGTAACTGTTTACCTTTGCCTAAGCTATGTTGTTTTAATGGGCGCCAAGACCTCAATGCAATGTTGAAATCTAAATTTGTATTTAACAACGTCTAGCTCTGGCAGAACACCTTCAAGACTCTATTCACTCAGATCGTGGTATGATTTGATCATTAACCCAACAAACAATTGTATCAGGAGAAGGAATTGGTCTATATCTAATGCTACCTACTGAAAGCAAAGATTGCATTGTAAAAGAAATGAATTTATTATATAAAACAAGTATAGCAAAATTAATAATAATAATAAGAACAAAATTTAAATTGGAGCGTTGTGATTTGAATATTACCGATAGAAAATTACGTGAAAACGGAGTCTGATAAATTGATTTTACTCTTATTTCCAAGCTATGAAGTTACTGAAATATGAAATGTAAAACAAAGAAAAATGAGAGATTGCGTATTTCTGCGTCATTTGCGCTTACCAATGGAAATTGCCAAAGCATTTCCCTCGTACTTGATGATGCCGTGAGCTTCCCACAGTCTCCTGGACGTCGTCATCTCCGTCGGAATTTGATGATATTCTGGTAGATTAGAGAATTCTATGGTCCGTACCTCGGACCCAAACACTCGTACAACCGCACTGGTTAAGTTTTGCAAAAGTTAGTCTTCAACTCCACTGAACATCGGAGCGACACGCACTTCCAACCGTACTCCGCAAGTTCTACACAGATAGTCCTCGTTTCACGGCGCGTCGAACGATATATATGCACCTGTTGGCTCCCCCACCACGGTACCGTCTTCCAGCTTACGTTGTCTCCCCTGATTGGCTGAGCACGCCGCCAGTTCCCCTCCTCTGCCTCATTACACTCGGCGCGCGAGAGGGAGAAGTCGTTTTCCGTTCCAACAATTCGCCTTTTCTAGACCTTGCGACCCAGCCTTGCGTAATACTTCTCGACAGGAATCAGCTTGTATTCGAATTCCCAGTGAGTCATGTCTCTCAAATACCCTAACTGACAAAACTCCGTAAAATTCCGTATTTTCTATAATATTGTCGTTCGTAATAATTTGCTTGATAGCGTTTTCTAAGACATAGAAAACCTATCTGAATGCTAATAATTTTTATAAAATGCTCCGAAAATACCTTAATAATAATTATAATAAATTAATAATAATAATAAATTACCATGAAAAATTCTCTTGGCTGAACAATTTGCCGCGTAAATAAATATAGAATGGCTTCCTACTGACTTATGCCAGTTGCATAAAACCCCTCGAAAAACACGTTACAACCTCTTACTAACAATCTGTAATAAACTTTTAAATTTAGGTCTGTTTCAATAAGGTGTCACTCACGAAGTGCCCTTCCAACTTTGCTAGTTTAACATTAATTAAATTCTGCATAATTGCTTGTGTGATACAAGTTTCAAATCACATTGTTCCTTTCCTATAATCAGGGAAAATAATTCCTTAAACTCTTGAGCGAGTCATGTTCAGGTTTCACGAAATGGAAACTGTCCCATTTGGCTAGTGATTCCTGCTCAAACTTGGGAAGTCCAGAACCTTCCTTTTAACTTTCTTCAGGTTTCACAGTAAGTGACCTGCCCTCTTTTGTACAATTCTCATATAGTAATTCTGTATAAATATAAGAAGTTGTAGGAACTTCTATCTTATTTCTTCATGTTTTTATTATTGTTATTTTCGAAGTTGTCACTTTCTCTAGAACATTCTCTCAAGAATTTCTTAAGGTACACTCTTTGTACCCCAATTCACGTTCAAACTTTAATTACTTCATTGTTTATTTGTTTAAATCTTATAAAGATTTTAGAAACATGTAAGGTTTGAAACCTTGTAAATTGTCAATTGCCTGGAGCAAACATTTAATGTTGAGAGTTCTGCGACCCCATTTGTTAAAAAGTTCAAATGAACTATGTTTGTCAAAATTATATTACATGCTTGTTAATTTCCTCAAACTTCCTTGCATTGTTTAATAAATTAAATATTTGGTTTTGGATTCATCATTTCTCTGATACTACAGTTAGGCAAGATCCTGGCTTTCCTAACTCTTCCTAGGTTTATGCCCTCGTTCATACTCAATAAAGCTTTTACTATTTGTCTGGCCAGACCATCACCCTTCCCTATAGTACTTTCATGCATGCTTGGGAGGAAATACACTAAAGCCTTTCTCTGGCAAACCGCCAAAGTCTTAGCTGCGGTTCCCGTCAGCTTCGACCAAGCTCGTACCCACTTTAGGTATCCGAGAACGGATTTGCGGTGGCAACCACCTTTAAGTGTGTTTAAATTTAAACTTATTAATTTTGTGGGACTCTCCTCCTATTTTCTATCCTTTTTTTCCAATCCAAAACCTACTTCCTTTTTTTTAAATCATCTTCCCTTGGAGGGTGGGTTATTCCTCAGCCAATAAACTACCCAAAATTTGGTCCCAGAAACCCGGGAGAGTCCATTTGCTATGTCCATTGTTTGTCAAGTGTCATTTGACAATACTTAGCATATTACTAATATCTGTGTTGAATTTTTCAGCTATAATTACATCATGCAAAGCCTGTGAACGGGAAAGAGGCCGCTCCTGTCTCCTATGGTGTGTCCCGTTCTTTCTACCCATTCGCTGCTGCAAACTTGACAGCATCTCCAAGGTTCTACAGTTTCGTGAGTTGTATTTCAATTTATTCTCTTTATCATGGCTCCTACTGAAAAAGATGAAACTCTCATTGCTAGACGTTCTTCCTATAAAGGGCAACTCACTAGATTCAGAAATTTTATCAACAAGTTAAATCCCGCCGAGTGTGATTTAGACATCTTGACACATCGCCTTAAGTTGTACGAACGGTCTTATGATTATTATGATCAAATTCAAACCGAGATTGAATCCGCTTGCCCAGAACTTCAATCGGATCGGGACGAGGTCGAACCCTTGTACTTTGAAGGGATTGCAAAGGCCCACCAACTGATCCGCAATATCTCAGAACCGGACACTAGGGTCATCAATCCGGCCCAGTTCGCACCCGCTTCAGTTCACAAGAACAAACCAAAACCGTTACTTCCTAAGATAAGCCTACCGCACTTCTCAGGCAAGGAAGGTGAATGGTGTTCTTTTTACGAACTTTACTGCTCCCTAATTCATGAAAATACTGAGATCCCTGACATACATAAATTTTACTTCCTCCGTACTTCTTTGGAATGTGAGGCCTTAGCCTTAGTGGAGTCACTGCCTTTAAGCGCAGACAACTACCACATCGCCTTTAATCTCCTTAAAGAGAGATATGGCAATTTACGTTTGAGTGTAGCTCGCCACATACGCTGTCTCTTCAGCCTGCCAGCCGTCAAACCTAATGACGTCACCTCTTTAAGAAACCTGTTGGACTCTATACAGTTGAATTTCAGAGCATTATACCAACTTCAGCAGCCTGTCCAAACATGGGACACCATACTCATTCATCTGGTTACATCAAGATTCGATTTTTCAACTTTAAAGGCTTGGGAAATTGAACTCGCTCGCAAGGAAGAATTTTCCTTCGAACACTTAATCTCGTTTCTTAACAGCCGATGCCAAGTCCTTACAGCACTCGCATTTCAGTGCGAAAAGGTCGAAACGAATCTTCAGTCTCACATTTTTGAGAAAAACCTTGCTTTTTCAAAGGGACATCAGCCCCCATCTGTCGAGAACAAGCAAACCCGTTCTTCTTTCAATCATGCAAGAGAAGATATCAGGCCGCTTAATAAATCTTTAAAATGCACGCTCTGTAAAAAGCTTCACACATTGTATTTGTGCAAATCCTTTAAAGAATTGTCTGTCGAAGATCGAAGGAAGTTTGTCTTCAACAGCAAACATTGTTTCAATTGCTTGTCACCTAAGCATTCTTCTTCGAACTGTACGTCATCAAATCTCTGTTTCCATTGTAAAAAACCGCATCATTCTTTATTGCACGTTCACGATAAATCGAGGTCATCAGTAGCTGCCTCTTCAAGCTCCTTGCAGAGCCGCTCCGAACAAACTAATGCTTCTTCCTGCATTTCCAACGCCGAAACTTCTCTCAGTGCGCAAACCCTTTTGACCACTGTACAATTCGAAATCCAAGATAAATTTGGAAATTGGTTTCGAACCCGTGGTCTTCTCGATTCCGCTTCAACTCATAACTTTGTTTCGCAATCGTTGATTAAAAAACTAGGTCTTTCGTCATCGCCTACTTCTATCAATGTGACCGGCATTGACAATTTGAAAACTCAAGTCTTGCAGTCTTCAAAATTGAAAATCAGAGACGTTTGCCAAAGAAACACCAATCTTAATTTAAACTGTCTCATTCTTACCAGTATTGGCAAGGACACTCCAAGTCACTCTATTAATACTTCCGATTTAAACATTCCCTCGCACTTAAGGTTAGCTGATCCTCAGTTTAATGCTCAAGGTCCCATTGATGTACTTTTCAGTGACAATGTTTTTTGGAAGTGCCTTCGCAAACAAACACGTAAGTTATCTTCAACCGTGGTCGCCAGAGACACCGATTTTGGTTGGGTTATTACTGGTGAAATTCAGCATCCCAGTGTTCAAACCAAAGCGCAATGTCATTTCGTTACAGCTGACATAAATCCCATTTCTGAAAAAGAGAACGCTCATATTTCAGATCTCAATATTTTTGAAAAACACTTGCCGAAACGATGTCTTATCGTGAACAACTACGCTACCTCTGTAAGTTGTTTAAATGGTTTTTCCTTCTTCCCGCACAAAATGGCAATTCAAGTTCGCCTTGCTTTGTGTTATTTCGTTTACCTTCTCATGTCATTTTTTATAGCAGGTAATTGCTTAAACTCTTTCTCGAAAACTATCTTCCCCTTGTGTAAAACCATGGCTATCAGTCACCATCACTTTGCTGTAAGCCATGTTTCACTTCTTTCGTTATTTAGAAGGATGGCCACGGTCGGCTCCTCCCTCCTTCCTCACAATTGGAAGTCGCTCATGAAACCGTTTGAAAATCTGAATTCTATAACATCAAGAATAACTATTCTTATGCATAACCTTCTTCTCAATGTCCCGGCTTCACTTCCTATTTCGGAAGAATCAAGCTTTTTCCTGTCGAAAATTGTCCGATTTCGTGATCCTCTCAATTATGCGAAATTGATTTCCTACTCTATTTCATATATCTTTAAATCGCTTTTTCACGTCCAAGTTACGATTGACTGCATGCCGTCCAAGCTGAATATCTGCTTTAAGTTACAGCTGATTCAACAAGTGTTGTTTGTGTACTTTGAACTGCTTGTTTGTCAGACTTGTTTGTATACAAGCCCGATTAAGGTCAAGTCACTGTTTATTTCCTGTTCGCTTGACAAAGTTCAAATCATGTTTCTCTTATTTCAACTTTGGCTGATTGCCAACCATTGTCTAGTGAGCCGCTCCTGCAAGTACAGAAGCCGTTCACCTACTTCCCAAAATAAACTTGTTCCAGTTAAGGACTCTTTCAGCTATTTATATGCCTTATCTCGTTGTACTATGTGTGTCAAGGCCGCGCTTGCCTGTGTCTTCCACTTACTCATGCTCGTATTCTATAACTGCTTCGATCCTTGTTTCAAAACTTCGTTGCGTATTTCTCACGCGCTTATGTATTACACTTTGCTTACATATTTTGCGATCTTAATGTTCATTGATGAACAAACTTACTTTTTCTCGTCGTCACATTCGATGTGTTTTTGCATTTATACTTGTCACGTCACGTTTTTCGCTGGCTTAAGTATTTTTTGAGTGACCCCTTTGATGCTTATTGTGACTTAAGGTCATTGCTTATGGCTACTAGGTTGTTACCTATGGCGTTCTTGCTTTCTACTCGCATAGTTTCTTTGTTTATTTGGTATATTCTTGTCCTGAATAGATGTACTTGTTTCTATACGCTTTGTTTAAACTTGTTAATTCTCCTTTTGCATTGTATCGCAATCCTTACTAGTGCTTCATTTCTCTCAGCTTCCAGCTATTTCGTGATTGAAAGTGTTGATAATTCTCGCCTTTTAACTCCGCTTTCCAATGACCCTGATGACCTGCTTCCAGTCACACCTGGTCACTGTCTTACACGCACTTCTCTCTCTGCCCATCCTCCCCTTCCTAATTCTTTCAGGGATTCTGATTTACCTGTTGTTTGGCGTAAACTTGAAGCCCTCCGTAATTCTTTTTGGAAGAGATGGAACTTGGAATATTTAACTTCCTTGCAACGGAGGCAGAAGTGGTTTCTTTCCAGTCCCGACTATAAGTGGGAGACTTGGTCTTAGTTAGGGATGTTTCACCCCCCCCTAGTCTGGCCTTTTGGAAGAGTGACCGAGTGTTACCCTGGAAGAGATGGGAGAGTCAGGGTAGTCAGAGTTTTGACCACTAATGGTCAGATCACAAGACTACTTCTCCGCAATTGCTTATTACCTTTAAATGTTTACTTGTTTTTCTTGTTCCCTGTTGGTGTTTTCCCCTCCCAGTATGGTGCATTCTTGGAATACACGGTACGAGAGATTATAATTTTCAATGCTTTTGCATGTTCTTTCCTTCCTCTTCGTCAAACACCAACAGTGATCTTCTGTTTTCTCTTAAGGGTTCAGGTCGCTTATATCTTTTATGAGTCTGTTCCAGATATATATTCTATGACCCACCTAGCGTCATATAACAGCGAATCTCTGAAGCTCTTCAACTCTCCCTCGCGCAAGAGGAATTCCTTCTCCATCTGGCTACCAGATTTTACTGCCATCGCCAGCTATTATCTCCATGAGCAAGAGAACTACGTCTACTCTTTTACTCACCATGCTGTGCTAGTATCATCTGTTATCAACTCTTTGAAGACCGGCTCAGCAAGAGAAGATCAATTTTTTGTTTTAAAGTTGGCAATGTTTATATGTTCTCCTTTTGTCTCCTACCCCCTCTCTTTCCCCCTTCCTTGGACCCTCCGTGCCCCGTTGAGCAGGTCTCACTTCTCAGTCGGCAGTTGACTCGATCAGTTAAAGCTCCACTCGAGCTAGCCTCCTCAAACCAAGAGGCATACTCTCTTCTACGCCATGTTGGCAAAGTAGTTATCTTCAAAGGAAACTTCGCCTTCAACATGAAATCAAGATAAGTACCATTTTAAAGGTTTTAACCTCATCTACATCAATTTTATCTACATGCTTTTATTGATTATTTTATAGACAGCGTGAGATTACTTGTGGGGCGGTAATCATTCTTCGCGGGATTTTCCATGTTGGGCTTTTGTCTAATCAAGCCAATCTTGGTGAAAAGCAGCATTTCTTATGCTTGCAAAATGAGAAATCCTCTCACTACGTGGGATATTATCTAATACCCGCTGTCTATAAATTATAAAGCTAGTTCCTCCGCTGGATTAACTTTGACTCCATTCTTCTATAAAGATCGTTCTGGAACTTTCCAGATCTGGTACTCTATCTGCGAGGCTTGCCGTCAGGTATTTTTCACTCACTTGTGAAAATACTAGTTAAAATGAGGAATCTTCCTTAAATTACTGCAATAGCTAACTTTCGTCCACCGTTGGGATGTTCTATGGCGCATTTAACTGTAATCCACCATTTTCTCCAGCAATAGACTCTCGCCTACCTAGTGCAACCAGTTCTTTCCAGCATTGTAAAAACTTTCTTTCTCATGAACTTTCGAGTTTCTACAGTGAATTTTGCATCAATCTTTACAGACTATAGTGATAATCAGTGCTTGTTCCACTTTTCTACCGCGTCGCGATCGTCCGTTTATATTAAATACGGCCATGAACATTTTTTCCTCCATCCCTCTTGCTCTTTCCTAAACCTCTTACTAACAATCTGTAATAAACTTTTAAATTTAGGTCTGTTTCAATAAGGTGTCACTCACGAAGTGCCCTTCCAACTTTGCTAGTTTAACATTAATTAAATTCTGCATAATTGCTTGTGTGATACAAGTTTCAAATCACATTGTTCCTTTCCTATAATCAGGGAAAATAATTCCTTAAACTCTTGAGCGAGTCATGTTCAGGTTTCACGAAATGGAAACTGTCCCATTTGGCTAGTGATTCCTGCTCAAACTTGGGAAGTCCAGAACCTTCCTTTTAACTTTCTTCAGGTTTCACAGTAAGTGACCTGCCCTCTTTTGTACAATTCTCATATAGTAATTCTGTATAAATATAAGAAGTTGTAGGAACTTCTATCTTATTTTTTCATGTTTTTATTATTGTTATTTTCGAAGTTGTCACTTTCTCTAGAGCATTCTCTCAAGAATTTCTTAAGGTACACTCTTTGTACCCCAATTCACGTTCAAACTTTAATTACTTCATTGTTTATTTGTTTAAATCTTATAAAGATTTTAGAAACATGTAAAGTTTGAAACCTTGTAAATTGTCAATTGCCTGGAGCAAACATTTAATGTTGAGAGGTCTGCGACCCCATTTGTTAAAAAGTTCAAATGAACTATGTTTGTCAAAATTATATTACATGCTTGTTAATTTCCTCAAACTTCCTTGCATTGTTTAATAAATTAAATATTTGGTTTTGGATTCATCATTTCTCTGATACTACAGTTAGGCAAGATCCTGGCTTTCCTAACTCTTCCTAGGTTTATGCCCTCGTTCATACTCAATAAAGCTTTTACTATTTGTCTGGCCAGACCATCACCCTTCCCTATAGTACTTTCATGCATGCTTGGGAGGAAATACACTAAAGCCTTTCTCTGGCAAACCGCCAAAGTCTTAGCTGCGGTTCCCGTCAGCTTCGACCAAGCTCGTACCCACTTTAGGTATCCGAGAACGGATTTGCGGTGGCAACCACCTTTAAGTGTGTTTAAATTTAAACTTATTAATTTTGTGGGACTCTCCTCCTATTTTCTATCCTTTTTTTCCAATCCAAAACCTACTTCCTTTTTTTTTAATCATCTTCCCTTGGTGGGTGGGTTATTCCTCAGCCAATAAACTACCCATGTTTCAACAATAGGCCAATTTAGAGCCAACCATACCAATGTTCTTCAGTATTTTTGATATGTATGCTTCTTATATAACCACCATTTTATGTACGTATGTAAACATAGCATTTTAGAATGATTTAGCACACTGTAATGGATATAGGAATGTATGTTTTTCTTCATGTTTATCGCTTTTTTAGCAGGGGCGTATATAAGGGGGGGGGGGAGGGGCCTGCCCCCTCGAAATTTTTGTCACATATATTTTTTTAATGAATTAGAACATTAAAAACTAATATACTCGTACTATTGTTACTAAGCGACGTATGGCAACGTTGCAAAGCAAGGCGACGGTAGAGCGATGTAAACAGTGTGACAATCAGTTTACTCTGTTCTCATTGTGTAACAACATAGGCTAACCTCTTATTACTCCCCAGTGCTTTTGCTCTTATGAATGAACCAAGAACAGCAACAAGTGCCCTTAAAGCGTGTGACAAAAGTTTTTTCCCCTAACTTTTATACCCTTATGAAACTTTTGGCAAATTTGCCTCTCTCTGTAGCTACTGGTACTGCCGAACGGAGTTTGAGTTTGAGTTGGTTGAAAACATACATAAGAAATTCTACTTCTGGAAACAGACTCAACGGTCTAGCATTGTTACAGAGACATACATCACCGACGATGAAGTTATAAACCGATTTGGTAATGCTTCAAGAAATCTTGACTCTATATTATAGTGTGAGTTGTAAATCAAAACAGTAACATTAATTCTTTCCATGTAAACACTATCAAGATGATTGTATTAATAACAAGTATAATAAAATGGTCTTACTTGGGTTTGACATTAACCAAACATAAAACATCACAACAAATTGGTAGAAAAAGTGATGCCAGGTAGCCTTAAAATTCATCAATTTGCACCAAATTATACAAAAGTTTCCCGGGGAGGACCCCGGACCCCTATTCTTTAAGGCCTATATCATGGCCTCTTAACCCTCGGTTGGGCAACCCCCGAATTAAAACTCTATATACGCCCCTGGTTTTTAGTAATATGAAAATGTCTTTTTCAAGTCACTTGAACAGACTGAAGAAGGGATGTCCACATCCCGAAACATGTATCTGTGAAATAATATATTAATTGTATTGAAAGGGCAGTTCACAATAAATTAGATTTTGCTGAATTCGCTGCGTGTTGCGTTGATCCTTTCACCCCTAAGCCCTTAAGAGCATTTGTTTGAGGGAGTGGGGGTGTGATTACCTGAATCTTAAATTACCAGAATGTGGTCTAGAGCTCTGGGCACTATGAGAGTACAGAGGGAGATAACGAGTAGTTATGAGGCCGTAGTGGCTGGTTTGTGGTATGAAAGTTATTCTACATTCTACTAGGACACGGGATCGAGGCCCGGAGGCTTGCTAATCACCCAGAGTTCTGATGAGGGGGTTACCGTAGAGCTACAATGTTGATGCCTGATTCTTAATACGGCCATCAATGTATCCCATGTTGGTGTCGTCATGGATTTGTGCATTACGTTCGTACCATTCTGAATTGGTGAGGGCACGCCGACCTTATTGATGTGTGAGGGGGCTTACTTACCCGGTGGCATTACAGATCACCAAGAACCAGTGGCGGCCGGTAATATGGTTGCAGTGTTGCCCAACGACCAGATTAATTCATGAAAAACAATACCGTAATAATATTTTTAGTAATAAAAGCTGTCTGTTTCCTTTCATACGTATAGGAATTCATAATTCTGTTCTTTAATAATTCAGGAAATCTTACAGTTTGGTAAGTTACTGTGAAATGACTGAGAAAGCGAAGCGCACCAACTGTCTAGGAGCGCTCGTCCGTTTGGTCGTTGCCAGCCAGGGGGATGACAGATCATAGGGAGCGCGTGGGTCGGAGTAAGGCCCTGTACTGGATGTTCTGCCAACCAATGAAGAATTAATTTTAGCACTAAGGTTCCGTAGTTGGCACTCATGAACGTTCACATCAAACCGACTGGCGGAAGCGGGAATAGTCTGTTTTGATTGATTTTCCTCGTGGTGTTGTTGGTTGTTTTGATTTGTTCAGTATTTTGATTGTTTATTTGAATTGAATTGAGAGTCAACCATGCCACTGCAAGGGAGGAAAAATTGCCAAGCACCGGGATGTAAGAATTATAATGATAGTGAGAACAATACGGCAATTTTCATCTTCCTGGTGTTGACCATGTGTAAAACTAGTGGACAATATGGACTACTCTCGAATAAAAATATAGAGAGAATAAATGTGTGCATTTCATCTCTTGTTTATTTTAGTTTTCTTACCCATTCTCCTTTGCATTGCAATAACATTTGTGGTTTAGGGCTACGGGGAGGGGTGGGTGGCAGCGGGCATGCTAGGCAAAAAGTGAGGTTATGGCAATGTAGTGTGTGCATTTGGACAGTTTTCTTTATATTCATCGAATATCCCAACAATTCTGTAGAGTATGAGAGCATTTTTAATGAGCCTAGAGGTGAATTAAGCTCTAGAACGGCATAACTGTGTCTTTCGTGACAAATCTATTGCCAACATTGATATATATCAAAATTTATTATTTTCCTATCTGGACGTATATTTCACCGCCTAGCGAAAGGCGCAGTTATGTTTGTGTTATTTTCATCAATAATCAATAACTCATCGCAGAACACACTGTTCATTTACGCGTAATAAAGGCTACATTCATATGGCTTTTTACTTTTTATGTTGCCAGACTTGCCAGTACAATCCATAGCCTCAGGCGGTGTTCTCTCTCGGAAATTCTATAACCAAAAGTGACGAATCTCTTATACTTACATGATCCTTGTTTGCCAGCCACAAGCCCGACCAGATCTCAATAGTGAAGGGTATGGCCGAGATGCTAGACCGGGTAGCGAGATTGCAATTTCTAGTTCACTTTTAGCATTGGAGAAGGACACTGCTTTCTGATTGGCTATTCTGACGAAACACGTCTGCATCAAAGGATGTGATTAGTCAGCGTAATTATAGGGTGGAACCTATCAGCGATGTCTTTCCAGGTTTGAAAAATATATGTACAACTCCCGCTGTTTTAACTTCGTAATGCGCCTTGAAATAGTTGCATGATCATTGTTCCTAGTCCATAACTGTTTCCATATATTCTTAAATCAAGAAGAATCATTACCAGAATGTTTCTCATCGATTAACACCCCCCCCCCCCCCTATAGCCTACCATTTGGGTGATTCTACAAATAGGGGAAATTTTACGATCCTATGGCTGTATAGAGTTTATTATTCTAACAACACAGTTCTGTGAAAAATGTATCATTGTATACATGAATATCTTACAAATAGACTAGATTTTAATAAAATTTTGAGATTTGAACAATACAACAAAACAATACCGGTACGCAATTTGTCATTAGCATGGATGTCCCCAGTCATCACTTCCTACGTGTTTTTATTGCATTTATTGAAGTATGAGGTTTCTCTTCGTTATGAATGCATATAATCCTTAACTTAATGGAACGACATCGCTGATAGATTCCACGCTATATCTACGCTCACTAATCACATCATTTGCTGCAGTCGTGCTCCGTCAGAATAGCCAATCAGGAAGCCGTATCGCTATCCAATGCTAAAAGTGAACTAGAAATTGCAATCTCGCGACCGGGTAAGCCCTATCCCAACAGTTAACGCGGCTAGTCGTTGCCCGCTGACTGCAACAAGAAAGCCGAGGCGCGGACGGAGACATCCGACATGCTCCGAACTGCCGAAACCATATCTTGCAATGTTGGGCGTGACACTCGCAGTTCTCGCCCTCGTATATAACTTACGTTGTTTCGTTCTCGTGAAGGTTTTCATGTAGACTAACTTATATTCCATTCAATCCGATGACAATGTGATGTTCTCTGAACTGCGGCATTCGTTATGAATGAGGTACATCCGTTTTACCGCGCAATTGAATACAGTTTTCTCCGACATCAAGCAGTTTTTTACCCTATCACTTCATGGGCAGGATGTTGGGGAGGGGGGGTGGGGGGAGGGGAAGTGCCCGCCCACTGAAATCCCAAGAATATTTTCGATTGTTCATTGTCTCACCAGCCAATTTCATAAATTGAAGTTACTGATGGTTAACTGATTTACATGTAGGGATAATTCCACAGTTGTATTTAACTTAGTAATTTGGGATTTTGAGAATATCTTCAGTTATTTAAAAAATTGGCGAACTGGATTAACATTACCATTTTAATGAACTGCTTGATTTTTATTTTTGTCGATACATTGTGATACAACTACTTTTTGCCTGTTTTTTTTATGAACATTATGACGATGATTCACAAAGAAAAGCGAACTCCCATGGAAAAAACTCTGAACTAAAAAAAATCCTCCCATTCATGCTTAAAGATCATGCACCCAATGGTTTAAGAGCAGCCAAATAATATCACGAAGCAAGTAAGAAGTGAAACGAAAATTGCGGGGGGAGGGAGGGGCGTACCTAGTGACATGTAGGTAATGAAATGAAAAATATTACTTGCATCCCCCCTAGAAAAAATCCTGCGGGTGCCCATGTACCACCGCCCCCCTCCCTTAATGAAAATAGTGCAACAAGTCTCCAGTTTCTGACTCCAAGGGCGCGGAGGTCTTCATCGACGCCATCCAGCCAGCTTTTCCTTGCGAAGACCTGGCGCGCGGCCCGACTCTCCGGCATACGCTGAATATGACCAGGACTACGGATCCTTCCTTCTTGATGTACGACATCCTTGGACGTCCCCTAGGTTACTTTGCCCTCGAGAAGAGAGTCGTGCCTCAATACAAGTTTACTTAGTTTTGCTCTTGTTTATTGTTTTTAGTAAACATCGATCCTCCTTCACGTCCTGCAGAACAAGATCAATTGTTTTCCTGTCCAACTTGTTCTGTCATTATTCTCCAAAACCACATTTCTGTAGCCTTAAGTATTGTTTCCTCCAGTTTTCCTAATGTCCACGTTTCACATCCAGTAAGACACTCCAAACAAAGGTCTTGAGAAATGAATTTCTAGGCCTCAAACGGAGGTGGTTATTTAGCAGTTCTTTTTATTTCGGAAGGCTTGTTTTGCTACCACTGTTCTTTTCTTGATTTCTGACAGGCACTTGTTATTAGAGGTTATCACACTACCCAAATAATGTCCTTTATAGCCCGTGTTGGTGAGGGGGGAGGGGGGGGGGGAGATGGAGGGGGGATTATATCTCCTTTATAGCCCATGTTGGGGAGGGGGGAATATCCTTTATAGACCGTGTTCTTCTCCGCACTTTAACATAGCCGTTTTGAAAATAAATGTATTTATAATTTCTCATGAATCTCTTTAAAATTGGAATAAATGTAACGACATTTTCATTTTCAACTGGCAATATTAAAATAAAGTAATTTCTGAAACACTGATGTGTTCAAATGTAGCCCACATAAGAAGGGAGCAGGTCTGTGTAACATTCCTAAAGGGAATTCTTATTGGAGTCAAATAACCTACCATAGAATTCATCTTCAAGCAATACCTCTTGCTTCCAATGCAGCCTCTTTCTGTTAACAACCTACGTTGGGGGGTTTGATAACAGGACGCACATTTCTATCAGGAAGGTGATCTCAGAAATGAGCTATGAATTAAAAGAATTGCTATAAAGCTAATGGTCCGTACTTTAATATGGCGCAGAAGACAATTTTTGAAAATGTTTATATTTTCGACATTCCGGAGTGTTCCTCGCACAGAAAAAGGCTTGTCTTTGTTTCAGACTCCATTGTAGATATGGGAAACAACAGATATACATGTTGTCACGCAATAACGAATATAAGATTAATAATACGAATGTAATTCCAAAAGTAAGGTCCGATTCACCGTAAATATTTGAAAGCGGCGCCAAGGGCAAAACACGCATGCGCGCCGACTCCTGGCATGCCTTGCGCGTCAAAAGCCGCCAGTAGCGTTGTTACTGTTGCTGTGTGTTGTTGATAATGTCAGTTCACAATGTTTAAGACAATTAATCAGCCTGCTGATTGTGAAGTAAGGGCAGTGGTACGGTTTCTGTCTGCAAGAAACTTCGACGTGCAATCCAGAATAAGCGACGTGGTCTTTTGTCGTCTGGAGTGTTGTTGTTGCATGACAACGCCAGACCCCATACTGCGAATGACACGCAAGCTCTAATCAAGAAATTTGGATGGGAACAGATGGACCACCCACCGTACAGTCCGGACTTGGCGCCAAGTGATTTCCACCTGTTCCGCTACCTAAAGGAGTTTCTTGGCTACAAGCGCTTCGACACAGATGATGAAGTGAAAGAAGCTGTTAAAGACTGGTTAGCTTCGCAGGCGGCCGATTTCTACGACTTAGGCATTCAAAAGCTTGTGGAACGATGTGACAAATGTGTAAATAAGTATGTAAATTATGTAGAAAAATAGAGAAAGACGTAAGGAATGTCAATAAAACAATTGTTTTGGATGTTTTTTTAACTGGAGCTTAGTTTTGGAATTGCCGTCGTATGTAGTATTTGTGAGCTCATGTGTACTGCAATTAGCCACATCCTGCGATGTTGCCAACATTGCAAGAATGCAAAGTGATAAATCCTATAAAATGATTTGTTAATTTTGTATTGTATATTCTATTATAGTCGCCTCCGTAGCGTAGCGGTCAGCATAGTTAGCTGCCGCCCCGGAGGTCCTGCGTTCGATTCCCGGCTCTGCCACGAAATTTGAAAAGTGGTTTGAGGACTGGAACGGGGTCTACTCAGCCTCGGGTGTTCCAAATGAGTAGAGGGGGTTCGATTCCCACCTCAGCCAACCTCGAAGTGGTTTTCCGTGGTTTCCCACTTCGTCTTCGGGCAAATGCCGGGATGGTACTGTCCCCGTTTACCCGGATAGTAGGCTGTCAGATATCCGCCCCCTCAATCGGATTGCCAACAATCAATCGCACCAGCACAGCTACATCAATGAAAATGGCACTGACACATACTACCGAGGTTTGAACACAGAAGTTACCAAGAAAAATTATTGTGGAACACACCAAAATAGACGGGGTTTCATACTTACTTTTACTTACCTCTTATAAATATCTCGGGGATTGGGTTGACAACAGGATCATTAAAGTATGCTCTCACAATAACCTTCACCATGACATTTAAAAATGAACCAGAACGACGGCAAGAACTTTGAACTGTACAAAAGCTTTATTTTCAAATAAAGAGTATGATTTTAACAACTCAACAAAATAAATGTGGCTATCAGTAGCCCATGTCAATCTGACTACGTCCTCCTAAAGGACTTGCAAAGTTATCAAACAATATGTTAGCTCCCATGAGCTCAAAATAACGTAACATTTTAAAACACATTTGGATTGGATGAGGAAGTTAGGATACGACATATATAGAGCATTTGGTTTCTTTTAATAAACATAACACTTGTATAAATAGGCACAAGGCCAGGGTAGCGACCTCGCCTGCTGATAACCAGATGTTTGGCCGGCTGGTCTACCCTTCAACCTGGCTCACACCTGTCAAATGGGGCTCCCTACTCACACCACACTTGCGTAAGAATTCAGCTCCTTTTAAAGCTTTAAATGTCGACAAGACAACTCATACATATTGACGCAAATCTTTCAAATGCTTAACTCACATCCCACTGGATTATTTTAACTATCCTTAAACTTGTTAAGTTATCATCCAAATGTTTAATCAGCATAGTTTAGAGTATGAAACACACTCTCAAATGTTTATAACAAAATCACATAAATTATTTATAACAATTAGAAATTGTTTATAATATTGTCGAAGATAATTACAAAATTTTTAAACACGCCTTTAACATTACTTTCGTTCCACATTATTGTCAAAGATATTTACATTTATTGTTTACAATATCAACATTTAAATTATTTAAATTATTAATTTAAGAAATACATTGAACCACATGTTGTATCCGGTTGGTAAATTCATAATCGTGTTTAATATAATCGACCAATGAAGGTTAGTTATACATGTACATGTCACAATCTGGTTTAATAAAGGTTGTAATAATTTTAATTATTTGTGACGGTAATCTTCATTCAAAATCTTATCTCAAATTCTTTCACAACTCTTGTTAATTATAACAGTAAATTCACTTGATTAATTTTCAACGAACTATGACAATACACTCTAGCGGAAAATACTTCGCTTACAAAATAATGCACAAACTGCATTCAAAATAGCCCAAAATTCATCATATATTAAAATATACGGCATCAAAATCTTCCACAGCATTTACAAAAACTTCCACTAACACAATCTTTATCATTATTAATTACTGTGGGAATCTCCTTCATTTATTTAAGGGCATTATACATCAGCGACTTTCAACATGTCCGCTGCACTATCGATTATACATTCATAGTTCCACTTAAAAATTCTTATATCATTAATTGTTTCAAAACTGTTGTCATTTAAACTTCGTGGATTTCATTCATGAATCGAAATGAAATAAAAATTTGCCAATCATAAACAAATTTAATAGTGAATACGCTTATATACGCCTGTCTGGTCTATCAAAATTTAAGATTAACATCTTCAAAGAATTGTAGTATAAAAATACTATCATCAAACAAAGTGCGACTAACTGCAAAATAGTCGAATAGAATCCAATTAGACTGGGGAATGCAAACATCATTATATAAATCTCTATATGAGAAAAAAACCTAACACAAGTTTCACGAATTTAATGCATTCAATAATTCATAATTAATGTTCATCTTTCACAAAATTGCCTGAGATGCAATGGTCGTTCATGACTGACGATAAATGTCTGTGTTGTAATCAATTCAAATAACGACTAGTATTTCCAAGATCGTCGACAACGTACTGGATTTTAACGCTCTAAAATCATTTAAATGTTCTTCCTTCTTGATAATGACAGAAAATTGGTCAAAGTAATTAAACTGGGGTAGAATTACTTTAATAAAGTGACACGCTGTCTGAATTTAAATCTGCCATAAAAATCATTAACTTACAGTCAAATCGTGACTACAAAAATAAGCAAATTACTGAAAAATCTAAATATCAGTCTCAACTGATTCAAAATCATTTAACTATGCCCCTGACATAACAATGTCTTAATAAAACGTCGAAAAAGGCATAACTCATCAAGGTGTACTGAGAATAGGAATCTCAAACAAGAATATCGGGCAAAAAATACACGAGGACAAAAATATGGGAAAAATGGTTGCTCAAATATTGCTAAGAAACTCAAATACAATAAACGTTCACGACTACCTTATCTGCCGATTGACGTTCCAGAGGAAAATTCCCCAAAGAAGACTGTTGATGGATCCATTTCACCAAGTTAAAGCTGAGCTCCATCCTCGAAACCAGAAACAGCACCATCGGAGAATCGAACTGCTTCACGAAGACGAACGACATCCTTCCGGCAATAATCTTCTTTGTGAGTCGGGACAACCCTGACCTCTCTTGAAAAATCCCTGAAGTTCCAGTTGAAAGTCGCCATGAAGTTTTTGTATAAATTTCCGAAGAAATATTCATATTCAGAAAGTATGAAATCATTTCTATTGCTGTTTGATAGTATTCAGCCTTTACTCACGAAACATGGGTGTAGATGGTTATTTACCACATGTTCGCTTGTATGGAATAGCAATTAGCGAAGTTCCATGTTGCTATCTTACTCCGTTGAAATATGTCCCAATTGCATTAAGTCCTTTAGCCTTCCATCTTCTCTTCGGTAATAGTATTAGAAGAACAAACTGCCATATTAGACTGCTCCATAATACTGTAGCGTTGTGTCACAAAAGCAATCTGAAGTCTCCCTATTTCACTAGCCCTGTCAGCCGTAGCGTAGAGTCTGGCTATACAAAGTGTTTCTCCTGTGGCGAGAAAATCACTTTTGTCAGTCGTCTAAGATTGTCAATAACTTCCAAAATACTTCCTCGAAATTGTTCAGCTTTTCTACAGTCCTTACTGTAGCAATGCACAAGAGAATTAGCTTATAGGCGACCGCTAACTGTTCACAGCTAATCTTGTAGAAGCGTTATAAGGGTCGTTTCAACTTCACCTAGATTTACTTCACAGTAAACCTGCACTGCTTGTAAGTTCGACTCTCGTTTAATGCAGTGGCTTCGCCACGCGTTACAAAGACGACTTTTTCACTACTAATCTCACTCGACGTTTCACTGAAATGACTATTTGAGGTCTGACGATTGAGAATGAGCGAATGAGGCTCCTCTCTTCTGCGCAAGGCCTTTTATGAACTTCATGAGGGGCGTATCTATCCCTTCCATCGCGTGTTACTACGTCATCGCTAGAAGTTCCAACTTCGTCAATACATGACGGATTTTCATAATTCAAAAACTGAAAATAAATTTCACCAAAATTCCAGATCAATGCCTCTACTGCAAATGGATTTCCACAATTCTGCATTCCAAAAAGTAATAAAAATACCATAGTTTCAGCAATCTCCGTCTTCCTTCAGACTATCGTTCATTGGTTTGAGCCTCCCCTCCAATAGCATAATTTCTTCCTCAGCAGAATTCCACGTTTCCTGCGACTGCGTCGTACATCTCGGATCCTTCTCGAATAAATGCTGACGTCACTGAGAATCTCAGCTCAAGTAGCCTGCTGGCATAACGTTTGCGTCATCCGTGCTCACGTCATGACTACCCACGTCATAACTATGACAGCCATAACTTTCGCTATACTTTCCAAAATAGCCACCGTGGTCTCTATATAATTCAATTACGGGGGCATTCTCCTCTCACCACGTTTTAAAAACAGTTGCAAATTGTTTTTAAACTCAGTGTTACAAGTACCTCAACTCTCTTGAACACGAAATTGAATTATTACTGGCTTACTCTAGGATAGTATCTTTTTAAATTTCCAGCATTGAACTTGCCGTAAATGACATTATTCTCATCATCGTAGAGTTCATAGCAGTTGTTTCCATAGGCGTTCGTAATCCTAAAAGGCCCCATGAATACATTTCCAAATTTGGGGTATATTTTCTTGCTCATATCAGCCTTGACAGGTCTGCGTAATAATACAAGATTTCCAACTTGTAAGGGTGCACCAAAGCGTTTTCCAGCTACTCTTTTCAATCGTTTCTCTGCTGCTTTCTGGAGTTGTTCCTTCGCCTTGTCAATCCTCTGCTGCCTTCCTAGGTCGGGATCTCTAGGAATGTGGTTGAAAAGATTATCCCACGGTCTTTCTGGGTTTCTTCCAAGATGAAGTCGCATTGGCACTTCTCCTGTACTCTCCTGCACTGTAGAGTTCAGACATTCCTCTATAAGGGGTACAAATCTCACCCAACCAGAATGATCATTTGGACAGAAAATTCGACAGAATTTCGAAAATTCAGCCATATATCTTTCTGAGGAATTCGATTCTGGGTAACGCACGCTTGAAAATAAGTGCTTAATGCCAAGCCTTTCCATATCCGCTGCAAATTCCACGGATGTAAACTGCGTTCCATGATCTGACAGTAGATATTCTGGTATACCAGCTTTAGGAAATACAGCATTTTCCAGTCTGCTTACTACGTTCCTTGTGTTAGCTTTCTGCATGGGACTCATTGTAACAAATTTTGAGAAAACATCCACGGTAACCAACAGGTACTGGTTACCCTGATATCCCTTCGGACAGGGGCCAAATATGTCCGTCGCCATAAGTTCGTTTGGCTTAGAAGGAATCATAGCCTTCGGTTTTCCTTTTAATAAAGCAGAAGCATACTTTGCTCTTTGACATTTGTCACAAGATCTAATGACCTTGGCAATGCTGGAACGCATGTTAGTCCAGATAAATCTCTCTTTGAGAGTATTAAGAGTCTTATCTAAACCGGCATGTCCAGTTGCGTGATGAGCTACCCACACTAAATTGACAACAAGTTTAGGTGGCACGACTATTCGGAGTTTTGTATGCGCAGAGTCAGCATACTTGCATACGATGTCTCCACTCAAGACAAAGTGTCGTGAATTTCTCCGTGTAACTGCATAGTCAACATCAGTATTGTCCATGTAACCCTTGAGGAACCTGTACATTTTCCTTATTGGAGCGTGTCTCTTCTGTGACACACCGATTCGGGCTAATCTCCTAACGGTTTCTTGATCTTCTTGCTCCAATTGTACATGGTGTATCTGCACATTTTTAATAGGGTTACGTGATAGAGCATCAGCCAGTAAGTTATCTTTCCCAGGCTGGTGGACGATAGTGGCGTTAAACTGTTGGGTGAACAAAGCCCAACGTGTCAATCTATCACTTGACATGTCAGTTTGCAGCATAAACTGTAGTGCTTTATGGTCAGTAATAATGATGACCTTATGTCCCAGCAGTATTTTCTTCCAGGCTTGCAATGCTGTTACAAAATCTAACGCTTCAAGCTCCGTCGTGAAGTAATTTTCCTCGTGTTTCTTCAACTTCCGACTAGTGAACGCAATGTAGTGCTTGTTGCCTGCCTCGTCTTTCTGGTATAAGACTGCACTAATGCCTACTCTTGATGCATCAGACTCAATATAGAACACCTTCTCAAAGTCTGGGTACTCCAGTTTTACATTATTTCTGAGCATCTCTTTTGCTTTCTCAAAAGCCTCGTCAGCAGCGGTACTCCATTTCCATCTGTTATTCTTCTTGAGTAAGTCATACAGAGGAGCCATAATTTCCGAGTATCTTGGACAGTGGCTGCTAATAAATTGGCATGCTCCTACTTATTCTCTGACTTGTTTCACCTTAGTTGGCTTTGGAAATCTCGTGATCGCATCTACTTTTTTCATGTTTGGATGATATCCATCTTTATCAATAGTATGCCCCAAGTAATTTATTTCCTGCTTCAAGAATTGACATTTTCCAAAATTCACCTTGATATTGGCCTCCCGTAAATTCTCGAACAACTTTCTCAAGTGCACTAAATGTTCTGCGGCGCTGGGTGAAGATACGATTAAATCGTCAATGTAGCAGATTACATTTTCTTTCACTTCGTCAGTGAGCTTACTATCAAGTGCTCGAATAAGTGCTGGTCCACTGTTAACCATACCAAAAGGCATTCGGACAAAGACCCATGACGTCTGGTCAAATAGGAATCCAGTGTACTGCATACTATCTTCTTCTAGCTGAACTTGATAAAATGAAGACGTCAAGTCAAGAACGCTGAAACATGCTCTCCCTTTGAATTTTCGAAGCAGATCTCTAATCTTGGGTGGTCGGTCATTTTCTGGAAGAATCTTCAAGTTAATGGTCCTGGCATCGAGACAAAGACGTATCTGACCATTACTTTTCTTCACTACTGTGATGGGGTTTATATAAGACGACGCCTGTTTTTTAATAATCCCGTCTACCTCCATTTTTCTGATTAACCCTCGTACTTCTTGATAGTATTTCTCAGGAATGGGGTATATTCTCTTCTGGTAAGGGGTTTCATCTGTCAGCCTTATCTTGTATTTATAATCCTTAATCAATCCTGGCTTTTCATCGAAAATATCTTGGAATTCCTTTATCAGATCCTCAAATTCCCCCTGAATTTCTTCAAATCCTTCAGTTTTTCTACTGGGTATTTCTGCTAAATTTTCCACTTCATTAACTATAGTATTCAAAATTTCTTCCCTAAGGTCTATTTCCAGACTGTTTTTCACGTCCTGTTTTTCTATCTCTTCTGTGATTATGTACCCATCATTAAAGCTAATACTTCTGTTCTTCATGTCAATAATAGCTCCGACCTTCGATATAAAATCGATTCCAAGCACCATATCAAAATTGATCTTGCTCACCACAATGAAGATCTGTTCATAATTCCTTCCATTGATCTCAAAGTTCAATAACACTTGAATCTTGCACTTCACTGCCTTATCTTGGAATATCCCTCTCACTTTGACGGTAGAAACAGGTAGAACTGTCATGTTCTCTCCTCTTAGCAGACTTTGATAACATTCCTCTGAAATGATGGAGATAATTGCACCAGTATCCATCAGGGCTTTATACTGTTGGCCATCTATCCGTACAGAAATAATAGGTAAGGCACATGGTCTTTCCTCTTTAACTATACCCCTCTCTTCTAGCAAATCTTCATCAGTCACTTCATATATCTCATTAATCGTAATCAGGTGTGGTGTGGCAATGTATTTACAGGTTCTCACTGACGTTGAGAAATCGGCGTTTTTTTTGGTGTTACCGACCTCAAAATTCTGCTGGCTCGTAGAAGGCCCAGGATCGATTACAACATCCTGCCTTTTCTTTTGGTTGTCTGCTTCTTTTTCCCGTAATTCTTTCAGGTATTGCTGGCTTTCCTTCTCTCTTTCCTGATATTGATCGGGTGTCATAACCTGACCTTGAGGATTCTGATTTCTGTTTTGGCTCTGGTTATTCCTATTATAATTCCTGTTATAACCATTATTATTGTAATATCTGCCTCTTCCATTGTAATTTCCTCGGTTATAGTTCCAGCCTCTTCTCTGTTGATACGGTCGGTAACCTTGCGATCTGTTATTTCGAAACTGATTATTCCTGTGAGGACCTACATTGTCAGTTTTCTCCTCATCTGGCTTGTCAGTTTGTTGGACTTGGTCCATATATACATTATTTATTTCTTTAAAGTCATGCCTTTGACCTTTCTGCACCACGTTAGGCATTGGACTTGTGTAGTCTAACCTCCTCAGTAATTCATCCATGCTGGTTAAATCCCTGATGTTGGACGAAATTATTAGTCTTCTCACCTCAACTGGCAGCATACGAGAAATCGCATCAATAAGTTGCTCCGTGGACAATGGGGGTTGTAAGAATCTCAAGCGGGATAATTGACTCGTAAAGAAATCAGCGTACCGCGTTGGAAGAGTACCGGAGTATTTTCTTGAATACACCTCCGCTCTTAACGAATTCTGCGCTTCTATGGACCAAAATCGTTTGATTAATGCCTCTGCAAACTCGTCAAAGTTACTGAATGTGTATCTAAAAGCGAGAAACCATTCGAGGGGTCCTCCAATCAAATATCTCTCCACTATCTTCATCTCTCTCTCTCTGGGAATGTGAGCTTCGATGAAATAATCTTTGAGGTTCCTTACATATTCAATAGGTGTCAAACTATCCGTGTTACTGAATTTTTGCGGTTTATCTTCAAAATTCCTGATGACCGTTACGTTCCTCGGATATGAATCCGGGTAGTTTTTCCCACTATCTCTATAGTTCCACTCAGGTTCCATATTCCTCTCGTCATCTTCCTCCCTGAATCTGGATATACGTTCTTCAGGAGTCACGTCTCTCTCTTCTGGATCTAGGTTATATCTTCTGGCATAATTCCTACTGGTTTCGCAAGTCAAGCCTACTGTATCCTTGTCAGTGATTTCCGTTAAGACTTTCTTGATTAACTCTTCTTTGTAGGTCTCCATTAAATTAGCCTCTCCTAACTTCAAATTCTGTAGTTTACTCGTCGTTTCATTCACATCAGAGACAACTTTATGAATCTGTTCCTTTAATGCAGATTTTAATGTTTGCACATCCCGACCTAGTTGTGTTCTATCTTCAACTTGTCTTTCGGATAGCGAATCCATCCTGACGCTTAAATCTTTCCTAATCTGTACTACTTCATTGTTAATATCAATTTGAATACTGGCAAGTTTCCTTTCAATACGATCCTGAATTTGGGTTACATGTTCCCCACTTGACCTATTCCACTCGTCTTTCCATATTGCTACATTTGCCGTTAACATTTCTGCTATGTCTATTTCGATATCCTCTTTCAATACTTTATTATGGTCTAATACTTGGGTTCTCATGACCTCTACATCAAACTTTAAACCTTCTAAAGACGTTGTCGTTCTAACTGACTCATCAACTAGCCTAGTCGTTAATGCACTTATATTACGTGTACAAAGGGTTTTCGAATTTTCTATCTCTTCCCTGACTTTATTTACATCAATTTGGACTTTAGCAACATCTACGAAAACTGTGTTGACCTCTACTTGAATTTTATTTATGTCACTTTGCATCTCGTTTACATCCGAATGAATGTTGTTAATATCAACCTGAACATTGGACACATCAGTTCTAACATTTTGGATTCCTCTTTGGACTTCCTCAACCTTGTCTTGGACAGTCGCAACATCATTTTTGACAACAACTACCTCAGCCCTAGCACAAGAAATATCACTACGGACATTAGCAACATCTAAATTCAACATTGTAAGATCTTTATGCACATTAGCAACATCTATTTTAACACCAGCAACATTTTTATGCATATTAGACACATCTATTTTAACATTGGACACGTCTGAGCGCATGTCAGTTACAGTATTCTCAATTCCTTGGGTATTAATCTGTAAACGCGACATATTCTCCTCTAAGTTAGCAGAACTGGTCTGAAGAGTTTTCATATTCTCCTCCATTCGACTAGTATTCCTAGCTTCCATCTCCTTCATACTCTCTTTCAAATTACTAGCATTCTCCTCCATCATCTGCTTCATACTACTATCCATGCTTGTTTTCAAGTTAGCAGACATCTCCGCTAACATCATCTTCAAACTTTCATCTGCCATTACAATATTATTCAAAAATTAGACTGCTGTAGGGACATACATCAAAAGAGCAAAATAACAACATTTGAGCAACACTTTTCACCATATATGAATTTTGATCAATTTTCTGTCTTAAATCTAACTTATAACTACCTTATAATTAACTTTCGAAGACACTTCATGTTGAAACAAACTCACGCACATGTTCAAATTTCCCTGGCTCATTTTAAAATATCCTAACACAAATAATTTACATTTACAATCCAAATAATTTAATTTTATCTTTAATATGACTGAAATGTCATAAGCCGGTCAAATAAAATAAGATTCCAGATCATAGGCGATTTTCCTAAGTTTCCAGCCCATTTAACCTTTCTCAAGTTGTATAAGATCTGATCTTTTCTGAGTGTAATTTTCCTAATACAATGCAACATTTAATTCCTATATAATCACACTCTTAAATTCTACAATTGGCCAAGACATCTAACAAAGAATCAACCTCTTTATTTGAGTCTAATCGATCCACACGTTTTAGGTTTGCCAATCCTACTGGCGTTCAACCTGGTGATCCAGTTATGTTGAATCGAGCCCCAACGTTTTAGGTGCGCCAATCCTTCTGTCCCCGTTCACCCGGATAGTAGGCTGTCAGATATCCGCCCCCTCAATCGGATTGCCAACAATCAATCGCACCAGCACAGCTACATCAATGAAAATGGCACTGACACATACTACCGAGGTTTGAACACAGAAGTTACCAAGAAAAATTATTGTGGAACACACCAAAATAGACGGGGTTTCATACTTACTTTTACTTACCTCTTATAAATATCTCGGGGATTGGGTTGACAACAGGATCATTAAAGTATGCTCTCACAATAATCTTCACCATGACATTTAAAAATGAACCAGAACGACGGCAAGAACTTTGAACTGTACAAAAGCTTTATTTTCAAATAAAGAGTATGATTTTAACAACTCAACAAAATAAATGTGGCTATCAGTAGCCCATGTCAATCTGACTACGTCCTCCTAAAGGACTTGCAAAGTTATCAAACAATATGTTAGCTCCCATGAGCTCAAAATAACGTAACATTTTAAAACACATTTGGATTGGATGAGGAAGTTAGGATACGACATATATAGAGCATTTGGTTTCTTTTAATAAACATAACACTTGTATAAATAGGCACAAGGCCAGGGTAGCGACCTCGCCTGCTGATAACCAGATGTTTGGCCGGCTGGTCTACCCTTCAACCTGGCTCACACCTGTCAAATGGGGCTCCCTACTCACACCACACTTGCGTAAGAATTCAGCTCCTTTTAAAGCTTTAAATGTCGACAAGACAACTCATACATATTGACGCAAATCTTTCAAATGCTTAACTCACATCCCACTGGATTATTTTAACTATCCTTAAACTTGTTAAGTTATCATCCAAATGTTTAATCAGCATAGTTTAGAGTATGAAACACACTCTCAAATGTTTATAACAAAATCACATAAATTATTTATAACAATTAGAAATTGTTTATAATATTGTCGAAGATAATTACAAAATTTTTAAACACGCCTTTAACATTACTTTCGTTCCACATTATTGTCAAAGATATTTACATTTATTATTTACAATATCAACATTTAAATTATTTAAATTATTAATTTAAGAAATACATTGAACCACATGTTGTATCCGGTTGGTAAATTCATAATCGTGTTTAATATAATCGACCAATGAAGGTTAGTTATACATGTACATGTCACAATCTGGTTTAATAAAGGTTGTAATAATTTTAATTATTTGTGACGGTAATCTTCATTCAAAATCTTATCTCAAATTCTTTCACAACTCTTGTTAATTATAACAGTAAATTCACTTGATTAATTTTCAACGAACTATGACAATACACTCTAGCGGAAAATACTTCGCTTACAAAATAATGCACAAACTGCATTCAAAATAGCCCAAAATTCATCATATATTAAAATATACGGCATCAAAATCTTCCACAGCATTTACAAAAACTTCCACTAACACAATCTTTATCATTATTAATTACTGTGGGAATCTCCTTCATTTATTTAAGGGCATTATACATCAGCGACTTTCAACATGTCCGCTGCACTATCGATTATACATTCATAGTTCCACTTAAAAATTCTTATATCATTAATTGTTTCAAAACTGTTGTCATTTAAACTTCGTGGATTTCATTCATGAATCGAAATGAAATAAAAATTTGCCAATCACAAACAAATTTAATAGTGAATACGCTTATATACGCCTGTCTGGTCTATCAAAATTTAAGATTAACATCTTCAAAGAATTGTAGTATAAAAATACTATCATCAAACAAAGTGCGACTAACTGCAAAATAGTCGAATAGAATCCAATTAGACTGGGGAATGCAAACATCATTATATAAATCTCTATATGAGAAAAAAAACCTAACACAAGTTTCACGAATTTAATGCATTCAATAATTCATAATTAATGTTCATCTTTCACAAAATTGCCTGAGATGCAATGGTCGTTCATGACTGACGATAAATGTCTGTGTTGTAATCAATTCAAATAACGACTAGTATTTCCAAGATCGTCGACAACGTACTGGATTTTAACGCTCTAAAATCATTTAAATGTTCTTCCTTCTTGATAATGACAGAAAATTGGTCAAAGTAATTAAACTGGGGTAGAATTACTTTAATAAAGTGACACGCTGTCTGAATTTAAATCTGCCATAAAAATCATTAACTTACAGTCAAATCGTGACTACAAAAATAAGCAAATTACTGAAAAATCTAAATATCAGTCTCAACTGATTCAAAATCATTTAACTATGCCCCTGACATAACAATGTCTTAATAAAACATCGAAAAAGGCATAACTCATCAAGGTGTACTGAGAATAGGAATCTCAAACAAGAATATCGGGCAAAAAATACATGAGGACAAAAATATGGGAAAAATGGTTGCTCAAATATTGCTAAGAAACTCAAATACAATAAACGTTCACGACTACCTTATCTGCCGATTGACGTTCCAGAGGAAAATTCCCCAAAGAAGACTGTTGATGGATCCATTTCACCAAGTTAAAGCTGAGCTCCATCCTCGAAACCAGAAACAGCACCATCGGAGAATCGAACTGCTTCACGAAGACGAACGACATCCTTCCGGCAATAATCTTCTTTGTGAGTCGGGACAACCCTGACCTCTCTTGAAAAATCCCTAAAGTTCCAGTTGAAAGTCGCCATGAAGTTTTTGTATAAATTTCCGAAGAAATATTCATATTCAGAAAGTATGAAATCATTTCTATTGCTGTTTGATAGTATTCAGCCTTTACTCACGAAACATGGGTGTAGATGGTTATTTACCACATGTTCGCTTGTATGGAATAGCAATTAGCGAAGTTCCATGTTGCTATCTTACTCCGTTGAAATATGTCCCAATTGCATTAAGTCCTTTAGCCTTCCATCTTCTCTTCGGTAATAGTATTAGAAGAACAAACTGCCATATTAGACTGCTCCATAATACTGTAGCGTTGTGTCACAAAAGCAATCTGAAGTCTCCCTATTTCACTAGCCCTGTCAGCCGTAGCGTAGAGTCTGGCTATACAAAGTGTTTCTCCTGTGGCGAGAAAATCACTTTTGTCAGTCGTCTAAGATTGTCAATAACTTCCAAAATACTTCCTCGAAATTGTTCAGCTTTTCTACAGTCCTTACTGTAGCAATGCACAAGAGAATTAGCTTATAGGCGACCGCTAACTGTTCACAGCTAATCTTGTAGAAGCGTTATAAGGGTCGTTTCAACTTCACCTAGATTTACTTCACAGTAAACCTGCACTGCTTGTAAGTTCGACTCTCGTTTAATGCAGTGGCTTCGCCACGCGTTACAAAGACGACTTTTTCACTACTAATCTCACTCGACGTTTCACTGAAATGACTATTTGAGGTCTGACGATTGAGAATGAGCGAATGAGGCTCCTCTCTTCTGCGCAAGGCCTTTTATGAACTTCATGAGGGGCGTATCTATCCCTTCCATCGCGTGTTACTACGTCATCGCTAGAAGTTCCAACTTCGTCAATACATGACGGATTTTCATAATTCAAAAACTGAAAATAAATTTCACCAAAATTCCAGATCAATGCCTCTACTGCAAATGGATTTCCACAATTCTGCATTCCAAAAAGTAATAAAAATACCATAGTTTCAGCAATCTCCGTCTTCCTTCAGACTATCGTTCATTGGTTTGAGCCTCCCCTCCAATAGCATAATTTCTTCCTCAGCAGAATTCCACGTTTCCTGCGACTGCGTCGTACATCTCGGATCCTTCTCGAATAAATGCTGACGTCACTGAGAATCTCAGCTCAAGTAGCCTGCTGGCATAACGTTTGCGTCATCCGTGCTTACGTCATGACTACCCACGTCATAACTATGACAGCCATAACTTTCGCTATACTTTCCAAAATAGCCACCGTGGTCTCTATATAATTCAATTACGGGGGCATTCTCCTCTCACCACGTTTTAAAAACAGTTGCAAATTGTTTTTAAACTCAGTGTTACAAGTACCTCAACTCTCTTGAACACGAAATTGAATTATTACTGGCTTACTCTAGGATAGTATCTTTTTAAATTTCCAGCATTGAACTTGCCGTAAATGACATTATTCTCATCATCGTAGAGTTCATAGCAGTTGTTTCCATAGGCGTTCGTAATCCTAAACGGCCCCATGAATACATTTCCAAATTTGGGGTATATTTTCTTGCTCATATCAGCCTTGACAGGTCTGCGTAATAATACAAGATTTCCAACTTGTAAGGGTGCACCAAAACGTTTTCCAGCTACTCTTTTCAATCGTTTCTCTGCTGCTTTCTGGAGTTGTTCCTTCGCCTTGTCAATCCTCTGCTGCCTTCCTAGGTCGGGATCTCTAGGAATGTGGTTGAAAAGATTATCCCACGGTCTTTCTGGGTTTCTTCCAAGATGAAGTCGCATTGGCACTTCTCCTGTACTCTCCTGCACTGTAGAGTTCAGACATTCCTCTATAAGGGGTACAAATCTCACCCAACCAGAATGATCATTTGGACAGAAAATTCGACAGAATTTCGAAAATTCAGCCATATATCTTTCTGAGGAATTCGATTCTGGGTAACGCACGCTTGAAAATAAGTGCTTAATGCCAAGCCTTTCCATATCCGCTGCAAATTCCACGGATGTAAACTGCGTTCCATGATCTGACAGTAGATATTCTGGTATACCAGCTTTAGGAAATACAGCATTTTCCAGTCTGCTTACTACGTTCCTTGTGTTAGCTTTCTGCATGGGACTCATTGTAACAAATTTTGAGAAAACATCCACGGTAACCAACAGGTACTGGTTACCCTGATATCCCTTCGGACAGGGGCCAAATATGTCCGTCGCCATAAGTTCGTTTGGCTTAGAAGGAATCATAGCCTTCGGTTTTCCTTTTAATAAAGCAGAAGCATACTTTGCTCTTTGACATTTGTCACAAGATCTAATGACCTTGGCAATGCTGGAACGCATGTTAGTCCAGATAAATCTCTCTTTGAGAGTATTAAGAGTCTTATCTAAACCGGCATGTCCAGTTGCGTGATGAGCTACCCACACTAAATTGACAACAAGTTTAGGTGGCACGACTATTCGGAGTTTTGTATGCGCAGAGTCAGCATACTTGCATACGATGTCTCCACTCAAGACAAAGTGTCGTGAATTTCTCCGTGTAACTGCATAGTCAACATCAGTATTGTCCATGTAACCCTTGAGGAACCTGTACATTTTCCTTATTGGAGCGTGTCTCTTCTGTGACACACCGATTCGGGCTAATCTCCTAACGGTTTCTTGATCTTCTTGCTCCAATTGTACATGGTGTATCTGCACATTTTTAATAGGGTTACGTGATAGAGCATCAGCCAGTAAGTTATCTTTCCCAGGCTGGTGGACGATAGTGGCGTTAAACTGTTGGGTGAACAAAGCCCAACGTGTCAATCTATCACTTGACATGTCAGTTTGCAGCATAAACTGTAGTGCTTTATGGTCAGTAATAATGATGACCTTATGTCCCAGCAGTATTTTCTTCCAGGCTTGCAATGCTGTTACAAAAGCTAACGCTTCAAGCTCCGTCGTGAAGTAATTTTCCTCGTGTTTCTTCAACTTCCGACTAGTGAACGCAATGTAGTGCTTGTTGCCTGCCTCGTCTTTCTGGTATAAGACTGCACTAATGCCTACTCTTGATGCATCAGACTCAATATAGAACACCTTCTCAAAGTCTGGGTACTCCAGTTTTACATTATTTCTGAGCATCTCTTTTGCTTTCTCAAAAGCCTCGTCAGCAGCGGTACTCCATTTCCATCTGTTATTCTTCTTGAGTAAGTCATACAGAGGAGCCATAATTTCCGAGTATCTTGGACAGTGGCTGCTAATAAATTGGCATGCTCCTACTTATTCTCTGACTTGTTTCACCTTAGTTGGCTTTGGAAATCTCGTGATCGCATCTACTTTTTTCATGTTTGGATGATATCCATCTTTATCAATAGTATGCCCCAAGTAATTTATTTCCTGCTTCAAGAATTGACATTTTCCAAAATTCACCTTGATATTGGCCTCCCGTAAATTCTCGAACAACTTTCTCAAGTGCACTAAATGTTCTGCGGCGCTGGGTGAAGATACGATTAAATCGTCAATGTAGCAGATTACATTTTCTTTCACTTCGTCAGTGAGCTTACTATCAAGTGCTCGAATAAGTGCTGGTCCACTGTTAACCATACCAAAAGGCATTCGGACAAAGACCCATGACGTCTGGTCAAATAGGAATCCAGTGTACTGCATACTATCTTCTTCTAGCTGAACTTGATAAAATGAAGACGTCAAGTCAAGAACGCTGAAACATGCTCTCCCTTTGAATTTTCGAAGCAGATCTCTAATCTTGGGTGGTCGGTCATTTTCTGGAAGAATCTTCAAGTTAATGGTCCTGGCATCGAGACAAAGACGTATCTGACCATTACTTTTCTTCACTACTGTGATGGGGTTTATATAAGACGACGCCTGTTTTTTAATAATCCCGTCTACCTCCATTTTTCTGATTAACCCTCGTACTTCTTGATAGTATTTCTCAGGAATGGGGTATATTCTCTTCTGGTAAGGGGTTTCATCTGTCAGCCTTATCTTGTATTTATAATCCTTAATCAATCCTGGCTTTTCATCGAAAATATCTTGGAATTCCTTTATCAGATCCTCAAATTCCCCCTGAATTTCTTCAAATCCTTCAGTTTTTCTACTGGGTATTTCTGCTAAATTTTCCACTTCATTAACTATAGTATTCAAAATTTCTTCCCTAAGGTCTATTTCCAGACTGTTTTTCACGTCCTGTTTTTCTATCTCTTCTGTGATTATGTACCCATCATTAAAGCTAATACTTCTGTTCTTCATGTCAATAATAGCTCCGACCTTCGATATAAAATCGATTCCAAGCACCATATCAAAATTGATCTTGCTCACCACAATGAAGATCTGTTCATAATTCCTTCCATTGATCTCAAAGTTCAATAACACTTGAATCTTGCACTTCACTGCCTTATCTTGGAATATCCCTCTCACTTTGACGGTAGAAACAGGTAGAACTGTCATGTTCTCTCCTCTTAGCAGACTTTGATAACATTCCTCTGAAATGATGGAGATAATTGCACCAGTATCCATCAGGGCTTTATACTGTTGGCCATCTATCCGTACAGAAATAATAGGTAAGGCACATGGTCTTTCCTCTTTAACTATACCCCTCTCTTCTAGCAAATCTTCATCAGTCACTTCATATATCTCATTAATCGTAATCAGGTGTGGTGTGGCAATGTATTTACAGGTTCTCACTGACGTTGAGAAATCGGCGTTTTTTTTTGGTGTTACCGACCTCAAAATTCTGCTGGCTCGTAGAAGGCCCAGGATCGATTACAACATCCTGCCTTTTCTTTTGGTTGTCTGCTTCTTTTTCCCGTAATTCTTTCAGGTATTGCTGGCTTTCCTTCTCTCTTTCCTGATATTGATCGGGTGTCATAACCTGACCTTGAGGATTCTGATTTCTGTTTTGGCTCTGGTTATTCCTATTATAATTCCTGTTATAACCATTATTATTGTAATATCTGCCTCTTCCATTGTAATTTCCTCGGTTATAGTTCCAGCCTCTTCTCTGTTGATACGGTCGGTAACCTTGCGATCTGTTATTTCGAAACTGATTATTCCTGTGAGGACCTACATTGTCAGTTTTCTCCTCATCTGGCTTGTCAGTTTGTTGGACTTGGTCCATATATACATTATTTATTTCTTTAAAGTCATGCCTTTGACCTTTCTGCACCACGTTAGGCATTGGACTTGTGTAGTCTAACCTCCTCAGTAATTCATCCATGCTGGTTAAATCCCTGATGTTGGACGAAATTATTAGTCTTCTCACCTCAACTGGCAGCATACGAGAAATCGCATCAATAAGTTGCTCCGTGGACAATGGGGGTTGTAAGAATCTCAAGCGGGATAATTGACTCGTAAAGAAATCAGCGTACCGCGTTGGAAGAGTACCGGAGTATTTTCTTGAATACACCTCCGCTCTTAACGAATTCTGCGCTTCTATGGACCAAAATCGTTTGATTAATGCCTCTGCAAACTCGTCAAAGTTACTGAATGTGTATCTAAAAGCGAGAAACCATTCGAGGGGTCCTCCAATCAAATATCTCTCCACTATCTTCATCTCTCTCTCTCTGGGAATGTGAGCTTCGATGAAATAATCTTTGAGGTTCCTTACATATTCAATAGGTGTCAAACTATCCGTGTTACTGAATTTTTGCGGTTTATCTTCAAAATTCCTGATGACCGTTACGTTCCTCGGATATGAATCCGGGTAGTTTTTCCCACTATCTCTATAGTTCCACTCAGGTTCCATATTCCTCTCGTCATCTTCCTCCCTGAATCTGGATATACGTTCTTCAGGAGTCACGTCTCTCTCTTCTGGATCTAGGTTATATCTTCTGGCATAATTCATACTGGTTTCGCAAGTCAAGCCTACTGTATCCTTGTCAGTGATTTCCGTTAAGACTTTCTTGATTAACTCTTCTTTGTAGGTCTCCATTAAATTAGCCTCTCCTAACTTCAAATTCTGTAGTTTACTCGTCGTTTCATTCACATCAGAGACAACTTTATGAATCTGTTCCTTTAATGCAGATTTTAATGTTTGCACATCCCGACCTAGTTGTGTTCTATCTTCAACTTGTCTTTCGGATAGCGAATCCATCCTGACGCTTAAATCTTTCCTAATCTGTACTACTTCATTGTTAATATCAATTTGAGTACTGGCAAGTTTCCTTTCAATACGATCCTGAATTTGGGTTACATGTTCCCCACTTGACCTATTCCACTCGTCTTTCCATATTGCTACATTTGCCGTTAACATTTCTGCTATGTCTATTTCGATATCCTCTTTCAATACTTTATTATGGTCTAATACTTGGGTTCTCATGACCTCTACATCAAACTTTAAACCTTCTAAAGACGTTGTCGTTCTAACTGACTCATCAACTAGCCTAGTCGTTAATGCACTTATATTACGTGTACAAAGGGTTTTCGAATTTTCTATCTCTTCCCTGACTTTATTTACATCAATTTGGACTTTAGCAACATCTACGAAAACTGTGTTGACCTCTACTTGAATTTTATTTATGTCACTTTGCATCTCGTTTACATCCGAATGAATGTTGTTAATATCAACCTGAACATTGGACACATCAGTTCTAACATTTTGGATTCCTCTTTGGACTTCCTCAACCTTGTCTTGGACAGTCGCAACATCATTTTTGACAACAACTACCTCAGCCCTAGCACAAGAAATATCACTACGGACATTAGCAACATCTAAATTCAACGTTGTAAGATCTTTATGCACATTAGCAACATCTATTTTAACATCAGCAACATTTTTATGCATATTAGACACATCTATTTTAACATTGGACACGTCTGAGCGCATGTCAGTTACAGTATTCTCAATTCCTTGGGTATTAATCTGTAAACGCGACATATTCTCCTCTAAGTTAGCAGAACTGGTCTGAAGAGTTTTCATATTCTCCTCCATTCGACTAGTATTCCTAGCTTCCATCTCCTTCATACTCTCTTTCAAATTACTAGCATTCTCCTCCATCATCTGCTTCATACTACTATCCATGCTTGTTTTCAAGTTAGCAGACATCTCCGCTAACATCATCTTCAAACTTTCATCTGCCATTACAATATTATTCAAAAATTAGACTGCTGTAGGGACATACATCAAAAGAGCAAAATAACAACATTTGAGCAACACTTTTCACCATATATGAATTTTGATCAATTTTCTGTCTTAAATCTAACTTATAACTACCTTATAATTAACTTTCGAAGACACTTCATGTTGAAACAAACTCACGCACATGTTCAAATTTCCCTGGCTCATTTTAAAATATCCTAACACAAATAATTTACATTTACAATCCAAATAATTTAATTTTATCTTTAATATGACTGAAATGTCATAAGCCGGTCAAATAAAATAAGATTCCAGATCATAGGCGATTTTCCTAAGTTTCCAGCCCATTTAACCTTTCTCAAGTTGTATAAGATCTGATCTTTTCTGAGTGTAATTTTCCTAATACAATGCAACATTTAATTCATATATAATCACACTCTTAAATTCTACAATTGGCCAAGACATCTAACAAAGAATCAACCTCTTTATTTGAGTCTAATCGATCCACACGTTTTAGGTTTGCCAATCCTACTGGCGTTCAACCTGATGATCCAGTTATGTTGAATCGAGCCCCAACGTTTTAGGTGCGCCAATCCTTCTGTCCCCGTTTACCCGGATAGTAGGCTGTCAGATATCCGCCCCCTCAATCGGATTGCCAACAATCAATCGCACCAGCACAGCTACATCAATGAAAATGGCACTGACACATACTACCGAGGTTTGAACACAGAAGTTACCAAGAAAAATTATTGTGGAACACACCAAAATAGACGGGGTTTCATACTTACTTTTACTTACCTCTTATAAATATCTCGGGGATTGGGTTGACAACAGGATCATTAAAGTATGCTCTCACAATAACCTTCACCATGACATTTAAAAATGAACCAGAACGACGGCAAGAACTTTGAACTGTACAAAAGCTTTATTTTCAAATAAAGAGTATGATTTTAACAACTCAACAAAATAAATGTGGCTATCAGTAGCCCATGTCAATCTGACTACGTCCTCCTAAAGGACTTGCAAAGTTATCAAACAATATGTTAGCTCCCATGAGCTCAAAATAACGTAACATTTTAAAACACATTTGGATTGGATGAGGAAGTTAGGATACGACATATATAGAGCATTTGGTTTCTTTTAATAAACATAACACTTGTATAAATAGGCACAAGGCCAGGGTAGCGACCTCGCCTGCTGATAACCAGATGTTTGGCCGGCTGGTCTACCCTTCAACCTGGCTCACACCTGTCAAATGGGGCTCCCTACTCACACCACACTTGCGTAAGAATTCAGCTCCTTTTAAAGCTTTAAATGTCGACAAGACAACTCATACATATTGACGCAAATCTTTCAAATGCTTAACTCACATCCCACTGGATTATTTTAACTATCCTTAAACTTGTTAAGTTATCATCCAAATGTTTAATCAGCATAGTTTAGAGTATGAAACACACTCTCAAATGTTTATAACAAAATCACATAAATTATTTATAACAATTAGAAATTGTTTATAATATTGTCGAAGATAATTACAAAATTTTTAAACACGCCTTTAACATTACTTTCGTTCCACATTATTGTCAAAGATATTTACATTTATTATTTACAATATCAACATTTAAATTATTTAAATTATTAATTTAAGAAATACATTGAACCACATGTTGTATCCGGTTGGTAAATTCATAATCGTGTTTAATATAATCGACCAATGAAGGTTAGTTATACATGTACATGTCACAATCTGGTTTAATAAAGGTTGTAATAATTTTAATTATTTGTGACGGTAATCTTCATTCAAAATCTTATCTCAAATTCTTTCACAACTCTTGTTAATTATAACAGTAAATTCACTTGATTAATTTTCAACGAACTATGACAATACACTCTAGCGGAAAATACTTCGCTTACAAAATAATGCACAAACTGCATTCAAAATAGCCCAAAATTCATCATATATTAAAATATACGGCATCAAAATCTTCCACAGCATTTACAAAAACTTCCACTAACACAATCTTTATCATTATTAATTACTGTGGGAATCTCCTTCATTTATTTAAGGGCATTATACATCAGCGACTTTCAACATGTCCGCTGCACTATCGATTATACATTCATAGTTCCACTTAAAAATTCTTATATCATTAATTGTTTCAAATCTGTTGTCATTTAAACTTCGTGGATTTCATTCATGAATCGAAATGAAATAAAAATTTGCCAATCACAAACAAATTTAATAGTGAATACGCTTATATACGCCTGTCTGGTCTATCAAAATTTAAGATTAACATCTTCAAAGAATTGTAGTATAAAAATACTATCATCAAACAAAGTGCGACTAACTGCAAAATAGTCGAATAGAATCCAATTAGACTGGGGAATGCAAACATCATTATATAAATCTCTATATGAGAAAAAACCTAACACAAGTTTCACGAATTTAATGCATTCAATAATTCATAATTAATGTTCATCTTTCACAAAATTGCCTGAGATGCAATGGTCGTTCATGACTGACGATAAATGTCTGTGTTGTAATCAATTCAAATAACGACTAGTATTTCCAAGATCGTCGACAACGTACTGGATTTTAACGCTCTAAAATCATTTAAATGTTCTTCCTTCTTGATAATGACAGAAAATTGGTCAAAGTAATTAAACTGGGGTAGAATTACTTTAATAAAGTGACACGCTGTCTGAATTTAAATCTGCCATAAAAATCATTAACTTACAGTCAAATCGTGACTACAAAAATAAGCAAATTACTGAAAAATCTAAATATCAGTCTCAACTGATTCAAAATCATTTAACTATGCCCCTGACATAACAATGTCTTAATAAAACGTCGAAAAAGGCATAACTCATCAAGGTGTACTGAGAATAGGAATCTCAAACAAGAATATCGGGCAAAAAATACATGAGGACAAAAATATGGGAAAAATGGTTGCTCAAATATTGCTAAGAAACTCAAATACAATAAACGTTCACGACTACCTTATCTGCCGATTGACGTTCCAGAGGAAAATTCCCCAAAGAAGACTGTTGATGGATCCATTTCACCAAGTTAAAGCTGAGCTCCATCCTCGAAACCAGAAACAGCACCATCGGAGAATCGAACTGCTTCACGAAGACGAACGACATCCTTCGGCAATAATCTTCTTTGTGAGTCGGGACAACCCTGACCTCTCTTGAAAAATCCCTGAAGTTCCAGTTGAAAGTCGCCATGAAGTTTTTGTATAAATTTCCGAAGAAATATTCATATTCAGAAAGTATGAAATCATTTCTATTGCTGTTTGATAGTATTCAGCCTTTACTCACGAAACATGGGTGTAGATGGTTATTTACCACATGTTCGCTTGTATGGAATAGCAATTAGCGAAGTTCCATGTTGCTATCTTACTCCGTTGAAATATGTCCCAATTGCATTAAGTCCTTTAGCCTTCCATCTTCTCTTCGGTAATAGTATTAGAAGAACAAACTGCCATATTAGACTGCTCCATAATACTGTAGCGTTGTGTCACAAAAGCAATCTGAAGTCTCCCTATTTCACTAGCCCTGTCAGCCGTAGCGTAGAGTCTGGCTATACAAAGTGTTTCTCCTGTGGCGAGAAAATCACTTTTGTCAGTCGTCTAAGATTGTCAATAACTTCCAAAATACTTCCTCGAAATTGTTCAGCTTTTCTACAGTCCTTACTGTAGCAATGCACAAGAGAATTAGCTTATAGGCGACCGCTAACTGTTCACAGCTAATCTTGTAGAAGCGTTATAAGGGTCGTTTCAACTTCACCTAGATTTACTTCACAGTAAACCTGCACTGCTTGTAAGTTCGACTCTCGTTTAATGCAGTGGCTTCGCCACGCGTTACAAAGACGACTTTTTCACTACTAATCTCACTCGACGTTTCACTGAAATGACTATTTGAGGTCTGACGATTGAGAATGAGCGAATGAGGCTCCTCTCTTCTGCGCAAGGCCTTTTATGAACTTCATGAGGGGCGTATCTATCCCTTCCATCGCGTGTTACTACGTCATCGCTAGAAGTTCCAACTTCGTCAATACATGACGGATTTTCATAATTCAAAAACTGAAAATAAATTTCACCAAAATTCCAGATCAATGCCTCTACTGCAAATGGATTTCCACAATTCTGCATTCCAAAAAGTAATAAAAATACCATAGTTTCAGCAATCTCCGTCTTCCTTCAGACTATCGTTCATTGGTTTGAGCCTCCCCTCCAATAGCATAATTTCTTCCTCAGCAGAATTCCACGTTTCCTGCGACTGCGTCGTACATCTCGGATCCTTCTCGAATAAATGCTGACGTCACTGAGAATCTCAGCTCAAGTAGCCTGCTGGCATAACGTTTGCGTCATCCGTGCTTACGTCATGACTACCCACGTCATAACTATGACAGCCATAACTTTCGCTATAATTTCCAAAATAGCCACCGTGGTCTCTATATAATTCAATTACGGGGGCAGTACCTTCTTCAAGGCCACGGCCGCCTCCTTCCCTCTTCCTTGCCTATCCATCCTGACCATCCATTACCCTCCCTCATGAGGCCCCTGTTCGCTTTGCAGGTGAGGCCCCCTGGGCGAGGTGCCAATCACACCTCACCAGTTGTATCCCCTCCGATTAGATGTTCCCAGCTCTAGGACACTGCCCGTAGAGGCGGTAGTGGTGTGTTCCCTCGCTGAGTCCGTGGGTTCCACCAACCTGGAGGGTAAACGACTAAGAAGAAAAGAAAAAGAAGAAGATATTCAATTCTATTAATCACTTGGTAATTCTCGGGTGCCAAGTTACATTGCGAGCACGTTGGTGTTTCTGAAACAATTGATCTTACACTTTTCAGTCGGTCAACACAATGGGACATGACCTAAACTAATTACACATGATTATGGATTATATGCGCTCATCGACTGAACACACAAATCACTACCAAACCCACAGGGGAACTTAGCCTAGTAATGGTTGCCACACTTTCCAATGTTTAGGCGGGATTTTTGTTTGTGGAGAGCAGAGAATATCTAGTTAGTTCGTTATTGTTGTTTTAAGGGGTGGAACTACGATGCTTTGGAGGAATGGAAAGGCCGCTGGAATAACTCCACTGACTTGCCCCTACATAACATCTTCAGAGGGGAAACAAGAAGTTCCGTGACGAACTAAAGAGCCTACTTTTCTTAAAATTAAGTTTCATGCCAATGGTTAATCTACAGTACATGAACCTATCTGGAATAATGACGAAATTAAGTTGGTAATATCGAAATGTCAAATTAGTTCGAAATATACCTGGTATAATGTAGCCTAATAGAGCATTACAGTTGGCAGCCCTGGTGACTGAATATATTCTTAGTTCCATCTCTTAAGGTACAGAATAAAAAAATTGGTTGAAGTCCAATGGACGTTACATGCAGTTAGACATTGGATCTATCAGCACGCGTAAGAGCATGTTGGCAACAATGTCATGCGTGTGCTGGTCATAAATAGCCTAATCTGAAATATTATGATATCTTGTTGTGCCAATTTTGAACGAAATCCATTTGTTAGTAAGGAAGTTACATATATTTTAAAATTGGACCTATCAGCAGGCATAGAATCATGTTGGCAGCACTGACTTATATTAATTATTCCAAATTAATCTAGAATGTCAGGTGCTGTACGTGTGCAAAGTATAGAGCTGTTCGTTTGCATACTTCGTGATATATTAATATTAGATTAAAAAAATATAGACAGCATTTATGAACAGTTGGCAGCCCTGATTGCTCTTAAGAATACTTATAGTCATATCTGTTATGTTACACATAGCACATACGAAATTTAGTTGAAATCTAACTGATAGTATAGATGTTACATGTATTTAAAAATTGACCCTATCATCATGCTTAGAATCATGTTGGTAGAACTGAAGTATATAAGTTACTCCAAAATTAATCTAAAATTTCCGGTACTATACGTGTGCATAGTTTAAAGCTGTCGGCTTGCATACTTTCTGATATATTGGTATTTGGATAAAATAATAGAGTGAGCAATTATTAACAGTTGGCAGCCCTGGTGGCTCTTAAGAACACTCTCAGTCATATCTGTTTATGTACACATATTACATACAAAATTTGGTTGAAATCCAATTGATAGTGTAGAAGTTACTGGCATTTAAAAATTGGACCTATCAGAAGGCTTAAAATTATTTTGGCAGCACTGTCATGTATGGCCTCCTGGAAATTAAACTGAAATAGTGTTATCTACATGTGTGCCAATTTTGGAATAGCTCCCATGCATACCTTCCAAGATATCCAAAATGGAGCTCAAATTTCTAGTGCGTGTTTTCAGCAGTTGGTAGCACTGAAATCATTTTCAAATATGGACGTGAGATATTCCGGTATACATCTTTACTCACACTAAATTTGGTTTCGATTTCTCCAGCCGTGTAGGAGTTGATAGGGGGGACACGCACAGACTGACAGAAGGACAGACAGACAGACACACAATTTCCCGGATCGATCTCATAAGTCTACTTTTCCCTCATTTTTGCAAAATGTGAAAAGTAGGCTAAACATTGCTAACGGATACCAACTACCGCGTGCAACTTGGTCCAGACTGAACAGGATCAGGACAGGTCATGGAAGGTGCAGGGATTCTCTCTATAAGTGGAACTTTGTACCATCTCCAGAATGTGATTGTGGAGCCCCTCGCCAGACCATTCCCCACATTTTAAGCGAGTGTCACCTACGGGCTTATCCAGGTAGATTGGAAGACTTTCTATCACCAACAGCGGAGGCACCGCAGTGGGTTCAAAAGTTGGACATTCAACTATAACGGATAACACTAATGCCTGAAGTGAATCAATGTTTTTTTGTTATTGTGTATATAGTGTATTTATTATGCATGTAATTTCCTTGCCATACGCTAATAATAATAATAAAACGAGGTCATGTCCCCCTGCAGAGACTGTCTGTGGGTGTCGCTGTAGCTTTGGTAGCCTTTGTCTTGTAACCTATGCTTCACTGCCACTCTCCTAATATTCGTGAAAATGTAATATAATTTATTATAATATACAAGCTGAACCCGGCAGGCGTTGCAACGCCAATCAAAGAAAGTGTTGGTGTTGTAATTTTGTTCCTTGAAGTGCTTTTGGATACATAATATTTTTTTCTTTCAATTTCCACTAACTGCCTCTAAACTATCGCAACATGGAATTACTAATTTAGAAACGTTCGTGGGAGCGTGCACAACAACTCACCAAAGTTTCATCGCAATCGGATGAATGGCATATGAACGCATACGGGATATTGCTGAAACGTTTCGCGCGTCGTCACTCATTTGTTGCAGCTACTAGTGCGCTAACTATTGCAAAGTGAATTTACTAAGCCAAAACCTTCCCTGGCGTGTACACAACATCTCACCCAACTTTCATCGCTATCGGACGAATTGTATATTACCGCATAGGGGACCGTTTAGAAACGCTTCGCGCGTCGTTGCTCATTTGTTGAATCTACTTGTGCGCTACCTATTGTAAAATGGATTTACTAAGCCAGAAACCTTCCTTGGAGTGTACTCAACATCTCACCAAAGTTCCATCGCAATCGTACGAATGGTATATGAACGCATACGAGTCATACACACACACACATACTACCACGTAACAATATTTTTAGCCTATTTTCATTTATTAAAAAAATAGGCTTATGAAATCACCTTTTGTCCGTGTGTCCGTCTGTGTGTGTGCGTGTGTGTGTGTGTGTGATGGTGTGTGTCCCCCTAATAACTTCTAAACGGCTCGAGTGATTTCAATGAAACTCGGTAAGTTCATAGCACTATTCCGGACGACCCCGACCGTGCCCTTCAAATTCATTTACGTCTCACCAATCCAATATGGCGGCTGTGCGAAATATTTCACCAGCATTCAATATCTCCGAAACTATTACCGATATCACCCCGGGAATATTTTACGGTGATAAAGGGAACTACTAAAAGTTCACCTATGTGACCTTTGAAAACCTTGTAAGTACAAAACCATCATGGTGGCCAAGCTAAGTTGCGACTTTTAAATAGACGTTTCACGCGATATAACCAACCAAACGCAATAATACTTGGTACAGTATATGTTTATACACATTGTAATACACCGACATCTAACTTCGTTCAATTGTTTATATAACCTCAAGATGGCGGCTGTGCGAAATATTTCACCGGCATTCAATATCCCTAAAACTATTAGCGGTATCACCCTGAAAATTTGTACGGAGATAAAGGGCACTACTGGAAGTTCATCTATAAGACTTTCAAAATTTGGTAAACTACAAAACGAATATGGCGGCCAAGCGAATTTTAAAATTTTAAATAGACCTATCTCGCGATTTAATGATCCAAACGCAATGAAACTTAGTACAGGAAATGTTTATACACATTGTAATGCACTGGTATCTAATTAAGTTCAATTGTTTACATAACCTCAAGATGGCGGCTGTCGGAATTTTAAAATTAAGTTTTTATTTCTTGTGTCGTAATCATGCGATCGAAGTGAAAGTTTGAATAATGAACCTACGCAATAATTTTCCTTTAATGGTACATGACGCTATGGCCTATACATATAACAATCAAACATGGCGACCATCCGAAATATTTAGATGGATCTCAATATCTACGAATCTATTACAGCAATCAAACTGAATTTTTAATGTTCATAGGGGCTTTGAACATAACTTCACCTATAGGACTTTCAATAACCTGGTGATCACAAATGCAACATGGCGGCGACGCGAAGTATAAATATTCACATAGTCGTTTCTCGCAATTTAACCATCCGAGTGCAGTGACACTTGGTACAGAAAATCCTTATACAAATGTTAATCCACTGGCATCTAATTTTTTTCAATGTTTCCATAACCACAAGATGGCAGCTGTGCGAAATTTTAAAATCTCGTTTTTATTTCTTGTGTCCTAATCATGCGATTGAAGTTTGAATACTACGCTCACACAATAATCTTCATGTAACAGTATATAACTCTAAGACCTACATTTATAAAAATCCAACATGGCGACCATCCGCAATATTTAGTCGGTTCTCAATATATACGAATCTATTACAGCAATCAAACTAAAATGCTGTATGTTGATAGAGGCAATTAACATAAGTGGGATATATGAAAATAGGCTGTATAGGTCTTCACGGAACTACTTGATATATACAGGGTGTAATTGATAAAATGGAAGTCCGTTACACTGGTGATAGAAGAGACTATTGTAAGCTTCCTAGATAAAAAAAAATTGTCACCTATCTTTAAATTGAAAATTTATCATTTTTAGGTTTGTCCGAAATTCTTCAAACAGAAGGTGAGGCAGCAGACTGGGGGAAACGAGGTGGAGCAAGGTGGGATGATGCGCGGAGGAGAAGTTGTAACGTAATCGGAGCGTTGACCTTACTAGTTGAGGGGAGGTATCAGCTGTTACGAGGAAAGCGACCGATACCCGTCTCGTAAGAAAATTTGTACGGTACTTCTGTTGTTGTTGAAATTGCACGCAATGTCTTGGGACGTTATGACCGGTAGTATTGTGTAGCCTACTTTGTAAGTGTCATTGCCGTCCGGCACTTTAATGAAATACAGTGTGAAAAAATTCCGACATCCCGTATTCTGTTCAGAACTAGCATTCAAGACGGAAGGAATATACTTGATGTTTTGTTTGAGGGGCTTGGCAATTTTGGTCATTTAGCCCCATGTAGTTGGGTGTGGGAAGAATTTGTCTGATAACCTGTGTTTGTGTGGTTTCTTTAGAAATGAGGGTATTTGTAATTCAGGTGAGGATTGGGAAGGAGGTGGCCGTGGACTTAAGTTAGGAACCATCCCAGCATTTGCCTGGGGTAGAAGTGGGAAACCATGGAAAACTACTTCCAAGATTTAATACTACTGTCGACCAAAGTATTATGTGTACTTGAGTTTGAAGGTTATTTGTGAAGTAACCAATAGACCTACATAAAGTCCAATAACATCATCATTTTCGTGTTCTATTTTACGTTAGTTCATGTTGGTTTGGAATTTTTAATTTATATTTTAATATTTTTTATCGCAGTTGGAACACACAAAGTGCCCGCTCTTAAGCGTGTTTCAACCATGCGTCACATTTAAGAATTATTATCTCAAAAATCCTTCATCAGATCGAATCCAAATTTTAACACAATATACATTGGAATGTTGTATAACTGCTTTATTAATTTCAAAATTTTGTGTGGTCAAGAAACAAAGTTGTTATCATTTTTGTAAGGTAACTTTTTCTCGGCTCGGGGTGGTTGGAAAATGTAGTTCTTGGTCGCGTTGTAATCCTTATACATCAAAAAGTTATGCTGTATGACTGTGAAATACGTAAATTAAGTCACTTATTTTATATCAGTTTGTATTTGTAGGGGAAAAAAGAACATGGTTCACCAGCTAGCCACTCCGGGTAAAGCTGTACAGCGTTGCCGAAATGGAGCCCACACGCATCATGGCGCGCCTCGCTCGGAAGTGATGGGCTCCATCTCAGCAACGCTGTACAGCTTTTCCCGGAGAGGCTAGCTGGTGAACAATGTGTTATTTCCCCGCACGAATACAAACCGATATAAAATAAGTGAGTTAATTTACGTATTTCACAATCATACAGCATAACTTTATGATGTATAAGGATTATAACGCGAACAAGAACTACATTTTCAAACCACCCCGAGCCGAGAAAAAGTTACCTTACAACAATGATAACAACTTTGTTTCTCGGACACACACAATTGTGAAATTAATAAACCAGTTATACAACATTCCAATGTACAGTATATTGTATTAAAATTTGGATTCGATCTGATGACAGGTTTTTGAGATAATAATTCTTAAATGTGATGCATGGTTGAAACACGCTTAAAAACGTGCACTTTGTGTGTTCCAACTGCGATAAAAAATATTAAAATATAAATTAACAAGTAGTTCCGTGAAGAACTATACAGCCTATTTTCATATATCCTACTTATGTTAATTGCCACTATCAACATACACAATTTCAGTTTGATTCAAGAGTTTAGTGCTTTTCAGTCGGTCAACACGAATGTACCCAAAAGAGATGGGTTATGCCCTAATCCTGAAATAAATTACATGAGATTAATAAAACACTAGGATGACCAGTTTCGATCGTCAAGCGATCATCATCAGATCCAATACACTTAGGCTATAAAATCTATGTTTGAAATACAGGTGAAAATATTTACAATATGTACAATTATTTAGTTGCAGTATTGGTACTGCAACTGTCAGTGTATGCTAAATGCAGTATATATGTTAGGTGAAATGCTAAATGGTGATGGCTATCCGGAGATTGTACTTTAGAGAGATTATATGGTTGTAAACTATGGTTAAACTATAAAATTTTAGGCTAACTACTTATCTGATTGTCTTCCGTACTACAGCTATTCGCAGTTTCCGTGCTCACTTGAACTCGCTGTGCGGTCGACTGCGGTGGTTATCTTAACGACTGGTTTTCCCCTGCCTTCCCCCCCTGTCCCTACGTGCTGTGGGGAGTGATCGCGATGTGTTTATGTGAGGTGTTGCCAACCTAGATAAGATGTATGTTATTGAATGAGGTGGATCTACAACTATTAAAGACCGTGGATTAGTCCTCGCCACGCGTGGAGCATAACCCATTCGAACTAAGCGTTGACGGTCTTATGAGGACGTCCCGGCACCTTTAATACTGCCTCTAATATGGGCCTTGGTTTATTGCAGAAGAAAAGTACATCGTACACCTGATCCAGATAACATTTACCTATTAAAAAACCCCTAATTTCCCCCCTTTTTTTTATCTAGCTTGGCTGTGTCGCTAAATTGTGTTTTGTTTCCGACAGAACATGACTTAATCATTACAAAAGCAGATAAGGGAAACACTACAGTAATTTTGAACAAAACAGAATACATTGAAAAAACAGTCGAATTCCTAAACAACAACGAAATCAAGGAATTAACAAAAGACCCCACCAACAAATTCCAAAAACAAATAAAAAGTGCGCTAAAAGAAACAGAATACATACTGACCAAAGCTGAAAAATCAAAACTAATAAACATGAACCCGAAAATACCGTCATTGAGGGGACAACCAAAAATACACAAAAAGGAATGCCCAATGAGACCAATAGTCAATTGTAGGAATGCCCCTAATTACAAAATCAGCAAAGAGTTACTAAAAATCTTAAAATGCCGTCTTTCCAACGACAAAAACAACTCTGTAAAGAACACAACAGAACTAGTAACAGCATTGAACACCCTACAAATGAAACCTAGCTTCAGGCTAGTATCCTTCGACGTAACTAACATGTACACCAATATTCCGATTATTGAAGCAATCAACACTATCGAAAACAACTTAAAATCCAACAATTCGGTAAAAGAAATTGAAGAGATTGTGAGATTACTGAGGGTCGTTCTCACCCAAAACGTGTTTCAATTCGACAATAAAATATACACACAGAGAGAAGGCCTAGCAATGGGATCGCCACTAAGTGGGTTAATCGCTGACATCTTCATCAATGCACTAGAAAATGCGTTCTTAGAAAAGACTTCAACAAAGGGAATAGTAATATGGAAAAGATACGTAGATGATGTAATTTGCATCTACGATACTGAACTAACAAGCGAAGAAACAATTCTCCAATCCATTAATAGCCTTCACCACTCTATCAAATTCACTAAGGAATCCGAAATAGACCGGAAAATAAATTATCTCGATATAACTATTGAACGTAAAGACAACGACCTTTCATATTCCATATTCCGGAAAGCAACACAAACCTCGCATGCAATCGACAATCAGTCTAATCACCCCAGTACGCACAAACTAGCGGGTTTCAATTCAATGGTGCACAGGGCTTTAAACATACCCATGTCAAAAGACAACTATAATAAGGAAATAAGAACTATTATGCAAATAGCAAAGGAAAACAACTTCTCGCCAAGCAAAATAAATCAAATTATAGCCAAACATAAAAATAAAGTTAAAACGATTCCCAAACCGGACAGTAATGAGAAAAAATTTGCGCGTTTCAACTATGTGAATGCGAATACATATAAAATCACTAACCTATTCAAAAAGCAAGGCATAAAGATAGCTTTCACGACGAAAAACACAACCGCTAGGCACCTCCTAAATAGTAATCTAAATAAACGTGACCCGTATTCAAGGTCAGGGGTATATTCTATAACGTGCCAAGACACCGATTGTCAAGCTAATTACATCGGGCAGAGTGGAAGGCGAGTAGACACACGTTATAATGAACATAGAAATGCGATAAGATACGGAACACATTCAGCCGTGTGCGAACATATGTGTGACGCAGGGCATAGCTTTACCAACATAGAGTCGGACCTTAAAATAATCCATCACGAATCGAAAGGCAGAGCTCTTGACATAAAGGAAGCAATCGAGATACACCTAGCCAAACGAAACAATCCCAACAATCTAAATGAACACACGTTCATGGAGAGCTCACCCCTCTTCACGCTACTAAAAAACACACCCTGTCGGAAACAAAACACAATTTAGCGACACAGCCAAGCTAGATAAAAAAAGGGGGGGGGGGGAAATTAGGGGGTTTTTAATAGGTAAATGTTATCTGGATCAGGTGTACGATGTACTTTTCTTCTGCAATAAACCAAGGCCCATATTAGAGGCAGTATTAAAGGTGCCGGGACGTCCTCATAAGACCGTCAACGCTTAGTTCGAATGGGTTATGCTCCACGCGTGGCGAGGACTAATCCACGGTCTTTAATAGTTGTAGATCCACCTCATTCAATAACATACATCTTATCTAGGTTGGCAACACCTCACATAAACACATCGCGATCACCCCCCACAGCACGTAGGGACAGGGGGGGAAGGCAGGGGAAAACCAGTCGTTAAGATAACCACCGCAGTCGACCGCACAGCGAGTTCAAGTGAGCACGGAAACTGCGAATAGCTGTAGTACGGAAGACAATCAGATAAGTAGTTAGCCTAAAATTTTATAGTTTAACCATAGTTTACAACCATATAATCTCTCTAAAGTACAATCTCCGGATAGCCATCACCATTTAGCATTTCACCTAACATATATACTGCATTTAGCATACACTGACAGTTGCAGTACCAATACTGCAACTAAATAATTGTACATATTGTAAATATTTTCACCTGTATTTCAAACATAGATTTTATAGCCTAAGTGTATTGGATCTGATGATGATCGCTTGACGATCGAAACTGGTCATCCTAGTGTTTTATTAATCTCATGTAATTTATTTCAGGATTAGGGCATAACCCATCTCTTTTGGGTACATTCGTGTTGACCGACTGAAAAGCACTAAACTCTTGTTTACTAAGGCAACACTGAAAATATGGCTTCAAACACCACAATGTTCACGGCTAGTCAGGCAAATCGTGAAGCCAAGAAATTCAAATCACTCAGGCTTAAACTCATGAATTTAGACAAGTCAATTTGGTTCAACAAAAAATGTATAGAACTAAAACTCACCCCTAAATACGTACCAATTAAAACCGTACCGAACACACCAGCCTCGATCATTTCAACTAAACAAGCCAAAGCGCTCTGGATAAAAAACGAATTAAGATTTGCATACATAAGAAAGCAAAAAATTAACCAACAATTATACGACATTCAATTGCAACTAAGTAATTTCTGGCACGCAGCCCAATGGGACAGCTTCACCGAACACCTACATGACACCATCAAAATCAGAGCAACGAGGAAGCATGAAACGCTAGAAAATAAATTAAGAAAACTAGGAGAAACACAGAACCATCAATCTAACGAACAACACACGAATAACAATGAATTCAATTTCCACAGCAGAGTAAACAACAGAACGAACGTAACCTTTTCTCAAGGTGAAATGAATATGTTAGACAAAGGTTTGAAATACAACTGCACAGACGCACACACGAACCACAACATAAAACAGTTAATCACAGATATTGAGATAGCCAGTCACAAGCTCCCAGCAGAAGACAGGGAATTAACCAAAAATCTCGCCACCAACGAAGCCAAAAAAATCCTCAAACGAGAGGGCGATAGCAATAACATTCAAAACAACAAACAAATCAAAGAAATAAAGTCGTTGAAACAAAAAATAAAAGAACATGACTTAATCATCACAAAAGCAGATAAGGGAAACACTACAGTAATTTTGAACAAAACAGAATACATTGAAAAAACAGTCGAATTCCTAAACAACAACGAAATCAAGGAATTAACAAAAGACCCCACCAACAAATTCCAAAAACAAATAAAAAGTGCGCTAAAAGAAACAGAATACATACTGACCAAAGCTGAAAAATCAAAACTAATAAACATGAACCCGAAAATACCGTCATTGAGGGGACAACCAAAAATACACAAAAAGGAATGCCCAATGAGACCAATAGTCAATTGTAGGAATGCCCCTAATTACAAAATCAGCAAAGAGTTACTAAAAATCTTAAAATGCCGTCTTTCCAACGACAAAAACAACTCTGTAAAGAACACAACAGAACTAGTAACAGCATTGAACACCCTACAAATGAAACCTAGCTTCAGGCTAGTATCCTTCGACGTAACTAACATGTACACCAATATTCCGATTATTGAAGCAATCAACACTATCGAAAACAACTTAAAATCCAACAATTCGGTAAAAGAAATTGAAGAGATTGTGAGATTACTGAGGGTCGTTCTCACCCAAAACGTGTTTCAATTCGACAATAAAATATACACACAGAGAGAAGGCCTAGCAATGGGATCGCCACTAAGTGGGTTAATCGCTGACATCTTCATCAATGCACTAGAAAATGCGTTCTTAGAAAAGACTTCAACAAAGGGAATAGTAATATGGAAAAGATACGTAGATGATGTAATTTGCATCTACGATACTGAACTAACAAGCGAAGAAACAATTCTCCAATCCATTAATAGCCTTCACCACTCTATCAAATTCACTAAGTAATCCGAAATAGACCGGAAAATAAATTATCTCGATATAACTATTGAACGTAAAGACAACGACCTTTCATATTCCATATTCCGGAAAGCAACACAAACCTCGCATGCAATCGACAATCAGTCTAATCACCCCAGTACGCACAAACTAGCGGGTTTCAATTCAATGGTGCACAGGGCTTTAAACATACCCATGTCAAAAGACAACTATAATAAGGAAATAAGAACTATTATGCAAATAGCAAAGGAAAACAACTTCTCGCCAAGCAAAATAAATCAAATTATAGCCAAACATAAAAATAAAGATAAAACGATTCCCAAACCGGACAGTAATGAGAAAAAATTTGCGCGTTTCAACTATGTGAATGCGAATACATATAAAATCACTAACCTATTCAAAAAGCAAGGCATAAAGATAGCTTTCACGACGAAAAACACAACCGCTAGGCACCTCCTAAATAGTAATCTAAATAAACGTGACCCGTATTCAAGGTCAGGGGTATATTCTATAACGTGCCAAGACACCGATTGTCAAGCTAATTACATCGGGCAGAGTGGAAGGCGAGTAGACACACGTTATAATGAACATAGAAATGCGATAAGATACGGAACACATTCAGCCGTGTGCGAACATATGTGTGACGCAGGGCATAGCTTTACCAACATAGAGTCGGACCTTAAAATAATCCATCACGAATCGAAAGGCAGAGCTCTTGACATAAAGGAAGCAATCGAGATACACCTAGCCAAACGAAACAATCCCAACAATCTAAATGAACACACGTTCATGGAGAGCTCACCCCTCTTCACGCTACTAAAAAACACACCCTGTCGGAAACAAAACACAATTTAGTGACACAGCCAAGCTAGATAAAAAAAGGGGGGGGGAAATTAGGGGTTTTTTAATAGGTAAATGTTATCTGGATCAGGTGTACGATGTACTTTTCTTCTGCAATAAACCAAGGCCCATATTAGAGGCAGTATTAAAGGTGCCGGGACGTCCTCATAAGACCGTCAACGCTTAGTTCGAATGGGTTATGCTCCACGCGTGGCGAGGACTAATCCACGGTCTTTAATAGTTGTAGATCCACCTCATTCAATAACATACATCTTATCTAGGTTGGCAACACCTCACATAAACACATCGCGATCACTCCCCACAGCACGTAGGGACAGGGGGGGAAGGCAGGGGAAAACCAGTCGTTAAGATAACCACCGCAGTCGACCGCACAGCGAGTTCAAGTGAGCACGGAAACTGCGAATAGCTGTAGTACGGAAGACAATCAGATAAGTAGTTAGCCTAAAATTTTATAGTTTAACCATAGTTTACAACCATATAATCTCTCTAAAGTACAATCTCCGGATAGCCATCACCATTTAGCATTTCACCTAACATATATACTGCATTTAGCATACACTGACAGTTGCAGTACCAATACTGCAACTAAATAATTGTACATATTGTAAATATTTTCACCTGTATTTCAAACATAGATTTTATAGCCTAAGTGTATTGGATCTGATGATGATCGCTTGACGATCGAAACTGGTCATCCTAGTGTTTTATTAATCTCATGTAATTTATTTCAGGATTAGGGCATAACCCATCTCTTTTGGGTACATTCGTGTTGACCGACTGAAAAGCACTAAACTCTTGTTTACTAAGGCAACACTGAAAATATGGCTTCAAACACCACAATGTTCACGGCTAGTCAGGCAAATCGTGAAGCCAAGAAATTCAAATCACTCAGGCTTAAACTCATGAATTTAGACAAGTCAATTTGGTTCAACAAAAAATGTATAGAACTAAAACTCACCCCTAAATACGTACCAATTAAAACCGTACCGAACACACCAGCCTCGATCATTTCAACTAAACAAGCCAAAGCGCTCTGGATAAAAAACGAATTAAGATTTGCATACATAAGAAAGCAAAAAATTAACCAACAATTATACGACATTCAATTGCAACTAAGTAATTTCTGGCACGCAGCCCAATGGGACAGCTTCACCGAACACCTACATGACACCATCAAAATCAGAGCAACGAGGAAGCATGAAACGCTAGAAAATAAATTAAGAAAACTAGGAGAAACACAGAACCATCAATCTAACGAACAACACACGAATAACAATGAATTCAATTTCCACAGCAGAGTAAACAACAGAACGAACGTAACCTTTTCTCAAGGTGAAATGAATATGTTAGACAAAGGTTTGAAATACAACTGCACAGACGCACACACGAACCACAACATAAAACAGTTAATCACAGATATTGAGATAGCCAGTCACAAGCTCCCAGCAGAAGACAGGGAATTAACCAAAAATCTCGCCACCAACGAAGCCAAAAAAATCCTCAAACGAGAGGGCGATAGCAATAACATTCAAAACAACAAACAAATCAAAGAAATAAAGTCGTTGAAACAAAAAATAAAAGAACATGACTTAATCATCACAAAAGCAGATAAGGGAAACACTACAGTAATTTTGAACAAAACAGAATACATTGAAAAAACAGTCGAATTCCTAAACAACAACGAAATCAAGGAATTAACAAAAGACCCCACCAACAAATTCCAAAAACAAATAAAAAGTGCGCTAAAAGAAACAGAATACATACTGACCAAAGCTGAAAAATCAAAACTAATAAACATGAACCCGAAAATACCGTAATTGAGGGGACAACCATAAATACACAAAAAGGAATGCCCAATGAGACCAATAGTCAATTGTAGGAATGCCCCTAATTACAAAATCAGCAAAGAGTTACTAAAAATCTTAAAATGCCGTCTTTCCAACGACAAAAACAACTCTGTAAAGAACACAACAGAACTAGTAACAGCATTGAACACCCTACAAATGAAACCTAGCTTCAGGCTAGTATCCTTCGACGTAACTAACATGTACACCAATATTCCGATTATTGAAGCAATCAACACTATCGAAAACAACTTAAAATCCAACAATTCGGTAAAAGAAATTGAAGAGATTGTGAGATTACTGAGGGTCGTTCTCACCCAAAACGTGTTTCAATTCGACAATAAAATATACACACAGAGAGAAGGCCTAGCAATGGGATCGCCACTAAGTGGGTTAATCGCTGACATCTTCATCAATGCACTAGAAAATGCGTTCTTAGAAAAGACTTCAACAAAGGGAATAGTAATATGGAAAAGATACGTAGATGATGTAATTTGCATCTACGATACTGAACTAACAAGCGAAGAAACAATTCTCCAATCCATTAATAGCCTTCACCACTCTATCAAATTCACTAAGGAATCCGAAATAGACCGGAAAATAAATTATCTCGATATAACTATTGAACGTAAAGACAACGACCTTTCATATTCCATATTCCGGAAAGCAACACAAACCTCGCATGCAATCGACAATCAGTCTAATCACCCCAGTACGCACAAACTAGCGGGTTTCAATTCAATGGTGCACAGGGCTTTAAACATACCCATGTCAAAAGACAACTATAATAAGGAAATACGAACTATTATGCAAATAGCAAAGGAAAACAACTTCTCGCCAAGCAAAATAAATCAAATTATAGCCAAACATAAAAATAAAGATAAAACGATTCCCAAACCGGACAGTAATGAGAAAAAATTTGCGCGTTTCAACTATGTGAATGCGAATACATATAAAATCACTAACCTATTCAAAAAGCAAGGCATAAAGATAGCTTTCACGACGAAAAACACAACCGCTAGGCACCTCCTAAATAGTAATCTAAATAAACGTGACCCGTATTCAAGGTCAGGGGTATATTCTATAACGTGCCAAGACACCGATTGTCAAGCTAATTACATCGGGCAGAGTGGAAGGCGAGTAGACACACGTTATAATGAACATAGAAATGCGATAAGATACGGAACACATTCAGCCGTGTGCGAACATATGTGTGACGCAGGGCATAGCTTTACCAACATAGAGTCGGACCTTAAAATAATCCATCACGAATCGAAAGGCAGAGCTCTTGACATAAAGGAAGCAATCGAGATACACCTAGCCAAACGAAACAATCCCAACAATCTAAATGAACACACGTTCATGGAGAGCTCACCCCTCTTCACGCTACTAAAAAACACACCCTGTCGGAAACAAAACACAATTTAGCGACACAGCCAAGCTAGATAAAAAAGGGGGGGGGAAATTAGGGGTTTTTTAATAGGTAAATGTTATCTGGATCAGGTGTACGATGTACTTTTCTTCTGCAATAAACCAAGGCCCATATTAGAGGCAGTATTAAATGTGCCGGGACGTCCTCATAAGAACGTCAACGCTTAGTTCGAATGGGTTATGCTCCACGCGTGGCGAGGACTAATCCACGGTCTTTAATAGTTGTAGATCCACCTCATTCAATAACATACATCTTATCTAGGTTGGCAACACCTCACATAAACACATCGCGATCACTCCCCACAGCACGTAGGGACAGGGGGGGAAGGCAGGGGAAAACCAGTCGTTAAGATAACCACCGCAGTCGACCGCACAGCGAGTTCAAGTGAGCACGGAAACTGCGAATAGCTGTAGTACGGAAGACAATCAGATAAGTAGTTAGCCTAAAATTTTATAGTTTAACCATAGTTTACAACCATATAATCTCTCTAAAGTACAATCTCCGGATAGCCATCACCATTTAGCATTTCACCTAACATATATACTGCATTTAGCATACACTGACAGTTGCAGTACCAATACTGCAACTAAATAATTGTACATATTGTAAATATTTTCACCTGTATTTCAAACATAGATTTTATAGCCTAAGTGTATTGGATCTGATGATGATCGCTTGACGATCGAAACTGGTCATCCTAGTGTTTTATTAATCTCATGTAATTTATTTCAGGATTAGGGCATAACCCATCTCTTTTGGGTACATTCGTGTTGACCGACTGAAAAGCACTAAACTCTTGTTTACTAAGGCAACACTGAAAATATGGCTTCAAACACCACAATGTTCAGTTTGATTGTTGTGATAGATTCGTAGATATTGAGAACCGACTAAATATTTCGGATGGTCGCCATGTTGGATTGTATATATGTAGGTCCTAGAGTTATGTACTGTTTTATGCAGATTATTGTGTACCTGTAGTATTCAAACTTCAATCGCATATTTAGGACACAAGAAGTAACAAGGAGATTTTAAAATTTCGCACAGCTGCCGTCTTGAGGTTATGGAAACAATTGAAATAAATTAGATGCCAGTGGATTACCATTCGTATACGGATTTACTGTACCAAGTTTCACTGCACTAGGATGGTTAAATTGCGAGAAACGTCCATGTGAATATTTATAATTCGCGTCGCCGCCATGTTGGATTTGTGATCACCAGGTTATTGCAAGTCCTATAGGTCAACTTAAGTCCATAGCCCCTATGAACATTAAAAAATTCAGTTTGATTGCTATAATAGATTCGTAGATATTCAGAGCCGTCTAAATATTTCGGATGGTCGCCATGTTGGATTGTTAAATGTATAGGCCATAGAGTCATGTACCATTAAAGGAAAATTATTGCGTAGGTTCATTATTCAAACTTTCACTTCGATCGCATGATTACGACACAAGAAATAAAAACTTAATTTTAAAATTCGTACAGCCGCCATCTTGAGGTTATGTAAACAATTGAACTAAATTAGATACCAGTGCATTACAATGTGTATAAATATTTCCTGTACCAGATTTCAGTGCGTTTGGAACATTAAATCGCGAGAAAGGTCTATTTAAAATGTTCAAATTCGCTTGGCCGCCATGTTCGTTTTGTAGTTAACCGGTTTTTGAAAGTCTTATAGATGGACTTCCAGTAGTGCCCTTTATCTCCGTACAAAATTTCAGGGAGATACCGCTAATAGTTTCAGAATGCCGGTGAAATATTTCGCACATCCGCCATATTGTGGTTATGTAAACAATTGAACAAAGTTAGATGTCGGTGCATTACAATGTGTATAAGCATATACTGTACCAAGTTTCATTGCATTTGGTTGGTTAAATCGCGAGAAACGTCTATTTAAATGTCGCAACCTCGCTTGGCCGCTATGTTGGTTTTGTAGTTACCAGGTTTTCAGAGGTCACATAAGTGAACTTATAGTAGTTCCCTTTATCACCATACAAAATGTCAGAGTAATATCGGTAATAGTTTCGGAGATATTGAATGCTGGAGAAATATTTCGCACAGCCGCCATGTTGGATTGGTGAGTCGTAACATAATTTGAAGGGCACGGTCGGGGTCGCCCGGAATAGTGCTATGAACTTACCGAGTTTCATTGAAATCGCTCCAGCTGTTTAGATTTTATTAGGGGGGGACACACACACACGCACGCACACACGGACAAAAGGTGATCTCATAAGCCTATTTTTTCAAAATTGAAAATAGGCTAAAAATCCAAACCTACATGAACTAACGTAAATTGGAACGACAAAAATGATGATGGTATTGGATTTTATGTAGGTCTATTGGTTGCTTCACAAATAACCTTCAAACTCGAGTGCACATAATACTTTGGTCGACAGTAGTATGGTACCACATGTACATAGTAATAATAATAATAACAATAATAATAATAATAATAATAATAATAATAATAATAATAAGTATAATAATAATAGCTGGTCTTGTGGTGTTGGGGTAGTGCGCCTGCCACTCACCCGGAGGCCCCGGTTCAATTCCCGGCTCCGTCAGAAGTTTAGAAACTGACGCGAGGGCTGGAACGGGGCGCACTCAGCCTCGTGAGGACAATTGAGTAGCTGTCTGACAGAGAGGCAGCGCCCCGATCACGAAAACCAAGATTAACGGCCGAAGGGACCCGATGCGCTAATCCCGCGTCACCACAATATCTGCAGGCCAAATGCCTGGGCAGCGGTCGCTTGGTAGGCCTATGCCCTTCACGGGCTGTAGTGCCATTGGTTATTTGTTGTTGTTGTTTGAGTCAGTCTTTTGACTGGTTTGATGCAGCTCTCCATGCCTCCCTGTCCTGAGCTAATCGTTTCATCTCTACATAGCTACCACACCCTACATCCGAGGCAATCTGTTTAACATATTCTAACCTTGGTCTACCCCTACAGTTCTTGTCCTCGACCCTTCCTTCCATAACTAAGCTTGCTATTCCTGGGTGTCTTAGTATGTGTCCTACCAACCTATCTCTTCTCTTCATTAGCAGTCGCCAGAAACATCTCTCCTCTCCCACTCGCCTTAATACCTCTTCGTTTGTAACCCTATCTACCCATCTGACCTTCATCATTCTCCTGTAACACCACATTTCAAATGCCTCAATTCTCCTCTTTTCTGCTGCACCAATAGTCCAAGTTTCACTTCCATAGAGCGCCACGCTCCAGACAAAGGCTTTCAAAAATGACTTCCTAATACCTAAATCTATATTCGGTGTCAACAGATTCCTTTTTTGTAGAAAGGCTTTCCTTGCCTGAGCCAACCTACTTTTTATATCCTCTTTGCTTCGTCCATCACTGGTTATTCTGCTTCCTAAGTAACAGAAGTCTCCTACTTCCTTCAGCTTTTCACCAGCCAATTTGATCTCCATAGAGGTTTCTGATTTATTTCGGCTGCATTCCAGTATTTTTGTTTTACATTTATTAATTTTCATCATGAAGTCCTTCCGTAAGACGGAATCCATACCATTCAAAAACTCATTCAAATCCTCAGGCTTGTCTGCCAAGATGACGATGTCATCAGCAAATCTCAGAGTTGAAATTATTTCTCCTTGAATCTTCACTCCCACTTTAAATTTTTCTCCAATTTCCTTCATTGCTTGTTCAATGTAAAGATTGAAAAGCATGGGTGATAAGTTGCAGCCTTGCCTTACACCTTTCATAATACCAGCTTCTCTCTCATACCCTTGGTTATTTATTATTTTTAATAATAATAATAACAACATTAAAGCAAATATAGCGAGTTGGTTGGCCTTATCAAAAGGCAATGGCATTTAGAACGGGTAATGACCATACCTACAGATCATTATCTCAAATACGGGCGTGATCCCAAATACCTTGCTCCAAGACCTTAAAGAACTAGTTCTGGATACTCAAATGGGCAAACTAATGCAGAAGGCAGTAGTTCTCTCAACAACGCGAATCGTCTGGAAATGCATGTGTAGCGATTTCGACTTTCCAGCTTAGAAGTGGCTGTTTCAGTAGCAAGACTTTGGTTCCCTGAAGCCCGTATAGTTATGTTGTGATGTACCAGCAATGTGTTATATGTACTGTATAAAACAATAATAATAATAATTAAATGAATTATGATCTGAGCTCAGGTATTAGAGTGCTATCTTTCTCGAGGGTGCGATCTAATCTGAGTCATGTAATACATGAAGGTGAACAAATACGACAGCCTTATTCCGATGGATGTAATGGCACGTACATGAAATTCTGTGAACACAACATTCCGGAATCTCGACATCTCCGCCAAAAATAAAAATAGTGTGTCCAACAACAACATATTATTATTATTATTATAATAATAATAATAATTATTATTATTATTGTTATTATACACATTATAAGAGATTATATCTTAACTGAATGTTATTTATTTTTAAGTAGGGTTCCAATTGTTTAGGACGTTCAGAAAATAAATATTTTTGGTAAGAATGATGATGGAAGAGACTTGAAAGCTTGTTGTGATGGTTGTTGTTAATTCATTTTTGGGGCTTGGGACATTTGTTTATCAGCCTCGTGTAGTTGGGTGAGTGTTGGATTTGCCTGATAAACTGTGTTTCTGTGGTATCTTTATGTGTAGCTGTAGTTATTAGGCTCGTGAATGAGGTTGGTGCTCCGGGACTCCAAGTACCATACTATCCCGGCATATGCATGGAAAGCGCGTGGAAGAATCCAGGGAAATCCAAACTCAGGATAGCCACTGTCGGTGCTGAGTTTGGACCCCCAATCACCGGACTTGCTGCGATCGTGGTGTACGATTAAATGCGCATGCCTACACCACGGGGGTAGGAAAGAAAGCAGCCGTGGTCTTATGAAGGGACATTCCAACTTTGGGCTCGTGCGATGCCACGGGAAATCATCTTGTGGCTGCAGATGGTGGGAAGTAAGGAAGCTTGTGGTTTTACATGACCGTAACTTTCGTGATCATGAGCTACTGGACCTCCTTTTTATATGGAAACCGAACCACAGGATATGGCATTTCACTTCGAAAATCTCACATGCATTGATCGGGAATCAAACCCGGTCCACCGTGGTGAGAGGCCAACAGCTGAACCACTGCGCCATCACGCCCCGACTTGCATATCGGCCAGTGATTGTAAGCTGCCTCAATACTAGCACCCCATGCAGATGATGATGATAATGATAATAATAGTATAATAATAATAATAATAATAATAATAATAATAATAATAATCATCATTGGAGTCAGCATGTGTAGCTCTGGTGGTAGAGTGCTAAAAATAAAAGTCTGGCAACTCGACATACCAAAAAAAAAAAAAAAAAACACACATAAAGGAACTAAGATTGGTTCCATAGTTTAGGGGCTGCGACAACGTGGTCAGGTAGCCCAGTATTAAAGAAGCTAGTGTGTCTAAATTTCTATTATTACTATTAGGCTATTAGTACAGTACTAGTAGCCTAGTATAATAATACCGGTAGTAGTATTATTAAAATTTTGTTACAGTTGTTGCACTGTCGTCACACAAAGACAGACCAACAGTTTCTTTAGGATTTCTATTTTCTATGCATAGGCCATGAGGATGGCAAACCCCTAAACAGATTCACCATCACTAGTCATGTAGCCACTCCCCATGAAGGTGTGAAACAGCTGTTCATAGGCTCGGTTTGTGTATTTCAATGTCATTGGCTGACAAGACGAGGAGGTCACTCAACTTCAGACTCTTGTTAGCATTCCTTAGCGTTGGAGGGGAGGGCGACGGTGAGAAGTCAGCTGTTCTGCTGAGGGGAACGAAGTGTAAGCCCGTTTCCAAGACATTGATCGACGATTTTTGTGATTTAATTTCACCTACACTAATTAAGATCCGACTGAATATATTTGCTTAGAATACCATCTTCTATCATCAGTGTAACGGACTTCCATCATATCAAATACACCCTGTATATATAGCCTATATATATATAATTGTTGCTAATTCGTTTTAGGTGTTTGGGGCATCTTGATCCAGCACCGTGTACTTGAGTGTGTTACCTGATAACCTGTGGCGACTATAGTAATGTATCGGGAATGCGGTTGGTGCCGTTTATTCCTCCATTCGCCTGGAGGGAGTGTGGAAGCCGCTTCGAACCTCCGATCCCCCACGCGGTATGCCACGGGGAGTAATATAATATAATATAATATAATATAATATAATATAATATAATATAATATAATATAATATTCTTGGCAATATATTGTTATAACATTTTGTATACTCGTGAAAAAGTATAGTCTATAATTTGTTGTAATGTTCGCGATCTGTGGTTCAATATCTGTAGCATGGGGTCCAAATACAACAAATATATCAGAAAACAGTAAACACGCACTGGTACTGGTAGGCGGACCGCGCATGCGTACTGCAAGACCCCTCGCACCCCGTCGCAGCGTGCTCAACTGCCATCTCCTGCCGCGATGACAGTTTTTTTTAGTATGAGTGTTGTGACAAGGCATCGTGCCGTCGAGATGCATTTCGAAAGAACCAAAGGGCAATCAGTTGATCAGTCTACTTACCTTGGATCAGTCGCCATACAGCAAGTAGTGTGAGAATACATCAGTGCATTGTGATCACAAGGAGTTGAAGGCAAGATAGCACTTGGCATCATCCTGGAAGGTAAGTTACTGTATCTCATGTTTTACTTCATAACCAGGGTTTGGTGTAAGATATTTTGATCATCAGCAAAGAAGGTGTGTAAAGTGTCTCCTGATCGATTCCCTTTAGCCCTACTACTCTTCACTGGATTTTCCTCTACAAAGGGTTTCTTGCTTTGGGTGTGGCGAGCGATAAGCACGGTGATGAATGGTGCTGAACGTGTGACTCCGCACAAAATAGAACATAGGCCTACACATTGTGGTGTTTGAAGCCATATTTTCAGTGTTGCCTTAGTAAACAAGAGTTTAGTGCTTTTCAGTCGGTCAACACGAATGTTACATTCGTGTTGACCGACTGAAAAGCACTAAACTCTTATAGGCCTACACACTTAAGATGTTACACGGCAATTACGTCTAAACCATTAAAGATATCGGTATTCTGTTTTCACTTTTGTGAATGGTGCTAAGGGGCTCATAAACTAACTTATACTGTTTTTTCTTTTTATTTTGAATAGCTGAGATATTGTTTTTTTTTAATGCAACTATACTAATTTCTGCATACAGGGTAACAGATATCACTGAGACAAATTCAACGGTGTGGACCGATTTGAACATTCGGCTGACTGGCCAATCTCTTCTTCTCCTCCCAGAATTTCTTCATGTTTTCGCCGAGTCTCCTCCTTCTTTCTTCAGACCAGATGACCTTGGTTTTTGAGCTAGGTTTTACCTGAAACACTTTATTAACCTTCCTATGAAACAATGATTTGTTGAGAATATCTTCTTGAGTATATTATTACTGTTCATTAGGATGATGTTGATACATTAAAAAAATAAGGGCCTATCTTTATTAGTTTTCTTATAAATGGTAGGCAAAGTAGTGAAAAATGTTAGAAAAATGAAGTTGAAGTTTTTAATTACATTTTGTTACCTCTGACAATTCTTAGAACATTCTTGGTCCCTACCGTAACTTGCATCATTTCGTCCATCACTGGTGATTTTGCTTCTCCTACTTCCTTTAGATTTTAATTAATTAATTAATAAAATAAAATAAAATTAATAAATAAATAAATAAAATAAATAAAAATAAATAAATAAAGGCCTCAGCCGTCGCCACTAAGAACGAACATCCCAATTATTAATAATTGGGGCAGATGACCTCGCTGTTCGGCTCCTTAAACAATATTTCTTCAATAGGTCAGTGAAAAATCACAGTTGGTTGGTTCCTCAGTTTAGGGGCTGCGTAGCCCCGTGTACTTTGGGTGTGTGTAGAATCTGTCTCATAACCGGTGTTAATTGTGATGGCTGTATTAGTGTGTGTTATCTGTTTTTAAATCAAGTAAGGACTGCAGACATTCGATTTTCAAGTAGTTCCAACTTTTGTTACCAAACGCCACCATCAACGACCAACTAGTCCTGAACTTGGTTACTAGATGCCACTGCAGTCGGCTCCTGGCGATGAACGTTGGAACCTAAGAGCGTCAGCCAAATCTAACCTATAATTTAGCTTCACACAAGTTTAATTAGTGGAAGGTTCTTTATCATGCCATAAATCTATGACATGGCACCGCAGGCTTTACTTCCCCTCCGAAGGAAGGCATACTGAGGGATTTTTAACGCTCTTAAAAATCCGACAACTTCGGCCGGGTTTGATCTCGCGACCTTGGGCATAGAAGCTCAGCATGCTATCCTCTACGCCACCAAAGCCGCCAAAATCACAGTGATTATAATATTATGACGATGTTCAGTAACCACTAGTAACATAAACAATACAGGAAGTTGTCATTGTTACCAACACAAAGCCTGCGCTCAACAGAGCAGACAAGAAGTGAGTTCAGAAATCTATCTATAATAGTTCAGAAGTTATACGCACAAACATACATATCTTCAAAAGTGGGCGTTGTCATTCATGGTGCAGCATTAGTTATTTATATTTATAAAATGACAATCCCTATATCCCTATATCCCTATATACAGTGTGGTCCACCCGCCCCTTATTATTTAGTTTTATGAAACCCAACTAACATCGCATTTCTCCCGATGGTCGATATTGCTCTGCGTTCTGACTGTGTGACAGCATTATAATTGGGTCATGGGTCTAGCAAAGAAAAACCGACCTTAAACTTTTCCCCGCCAAATACTATGGCCCATTCTACTAACATATGACTTACTGCTCCTTGAAATAACACACATACACGTAATACGATCGAATTAATAGCTTACGCCACGTGATCTGCAATAGTAGAAAGTTAAATCAACACCATAAACCGTGATTGAAGACTTTGAGATGGACTTAAACGTTTGAGGTGGGACGGCTACAGTAACTAAAGCACGTTTGGCGTGCGGCATCTACCATGTGTTCGTGGCTGAGAGGGTTAAAGCCTGACCGTACGTGGTGGGCGCGAGCAGGTAGAGTGCTGCTTCGAATTCAGTTGTAGGCATACTTTTTTGAACGAAAGCCCACATTCCATTTTAGTCGGGATGTAACTACATTGCCACAGTTATTGCCTTACGACGTATTTTTGTGAAGAATACGTTGACTTTTGCTGATTTATTTACGAGAATACGATCAAATTGGTACGATATGCCACGTGACCTGTAATGGCAGAAAATAAAAAAAACTGGCATGAATATTAACATAACATATCGAAGTGTCGCTTCGGAGGTCCGGGTTCGTTTCCCAGCTCTGCCAAGAAATGTAATACTTGTCTGAGGGCTGAAATTGGGTACACGTAGCCTCGTGAAGAAAATATGAGAAGAAGTGGGTTCGATTCCCACCTCAGCCACCCTGGAAATGGTTTTCCGTGGTTTCCCACTTCTAATCCGACCAAATTCCGGGACGGATTCTATCTTAAGGCCAAGGCCGCCTCCTTCCCAATCCTTAATTGCAAATACACACATCATTATAAGCCCGCAATAACTCAGGTTATCAGACAAATTCTACACACATACCCAAGTAAACGTGGCTAAATGACCGCGATGCTCTAGCCCCTCAAATGAAACAAAACAACAACATATCGAAGGATATTCTGATCGCCAGTGCTTGCATCGAAGTACACGTATTTCTTAGAATTTCCCATGGTATTATTAGCACTCTTTCGATTTTTGCAAAAAATGAAAGTAGACTTATGAGATCTACACAGGGCCAAAAATTCTGTGTGTGTGTGTGTGTGTGTGTGTGTGTGTGTGAGACTGTGTGTCTGTGTGTGTGGGTGTGAGTGTGTGTACTCTGAATGTCTGCCCCCCCCCCCCTCGGTGAAACTGAATTGAACGAAAATTGGTACAGAGGTAGAACTAGCAAAGGGCACCTCAGTGTCATGTTTTATATCGCCGCCATCTTGACGGAAACGTAATGGCGGCCACCTAAATATTCAAATCTTAAATCAAATTACGAATAAACAAATGATCCGATCTCTACCAAATTTTGCAACAACATATATTTATATGGCGAGAATCTTTTGACTAAACTACAAGGTAATCAGCCCAATAGTTTGCATATGGCGGCCATGTATGTGTGCAAATCGATTCCCGCTATCAATTCAAACACGGTGAAACCGAATTGAACGATATTCGGTACAGAGGAAGCACTAGCAAAGGACACCTCAGTGTCATGTTTTATATCGCCGAAATCTTCACGAAAACATAATGGCGGCCTCCCAAATGTTAAAAGCTTAAATTAATTACGACCAACCTAATAATATGATCTCTACCAAATTTTGCAACAACATACCTTTATGTGGGAAGCATATTTTGACCAAACTGCAAGATCATCAGCCCAACAGTTTGCATATGGCGGCCATGTATGTGTGCAAATCGATTCCCCCTATCAATTCAAACACGGTGAAACCGAATTGAACGAAATTTGGTACAGAGGTAGCACTAGCGTAGAACACCTCAGTGTCATGTTATATCGCCACCATCTTGACGTGAACGTAATGGTGGCCACCCAAATGTTCAAAGCTTAAATCAAATTACGACTAACCTAATCATCCGATCTCTACCAAATTTTGCAACAACATATACTTATATAGCGAGCGTCGTTTCACTAAACTACAAGGTCATCATCCCATTAGTTTGCAGATGGCGGCCATGTATGTGTGCAAATTGATTCCCCCTGTCAATTCAAACACGGTGAAACGGAATTGAACGGAATTTGGTACAGAGGTAGCACTAGCAAAGGGCACTCCAGTGTCATATTTTATATCGCCGCCATCTTGCCGAAAACGTAATGGTGGCCAGCCTAATGTTAAACGCTTGAATCAAATTACGACCAACCTAATAATCTGATCTCTGCCAAATTTTGCAACAACATACCTTTATGTATAGAGAATCTTTTGACCACACTACCAGGTCATCAGGCCAATAATGTGCGGATGGCGGTCATGTATGTGAGCAAATCGATTCCCCCTATCTTTTCAAACACGGTGAAACCGAATGGAACGAAGTTTGGTACAGAGGTATCACTAGCAAAGGCCACCTCAGTGTCATGTTTTATATCGCCACCATCTTGACCGAAACAGAATGGCGGCCACCCAAATGTTAAAAGCTTAAATAAATTACGACCAACGTAATCATTTGATCTCTACCAAATTTTTCAACAACATACCTTTTTGTGGGAAGCATCTTTTGACTGAACTACAAGGTCATCAGCCCAATAGTTTGCAGATAGCGGCCATGTATGTGTGGAAATCGATTCCCCATATCAATTCACACACGGTGAAACAGAATTGAATGACATTTTTTACAGAGGTAGCAATAGCACGTTGTATTTCAAGAAGCTACTACAACCAACATTCAATTTTACTCCTTGAAAAGGACAAAGAGTTATAACAATACCCATGCATTTAGGAGGAAGTAGGCTATAAGTTCTTTACCGAACATCCTGTTTTGTTATTAAATTTTAACAAAAAGTCTTAGCATATCTTTAGGCCCGTATCACACGACACTCGCTGGCAAGGAAGCTGCTGTGTTCGCTGGTACAAAATCCTGTATGATTCTGTTCTCTTCGTCAGTACACCTGCTTGTATGGCCGAAGTGTATCACACGCTAGCATTTTGTACGCTAAGTTTTATGAAATAAAACCGAAGGGCTGTCGTTTGAGGGCATTATTTGCAGTTCATTCGCCTTATTAACGCAAAGCGGTCGCGAAACTTGCTTTAAGTAAATTAGAAAACATGTTCGGTACTAATGAATGCAGTCCAATCAATATTTAAGATCTAACTGTAATAATTGAATATTTTACCATACGCGTTAATAAGAAGCGCAACAAAAACCTCCAGTTCGTGTTGGAAATGTGTGCAAGTGGTATTGCGCCCGCTCGCTCTTTCGAAGATCACGGGTTCAAGACTATCCAACGGCAGATTTTTTAAATTCTTTTTAACTATTTTATTATACCCTCCCTACCTCGTACAGCACGATTTCAACTTAGTTTTGTTCACATTATCTACGAAGAAGATAGGGAAATTTATTTTATTGTCTCATTTAAATGGCTATTTTCCCTAAATACTGTTCAAAACCATCGATGGACAGTATTCGTTATAATTATTAATTTTTTAGTCGATTTTACCTTCCAGGTTAGGTTTTCCCACGGTCTCAGCGAGGGATACCATCATTACCGCCTCTACGGGCAGTGTCCTGGAGCTTGAAACATCTCGTCTGGGGGATACAACTGGGGAGATGTGATCAGCACCACGCCCAGGCGGTCTCACCTGCAAAGGTCTGGCTGCGTGGCTCAGGGGTAACGTTCTCGCTTGCTGAGCCCAAGGTTGCAGGTTCAAAACCTGGCGCAGTCAGCTGGCATTTGAGGGTGCGCAAATGCGAGGGAGCCGTGTCAGTACATTTACTGGCACGTTAAAGATCCCCTTCGGGGCAAAATTCCGGCACCCCGGCGTCTCTAAAAGCCATGGTAGTTAAAAGGGACGTAAAACCAATAACATTATTATTATTATTATTATTATCACCTGCAAAGCGAACAGGATCCTCTTGAGGGATGGGAAGATCGGGAGGGATAGGCAAGGAAGAGGGAAGGAGGCGGCCGTGGTCGTGGTAGGTAACATCCCAGCATTTGCCCGAAGGCGAAGTGGGAATCCTCGGAAAACCACTTTGAGGATGGCTGAGGTGGGAATCGAAACCCCTGTACTCATTTGGACCATTCGAGGCTGAGTAGACCCCGTCCCAGTCCTCGTACCACTTGTCAAATTTCGTGGCAGAGCCGGGAATCGAACCCAGGACGTCCGGGGTGGCAGCTAATCACGCTGACCACTACGTAACGGAGGCGACTCTATTCGTGATAATTAGAATTTTAATAGTTCAATATTTATCCCAAAATAATAATATGGCACGTTCTGTAATTACTGCCTTGCTGCGAGGCTCAGCGGTAACGTTCTCGCTTGCTGTGCCCAAGGTTGCAGGTTCATATCCTGCCACAGTCAGCTGGCTTTTGAGGGTGCGCAAATACGAGGGAGCCGTGTCAGTAGATTTACTGGCACGTTGAAGATCCCCTTCGGAGCAAAATTCCGGCACATCTGCGTATCTAAAAGCCAGAGCAGTTAAATGGGACGTAAAACCAATAATGTTATAATTATCTGTATTTACTGTATGTTTGGAGCAGATGACCTCGTAGTTCCGCCCCTTAAAACCTCACTAACTAACTAACTATTACTGTAAGAGTATAGCAAGCGCTTTTCGCACAGACGCCGTTGAAAGAAATTATAGTTTCGCTCTGATGTAATTATTCGTGAAATAACAAATCTATTTTTTACGTAGGTCGTCTGAGTGAGTCGGAGTTTTCCTTTAAACAAAGGTGGTCAAAATTTCGAACACTTGCTACCTTGAATTTACAAGACACCATGCTTTCGTTCTACAGATCATTATGTCGTCGTCCAATCTGGCTGCGTACCATAGGATAAGTACGGTCCTTTTGAGGACCAAATAAAAAATCACTCGTTGGAACAGATAGATATGCGTCCATAATACATCCACAATAAACGACATTAAGAAAAAAAAATGTGCTAGAACAAGGTTCGAACCTACTACAATGCGACTTCCTTGACGCTACCTCAGCAATTCTTGATTTAGCCACCATAGCTACCGAGACTCATGGTATCTTGCTGGCACGTATTGAATCTATTCGTTGACACTTCCTGTCTAAACGTAGGAAGGTGTTATTCGGAGCTCGGATCGTTTCAATCATGCATTTTATATTTGAGGTCATTGAAAGAACACTGCCACTATTGATTTCTAATATATTCGCGAGGATGTACTCAACGGTAAAGTTATACAATGGACGTAAAGGAGCAGGGTGTAATGTTTTCAGGATGACTGTGATATACGCGTTAGTTGGGTTGCCTTCCTCCAAAAAAAATAAGGGGCTGGTGGACCACACTGTATATTATAAATGTGAAAATCTGTGTGTCCGTGTGTGTGTTAGTTTGTTACCTCTTGACACTAAAACGGCTGGACGTATTTGGATGAAATTTGAAATGGAGACAGCTTATACCCTAGGATAACATATAGGCTGCCTTTCATCCGGAAATAAATCATTGTTCCCGTCGAACGGGCAACATAACTGAAAAGTCACCAAAAATACTCAGCCGGGACAAAATATCGAAGTTGTCGCATATGGACCGGACAAAGCTCATTTTACGCCCCTCGATGCGAGAAACAATACTCGGTAGGTCCCTATGGGACACCGAAAACCACATTTTAAGGCCCTAAAACCAACAGTTTCAAAGATATTCGCATAAAACTATCTTCACCCTGGTAAACTGATGAACTAATGGCAAGTCCGTTTCCATGGCAACTGAACCTCAAGGTATGACATCCGATTTTCTATATATCCCTGTAGGAGGCAGTGCCAATCCATTTATTATCTTTTTCAAGAGATATATAAACACAAGAACAGGGTAGCGTGCCTGCCTCCCATCCGGAGGCCCCGGGTTCGATTCCCGGCCCCGTCAGAGATTTTAGACACTGGCGTGAGGGCTGCAACGGAGTGCACTCAGCTTCGTGAGGACAATTGAGTAGCTGTCTGATAAAGAGGCAGCGCCCCGGTCACGAAGAACAAGATAAACCGCCAAGCGAACACGATGCACTGACCACGCGTCACCACAATATCTGCAGGTCAAATGGCTGGGAAACGGTCGAATGACAGGCCTAGGCCCTTCGTGGCCTGTAGTGCCAGGGGTAAAACAAATAGGGATAGCGCCTTCTAATACCACTTTTAAATTTTAAACACTACACTAGCGGCTATTCAATAAAGTTACCGATATACCTGCGTTCAATTTCATAAACACTGGGCTTACAAATCCCGTATAGTTAAGTACAAATATCAGTCTGGTCGTTATTTCAGTAGCAACGAAGCTCTGTGGCGGCTATTGCCGTTTCCGTAACACTTAAGGCATCTCGCCGTCACATACCTCAATGTGCACTTACAAAATTGTGAACCATTCTATTTACTGAAAAGAATTTCTACGTGCGTGTATCCACTCTGGCAAAAACCACACTCACCACCTTTTCCAAAATGTACACAAGACATGATTTTTAAAGCACTCTTCTGTATGTTGAGGTACAGAGATATACCACATGGAAAGATACAATAAAATGTTGGCAAATCTGAATTCAAGGAACTGCTGTCCAGAATAGGCTTTCGGTGCAGGTTATGCGGCCCATGTTCGTAACATGGAATGTTATCCTTGGACAATGCATCTACACCATGTGCGAGGACAACGCATTTCAAAGATCTCTAATACCACAATAATCAGGAAATTGGAGAAAAATTTAAAGGGAGAGCGAAGATTCAAGGATAAATAATTTCATCTTTGAGATTTGCTGATGACATCGTCGTCTTGGCCGATACGCCAGAGGATTTGAACGAGTTTTTGAATGGTATGGACTCAGTCTTGAGGAATGAATTCATGATGAAAATCAATAAATGTAAAACAAAATTATTGGAATGCAGCCGAAATAAATCAGAAACCTCTATGGACCTCAAATTGGCTGGTGAAACGCTACAGGAAGTAGGATACTTCTGTTACTTAGGAAGCAAAATATCCAGTGATGGACGAAGCAAAGAGGATATAAAAAGCAGGTTGGCTCAGGCAAGGAAAGCATTTCTACAGAAAAGGAATCTGTTGACATCGAATATACATTTAGGTATTAGGAAGTCATTTTTGAAAGCTTTTGTCTGGAACGTGACATTATAAGGAAGTTAAACTTGGACTAATGGTGCAGCAGAAAAGAGGAGAATTGAAGCGTTTGAAATGTGGTGTTACAGGAGAATGATGAAGATCAGATGGGTAGATAGGGTAACAAATGAAGAGGTATTAAGACGAGTGGGAGAGGAGAGTTGTTTCTGGCGACTGCTAATGAAGGGAAGATAAGGTTGGTAGGATACATAAATAAGACACCCAGGAATAGCAAGCTTAGTTATGGAAGGGAGGGTCGAGGAAAAGAACTGTAGGCATAGACCAGGGTTAAACAGATTGCCTCGGATGTAGGGTGTGGTTGCTGTGTAGAGATGAAACGATTAGCTCAGGAGAGGGGGAATGGTGGGCTGCATCAAACCAGTAAAAAAATGAAGAATCAAGCAACAACAACAACAATGAGGAATTTTAATTATTTAGAGAGGCATGTGAGGCAAAAGGGTTTTTGGAGAATTTCAATCCCTGGGACGTAACACTGGAAGAGACTGCATAATGTACGAGTACATCAGCGGCCAAGGTGAGATATATTTTACTATAGGTCTATTAATAGCGACATGTTGATGTTCAAATCATCAAAAGTGTGGCAAAATTACACCCAGAATAGCTTAAGGAAAAATACTTTTATTTCCCCATATTCCGATAGATTTGCCATTCCAGTGTGCAAGAGTGCAGTTCCCTCTTCAAACTATATTCGCAATTTATATTAACAAAGCGCAATGACACACACTTAACAGCAGCAGGTGTACATTTAGACAAAACCTTTTTTCCCTTGGGCAACTGTATGTGGCGTGCTCGCGAGTATCCGGACAACAAAATCGTTATGTCTCAGCAGAAGATGGCAAAACCAAAAACGTAATTTTAAAATGTGTTCATATAATGTAACATCGTACCCTTCAGATTTTGACAACTCTAAAACAATCCCACTTTTCAGCTCATATCAATATACTGTACTGTATGTATCAGAATTTTCAGAATTAGAATTGACCCATCTGTAGCCGCGATTGCTGTAATAGAATAGACCAATTAATGCATCGTCCCCATTGTCTTGATCGCGAGCGAAGCCGCGGGTACCTGCTAGTTTTTCATATTTTTTCGACTTTTTTTTACAAATTCCTGTTCTCTACATTGTAAATAACTAAAAACGAAAACATTTTTTTTTGCCCCTAGTCGGGTCTTTCTTACCTTAACCCTGAAACAACAATCGTACGTTGATACTAGTGCGTAACTACGTGGGGGTACCAGGGGGGTCAATTCCTCCCCCAGAGCCAAATAAAAATATTACATTTGTGTAAGTTTTTAATTTTGAATAAATCCGATCTTCAGATTGATGACTAATGATTGGAAGATGTAAGTTAAAGCGTTTCTCTTCACTCGTTTGGAATATGTATCGGTACCCTAACTTAACACTTACTGAATGAGCAGTTAGCTGGAGAGGAAGCAGTGAGGAGGGTGAGCCAAACATACACCACTTTTATCTGAGCTCATTCCCCTATAAAAGCAAACACTAGTTAGGCCACTGCTGACAATTTAGATCGTTGACAATCCTCGTCAATCCCTATATCCCTATTTACATATTATTATTGTGAAAGTGAGTGAGTGTGTTTGTTACCCCTTCACATTAAAACGGTTGGACGGATTTGGATGAAATTTGAAATGGAGATAGCTTATACCCTGGATTAACATATAGACTGCCCTTCATCTATATATTAAGCTCATTGTTCGTGGTTAGGCCCTTTGGCACAAATCTACACCGTTTCACCGGTCTAGACCAAATTTTACATACCCTCTGAAACCCGACAAGTAACACTGTCCTCTTCAAATTTCAATCAGCCCTCTCCTGTCCTTGCATTTAGGCCCTTGGCACAAATCTACACCGTCTCACTGATCTGAACCAAAATTTACGTTCTTACACTTCGGAACCCGACGAGTAACAATATCCACTTGAAATTTCGGACAACCCACTGCATTCCCCACATTTAAGCCCCTTGGCACAAATCTACAACGTTTCACCAATCTGAAGAAAATTTTACGTACTTACCCGGTAGAGATATTACACATGGAACGATACAATAACATATTGCCAAATCTGAGTTCAAGGAACTGTTGTTCAGAATTAGCCTGGTGTTAAATCTGCAGAAGCTTTCGGTACAGGTTACCATGGTTCGTAACATGGAATGTTTTCCTTTGACAATGCATGTACACCAAGTGCGAGGGCAACCTCTTTCAAAGATCTCTAAAAGCACAATAATCAGGAATTTTCAATATTTAGAGCGGTGTGTGAGGCAAAAGGGCTGCAAGTAGGGAATATATGGCGCAGGGGCGAATGCGCAAAATAGCCGCCACACGCAACCACTTACACTTACACTCTTAACCACAGCTTACCTAACCTAACCTAGCCTAACCTAAACTAAACTAACCTGACCTAACTTAACCTAACCTAACTTAACCTAACCCAACCTAACCAACTATACCTGACTTAACCTAACGTCTGCTAATCTCACCTAACCTAACCTAACTTAACCTAACCCAACCTAACCTAACCAAACCCAACTTAACCTAACCTAACTTAACCTAACCTAACTTAACCTCAACTTACCTAACCTAACCCAACCTAACCAACTAAACCTGACTTAACCTAACGTCTGCTAATCTCACCTAACCTAAGCTAGCCTAACTTAAGCTGAGCCAGAGGCTAATGCACACACCCAAATTACATGGGGGAAGAAGGGGGGTGGGGGTGAAGGAGGGGGGGGGGGGGCACACGCAACTATCCCTATGCTAGTCTTATAGAAAGTAAGGTAAAGCTATTGCCGTAGCTACTGTTCAAAATAACCGCTACTCTCAACGAGCTTTGAATTACTAACTCAGTTAAATTTCAAAAGGTAAAAGCTTTCGTTCATTTTTTCTTTTCCTAGGGTTATACGGTACCGGCACTAGGGCATAACCCTATAGGCAGAGTTAACACACACAAACACTTACAGAGGAATTATTCTCACGCCAAAGGTTTCTCAATTATAAGTACCAGGCCAGAGTTTACATGCGGTAGGGTGGCAACTTTCTTTACGACGTTTATCCTGCAGGTTTCCATTGAACATAACAAGGCTGGATACCTTATCCCAAAGCATATAGATAGTATATGGGTTATACTTATACCTTAGGCTACCTAGTTTCAGCTAACTAAGGATAATTTCTCAAGCTTGCTAGAGGTTAACGGTTGGATTGGGAGTGTGAGGTGGTTAGTAATTAAAAAGTACTAGCAGTGTCCATACAATATTTTTTATTGATTTAAATACATTTACAATATTTACACATACCGGTAATACATTTTTCTTTATTTTTCTTGTTATAAATTTTACAGTTGGTTTATTTCTTTCACATTTTTGTTTTCTATTCTTTTTATCCTTGAGTATTAATAAAAAAAAACTTGTTGCTTGGTCGGTGTTGTTTTCCTGTAGTGCTACCGTTTATCTCTTAAATTGTTCTGGTATATGTACTTGCTAGATGCAGGTAGAGTAATATAACTTAACCATTTATGTATGGTCAACAGTTAAGTAATGACCATAGGCATGCGTAGCTATACCATCAGAATCAATTACTCTTTTATCATTACGAGGACACAAAACAATTTTGTTTAGTTTTATGGATGTCCGTATGTTATGTTGTTTAGAAGCGATAATGTTCATTAGTATTCTTTTTACCTCGTTTTTCATGATACAATCCTAATAACCTTGAACACTTATACAATTTTTGACAACGCCTCTGCTAATGCCTTTAATATTTTTTTTATTTCTTATCCATTTATGTCTAAAGCATACATTTTAGCTCTAAGTCCAACAAATGCTTTAATAAAACGTCCACAAGCCTCGTCTTTAAATTTTCCCACAGTTTTCTTGTTTGATGTAGAGTAACATATGTGATTAGTAGGATAATCAGATGTGTCCGTATGTTCTAGAAAATTCAACTTGTCTTGATAAACATCCTGGGTGTTAACCAAATAAATACACGAGTCCGTATCCATATACATCAGTTTAAGATTTTCGATCCCATAGCAGGGTAGCAGTACATCATAGTGGTGGGAATACATCAGAGTTTTTGAAATATCCAGTATACACATTCCAATATATATAGGCTTATTGGATACAATGCTACGTTTAGCCATGTGGAAAGCAGCTAGGTTAGGACCATAAATTGTTCTGTCGATAAATGTTGGTTTAGCTATTAGCTTTTCAGCCATTTTACTGTCAGTTACAAGACGTATATCTATTCTTTTACGAATATTCTCCATTGTTTTTCCAAAAATTTCATTGTTAAATAATTTGTACAGATTTTTCTCAAAATAATTTTTGGTTTGTTTTCGAAGTTTGTTATTAAAATCAACGTATGCCTTTAGTCAAGGTCTCTGTTGAAACTTTAACACACAATGAATTTTTATCAATTTTAGTCTGATTTAGAGCCTGTTTAAGTGCCATATAATGAACAACGTATCGCCTTCGATTTCTAAGATGAGGAATTAAATTTTTGAGAGGCGAATCCTTTGGTTGTTTACACTCTGGTTGGAAAGGTAAGTCGTTGTGTAGATCTGAAGGTCAAATGGATAATCAACATCAACGTCTAGAATGTATACGGTCTTCCTTTAGCGTTTCTAGATCAACGGTATCTGGAGAAAGCCACTGAAATCCTCCGTAATGACTGCGGTGGCACATAGCCCACTCGTATTGGTTGTTGGCGTCATCATAGGTAATAAACTGTGACGGTTTCTCAGAATCAAATGTGTCCATATATTTATTGTTAGCTTCAGCATACCGATGAGAAATCTGACATATTCCTCCACGTATTCCAGACTCTATTAAAAGAATCTGATCGTAATCCTGTAGCAATTCCAGTTCATTCCAGTTTAGAGGAGCATTGCCTCGCAACTTAAACCAGGCGAAGTAAAGAAGTGCGCAGCATCCACTCGTTGTGTTTCTAGTGTTTTGTTTCTAAAAGTTTCAAAGCCGTCTGCGAGAAGGAGCACATCTGAAGTTAGGAAGGTTTTAATTTGGAACTGATTCCATACTTTTTCGGCATGTTCATAGTCTTTTTTTTACTAACATCTTGACTTAATTTGTTAAAGAATGCTTGCTTTGGAGGTAAACACTTTTCACTTAATTTTCCCCATGAATCAATGTAATCATAAGGAAATACACCTTTACGAGTCATAAGCATTGTATTCTCTTTTCCAAAGTACTTTTTTGTTTCAGGGTACGATGTTAAGTTTGTAACTAAGTTTTTCAAACTGCTCGGCATCAACCGAAACTTATCCACAAATCGAAGCTTAACATTTCCTACATATTTGGTGAATGAGATGTAATTTTCTTTGGAGTTAGCTATAACGTCCACTCTCTCTGTAGTATATCGCAACTGTTTTACAATGACATTTGCATCTTATCCACTCATATTATGTAGAAATACAGGAACAGGGTTACCTGTTTTACACCTCAAATTACAGTCATTATGAGCGCTTCCACGGTATACGCATGTAATATGACAATGATCTCTAACTTTCCAGTCCTCTTAGGTAAATGTTTTATGATACAAATAACAGGTTTCAGAAGATAGGAACTCTGCTTCTTGATCATGAGTTAAAGCCTTTAGGCCCTAAAACAAGTTATATATCCCTAGGACAAAGAATATTAGTAGAGAGGTGAGGCTGGTTCTGTTTCACCTGTAACCGTGACCATTAAGGTATGCAGTCGAAAAACCGGCCTCGACTCTCTACTAATATTTTTTTTCTCAAAAGCTTCCAGGGTGCGAACTTAAAATTGGCCTAAATCAATAAAATGAAAACGACCTTGTTTTATTCCCAACCTACTCTACCAGGAAGAATTTTACATGAAAGTAAGTTGCATTTGTTTTGATTTCTAATGGTCCACCTCGTGGCGTAGTGGCTAGCATTCTGGACTGTCAGTGCGGAGGTCCGAGTTCGATTCCCTGCTTTACAAAGAACACTGATTTTGGCCTGAGGGTTGGGGTTTACTCAGTCCTTGTGAGGCAGAACTCAGAAGAGGTGGGTCGATTCCCACCTCAGGCATCCTACAAACAGTCTTCCGTGGTTTTCCACTTTTACTCAAGGCAATTGTAGGCCTGGCCACAGCTGCCTTCTACCTACACACTATTGGGGCAGATGACCTCGCTGTTCCACCCCTTAAAACTCCAATAACACACACACAAATACACGGTGCTATGTGACCACGATGTCGCAGCTCCTAAAATATGCAACAACAACAACAACGACGACGATTACAAGACAAATCTAATTAAATCTCAACTACAGGCCACTTATTACAGTTCCTGTTTCGCTGGATCGAAATCGGACAGTAGATCGCCTAAAGACTCCAGCACAAAAGATCTACACCAGGTAGCTTAGTTCATACGATAACAATAATTTCTACTAAGCTAAGTTTCGATGTGGCAGTGGTTTTCACGGCTGGATGCCAGTGACGACGCTACATTCATCTTCATGCCTTACAGTTTTTGATGTGTAACAACTTTCCTCTCGGTGGTGGATATTTTTTGTGGGAGTGATTTTGGAAAATGGACGAAAATGTGTAACAGGAAACAATGAGCGCGCGCGGTGGTGGAGATTGGTACCATGACGTACTGTCGGCCAGCGCGCGGTGGCGGAGATTGGTACCACGACGTACTGTCGGCCAGCGCGCGGTGGCGGAGATTGGTACCACGACGTAGTGTCGGCCAACATAGTGTAGCTTCTCGGTTGCTGGATATTTTTTGTAGAAGTGATTTTGGAAAGGGGTCGGCAATGTGTAACAGAAAACCGGGGAACCGCGCGCTATTTGATTTGACCAATGAGCGCGCGCTGTGGCGAAGAGATGGCTGTGAGATGGTGCAACCCATTTTGCATGAGGTAACACCCCCTCTTTTCCTATAGCCCCCTTAATTAACCGAAGGACCCAAAACTAATAGGTCATCGGCTTTTTTATATCTCGCGAACCAATAATGCTATGGACTTGTATGAGGCGTTCTAGGACTCGGGGTGACGCCCCCTGTTTTCCTATAGCCCCCTTAATTTAACCAAAGAACCCAAAACTAAAGGGTCATCGGCTTTTTAATATTTCGCGAACCAATAATGCTAGGGACTTGTATGAGGTGTTGTACGACTAGGACGCCCCTTTTTTCACGATTTTGTGATTTGCAGAAATGGGTAAATCCTGAGGAGAATATATGCGAAATTTTCGACAAAAGAAACTTGAGAAAAACTAAAAACTAAAGGAGTAAATACAGAAGAAAAAAATTGACTTCGCATATATTTCATTTCAATTTCATAGTAGTGAACCCTTGCAAAGAAGCTTATGAGACTCAGTTTCGGGGGGTGTAACAGTCCATTTCGTAAGTTGTTGTTAAAGCGCTTCATTGACATGCAGGGTAACATATAACAAAATAACATGCAGGAAAAAGTGAAGCCAGGGTTATAACAAATGAATTTAATGACAGATCAGCTATTTACAAAATGAAATAAACAAACAAAACTCCCAAAATAACTCCCACTGAATAAAATTAACTTGCCAAAAATTAGGCCTAATCTCAGGAGAGATTATTAATCGGACCAAATGTCCCCAAAAATCTACAATGACAATGTATAACGTGTGTGGCTGTTCTACATGTTTAACGATGAGTACAATTGAATGCATGATTCGTCATCATCCGGATAAACTTTCAGAAGACGAATCCGCATTGCTTAGAGCTAGACAGACGCGGGGAACAACCATACACAACTTAAAACTAAACCGACACTTCCTATATTAAATAAACAACAAATAATTTACGCATGAAATTGGAATCAAGAACTGCCGTAGCAAAACGTTACTGCCTAAAATTAGGACTTCTCAAAAATCAACACAAGTAAGTTAACACGTGACCAACAAAAGAAAACACATATGACCGCCTGTCATTATTACAAGTAAAATACAACTACACCACACGGGTGTCACACAGAGAAACTAACATGAACTGAGTCATAGACAAATCACTAGGCTCAAAGCCAACATTTACATCATTAACACAATATTCCATCCATACGACATGCGATAATTCGTAACAAACGTGGCGAACTCCCCAATTAATTATGGTCCAAATAACCATCACAAAAGAACAGGTTTGCTAATGATAGCTTAATAGGGGCCAGTCGGTCAACAGGACTGCCTAACAAAATAAGTCACCAAGGCTAGACGGACGCTAAGTGGAAATCTGCACATCTGTCAACCCACGTGTCAATAACCTCGACCTCCCAAGGCACGGGATCGAGTCTCGAAGAAGCGTGCCCCAAAGCACAATATATACACATGTGTGTGTGTCAGAACAAAATATATCTCAGCATTTCCCCTAGGAAATCCAAGAATCAGCATTGGACAAGGTACAGTAGCCTCCTCGGAGCGCCCTGCCTTTCCATCAAAAATACAGCAACAACAATATGAGGGCGGTAGCACCATCTACCTCTCTTCGCGAAGAATCAAAACACCCACTTGACACAAGAACACACACAGAATCACACGTATGGGTTTGACAGAAACCTGAAATAAATGACATAAATATTTTTCCACCAGCTCGCGCTTCCGTTCTAGGCTGTGATTAACGAACCTGAAAAGGACTCAAAAAAAATCTAAAAAAATTAGAACTAAGGTGTTCTACAATTACATCTTAATTTGTTGCGCTCGGCAACCCTAATATGAGTAATAACCTGTTCAGCAAACATCTTACAAAAATTACCTCCCTTTCCTATCGAAAATATGAACTTTAATAAAGCACCACTTATCGAATGTAACGAGTTTCGCATCCGCATGGATAAAATCAGGTACACGCGCCGTGTACACTAAATATGACTCCAAAGAAAAATATACAACAAACAACTTTGGCCACGCGCCAACGTACATTTAAAAACAATAGTGTCGGTGCACAAAAAATCTAAACAAGAAAAAGAATAAATGAACTATTTACAAAGTTCCTCCGCCTTATCTAACTACATATTGAGTAAATCAATTTTTGTACATCACCGTATCAGCTTGCAGAACATATAACATCCGTCCCGGCTCATTTCCCTACGGGAAATTAGCCCTCCATCGTCGATGTCGTAGAAGCGATGCACATCAATCCGTCTCCTGACCAGACGTCGGACGTCTTGGCGTAGTTTCTTGGACAGAAATGTTCAATGTTAATAAAAATTGCCTGGCTATAATCGCTGTGAGTTACTACTTTCACTCACGATATGTCCTATGCGATTAATGATCGAAGACTTTCCCTAGCTTAGCATTCGCTTACACACGCACAATTATCACTTGAAAAATACAATACAAAATTTACATAAATTATACACTTCAAACACATCGTCACTGGCTTGAAAAACAAGTCTTAAACATGACTGTCTCGCAGTCCTTATCTCACTAGATATCTCTACTGCTCTACGCGAACCTTGCTCGCTTTGAGCACTAATTGGAATGTTAGTAAAGTCTTGCCCATAAAGAGCTGAAAATCGTGACGCAGACTGGCGTGAACCTTGCTCACCAGAGCTCAATAAAGTTGTCACTAGTATGATTATTAAGAGCGGTAAATCGCGACGCAGACTGGCGTGACCCTTGCTCACCAGAGCTCAAAACAGTTGTCTTCGAAACAGCTTCTCCTCGATCAATTTATTGGAAACTGACAGAATGAGGTGGAGTGGGGAGAATTAAGAAAAATATTCTAGAGTTTTCATCTCACAAACATGGGACTAGTATCAATCTTCATCATTTTATTCAAACGTCTCAGCGCACTTATGCGGAATTATTTCGGATCAGCGGTTCTTTAGATAAGCGTTTCCGCGCCTTTTTTTACAGGGTACGCCACCCATCGGGTGGTTTTGGCGTGGTCTCATCTGATTGGGTGATTCAATCCTAGGTCGTTTGAAACTCACTCGTGACCATCCCCTAATGACTCCAATTTTGGTGCGCGTTGTTACACAATTTGTCCTTGAACTCGGCTTACCCGGTCGTCTTCAAGAATAACTACCAAGCCTGCTTCTGTGGTAATCATTGCAACACACTAACTTGGCTCTCCCTTTGTCAATTTCCACATGTACTGCCTGGGCATCAGTAATAATAATAATAAATCATGAATACTTATTCATCGCAGATTAATAAGGGTTCATTTATCCTCAGCAAGGTTTTGAAATTCGAAGCAAGTGATTGATTTGGATTTTAAAAACAATATCCACAGTAGAAACAATAACATCTCTTAAGTACCTCACTCGACTGCTTGAGTGTACATTCCACTGACCCAATTAGTGTGCGCACGTCATGCCGGAATGTCATTCATACGTCTCGTCAGACCTCCCCTCCTTCTCACATGATTATCACTCCTGCCGGATCAGCTCTCTTGTTTACAAACAAAGCACGCTCTCCCCAGGTGCTACACGGCCACGTACATTTGAGTGTTGGCTCTCAAATAAAATTCTGCAATAATGATTCTGGACCCATAATCCTAATTATTCGTCAAATGGTTCTCTTCTGTAATACGGCTTGAGATTCGCGCTATTGAAGACAGATTTAGCGCCGGTGCTCAATTCTTCAAGTCTGTAAGCATTGTTACCCAAATTCTTAATGATGCGGAACGGGCCAATAAATTTTGGACAGAACTTTGCAAATACTTTGTTTTTAGGATCAGATATCGGTGGTCTTCAAACAAGCACTAGTTCCTGTTCCTGTAATTCACGGTGAAATTTCTTTCCTCGGTACCTCCTCAGTCTTCGGTCCGCTTGGTTCCTCATGTGCTCTCTTGTTCACTGAATTCGCAACTCATGCGCTAATAATGGATCCCTTGGGCATGGAATAACCTTGTCCCAAGATCACTCAGGCAACCTATTGTGGTGTACAACTAGTGGGACTTGACCCGTCGACTCGTGCTTAGTAGTGTTCATGCACATCTCAATATCTCCTACTTTGTCAACCCACTTATTATGATCATTAGGAATCATTACTCTGTAATACTTGGCAACACAGCGAATCGTTCTCTCGCTCGGATTCCCACAAGGATGGCGAATGCTCGACAAAACATGTTTTATCCCTAGGCTCTCTAGACCTTGCCTAAAAACATTGCTCGTAAAATAAGTACCATGGTCCGATAAAATGAATTCCGGCTTCCCAAGCATCGGAATGACTTTGTTCTGAATTCTGCTGAGGACTTGCTTTGATGTCGTCTTCTGGATTGGACATAATACTACCATCTTGGAAAACACATCGACACATACAAGAAGGTGTCGGCATCCTCGTTTTCCCTTAACCAGAGTGCCAAAACTGTCGATAGCGACCAGCTCGCATGGTTTTTAAGGTAATAATGGTTTTGGAGGTTGTTTCAAAATGAAGTTATTTGGTTTAGTGCGCTGACACGCGTCACAAGTTCTTATTACTTCCACAATGGTATATCGCATCTTAGGCCAAGTAAAAGTTTCCCCTATTGTCGCTTCTGTTTTGTCCGTGCCGATATGTGCTAGGCTCTCGTGGACATGCCACGTCAATCCTCTCTGTAATGATGCTGGAACTAGAATTCGCAGTTTGGTATGATCCTCATCCACGTACTTATGCAAAAGGTTATTCAAGTAGTGAAATTTCGCTTCCTTGGCACGGGCTTCTCGATATTCAGGTGAATCTGGTTGCAGTTCCTTCCTGTAAAACTTGATCATCATCATCATCCATGGGTCTTCTTCTTGTTCCTTCTGAATTTCCTTTAGTTTGTCCAAAAACTCACGAGCCTTAGGTGTTAGTGCTATATGGTGAACTTCCGCTGCTATCTCGTTCTCATCTTCAGGATTCCTGCTTAAAGCATCAGGTATGATGTTCATCCTTCCAGGGCAATGCTCTATTGTAATGTCGAACTGCTGTATGTAAATGGACCAACGCGTAACTCTCTCACTTGCCATCGTCGTCATGAATAGGAATGTCAGTGCATGGTGGTCAGTTCTGACAACAATGGAATAACCGAAAATCATCTTGCGCCATTGTTGAAGTGAATACAAAATCGCTAGGAACTCAAGCTCCGTCACAGTGTAGTTCCTCTCGTGCTTCCTCAATTTACGACTCGTAAATGCCAAATATGATCTTTTCTTGGGTTCATCAGCGTCCTCTTGGTACAGCATGGTACCAATCCCAATCAATGAAGCGTCTGCTTGAATTATAAATTTCTTCTCGAAGTCTGGATACCCTAGTTTCACACAATTCTCCAGTAAGTCTTTCGTAGCTCTAAAGGACCTGTCGCACTCCTCATTCCACGACCATCGATTTGATTTCTTTAGCATCTCTTGCATAGGTACTACTATTTCCGTGTATCCAGGACAATTATCCTTAAAAAAACTGTCACTCCCAAAAACGGTCTCACATGTTTTACTTTAGTTGCTGTGGGAAATTTCTTGATTGCATCAATTTTCGCCGGATTAGGCCTCACGCCTTCAACATCAATGATGTGACCCAAATACAGAATCTCGCTCTGGCAAAAGTGCGATTTCTTTAAATTAATTTTGAAATTCATGGTTCTCAAGTTATCCAGAAGTTTGTTTAGGTTTACCAAGTGTTCCTCCATTGTTTCTGATGCAATAAGTATGTCATAAAGATATCTCATAGTGAAGCTCTTGACCTCCTCAGTCAGATTCCTGTCTAGTGCTCTTATCAATGCACATCCAGCTCTTTTTACACCAAAAGGCATGCGAGACCAGATATAACTTTGGTTATCGAATAAAAACCCCGTCAATAGTTGGGATTTTTCCTCAAGTTCAAGATGGTGGAAACTATTTGTTAAGTCGACGCTAGAATAAATCTTCTTCCCACGGAAGCCCTTCAATACATCCTTGATCCTTGGTGCTTGGTCATGCTCAACTAGCAGTTTACTGTTCAAAACTCGTGCGTCTAGGCATAATCTAATTGATCCATTTGGCTTGGCCACAGCCAATATTGCGTTTAAGTACGGGGTTGCTGGCTTTCTTATCATGCCGGAATCTAATAAATTACTAATGATGTCCTTCACCTGAGCAAAATGTTTCTCTGGGATCGGGTACAATTTACTCTTAAATGGGGTCCAGTCGGTAACTTGCATGGCATACTGGAAATTTAAAACTTTTCCAGGGATGGTGTCGAAAGCTCCTTTATGATGTCTCAAAATTTCTTCTAATTTTCTTCTATCAGGTTCCCCTACTATTGCCTCCTTAAGCCGCTCCTGAAGTAAAATTTCAAATTTGGATCCGCTAATTTCTTCTTCCGCCAAATGTACCCAAAGTTCCTGCGAAATATCTCGACTGTCAATTTCAACCACTGCTGTCTGGCTTACTCGTTCCTCCGTCAAGTTCTTATCTCCGATCGCCTCATTAGTGCATTCCTCAATAACCCAAGTATTCGCCTCTCTAGTGGACTTTCTTCCATGCTCAAACCCACGTGATTCAACCCCTCAACTTGTTTGAAACTCACAGTATTATTATGTAAGTCAATTATAGCATGAAAATCACAGATAAAGTTGGCTCCCAAAATGACATTATAATTCATCTTCGGTATTACGATGAATGTTTGCGAAAATGTGTGGTTTAATATCTCCAGGTCTAAATATGCTTGGTGCTTGCAAACAATGGTCTTGTCAGGAATGACCCCTCTGACTTTCATTAATGGTACAGGCATAATTGGAACGGTTTGTTTACTTCCGATTTCTTTCAACAATACTTCCGTGACTAAGCTCACCTGGCTACCTGTGTCAATTAAGCACTTCACTCTAATACCTCCAATACGTGCATAAATAATCGGTAATTGTCTGATGACATTTTCTCGGTCCTTCACCACTTCCTCCAGGCAATCGTCCGGGAATGCTACCCACTCTTCTATGTTTGCAACAATCAACTCTTCCCACTCCCTGGTGTCCTCCGTTCTCAGGCTATCTGGTTTTGGTTCATTCGTGGTTTTTTTTTTTATCCTGGGACCCATTCGTTGAGTTCCGCCGGTTGTCATCGCGCCTCTCCTGCTGTCGTAATAAGCTTTCTGCCCCCGCTCCTTGGTGATTATCCGGGCTCTGCCTATTCGCCATCGCACGCCCCCACTTCTCTTTCTCCATCTCTTCGGCATTTAACTCATCCAAATACTTCTGTGATTCGGCGTACCGCTCATTCCAATCATTGCGATAGTCTCCCTGATTATCTTGGCGATAGTTCCTTGTATTGTTCCACCTGCCATCTCCGTTCCTTTGGTAAGGTCTACCCTGCCTTTGGTTTCCCCTCCAGTTGGTATACTCTCGCTGGTACGTCCACTGGTTATGCTGGTTCTGATTATTATGATTATAATTATCTCGGCGATTCTGGAAGTTCCTATTATTTTGATTGAATTGGTTTCGGCCATCGTACTCTTGCCGTCTTGGTGTAAATTGCGTTCCCGTAGATTGTGTTTTTGTTTGGTTACTCTGGTTGTGATTGGTTTGGTGTCCCTGAACCACTTCAGCTGTGTTTACACACTCCATGTTCCTTCTCCCTGTCTGCGGACTAACCAAACTCGTCTCATCTAGATGGCGGAGTAACTCTTCAGCCTGCACTGCGGTCTTAATATTACCAGCCACTAAAAACTGCTGAATATTCATTGGAAGCTGCTTACCAATGGTTAAAACCATGTTTTCCTCAGTAGGGGGGTCGTCAAAATCCCGGGATTTAACCAGCTGTTGGCTAAAGAATTCGGAAAATCTGTTGGGATGTGTGCTGTGATATTTCCTAGTGTATAAATCCATTCTCAACCCCTGCTGCAAAGAAGGACTCCAGAACTTTCTCAAGAACGCCTCTCTAAACTGTGCCATGTCGGTAAATGTGTATTTAAAACTCTGGAACCAAATTAAGCTTGGGCCCTCCAAAAACTTTTCCACAAGTCGCAACTGTTTTGCGGGACTGACATGTTGATCGTTAAAGTAGTCATCCAGCTGACGTAAAAATGCTTTGGGAGTGGATCCTGAGTTCTCCCTGAATTTATCGGGTTTGAAATCATTCCCCCTAATTACCTGTATCACTTGGGCAGGTGCCAAGCCGGGTTGTGGCGTTGACGTCTCCCCTCTGTAATGTTGGAACGTGTCGCTCGTTATCTTAGGACTTTGACCTCGGCTCGTATCCTCAGCCAGCTTCAAGTCCACCGGACTTCCAATGCTTCCCTGCTTGCCTACTGTGTTTTCTGCAGAGAATAAAGTTGCGTTTTCTAATGACCTTATTTCATTCTTAATTATGAGATCTGTGTGTTCTTGGAGTTTGGACTTCATGTTCTCCTCCAAAACCTGCACCCTAGATTTGTATTCACCTAGCCGCTTTAAAATCGTCAGCCTGTCTTCTTTAGTTTCGTTCGCCTGCTGCTCCCAATCTTTCCGGATCCTGTTCTTCAAACTGCTCATTTTTTCTTCGCTCCTTTCCTGATTCTTCTCTAGCTCCTCTCGTATTTCTTCTCGTATTACCTGCTGGGTTTTAATTAATCGGTATTCCAAGTTTTCACGCAAGTGCACACGTTCTTTCTCTGTTTTGATTTCGAGCTTATCGAGTTCCTTTATTACTTCGAGTACATTGCTATCGACTGAATTAATCTGTTCCTGTAATTTATCCTGTGTGTTTTTTATTCCAGCCGTGTTGTTTACGCATGCTGCCTCGATTTGTTTTAATTTATCGGCTACCATTTCATCGAATTGTATGAGTTTATTGTCGAATTTGGATTCCAAGTTCTTAATTTCTCCTAATTGTTTTGCGTTATTTTCCGCTACCTCATCTGCCAGTTTCTCTACTTCCCTAGTACTTTGGTTTATGTCATGGGTGATCTTTTCTAACTGCTCTGTTTGTACTGTTTGTGTTATTGCCTGTTCTGATAGTTTATGGTTCAATTCGTTTAATTGTTTATCGGTATTCTCCCACAACTCGTGTAACTGTTTATCAGTATCCAATTTCTGGACCTGAAATTGCGTAGTTATGTTACCGCTCATGTCTTGTAACTGTTTTTCACTGTGCTCCCGTTGAATTTCTAACTGTTCTTCCGTTTTCGCGGACATCTGCTCTAACTGTTCTTCCGTTTTCGCGGACAATTGCTCTAACTGTTCTTCCGTTTTCGCGGACATCTGCATATACATCTGCTCTAACAACCCTTTGATTTCTTCGACGCTAGCCATCGCACAATACACAAATATAACCAGAGAAAAACAGAGTCATGCGCCGGGATTTCAGTCATACACACGTACACTTGTCATGATATTTAAATATTACTGATTCTAATTTTTAAAAAAATTCAGTAATCAAAATTTACTGAATAATGACTCTTATTTCCAAACAACAAAATAACTCCCTTGTGATCTGCTTTTAAATTCCTAACCAACAGAATTTACGAACGACACCAATTAACCGAAGTTAATTAAATGTAAAATATAAGGCAACACCTTCCTGCTTTGACTGAGTTCAATAATATGCAAATTTTCTAATTTTATGCCGGGCGCCAGAACAAGTTAATAACAAATACAATATCAACTTCTAACCTTGTTCAATAATTCTAACTTTAGGAACTCAGTGATTTTACTAATGCACATGGCGGTACAACATCGCCTCAATTTACTGAATTTACTTTTGCCCGCTTGACCTGGCATCATTTCTCAACGAAATAAATATGAGATCAGCGAAGCAACAACAACAACAATCCCCACTTGGGCAGCCATTTTTGTTTTATGAACCCTTGCAAAGAAGCTTATGAGACTCAGTTTCGGGGGGTGTAACAGTCCATTTCGTAAGTTGTTGTTAAAGCGCTTCATTAACATGCAGGGTAACATATAACAAAATAACATGCAGGAAAAAGTGAAGCCAGGGTTATAACAAATGAATTTAATGACAGATCAGCTATTTACAAAATGAAATAAACAAACAAAACTCCCAAAATAACTCCCACTGAATAAAATTAACTTGCCAAAAACTAGGCCTAATCTCAGGAGAGATTATTAATCGGACCAAATGTCCCCAAAAATCTACAATGACAATGTATAACGTGTGTGGCTGTTCTACATGCTTAACGATGAGTACAATTGAATGCATGATTCGTCATCATCCGGATAAACTTTCAGAAGACGAATCCGCATTGCTTAGAGCTAGACAGACGCGGGGAACAACTATACACAACTTAAAACTAAACCGACACTTCCTATATTAAATAAACAACAAATAATTTCCGCATGAAATTGGAATCAAGAACTGCCGTAGCAAAACGTTACTGCCTAAAATTAGGACTTCTCAAAAATCAACACAAGTAAGTTAACACGTGACCAACAAAAGAAAACACATATGACCGCCTGTCATTATTACAAGTAAAATACAACTACACCACACGGGTGTCACACAGAGAAACTAACATGAACTGAGTCATAGACAAATCACTAGGCTCAAAGCCAACATTTACATCATTAACACAATATTCCATCCATACGACATCCGATAATTCGTAACAAACGTGGCGAACTCCCCAATTAATTATGGTCCAAATAACCATCACAAAAGAACAGGTTTGCTAATGATAGCTTAATAGGGGCCAGTCGGTCAACCGGACTGCCTAACAAAATAAGTCAGCAAGGCTAGACGGACGCTAAGTGGAAATCTGCACATCTGTCAACCCACGTGTCAATAACCTCGACCTCCCAAGGCACGGGATCGAGTCTCGAAGAAGCGTGCCCCAAAGCACAATATATACATGTGTGTGTGTCAGAACAAAATATATCTCAGCATTTCCCCTAGGAAATCCAAGAATCAGCATTGGACAAGGTACAGTAGCCTCCTCGGAGCGCCCTGCCTTTCCATCAAAAATACAGCAACAACAATATGAGGGCGGTAGCACCATCTACCCCTCTTCGCGAAGAATCAAAACACCCACTTGACACAAGAACACACACAGAATCACACGTATGGGTTTGACAGAAACCTGAAATAAATGACATAAATATTTTTCCACCAGCTCGCGCTTCCGTTCTAGGCTGTGATTAACGAACCTGAAAAGGACTCAAAAAAATCTAAAAAAATCAGAACTAAGGTGTTCTACAATTACATCTTAATTTGTTGCGCTCGGCAACCCTAATATGAGTAATAACCTGTTCAGCAAACATCTTACAAAAATTACCTCCCTTTCCTATCGAAAATATGAACTTTAATAAAGCACCACTTATCGAATGTAACGAGTTTCGCATCCGCATGGATAAAATCAGGTACACGCGCCGTGTACACTAAATATGACTCCAAAGAAAAATATACAACAAACAACTTTGGCCACGCGCCAACGTACATTTAAAAACAATAGTGTCGGTGCACAAAAAATCTAAACAAGAAAAAGAATAAATGAACTATTTACAAAGTTCCTCCGCCTTATCTAACTACATATTGAGTAAATCAATTTTTGTACATCACCGTATCAGCTTGCAGAACATATAACATCCGTCCCGGCTCATTTCCCTACGGGAAATTAGCCCTCCATCGTCGATGTCGTAGAAGCGATGCACATCAATCCGTCTCCTGACCAGACGTCGGACATCTTGGCGTTGTTTCTTGGACAGAAATGTTCAATGTTAATAAAAATTGCCTGGCTATAATCGCTGTGAGTTACTACTTTCACTCACGATATGTCCTATGCGATTAATGATCGAAGACTTTCCCTAGCTTAGCATTCGCTTACACACGCACAATTATCACTTGAAAAATACAATACAAAATTTACATAAATTATACACTTCAAACACATCGTCACTGGCTTGAAAAACAAGTCTTAAACATGACTGTCTCGCAGTCCTTATCTCACTAGATATCTCTACTGCTCTACGTGAACCTTGCTCGCTTTGAGCACTAATTGGAATGTTAGTAAAGTCTTGCCCATTAAGAGCTGAAAATCGTGACGCAGACTGGCGTGAACCTTGCTCACCAGAGCTCAATAAAGTTGTCACTAGTATGATTATTAAGAGCGGTAAATCGCGACACAGACTGGCGTGACCCTTGCTCACCAGAGCTCAAAACAGTTGTCTTCGAAACAGCTTCTCCTCGATCAATTTATTGGAAACTGACAGAATGAGGTGGGGTGGGGAGAATTAAGAAAAATATTCTAGTTTTCATCTCACAAACATGGGACTAGTATCAATCTTCATCATTTTATTCAAACGTCTCAGCGCACTTTTGCGGAATTATTTCGGATCAGCGGTTCTTTAGATAAGCGTTTCCGCGCCTTTTTTTACAGGGTACGCCACCCATCGCGTGGTTTTGGCGTGGTCTCATCTGATTGGGTGATTCAATCCTAGGTCGGTTGAAACTCACTCGTGACCATCCCCTAATGACTCCAATTTTGGTGCGCGTTGTTACACAATTTGTCCTTGAACTCGGCTTACCCGGTCGTCTTCAAGAATAACTACCAAGCCTGCTTCTGTGGTAATCATTGCAACACACTAACTTGGCTCTCCCTTTGTCAATTTCCACATGTACTGCCTGGGCATCAGTAATAATAATAATAATAAATCATGAATACTTATTCATCGCAGATTAATAAGGGTTCAGTAGGATAACATGTCATCATATGTGACTACTGTAAGGATAATCCCTCTGATAGAGCTGAGAGTCTGTGTTGTCCCAGAAGATGATATCGTACCCAATTAAGAATACGTTTCTTAGAAATTTGATGCTTTCGTGTTCTATGATGAAAATATTTAATACCCGCCATCCGAGTTTCACTCCAATCTTCACTATCGCCGCCAAACAGAATACAAACATAAAAATGCATCGTGCCCGTCGTTACACTTGCTGTTAACTATTCATACCACCAACACTGGAATTTACATGACTGATGTTTATCACTCTGTGCAATATTTAGATGAGGTTTTGGTATTCTCTCTTTCACTGCATAGTGGCCGATAACCTACTGTCGACCAAAGTATTATGTGTACTCGAGTTTGAGGGTTGTTTGTTAAGTAACCAAAAGACCTACATAAAATCCAATAACATCATCATTTTCATCGTTATATTTTACGTTAGTTCATGTAGGTTTGGATTTCTTAATTTATATTTTAATATTTTTATCGCAGTTGGAACACAAAAAATGCACGTTTTTAAGCGTGTTTCAACCATGCGTCACATTTAAGATGTATTATCTCCTAAACCTCTCATCAAATCGAATCCAAATTTTATCACAATATACATTGGAATGTTGTATAACTGGTTTATTAATTTCACAATTTTGTGTGTCCAAAAAACAAAGTTGTTATGATTTTTGTAAGGTAACCTTTTTTTCTCGGCTTGGGGTGGTTGGAAAATGTAGTTCTTGGTTGCGTTGTAATCCTTATACATCAAAAAGGTATGCTGTATGACTGTGAAGTACGTAAATTAATTCACTTATTTTATATCGCTTTGTATTTGTACGGAGAAATAACACATGGTTCACCAGCTAGCCGCTCCGGGAAAAGCTGTACAGCGTTGCTGAGATGGACCCCATCACTTCCAAGCGAGACGCGCCATGATGCTTGTGGGCACCATTTCGGCAACGCTGTACAGCTTTTCCCGAAGCGGCTAGCTGGTGAAACATGTGTTATTTCCCCGTACAAATACAAACCGATATAAAATAAGTGAATTAATTTACGTATTTCACAGTCATACAGCATAACTTTTTGATGTATAACGATTACAACGCAACCAAGAACTACATTTTCCAACCACCCCGAGCCGAGGAAAAGTTACCTTACAAAAATAATAACAACTTTGTTTCCTGGACACACAAAATGTTGAAATTAATAAACCAGTTATACAACATTCCAATGTATATTGTGTTAAAATTTGGATTCGATTTGATGACAGGTTTTGGAGATAATAAATCTTAAATGTGACGCATGGTTGAAACACGCTTAAAAACGTGCATTTTTGTGTTCCAACTGCGATAAAAAATATTAAAATATAAATAAAAAATGCCAAACCTACATGAACTAACGTAAAATAGAACGACGAAAATGATGATGTTTTTGGATTTGATGTAGGTCTATTGGTTACTTCTCAAACAACCTTCAAACTAGAGTACACATAATATTTTGGTCGATAGTAGATGAGAGGTCCCTAAAAACAACAATTATCATCATATCTTTCACTGCACATTTCTCTTCATAGGACAAGGAAGAAAATGGTGTTGATTTTAAATACACTACACTGATCCATGTTTTAAAACTCACAAACGAACATGCACGCGCTGAAATGCCGCCCACTGCTTGGAGCCTGGGCTCTCTGCTGACGAATTCAGCGTTGGCCCGATTTCGACATACCGCTTGGCGCATGCGCAATTCCCTTCTCTACCTACAGAGACTTTGGCTTCAGAGAATAATACCGAAAACTAGACATTTAATTTGCCTATATGGGCGGCTTCGGTGGCGTAATTGTGAGCTTCTATGTCCAAGATCGCGGGTTCAAACAATACCGAAGTAAAATAACCTTCCACTAACTACAATTGTGTGAATATAAATTTGTAGGTTAGATTTGATCAATGCTCTATTAGTTCCACCGTTCTCCACAGTGGCATCGAGTAGCCATGTTCTCAGCTAGGTGTCGTTGACAGTAGCATTTAGTAGTAAAAGTTGGAACTACTTGAAATTGATCGTCTGCAGTCCTTGCCTGAATTACAGATAACACACACTAATACAGCCATCACAATTAACACTGGTTAACAGATAGATTCTACACACACCCAAAGTACACGGGGCTACATGACCGCGTTGTCGCAGCCCCTAAACTGAGGAACCAACCACCCTACAATTTGGAAGTATTTTACGCAACACGGCGATGATTCTCTTTTTGGCGTTGCATAGTTCTTACCTTAGCTAAGTTGGCGTATCGGCGGACGCAGTCACTTTATCCACTCCTGGCAGAGAGGTTCTAACACGAATTATTGTTCTCTTTACAGCTTGTTTACCAGAGGCATCTGAGAGGGTCCAGAATGCACGACCATCCTGATGACATTCCCAGGTAGGAACCTCTGTTGCATGTAAAATGAGGCTTGAAGATTGTAAATTGAATATATGAACAAAAAGTGGTGCTTTTCAGTCGGTCAACACGATTGTACCCAAAAGAGATGGGTTATTCCCAAAACCTGAAAAAAAAACAAAAAAAAACATGAGATTAATAAATACACTAGGATGACCAGTTTCGATCGTCAAGCGATCATCATCAGATCCATTACACTTAGGCTATAAAATCTATGTCTGAAAATATGGGAGAAAATATTTACAATATATACACTTATTTAGTTGCAGTATTGGTGATGCAACTCGTAGGTATTTGTTAGTTGTGGTCTATGTTGGGTAGTTTATTGGCTGAGGAATAACCCACCCACCAAGGGAAGATGATTAAGAGAAGGAAGTAGATTTTGGATTGGAGAAAAAGGATAGAAAAATAGGAGGAGAGTCCCACAAAAGTTATGAATTTGACTTTCAATACATTTAGAAGCGGTTGCCACCGCAAATCCTTGCTCGGATACCTAAAGTGGATACGAGCTTGGTCGAAGCTAACGGGAACCGCAGCTAAGACTTGGGCAGTTTGCCAGAGAGAGGCTGTAGTGTATTTCCTCCCAAGCACGAATAAAAGTACTATAGGGAAGGGTGATGGTCTGGCCAGACAGATAGTAAAAGCTTTATTGAGCATGAACGAGGGCATAAACCTAGGAAGGGCTAGGAAAGCCAGGATCCTGCCTAACTGTAGTATCAGAGAAATGATGAATCCAAAAACAAATATTTAATTTATTTAACAATTTAAAGAAGTTAATATTTTTGACAATTAAATATTTTGCAATCTTGTTAACAATTTGGGGTCGCAGACCTCCAACAACATTCAAAAATTGCTCCAGGCAAATAACAATTCTTAAGGTTTCAAACCTTACATGTTTCTAAAATCTTTATAAGATTTAAACAAATGAACAATGAAATAATTAAAGCTTGAACGTGAATTGGAGAACAAAGAGTGCACCTTAAGAAATACTGGAGAGAATGTTCTAGAGAAAGTGACAACTTTGAAATTAACAATAATAACAACATGAAAAATAAGATAGAAGTTCCTACAACTTCTTATATTTATACAGAATTACTATATGAGAATTATACAAAGAGGGCAGGTCACTTACTGTGAAACCTGAAGAAAGTGAAAGGGAAAGTTCTAGACTTCCCAAGCTTGAGCAGGAATCACTAGCCAAATGGGACGGTTTCCATTTCGTGAAACCTGAACATGACTCGCTCAAGAGTTTAAAGAATTGTTTTCCCTGATTATGGGAAAGGAACAACGTGAATTTAAAACTTGTATCACACAAGCAATTATGCAGAATTTAATTAATGTTAAACTAGCAAAGTTGGAAGGGCACTTCGTGAGTGACACCTTATAGAAAAGTTTCAATTTTATTAATAATGGTTGTTAGTAGAAGGTTGAGGAAAGATCATTGGGATATAGGATCAATGTTCATGGCCGTATTTAATATAACCGGACGATCGCGACGCGGTAGAAACGTGGAGCAAGCACTGTTTATCACTGTAGTCTATGAAGATGGATGCAAAGTTCACTATAGAAACACTGAAGTTTATGAGAAAGAAAGTTATTGCAATTATGGAAATAACTGATTGCACTATATAGGTGAGAGTCTATTTCTTGAAAAAGTTGTAATTTACAATTAAATGCGCCATAGAATGTTCCAGAGGTTCCAGCGGTGGAAGAAAGTTAGCTATTGCAAAAATTTGTAAGGAAGATTCCTCATTTTAAATATCATTGTCCCAAGTGAGCTAAAAACACTTGACGGCAAGACTCGCAGATAGGGTACAAAATCTCGAAGTTTCCAGAACAACCTTAGCAGAAAATGGGGTTGAGAAAAGCCAACGGAGGAAATAGCTTTATAATCATAGACAGCGGGTATTAGATAATATCCCACGTAGCGAGAGGATTTCTCATTTGAATAGCTTAAGAAAAGCTCTTTTTTAGTAAGGTTGGCTTATACAAGCAAAAGCTCAACATGGCAAATCCCACGAAGAATGATTTTTGCCCCAAAGTAAATAATTTCACACTGTCTATAAATTATAATTAAAAGCACGTGGAAGTTAAAACCATGAAGATGAGGTTAAAACTTTTAAAATGGTACTTATCTTGATTTCATGTTGAAGTCGAAGTTTCTGTTGAAGATTACTTAGCCAACATGGCGTAGAAGAGGGTGAGCCTCTTGGTTTGAGGAGGCAAGCTCGAGCGGAGCTTTGACTGAACGAGTCAACTGCAGACTGAGAAGTGAGAGCTGCTCAACGGAGCACGGAGGGACCAAGAAGGGGGGAAAGAGTGGGGGGTAGGAGACAAAAGGAGAACATATAAACATTGCCAACTTTGATACAAGAAATTAATCTCTTGCTGAGCTGATCTTCTAAGAGTTGATAACAGATGATACTAGCGCAGCATGGTGAGTAAAGAAGTAGACGTAGTCCTCTTGCTCAAGGAGAAAATAGCTGGCGATGGTAACAGGATCTGGTAGCCAAATGGATATGGAATTCCTCTTGCGCGAGGAAGAGTTGAAGAGCTTCAGAGATTCGTTGCTATACGACGCTAGGTGGGTCATAGAATATATATCTGGAACAGACTCATACAAAATATAAGCGACCTGAACCCCTAAGAGAGAACAGAAGATCACTGTTGGTGTCTGACAACGAGGAAGGAAAGAACATGCAAAAACATTGAAAATTTTAATCTCAGGTACCGTGTATTCCAAGAATGCACCATATGTGACGTTTTGTTGAGATACTGGAAGTGGTGAGCAGCCAACTACCCCGCTATCTGGCAACGGCGAATGGACACGGTTTTGCAGAAGCTCCCAAATGTCGTGAGTTTCTTTGACGACACCATTGTTTTTGCTGATAGTTTTGACAATCTGATGGAGGCCGTCACAATGGCACTGGAGCGCTTTTGCCAACACGGTCTTAAACTCAATCGAGCAAAGTGCAGCTTTGCAGAACCTATCCTGGAAGCTCTTGGCCACAAGATCGGTGCCTCAGACGACCATAAGTCTGATGTGCACATATGTGCACATCCGAGCTGTACGAGACGCGCCGAAACTAACGGCTCCAGAAGAACTCCAGGTGGTTTTGGGTAAAGCGACATACTTCAGTGCCTTCATCCACAACTGTCAACGAGAGATCGACCTCTCAGAGACATGCTGCTGAAGGATCCTCTGTTATGGACACCAGACGGCGACAGGGCCTACCAGGACATCAAGGACGCTCTAACCTTATCGCAGGTCATTATGCAGTACGATCCAACACTCCCACTTTCGCTGGCAACGGACGCCAGAAAAATCGGTTTCGGCGCAGTGCTGTCACACCGGCTCAAATCCCTTACGCAGATCGTACATCCAGTGAAGTCGCTACCAGTCCTGCGCATAAGGAACGCCACCTAGACTATAAGGCCTCCGCGTTCGGAAGGACGCGCGCCATAGTAGTCATACCTCCCTGCCCGAGCAAACTATGTTTCTACTCGCAGAGGATGCTTATAATGTTGGAACCAATCCTTTGTAGGCTAGACAGAGATGGAGGCAGCTTGTATATCACACCCGGGAAACTGGACTTGGTCAACGATGAAGATTATTTTACTGGTGTTAATTTAATTTAAAGTTTTGAATTTTTCAAATGTTAACATAAAATTTACCAACAATTTGACTACAGAGAAAATACGAACTACCGTACTAGAGAATATTTTATCACAGGAGCAGGTTCTTACTGAATGTTCAAAAGCAGTACTGAAGTAGAATTTACAATAATCCTCCAAAAATTAGAGAATACAATGAGTGACAATTTTTCATTCAACTCGCATAGTGATCGAGATTTCTCATATCCTTCTCTTTCCTTCAAACTATCCTCAACAGCTTCTTGAATATTTTGATAGTCAAAATTTTGTCTCTTTGCTTCAGGGCTTTTCCTGTAACTAGCAGGTTTAATGAGGGCAATTTGGAAAGATAGATGGCACGACCCCTGGAAGTAAAGAGGCTGAGAGGATTTCCTTTGTTTCTTCTGGCATCCACAGAGTGGTCATACAATTTCTGGGGGGTGGAATGTTGTTCGCATACCTTAAAGAATTAATTTAATAGCGTTATTAATACTTGTTCAGGAGCAATGTGGAGGTGTTTGTGGTTTGATGTTCATTACTGGACCTCAGTATTCTGCCCATAAAAGCTACAATCAGCACCAAAGCTAGATGTGATAGGTTACTAAAAGAAATTCTATATGATTGTGTAATAATGGCTGTTTTGAGATTGGTTCATATTTTTATTCCAACCCTCCAATACATAGCCTGTGTCATTACGCCTAGATATAAAGCCTACCCAAACACAGAACATTACAGTCAAATTGACCTACAGTATCTAATGTAGGAATTCTCCACATGGGAGGACACCACAAAAAAAAAAAAATACATGACTAAATATGGTAAAATTTGTGTGCTCGTTAATTTTTCAAAAAAGATAAATATCTCTATTAATTGAGCCTCAATTGTTGAAAGTGGCACTTTACTCACCAGTGATAGAATAAAAACCCAAGGCAGCGCTATATTGAGGCGTACTAGGCAAGGTGAGGAGTGAGGTAGTTTGCCGTTGCTTTCCTCACTGTGCCAGCACAGCAGTAGTAACCCTACGAGTGTAACCTTTCACAACATCCATAGGCACTTTTTGTGCCCTGAAGGGCATTAGTCGGCACTGTGATGGTCCAAATTTGTGACCAGAAAGAAGTAATCTTATATATTTTTATATTATTATTATTATTATTATTATTATTATTATTATTATTATTATTATTATTAATATTTTTATATTTTACCTTTTATTAGTTATCTATGTTAATTAATATGTTTATATCTATTATTGAGACTATGTAGAATGTTATGGGAGTTGAAAGGACTTGGAGCAATACACATTGTATTTGAAATAATTTAGGGGTTTGAATGAGTAATAATTTTAAAGAAGATATAGACTAGAGAAGAAGGAGTGTTATTCGCGGAAGGTCGGCTCATCAACTGATTCTTGGTAAACGACATGAATAGACACAAATGTCTTTCACTTCAAGTATACTACAGGTAGAAACCAATCCTACGGAGAAATGTTTCTATGGAGACTTGTCAATCACATATTTGAAAGGCGAGCTAAATGGCTTAGTGACTGCAGAATGGGAGTGTACACGTGCAGTACCTGGGAACAATATAAACGGGGGGCCAGCGGGCAAGTTGTTGAATGGCTGGCAGTAGACTGAATGGACGGCAAGAGGGGCTGTACGTGAAATGGAAACTCAACATTCATCTCAATGTAGTGCTATAAGAGACAGTCGACTTATAAGTATGTGAATTTGATAAGACAGTCAGTCTCATCAAACTGTGTCATGGTTGTGTATGAGGCCATTGCCACAGGGATGATTTATGGAATGTATTCCGTCATCCACATACAAATCATCATTTTCTTACGTTGAGGAAAATTAGGGGCATCAAGAATTCTCTACGCCTCAATTCATCCACGACGATCTTCAATGCGGTGAGCGTTCATAAACAGTTTACTCAAGTCAATTTAGAAGGCTACCAAGCTTATTAAATTCAAGATCTCATTATTCAGAGACGGCTACAGAGAATTACTACAGGAGCTAAGAGACAAGAAACAAGAAATATGGAGTGAATTCTACATGACAGATGCTATGACATGAAGCAAATGGTCAGGATTCGGCTTTGAATTAAGCCACGCCATCACTAGATATGCAGTGCATGGCTTTCATCACAAAGTGTGTTCTATAAAGAAATTCCATGAACCCGGTACGGACTGTTCATGTAAATGGTGTGGGCAGAAGTGTGGGCGATATCATGACCTAGACTGTCAAAAGAGGAACATCTCACTGACAAGGCTTAGCACGGAGTAACACAAGCACTTATGCATATTGTGCATTATAATTTTATTTTTGTATGGCCATTGGCTGCTCTAATAAATTATTATTATTATTATTAGACTGTAAGCCTCCGTGGCTTAGGCGGCAGCACGCCGGCCTCTCACCGCTGGGTCCGTGGTTCAAATCCCGGTCACTCCATGTGAGATCTGTGCTGGACAAAACGGAGGCAGACAGGTTTTTCTCCGGGTACTCCGGTTTTCCCTGTCAAAATTTCATTCCAGCAACACTCTCCACTATCATTTCATTTCATCTGTCATTCATTTAATCATTGCCCCAGAGGAGTGCGTCAGGCCTCGGCAGCCGGCACAGTTCATATCCTCGCCGCTAGATGGGGGCTTCATTCATTCCATTCCTGACCCGGTCGGAGACTGGAAGCAGGCTGTGGATTTTCATTTTCATTATTAGACTCTCCAAGTTCCTAACAAGTCCCATAATAAATGTAAATTCAGTAGATTCTCTAATTTAAATTTATTATTTTTATCTTTGGCATTTTACTTTTTTTGCACTTGTTGTTTTTATATATTAAATTCATTTTTTTAAATTCAAATGCTTGACTTATTTCCTTTAGTAGCTAAAAATTACTATAAGGCCACCTCACACTCCCTAAAGTAAATATCTTAAGGTTAGATTACTTTAGTATCACCGCGACTGGAGAAAGGAATGTCGTTGCTCGATCTCTGTGTTACCGAGGTTTATTATATTATTTTGATCATTGTATTGAAATGATCTGGCCCCCTAACTACACATATATTACACATTATGTACTTTTTAGTGATGCTGTACAACAATACAAATGCATTATTAAATTAATACACAATTAATGTTTCATTTGATCACCCAAAAGTGGGCGACTATTAATAACCATTACAATTAACGCCCAACTAGTGGAGCGAGATTCAAGTTCAGAATAACCATTACAGCCCCACTCATACCTCAGTAGCTTCCAAATAACCACAGCCGTGAATGCGACTGAGACATCGGTGAAAAGCCACATTTTAATCTAGCCTGTGCCAATAGAGAAATGCAAATGTACTGCATTCACCAAGAGGTGGAGCCTAGGCTAAATTCTATACAAGAAGTTATGAATTTATAAACAATGAAGCTGTATGTTGCAAATGGGAGAAACTCAGTCGCAAACTGGGCAATCAATACCTTAGCTAAATAAATGCAATAACCAGGACTACGGTACCGTAAGCCTATGTTGGATACATTCTAAAGTAGGCGCTAGGCTTATGTACTGTAAACTACAATAATATGCACAAAGACGGAGGTGCACTGGTACAATGGTTTTAATCTAATGTGAATAAGAAATATACCAATATGAATATAGGCCTACTTCATTAACAGTGGAAGAGTCGAGAACCTGACTTTTAGAGTTCCACTTGCATGAATATATGGTTTCCATACCTTTCATACCTTTCCAGGGGACAATATCAATTGAAATTTGCGTCCATTATGACGAGTTAGACTGTAACCATTGTCAAAAACCATTGGATTGGACGAGAAAGGATGTAACCATTGTCAAAAACCATTGATCTGTATTAGATAGGCTGTAACCATTGTCAAAAAAACCATCGGATTGGACGTATTAGGATGTAGGCTAACCATTGTCAAAAAACATTGGATTGGACGAGTTAGGATGTAACCATTGTTAAAAACCATAGATCTGGACGACTTAGGCGTTAACCTTTGTCAATTTATTTATTTATTTATTTATTTATTTATCGAATGGCTGTTAGTGCCGGGAGTGTCCGACGACACGTTCGGCTCGCCTGAGTCTGTAGCTGCTTCCAGCGGACACCCTAAAGAGTGGGCTACAAGTTCCGTTCAATTTCAAGTAGTTCCAACATTCGCCACCAGATATCAATGATACCTAGTGGTGAACGTTGGAACTTAGATAGAGCGTTCTGACGAAATCTAACCTAACAATTTTGCTTTACACAAGTTTAGTCTGTGAAAGGATCTTTTACATGCTATAAATCTATGACATGGGACCGCCGGCTTTACTTCCCCTCCGAAGGAAGGCATACTGAAGGATTTTTAACGGTCTTAAAAAATCCGACGACTTCGGCCGGGTTTGAACCCGCTATCTTGGGCACAGCAGTTCAGCATGCTACCGACTACGCCACCGAAGTCGCTACCATTGTCAAAAAAGAAAACCATTGGACATGTTAGACTGTAACCATTGTCAAAAACCATTGAACTCGATGAGTTAGGCTGTAATCATTGTCAAAATACCATTGGAATGGACGTGTTAGGATGTAACCATTGTCAAAAACCATTGATCTGGATTAGTTAGACTGTAACCATTGTCAAAACCATTGATCTCGACGAGTTAGGCTGTAACCATTGTCAAAAACCATTGGATTGGACGTGTTAGACTGTAACCATTGTCAAAAACCATTGTATTGGACGAGAAAGGATATAACCATTGTCAAAAACCATTGATCTGTATTAGATAGGCTGTGACCATTGTCAAAAACCATTGCTCTGGACGAGTCAGGCTGTAACCATTGTCAAAAACCATTGTATTGGACGAGAAAGGATATAACCATTGTCAAAAACCATTGATCTGTATTAGATAGGCTGTGACCATTGTCAAAAACCATTGCTCTGGACGAGTCAGGCTGTAACCATTGTCAAAAACCATTGTATTGGACGAGAAAGGATATAACCATTGTCAAAAACCATTGATCTGTATTAGATGGGCTGTGACCATTGTCAAAAACCATTGCTCTGGACGAGTCAGGCTGTAACCATTGTCAAAAACCATTAATCTGGACGAGTTAGGAAGTAACCATTGTCAAAAACCATTGATCTGGACGAGTTAGGAAGTAACCATTGTCAAAAACCATTGATCTGGAGGAGTTAGGATGTAAACTTTCAACACTCGAGCAGAAAAGCCTGGTCTCTCCTCAGGAAGTTAGGTGGCAGCACTCCAAAATTCAGTAGTAAGAACTTCATAGTAAAAGCGGATGATGTGGCAAGAAGGTCTGACTAGAAATCCTAGCAACTGCTCGAAACCAGAATCCAAATAATTCTACGCGAATTAAAAACCAAGTTATTCCAAGCCAGTACATCACATCAACTCTCTGCGATATTTACTAATGTTGAAGTCTCCTCTGCACTCCGAGAAATGAAACCAGGTAAAGCAGCAGGTTCAGATGGAATATATCCTGAATTTCTACTGCACTGTGGCCCTCGCACAATTCAATGGTTAACTAAATTTTATAGCAATATTCTACAAGAAGGCAAACTCCCACCATTACTTAAAACAGCTAAGATAGTGGCTATAATCAAACCTGGGAAAAGTGGACAAAACGCAGAAGATTACAGACCGATTGCACTCCTAAGTGTATGTTATTAGCTACTAGAGAGACTCATCTACAACAGAATCTCAAGCAGAATTTTAGAGCATATACCAGCTGAATAAGCTGGCTTTAGACCAAACCGAAGCTGTTCTGATCAGGTGTTGGCTCTAACTACCCACATCGAGAAAGGCTTCCAAGACTGGAAGAAGACAATCGTTGTGTTTGTAGACTTGACATCAGCATATGATACTGTCTGGCGCAAAGGTATGATTCTTAATTTTTTGAAGATAATCCGAAGTAAGTCCCTTGCAATCCTCTTGAATAATATTCTGTGTAACAGAATGTTTGAAGTGCATTTAAACGGTAATATAAGCCGATTCTTTAGACTTAATGATGGACTACCACAGGGTTCAGAATCTCCTTACTGTTTAATACATACACAGCTGATTTACCATCTACCACTTCTCGAAAGTTCATTTACGCCGATGATCTAGCCATTGCTGCTCAATCCCATGACTTTAAAACAGCGAAAGCTATCCTCTCGGAAGATCTCCTAATCATCTCATAATCATCTAAAGCCAAATATCTCCAAAACTCAAGCTAGCTGTTTCCACCTGTGCCACGAGATAGCAAGTTATTCTCCCCAAGTTCACTTTAATGGTCAACTATTGAAGTACAATCCTGACCCAAAATACCTTGGTGTTGTCCTCGATCGAACTCTAACAATTCAGAATTTAGTCCCTGACTGTCGAAAAAGCTGCCATAATAAAGATTGGAAAACTGAGAATATTCTTCAGATTTGTGTAAAAATGTCAATGAATGAGGGTCGCTAAATCTCTTTTCAGTGTAAAATTTCCAAAAGTAAATTAAGCTCAAAATCAAGAAGGTTCTTAAGAAATTATTTTTCCCGGCTCCGTAAGGGATTTTAGAAACTGACGTGAGGGCTGGAACGGGGTGCACTCAGCCTCGTGCGGACAATTGAGTAGCTGTCTGACAGTGAGGCAGCGCCACAGTCACGAAAACCAAGATTAACGGCCGAGGACACCCGATGCGCTGACCACGTGCCACCCCAATATGTGCAAGCCAAATGGCTGGGCAGCGGTCGCTTGGAAGGCCTAGGCCCTTCATGGATGGAGCAACAGAAGGTAAACGGGCATGTAATATTTAAGTTTATGCACCACTTGGTAATAATATACAAGTAAGTTGTCGGGCGCCAGGTCATTATTTGAAATAATGATCATAATAATAATAGTAATAATAATAATAATAATAATAATAATAATAGTAATAATAAACCTGAAAAAAGCAACAATAAATTCCTATCTCAGATCGTGGCGTTACTACGTCGACCAACGAACCAGTATTCAAATCAGGACTTAGGGATGCCTTACAGCAAATAGTAACTACTAATGACAACAAACCTAGCATTAAAGTTTAAGAATGAGTTTATTACTTGAAAATCAAAATATGCATCTGAAATAAAAATCTGAATAATAATAATAATAATAATAATAATAATGTAGGCTATATACTGAATTTACTGAAGTTAAAAAAATACAAATACAACAATAAAATATAAAAAGAATAATAATAAATAGATGAGATTCACATATCGTGGTCAGGATTTGGGACCATCACATGCATACATTATCCTTTTGCTTGGATAGGAGAACAAAGACGCAAAACCGGAAACGGTCGAGACCACATTGATGGACAAACAGTGACGGCTAGGAATGCGGGGGAAAGAGATAACGAGACCACACCGGAAATTCCTTCCAGTTCAGTGTTAGCAGCTACACGGGAACGGACCACACATCGCTCAAACTATCAGCAAGTTCACAATCTACTCCAACCTAGGACCTGACCATTTAATAACGATCACATAGCTCAATCATACTAAGCAAGCAAACTTGAAGGTCAATCATCACTGACAATATCTTAATAAAATATAAATCACATATGACTAACAAATCTGGACTAGTTGTTCTAGTTTAATATCTACTGCAAGTAAATAAGTGTATTTATTGTAAATATCATAGCACATGCTTGTAGACATAGATTTTATAGCCTTAGTGCAAAAGATCTGATGATGAGCAAAACTGGTCATCCAAGTGTATTTATTAATCTCATGTAATTCTTTAAGGATTAGGGAAAAACCCATTACGTGTTGACCGACTAAAAAGCATTACAGTTCGATGTGGCTCTATATTTCAAGACACAGCCTGAGGGTTTGTTATGAGGTGTATTATGTTTTAACAATGTTCTCGCAATGACTCGCAATGTTCTCTGCAAATCATTTTTGTTTTTATTTCAGGGAGAAGTTCGAGAAGAGGAAGGGCTTTGCAGATGGACGTGGAACGATCTTTGAACACGACTTCATAGCTCTTATATACCTCCGAGCCTTGGAACGTGCAGAATCTTTCCGCATAGCGTCAAACTCAGCCTTGGCGGATTTCGATGATGTTTACATAGAGATAAAATGGGTGGATGCCGAAGGTAACTTGAGATCAACAGTCATTTGTTCACAGCAAAAGCATAGGATGAGCCAAAGAGTGACTACACGTATGCTGACATCGCGCGAAGGTAACTTCTCTGTTCATAAATATTATTCCTCATACCAAGCCTTAGCGGATCGTTTCGTGGAGAGTGGACCATTCCTGAACCATGGTTTTATCACAATTAACTCTTTTCTGGATTATAACTTCATACTGTATACCAACGCTGAAGTTCCTCACACCTCTATAGATTTAGCAGAGGATCAACTCAGTGAGGCAGAGAAGATCCTGTGTACCGGAGAAGGCAAGGTATTTTCTTTTGGTCCTGAAGATGTTGAAATCTGGGAACTCCCTGAAAAGGATCAATACCGGTACCACTCATTTCTGAGCAACTTAAGAGTTTTTAACCAACAGGCTCATGCGGACGATCTTAGGCATCTGGTGATGGAGGAAGTGAAGCGCATTCTCAACACTGATGACGAGACAGCTAAAAGACTCAGCGTGCAGTTCACCAAGACAATAGAGGATTGGTGGAGGAACGATGAATTCTTTCTTGACGAATGTTGTCCGCACTGGCACGATGTCCTCATGACGCATCTGAATGCCCCGATAAGAGAGTATTTAGGGAAACTGAACCACAAGTTTGATGCTCCAAGTTGGGTTGCCTTACAAGACGCGATACGGCACAGGATACCGCTGAACGTCACTGTGCCAGGTGCGAGTGATGCTGTGCGATGCCTCAAAGTATGGACAGCCCTCGAAGATGAATACAGAGGACGCTATTTGTTGATGAATGCAGATGATGCAATTAAATACAAGGATAATATTTTCTCCCTAAACAAGAGGAAGAGACTTAATGTATTGGCAGTTAATGTACTAAACAGGATAACTGTGGTTGACATACTGAACTGTTTCCGGAATGAAGACTTCACCCTTGTACTTCTATCGGGCAGTGATCTTCGTCTGCAGAGTGAAGGCTTTCTCCACGTAGAGGATGACTGGAGGATTGATCAACTAACCGAAGACAGTCAGCAACGTCTCCTTGTGAGCGATGTTACCTTTCAAGGTAGCCCTGTTCAGCTGGGGCAATTAGGCCCCCGTGATCGGCTGACTGAGTCACTATGCAGCGCAGAACTTGCTACACTCATAGATGGACAGCCGATCACCTTAGGCAAGCCACTGTGTGCTTCTGTCGATGGCACAATGGGCAACTCTATAGATGGCGCAATGGGGAACTCAAGTGGAGAAGTTGTACTGTGCCACCCACATGACGAATGCCCCGAGAAAGTGAAATACCTTCCGCGCATTAGTACCGAACACTTTCAAAATCTCGCTCTCGACGCTAAGGTAAGGAACCCCACTTGCTGGGTGGTCCCTATTTCTGCAAAGGAATTGTATCCCAAATTGAGTGGCCTGCCGGTAGCAGACATGACTATTGAACAAGTAAGAGACATATTAATGAAAGCTCTTGATGAAAGCAATGACACCTGTAGAAACATTCTTCATGACAGCCTTCAAACCCCCGGTAGAGTTAAGATATTTCTCGATGCTGTAGATGAAACGAATACCGATAATCTGAAGATGGTTGGAAGGGTGATTCGTATGTTTTTGGACAAGACGGAAGTTTCTAAGATTTGGGTAACAACCAGGGGTGATTTGGAGCATTTCATAGTACGGTGCATTATTCAGAACCCCAGTGGAGACATCTTCCAGGCGTTGGCTTCCACAACTCAGCTACAATTATAATTTTACAGGGAAAATACCACCTTGTTGTGTTATCAGCACCAACACTGAATCCCGGAAGGTGGTCAAATTTCTTCAATGTGTTGATGTATGAAGTTAGATTACTAATGTCTTCACTGTGTTGATGTATGAAGTTAGGTTACTAATGTCTTCAATGTGTTAATGTATTAAGTTAGGTTACAAATGTGTTCAATGTGTTGATGTATGAAGTTAGGTTACTAATGTGTTCAATGTGTTGATGTATGAAGTTAGGTTACTAATGTCTTCACTGTGTTGATGTATGAAGTTAGGTTACTAATGTGTTCAATGTGTTGATGTATGAAGTTAGGTTACTAATGTCTTCACTGTGTTGATGTATGAAGTTAGGTTACTAATGTGTTCAATGTGTTGATGTATGAAGTTAGGTTACTAATGTCTTCACTGTGTTGATGTATGAAGTTAGGTTACTAATGTGTTCAATGTGTTGATGTATGAAGTTAGGTTACTAATGTGTTCAATGTGTTGATGTATGAAGTTAGGTTACTAATGTCTTCACTGTGTTGATGTATGAAGTTAGGTTACTAATGTGTTCAATGTGTTGATGTATGAAGTTAGGTTACTAATGTCTTCACTGTGTTGATGTATGAAGTTAGGTTACTAATGTCTTCACTGTGTTGATGTATGAAGTTAGGTTACTAATGTGTTCAATGTGTTGATGTATGAAGTTAGGTTACTAATGTCTTCACTGTGTTGATGTATGAAGTTAGGTTACTAATGTGTTCAATGTGTTGATGTATGAAGTTAGGTTACTAATGTCTTCACTGTGTTGATGTATGAAGTTAGGTTACTAATGTCTTCAATGTGTTGATGTATTAAGTTAGGTTACTAATGTCTTCACTGTGTTGATATATTAAGTTAGGTTACAAATGTCTTCACTGTGTTGATGTATTAAGTTAGGTTACAAATGTGTTCAATGTGTTGATGTATTAAGTTAGGTTACTAATGTCTTCACTGTGTTGATGTATTAAGTTAGGTTACTAATGTCTTCACTGTGTGAGGCTGGCTGAGCGATAACGATCGATTCCTGGCGCGGCAAGTTGGCATTTGAGGTTGCGCAAATGCGTGAGAGCCGGGGGGAAAATTCCATCACCCCGGCGTCTCTAAAAGCCGCAGTAGATAAAAGGGACGTAAAACCAATAACATTATTATTATTATTATTGCTCCGTTACGGCCAACTAAGGACCACGTCATGTCAACTGTTTCTTCTGCATTTTTATGTTGGCCCAGTACTCTCTCATTCGCAATCCATGTTGCACCTTTCTCTCTGTCGTCCACGCATTCCCGGTTTTTAGTTTCGGCTTAAGTTGAAAACTCCGATGTTTCTGAAGTTTTCCCCTAAGTGGGCCACGCTCCTGGATATCTTCACGTGTTAACCCAGTCTCCAACAGATCTTTCTCTACTTCACTGAACCAGACCCCCTTTGTCTTTTTCTCACGGAGAAAAGCAAACATTCTGTTTGATAGCCGTATTGATTTCATTCGCGTTATATGTCCATAAAAAGAAATCCTCCTTTTCCTCATCACGTCAGTTATGTTCTCTACGTGAGTGTACAACTCGTGGTTGTGGCGTCTTCGGAACTTGTCGTGTTCTTTGACTGGACCCAGGATTTTCCTCAATATCTTCCTTTCCTTGGTCTCCAGTTTTTCCGTTATGCCTTTTCTTTTCATGGAGAGACATTCCGCTGCATACAAATCTTCCGGCCGGATGACCGTGCAGTAGTGATTCAGTTTTGCATTCAGGGATATGGATCTTTTGTTGTACACATTTTTAGTTAGATGGTAAGCCATTTCAATTTTATTCAAATGTGACGCAAAAGCCTCGTTTTCGGACATTGTAGGGTCTATCCATTCCCCAAGATACTTAAATTTCACAACCCGCTTGATTTTCCCATGATTCACTTCAATATGTTTTGGAGCCGTTTTGATTTTAGTAATAAATTCTGTTTTCTCGAAAGAGATCAGGAGGCCTGCCTTTGCAGCTTGTGTTTGAAGCTGGTTGATCTGTTTCCTGGCCGTATCCAACGAATCCGAAAAAAACGCAAGGTCATCTGCAAAGGCTAGACAGTCAATTGATAGGTTCTTATTCTTGTGACCAAGTCTGATTCCTTTTTGGACTCCTTCATCACTCATTGTTTTGCGCCACTCACGGATAACTTTCTCAAGAACGCAGTTGAATAGTAGAGGTGAGAGACCATCTCCCTGTCGAACTCCTGTCCTTATATCGAAGGCATTGGAAATCTCGCCTCTAAACGTATCTTTTGAAGTGGTGTTGGTGAGAGTCTGTTGGATAATCGCTCTGGTTTTGTTGTCTAGGCCGAACTCCTATAGAATCTTAAGTAGGGTAGTCCGATCGATGGAGCATAAGCTTTCTTAAAATCAATGAAGTTTACTACAAATTTCCTGCTCCTTAGTTTCAGATATGAAAGGATAGATTTGAGATTCATGATTTGCTCCACACATGACCGTCCCTTCCTAAAACCTCCTTGATAATCACCCAGTTCTGTATCTAGCTGTTCTTCAGCCCTAGTTTGAAGAGCTTTTGAGAGACTTTTGTAAGTTATCAGTAGGAGGGAGATGCCTCGATAGTTGTTAACATCTGCTTTATCGCCTTTCTTATGAAAGGGGTGGATTAAAGCAGAAGTCCAGTCACTTGGAAGTCTTTAATTATCCCAAATTTCATGTATGATGTCCGTTAATTTATCCACTGAATTGTCACTAGCAAACTTCCACAGTTCAGCGATTATCGAGTCTTCACCTGGAGCTTTATGGTTCTTTAGAGCTCGGATAATCTGTTTTACTTCCTCTTTCGTGGGTGAAGAGGAATCTGGGTGGACTTGCGTATGGTCATTAAATGTGAATATGGAACTTGGAGTCTCACAGTTAAGACGGTACTCAAAATATTTTGCAAGCACCTGACAATCTTTGTCGCTATAAACTAGTTTTCCATTGCAATCCCTGAACTGAAGACATGGAGGGCTATATTTCCTCAAGTTGCTTTTAAATGTTCTATAGAAGTTGCGCATATTATTCTTCTGGAAATCCTGTTCGATTTGATCCATCTGGTTTTTATGAAAGGCACGTTTAACATTGCGGATGGTTTTTGCTGCACTCGTTCTCTCATTCAAGAAGTCTGTCCAGTTGACTTGATTTTGTTGCGAATTCCATTTCTGACAGGCATGCTGTCTCTTCCTTATTACTGCGTCACATTCACTGTTCCACCAAGCATGCTTCCTCGTTTTAGTTAGTAGGACGGTCACTTTTGCTGTTTCAACCAGCGCCTCTCGCAGTTGTTCCCAGTTCTCTGCATCCACAGTTTGAAGTTTTCGTGTAAACTCATTACTGGGCGCCAGTTTTTCAACATCATATCTTTCCGTCTTTTTGGCTCGGAACCTCCGTGTGTTTCTCGGGAGGAGTTTGATTATTATTATCATTATTATTATTATTATAAGACACCTGTTATCACTATAATGTTTATTGAAATAGGGTTTCAACCCTTCATTGAGGTCATCAGCAGCATTACATAACATACTTATATATGAAATAGGTTATTTTCTATGAAAAATTAATAAAATAAATTCAACTCTAAACATCTAAAAATGAACGTCCATGTAGGACCTTGGCCTCTCCAACAATCGTTGGCCAATCCTGACGATCTTCTGAACGTTTCCTTCATCTTCTTACTCCCATCTTGAGTAAGTCGTCCAGGTTGCTATGTAGGCTACATAATGATATCAATTCCCCGTTTCCTTGCATAGGTCGTTTATCATTATCATCAGTCCGGCTATTCTGGTATTTGAGTTTCGTAACAGGCTGCTTTTACCGATATGAGGTTCTTAACCCTATGATCAACCTGGAGGACCAGGGTATCCCTCTTAGTCTGGCCCAGCACCTTTGACTTGTCCGGCATGGGAGGCCCTACCAGGATCATTTGGGCTCCCAAGCCCCCACATCACGTCAAGGTGAGGGTTTATCAAATATACTATCAATTTGTATTTTCATGTGAAATTTTCAGAATGTTTGCGTCCCTAGAAAATCTCCTATGACTGCTAGTGTCTAAGGGATGTTAACTATTTTAGGATTTTTGAGAAAAAGATATTTTCTGAAAAAAATAAAATAAAAAATACATCTTTTCAAGAACATGGTAAGCATGAGAAAAATGAGGAGAATCAAGTGTGAAATCTGTAATCCACCTTGAAATATGAGCTTAAACATATGTTAATGAGGAGAATGTTTCATGGGGATTGTTCAAATCGTATGTTGGACAAAATATACAATTAGCGCTGATGATGTGGGTTACCATGTTATGTTTATGCCATGCAATAGGGTTAACAAAGGAACATTAATGTTATTCTCTTTTATATTTTTATAAATACTGAAATGAAACAAGGAAATAAGATTTCACGTTCAATACAATGCAAACTTAAAATACCTGGAAGTGTATATTTAATACTGACAATTTTTCATTTGTTTTCAAAAATGCTTGGTATTGAAATATTAAAAGTGTCTAACTAGTAATTGTTGCTATTGTGACCTTTCCGCTACATAAAACAACGATCCTCCCACTATGTTGTAACCTGCTTACCTCCTCAACCTAACTATTCCACTATTCATCGCACAAGGGGTGTGTGGGATGTTAGACACATTATATGAAACACTCAATACTAGATGGACGCAACTACAGGTTAATGCTTACTCTCGAATTGAGAGAAAGAAACCATGCTATCAGGTATTTTGCCCGTCAGAGGAGGTTATCTGGTCACCACCGACCGTGCGTGGCCTCCCAGATGACCCCTTCCTCAGAACACATTGGCCGAAGAGAATCGGGATACACTCCTTGTGGGGCTATCCGGCACAAGACTCCTCGTCTCAAAAGGTATCAGGTTCCCATCATAGCGAAAGGTCAAAGACACCCAAAGAAAATGTAACCCCAAAAGAAACAAACTACTAAATAATTAAAATCCAGTCTTAAGTAAACTTCGTGGAATGATTTATTAAAATTCCAAGCCCCTGTCCTACAATCGGAGGGTTATAATCCGCTAATTAAATAAAAAACCAACAAAAAGAAACAACCCCTAACTAGAATGAAATAATCCTCTCGACTGGTTCTAAATACATGAGCAATAACTAAAGCAATGCTTAGGAAGTTGTACAAATCAACCCTAATTTACAATACAATTCAATAAACATGATGTTTGGAAGTGAAATCATCAGGTAAACAACAGTCAAATCAAGACAGAAAAATCTAAAACAAACTGGGACCACCCCGTATTTATATTTTAAATGTACATAATCTAAGCCAATTCTGATTTTAACTGACCTACGGCGAGAAGCGTCCGTGGTAAACAAAAAACTAAGCAAAGTTCTGATTTTGATTTACAGTCGTCAGATACAACATAAATATTTACAACAATTGTACAGAAAGATCTACAAAGTAGAATAAAGATGGGTAACAATTGGGTTCACATTCAACAACAATAAATAGATATAACACTCAGAATATCATTATTATTCATGCCTACAACACAATGGTTACTCTTTGTTCCCATTGGTCATCTGAATGTGTACGCAGAAACGAGAAAGAACTGTTCAACAACAGTTAATCTCATCAAGAGTCACGGCCCACGAGTTGAAAACTCTTTGTTACCAGTGATCTCTGTCCGTCGATAATGTCAGCTGCTAAATATTCCGTCAAGGAATAGACCTCTCAAGCACAGTGCAATGGTCAGCAAGATTGCAATCATAGATCAAAATTTAACAGTCGGTTTAAATACTTGAGATTTCATGATTTAATTCTTGATTATTATTTACAATCGTTGGTGTAGGAGTTCAGTAATTATGACGAAAGTCCATCTCGCAAGGCTTGCTAATAAGTGGGCTACCCACTGGTGCACACTACAACAAAGTACACGGGAACAACACTTCTCCGAGCTATCAAATGCTCTGATTACCATACATAAGTGATCTGCGTGGCTCGAGGCTCAATCAGAAAATCCTCGGCTGGACTTGCAACACAACAGAGGTCTACCGGCCTTCACTAACACAGGTACTGCCCCCGTAAATTGAATTATTTAGGGACAAAATGAGAGTATTTTCCGTCCCCATGATAAAATTTAACTAGCAAATATAATTTCTGAAAGTGTGACACAAGAGGGTCGTGTTACAAGCTCGACGCTGTGGGAGAACCCGATCACGTGATAGATTGCACAATGGACGCTTCTAGAAGGCTATTCTTAGCATAGCAACAGCGAGTTTGGGAATTATTATTATAAATATTGTTATAAATTATGCTATTGGATCCCAGTCCACAGCCAATAAGGAGAGGTCTTATTGAAGACGGGATCATCTTTAATTACACAACATGAGGAAATTATGCATTTAGGCCCTTAGAAGAAGATTTTCTTATTTGGTAACGAAGAGAATATTAAGAGAAATTATGGCTGATACTTTAAAAACCACAGATAGGTTAATCTACGCAGTAATAAGCATTACTAATCTACGCGCTAAAATTATGGTGGGAGATTGATATGGCCGCCAAAAATTCGACTTGGAGGGGGAGATCCAAGGATCGAGGTTCTTATTCCAGCAGACTTTGAAGAGTGAGGAAGTGATTTTACTGGGTTAACGGAGATCCCAAAGCTTAGTCCGAGTGCGACGATTGTCGACTTGTGAAGACGCGAGTATAGCTAGGTAGAGCGTTAGAGATCACCACACTCCCATTCTGCGTGAAGTTGCGAGGAACATAGTATTGATTATATCTCTTATAATATTGAGATTGGAAGTTAAATGAGTGAACATTTATCAAGAACAGGTCGCCTACTATATATTACGAAAAGTCGAGCGCTTAAATATTCACCGTTTCGACAATATCAGGCTGTCTAGTTTTCCAAATGTGTTGGAAACAGAGCTGAAGATCATTATAAATTGCAACGTGAAGTTGGCAAACGCAGTTCAAGTGAACAGTGGCGGAGGTCTTTTAGTATTGGCGCAACACATAAACATTAACAGAATGACTATTATTATTCTTCAAACATTATCATTCAACTTAATTAATATTGTTGATATGATGGACTAAACAGTCATGCGCCAGAGACATATTCAATAGCAGAAGTGAAGATACAACAATGGAGCTTCGTTATTTAGACAACGTATTCTTGAATACAGACGTAGTGTACAGTCCACCTTGTGCATTTTCGTCAGTCTACGAATACTAATATAACATCAATTAGCAATGGAAACATTTCATTCACCATTTATATGAATATTTCCATAATTATATTTCAATGATGAAGCTGATACATATTTACGACGGAGAATGGAGACTCTACAGAAGAGATTTGTCAAGATGCTAGGGAAGGTAACCCAGAATAATTTGTCAGAAGGATGTCTTTCGAGCCCAGGCGAATGTTGGTGAATTCCAGAGAGAGAGACGTTTCTTATCTCTGAGGTCGCAGATCCAAGGTTCGAATGCAGATCCATCTCAGTGTCTTGTACTGAGGAAACATCTAAAGTATTGTGGCAATACTTACATTGATCTTCAAGTTTTCGTCTGAATAAGGTATTAGTGTATCTCAATTGTTATATAGAGCTTGATTAGTGACATTCTGAGCAGCAATCTTATTCCATATGTTCGGCGATTTTATTACATATTTCTATGTTTCTACATTTCATGTATTTCAGTGCTTTTATGTATTTTACACTTCAGTTGTGTGTTGAGATTTTTATACTGCAAGATTATTTAGAAGATGATTGCATTTCATCTATTTTTCAATTTTATTCTACGGATCATTTGTGGAACTGACATTAAAATTTTGTTTGAGGAACCATATTGCCACATAGGAGACTAGTCGTTTCGACTCTCGAATTTTAATAATTTCATTTAACCAAGTATTCTGACATTGTGTCATAGCTTCAAATTAAATTCTTATTAAATTTCATTTGAGCACTTTAATGTAACATCATATTACTTCAAGAAAAGAAGAAACATCGAATGATATTGTTATATCATTGTACATAAACTATCGACGATCTGAGAAATACTAGTCGTTTGAAAAGACCGAAGTCTTAATTCCTATGAACATTCTTTGTGTAGAGTGGAAAAACATTAAGACATTGACAAACCTTTCTTATTATCTGTAAAGCTAAGAGCTTTGTTCATTTAATATGTTGGAGGAAATACCTTTTGATAGAAGATTATTCAAATCTTTGGCTAGGAATTCAAAGCTAGTTTATCCCGGTCAGGATTGAATTCTATCTGACACTATAAATAACATGTGTGTTATTTCATTCTATTTGTGTAACATCAAGTCATTTTGTGGACATGATATTACAACGATAAACAATTTATAGCTAGACAAGTGAGATGAAACAGGAGTATTATTCTTATTACATGTATTTGCGGCAGACGAGTTAACAGTTAATTATCTTGTGGAGTAAACTTTAGGAGGTTAATCACGACTGTCTAATATCGTTCATTACAATTAGAAGTTTCGTTTGAAGAACTTACGTATGTATAATTGTAGTCCAGTAATCATGTGCAATGATACTGAGGGTCATGCCATTATTTGAGAGAAATTCCTACATAAGATATTGTTGTACCCCTAGGGTACGCTACCCCCATCCCCTAAATAAATTATCCAACAAACCAAAATTCAAAACATTTAATTTAAAAATCTACAAATTACAAATACAGAATCACAAGACTAATAATTAGCACCTACATGAACCCAGGTAGCCTCGTGTCCCAGACAACGACCCCAGGAAGGTTCACGACTTGGTAGGAATGTGAGGATTCCGCCGACCGAGCACAAGAAACCTATAAGAACCCCGGAGGTCAAACACCCGGGATCACTCAGTCTATACTAGTGCTACCGACGTGACGAACCTCTGCTGTTGGCTGAACGGGTAAGTGTCTCAAGCGGTCATTACACTCACCACCACATTACACTCACATCCCCCTGTGCTTGGACTGTAATTATTATTATTTATTATCTTTTGAACTGCTATTTGCCAGTGTACCTCAAGATCGAGGTACACATTAAATTTAAAAGTACTAGAAGCCACTGGTCTTATTCTTTTATTTATTTAGCTAATAAGTTCCTACCCTAATAGCTTCCCCTTTAGGTAGGACATAGAATTAGCCTTACTGTTTATTGTGTAATTGCATCTTGACGTTAGCCGAGCGCCACTGCTCAAAGCTGACACTAGCGAATTCTCCGTTAACTCGCCTGCCTACGATTCGCAGGAGACCGCGTGACGCAGCTGTTGCGCACAGAGTAATAACTTAATTGCCCTCACTTAGAACTACCCCGTCAAACAGTACCTTGGGGGAGTTCTCCTTGCTGATCGCATTGTCGATCTCCATTCTCTAAACACTCCCGACCTCTTACAACATTTGCCAAGCTCGCCCCCTATTTAGACTAATTTCATCCCCTAGGTTAATTATTTGTACAGGCTACCCTAACAGGAACCTTACAATATGTTAATAACAATTAATCCCTTTTGATTATTGTTTAACATAGTAGATGATAATTGTTTATGCCATATATGCTGTTATATGAGGTTTTGTAGAGCTATGGAGTGCTCAGGCGAGGGAATTCCGCATTTTAAGGAAGTCAAAGTACCGTATTGTTGTTCTTTGATTAAAAGGCATGTATCATGATAAGAGGCGTTGTATACAAGTAGTTCAGTTCTTGTGAATTAACGATTTAGCTGTGTTAACAGGAGGGTTTCAGCGGAAAAGCAACATGAGAAAGATTGTCTACTCACGTCTATAATACAATTATTACATTTTATTAAACCCGAATTTATGTAATTAAGTACAGTTCACCTTAATCAGTCGACTGTATTATACCGATAATGTAATGAAACCTGTGTAAGACAAGGTGTATGCAGTATATTAAAACTACAGAACGTTAAAGAAAGAATGGTTATGTGAAAAACCAGTGTATATATTTAGTTAAGATTTTTATTGTAACCGAGAAGTTAGAATCTCGAAAGTGTCGCGTTGGCAACACTAGATAATGGATATTATGATAAACATATTACATGTAAATAATTTTGTGGAAATGATTTAATTAGTTAAACAATTTAATAGGATTTATCAATCAATTGTTTTGGAATAGAGTGTGTTTATGAGCGGATGTTTTGGGAATGACTGATTGTTTATTGTTAAGAGCATATGTGGAACCGTATTGGTCTAGAACAATCCGGAGTGCGAATGAAAGAGTGTATAATTTTTTTTAGAATGATTGGTTAAGAAACAGAGCAGTTATATGAACTTTTGTAAGTTCTAAATGTTAATTTTTACGTGTTTTATAAATGCACACATGCAGTCTCTGTGGGCTAGCGAGAATGATTCACCGTTAGCTCTGGGGAGCGATGACATAATATTTAAGCAGGTGTAGACTCACAGCCTTCTGTTTATTGTATAAACCAGTTTCGAGTACGGCGTGATGCCAGTGTCATTGATGAAACCAAGTTTCTGCACGTGCGTTCTATAACGCAGGTTTGTGAATGAAACCATGTGTATGGAATGCCATTCAGAGGCTTCACTAAACGTTTTTATTTCTACGCAGTGCAGGCCTATATCAAGCCAAGATTTATACTCATACTTTTTAATACAGCATTGTAGTAAGATGTAGAGTTGAAAGGAGGTGTGAATGAGTGCGTGTTTCAAATTTTAATGTTAATTGTTAAATTCATTTGTTGTTATTTTGTATATAGTAGATTAGTTTACCTTTTTGTTAATAAATTTGTTCAGATTGTTTTCCATTGTTGTTGGAGTGATTCATTTTAAATATAAGGAGCAGAGTATTGTGGATATGGTGTAGGCGAAGCTGAAGTCCCAGTCCCCGAGGTAAGTAAAGGTGAGTGCCCCGTGTAGTTGGTTGTTGATCCACAATATTCTTGTAACTGCTGTCTGTAAATCCCTAAAGACCATGTTGGAAGCGATTTCTAATGTTGTATATGCCGGAGCAGTTAGAAATAGGCAATCCAACGGGGGCAATGGATATTCCAACAGGATCTTTTCCGGATTATCGGGTACAGTACCAACCCTAACATAGTGTATCAAAACACGGCAACAAAATCATTCACATGATGTGAGAAAAATATAGCCTTAATAAACTGTCAATTGCGTCTAATGACAACTGAGATGGTTTTACACAAAGTATCATGATAATAATAACATCCTTCGCTTACAACATCTGCGAGTATAATATAAATGACTTGTGACTTGGCTGTCACCATAGCATTCCAATGAACTGCTGTTACTCAGACCTAGTTACAATACGAGCTTACAAAACTGGCTCGTTTAGATAAATCCTTTATAAAAATTGCAACAACGAAAGCGTCAAGTGTCGAGGTCTCATCAAAGATACTGGTTTGGCGTGTTATGTAACTGTGGCGCGACATTGGGTAAACCTGTCCCACTAGTCCAATCGCAGTCACACTAGCCTCGCTGAATGAGTATATTTGCTAGCAAGCAAAGTCTATAATGTTTGTTTTCTAACGTAATGGGTTCACAGAATCTGTCCAATAAGTGACCCTTCATTCACAGTTCATAATAAACACACATAAGAATGCTTGTAACGTAGTAATAGAACATGAAAAGATATTAACACTGATGGGCTTGCTTTAGCAAAGCAAATAAGATAAAACAGGATATATTTCTACTCTAATAATGTATTTGGAAAGTATGCCATCCATTGCGGGTTACAATATTACTAACTCGTGCACTCAAAGCACGTTGAATGATTCATTAAATACTTTTAACCACCTAAAACAATGGTGTTAACTTGAAATGATACCAAGTTAATGTTAATCGGGGTCATGAGTAGTATTCCAAAGATATTCCACTCATTCACACTGATATACTGTGCCCATTTTGAGGGAGCTCATAACGAGGATATGAGAGTTGTTTTTCTCTGTTATATTCTGAGGATTTATTGAAGAGAGCGCCAGCAGATGTTTGTGTGTAGCCCTGTAGAGCGAGACGTTACGTCATCTGTGCGAGCTGTGATGTGCATGAGATAGCGGGAGGCGAGACTGCGCTGTGCACACATGTTGAGTGAGTCAGTACAGAATTCGTCTTCATGTGTGATCGAGCGAACATGAATTCGAAAGCTCATCTAACTGAATTACGAGTACAAGACCTAATGCCAAGAAAGAGCCTACGAGGAAACATTGTTTCATTGTTCTCCAACTGTTAGAATTTTGATAGGTGGGGCCAATCTTTTGTGTGTTCAAGATTGCGCTGGACTAATATCCAATCTCACAGTTAGCTAGCCTACGCACTGGATCAGATTCCTAACCCGGATCAAGAGAAGAGCATCTCTTCAACCAGAGGATTTGATTTAGCTGTAAGTGGAAACAATGGCATAAGGGATCGTCAGTGTACTGCGATAATCTCAGTAGAGTGCGAGAAAAGTTGTCGTGTACAGTCATACATTAAATGCTGACTGATTTCGGAACGGTAAATCATCGGGTGACAGTAGTCAAACCACGAACAGTTAGATTACCTAATTTTTCATGGCACAAGCCATAGTGTTAATGGATTACGCACAGGAAATCATGGTAGTGAATCGTCGTGATGAACTCTTGAATACTACCATGAACCGAAACGTCATAATGGAGTTTTAAATCGAGTTGGTGGTGCGATGGAAGCTTGGACCGTGACAAGGAAGCCGAGGGGGCATGTATGCTCGCCGCATGCACATGTTCGAGCCGGATGGCATGGCTAGGCCATGGCGTTCCACAGCCATGGGATTCATCTTTACAGACCAATGTCAAGGGAAGTGAACATCATCTTTAATATTTAGTAGTTAGTACACGTGATTTGCAGACTGTAGACTATTTCATTCAACCATTTAGGAATCATCGTTTGATACCAGTATTTATTTTGAATTATGCAGGAGCATAATGTCTGGAGTCTTCTTATGGATTTCAATACTTTATGGTATTAGGAAGACTAGCATATCCACGGTGCGGTTTATCGTTGGATGCTGACATACTTTCGAAGACATCCATGCTTTTCTAGTTAGCTGGTAATTTCATTAATTTTCTTGGTGTATAGTTCTGTACATAATTTTTGTCGCATGGCTATCGTGTTGGATAGTTATTTGCGATGATAATTGCGTTAATTGTTTTTCTAAGGTGATTTGTATCTTAGTAATATTAGATGAGATTAGATACTCAGTTATCGTCCAATGAGTTCGATTTTTCATGCGATTGAGGATTTCTTTAATAATAATAATAATAATAATAATAATAACTGATAATGGTCATACTTTGGATGTGACATGATTAAATCATGAAGGATGATTATGATGATTTCAAAGATCAGATTGGATCGTAAACATGGAAGGTAGTTATATTTGACATTGTGGAAATATATAATAATAATAAATTTATGGGTGATAGTGAATAATTGTGTGGTTATCGCATAATCGAATTTTGGATCAGATTATAGATAAATGTAATGAAGTTTGATAAATAATGCAATTTGGGAATTCTCTAAGGAGATAATATAATAATTTCGGAAAGGAAAGTTTCGGTGTCGAGCAGTTTGTGCCAATAGGGGAACTATTGTAATGGTGACAATTTGAAGGTAATATGAATATGTGAGTAAAACATATCTTAATAACTAAGTGATTTATTTGGCAGGTTGTTGAGTTGAATTGGGAAGGCATGCGTGTACTTATCCCACAGTATTTATTCAAATCCATTAATTGTAGCAATAAGGCTCAATGGAATTTAGAAATATGGAAATAGTAAATTATGATTATATGGTGTTGTATGTGAAATATGTTAATGATTTGGAGGATGAATCATCGTGTTACGTTGCTCAAAAAGAAGGGTTTAGCCAGAGTAGCGACCCCACGCCTTCAACCAGATAATGTCATCAGTAGAATTCCATATTCTACTTTCATTTTGCTCTAACCTTTCACAACTATTCTTTTAAATGATTTGATCTTGAAGAACGATTAGTATTTTTGAAACTTTCCGTATTATAACGAGATAAAATTATATGAAGCCTATATAATGCTTAGTGAGATGGGGCTATCAGGGAATGCTGACTTCGATTTCAGATGAATTGGTAAATTGTTATAACTGATCCATAATTAATATAAAATTCGATAATTGCATGATAATAGCGAGTTGCACCCAGGTTTAATAAGAGAATACATTTAGTTCTCTGTTAGAAATAACATAAAATCAACAAGGTTATTGGATACGGATTAATAAATTCCATGTGTGGAAACTTACGATTTGAAATAGCTTGATTTATAATCATACTAGCAGAAGTACCCATTCTTACAACGGTCTTCGGTATTAATAACCAGATGTTACCAATTGATCTACTGTTGCAATGTTCAGGGGCTTGGAACCTGTTTGTTGGCAAAGAAAAATGATTAGCTAAAATGTGCTCTCAAACTAAATTTACCTAACGTGTTCTTCCTGGCGTGAAAATAAAATTGAAAACCTCGTAGACGAATCGCAATACACGTCACATACGAACTGACCCTAACCGTTGTGTCAAGTGCCCAACTACAGGAAGACCCCTTTTATAAATTATAAAGGCTTGTGGTGCATGAAAATTCAGTTTTCCTTTGCCTCCAATAGCCCAAAATCCTAAAATCAGCAAAAAACAGTCTACTATTTCAAATCAGGAATTTTTGAAAATAATGTTTATGTTTGGAGATATAATAGACCTTCTGTAAGACATATCGCACGTGTAAGCCGGGTGAAAAAAATCTAGGGTACTCCTTGAACCCCTTAAGCGCATTGATGAATTTTACAGTTTTAGTTGGTTCCGTGATAACCTTATAGCCATTTGCAACCTTTCACAGAAATGTAATAAATGGAGTGGCATTACTTATTCCAGAAATAGATGGAAAGTTGGATGCCACCTCTTGAGATACTTTTGTCATGGTTAGTGGCTTGCATCCCTTCTTTATTTCGGAATTTTTATTCCTGACATGTTAAAAGATTTTGATAACGATCTTAAAAATAATTTTGATAACATTTTGTAAATAATTTTTCTTATGTCAGACTGGACTATTAATTGTCTGCACATCATGAATGTGTTAATGGTGTTTAGGATAACACATACTACAGTGATAAACAATAATATTCACTAATCTTTGAAGAATACTTGGATAATTTATTTATTTAACTTTTTTATTTTGAAGTTTAATAATTGCCGTTAGCTTAACAGGGCATAATTAGAGCAGGGTCCCAGGGGGAGCGATAGCATGTATTTTGTTTCAGGAGGGTATTTTAGCTATCTCCCTGTGGAAAAAGTTTGTAATTAATTTAGGATGATTGAATGAATAAATTAACCTGATGCATTTTATCTTACAGAAAACTGGGGTCATTCATGATTTCTTGAAAACTTAACTCCTTTCTATCCTTGCTGTAGTGTGCATCTGGATAACAGCTAAGCTTTTGTTTTAAAATACAACGTTGGTTGTTTGCCCATATTTAACCCTGATACGTTTTTGAGTCTTATGCTCTGCTGTTGTTTAGACGTGCGCTTATGTGGACGTGGGACATCTGTCAAATGGTCACAATAGGATTCAGCTCGAATCAAGTGGTCTCCTCACCACCAAAGAAGGTATTTACAATAATACATAATTTGAATGGATAGGCTCTTCCATTAAACGATACGCCCGAATACTGGCGTTATGGCGTAGTACAAAATTGGGAACTTCAAAAATATGAAAATATCGGCTGAAGCTGATCCAAAGAAGATTAATGCTCCTTTCAAAAAAATGACATAATCGGTTTTCCATGACGTGGATATCATAATTACAATAGTGCACCGTGTGTGAATACACTATTTTGGTGGCTAACTATGAGCTTAGGAAACGAAACATGCAGATGCTCGTGAAAAGTGAAATCACCACAGACGGTGTCTAAAGAAGAAGAAACTAAAATACCCTTCCTAGATGACTGAAAATCAGAGTTACGGTCGCCAGGCTAATCCACGAAGAACCATCACCTTGCAAATGGACATTAGATCATGACTCACGGCGTGTGTTCATCACCTGATTCACAAAGGAATTAAATTGAGGGGTAATTTCCTTCCAAATGTGTTTCAGCGAATATCTCCGTCGCTCGTCCTTAGACATCATTATCCATTCTTCGGCCTCAATTTTATAGTGCAGCTGAGATGTTCAGCATCTCTCCCATAGAAATGGCTTACGCCATAATACTGTAGACTGCTTGATGATAGGTGTTGAAGTTCTCAGCACGTGGCGATGCTCTGACATAGTGTAGGTTAACGTGGGCAGACAGAGAACGCACTGGAAGTAAGACAGGCAAACACTGGACGAGGATAGCAAGGGACAGACAAGAATGGAGACGCTCACTTTAGCAACACCATAGAGAGGAACCATTCGATGCACAACGCGCAGTTACACGAAGCGAAACGCATACGACAAGACACACGCGCCCCCAGATAAGGAAAGACAGTGAAGTGAAGTAAAGTTAAGTGGAGCGAAGACAACAATACAACTCTTTAGGACTTGCTCGCCTAATTAGTTAAGATCAGAGCACATCCCTGCACGCAGGAGGCCATAGACCTTAGGGGATTTATTTATTTATTTATTTATTTATAAGGATGGAGATTTTACCACAGGTAATATTTTTATGCAAAAAAAGAAGAAGAAGAAATATTGAAATCCACACCCTTTTAATGAACCCGATGTGACAGCTGTAATAAAGAACAGAAGAATTGAATGGCTGGGACATGTCCTGAGAAGAGAAGAGAAAATGGTGAAGACAGTGCTAGAAGGGAAGCCACAAGGTACGAGACCCCTGGGTAGACCAAAACTGAGGTGGATGGATGGAGTCAAGAAAGACCTGGAGACACTGGGAGCCAACGAGAACATGGCTAGCAACAGAGACCAAGGGAAGAGGCTAAAAAGTGAGGCAATGAACCGACTTCGGTTCGTGTGGCCAACGAAGTAAGTAAGTAATATTTTTATGCAGCTGCATGACTTTTATTTACATATGTTATTGCTGTGTTCTTCAAATTGGTAGTTTATTTTGCATTCATCATGATTTTTCTGGATGTCCAACTCTAACCTATAACAAGTATTGTTACATTGAATACATGAAGTAGAGGTGAAGTACCAGGGGACATGTCCCTAGGTACATCATTGTAAACAGTATTTTCTGTCTTTTCAGACTGACTAAAATGCCTCGATGTAAGGTAGGAGCAAAGAGCCCAGGCCCTGACAGGGAAGCTGTCTACAGTAGTTCGGGATGCAGTCGAAGAAAAGTTATCTATAAGTGCTGCAGCAACAAAATTCAATGTTCTATCATCTGATTAAATTCCTTAGACCTCTTCTACCTGCAATACGGATGATGCATCTGCGTACAAACTGTCACCTCCTGTAATTCGACCACTTCCGAAAGAAATAGGCACTACTACCAGCAAAAGAGGAAGTCACCCCAAAAGGAGATCTTGAGTGCTCACTGACACTCCAGAGAAAGTCAAATAGAAATCGGGAAAAAGCTAACCCAACACGAAAATCCGTGAAACAACCAAGAAGAAGACTGAAGAAAAAAGAAAAGAAAAATCTATTTACAACCAACGATACGGTTGTGAATCTGCGTTGGAGGATATTTCAGTGGATTTAAACAGTGATGATTCTTCAGGGCTGGGAGATTTGTACGATGAAGTGGGAATGTAACAAGATATAGAAAAACAGGACATCTGTATAAGGGATTTTGTACTGATTGATTTGTTTAAAAATAAATAAATAGAAAACTAGCAAACAGTACGTTGGTAAAATCTATTGCAAAGATTCAAGAGGGGAATATATTGTGCAGTATTTGTACAAAGCAAAATCTACTGGTAGCTCCTACTTCACATTCACAGACAGTTCGGAGGTTTACAGTCTTCTTTTTGAAGATATTATTGTAAAACCTCCCCCTCCAAATCTTTTTGTTGGTTCATCCTCCAGAAATTTTATGAAATATGCGTTCCTTGTATCTCTTAATGGTCATACTTTAGGCTAGGTTGTGCTTTCATATTCTAAGGCAAATCACTGCAGTCAATGTGCTTATCCCTTCAGATTTTCTTCAGAAATTAATCAATAAATTAACTGTAAATGCAGTGGTTATTTCTACAAGTATCTTAAATAACAGTAACATTATCATACATAAATTTCCCATAGAGAACCTTTGTCCCTGGGTACATCAACCCTACGTACCTGAGGGCACATGACAGGGGTGGAAGGAAATATAATTTAAAAGTTTGTTATCGTAAATAGCAATAATTATGTTGATCAATAACAAGCCAAACACTTACAGTAACAACTTAGACTGTTTGGTTTCTTCAGATAATACAAAACTACATTTTAAAATATCGTCCATAGGTAGAGCACTTTTATTTGCGGAATACATTAAATTTTTCTCTGCCGGTACTGTCCACTTTGAGGAGATGAACTAGTAATTCCTAACGTGATACGGGGATTTTACATGTTGAGTTGAAACAAATGGAACCACAGATTTAAAATATCACCGTCATGCAGAAATTGTGCGTGATTTCATTGATGAAATTAATATGTTAGGATGAGGTGGCGGATGAAATTTTCAGTGCATATGAAAGTGTACAGGTTCTGATGGTAAGCCTTAAATCCCTGTCAAGGCACAGCATACAATTTGTGTAACAATATGCTGCTGTCACAGAGTCAACAAGCATGATCAGGAGATTCTTTTCTTCCCGACCTTTTGAAAGAGTTCCCAACTTGGTGATAGTGCCCCAGGCGATTCCTATATCAATCATGACAGTCTCTCTGAAAGAAAGGAATGCAACCAGGATGCTCTTATGAAATTAGTTATGCAGCTAAGTTCCAGATTATTAGGTTTTGACGGACCTATTTTCGCTCCAACTTTCAGTTTATTTGAATGTTTTAAGCTCCAACAAGTAATCTACTTGAACTTTATAGAGCCTAATTTAATTGACCTATTTTGCACGATAGAACCTAAAAATACCTAATGAAATTCACACCTCTTACCTTAAGTAAAGATAGCTTTTGAAGCCATTTTTCAGTTTGGCCTTATTAACAATTAGGGTGGAATTCATGAGGAGACCTTGGCCTCGAGAACTCCTTAAGGAAGCTATCTGAAGGGTTCCTTAAGGAGACCTCACAGCTTCCTTGAGCAGCTATACTATTCACAGTTCTTTCTTAAGGAAGCCTTGGCTTCAAGGACTCCTTAAGGAAGCTATCTGAAGGGTTCCTCAAGGAGACCTCAAGGCTTCCTTGAGCAGACATATTATTCACAGTTCTTTCTTAAGGAAGCCTTGGCTTCAAGGACTCCTTAAGGAAGCTATCTGAAGGGTTCCTTGAGGAGACCTTAAGACTTCCCTGAGCAGATATACTATTCACAGTTCTTTCTAAAGGAAGCCTTGGCTTCAAGGACTCCTTAAGGAAGCTATCTGAAGGTTCCTTAAGGAGACCTCAAGGCTTCCTTGAGCAGCTATACTATTCACAGTTTGTTCTTAAAGAAGCCTTGGTTTCAAGGACTCCTTAAGTAAGCTATCTGAAGGGTTCCTTAAGGAGACCTCAAGGCTTCCTTGAGCAGATATACTATTCACAGTTCTTTCTTAAGAAAGCCTTGGCTTCAAGAACTCCTTGAAGCTGGTCGTGTGCTAAGATAGGTGAAAAGCTACCTTAAGGAATCCTTATCACAAGAAAACTGACGAAGGCTTGGCGGGCAATGACTTTCTTCAGTATATTGAAGAAGAGGACGTGCCAAGAGGACATGTAAGAGATTTTGAGAACCCATTGGAAAGATTTTCGGAGGTATAGTTCAAGAAGTGGTACGGTACCGTTTTTCAAAGGATGTTGTGACAAATGTCATTTTGCCGTTGGTTCACTTTGAAAGACGGTGAAACAGACGAGGACTTCCAATCTCTCTAATGCTTCAAGTTTTAATTAGTCTACGGTTTTATGTGACTGGAAATTTTCAGGTAAGTGGAATCAGAATAAAATCAAATTTCGGTACGGAAAGTACCTAATTAAGGTACGGCACCAGTACCGCAATGTAGGCTATAATTTGTAACTGTATTATTTGTTTATTTAATTAAGGTATTTTGACGGTATTTTATACTCAGCGTATTGACAGGCTGAAAACTCTATGTTCCACAGGAAAAGAGTCGTAATATATCGGCTATTGTAAGCCTACCGGTAGGTCGACTGCTTATCGGATATACCGGTACAGTATCAGGTTGACATGTGCGTGTTTATTATGTTATATGTATTTTTATTGTTGTTTTAAGGGGCAGAACTACGAGGTCATCTGCCCCTCTTAACACATATAATATTGTATGGCCTCAGGTGCCGGGTGCAAGCTTTGTTATTTGACACCTAGAGGGTAGCTTGCATGTCGAATTTCGTTGTTCCTTGAAGCACTATGAAAGTCAAGGAGGTTAGATATCTAAGGTTCTTGAACACTATAGCGCTTTCTAGTAGAGAAATGAGGAACTTTGTGTTGGCGGAAACTCCCGAGATTAATTTTGCCATTATGAACACGGCCTACTGAATTCAAATGGGTTCTTTGACATGCCAACATCGAATGACATGTGTGTCGTAATTTTTGCCGCCTTTCAAAGATCACTTACCACGGCCAGGAGCGAACCTGCAAACTTGGGGTTAGTAGACCGACACGTTAACCACTCACCCACCGTGGCAAGCATCTCTTAACACAGATTAAAGTACACACATTTGGAATGGAATTTAAAATTTAGAGGTGGACACCTAAATTGGAAAAGACCGAAATTAATAAAACAAAAAATTAAATAAAACTTATATTATAATATAAACAAAAATTACGGAAAAACAAAAAAATCTGCATTCAAAAACGAATAATAAGTTGTTGAGTCAATGTACACGAGATCAGCAGCCACCGCGTCATCGACTAATATAAGTTTGAGTGTCATCTGCAAACCAAAGTTTCTACGTAAGTCAGCAAGATCCACACACTCGGTGAAAATGTGGGCCGCGGTGAATACTGCTCCACAGGTACAAAGTGGGGAGTCGTCCCTTCTCATTAGGTACGAGTGGGTGGATCTTGTACGACTATCCCCTGCCTACACAAAATGACGGACTCCCTCCGTGACCGGGAAGAGCTCCACCACACGCGAGTATTTCCCTTGATCGCTCTTAGTTTACTGGGTATTGGGTCAGCTAACCACTGACGCTCCCAAAATGCCAGTACTTGTCGGCATAACTGAGAGAGAATATCACTAGCGGGTACCTCCATTGGATGAGGTGGTAGTGATTCCGCCTCCTTTGCAGCATGATCCACTGAATTATTTCCCGCAACTCCCACGTGGCATGGAATCCACGGAAAGGTGATTCGAGTGTCAGAGCGGCAAAACCCAGCTAGTAGGGCGTGAAATCGCTGCACTAGGGGGTGTTGCGGGAAACACGATTGGCCTGTTAGCCTATTTTGATGCAAGACTTTCATAATTCCAGTACTGATATACGGCACCAAATAACCTACAATACGGTACGGTAATGTAAAGTATTAGCCCATATAGGCCCTTGCGATGATTTCTCATAATAATCCTGTTTCCTGGCCTCATTATTTGGTTAAAAAGTGTAGATTTTTTTTTTTTTATTTTTTTTTTTTTTTATTTTTTTTTTTACGAGCAATCATTTTTATTCACTGACAGAAAACATGTACATATACAGATGTTGTATCAAAAATACAGGGTGAATCCCACATAAGATAAACTTGTGTGTGGGCTTCATGAACACAATTTCTTAATTTATTTGCAACATGGTATTTGACTGATAATAATAAGAAAAGTTTATAGCAAAAGCATTAATTATAAGGATACTGAAAATAAAAGAAGATGATACATTACTTGTTTCTGACCGAGTTGGTTTAAAAATGTTGGTGAAAATTTATAAGTTCATTTACTCTATCAAAGTTACTAAGGAGCCATATAAAAAGCCTTTTCTTCAATATATTCAGGGTATTATTTGTCACATTTACTGGCAATATATTGTATATCCTAGTGCTAAGACAACTTAAATTCCTTTGGCCAAGTAGTGTGTTTCGACGAGGGATATTTATTCCAGTTCTGTCTTGAAGTCTAGTGCACATTTCAAGTTTTTGTCCATTAGAGAAGAGCTTCATATTTTTATGTATAAATATGATTGATGACTGAACAAATAACTGTCGTATGTTAAGCAACATGCTTTGTTGATACAGTTCACATGTTGGAAAAGTTGGTGGCCTTTTGTACATAACTTTTAGAATGAAATTCTGGCAGGTATTTACCTGAGCCAAATGTGAATCAAGTATTCCACTCCAACCATTTATTCCATATTGTAGTTGTGACTGGACTAAGGCAAAATATACAGTTCTCAAGACTTTTGCTGAAAGGATATTTCTGATTCTGTAAAATATATAAATTAACTTTTGAAGTTTATTGGCCAACGTTGATGCATGCATATTCCATTTTAAATGACTATCTATAATAACCCCTAAATATGTAGCATTCATTGACTTCTGTAGGGTATAGCAGTTGCATCTTTCGCCATTGTTACAAATTGGTGTGTGGATCTTCAGTGTTAAATTGTCTGTGGGTTGTAATGTTTTGTTGTGTGAGAAGCATAGGTATTGTGTTTTGGTTTCATTTAAGGTAAGGAGGTGGTTTCTTAGCCATTTTTGGACTGTAGCAAGGGTTTCTTGAGTTCTATTAAAAGTGTCCTCCCAAGTTGTTCCTGTGACTGTGACGACAGTGTCATCAGCATATGAGGTAATCATCGCATTACAGTTCAGCTTACACAAATCGTTAATATATAACAGAAAAAGAATAGGACCTAAAACTGTTCCTTGGGGAATTCCAATTTTTACTTCAGCACTTCTACTTAGAGTACCTTTGATTCGTACCTTTTGTATTCTGTTAAAAAGAAAGCTTTTTATTAGTTCTTGAGGAGTACCACGAATACCTTCCTTTTCAAGTTTTCTAATGAGTATATTGTGGTCTACGGTGTCAAAAGCCTTTCTTAAATCCAGGAACACAGAAATTGTTCTTTTAGAACTATCAATGGCTTTATACAAATAATCAGTAAGGGAGAATATTGCATCTTGAGTACTAGTGTTTGGTCTAAAACCAAACTGATTTGGTGACAATATGTTGAACTTATTCAGATAGTTAAGTAATCTGGTTTTGATGCATTTCTCTAGTAGCTTAGAGAGGTGGGTTGTGAGGGAAATTGGTCTATAGTTATTTAACTCTCTTTTATCATCTGATTTATGGACTGGGATTATGATGGCAATTTTGAATGAGTCTGGAAATTGTCCTTTCGTTAGTGATAAATTAAAAATATGGTGCAGTGGTTGTAGAATTTCTGAACTAATTATCTTAATTGTTTTACTAGAGATATTATCATAGCCATTTGCTGAGTTATCTTCTAGAGCAGCTATGTGGTTTGTTATTTCTGATTTTGTTATGGGTATAAAAAAGATAGACTGAGGTTGAGATTTTGCAGTGCTATCACGTGCATTTGTGTTGTCAGGTTCCTTTCTTGTATTACTTATTTTTTGAGAAAGTTCTAAACCTATGTTACTAAAATAGTCGACAAATTTGTTTGCAATGGCAGCTGGTTGGGATGTTTCTTGTGAGTCTCTGATAAATATGCTGTCAACAGCTGAAGATTTATTTCCCTTCCTACATGTTAAATCATTAATATTTTTCCAAAGGACTTTAGAATTATTGGAGTTTGACATAATTTGTTTGGAATAGTACCTTTCTTTTGCTATTTTAACAAGCCTGTTTATCCAGTTTCTGTACAATTTATGTTTCTTAACAGTTTCTGGGACCTCATCACTGTTTGTAGACCTCTCCCTTTGTTTAACAATTTTCTGATGTAATTTATCTCTTATTCTAATAGAAGTTAAAATTCCGGTTGTGATCCATGGAGTAATTTTTTTTAAATTTTGATCTTACGTTATTTATGGTAGTAGAGTGTTCAGAGATGTATTGAGTCAGTAACTTAATGAAACTATCAGCTGCTTTGTTAACATCATGTTCAGTTATGATAGATTCCCAAGTTTCCTTAGTTAATGATTTTTTTAGAGTTTCATAATTTATTCTTACATTGTTCAAAGTATTTTCTCCTGTTTGTGGAGTGTATTTTTGAGATTTATTTTGTATGAGAAATGTAGGACTGTGATCTGTGATACTGGTATGCAGAACAAAAGGGTCAAAGTTGCTGTTTCTGTGGGACTTAACATGTATGTGATCGATACATGTTCTGGATTTTGGGGTTATTCTAGTTGGTGAGTTTATGTACGAAATGAATCCATTTGCATGTAATACATTTAAATACTCATTTTTAATATTTTGGGCATATTGCCTTGTAGGATTTAAAATATCAATATTTATATCTCCTATTAATATACTGTGTGTAGCTGTAGGCAAGTGCTGGAGAGTATTTCCTAGTTCTTCTATGAATTTCTTTGGGCTTGTGGAGGGTGATCTGTATATAGCAAGTACCAAGTAACTTTCTTTATTATATCTGAAGTTGAGTAGGCTAGCATTTGCAGCTTTCAGTGTTTTTACAGTAGATATTGTAATATTTTGTATGAGGTTTTCATGCACATATATCTTTATGCTGTCATGGGTAGAATTTTGAGTTGGTATGAAGTATTCATTATATCCTAAAATAGCAAATGGTATATCCTCAATGAGCTGAGTTTCAGACAGTATAATGACATCTGGTTTATGATCAAGTTGATCGAGCATAACTAGCATACTTTCAAAATTTGTTATCATGCCACATATATTTAGGTGCATGATTTTAATTCCTGCAGTAAAGCTACCGGTAATTAATTTGTTCAAGTCTTGAGTACTGTTTACAATCTTTGAAGTATTATCTTGAAAATTAAGGTCTACTTCGTTATCTGATTTCATACCGTAGTTGTTTTATTTGAGGGTACTTCCATAATTACTTTACACTCACTTAGAAACAAAATTTCCTAAAATATTGATTGATCACTTGGCTCAGGCAAACATACCTTCAGTTTCCTTGATTCCCATGAACTGTTGGTAGGTCAGCTGCAGTCTTGATTTGTAGAATCGGGCTGTTTTCATTTTTCCTCATGAAGATCTTCCCGTTCCTGGTCCATGCGAATTTATAATTCATTGCCCGTTTAGAATTCCTGGCAAGCCAATATAAGTTTTGGTTGTCTTTCGTTAAATGTTCATTTACATACACTGTCGAGTCTCCCTTGATCTTGACATCTGTGCAAAGAAGTTTTCCATGTTTCCGTTTTTTGCTCATGATCATGTCTTTAGTTTGGCGGGAATAAAATTTTGCTACTATGAGGGGCGTTTTCTTCTTGCCATCCTTATCCGTAAAGGCTGGAAGTCGGTGGCAATATTCAATGTCCCTATCAGTTTCAATTTCAACACCAACTGCACTTGCCACTTGAGCCACAATATTATACACATTCTCCTGTTCGGAGACTGGTATCCCGGCGTTTTCAAGGTTGTAATTCTTAGAGTATTGCTCCAAGTCATTAACTTGCCTTTTAAGTTGCCCATTTTGTTCTTTAAGCAAGCCATTCTCCACTTTAGTGTTGTTTACCTCTAGAGTGAGTTGGTCAATGCAAGATTTTAGTGCGGTATTTTGCTCCAAGAGTTCATCAAATTTTTTTGATTGATACTCCAGAGAGCTACAAACATCCTTTAGCACTTGTTGCATATTGTTAACCGCTTCACATAAGCTTGCGGTGTCCGGTTTGACCCTAGTCGGCTGAAAACTAGATGTAGCTGTTTTGACTGAATTAGGGTTATGTTTGCATTGTTTACAATGCCACAGAATTTCGCCCGGATTTGCAAGCATTGCTTTAAAAACGGCGTTCGTCACACGAGCACAGTTAAGATGAAACATTTCACCACACTTTCCGTCACATTGTACGAAATTTTCATTCTCCTTCAGCGAAACTTTACAGGAGGTACATATAACATTACTATTCTTGGGCGCCATGATGCAAATCATTGCACACTTCTGATAGGTATATAATACGCAGTCTACTACAGTCAGCATGTAAATACAAGTCACCCGACATTCAACACACATCCAACTACACGGGGCTGATTACCAAGATGTCCCAAGACCCTAAAATGAACGAACACTACGAATAAATAGTGCATTTCTATAGGGAAAACAATTTTGCTCCTGACTGCACTAATCGGAGACACACCCCAGATATTAATGGAAATTAGTGTTTGCCCTTACTGTGCAAATTAAAATAAGATATGGTAGTCAGTTAATGAATTCTATGATAGGCCTATATTTTGGCTTCAGCATAGTGCCTCAAGGCATCTTTGAATTTCCTATAAAAATTAGTACTGGTACCATACCAACTTATTAATAATCTATGTGAAAGGCTTTAAACAGGCTCTTGCTGTTTCATTCAGGACTTTGGACATCATGATCATCAACCCTATGTAGGCCTAGTTGAGCAGCGGTATGTGTATGCTATAATCTGTTTGATCTCCTGGTTTATTTTGTGTCTAATTGATGCTAAGGTTAAGAAGGTGGCTTGTAGGAGCCATCCCAGTATTTCCGTGAAATTGAATTGGAGAATCGCGGAAAACCACTTCAATGATGGCTTACATGGGGATCAAACCCACCTCCTCTCAGTTTTTCCTCATAAGGCGCGAGTACCTTGTTCCAACCTGCAGGCGAGAATTAAAAAGCCTCAGGAACTGGATTCTGACCCAGTACATACCGTACCCCAAGAACAGAAGGTGGCCAAGAAACAGACTCGTTCCAATTGATCTTCAAATAAACAAGTAGTTCCGTGAAGAACTATACAGACTCTTTCCAAATATCCTACATAGATGAACTTGTAGTAGCGCCCTTTATCACTGTACAAAATTTCAGGGTGACATATGTAGGCCCTAATAGTTTCGGAAATATTTTGCACAGCCACCATCTTGAGGTTATGTAAACAATTTAACTAAATTAGATACCAGTGCATTGCAATGTGTATAAACATTTGCTGTACCATATTTCACTGCGGCCGGCCCCGTGGTGTTGGGGTAGTGAGCCTGCCTCTCACCCAGAGGTCCCGGGTTCGATCCCCGGCTCCGTCAGGGATTTTAAAACTGACGTGAGGGTTGGAACGGGGTGCACTCAGCCTCGTGAGGACAATTGAGTAGCTGTCTGACAGTGAGACAGCGCCCCGATCACGAATACCAAGATTAACGGCCGAGGGGACCCGACGCGCTGATCACGCGTCACCCCAAAATCTGCAGGCCAAATGGCTGGGCAGCGGTCGCTTGGTCGACCTTAGCCCGTCATGGGCTGGATAGTGCCAGGGGTTGGTTGACTATATTTCACTGCGCTCAGATGGTTACACTGCGAGAAAAGTCTATTTAAAAGTTTCAACTTTGCTTGGACGCCATGTTGATTTTGTAGTCATCAGGTTTTTGAAAGTCTCATAGGTAAACTTCTAATAATAATAATGTTATTGGTTTTACGTCCCTTTTAACTACTCTGGCTTTTAGAGACGCTGGGGTGCCGGAATTTTGCCCCGAAGGGGATCTTTAACGTGCCAGTAAATATACTGACACGGTTCCCTCGCATTTGCGTACCCTCAAATGCTAGCTGACTGCGCCAGGATAGGTAAACTTCTAGTAGTGCCCTTTATCACCGTACAAAATTTCAGGGTGATATCGGTAATAGTTTAAGAGATATAGAATGCTGGTGAAATATTTCGCATGTTGGATTGGTGTGACGTATTAAAATTTGAAGGGCACGGTCGGGGTCGGCCAAAATGATGCTATGATCTTACCGAGTTTCACTGAAATAACTCCAGCCGTTTAGAATTTATTAGGGGGACACACACACATACACGGACAAAATGTGATCTTAAAAGCCTATTTTTTCATAAATGAAAATAGGCTACAAATATAGTAGGCCAATCCAATAACTTAGGTCAATGCATCAATAACCTATATGTTAAAGCATGTTCCTGCTACATCATAGGGATATCTTTCTGGGGCAGTTGACTTCAGTGTTCCCACAAGAATAAAAGATAGCCTATGTTACAGACTGGTTACATGAAACTTCCAGTTGATAATACATATTATCCGAGAAAATGAATGTGGCCTTACCTTCCTCATCACAAATATATAACAACTTTCTGATTGACAACACAATAAGATTTTATTGAGCATGTCATGTGAAGGTTAGGCTATGCCTCACCAAAATGAAACCATCTTCATCTTCCCTTTGTCCCGCAGAGCAGGTTGGCTCTTCTGCACAATTGCCTCCATCTTGCACTGTCCGCAGCGTCTTTCTTCTCAAAATTGGCTGCTCTCATGTCGTCCTTTATTTAGTCAAGCCACCGCTTCTTGGGCCTTCCTTGTGGTCGCTTGCCTACTACATCTAGTTGTAGTGCTCTTTTTGCCACTGTGTTATCGCAACTCCGTAGTACCAACGCAGGCGAGCTTCCAGCATCTTGTCAGGGATCTTACATGGACATTGGTGATATGATCCAGTCTTGTTAGGCCAATGGACCAGCGCAGCATTCTCATCGTCATTGTACACATCTGTTGGTTACAGGCCAACACTCAGTTCCATACAATGCTACAGGTCTGATCACAGTGCGATATACTCACCAAAATGAAATAGTGTCATTAATTCTGAATCATACAAAAACAATTTTAACATTACTGTAACTAGGCTCTCTCTTCCTCCTTTCTTTTCAGTGGCGGATGACCTTGTTGTTCCAACCCTTAAAAAATAAATACCGTAACTAACTTTTTCAGACTGTATGTAGTTATGCCAATTTATTATGAATAGTTATGTTAATAATCCCAAGCGAAATTCAGTGAAATTACAGATTTTTGATAAAAATTAATGATAACTTTTTCCTTGGAAGATAAATTAGATTCTAAATAGTTAATATTATGATCTATTTGTTCCATTGAAACACTTCAAGCGCGGGATGTCAGGTGTTAAGCAGCATGTTCAAAGAATACTTATTATGAATCCAATTATTCACGGAACATCGATATGTCCAGAGAAAGTATGATTCCCGCATTGCCTTAGTTACGCAGCTGGAAATAATAACAACAACAATTGTATGAATAGATAGAGCAGCTTGTGGTATTTTTAAGCAGAAGCTCCCTCGGCCGATATATCGGACCCTTTTTTTCCTTCTTCGATAATCCGTAACAATAAATCTAAATCACATGCAATGTATTTCAGGTTCTTTCCAGTAACTGGAATTATTGTGTGTTGACAGAATGAAAGCTACATGTGAAGTGAACGCAGTTTCTCCGCTTTAAAGCATTGTAACGGAATCCAGGAAAGGGTTTACACCTGATTTGTTGTTCAGTGTCTTTGAGTACTTAAAACGTTTGCGCATGTATTGTTTGAAATTGAGTGTATTTCAGCGTCATACTAAAGCCAATTTATACTGAGAACTTTTGCGTGTGCAGTGTTCGAAATGTAATTCATGTATTTTGCAGTGCCATACTAATCGTAGATGTATTGAAGTTAGTTAGTTAGTTTAAGTGTTTTTTCAGTGTTTCAAACACAATTACATGCCACATGAGTTATACAAATATATATTCCAAAAATCCTATAAATTCCTAAATTGAAGACATAAGATCCTATGCAATCCTAGGTACTGATAGACCCTAAATATCCGGGGCTTGGTTATTACTCACAATTGTATTGTTGGCAAAGGCACACTTTTGTGAAGGCCTACTTGCTACAAGACTCTTTCAACCACTATTATGAATTTTGTATTTGTTAAAAACATGCATTTCTTTAGGAAGTTTTGCCCGATTATGGATCCACCAATAAAAGTGTTTTTACAATTAAAATTATCTGAACTAAATTGAGCCTAGTTTCACAATTGCATTGCTATCAGGAAGCCACAGCATAAACTCAAAACAAACTACTCACCCAATGAGGGAACAAATGATCTAACCCCTCGGCGACGCAGCTTCCTCCTCAATGGCCGGTGTAGATTGCAGCTGTTTGTGAATGAAGTACACTCACTCACTTGAAATGTTTCAATTATAACAATAACCCGACATTCACGAAATTCGGAATTCCGTATGGTAGCATTATGAACATGCAGACCATCACATCATTTATTCACATTACCTTAGGAGTTAAATTTTGTGTGGTAGAGTTTGAAGTATTGGTTCCTCATCGCTACTTTCATCATTTATCACTGCATCCACCACAGCCACATCATCACTGCCACTACTACTTCCGACTAAACTTTTATCTAAATTATGTAATATTTGAATCATTTGTCTATTGGTCAAAATACCGCTGGGGCTTACCATTGCTCGCGGCACGTCACAATGACTAATAGTGATACAGCAGCAGCGAGACCGAGAATGGGAATAACATTTATGGCGACACAGCCTACAAATTCGAGACATTGCCTTTTAGTCCAGTGAATAGAGGTCTGTTACCTTACAAACGGTCCGGTAGTTCTAAATTTTTTATATGTTGTCTAGGACGGCTAGTAGGTGTTTAAAATGTAAAATGCACAATTTTCCTCCCTCCGCGCCCGCCGCCATTTTGGAAAAATCGCAAAAAATCGGCACTTTCTTGATATTTTCGCCTATATCTCCGTTTTGGTGTGTTTTAGTGAAAATAGAGTTCTAGTCAATGTTGTGGATAATTAAATTTCCTACAATTTACGTTCATTATTTTGTTTCTAGGACTTATGGTTACGGAAATATTTACTTTTTAAACAATAAAAAAAATCACATTTTTCAGATATTTTGCCAAAATTATAACTTTAGAACGCTGTAATTCTGTTATGGCCTATTCTAGAAAAACAAGTATCACAATATAATTTGTAGAGAATTTAATTACCTACAAAATGCATGTCATTCTTTAGCCAACCATTTGAAGTGGGGGTAAGTATAAAAATTAAAACAATGGGTATATTGCTTTTTTCGCTTTTGTGACTCCACATAAAGAAAATGCACAAACTATTTTCCAGCTATGGCTTGAATTTTTAGTTAATACTAACCATACTTGAGCTTCTTACATGTAACAGTGCAATTATAATGAGGCAGGTACTATATTTCACTTAAATATCCACTGGTGAGAGGAGATGTTCAATTCCAAACAATCCACCAACACAGCAAGTACATTTTTAAAGATTCATTTATTTAAACAAAATAAGATCAAAATACAGCAATAATCTTACAAAAATCAGTAGTGAATAAACTAAGAACATAAAATAAAACTGATTTACTGGAGCTTCGCTCGTTTTGTAGGGGATGAGTGAATGAAGTCGGAGTCTTCATTGTCCTCCTCAAATAGTGAAGTTAGTAGATCGTCTTCGTCGTCGAGGTGACTTCCTCCCTGTTATTACATTCTTCTCTACTACATACTTTGCAAAGGGCGGAACAACTTAGGCCCGCCTTTCTACAGCCACACGCCCCCATACAGCCAGTTGTGCATCTGCATGAGATGTTGTTAAGCAGGTTTGGGGGAGCAGCGTCTCTACTCATCCTGATGGGCTCCAGTCTTCCAGCTTTTCTACACCAGCCCAAATCGATAGGGTCCTTGTCAATCCTCATCCACTGCATGACCTGGTGATATGTCCTCAGAAAGTGGAAATGTGCTGCGTCAGTAGTTGGAGGTAGTTTAGCCAGGTTGAGTTTAATGGCACTAGTCTTCAATTTGCTATAGCGAAGGGAGTTCAACGAATGTTCTCCACTGCCACCATACAGGGATATCAAGATTTTCTCCCCTGCTGCTGAAATTTCTTGGGGACTAGCAGCAGGGTCTTCGAACCCCTTAGCCTGCTCCTGCAATGATGGGTCTTTCGTAAAATGTTGCCAGAATTTATTCTTTCCAAACCCAAAAATGTTTGAAGTGGTGTCACAGCCCGATATTGCGTGCAGGAGCAAGATACAGCCTTTGGAGTTGTACTTGTAGGAGGAGGCGGAGTAGATTGCTTCTGGATGTTTTCCCCTCGCTGTTTTTTTTAGGTAAACATTATTTACCGCAGGTGTTGTGCCAGTCAGCAGTACTGTACCCGATACCTAGTTTAGGCTATCGGCTACGCCAGCAGACATTAAGCCGTAGTTGAGGTTTTGAGAAGAGTTAGGAAAAGATAGCGCACCGATCGAGTCAAGAAGAATGTCAAGATGACGTAGGAGGTCTAGGATCAAGGAGGCACTGACATCTGTAAGGAGATGGAATTATGGATAGAGATGTGAAGCTTTATTAAGATATGTATGGAATATGGTAATTAAACATCTTAGAAGAGAAGATATAACATGCATTATATGTGGAATTAATTGTAAGGAAGTTAGATAACCCTTAAGTTATTTTATAACGGAACAGCCGAGATGATGTGGGTTCGAGACTATGATCGTGACGCGAGAGCACTGTGGTGGGGGACTACACCACGTGTCTGCGCCAGGCAGATAAGAGTGAAGACAGTGCCAGCACATTGAGTGGAGCTCTGTCAGTCGAGCAAGTAGGGTCGAGCTCTGTAGCGCAAGCGAGACGCACGGTGAAGGTCGCGTAGCATACCGAAACTGTCACGGCAGAGTGTAGGCGACAGTTTCAGCATCGCCGAGCAGCGAACGCCAAGCAGGTCATTGATCCAGGCGGACTTGCCGAGGAAGCAATCACAGACGGCCGGGATATGTTAGAACAGCACTGCAAGTAATTGGAGACTTTATTACAAGCTACATTTCAACGCAGTTTGAACACAGCTTTTATGAATAACTTTATGACTATGCTTTTCTATAACGCATTCAAAGTTACTTTAACAATTTCAAGCAAGCGGAATGTTGTTAGCATAGGCACTGATGAACATTAGATCGTGCATTAATGAAATTTATTTCTTATGCAGTTTCATGAATTATCAAATACAGACAACTACAGGGTGTTTAATAAACTTGGATACTCTCATGTAAAATTTTATTTTACGAAAGTGAGACTCAGCAGTTGTCGGAGATTGGTCTTTCAATACTCAAACTGAACATTTAATGGAACAGTGGCGTAACTTAGAAGAGGAGTAGGGGGTCCGCTGTTTCCATGAACATTTTCGAGAGGAGTTGGACAATATCCGCTATGGGTAATCCGAAGTTCAACATGTCAGAGTAGACGCAGATAGAGAAAAGATGGCACCGCAGAGCGATGGATTCGATTCCTGACGAGAGGAGTCCACCAGCTGATTCACTTGGGATTTCGAATGCAATCGTCATTTCATGGATGGAATGATATTCACGCCGATCTTTCGAGAAATTCATTATGTAGGGAAAATCGACGATCTTGGAAATTTAATAACAGCTGATTTTGAAAAGGTACTGTAAGAGTCATAACTACCTGATACGATTATTTTCATGAATACTGGGCACACATGTATATTTTTCTAATAGGAGTGATACGATTATATAGACATGGTTTGACTTTATATACTTCGAATTTGCTAGAATATGGAGTGACCATATGATATGGCAGGCATCATTATACGAAATTCTCACCATTGGTTGGCCTTATTAAGCAGATGTTTGGTCTTTTAGACATTTTTCCAGCTAGGATATTTTTCATAAATAGTTTTTTTTGTGTAACGAGTATTTCGAACTCGTGATCTGCAATTGATTATCTAAAATTACTTCGTCAGTTCATTGCATACTAGCGAGTGTGTATTATTCATCAGAAGGGATTTTTTCCATTGGATTGTTTGGAGATATTAAGAAGTTATTCACTTTAGTGAATGAACATCGCTTTTATATGACAACTAGAAACTTGTTGATTCCTATCTGGTACATTCACTCATATAGTCTACGAGATGGGGTCTTTCGTATTTATACGATTGTATGGTGGTACTCATCTTACCCATCGTTCAGGGCACTATCATCCAAGTCGACGGGGCGAGGTCTTTCGTATTTATACGATTGTACGGTGGTTACACATCTTACTCGCCATTGAGGGACTCATTTTTATCATCCGAGTGTACACGAGATTGTAAGTGAATCAAACAAGGAACTACTAGTCACATATCAGTCGAAATTTTGTTAAATAAAGTAACGATAAATGTCAGCAGGATTGCATTTAGTAATTCTTGTTTGCCAATCCAATATTTTGTTGCTATACTCTTTTGAGAGTAATTTCAGTTTAACAGCTGTTACAGCTGATGCTTTGATGATTTTTATAATTGTGTTTGATACCTTTGAGAAGGATTTAAAGTAATTGAATCTTGTAAGATTAATCATTAATGGTCAGATTTATTTTAAGGCAGATCAGTATTGCAGATTTTGATGTGAGAGATTATAGCACATTGGTGTTTTTCTGTGATGTGAATTATAAGAATTGTAAGAGAATTTATGCTATTTGAAAGCAGATCTTAAATTACTGAGGTAATATTTTTCCAATTGTTTAAGAAGTTGTCTGGATGTGATCAGAGTAATTACAGTTATTGGAGATTGTGTGCGTTGATAATTTGAAGCCAGTTATATATTTTTTGTAGATCATGCAACATGGTTAAGTGGAGTTTGTGGTAGGCATTTTGTGGAAGTTGCCAAGTGATAGTAGCAATGTTGCTAATGTATTTTGAAGCAGACATGAGGTCGTCGTACCCAGTCTAGCGTAATTGTTGAGATTCATGCTGTATGTGCTGAATATTTATGGAGTTTTGTGGAATAATTATTGTATTCAAATGTGATATTTGAAGTATTGAGGAAATATAATGTCGTTGTGGATAGTTAGATCCAACGTGATGTCGTGGAGGCAATAATATTTTTTGGCATGATAAATTAAATACGAGATATAACTTGGAAGTGATAAAACTGTAAGACAACGTTCTATAAACCATATTAAACAATTTGTTAGGAAATTAAACAAATAAATAAAGTTGATAATACAAGATTTTCTGAAAATAATAATTAATGAAATAATAATCTGAGATTTAAGCATATTAACGATCTGACCTAATGAAATAAAAATCAGAATGACTAGATGAAATAATGAAAAACTAAATAACCAGATGATTGAAATTTAAATAATTTGATAAATTAAATTTTGGAATAAATCAATGAATTAAATAAATGGATGAATTAAAGATTGAATAATTAAACTGATTGAAATAAATTAATAGACGATTGTAATGATGATGAATAACTGAATTAGAAGGAGATAATTATTTAAAGAAGCTGATGATTAATGAATTTATATGGAATCAAATAAATTTAATTGAGAAATAATTTGAAGGAATTGCAACGTGAGTTGAGAATTTAAATGATGTAATGGTGATGAATTAATGATTCTGACAGGAATATGTAGAATTTTGAAGTGAGAATTAATGTGAGAAATATTTAATTTTGATGATGACGATAACGATGACCAATGAGCCATGAATTTTCTGTAATTCACAGATAAGTGATTATGAATGACAATGTAAATAGTGTAAATTAATTATTCAATGTTTAGGAGCATTTGACTAACATGTTCAACATTCAAATTATGCCATGCAAGCCATAAAATACTTGATATTTAATATATGTGATTATAATATGTGTATGTTTAGACAGATTAATAACTTTTTACAAATCCACATTTATGATGTTAAATTAAAGAGAAATTAGGTCTCAGGTTTCACAAATGTCAGTGACGAAAGACATAGTGCTACAGTGATCCTGAGAACCCAAGAGAACTTTAGAGATTTTTCTGTTCTATGTGGATGAAATAATTTTGTATTAGAAAAGAGATGGTTCGATTTTTGGACAATGACAATTTAACTTTGGCATTCGACCATACTCTCAGGTAGGAGTTATATTTAAAATGTCTGTCTGACTATCAAAGTAAAATAAATTTGTTTTTATCTTAGTTGTGATCTGATGATGGTGTGATGTTCCTTTTTCTTTCCTTGTCTTGAGTAAGGCTTAACCGGAAAGGAAGTGGTTTGCTAGGAATTCAGTTGATGGCGCCCATTTATATTTGCATTATTTCTATTAAACTTAAGCCCGTAACGACCCTAGAGATACTTTGTCTCGTGTTACCCACTGCTTTTTCGATAACTCAGCTGAATTTCCGACACATTCCTTATTTGACTAGAGGTTCATTTAACTCCGCTCTGTCCTGGAACTCCAGGAATGCGATGTTATAGCAGATGGGTCATCGCATCCCCAGGACGAACGGGTACAGAGAGAGAGGGAGAATTGGCTTTATCCAACTAGTGGGGCTTCGATTTTGTTTATTCTATGGAATCACATCAGATTTAGATCACGGAGAGATTGATCTCAAGTTCATTTAAGTGTGTTACAAAATTTATTAAACTTAGTCAGACAATGTACTTGTGTGCCCATTCCAGTGTTCATGTTAATCGTATTAGTATAATATCATGTTAGTTATAAGACATTTTTCCTATACCCAAGTGAATGCAGGAATTGAGACATTGTGATGTGTTGTTGTCTAACGTCTCTGTATAAAACGTATATTGAAAATATAATTATGTTGCCAGAAGATTTAGCTAAGGTGTTAGGAGAGTTACAGACGGGTATGTCTGGTATTGCAGAAACTATTTCTAAAATGGAAACGGAAGTTAAAGAACAAATTAATCATTCAGAAGCTAGATTAGAAGCTAAATGTAAAGAAAATGTGCAATCATTGCAGACTAGTGAATGAAAATCCACAACCTGGTTCCAGTCTCCGACCGGGTCAGGAATGGAATGAATGAAGCCCCTATCTAGCGGCGAGGATATGAACTGTGCCGGCTGCCGAGGCCTGACGCACTCCTCTGGGGCAATGATTAAATGAATGACAGATGAAATGAAATGATAGTGGAGAGTGTTGCTGGAATGAAATTTGACAGGGAAAACCGGAGTACCCGGAGAAAAACCTGTCTGCCTCCGTTCTGTCCAGCACAGATCTCACATGGAGTGACCGGGATTTGAACCACGGACTCAGCGGTGAGAGGCCGGCGCATTGCAGACTAGTAATGAAGATAATTTAAAATCATTAGAGACTAGGCTACAGTCAAATAGCGAGGATAATTTAAAGTCATTAGAGACTAGGTTACAATCAAATAGCAAAGATGAGTTGATGTTATTAGAGACTAGGCTACAGTCAAATAGCGAAGTCAACTTGAAGGACAATTTTAAATCATTAGAAGAAAGGTTACAGTCAACTAGTGAAGAAAATTTAAAATGATTACAGTCAAATAGTGAGGATAATTTCAAATCGTTGGAAGAGAAATTACAAGCTCGTAGTGAAGAAACTAACACTGAATTAGAAAACAAGTTAACTAGATTAGAGAATAGCTTAACTTTAAAGAATAATGAAATGCTAAAGACTTTACAATTAGACATAATTGCAGTAAACATGAAAGGAGAGGAAAATGTTCAAATATTAAGAAAAAATATTATTGAATTAGAAAGTAGAGGAGAAGAAAATATTTTTACTTTAAGAACAGACGTTATGTCCATACAGAAAGACATTAAATCAGATGTATCGAAGTTGAGATTCGACATCGATGGTTTAGTGGCAGATGTAGGCAAAATTCAAGAGTGGTCTACCGAAGTATCTTTCGAGACTAAAATTAAAGGTCTAGAAATGAATCTAGGTAATGAGATTAAAGATTTAAAGACAGTAATTGGGACCATTAAAGAGGAAGTCTTAGGAGAGGTCAATTCTAATTTAAAATCATTAGAAAATCAATTGCAGAAAGATATTAGGAAGATAGACGACGATATAGAGCAAAAGGTTAATGAAAACTTAGCTTTATTCAAAAATAGAGTCGGTGCAATCGTGGAAGAACGGTATAGTGAGGTCGATGCCGAAGCAAAAGAGAAACGTGAAGGGTTAGATGAAAAATTAATCGCAGGTATGGCAAACTTAGAAGCAAGGTTTACGGAGAACAAGGAAGCGATGAAGATAGATTCAACTCTATTTAGAACAGATGTTGATCTGTTAAAGGAACAAGTCGCGTCAGTAAAGAATACGTGCGAAGGCAAAATTGACAAGTTGAAAAACGACTTAGACGAGAGTAACAAAACGCAGAATGTTACATCGCTAGATGAGTTGAAGACTCAGGTCAAGAAATTAGCAGAAGACAGGATAACTAAACTAGAATCCATGTTTAACAGTTTCACCAGTCAGAATATAACATCAGGGGAAACATTGATAAATCAGACAGCGATAGACCGCAGTATGACTAATCAGGAAGCTAGCATGGGAGAAGACCGTCAAATGCAACCGAATGTGACATTCGAAAGGGCCAGTTCAACCCCTCAGGATAATCCAAGTTCGAATAGGAGTACGTTGGGTCCAAGCGAACGATACTCAGGTCCAGTCACCATTATTAGGAACCTGGATGACAAGCCGAGAAAGTTTTCGGGAAATACAGGAGTCACACCAGTCGAATTTCTGCGAGATATTCGAGACTACATGGCGGAACATAGGGTAGCCAAAGAAAGAGAGCTAAGGATAGTCGAACGCGCCTTAGATGGTTCTGCGCTTACTTGGTTTAGAGCGTTCAGAAGCAATTTTGCGAACATGGAGCAATTTGCCATAGCTTTCTTGAGGAGATTTTGGAGTGCCGAGGATCAACTTAACGTAAGAGCGGAAATGTACTCAAAGCGCTATTCTACGTCACATCCGACGCATTATGCCAATTATTTCACGTCACAGCTGGCTAAATTACAGTTTCTGATTCCTCCATTGCCAGAAGAAGAGCTTTTGCAAGCTATAGCGAGACAGTTACCGATTGAGGTACAGCGATCACTAATAGCGTCGGGAGCCAATACACTTGAGCACTATGACGACATTTTACGGCGATTGGACTATACAAGCGCTCAAGTTACGCCTAGAAATACCAGAAACGACAATAGAAACACGCAAGAAGTGAATGCGGTAGTCGTAGACAATGCAGCTCAAACGGACAGAAGAGATTCCTGGGAAAACCGACGGAACGAAGGGAATCGAGGAAACATCCGTAACGCTCGAGGAAATGATCGATATAGAGGACCATATGAGAGGCCATACGATCAAGAAGCAAGAGATAGCCGATATAGAAATTATAACCAGAATTCCAGATATCAAGACAGGAATCGATATAACAATAGATATCGGGGCAGAAATAACTGGAGCCAAGGTCAACAGTATAATGGGAACGACAGGCAGGATGGCCGAAGAAACGATCCTAACGACAGACGAGATAATCGTGGACAAGAGAGGTCGAGGCAAGAAGATAGACAGCCTAGTGCACCACTCGAGGAGACAGTGAGAGATGTCAATCGAGCAAGCACGAGTGGCGAAGGAAAAAAAAAAACGTCAAATTAACTCTAGAGAAAAATGCTAATCATTGGGAATCGATCATCATTGTGGAAACGTATCAGGTCAAGGACGAGGATTTAATCGAGGAGGAAGACATAGTACATCGGGAAAATAGACATGAATTGCCAGTTATTAGTGTGGAAGTCATGGGAAAGGAAATAAAGACACTTGTAGACACGGGGGCTATGGTGAGCTTGATATCCATAGGTTGCCTGGATGAATTGAAATTATTAGGAGAAATTACAATGTTGCCAACTGTTGTTAGCAAAATTCAAGGGGTGATCCCAGACAGGAGTATGAAATGTAAAAGTCAGGTACTTTTAGATGTTGGGATTGGAACCAGAAGTTTTGAACAGATGTTCCTAGTAGTGGGTCAACTACATTTTGACATGATCCTAGGAGTGGATTTCTTTAGTGAGAGTGGCCTGATCATAGATATGCAGAGTAGGCGCATGTACTTTCAAGAAGGGGTCATGGAAAATCAGGAATCGGAGATGACATTCTTTAGAGAGGATATATTGGATGAGATTGTATGCAGCGTTGAAAGGTCTATAGAAGATAAAACTGGCATGACAAGTAAAATAAATCCAGAAATTAAGGGGCAGTTTGATCAAGTAATTTCAGAATATGAGGACATATTCAATGACAAACCAGGTCTCATAGAAAATTTTACCTATAGCATCAAGTTGATGGATGACAAACCATACCATAAATATTTATATCCCATTCCGGATAAATGGAAGGAGGAAGTTAGCATAATGATAAGCGATATGGAGAAAGATGGAATAATTAAGAAAATGCCAACTGCTTATTTGAATCCTTTAGCTGTTGTCAAGAAACCTAATGGTAAGCTAAGGATATGTCTAGATGCTAGAGCCCTTAATGAAAGAGTTCTTCCTGAACATGACAGACCACCTGTTATTCGTGAATTGTTACGCAGATTCAGAGGAAAGAGTTTCTTCTCGACAATCGATCTGACTAGTTCTTATTATCATGTTGAGCTAGCAGAAGACTGCAAACAATACACAGGGTTCTTGTTTGACCATAAAACATATGTATTCAATAGGTTACCTTTTGGAGTGAAAAATAGTGGTCCGGTGATGATCCGAGCACTCGATGAAAATTTGTCAGATGCAGTTAAGGAGCATGTGGTAAGCTATATTGATGACCTGATTATAGCGCCTGAGACAGCGGAAGAACATATCAGGCACCTTCAAATGCTTTTTGAAGATCTTAGGAGGACGAACTTCAAGGTGAATTTCAATAAATGTCAGTTCTTTCATGAAGAAATTGAATTTCTTGGACATAGAATCGATGGAGATGGTTATAGGCCCAATCCAAAGAAGATCATGGCAATTTCAGAGTTTCCAACCCCACGAAAGATTAAAGAGGTACGGCAGTTTTTAGGCATGTGTCAGTTCTTTTCAACACATTGTCCTGAATATACTGAGACGATGGCACCTCTGCAGGATTTACTAAGAAAGGGAAATCGATGGAAATGGGACGATAGATGCAATCAAGCATTTTTAGCGGCCAAGAAAATGTTGATCCAAAATATCAAGCTTGAGTACCCTGATTTTACAAGAAGATTTTTTGTAGAGACAGACGCATCCAAAATAGGTATTAGTGGGATCCTATATCAGTTGGATGATGACAAGAAACATAGGTATTTAGCTTTCACCAGTCGCAAGCTTAGGAATTGTGAGAAGAATTACTATGCAACTGAGTTAGAGGCATTAGCAGTGGTTCATGCTCTTAAAACGTGGAAGAAGGTGTTGTTTGGACATGACATAACAGTGATCACAGATCATAAAGCCCTCCAATTTATTATGAAGACAGACTTAGCGAGTGACCGCATCACCAGATGGGCTCTGTTCTTACAGCAATTTAACCCAACTGTTGTACATAGACCTGGGAAGTTAAATCTGTTAGCAGATGTGTTGAGCAGAAACCCTTGTGAGGAAGTAATTGTCAACCATATAAATTTGATTCAAGAGGATAATGGTACTCTAGATAAGTTGAAGTTGTTAGCGCAAACTCAGAAGAGATATGCACCTTTGCGAAGAATTTACCGTTTTTTGACACGCAGAATGGACAACGCTGATCCGGATTTTCAAAGAACTGAGATAGAGGCTAGAAAATATCATATTATGGGAGGTGTTATATGCCAATATATCGACCAAGATCATACTAAACTTAGAGTAGTGATCCCACCCAAGCTTGTCAAACCAGTTATTTGGATGATACACCGAACTGCAGCTCAGACAAGACTTTGGCTCTCGCTCAAGAAACTTTCGTTTGGAGACAAATGGGACAAACGATTCGCGACGTCATAAAGACCTGTGACAGTTGTCAGCGAAGTAAATACTCATCTAAGTTAATGAAAGAAGTTCCTAGATCAATATTACCCAGCAAGCCAAGAGAACTTTTCGCGACGGACATTTTCGGTCCGATTCCTCGTTCGACGAAGGGAAATCAGTTCGTTTTGGTAACAGTTGACGTATTTTCAAAATACGTATCTCTATGCCCTATACAGAAAGCTACATCCAAGTACGTGATAAACAGACTTGAGAAAACAGTTATTCCGAGCATGGGGAAACCTGAAGTTTTGTTGAGTGACCATGGATCCCAATTTACTAGTTAGGAATTTTCTACTGCTATGGAACGTTTAGGAATAAGGCATGTGTTTAATTCTGTACGGTATCCAGAGGGAAATCCAGCCGAAAGAATTATGCCGGAGATCAGTAAGATGTGTCGCTTATATGTGTCAAGGCAACATCATAGATGGATGGAAGTGATACCCATCATTAGCCAATGCTTGAATTCCACAGTACATGAAAGCACAGGACAGATTCCGTCCATGCTTCATCATGGATTGAAACCGGATAGACCATGGGACCGAGTCGTGAGGGCACCAGTAGATCCTCAACCCACACAAGAAAGAAGAGTTGAGATGGCAGGAGAGAGACTCAGAAGACAGGCGGAGAAGAGAGCCAGGAGACAGGCAGGAAGGAGGTTCCACGAGCCATTTCAAGAAAATGATGAGGTGCTGATTAGGAAGCCAGTCACTTCGAACCTTCAGCTGAAGATCTACCATAAATTTGCTCCATTGTACGCTGGTCCGTTCCGTATTGAACAAACATACCAGAATAATAGCTACAAGATTGTCAGAATGGATACTGATGAAGTTGTAGGAACTTTTAATGCAGCTAGCATCAGGAAATACCATCATGCTGAGTAAGGGAATTGTAGAGCTATCGTGTACATGTATTATATATAGAATGCCTGAGAGTGTATTTTTTTTCTCAATCCTGATAAAAAAAGGAGATGTACGGGAGAGATGTACCCGATACCTAGTTTAGGCTATCGGCTATGCCAGCAGACATTAAGCCGTAGTTGAGGTTTTGAGAAGAGTTAGGAAAAGATAGCGCACCGATCGAGTCAAGAAGAATGTCAAGATGACGTAGGAGGTCTAGGATCAAGGAGGCACTGACATCTGCAAGGAGATGGAATTATGGATAGAGATGTGAAGCTTTATTAAGATATGTATGGAATATGGTAATTAAACATCTTAGAAGAGAAGATATAACATGCATTATATGTGGAAATAATTGTAAGGAAGTTAGATAACCCTTAAGCTATTTTATAACGGAACAGCCGAGATGATGTGGGTTCGAGACTATGATCGTGACGCGAGAGCACTGTGGTGGGGGACTACACCACGTGTCTGCGCCAGGCAGATAAGAGTGAAGACAGTGCCAGCACATTGAGTGGAGCTCTGTCAGTCGAGCAAGTAGGGTCGAGCTCTGTAGCGCAAGCGAGACGCACGGTGAAGGTCGCGTAGCATACCGAAACTGTCACGGCAGAGTGTAGGCGACAGTTTCAGCATCGCCGAGCAGCGAACGCCAAGCAGGTCATTGATCCAGGCGGACTTGCCGAGGAAGCAATCACAGACGGCCGGGATATGTTAGAACAGCACTGCAAGTAGTTGGAGACTTTATTACAAGCTACATTTCAACGCAGTTTGAACACAGCTTTTATGAATAACTTTATGACTATGCTTTTCTATAACGCATTCAAAGTTACTTTAACAATTTCAAGCAAGCGGAATGTTGTTAACATAGGCACTGATGAACATTAGATCGTGCATTAATGAAATTTATTTCTTATGCAGTTTCATGAATTATCAAATACAGACAACTACAGGGTGTTTAATAAACTTGGATACTCTCATGTAAAATTTTATTTTACGAAAGTGAGACTCAGCAGTTGTCGGAGATTGGTCTTTCAATACTCAAACTGAACATTTAATGGAACAGTGGCGTAACTTAGAAGAGGAGTAGGGGGTCCGCTGTTTCCATGAACATTTTCGAGAGGAGTTGGACAATATCCGCTATGGGTAATCCGAAGTTCAACATGTCAGAGTAGACGCAGATAGAGAAAAGATGGCACCGCAGAGCGATGGATTCGATTCCTGACGAGAGGAGTCCACCAGCTGATTCACTTGGGATTTCGAATGCAATCGTCATTTCATGGATGGAATGATATTCACGCCGATCTTTCGAGAAATTCATTATGTAGGGAAAATCGACGATCTTGGAAATTTAATAACAGCTGATTTTGAAAAGGTACTGTAAGAGTCATAACTACCTGATACGATTATTTTCATGAATACTGGGCACACATGTATATTTTTCTAATAGGAGTGATACGATTATATAGACATGGTTTGACTTTATATACTTCGAATTTGCTAGAATATGGAGTGACCATATGATATGGCAGGCATCATTATACGAAATTCTCACCATTGGTTGGCTTTATTAAGCAGATGTTTGGTCTTTTAGACATTTTTCCAGCTAGGATATTTTTCATAAATAGTTTTTTTTGTGTAACGAGTATTTCGAACTCGTGATCTGCAATTGATTATCTAAAATTACTTCGTCAGTTCATTGCATACTAGCGAGTGTGTATTATTCATCAGTAGGGATTTTTTCCATTGGATTGTTTGGAGATATTAAGAAGTTATTCACTTTAGTGAATGAACATCGCTTTTATATGACAACTAGAAACTTGTTGATTCCTATCTGGTACATTCACTCATATAGTCTACGAGATGGGGTCTTTCGTATTTATACGATTGTATGGTGGTACTCATCTTACCCATCGTTCAGGGCACTATCATCCAAGTCGACGGGGCGAGGTCTTTCGTATTTATACGATTGTACGGTGGTTACACATCTTACTCGCCATTGAGGGACTCATTTTTATCATCCGAGTGTACACGAGATTGTAAGTGAATCAAACAAGGAACTACTAGTCACATATCAGTCGAAATTTTGTTAAATAAAGTAACGATAAATGTCAGCAGGATTGCATTTAGTAATTCTTGTTTGCCAATCCAATATTTTGTTGCTATACTCTTTTGAGAGTAATTTCAGTTTAACAGCTGTTACAGCTGTGCTTTGATGATTTTTATAATTGTGTTTGATACCTTTGAGAAGGATTTAAAGTAATTGAATCTTGTAAGATTAATCATTAATGGTCAGATTTATTTTAAGGCAGATCAGTATTGCAGATTTTGATGTGAGAGATTATAGCACATTGGTGTTTTTCTGTGATGTGAATTATAAGAATTGTAAGAGAATTTATGCTAATTGAAAGCAGATCTTAAATTACTGAGGTAATATTTTTCCAATTGTTTAAGAAGTTGTCTGGATGTGATCAGAGTAATTACAGTTATTGGAGATTGTGTGCGTTGATAATTTGAAGCCAGTTATATATTTTTTGTAGATCATGCAACATGGTTAAGTGGAGTTTGTGGTAGGCATTTTGTGGAAGTTGCCAAGTGATAGTAGCAATGTTGCTAATGTATTTTGAAGCAGACATGAGGTCGTCGTACCCAGTCTAGCGTAATTGTTGAGATTCATGCTGTATGTGCTGAATATTTATGGAGTTTTGTGGAATAATTATTGTATTCAAATGTGATATTTGAAGTATTGAGGAAATATAATGTCGTTGTGGATAGTTAGATCCAACGTGATGTCGTGGAGGCAATAATATTTTTTGGCATGATAAATTAAATACGAGATATAACTTGGAAGTGATAAAACTGTAAGACAACGTTCTATAAACCATATTAAACAATTTGTTAGGAAATTAAACAAATAAATAAAGTTGATAATACAAGATTTTCTGAAAATAATAATTAATGAAATAATAATCTGAGATTTAAGCATATTAACGATCTGACCTAATGAAATAAAAATCAGAATGACTAGATGAAATAATGAAAAACTAAATAACCAGATGATTGAAATTTAAATAATTTGATAAATTAAATTTTGGAATAAATCAATGAATTAAATAAATGGATGAATTAAAGAATGAATAATTAAACTGATTGAAATAAATTAATAGACGATTGTAATGATGATGAATAACTGAATTAGAAGGAGATAATTATTTAAAGAAGCTGATGATTAATGAATATATATGGAATCAAATAAATTTAATTGAGAAATAATTTGAAGGAATTGCAACGTGAGTTGAGAATTTAAATGATGTAATGGTGATGAATTAATGATTCTGACAGGAATATGTAGAATTTTGAAGTGAGAATTAATGTGAGAAATATTTAATTTTGATGATGACGATAACGATGACCAATGAGCCATGAATTTTCTGTAATTCACAGATAAGTGATTATGAATGACAATGTAAATAGTGTAAATTAATTATTCAATGTTTAGGAGCATTTGGCTAACATGTTCAACATTCAAATTATGCCATGCAAGCCATAAAATACTTGATATTTAATATATGTGATTATAATATGTGTATGTTTAGACAGATTAATAACTTATTACAAATCCACATTTATGATGTTAAATTAAAGAGAAATTAGGTCTCAGGTTTCACAAATGTCAGTGACGAAAGACATAGTGCTACAGTGATCCTGAGAACCCAAGAGAACTTTAGAGATTTTTCTGTTCTATGTGGATGAAATAATTTTGTATTAGAAAAGAGATGGTTCGATTTTTGGACAATGACAATTTAACTTTGGCATTCGACCATACTCTCAGGTAGGAGTTATATTTAAAATGTCTGTCTGACTATCAAAGTAAAATAAATTTGTTTTTATCTTAGTTGTGATCTGATGATGGTGTGATGTTCCTTTTTCTTTCCTTGTCTTGAGTAAGGCTTAACCGGAAAGGAAGTGGTTTGCTAGGAATTCAGTTGATGGCGCCCATTTATATTTGCATTATTTCTATTAAACTTAAGCCCGTAACGACCCTAGAGATACTTTGTCTCGTGTTACCCACTGCTTTTTCGATAACTCAGCTGAATTTCCGACACATTCCTTATTTGACTAGAGGTTCATTTAACTCCGCTCTGTCCTGGAACTCCAGGAATGCGATGTTATAGCAGATGGGTCATCGCATCCCCAGGACGAACGGGTACAGTACAAGTAGGTCAATGTCTTCCCCGACAATGATAACGGCGTCGTACGTGGGGGAGAGGTGTTTAGCTGTGGCAACTATCAACCTGTCAGCATCTTCGGAAGCTTGGTGTGTAGATATGTTTGACGCTTGCAATTCACTGGAGAGCAGCTTCACAAATCTGTCCTTGTTCCCCTCATTGGCCAAGAACTTATCCTGAGATGTGGTGTTAACAATTGCTTTGTTAAAGACCACGTCTGGTGATGAGTTTGGCTTGTACCTTCTTGCTCGTTCTGCAGTCTTGGTCCCTTGATGAGAAGGATCTGTAATGTAGCCATCAAAAATCACCATCACATCGGTGCCATAATGACGTCGAACGTACTTGACGTAACCCTGGCAAATTCCTCCAAAGGTCAAGCTGCTGTTCCATACAACTTTGTACAGAAGGTACCCTCCATCAATAACGACCATGGAACGTTGAGGTAGTTGGAAGTCTTGTGGAAGTGGCGAGAAAGCTGTGTGTAATAATGATTTCGTCCCTTTACGCATACCGTCCTCATTAAACAAAGACATAGAGAAAGGTAGTTCTGTAGATCATCTTCTGATTGTTTCGCTATACACATGCGGTTAAAAAGCGTGAGTGGGTCAACAGATAACTTCTTGCCTCCCACCTTCATTGAGTTTTTATCGAACATCAGTGTGATCACTTGTCTTTTTTTCTTAAAAGACGCCTCTCCGAATGTGTTTCCAACTATTTTTGCTACCCCTGCACCTCCTACCACTTGGGCTTGGTGACAATTAACCTGGTCACTTCCCACTACGCCAGAGTTAATGTTGATGATTAAATTAGTTTCGGGAAAGGGTGGGTGTTTGGAAAACCAATCAAATAGAATCCCCACATCATGAGCGTCACGACTCATTCTAGTAGGCCTCATTTCCACGTGCTGCTCAGAGAACGTTGATGTTACGTTGCTGTACTTCTCGATTTCATGAGCAATATTTTGCAGGCAGGTCATCCCACTCAACAGAGTGCTCTCAGACATGCCCCTTCCGATTAATCCTCCCCCTGTTTTCATATCCTTCATTAGCATTTGTTCGATTGTCATGTCGGTCCAAATACCGGACCAGAACTTGTCTGATCTTCGAACAGTGAAATGACCCTCCATTGTGAACTTCTTAAACTCAGTGCTTACATGATCCTTGAACTCAGTGTCTGCCGCTCTCCCTTTCAGTAAGGAACGTAGTTCTGGCGTTGGCCCCTAGGTACCACCACTTACCGGGTTAAAACTGACATAACCTAAATCATCCCAAGTACCTGGTTTTACCACACTCTCCAGGCCATAACTGAATTTCAGCGTTCCAAAGTTAGAATTTTGACAAAATATCTGAAAAATGTGATTTTTTATTGTTTAACAAAGTAAATATTTCTGTAACCATAAGTCCTAGAAACAAAATATCAAACGTAAATTATAGGAAATTTAATTGTCTACAACATTGATTAGAACCCTTTTTTCGCTAAAACGCACCGAAACGGAGATACAGGCGAGAATATCAAGAAAAGGCCGATTATTGGCGATTTTTTCAATATGGCGGCGGGCGCGGAGGGGGGAAAATTGTGCATTTTCCATTTTAAACACCTACTAACCATCCTAGACAACATATAAAAAATTTAGAACTACCGGACCGTTTGTAAGGTAACCCCCCATTTTTCATTTTCATTTTACTGGACTATTTCAGACAGGGTATCTGCAGATGATGGTCACTAACTCTCCAGAGAACAGCGCAAGGCTTGTTCCAAGGTGATGGAATAGACTTCTTCAAACCCGTTGAGAGCATGACTAATTCTCTCTGCATCGAGACAACGTACATATCGATCGAAAGAGAGTTTCACACTATCGATCTACACAAGGAAATGTAACATACAATTCTAAATTTATATACTTTAATCTGTGTTAAGAGGGACAGATGTCATACAAAATTATACCTGTACATCCTCGAGTGGAAAGACAGAGTACTGCTTCGGACACTCGACACAAAGTTGCTAAGAGATTCCAAAATTCTAGTGTGAACACATTGTGGGTAGATCTAAACGTTTTTTTTTACGCCGATGCTAACATACTCACGACGTATACTACCAGCAACAGTATTCAAACTATAATTTATGTATTCATAACATGAGTGAAAACAAGGCCAACATGTTCCAGTGGTAAGTGTGGATCCATAGAAGTAGGATCATGCATGTCACCTAAACCAATACTGGTCAAGAAAGCAAGTTGATATGTGGTACAACCGCTGTACCGGGCAAAATAACTGGAACATGCTCAAGTTGTACAGTTACCTAATAGCATGGCGGCATTTCACGGAAATTCACCAAACATTTCTCATCACAGGGCATAGTTTTCTGCCCTGTGATAAGATATTTTGCTCTCGTTGAGCTTGTACCTTCAGACTGGAAGGCCGTTATCACACAAGCAAAAATAACTGGCCTTTCCTTATCTGTGAGATGAGGCAGGAAGACTGAAGCCACAGCGAATCAAGAAAAACGTTCAGGGCACTATGTGTGGATGAAGATGACCGCGGATGATCCACTCACACTTTATTCAGGGGAATTTGAAGTTTTCAGGCCGTAGCATTCATTTCTGGCGACTCTACTCCTCTGCCCATTCCTAAGGAGAAAAGGATATAATGGACATTACCTGACGGACCCTCAACACCGGGTGTTTTATACAAGTATTCCAAGTGCCAGAAAATGTCAGTGGACTATTTTATTCAGCTACCTTCCTACATATGCTACTTACGTTTGAGAGTTTATATTACACAACTTTACAGCTCAACAATATATTACAATAAAGTTTCCATTACCTTCGTGTATGTTTGAATAATTTGAAATGTGCGACTTTGTATTGCACCTAACTAAAACAACTCTATTCATAATGTTGAATTTTGGGCTCATGCCGTGTTTATTATATTAAAATTCGACGCGTTTCGAAAGAAACCATGCCTTTCTTCGTCAGGAATAATCTGGAATACGACAATGATTGCTAAGAGAAAGCAACAAAGAACATATAGAAGGTGCCCAAAGATGGACGCCATTATAGCCCCATGTTAGGGACAACGGAAAGCTGCAGTGAATTACTTTCTCAGGGTTCTGATAATAGGTAGCCAGGATTCACTGAGATTGTAGCCGGTGTCGCGGTTGAAATTATCTGGGTGTTTACGTATTTCAACCGCCTCCCTGATGATTCTGGGACGATATTGCTTTATACGGGCAAGAACATCCACTCCTTGGAACATGACATCATGGCCAGGTGTTAATGCATGATCGGCAACAGCTGATTTATCAGGTTGAATGAGCCTGGTGATACATCTATTATGTTCCTTAATGCGAGTGCATATTGTTCTCGAAGTCTGCCCGATATAAACCTTGCCACAAGTACAGGGAACTCTGTAGATACCCGGTTGTTGCAATTTAGGCAAACTGTCCTTAGTTGGTCGCAGGAGTTGCCTAATCTTAACAGAAGTTCCAAATACAGTCCGTATATTGTACCGACGTAGGATTTTAGCAATACGATCCGTCGTGTTATGTATGTGTGAGTTTGCATTCACAAATTCTCATAGTGTGTTTCTTTTGTTTTTGTATTTCTCATAGTGTTCTTCTTTTGTTTTTGTATACCGTACAAGTCAAATGTACTATTTTGAATATAACCGTCTGTTTCCGGTTGTGACCAATGGATGTCGGTGTTTGTTTCTTCTCTCATCAATTTGGAGTTTAGGACTGTATTTAGTAAACCCTTTTTGCTAATTATTTTATGACAGGTTATGAGCCCAGTTAAACGCTTATTGCTGTTAACGTATGGACTTTGTGATGGGAGAATGTCGGTTGTTAAAAGGTGTTGATATGTGCGGCGCACATGTGGACGGCAGTTAAGTGTGCATTCAAGATAGTTTTTGGTGAATTTTGTGGACGATTTTCTATTGTGAGGACTATTTGTACGCTTTATTTTAAGTTTACATACTAACATGGATTCAGCTACGGGAAGCAGCGAGCGAGTAGTTGCAATAGTGAGGTTACAGGACGACAATTGGGAAGCGTGGAGCACCCGAACAAAGGCATTGCTTCAAACAAGGCGTCTGTGGGACGCGGTTCAAGGTTTCCCACGAAAGACCGATCCAGGAGAGGTAGAAGATACACCCGTTGAAGAGTACTCCGAGGCCCAACTGGGCAAAGATCAAGACGCGAAAAACTTGCTCATAGGTTTGGTCACCGACCCTTTCCTAGGTGATATCAAAGAAACGGAGACAGCTAAGGAAGCATGGCAGAATCTTCTGACTTCATGTTGCGATACCGGAGTCCTTCAAATTGTGACGATGTTAGAAGAATTGTGTCTTTTTAAGAAAACTAGTGACATTAGCATGCGTACATTTGTTGATAAAGTGCTCACTTGGTGTGCACGGTTGGACGATGTAGGTATAACATTTATGGATAAGGCCAAAACTGCGTTTATTCTCAGAGGACTGGAAAAGCGGGAGTACGAAAATTTGATACGTTCATTGGAAAGCAATGAAGAAAACTTAAGTGTAAAGGTAGTGCGAGCCAAACTATTGTTGGAGGAGAGAAAGAACAAGTTGGACAAACTAAAGATGGAGCGAGAACAGGAGACTTATGCGAGGCTGAAGAAGGAAGAATCTGAGGGTGAAAGCGTGAAGGCAATGATGGCAGCCATGCGCTTAAATTCCAAGGGGGTCGTCAACAGCAGCAAAAGTGTCAACAAGCCAACAGGTAGTGGTGGATTCATGTGCTACAAGTGCCAAGAACAGGGGCATATTGCGAAGTTCTGTGATTTAGTTCATGAAGCAAGAAAGAAAGGTTCAGTTTTGTGTTTTAATTGTGCCAAGATAGGTCATACTTCCCGGAATTGTAGTAATGGACGCAAGGAAAATGTTAAGGTTAAGAATCGTGAGGTTATTGCCACGGTAAAGGACGATGAGGCGGCAAACGAATGTGTTCAGGTTAATGCTAGTAGTGTTAAGGTAAAGGCTTATGTGACAACTGAAAGCAAGGATGATGCATCTGATTGTGTATGCAGGTGGTATGTAGATTCAGGAGCCACTGAGCACCTGACACCTTATAAGGATATTCTGTATGATTACACCCCAAAGGTTTCTGGTAGTGTAGACACAGCTGATGGATCCGTAGTTAGTGTATGTGGTATGGGAAGTGTGCTTATGAAGCTATCTGACAAGTGTGGAGGTTCTTTTCTAAAACTGAAAAGAGTGTTGTATGTCCCAGGTCTTCAAGACAATTTAATATCTGTAGGTCAATTTGACAAGAAAGGTGCAGTCGTAACCATTAAAGATAGCAAAGTTGTATTGTCAGATCATGAGGGTATATTCCTTACGGGTGAGGCTGTTGGAAATATGTACGAGGTAAATTGTGATTATTTTATGGTAGAACAAGGGAAAGAATTTGCTTGTAATGACGAGGTGGAGGTTGTGTATGCTAAGAGCAACAAAGCTGTAACTAGCGGAATATGGCATCAGCGTTTTGGCCATGCTCTGAACATTCCAGATCGTGATTTTATACCCAAAGAAAAGAATCTTGATTGTGATACTTGTAAACAAGGTAAAATGAAAAGACTTAAATTTAATGAAAGAGATCATGTATCTCAGAAGCCATTAGATGTTGTGTTCTCTGATGTATGCCAGCTAGAGCACCCATCGATTGGAGGTAGCAAATATTTTATTACATTTACTGATGATTGTACCAGATTCTCATATGTAAGGTTCCTTAAGCATAAGAGTGATGCATTAAATGAGTTTCTCAAGGTTAAGGCACTAATGGAGACAGCACAAGGGACCAAGTTGAAATCTTTCCATTCAGACAGCGGTGGAGAGTATTTAAGTACAGAGTTTTGTAACTATCTTGAAAAGGAAGGTATTGTTCTTAGGTTAACAATGGCTTACTCTCCCCAACAGAATGGCGCTGTTGAACGCCTCAACCAGCAACTTCTCACCACTAGTAGGTGCATGCTCATTCAGTCAGGCATGCCAGTTCAATTTTGGGGGGAAGCCATCAGCACAGCCTGCTATATAAAGAATAGGTGTGTGTCATCAACTGTAAAGAACATCCCATTTGAACTGTGGACGAGTAGAAAGTTGTCAGACCAGGAATTGCTTATGTTAAAATCATTTGGTTGTAAAGTTTGGATCCATAAACGTAATGTGGAAAAGTTAGTGCCAAGGGCAAATGTTGGTGCAATGCTAGGGTACCCCGATGACTCGAGGGGCTACCGTGTATGGGACATTGAAAAGAAATGTGTCATTAAATCCAGGAATGTAGAATTTGTTGAAGATGTATTTCCGTTTTCTGTAAAAGCCCAGGAAAAACTTGTAACTCAGATAGATTGTGAACCTAGAACAGTTGGAGAAGTGTTTGTCGAGCAGAAAGATTGTGGAGGTGACGTGTTTGAACACGAAGTAGCCGAATCAGGAAATGAAAATTCTGTAACAAGTGATAGTGATGCCTCTTTGTCAGATTCTGATGTCGTAATAGACTCTCCATTACAGCCTGAACACACAGTATTACGCAGGTCGAGTAGAGAGAGAAAACATCCCAGTAAGTGTGTGTGTTGTAATGAAGTCAAGGTCAAATGTCGCATTGTCATGTTGAGGTCAGAATATAACGATCCGGTGTCTTTTCAAGAAGCCACCTCACGAGATGACAAAGATAAATGGTTTGAGGCAATGAACCAAGAGATTGTCCTCTTGGAAAAACATAATGTGTGGACACTTGCAGAAGATTCAGGTGGAAAGACTGTCATAGGCACCAAATGGGTGTATAAAACTAAACGAAACCAAGAAGGTGAAGTACTTAGGTATAGAGCACGTTTAGTAGCTCAAGGTTTCAGTCAGATAAAGGGTACTGATTTCCTTGAATCCTACAGTCCTGTGGTAAAAAGGAAAACTATTAGGACCCTTATAGCCATAGGAATAGAGCGTGAATGGGATAATTGTCACTTGGACATTGTATCGGCATACCTTAATAGCAAAATTAAGGAAACTGTATTTGTAAATCAACCAGAAGGTTTTCGCAGTGTAGAATACCCAGACTATGTGCTAAAACTCAACAAGAGTATTTACGGTTTGTGTCAAGCTGGTAAAGATTGGCACAATTGTATCACTGCACAACTTGTCAAGCTTGGCTTAAATCAAAGCAAATGTGATCCATGTCTGTATGTTGCCCTTTGCTACCATACAAGGAATGATATGCAAATGTTTGTTGTTAGTGTAAGGCTAGTTATGTATTTTTTTTGTTTTTTTGCAATTTGTGAATGGGGGGGAAGTGTGAATTTGCATTCACAAATTCTCATAGTGTGTTTCTTTTGTTTTTGTATTTCTCATAGTGTTCTTCTTTTGTTTTTGTATACCGTACAAGTCAAATGTACTATTTTGAATATAACCGTCTGTTTCCGGTTGTGACCAATGGATGTCGGTGTTTGTTTCTTCTCCCATCAATTTGGAGTTTAGGACTGTATTTAGTAAACCCTTTTTGCTAATTATTTTATGACAGTATGTACGGTAGGTAAGCAGTTCCTCTTACATCTCTTTTCTCAACTGACGTCCTATTATTATTTGTTGGTTTCAGAACCGTAGAAATCAAAGCCTTGCTATACCCGTTGCTCTCAAAGGTGGTTCGCAAGGTATTAATTTCTTCTTGTAAAGAAGACACTTCACAAATCCTCCTAGCCCGGGTAGTTAGAGTTGTAAGGATACCAGGTTTCTGGGCAGGGTGATGGTGAGAACTTGCGTGGAGATATCTATTGGTGTGTGTTGGCTTACAAAAAACGCTGTGTCCTAAAGATCCATCCTCTTTCTTGGTGACGAGAATATCTAAAAATGGTAGTTTGCCGTCAGATTCCTTTTCCATGGTGAAACAAATAGAAGGGTGCTGGAGATTAAGGTGATCCAGGAAATGGCTAAGATTTTCCTCACCTTCCGTCCAAACAACGAACGTGTCATCCACATAACGCCACCAGATCTTCGGTTTGAAAGGAGCCGACGACAAAGCTTTCTCTTCAAAGTTCTCCATGAAGCAATTAGCAACAACAGGAGAGAGAGGACTACCCATGGCCACACCATCAGTCTGCTCATAAAAATTCCCATTCCATAGAAAGTAGGAGGAGGTCATGCAGTGATAAAAAAGTCTTGTGATGTCTTCAGGAAAAAAGCCATTAATGAGAGACATAACACCATCAATAGGTACTCTCGTAAACAGACACACCACATCGAGACTCACTAGGATATCACCCGGCTGAAGTGTTATAGCTTTCAACTTTTCCACGAAGTGTGTGGAATCCTTAATGTACGAAGGCGTGTTACCCAGAAGCGGCTGAAGTAGTCTACCTAAGTATTTGGAAAGGGCATATGTAGGAGAACCAATCGTACTAACAATAGGTCTAAGAGGAACATCTTCTTTATGTATTTTAGGAAGACCATAGAGTCTCGGAGGAATAGCAACCCCTGGAAGGAGAGTCTTCGCTGCATCCGCTGGAATAGATGATTGCTTGATCAATTTGACGGTGACATTTGAGTAGCGAGTAGTAGGATCACGACTATTAATCCTATATACAGGATCTGATAACAAAGACGAGATCTTGGAATCATAATCAACCTTATCCAACACCACTGTCGCGTTACCCTTGTCAGCGGGGAGAACGATAATATCAGAATTGTCCCTGAGATCTTTAAGTGCCCGGCTTTCGCCTTGTTTTAAGTTGGAGTTAGGTGGCTTAGCGTTCTTGAGAACTCTGGAACATTCTTGTCTGGCTTCCTCGGCCTCTTCAGGTGTGAGGTGATGTACCGAGGATTCTACAGATGTAATAAGTTCTTCAATAGGAATTCTTCTAGGCGCTACAGCAAAATTGAGACCTTTAGCGAGAACTGCCTGTTGGGTATCATTTAGGGGCATGCTGGACAAATTTACGACAACCTTGTTAGCATCAAGTCTAATGGCTTGAGATTTCTGCATCTGACATAACCTATCATATTTGGAAATATGTCTTGCCCTCACCTGATCTAGAACGCTGTTGGCTTGCACTGAAGAAATACGATCAAAGATCTTCCATAATTCCTCACTTACGAAGTTCGAGAGGCGTAGATGTAGCTGTAGTAACTCCCTCGAAATAAAATCCAACTGCTTACGAGTATGATGTAACCTCTCTATCAATAACGCCTTGCTTGCACGACGATAGATTCTCGTTGCCTTAGGTGTTCTGAAGGTATGCTTCAACATAACAAAATTCGGTAGAATATCATGATCCCGGCATCTTAGGAGAAAAGTGAGTGAAGAGATAAGACACATCTTCTTGCGTCGTAACCTACTAAATCTAGACATCAGTCGGAAAATATCCTCCCCATAGAGGTTTCTAATATCATTTAGACTTTCACGGCCCGTGTTACTATTCATAATGTTGAATTTTGGGCTTATTATATTAAAATTCGACGCGTTTCGAAAGAAACCATGCCTTTCTTCGTCAGGAATAATCTGGAATACGACAATGATTGCTAAGAGAAAGCAACAAAGAACATATAGAAGGTGCCCAAAGATGGACGCCATTATAGCTCCATGTTAGGGACAACGGAAAGCAGCAGTGAATTACTTTCTCAGGGTTCTGATAATAGGTAGCCAGGATTCACTGAGATTGTAGCCGGTGTCGCGGTTGAAATTATCTGGGTGTTTACGTATTTCAACCGCCTCCCTGATGATTCTGGGACGATATTGCTTTATACGGGCAAGAACATCCACTCCTTGGAACATGACATGTACCGACGTAGGATTTTAGCAATACGATCCGTTGTGTTATGTATGTACGGTAGGTAAGCAGTTCCTCTTACATCTCTTTTCTCAACTGACGTCCTATTATTAGTTGTTGGTTTCAGAACCGTAGAAATCAAAGCCTTGCTATACCCGTTGCTCTCAAAGGTGGTTCGCAAGGTATTAATTTCTTCTTGTAAAGAAGACACTTCACAAATCCTCCTAGCCCGGGTAGTTAGAGTTGTAAAGCAATATCGTCCCAGAATCATCAGGGAGGCGGTTGAAATACGTAAACACCCAGATAATTTCAACCGCGACACCGGCTACAATCTCAGTGAATCCTGGCTACCTATTATCAGAACCCTGAGAAAGTAATTCACTGCTGCTTTCCGTTTTCCCTAACATGGGGCTATAATGGCGTCCATCTTTGGGCACCTTCTATATGTTCTTTGTTTCTTTCTCTTAGCAATCATTGTCGTATTCCAGATTATTCCTGACGAAGAAAGGCATGGTTTCTTTCGAAACGCGTCGAATTTTAATATAATAAACACGGCATAAGCCCAAAATTCAACATTATGAATAGTAACACGGGCCGTGAAAGTCTAAATGATAATATTAAAACAACTCTCCTGCACAATACGTTATTGTCTCACGCAACGTTGCTCCAGCCACCTATTCAAATAATTAAGAGTTAAGCTTGGGAATTTATAAGAAATTTCACAAATTCCAAGCATTGATCCTCGCATTTTGTTACTTTGTGTTATGTAATGGCAGAAAACGATCACCTAAATGTTAGAAATGGTTTTGGAACACACAACTCAACAAATGTCATAAGTTAATAACAATAATAATAATCATCAGGGTGTCTACTGCAAGAATGAAGTATAAATTAGCTATTTTTAAATTCAAGATTCGTCTGCGGTCTGCAAGAATAGAAGCTCATCACGCGGTGAAAAAGAAAAACAAACAATGAACTGTGTTTGAAGTGGTAAATAAAATTCACTTGTGGCGTACTAAAAAATAAATAATTCATATGTAATATCAAATGAGTATATTCAACTAATATGTAGTTATGATTACCAGGAGGGTGCTCTGCTCTTGGCCGATTGATTAAATTTTCTTTGTCCCCACGGTAGAGCACGAATAATATATGCGACGTTACGTGATCGTCACTGAATTATGTCTTCGCAGCCAAGTACGGAGATATATCGAGATGTTACACGATCGACGCTGACCTAAACAGTTTGACAAGATTCTCGTAATCTTCACTGTAGAACACGGAGAAAGATCGCGATTTACGCAAACGGTGTCACTGTTAGTAGTTTGACAAGATTCCCATTATCATTGGGGTCGGGCACGGGAAAATATAGCTTTATTACGCAGTCCGTTTGACAAGAATCTAGTTGTCCTCGTCATCGAATGCGGAGAAATATCGGGATTTTATGCAATCGCCGCCACACTCTACCAATTTACAAGATTCACGTTGTCCTCGCGGTTGGACACTGCGAACACCATATTATGGAATCGGCGGTCCAACGATTGTCTATCTATTCTTGCAGAATGGTCTAGGCAAGTTCGAAGTTGGTCATGGTTAAAATTCACGTGCAGTTATGGACATGCTGTATGGTCGGCGCTGCTCGTAAAAAAGGTGCCGTAATTCCCACTGACCCTATGCTATGGTTGGGAGTTAAAAGTTGGATCGCGAGGAGAAATGAGTAGGGATATAAAAAAATCGCAAGAATGTTTTATTCCGTTTTCTTCTTTAGAGAGCACTCCCGATAATTCGTGGTAATTAATGCGCGAATTATCGCATAGCAAAAACAAAAACTATTGGTTAAAATATTAAAATGTATTTTATGAACAAAAAAAAAAAAACAACAACATATATAGGCCTAACACATTGTATTGTAAGACACTATGCTAGAGGTATGTGGATTATGCAAACATTTATATCTAAGTAAAAACGACTGTCATCACTTTTTGTTTCTTAGATGGTTTACTTTTGCTAATTTTAGATACCGTAGTACATTTCTGAAGAATATGAGAATGAAAATTCATCTCGATTTTCTATACGATGGCGAGAATTTGTGGGTTGAGTATAATAATTAAACAGTTCTGTACGCTGAAGGATGAACACTGTGAAATGTGCTGTTAGTGTAGGCCTACAGTATTTTAATAATGCATATTATCCATGAAAGAATAATATTCCGCCTAAAACTTATAATTTTTTAAGAATCGAATGGTGTAATTGAAATCACCGAATTTTCCACTTTAAAATACCGCTTTCTTTACTTTGAAATCAACGAAAATTCCTATCCCTAGTAATGAATATTGCGTTGCTACGTAGTCAATGTTGAGTGGGTTGATGAACTTCTCGCTCCTCGAACGCTTTTGAGTAAGGGACAAGTGGAGTAGGTTTCGCGATGTGTCGTGATAGGCGCCCAATCATCTTTGACAGGATCTCGCAGTCCTCTTGGTCACAAGTTTGCAATCAGCACGGGTTTTATGATTTACGTAACCGGCGTCGATCGCGGTCCGTTTGACGAGATTCCCGCAGGCAAGTCGTGCGGTCAGACGGCCGTCTTGAGGATGTGATTTTAGAGGATCAACGCCCGAAGTAGGTACCGGTATCGAATTATTCTGAGAGGATTGCATGAATATTAGGGGTCTTCGGTACTGAAAATTTGGGTTCGGTACGGTTCGGTTCGGTAAAAAAAAATTGTACTTCAGTTCTCGGTACAAAATCGGTTCGGTACAGCTCGGCTGATTTTAACATGTTAAATTAGAGTAATTTGTAAACCATTAAGAAAAAGTAACACATGAGTTCTAATGATTATACAGTAAACCAAATACTTGCCAAATAGCACAATTTTTATTTAAAATACAGAAAAAATGTACAGCTAATAATCTCATACAATGTTCCATTAACTTTCAAACTTGCCCTTTTAGAGTGGAGTAAGCCAATTGATGCACACATTAAATAGATATTAGGCTCACACTGGAACACTTAAGTCCATAATTTAATTTTATTAATCAGAAGAGTTATTGTGCTCTAGTAGTAGAACTTCACTTATACGATTTCCAGGGGACCAAAGGAAAAAAAAAAAACACGCATAAATGTGAAAAACGCGTGAATGAAAGTCGGTAAATAAAAACTGCAAAATGTATGTGACAATATGGGTTATACAGGGACTTTGTTTTAAAAGCGACAGGGACCCTCACTCGCGCTGCGAGCCAGTTCTCGCCAAGCACTTTGCCGTATGCGCTTCTTGACGCCACGGCTTTAACAGTCCATATTCTTTGGACTAAGGTATATTACAGCTGAAATAGAGTCAATCGGTGCTGAGGAACTTCAGAACGTAAATGACAACTTCATGAAGAGGTGCCAGCGATGTGTAGCAATGAATGGCGAACATTTTCAGCACCAGCTGTGAACTATAGGCTATAGTCTACTCAGAGGCTGTGTCCCAATACTCAAGTTGTCTGCTATTGACTAGCTGCTAGCTACTATGTGCTATGTGCTATGCACTACGGAGATTTGGGACATGTCTGCTTGATCACAGCCTCCTTCATAGACTTGTGTTCTGAAACGCACTGGACTTGCATGCTGGTACCAACCAAACCAACACTCAAGATGGCAGTGATCTGCTGCTCCTTGTAAGCTCTTTGCGCTTTCATCAGCTGTTTTAAATAAACAATACCTGAACGATTACGTTCATGGATACGCCAAGAAGATAACTTTTTAGCCGAACCCTAATTAAGGTTTGTGTTTGGCTGATTAAGAGAATACAGTTCAGGAAGAGAAGAAGGGCAATCATGATAATAAGGCAGCGGCAAATTGACAATTTGAGACGAGGCCCTTATTGTGCGCCGGAGACCATGAACCGAGTTGTCGTTGCAATTCTCAGTCGTGATTACCACAGAACCAAACAACATATTCGCGTGAAAATAATGATCACAACAGAACAAGATATTATGCTTCCCTCGTAGATTGTGGTTTGAAGCGTCGAATTTGGCAAAGAATATAGGCCAAGCATAAACTAGATTAAAGTCAAAGACAACCTACAATTTACATAACCTACAATTTCTATAACTTCCTTGTACAAGTCGACAAGTCGGCCAATCTAGCAAGCACGTTCGTTTACTAGCTACTACAGACTTGATTGCTATGTGCTAAGCAGTATTGGATCACTATTTCTGACGTCACATCCGGTAAAGTAGTCGACTATCTAGTTCACTACGGCTGAAATTGTACTATTGGGACACAGCCTACAGCTACGCATTACGGCAAGTGCCTGGCGGGAGACAGGCTAGCAACGCGGGCGAGGGTTTCCGTTAAGAAGTGAAAAACAAGAAATAATAATACGATTGTTTGACTATAATCGGCAATATGTAACAAAACAACTACAAGAGAAATGCACCCAGATATAACAAAACAAAGAAAATTGAGTCACTTTACGAAGTAGTCTGTTATCTTGACTTGTTTTTTGTTGGCCGAGGCCACGGCGTGAACAGTATTTTCAAACCGATATAATTCGGCCATTATTTCCTCAGAAACGTTATGGTGCGTCACAAAATGTTTGATAGTCCATAGAGCATTGACAGCATCATTAAAATCCATTATTCTGCGGCTCTTCATCCTCATTAATAAAATGCCGCAGTGTAGGCCTAAATTAATGGATTTTCATTTGTCTGAAGACGCAAGATTATTAGAACACAGAATCAATCGCGTATTTTTAATGGGTTGACGAGAAGTCCTAAAAAAAAACACGAATGAAAATTATAAAAGTGGAAATAATATATTTTTTAATATATCGGCGATCGTAAAACACTTCCGCTCATCTTAACATAAGCTTCAGATGCTGTCTAACTGTGTTTTATGGCTGCTTCCTGTTATTTTGAAAGGCTAACACAATAATAGCGCTTGCTTATTACGCAAGCTGTTCTTCCTTGTTACGACACTCTGGCAAGCGAGTGTCGCCGTGACCACCGGTGTCGCTCAAGGCCATCGTAACATAATATAGCACGTGGTGCATCCTTCCGAACGGAAGTACAGGCGGTAACAAAAGTTTACATTCGAACATACGTACTTCCTCAGAACACGCAACGTATAAATGATCCTTTATATTGCAAGGGACTTAAAATATTATCGTATAAGCATGAAAAACGAATAAATGTAAAACGTATATGGGAGATAAATTAACATGGAAAATATAGGCTTGCCGGGACCAGGAAAAAATCGTATAGAAAACGCATAAATATAAACCGTATACAAGAAGGTTTACTGTATTTAACTATTGAAGTAAAACATTGATGATAAAGGACAATACTTTGGATGTCTAAAAAAAGGTTTCCTTAAATTACGGTATTTATGTCTCTTGAACCGAACTTTTTACCGAGTTTTTTATCGTCTCGAACCGAGGTCGGTAATTTCCTTTGTACCGTACCGAAACATCGGTGCACCGTCGACCCCTAATGAATATTACCAGAAGAGATATTCTTTGGTTGGTTCCTCAGTTTAGGGGCTGCGATAACGCGGTCATGTAGCCCCGTGTACTTTGGGTGCGTGTAGAATCTGCCTAATAACCGGTGTTAATTGTGATAGCTGTATTAGGGTGTGTTATCTGTAATTCAGGTAAGGACTACAGACGATCAATCATGCTACCATCAAGGACACATAGCTGCGAACTTGGCTTCTAGATGCCACCGCAGCAGGCACCAGTTGGCGAACGTTGAAACTTAATAGAGAGTTAATCAAATCTAACCTACAAATTTAGCTTCACTCAATTGTAGTTAGTGGAAGGTTCTTTTATATGCCAATATATGACATGGGCCCGCCAGCTTTATCTCCCCACCGAAAGAATGCATACTGAGGGATTTAAACGCTCTTAAAAATCCGACAACTTCGGCCGGGTTTGAACCTACGGCAAGTTTTCTTTCAAAATCCAATCACGAATTATGTAATATTTGGAGATAACCGGTTGATTCGATGGAACCAAAGTTCGAAGGGAAATTCGACATGACTTTCGAATTAACCATACTGGAAGTCCCAAGAGATTTTAAAAATACTGTATAAATATTTCGGTGTTAATTCGCGATTATTTTCATTCTTGAAATGATATTTCGCAATTTTGCAACATTAAATGATTTTGCGTTATTTTGGGACTTCAACGTGAGATAGTCTCCAAACTTAGAGGTCAATATTAACAAGTAGTTCCCTGAAGAACTAAAGCCTATTGTCATATATCCTACTTATGTTAATTGCCACTATCAACATACAAAATTTCAGATTGATTGCTGTAATAGATTCGTAAATATTGAGAACCGACTAAATATTTTGGATGGTCGCCATGTTGGATATTTATATATGTAGGTATTAGAGTTATGGACTGTTACATGAAGATTATTGTGTACCTGTAGTATTCAAACTTCAATCGCATTATTAGAACACAAGATGTAAAAACGAGATTTTAAAATTTTGCACAGCAGCCATCTTGTGGTTATGGAAACAATTGAAATAGATTAGATGCCAGTGGATGAACATTTGTATAAGGCTTTACTGTACCAAGTTTCACTGCACTCGGATGGTTCAATTGCGAGAAACGTCCATGTGAATATTTATATTTCGCGTCGCCGCCATGTTGGATTTGTGTTCACCAGGTTATTGAAAGTCCTATAGGCGAACTTGTGTTCATAGCCCATATGGGCATAAAAAAATTAAGTTTGATTGCTGTAATAGATTCGTGGATATTGAGAACCGTCTAAATATTTCGGATGGTGACCATGTTGGATTGTTAAATGTATAGGCCATAGAATCATGTACAATTTAGGGAAAATTATTGCATAGGTTCATTATTCAAACTTCGTCGCATGATTACGACACAAGAATAAAAACTTAATTTTAAAATTCGCACAGCCGCCATCTTGAGGTTATGTAAACAATTGAACTAAATTAGACAGCAGTGCATTACAATGTTTAGAAACATTTGCTGTAACAAGTTTCATTGCGTTTGGATCATTAAATCGCGAGAAAAGTCTATTTAAAACTCTCAACTTCGCTTGGCCGCCTTAGTTTTGTAGTTAACCGGTTTTTGAAAGTCTCATAAATGAACTTTCAGTAGTGCCCTTATCTCCGTACAAAATTTCAGGGTGATACCGGTAATAGTTTCAGAGATATAGAATGCCGGTGAAATATTTCGCACAGCCGCCATCTTGTAGTTATGTAAACATTTGAACGAAATTAGATGTCTGTGCATTACAATGTGTATATACATATACTGTACCAAGTTTCATTGCGTTTGGTTGGTTAAATCGGGAGAAAAGTCTATTTAAAAGTCGCAACTTCGCTTGGCCCCCATGTTGGTTTTGTAGTTATTACCCTTTAACGAATTGATTGCCGGCGGTCGAGATGGGAACTAAATTTTGTTTACTTGTGTCACACGTCAGCCTGCCTCGTAAACAGGTACAGTTGCGCGAGTAGGATATGACTAAGATCCAGGACCCTGGTCATCGTTTAACAACTGTCAGTGGCGACATGAGCTGCTGAGACGCTTATATGATGCAATGCAGCTCGACTTATGTGTAGACCTCATTCTGTCAGCACTGTGTCCTCCGCTGTACCATGCGGGGCTCCTGCTACAATATAATCAACAAACACTGGCGCAGCCATGCTCAGCGCAATCAAAAGTTAAATGGGTAATACCAGGTTTTCAAAAGTCACATACGTGAACTTCTAGTAGTTCCCTTTATCACCGTACAAAATTCAAGGGTGATATCGGTAATAGTTTTGAAGATATTGAATGCTGGTGAAATATTTCGCAGTCGCCATGTTGGATTGGTGAGACGTAACAAAATTTGAAGGGCACGGTCGGGGTCATCCGGAATACTCCTATGAACTTACAGAGTTTCATTGAAATCGCTTCAGCCGTTTAGATTTTATTACGGGAGGAGACACACACACAGACGGACAAAAGGTGATCTCATAAGCCTATTTTTTCATAAATGAAAATAGGCTAAAATGAGAGGTTTCTGTTGAGTTTAAAGTAAGGGGGCCCTAATAATACAGAAAAATATTTCACACAAAACTAAGAACTCTTCTTGATGCTGAAAATATACGTTGAACCAATGCATATCACCCAAGGTATCCTCAGTATGCACAGTCCAGACTGAAAGAGAAGACAAGGCAAGTGAAAAGCTAAAGGAAGTAGGTGACTTCGGTAATAAGGACACAAAATAATCAGTGATGGACGAAGCAAAGAGGACATAAGAAGCAGGTTGGCTCAGGCAAGGAAAGCATCTCTACAGAAAAGGAATCTGTTGACATCGAATATAGATTTAGGTATTAGGAAGTAATTTTTGAAAGCCTTTGTATGGAGCGTGATGCTCTATGGAAGTGAAACTTGGACTATTGGTGCAGCAGGAAAGAGGAGAATTGAAGCGTTTGAAATGTGGTGTTACAGGGGAATGATGAAGATCCGATGGGTAGACAGGGTTACAAATGACGGACGTATTTGGGAGAGGAGAGATGGTTCAGGAGACTACTAATGGAGAGAAGAGATAGGTTGGTAGGACACATACTAAGACACCCAGGAATAGCAAAGTTAGTTAAGGAAGAAAGGATTGAGGACAAGAACTGTAGGGGTAGACCAATGTTAGAATATGTTAAACAGATTGCCTCGGATGTAGGGTGTGGTAACAATGTAGAGATAAAACGATTAGCTCAGGACAGGGAAGCATGGAGGTCTGCATCAAAGAAGTCAAACAACAACCACCACCACCATTTCACTATGCATTTCCTGAAGGTCGGGCGCGGGAGAGCAGCTTTATTACGGAATCTGCGCCGCTTGCATGAAACTTGAGCCATTGCAATCTATGAGCCTAGCAGCACGAGTTTTAATGATTTAAATAGACCTCAGCAAATTTTCATTTCCACCTACTATCCAGACATAAAATTAGCTACTTTTCGTTACCTGTAGACACCCTGGTAATAATAATAGTTTAGGAGATGAAATGGGACAGCAAAGCCAAAGACCAATGTTACACAAGAAAATCAAATATAATTTATTTCAACTATAGTATTGTTATACGGTACATGAACTAAAGCTAAAAGGCCTGAGCAGCCATATCTTCCACATCTATTCCTAACATCGCAAGATCTTCCTTGCTCATCTGCCCTTTACTCTTTGCAAGAGGTTCAGGGATTTCTTGAGGAGAAGGCGTGTTCCCTGTATTATTGGAAGGTAGTCCATGAGGGGGCCCAGGAGGTCCACGGGGAGGGCCGATTGGGCCTGGAGGTCCACGAGGTCCTGGGGGTCCCAAAGGACCATGGGACCCTGGAGGACCATGGGGCCCAGGAGGACCAAGGGACCCTGGAGGACCATGGGGCCCAGGAGGACCAAGGGACCCTGGAGGACCATGGGGCCCAGGAGGACCATGGGGCCCAGGAGGACCACGAGGCCCGTGAGGAGGAATGGGTCCCATCATTCCAGGATGCGGTCCGGGAGGTCCCCTAGGGCCGGGGGGACCGTGTTGTACCGGGGGTCCCGGTGGCCTGGGAGGACCAGGACCTCGCATCCTAGGACCCATCATTCCATATGGACCTTGCGGGCCCATCATGCCAGGAGGACCGTACATGCCTTGTGGTGGACCTTGCATCATTGGTCCTCCTGGAGGCCCGTGCATGCCTTGAGGCGGTCCATGCTGGCCCATCATGGGACCCATCATCTGTGGTGGTCCCCCTTGGTAGCCAGGCATAGGCATCATTCCCTGGGGCTGCATCATGTGTCCGGGCTGATTCATCATGGCCGGATGTTTCCCATCAGTCTGGGGTGAAGATTTGGCTTCTTCCTTATCTGCACTGTCTCCCGGACTTGGGAATAGGATGTTTAAAGCCTCCTGAAAGTCCTTGGGCAATGGAATTTCATTCACTTGTTTTTTGGGAGATTCGACCTCGGCTACCTCATAAGCCTGAGGACCGGCTTCATACATCTGAGGGCCCTGCTCCACCGAGGGAGCAACTGTCTGGACAATCAGAGGAGGTCCCTGAGGCACGTTCTCCGTGATGAGCGAGCCTGGCTCCAGATTAGAATTATCGTCGTCGTCATCAATGTCCATGTCCTGGATTTCAGCATTTTCTGGCTGCTGCAGCTCTGAACCCTGTGAACCAGGGTCTTTGGCATCTTCTTGCTGCATTTTAGCCCTCATGATAAGTTGTAAGTCCTCTTGCTCCTTCTGAGACAGCTCTTCGGAAGGCTTACCGTCCTCGTCCGCTTTGTCGCCAGCCGGACCTTTCTTCTTAGCCAGATTCTTCAGGATGGGCATTCTTCCAATGAAAGGTAACTTTGTTTTAGGAATAATTAATACTGGAGGTTTTTTACCTCTTTTAAGAAGTTTTGCAGCCGACTCTGCAGTCTGTTTTTCGAACTTGGTCTCTGCACTTTCTTCGTCATTACCTTCCTCTTCCATTTTCTTCAACTCCAAAACAGCTGCAGCCGCGGCAGCAGCAGCTGCAGCCTTTTTCTCTGCGAGAGATTTGAACGGTCCAGGCAGGTCTTCGCTTTTCTCCGACTTTTCAAGTGGAGACTTTTCGGGAGCTTTGTATTCAACTTCACTCGGTTTTGATTCCGGTTTTGATTTTGATTCCCTCTTGTTAGAATATCGTTCAGACTCGTGCTTGTCGAAACGTGACCTCCCTCCTCGACTCCAGTACCGACCCCCTCCTCCTCGGTGAGGACTGCTGCTAGTTCTGCGGAACTTCCTAGATTCACGCCTGTCATCATGGTGTCCCTTGTCATGGTAGTATTTATCTCGTTCATCCTTTCTTTTGTCACTATCCCTGAAGTCCCTGTCTCGTTCCCTATCAGCCTCCTGCTTCTGCTTCACACGCTCCTTGATAGAGTTCAGAGCTTGCTTCTCGCCCTCGGTCACCAAGTCCTTGGGCGTCACCATCCATTCCTTCAGCATCTTGTCATCTGCACTCGTCTTGGATGTTTTACCCGCCAATTTCTTCTTCAGCTCCTCTACTTCTCTAGCCACATCCCTGGTAATATCTTTAGTGATGGCATCCTTCATGGCACCATGCTTTGAAACAATATCCTGTATGCGAACTTCTTTGGGAGTTTCAGGCTCTGTTCGATCTGGAGAATCCCACTTGCTCTTCATGAGTTTTATGGTCATCACTGGAGATGGATTCTCCTTCTGGAAAGACTGATGCATCATTGCCATCTTCTGCTTGGCTCGCATGGCTGTTCGGATGCTCTTCGACTTATCAAATATGTCGCTGTCCTCTCCACTGCTACCAGAAGAACTGCTACTGCTGCTCGAGTCACTGTCCGAAGAATCTTGAGATCTCTTGCGCATTTTCTTCTTCTTTTTCATCTGGCCACTAAATTCATCTTTTATCAGTGAAAGGGAGGGTTTCTTCTCCTTCTTTTTCTCCTTTTTGATGCTTTTGCTATCCTTTAAGTTCAGCGTCAGCGGTATCTGGTCCATGCCCGGGTTTCCATTTATCCTGCGTCGATCATCCGAGCGTCGCTCGTACGCCTTCTCACGATCGGCAAGCCAGTCTGTTTCCCAATGAGGATTCTGCTCCGTGAATTTCTATCAAACACAAAGCATGTCAAATCACAATACAAGATGGTAGGAACATTATACAACTGGTTAGATCTGGAGCAGCCCACACACACAATTTTTACTTCTACTGTAAGCTAACTGATAAGTGCCAAAAATTTTATCTTTTTCTCCCAATCAATACTTTATATTCTTAAAAATTGTCTTGAATTTACATAAGTTAAGGTGTCGGGGCGACTTCAGCCCTTGCCTTAACCCTTTACAGGACAGGATAGTGCAGTAGTAAATACATTTTATTTGTATTTATTTACATTTAATTATTTTAGCCTAGTTATAATTATTATTACTAATTTTTTTTCTTTAACATTCTAATGCTCATAATTACTTTTATAATTTTACAATTAAGATGGTAAAATCATTAGAAATTTCATTTTTATAAGCTTTTTTACTTTCAAAATGCATATAATGCATATTAAGCATTAATCATCATCTTCATTTCCCCTTTTCCAGCTGACACTGGGTGGGGGCAAATATGGTTCCTCTCCACTTTGCTCTGTCGTTCCACCATTCCTCTTCCGACATGGTGTTCCAATCCAGGTTCAGTTTTCTAATACTATTCTCCACCGAGTTCATCCAACGCATTCTTGGTCTTCCTCGTCCTCTCTTCCCTGTCATCCGTCGTTCCAGTGCTCGTCTTGGTAGCCTTACTTCATTCATCCGTTTGACATGACCAAACCATCTCAATCTGTTTTGCTCCAGTTTGTCATTTAGTTTCTGTACTCCCAGTTCTTTCCGTATATCTTCATTTCTCACTCTGTCCCTCCTCGTTTTCTGGACCATACTTGTCAGGAATCTCATCTCAGCTGCTTGTACTCTGCTCTCATCCCTCTTAGTCATCGTCCAAGTTTCTGCTGCATGTGTCATTATAGGAACATAAGTTCTTTAGCCTTAATTGGTATATCCTTGTTCCATACTAGTCCCCGTACCTGTTGGTAGAAAGCACTCCCGAGTTGTATTCTTCTGCTAATTTCCAAATCTAGTCTTCCATCTTCAGTTATTAAACAATTATAAATAGTAAACAATTAAAATTAAAAAGTAAAGGAAACTAGAAAAATAAATAAATAAATAGGAATGCATTTTTAAAATTTTTTACTTTTATTTTTATTTTAATTGTTTTATTAAACCATTTATGTAGCCCCCCAGGTCAAGGAGATATACTAATAATATTTGGTTCACAGAAACATTAACACTTCCACAAGAATTAGTTGAAATATGAGTGAAAGATTCAACCATCTGCATCTTTGACAATATACATTGTGGTTAACATACTGACCACTAACATATAAATGGTTAAATTAGCTATACAAATAACACTCAAGGACTTCTGAGAGTTGAACAAAGGAAAAGGAAGCTTGTAGTTTAACGTGACCGTTAATCTAGAGATCATGAGTCACGGGACCTCCTTTTTACGTGGAATCCGAACCACAGGACGTGGCATTTCACTTCGAAAATCTCGCATGCATTGACCGGGAATCGAACCCAGACCGCCTTGGTGAGAGGCATACAGCTAGACCGCTGAGCCACCACGCCCCTCGCTGAACAAAGGAGCCAACATGTAGGTACCTTATGTGAATACAAGACAATTTTTAAGAATATAAAGTATTGATTGGGCGGAAAAAGATAAAAGTTTTGTCAATTATCAATTGTGCCAATACAGATAAAAAATGGATTTAAATAACCCTGGAGAAACTCTCGATTATCCGTGTTAATAGAAACATAACTTTACTGAAAATGACATTTGAATAGTGGGCAGCACTGTACAGCCACATCCACTCTTTCTAACTGAAGTCATTTCCAATCTCTTTGGTATAAATAGAACAACACGTTTATGCTTTTCTCACACTCGTAACACGAGTCGCAATAAGCTACCCAGACAATTGGCGCTGTTTAACTATAAGCTTTGGTGTGCGGGAATTGTTTTCTATATAGCACAGAACAAGATGTTAGGTTTTTTCTTAATTTTTTTTTTTTTACAAACTTGGCAACGATAATCGAGAGTTCACTGTTGTTCTCCAAACAAATTACACGTGTTAAGAATTAAATACCAACAGTTTCTATCAATTTGTTACCAAATTCACTGGAGGAATAAACTCAATTTATATACTAAACTGTGTTTCACATCATTCAACCATCATTAAGGTTAACATTTCCCAAGGTAGTGCAGATGGTTGTGTGTGGCGCTTGGGACACACACTTTTCATGCATATGTTAACATTTAGAAGGCTTAATTTTAAAAACTGAATATTTGTGGGCTAGTTAATCTAGAAACACTTTGTTTTATGTCATTATGACATTTGTGAACAAGTGGGGGTCTTTACATTTCTGATCAAATCCGATGTGAAAACATGAATATTTAAATGACGCATTTTGTACTTTGTGGCACTTGTAGCTTTAGGCTGTGGGTATGTCGTGTAGGAGATCACATCTAAGACTTAACAAGGGGAGGATACGATTCGAACCATCTTTAGTACACGTGTAGGGCATGGCCAGGTGCAGGTAGGCTTCTTAGCCGTTTCCGACAAATTAATAAATTGCAATTACAATGCGGCGTCTATGTGCGTTGTACGCGAGCGCTAAGAGCCCTGCTTCGTAAGCGCGGTGCCGCTGCATCGAATCACTCCGGTGAGCCATTGCAGTGTGTTGTAGTTATTTTTTGTTACCATTGGCAATTTCCAACCAATACCCATAGCACGAGTCACTTCTTGCAATGAACGGAACAGACTGGGCCTTAAATGTATAAATACAGTATACCGTGTATAATACTAATGTATTTGCAATGCCGATACTGTACATTATGTAATACCACAAATGTTGACCCCCATACGATGATTTCAGAATCCTTTTTCCCACTCACATAACACGTCAATACAATTGACTCCAAAATAAACATTGTTCACGACACCTATATTTGTACGAATTGCCAATGTTTACAACAAAACAACACAACACACTGCAAAAGCTCACCTATGGGATTCGATCCATCGATCTCACGCTTTCAAAGCAGGAATTTTACCGCTGCACCACGTGCTCGTTGGCTTCTTGCTAGCGTACAGCGCACATTGACGCCGCACTGTAATTGCAATTAATTTCTCGGAAATGGCTAAGAAGCGCACCTCACTACTTGCACCTGGTATACGCCTGGTCATGTGCTACACGTGCACTAAAGACGGTTAGAATCGGTGACCCATGCATCGTATCCTCCCCTTGTAAGACAAACATTTTGCCGTGGACAGAGCAAATTTTTCAGGATAAAATGAAAAAGAGTCCCTTTACGTGTGGTGGCGTCATGATATGTTACGTGTAGGGCTGTTGTGCGTGATGAGAGACGGTTAATTAAGTCCAAAGCATGATTATTTTTATCTTCCAAATTTCCGATAGGATTAGATCAGAAATTCCTAAGGAAACTTTATAACAAGTGTTTGTACTGGGCTGATATCTAGGGACCCTGATTTATGATAATCTCCAGAGCAGTGAGGGTTGATTGTGCTCAGTAACTATGTGTACGTATGGTGCACGGACACTATACAAACATTTGGGGGAATAACAAACAACCTTCTGTATTTAAGACCTAACCTAACATTTATTCCAACATGACTACCATAGCCCTTTTCTCAATAACTCATCGAAAGCAGAGCATTGTTTCCATGATTTCAGGGCGCAGATTTGTACGGCTATCTTCGGCAGAAAAGCCTCTTTCGCAGTCTTATCTTATAAAGATTTGAAGGATCCACGGGAAGGAGGGGGAATGTCACTCAAAATGTAAAATCGAGATATCAGCGCGATCTGGTAGGCCTCTTTGTGACGCACTGAAGGCACAATAGTGTCATGAGAAAATGACGCTTCAAATTGACTGGGACATATAAGTACAAAGTAATGAAACTTTATAATCGTTCCCTGAACATTTTACATTATTTGACATTGTCCCTTCTTCCCGTGGACCCTTCATATTTTAAGCTCTCTTTTATTCTGGGGCAGATGACCTCGTAGTTCCGCCCCTTAAAACAACAATAACTATAACTCTTTTATTCTATCAAACGACAGATAGTAGAACTATTAATTTAAATTAATTTTAAAGTAAATATTTGAACAATAAAAAGCTTATTACCAGCATTTTGTTGGTATTTCACATTTTAGAGGAAAAGTAACACATTTTGCAAAGTAATTTTATTTCACGATATTTCGAGTCTTCCATACTGGAAAAAAAAAGGCATATTTGGGGGTAAAAATATTGTTGTGATAACATATATATATATATTTGCTGAAAAATTTCGCAGATATCCTTAAAACCAAAAACCCAGAACTCGACTGATATCTCATTAGTAAAAAAATATTGAGAACATATGAAGAAATAATAATAATAACCCCTGACACTACAGCCTATGAAGGGCCTAGGCCGACCAAGCGACTGCTGCCCAGCCATTTGGCCTGCAGATATTGGGGTGACGCGTGGTCAGGGCATCGGGTGCCCTCAACCGTCCTTGCTCCGATAACAGGCAGCAATACTTTGGAAAAACTAAGTAAGTTTAATCCTTCGAATAATTAGGATTCCAGGAAAGTGAAGGACACCTTGGAAGAAAACAAGAATTGACCAATCGAGGTAAACAAGCCTGGCACTCAGTTGGTGTCATATAGTGGCTAACTCACAATAAGTACTTCTGAAGCAAGAACAATGACTTACTGCATAATTTTCAGAATGTATCTTGGACTTGAGATGTAACGAGGCACAATGCAAATCACCAATCCAGACATTGCACAGCTTGCAGTACCAGGCTGAGGCAGAGATGAAGAACTGCAGACCTATGGATAAACAAACAAACCATCACTTCAATAGGCATCTCGTAGTTTTGGGATTGCCCTTTTACGTGGATCCAAACCACTGCATGCCACTCTCGTTACATACCACAGCCTATCTTCCACTTAGCCTCTTGTGAACAATTTTATTTCCATACACATACTAAACACCGCCCAGGAACTTATATATCTGTAAATAAATGAACCCACTCTCATGTGAAAGCTACCGATTGCGAACGGGTACCATCTTCGCATTTCACAAAACACCAAAAAGTCTATATACAGGATGTCCCAAAAGAACGCTGACAAGGCTTAATATGATGTGCGGGAAGGCGGACTGATCGGTTTTCAAGAAGGAACCCATATCCAGAAACGCAATTGCCAGGTGAAAGCTACCTTCGCCTTCCAACGTGTCGAGAGGGAATTCTGACTAACACGTGGGCTCTACTCAGAACTGAAGGGGGATCGCCTTTCTCTCTTACCCCCAAGTCATCAGCACTATGCTTTCCTTGCCTCCTCAAGTGCGACTGAAAACCGAAACTAGTATCTTCAGAGCCACCTTTTATCAAGATGAAATCTTCCAGTCCCTAGAATTTTGCACAGTAAAAAGACCTGAATCGAGCAGAAAATATAGGCTATAAGCAGTAAATTCCTAACGTCTGCATGTCTTCCTCTCTATGAGTAAGTTACATTCTTTATGTATTGGGGATCAGAGCAATTCAAACCTTGCGACAAACCGAATGTAAAGCTCCACAAGTTTTTGGGAAGAAGCACCAAATAGTTCATTACAAACAGAGGGGTTGGTGAGCCTGCAAACCAGACCTGGGATCAAGGATAGAAAATATGGAAAACTTTTAACATTCATTGCTTACAATCATAAGCTATTCCGTACTGTTTTGTCTAGGAGCTGAGCAGGCCAATCTATCGGCTCTTTGTCGGGTTGGCTATTACGTATTGGGACCCTCAGATTGCGATGGTTGCTTTTGGAATCGATTCAAAATGTATTCTACAGATAAGTTCAACATTTTGCTTGCAATACACACACCACATGTCACAGAGTGTGTTCTGTCAGCTTCCAAATAAGTGTGTGGTTTCCATTTTCAGATTAGTTTATTGTTTGTTATACGGTATATTTAATGTTTTATCTGGTTTTGTGTCTTTGTGCCAAGAGTTAGGGCTATTTTCTAATATTTTATTGATGGCCAGGTTTTAGGAGAAATAATTCGGAAGTCTTGGATTATTGAGATGTTTCAGACAGTTTGTTCTGATTGTTCGTGAACATATGTGACGGTGAAAGGAGCTATAATTCACGACTAGATAAGAGTACACATATCACGTTGAACAGAATTCAATTTTCTCATTATCAAAATTTATACCGGTATTTAAAAACTGACTCCCCTCCCCCCCTCACTATTTATTTATTCATTCATTCATTTACTGTGATAAATTTATGAATTTTGGAATTTATTTTTCCTAATACTACACTGTTTAGTAAGCTAGTGTGATTCTTTCAATTTTCTATTAGTAGATTTCTTTACACTGTGGTTTTATTACGTTTCAGCAAGCTTAATAATGAAAAATGGCAGTGTGTATTTTTTCTGAGAGCAAAGTGTTAGTCTTAAATGAAATATTAACAAAAGCTATTTTTAAATAACTTATATTACATCACTGACATCAAATTTATCACATTAAAAAATTAATCCATATTGAAAAACCACATTGGTAATTTCCAGCCCAACCAATATATAAAACAATATTTTACTTTTGGTATGTGTCCAGGATAACTTCCTCCTCTTCAGCCTTTCTAACATGATATTCGTATATACCCGAATCTAAGACGAGGTTTCTTCCCTCTTTTTGTGTTATAAAAAATTGGGGTAGTTTTATATTCAGGGTATAAAACATTTTTGATCAAGGTTTAAAAAAATTATTATTATTATTATTAGCAAAGTAGTATGTGGCGGCAGCATCTTCTAACTCGCAACGAATTATGCGTTAATGAAGATTAAAATACTGTTGGTTATGTTTAATTACCATGCATTTACGATGAGCGTACATTTTGAGGTTAGGATTTACGCAAACACGTCATTTTAATCGGATAAATTATACGTTAGAAAGCATACGGAAATATGTTTTAAAACAATCTTTACAAGAACAAAACCCGTCCAAGTTTTACGAGCAGTAATTGAGTGATCAACATATCTTAATTTAATAACGTCAGTGCTCTTTCTAAGTTGATCCCGGACATCTGAAGGTCGTGTCATAATTTCTAAACACACCCTTTTTTCCTGAAGCCGGCACGTGCGTATCAGACGTCTTGTGTGAAATAATACGGGACACCAGAAACGTAATGAATTCTTATGTTCAGTGTCGTGAAATTGTATATCTAAGATACAGGTTATGGCACGTTCATTAAGAGAAAATTACAATCGTTCGTCATCTCAAATAGAGTTTTTAATTTTTCCTTCCAAAGTTGGTACACAGAAAATCATTGTACTTTGTTACAGTGGGTACGCATTCTTGACGGCTAGCCGTGTTGCCGTTGTTTGTTGGTTTCGTGTTGCTTCGGTGCATGCTGGTTTTCAGGTTGAATTTGCATCTACTGGTAGATTGCTTGCATATAACTCGCACTTTTCTGACCAAAAATAAGTGTGAAAATCTTCAGTGTGAGATATATGCGGGGATTTGCGAGATAAATACCTTATTCCCGAAAAAAGGTAAAATTTGCAGGATTGAAACGAGACGACTAGAATTGTCAACTGCCGTCGCTGCTGCCAATCTCCGAGCTATCTCACGTGCATCATCATCCTATCTTCCGTCCAATGCATTTGCGATTCTAGTCTTCAAGAAGCTACCATACCCCTATATCCAATCATGCAAGAGTTCAACTGACGGCCTTTTTTATTTTGTCTTCTATCGGCAGCTTATCGTGACTAACAATACCAGGTACATGTTCAACCTCACAATTTCTTATTTAGCGTGGGGAGCGCCAACAAAACAGCTGACGATAACAACACGTATAGCTGTTTTACTGTGTCGCCACATTTGAAAACACCTTGCTTGTTTGGTTATTGGTTTCTAGCGCGTCTTTCTGTTGACGCCATTAGCGAATATCGAATTCATTCACAATGAATTCTCGACCGGCAGCTCTAATTTTCATCTGCGTATTTGATCACTTTTGAGTGTATATCCAGCGTTTTTACATAACTAAAAGATCTATTTCCACAAGAAAACAATCACACTTAACTGATAAACAAAAATGGAATGTGAAGACAATACTGGTAAGCCTACTTATGGACAATGCAACCGATTGGCAACAAACACCGTGGAAGAAAGAAAGCACCACCGCAAAAAATTACTACTATCATCTTTATGACAGCGTCAGAAATTAATGCAAGATATACTTTTTCCTGCAATTTCCAATTTAAAAATGGGGTGCGAGATATACGCGGTGACGAGATATATGTGAGTAAATACGGTATTCATTGTGATGACAGATTCGTGGAACGAAGAGTTACGATGCAAACTTCAAGTTGATAGTGATTTGTTATGCTGAAACAACATCAAATGTTAAAGCAGGACGGAAGTACGGAGTGAGCGACTGTAATGTGCATGGATGGCAGCAAACTAAGGACAAACTTAAAAGTGCGAATACAACAAGAAAATCTTTTCGTGGACCTAGGAAAGGACACTTCCCTGACTTGGACAAAGAAATTATAGAGTATGTCTTGGAAAAGCGGGCAGAGGGATTTCCGATAACATGAGAGACTATAAAATTAAAGCACAACCTAAAGGGCATATATTGTGCAAGTTCCGAGTTCGCCAAGTATTTTTTTGAAAAAAATCTGTAAGAGGCAGTTGATACCTAGGTCTCGTCTTGTGTGCTAAAGCAAACTTCGTTCTGAAAGGAAGGGCCGAGGACAAAGGCTAGGAAAAGTTAGATGCAGGGTGTGGTAGCTATTAAAGACAGGGAGATGTGGAGATGTGCATCAAACCAGTCTAGAGATTGAAAACACACATTCCCTTCGGAAGTTATCCAATGAATTAAGTGGTCATGGAGATGAAGAGATCTCTACATTTGGAAGTCATAAAACTTGAAGATGCATCAATTTATGAGATTGGCCTTTCAACTTTGCTAGACAAACCTGTGACACTACAGGCATCATCAGGTCAAATATGTCTTGTAGGACTAACATGCCTGTAAATCTGTATTTCCAACATTCTTAAATGTCATTGGATCAAATCCAAATCACTGTGCCATGACGAATAGAAGGACCTAGTGTGAGGACTCCGCCATTTTAGCACGGTAGTTTCTGGTCCCGCCGCTACAAGCACTGTAAGCGATTATGTCCAACACGTGCTGTGTTTCCGTTGAGCCGGGTCGTAGAAAGTGAGCGAGAAGTTACTGTGTGAGATATTTGTGTGAATTAAATTGAATTTTCTTTGCTTTCAGTTCTTAAATTCAGTTCATTGTGTCTTGTGTACATCAGCGTTTTGTGTTTTGTGTACTTCACACATATTTCTTATGTGGCTTGGTTCATTTAATAGTTCAACATGCCTTATTGTTTTGTACCTGGCTGCAAGTCAGGGTATGGTCGAGTAGTTGACGATATACGATTTTTTTCACCACCGAAGGATACAAATCAATTTGAAAAATGGGCCAGAGCTATTCCACGAAAGGATACGAAGTTAACGCGTAGTAGTAGAATTTGTCAAATTCATTTCTCTGATGATTGATAGTAAAATCAGATAATTTTATAGTGAATGGTGAAGAAGTGGAAATCTCTCGTGTGTGGTGGAAGTTACGTCCTGGAGCAGTGCCTCATTTTCCCCCTAATTTACTGAAGTAATGAGAATAAGTCCCGTAAAGCTCCCAACAGGAAAAAGAATCTCGACACCACCAGAAAAAGAAGAAAGAAGATTGAAGATGGGAGTGGAGCAACGAATGAGGCATTAAAAGGTCAGTCCAATGTTGATAAGAATTTGGGTCATTCTAGTGTACTTACTGATGCTGAAAAGACTATAATATTGCTCAAAAGGCGCCCAAAGAATGCTAACCGTAATTTAATTCGCGTTAGATCCCGCCTCAACTCAGCAAAATCGAAAATTAATTTGCTGGAGAAGCAGGTTCGAATTTCACAGGCATTTAATTACAAAGATAACGATTACAGTGGCGGATCCAGGCCTTGCGATGCCCTGGGCGATATGATAAGGTGGGGCCCACAACAATAGAAAAAAAATTATCGAATAAAATGGAAAATAGTTTGGTAATAATAATAATAATAATAAAATAAAGAATAGTTACAATATTTTGAATACACTACAGTACATTATTTTAATAATATGAAAGAAACCTTTAAGTCCCCTTGAATAAGATTATGTAAACAATGAAATATTAAAATATTACTTTGCGACTTTTTTCCCGGCTGAAGACTTTTATTATTTCACTGAAATCTTAACTTGCTAAACTGTCTCGAGAGGTCATAGCTGCACTGAAGAAAGGAAGATGAATTATAAATTAGTTTGAAAAGTATACTTAATTAATTAATTAATTAATTAATTAAATGTAGAAAAATCCATGGCGCGGGGCCCCTAGGACCGCGGAGCCCTGGGCGGTCGCCCTCCTCGCCCTCCCCTGGATCCGCCCCTGATAACGAACACCTTAGCAAGAAATGCCAGGAAAAATCTCCCAATGGAATGAGGTACAGCAATGAATTCATTTTAGAGTGTTCATTGTTGAGAATAAAATCACCGAAAGGATCCCGTCATTGTCGGCGACATAATCTCTTGCCTGTGCCTTCAGAAAGTCACTTGAGAAAACTTTGTAAAGGACTTAAGTGCCCTTATGGAGTTAATACGCATCCTATAAATGCTATTTAAGACTATTTTAAGGAAGAAAAGAATGATAATTCACGTTACGGTGTTGTAATTTTCGAAGAAGAGAAGCTAAGAGAAGAAATCGAGTTAAATAGCTTTTCTGATAAAGTAGATGGATTAGTTGATTTAGGTGGACACACACCTGACCTCCAGAAGAACGTACTTGCAAATCACGCTCTAGTGTTCAAGTTCGTACCTTTCGTGCATAATTGGGTGCAGCCAGTTGTTGTTTATGCAAGCAAAAATGCTACTCCAGGGGTTTTTCTCGCAAAAATTCTAATATAGTCTAGGTGATTTTGCAGTTAGAAGAGGCTGGGGCGGGGGTGGCTGGCTTTACTTGTGATGGTAGTCAATCAAATACAAAGGCCAGGAATTCGTTAGGAGTCAGTGGCAAGACAAGCTCTCTACAATCTCACATCTTTAATCCTGCAGATGTTATGAGAAAGATCTGGGCTTTCTCCGACTGTATACTCCAGGAATCTGTGCGTTCCGTAACATGCAATGAAGACCGTAGTTCTTATTTCCGTGAATTATATTTTCCATTGTGCCCTGCCGTGCTATTTTAATTGTAACCGCTAATTACTTTTTAAAAGAGTATTAGTTACAAAGTAATTCGTTTCCCTTAGCACCATCCCTAAGACCAGCTGACCCCGGCAGTGTGGAACTTGCCCACTCTAGCGCTGCCTGGCGAGGCGCGCTTGAACTTCAGGAGTCTCCTCACTTTCTCCTTCTATTCGTCATGACTGTGCTTAAAAGGAAAAAAGGATGAAAGTTGAGTAAAAAGACTGGCAGTTATTCTCAAGGTAAGGAAACCCATAGCAATCAGAAAAGTAGCAATTTCTGTTGGCCATCGTCGTGGCACGGTATTTTAACTTCAGCCCACATCAAGTAGAGATGCCGAGTTTCATAATTTTCTATTACTTTAACATTTGTACTCATTTCTGTTTTCAAGGCACAAGCACCTTCATTAGACAGAAGACAGGATTTCAGTTTAGGAGAACATTTAACAATATGCCTAAATCCTTCATTTCCTGTCTAACGACTATTTTCCTACATAAATTTACATGCAATTAAAAAATCATAATAGAAAGGCAAAAACAGGCAACATTATCAAACTAGGAAGGGATGAGAGTCCTTCGCCGTCCTGCTGTTCAATTTTTTAACTGCTACATGCACGATGATAGATTTCACCTCATAGCATACTTTTCCAATCTCGCAATCAGAAACCACTCAAGGCAGCAACAAAAACCCAAAATATGCCATCTTGTCTTGCTTGCATCCTGGAAAGAATCAGGGGGGAAAGGAAGGTGGGAAAATAGGGGCATTGCCTTTATTTCTGCAAATCTTACAAGTACAGGATTACCACAGTAACTAAAAACAACTAAAAAATACATTTAATAATTTGCATTACATAAATCCTACAGTACTATTTTTATTTTAATATCAGCATCAGTCAATTACAAATTTTACAAGCAGTTTACAGAGTAGTAAAGTTTACATCATTATCACATGCTTACTAGTTAGCATTAGATCACCGTCTCCGCTGTCCGTGACGAGGGAGCTCTTCAACGCAACACATCAAAGCTGTGGAAAAAAAATGGCAAAATTTGCCCAAGAATCCAATGCCACTGAACCGAGCACTGATATATTTTAAAAACCAACAACGCAACGGATGTGTGGATTTAAATAGAATCCTCCAGCTTGCTTAGCTCACATCCTGTCTAGGACAGGTTTCTGGGAGATGCTTTGCATTTTGCTTCACTGCTTTGTAACAAGTGAACTTTTACTGTATCTGGACGTTATCACAGCTTATCGGACAAATCAACTTTACACTGCTCCAATTTACACATCAAGACCTTTAAACAATAATAAACATTTATAATTTTGAAATAAAAAGGATAGAAAATAATTTTAAAAAAAGCCAAGTTTCACCGATAAATCCATCGTCCATACTAATATGAATCATGCAAGGACACTGCGTCTCATTTGAAATGCTGCGGGCTGTACGTGGATGTTTCGCACAGAGCAGAAACCACAACAGGATAGTTCCTTGTGTGCATAGCAATAAAGCTGACTGGTCTAAATAATAACACAAACTTAGAAACAATATTCTGCAAAAAGGAAAGAGACAATTTCTGTGGAAAAAAGTAATTCATCTTGATCTAGCCTTAATGACAAGAGGAAAAGTAAGCTCGCAACCGGAAGCTGGTCTAACACCATCTACAGGTAATGATTATCAATGTCAACTTGATGTTTCAAGAACCCGGACGTTGAGTTCAACCTCTCTTGCTTGTGGGGCACACAGTTGGAGTCTGTCGTGGTTTCTGCTCAAGACACACCCTGTATTTCACTTGAATTCTCACATAAACTATTACTATATTATTTTACGACAGTAATACACTTGCATTAAGAAATTACTTAGATTTTAACAATATAAAAAGAATAAATGAACACAATACGGGTTGACAGAACAATACTCACCTCGGATTGGAGTCCGCTTGGAGGGTGCTCCTTTGTAGACAGGTGTCTCTTCTTCTGTCTGCACCTTGTGCCAAGGCATGTCCACCAGTTTGCGTTCCTGGACATATTACAACAGTAAGGTTACATTACACAAGGGCTCCCCATGGGAGAGGGTGCGTTCTGTAAACTTGGGAACCAGAAAACGTGACATGTTAGTTAGTTATCGAGGTAAGGGGCGGAACTAAGAGATCATCTGCCCCTCTTAACACAGATTGAAGTATACAAATTTAGAATGGAATTAAAAATTAGAGGTGGACACTTAAATATGAAAAAATCGAAAATTAATAAAACAAATATTTAAATAAAACTAATAATTATAATAATAAACAAAAATTACGGAAAAATAAAACTTCAGAATTCAAAAAAGAACAAGTCGTTGAGTCAATGTTCACTGGAAAATTTAGATTGCTGGTCCTAACTCACTCTTACTTATAAAGTGGATCACGCGATCAGCAGCCACCACGTCATCGGATAATATAAGTTTGAGTGTCATCTGCAAACCAAGGTTTCTTCGTAAGTCAACAAGATCCACACACTCTGTTAGACTGTGGGCCACGGTGAAAGCGGCTCTACAGGAACAAAGTGGGGGGTCTTTCCCTTCATTAGGTACGAGTGGATGGATCTTGTATGACCTATCCTCAGCCTACACAAAATGACGGACTCTCTCCGTGACCGGAAAGAGCTCCGCCACACGCGAGTTGTTCCCTTGATCGCTCTCAGTTTACTGGGCATTGGGTCAGCTAGCCACTGACTCTCCCAAAATGCCAGAACTTGAAGGCGTAACTGATAGCGAATATCTCTAGCGGGTACCTCCATTGGTCGAGGTGGTAGTGATACCGCCTCTTTTGCAGCTTGATCCGCTATCCCGCAATTCTCATGTGGCTTGGAAGCCACACAAAGGTGATTCGAGTGTCAGCGTGGCACAGCCCGGCTTGTAGGTCGTGCATTCGCTGCACTAGGGGTTGTTGTGGGAAACATGTAGCAATTGACTGCAACGAACTCAAAGAGTCGGTACACATGACAAAGAGGATTTGTGCATCCCGTAGTGCAAACTGCAGAGCTTCATAGATGGCAACGAGCTCCGCAGTAAACACACTACAGGCCTCAGGCAAAGTGATTTTGGTATTTGCACCATCAAATAACATAAGCACAACCCACCTTCTCGTCCACCTTCGAACCATCCGTGTTGAGAATGCCAGAGTCCGGAAATTGGTGAACAATGCTGTGGAACTGGAGGCATCCGTGTTCACCTTAGGACCTCGGTGTAAATCTATCTGGACTTCGGGACGCGGGACTTGCCACAGAGACACCTCGCTAGGTGACTGGGTCATACAGGAACCTACAGCCACTCCTATTTCATTACACAAGCTATCGAGTCTAACACCAACCGGCCAGGTGGCACGAGGCTGGGTGGCGTACCTCTGGTGGTATTGGGTACTGAAGAGAGCTCGATAGCTCGGATGATGCGGCATTTGGCGCACATTGGCAGCATATAATTGAGAGGTGGAACACTCGATTTGGCGAGTAGGCTGGGAATCGGGCTGGTCATAGACACTCTCAAAGGTATCTTCGTCAAAAACCGCACGGGCTGTGAATTCTGGCCAATCCGCCAATCAGACTTGGTAACTCGATGGCTTTTTGCCTTTTAAATTCGCACATTTTTCTGTATTGACAGAAGGTAATAAAAAACTCGATAGCTCTCTGGTTCGAAAGTGTATCAATAATTGGGAAATGTTCACTATTACAAAGGTCGTCGTGTACACCCCACAGTAGCAGGGAAACTGCACAAGGTGATGTCGACACTTGATAAAGTGCCTAGGTTCCAGGTCCAGCCGCCTGATCAGCCTCTCAAAATCTCTCCCTCTACCGCTAGTAGTACCGGAGCCCCAGATGGTGTTGTGGGCATTAATCTCTCCCAGAGGGAGAAAAGGAGCTGGTTGTAATTCAGTGGCATGTGCACGTTACACACTGTTGCCATTAGTGGCAATGAAGTACGAACGGCAACTGCTTCTGAGTACGCAGCGGCCCCTCTTCACTGAAGAGGCTAGAGTGGACGAGAGTGCAGACGCGACGAGCGGCTACAGCTCCGTCCATCCAGTCTTTAGAGAAGAGTTTTAAGTGACGGATTGTTCTCCCATGTCCAGGATGAAACCTTGATTCCTGAAGACAGACGATGGTTGCCGACAACGAAAATATTAAGTGACGTAACTCAGCGAGATGTCGAAAGTAGCTATTACAGTTCCATTGCAATAGTGCCATAGTGTGGACTTAATAGAAAGGGGTCTTCTACTTATGCTTGACTATTTGACACTCGTCCCCATCCGTAAAAAGAGGTGATGGGTAAGAGCACACCTCAATCTCCATATCTCTGTCCGAAGACTAAGAAAAGGGAGGGGTCTGTTCAAATTTGTATTATTTACGGAGCCAGTTTTCCTTAATCGTTTAGCGAGCCTCCTAATCAGTCCCTGAAGGAGACCATAACTAGGGCACGTCAAGCGTATGACAGAAGGAAGAATTGCAAAACAATGGTTGCATACCGAGATTATTAGAAAGAGACCTGTTGGAAGACCTAGGAGGAGATGGCTGGACCAAGTGAAGGAAGATCTCACATCCAAGGGAATCAACTGGGATGGAGTCTTGAACGAGCAGTGGTACATGAATAGACTAAAATGGAGAGTGCTCGTAAACCACACCCGGGAAACTGGAGTGGAAACTTGATGATGATAGCAGGGATATGACCGTACAGTCAATTGGTTAGTCGATATATAAATGTACAGCTTTTCTGGGCTTGTGCTTATAACACGTTACAGTTATCAGGAGCCATAAGGAAGTAACTAGAAGAACAAAGAATTGCCTTGAGGGACTTGGAAGAAAGCATAGTTCAGACTCACCAGTGTTTCGTGCTTGTGTTCCGCACTGTGCAGATGGTTGAGGAACTCTTTGGCAGTGCGAGGAAACATGTTACACACTCGACACCAGTGCATTTCGGGATCGTAATACACGTAATTGCACACAGGCTTGTCGTCCGAGCCCCCGCCGAGAACATCTTCCTTCGTCTGTGTCGACGGGGTTTGATCTCCAGACACCGACTTGCTCTTGCTATCGTGCCGCGTTTGATCTCCAGACACCGACTTGCTCTTGCTACCGTGACGCGTTTGATCTCCAGACGCCGACTTGCTCTTGCTATCGTGCCGCGGACTCTGGCCCGAGTTGCTGTCCGACTTGGGCGGACTCTCCGACGGGGTCCTAGGTCTCTTCTGCAAGAGTCGACAAGAAATCAGCATTACCATTTGTCTAAAAATCACCAACAAAGATATATCATATTGAGCAAAAAGTTACTGAATACTTGATAGTACCACGCACAGGGAGTCTGCCTGCCTGCTTCCTTCCCGACGTCACGAACTTGTCTTGCTTTGGGTGACGAATGCTTGGATGCACAGAGAATTTATCCAGAATGATAATATTGTAGGTCCATGTTCCATCTTCTTCCAATGTTCATTTTCATTCAAATATATATACTGCTAATGGTAATGTACACTTAAGTAACTTACTTCAAAAGTAGATCATTTCACAAACTTTAAGTATCATCCACGATCTGAGCCTAGCACAAACCTTTTTGCTGGATTTTGCTTCTTCCTTCAGGGCTGCTTTCATCAGGATATCCCTCTCGTCTCCAATTATTCCCGTTAACATGTCAATGACGTTGTTGATAGCTTTCAACTTGTTCTGAATTTCCAACTAAAAACACATGAAAGTTGAAATATGTTAAAACAAATATTAACGTCCATCCCTAACTTACAAGTACTCAAGTAACAAAGCTAACAACACAACATAGGATGTCTTCTCCCATGTTTGTATCTACTTCGAACCGACGTATGGACCGTGCAGAATGCTGAGCACTGCTCAGGGAATTTCCTTGTCTTCATATGAACGGTTTGGGGCAGTGAATGTCCAGCCAGGACCTTGTGGCGCATATCAATAATAGAGTAGCTACATGGCACTGACAGAACTACCGCTAGTCTCGGCCAGCTTTTTACAATGTACTTAAACTATTGATATTGCAATTGATTTTACCGTACTTACACTTATAATTCATATAATACGAGAAGATCTGGAGAACTAAGGCTTCTTCAGTGATGTTATGAGACATGTCAGAAGGTGCTTTTTGTTGGGTAGGAGAAGAAGAAATAAAAAGAAAATTAAAAATCGGCAATTTTTCTAGGTGCATGCCGTGTCTTGTGTGGGGTTTCGCCTCGGAACATCACGCTGGCTCTTGGTGTCCGCGCCGCATACAAGACACGGCACGAACCTAGAAAAATTGCCGAGTTTTAATTCACGGGCCCTGAAAGCCAATAGACCATCTTTTTAAAAATAAAATTATGTTTGGTGGGGGTTGAATCTTAGGCACCATTAGGAAATACGCTGTCACCCAAGATGCTATACATTTCCTAGCACTCCAAGACAATGGTAAGGACGATTATGCATTAATCGATTTTTCCCTACCCTTTATTAATCCTAAGAGTTACAAGTTTTGATGCGACAGAAAGAAAGTAGCTAACGGAAGATGAATGAAACCAAGCAAGCAAGTGGCCAGGCCTCCAATTTCAAGGATTTCAAGGTGCATGGTTGGTTAATTCATCGTTAGATGTAGTTGTGAAAGCTATTGGCGATCGGGGGAACTAGTCACTAAGGTCACCACCAGAGGGTGGTGGAAGCATACTCTGCAATGTAACCTCTTATATGACTTTATAGTTATGAAATGCAGATGTGAAACTATTTAATTTATTGATGATCAGTACCACTACACAACAGCAATAATTACAATTGCTGCCACTTGAGCAGCACTAGTCAATCTGCACAGCCCATTTCATTTGGATTTCAACACTCAAAAGAAACTTCTTCCACTGTCAGTTCCAAGAATGAAAATAATTCAAAACTATTGATACTAATGGTAAATGTAGCCTTACATTGCTGACCCAGATTTCACCATGAAGTATTTATCCCAGACAAGGTGCTTGTGGTTTTGTAGCAAATTTGTTACCAATGAGGATTTTGTGCAGGTTTATACGTACTCGTATTATTGCTAGTCATATTTACAAAAATCTGCGAAGAATTTAACATATCAAATTTACACCGTAATTTATACACAAATATTCAGTTTGGTGAAAATTTTGAAGTTTGTTCATTGACCATCAAAAGAAATCCCTTCCATTGAAGAATTCCTAATACAGTCCACCACAAAAGGAATCCCTTCCATCAAAGAATTCCTAATACAGTCCACCACAAAAGGAATCCCTTCCATTGAAGAATTCCTAATACAGTCCACCACAAAAGGAATCCCTTCCATTGAAGAATTCCTAATACAGTTCACCACAAAAGGAAAGCTTGTTTATTTTGTACAAAAACGAGGTTAGGATATTTATTTTGCAAAAAAAGAATAATTTATGTTTTGAGCCACTTATTGGAAACCACTGAACCCCCCCCGCAAGGATCACACATGACGAATGGTATTAACTCTTAGCAAACTGGTTCATAAACAAAGTAGTGTTGTTTCCACGAGTGTATTGTTGGCGAAAACAACGTGAATGGGATTTTAACTTTGCCAAGTACAATTTGTAAAATGGATGAATCTGATTCCAATAGTGATGACATCAAGTTCATACGAGTTTCCTGGCGTTGTTCTCATCGTGTATTGGGGTCCGCCACTCCGCACCTACCTCCATTTATTGTGATTTGCTGCATCTATACAACGAAGGCCTACGATGTGTACATCCTCAAGTAGGTTATCCATCCATCTCTTTATTGGTCGTCCTTCATCTGCTCGGGCCACATGCCGGTACCAACGTAACCGTGCCTCATTTTGGCTGGTATAGGGGCAATTCTAAAGTTGTTCTGGACGTCTTCTTTCCTAAATGATCCAAGGACGATCTTAGCATCTGCAACTCCATTGAGTGCAAGGCCTATTCATGCCAGCATTCAGCCCCATACAAAGCTACTCAGCCGACGAATGTTCGATAGATCTTCAGATACAAAGGGATCTTTTGGTCACAGAGAATGCCTGTGACCTGGCACACAACATCCGAGAGTCTCACCGTCAGGTCTCACAGTATTGTCTAAGGTGGTTGCAGTCACGGTGTCCATACAGAGGATAAACAGGAGAGGAGAAAGTGCACCCCAAATCAAATACCAAATAGTTCGGTGATGTGTTTGTGAGTGCTAGGACTTTCACAGTGTGGCAGAGGGGGTAGTTGGTGCAGGTTTGCCAGACTGATGGGATCTGCATAACCATGCCCCATCTGCTTCCATAATTCTGCAGGAGTATCATTTGACAGCGTGGATCACAGTATTGACCTCGGCAGGTGCAATAAGTGGAACCCTGGGGTGTGGGAACTCCTCCCATCACAAGGATGGATCATCAATTCTTTTCACAACTATTTTATACTTATTACCGTCCTACTTCACTGGTAAGGTGTGCTAACAATGATTCCAATGTTAGTAAGATATTTATTCTTCAAGGAACATGGGCTTACTCCACTATTAGAGGGTGAGACAGGACTTTTGTTTCTTCTCTCTGGTGGTGGGGATAAGACCTAGAGCTGCCTTCCTTTATTCCAGGAGTGTGTCTCCTATCATGTTTATTGCCATAACTGTTCTTGCTTAGGTTCCAATGTTAGCAAATTCTTCTTGGCGTAATTTTCTCCATCGTCTTTCCTCCATTTTTCAGTCAGAGGACTTTTCTTTGGTGATTTTCTAGTAATTTTGTGATGACGCTATTTTCCAAACCAAACCACTCCGTGATGAGCCTTGAGGGCAGTGGTGCAGTGATGCCTCTTGTGCACTATCAATTTGCTACAAAACCAAGCCTCTTGGCAACACCCAGGCCAACAATAGGCTTAACAAACTAATAACACATTTGAACTGTCTTAAAAAACAAAACTAAAACAAGGTTGAATAAAAAACAATTACTTACCATAAACAAATTTGAAAGGCTAGTTTATTCCCGTGTCTTTGGAACAACACATGATATGCACCTTCTTCAGGTTAAGTCCTGTGCTTTATGCTTCAAGGATGAACACAATGGACAAACAATATGTGTACAGCTAGATCAAAGTGGAATGAAACACAGTACATCATCATCAGCTAGAACCTTCAAATTGCTTGGCATAGTGACATAAGCCCGAATGAGATGGAAGTCGAAGGGGACGGATATTTCTTACTCAAGTTTTAAAGGTGCTAAACCTGGTGAAACTATGTTGTGGCATGGAATCTTTAATATCTTTCTTACAGATGGCAAATAGGTATGTTTTACATTTCAATACGACAAGTGATCTGTGAGGTATCTGTGGTGTTAGTGTCGAAAAAAATAAATAAAAATCAACATTTATAAAAGTGGCGATGCAAAAGGTTCACCCGAGAGAAAGAAAGATAGAAAGAAACCAACTCACTAACCCAATCACAATGGATTCATTCCATTCCATTTCCCCTCTCCCTACAAGAACGATCCAATTGAGCTAAGTGACTGGTGACTGTTTAGATACAATTTGTTGGATTTTTCATCCGACAAGGGTTCTTCTGACAACATGAGCCTGCATTTTGGATTGAATTGTTTTATTTTGATTTTTTACTGAATACATCCCCAGAATAATGTTGCATAATCCATTTTAGCTGTAGGAGACAGCATACATAATAACACTGAGTACATTCGAACATATGCAACTTCAAGTTGTTTCGGTAAAAAGCAAGTCAACAGCTCATTGGACAAGATTGATTGTCTGCGCCTTGTTGATAAGAATGTTGCAGATCGTGTGGGCATTTGTCCGAGCATGTGCATCTAGTTGGCTCGTGAGCGACACCGACGTGGTACAGACTCCCGCGGATGCTGAAACTGTAGATGATGGTCAGCGGGAGGAATGTCTTGCTTTGAGGGGGTAGGCATTTAGAAAGGTTAAGAATTTCAATTAACTTGAGAAGGGTTGTTCAAAACCACAAAGCGTATTCATCAGCAATTAGTATGAATATTATACGAACATAATATTCTGTGTTAAATATATAATAACATTATAAAATCATTCTTTTTGCCTATATGACATTGAAAAACAATTTTAAACCACCATCTTCACTGAAATGCAAATTGAACTTCTAACAATCACACCACCTCTGATGTTCGACATCATATGCAACACGATTCTGGAGACTGCAAACTTCAATACCCTTCATAGTTAATTCTGCCACAAACCATCATTGTGGGCACATAGTTGCTCAACATCACCTGACATGTTGATTCTAGTTGTTTTGAAATAGTGATTAAAAAAGAAAAACAGAAAAAAAACCTAGCTTATTTATTTGCATTACTGTAGAATAATGGTCTGGGTTTTATTTAAAGATGATGGGGCAACAGAATTAATCCCTGATGGGGATCTTTGATATGGCAGTAAATTTATAAAAACAAGTTCCTGACTGCACCCAACCTTAGGCACAGCCAACAAATTAAATTACATCACTTTTATACCAATGCAATGTATCTTCAACTAATTTGAAAAGCAAGGATGCTAAAAGTAAAGTTTTTTGGTTTCGAGTTTGAAGGAATGGATGTGTTGGTAAGGCCGGCTCACGCAAAGTCAGCCATTACTGCCGTATGTGCTAAGTAGCAGCAGTTTGTAGCAAACAGAAGCCTTTACTTATTCGTCTCTGGCACTGAAACATGTGAACATCGCGGCTAAGATTCCATGTTATTTTTGTATTTTTACAGAGAATTTAAGCTGTATTAAAGACAGAATATTTAAACCTACAAAATTTGTGTTTTATACAGGGTGCATCTTAATTATGCCGACAAAAAAAATCAGGGACTATCTGCGTGTTATGTAAAAGACAATGCCGCAATCGGATTCGTGGAGAAAATTTTTCCCTTTGAGAAAATGAAGTTACATTGTTACTTCCGGGCGTGCGATTCAAATTGACGGGCTCACCGTATTTGCTGAGCCAGAGTGCAAGCCGGGGCGAACGAGGAAACTTGCGCATTCCCGCCAGCATATCTGTCTCCTTCTATCACACTCCCTTCCCTTGCCTGAAGCACAGCAGTGGCCAGCGGCTTGCTCGTCAATTTGAAATGCGCGCCCGGAAGTAACAAAGTAACCTCATTTTCTGGAAGGGAAAAATTTTCTCCGCCAATCCGATTGCGGCATCGTCTTTTACATAACACGCAGAGCGTCCATGCATTTTTTGTCGGTATAATTAAGATACACCCTGTATACAAATTTGTAAGTTTAAAAGATGTACATATGGACCATAATGACAAGCTTCATAGCTTGGCAAAATGTTTCACAACCCATTAGTAAAATATTTAGAAAGGCTTCCTTTGGTTGCAAATTGATAAGATCAGCTGTGAGGCATATTCACCTTCCATGGGTCTTCACGCCTCCATCAGTTGAGAGCTTGACAGTAAAATAAACTGCAACACATTACACCGTGTTTGTGGGGGGGATTACACAAGGGTTCACATGCATTAAGGGTCTCCAGTACCTGTAACTTATGGTTCTCCTTCAAGATGCGCTTGCCGTCCCGAGAGTTCTCGCTCAGGAGCTCCTCCTCCTGGTTCTTGAGCAGGTTCAACTCACGAGTTATGGACACCGACTTCTTGACGTACTCTTCACGCTGCTTGGCCAGAGTCTGCTTCTGCTGGATCAGCTCGTTCTGGACAGCTGTCACAAATATAACACTTGATTCAATGTCAACTAAGAACAGAGTGCCACACTATCTGTGGACTCGGTAGACGAGTGGGTTCCAACCCCACCGTTATCTTGTTGCCCTCTTTCAACTCCAGGCAAGAATTGTATATATTCGAACTCTACCAACATTTTCTTGCTTCAAAAATTGGGCTAACCTAGGCCTTGGTTTATTGAGAATATGGCACAACATCCATCCTTCCTGTTTAACATTATTCCCAGTTTTAACGAGTTCAAGTCACCTCAATAGACGTGTTGCGCCTACAGCGGGGAAGAGATTGGTCGTTAAAAGTTGGGATCGCCCTGAACCATTAGCATACATTGTCACAGGTTAGGACATTGCTGGCTCAAGACACAAACTAATTAAACCAAGGTTTTAAGAAACAATAACATATGGCACTGACAGCAGCACTTAGATGTACCGTTTAGTAATACAGTCCACAGAATAACAAGTAGGTAGCACCACAATCTAATGCTAATGAGGGCTCCCAGCAACCACACCGAGGTGAGCGACTATGGATGTCGTATATGACTCAAATACCAGCCCAGTTTACATAACCTTTATCAACTCCAGTGTATTGTATCATTTGATGTATATAATCGTTGACCCCAGCTGGAGTAGATTCCAAGAAAGGAGGAGTAACCTTGTATATAATCCCTGACACCACTTGATTAGTTCTGGAGCCCGGAGTAGATTCCAAGGAACGAGGAGAGTAACCTTGTATATAATCCCTGACACCACTTGATGAGTTCAGAAGCCTGGAGTAGATTCCAAGGAACGAGGAGAGTAACCTTGTAATGTATAAAATCCCTGATCATCATCATCTTGCACAGTTTCCAGCCACTGGCCGGGTCTGTTTGGAACACAAGCCTCTCCAACGTCTTCTGTCTTCCCACCATCTCTCAGCCTCCACCCTTGTCCAGTCTTCTCCTCTCTTCTTCACGCTTTCTTCCACCCCCTTCAGCCACCTGTCTCTCGGTCTTCCCCTCGGTCTCTTTCCTTCCCACTTCGTCTCATGTACTCTCCTGGGTATCCTCTTCTCCTCCATTCGTTTTACATGTCCATACCATCTAAGTCTAGATTTCTCTATACCATCCTGTAATGGTTCCTCCTTCATTAATTCTCTGGTCCTCTCATTTCTTATTCTGTCCATCTTTGTAGCTCCAATACTGCTTCTCAAGAACCTCATCTCACTGGCCTGTATTTTGCTCCTCTCCCTTCCTTTCATAACCCAGGTCTCCGAGGCATACGTCAGGATAGGGACATAGTACGTCCGATATATGATCTTTTTGCTGTTCTGAGGGACATCCTTGCTCCATAACATGCTTCTCACACTCCTCCGAAATGCTTCTGCCTGCCTCCCCCGCTCATTTATTTCTCTATCGTTTCTTCCATTATCTTGTATCAGGCTTCCCAGATACTTAAAACTCTCCACTTTCTTCAGCTGTTCCCCACCAATTGTTATTCCCGTTGTGGTTCTTTCCTTCTTCCTTGTTGTGATCACCATCTCACTCTTATTTATGCTAAATTTCATCCCATATCCTTGTATTACTCCTTCCCACACGTCCAACTGTTCCTGTACCTCCTCCTCCTTGTTTCCCCAAATCATCAAATCATCTGCAAACACCATTGCTTTCATCTTTCCGTCCCCAATTACTTGTGCCACTCGGGTCATTATGTCATCCATCACCACAATGAAAAGTAACGGTGACAGTGCACTTCCTTGTTTCAGGCCGTTTCTTTGTTCCAACCAGTCAGATCTCTCTCCTCCCACTTTCACACAGCTCACGCTTCCCTTGTACATCTCCTTTATCCTCTTTATAGTCCATTTCTCTACTCCTCTATCCTCCAGGGACTTCCATACTTTGTTTCTGCATACACTGTCATATGCTTTCTCAATGTCCAGGAAGGCCATCAGTAGATCTGTTCCATATTCATAGTGCTGTTCTTGTAACTGCCTTACAGCAAAAATCAAATCCACTGTGGACCTTCCTGCTCTGAAGCCATGTTGTTCTTCCCTCATCCCTCCTTCTATCCTTGTCCTAATTCTCTTTTCCAAAACTTTCTCGAAGATCTTTGCACAATGACTCATCAGTGTTATTCCCCGATAGTTTCTGCAATCTGTTCTACTACCTTTCTTGAAGATCGGGACAATGATTCCTTTTTTCCAGTCCTCTGGGGTCTTCCTTTCCTTCCATGCTGTCCTCATCACTCGGTACAGCCACTGTATCCCCACCTCTCCTGCTGCTCTCACCATCTCCACACTCAACTCATCCACACCCGGTGCCTTCCCTCCTTTCATCTTGTTCACTGCATCTTCCACTTCTTTCCATGTTAAGTCCTTTTCTGTTTGCAGTTCATCTTCCTCTTCCCCGATTTCTTCCTCCTTACCATCTTTTCCATTTGGGTTCAGAAGTTCTTCAAAATATTCTTTCCACATTTTCTTCAGTTCTTCCCTATTTTCTATCTCTTGTCCCCTTTTGTTCACCATTCTAACATAATCCGTAGGATCCTTCCGCCTCTTATCTTTCACCATCCCATACAGGACCTTTTTTGTACCTTCACTATCCTCCTCCATCATCTTTGTCCACTCTTGCATCCACTTCCTTCTCTCCTCAGCCACCACTCTCTTCGCCTCCTTCTTTCTTTCCTGGTACTCTTCCCTTGTCTCTACCGTCCTATTTTGATACCACCTCCTAAAGGCTCTATTCTTTTCCCTTACTATATCTTTTGTCTTCTCATTCCACCATGGTGTTTCCTTCCACCTCTTCTTACTACTTGTCCTCCCACATACTGCTTCTGCTGCACCCACTAGTGTCTTCTTAAATCTAGCCCATTCCTCTTCCACCCCTCTTTCTTCATCTGTTGGAATTCCTTCCTTTACCATTTTGAGGTACTCGACCCTTCTATCCCCTTCTTTCAGTTTCCATATCCTTATACGTCTTTCCTGGTTCTCAGTCCCTTTCTTCTCCTTACTCCCTCTCAGGTTCATTACCAGTAATCGATGGTCGCTATCCAGGTTCTCCGATGGTATAACCTTGATGTCCGTGATGTTCTTATTTAGTTCTTTCTCATACAGTATATAGTCGACCACCGACTTCCTGGTCAAGTCATCACTGTACCATGTGATTGTGTGGCTCTCTCTTTTCTTAAACCAGGAGTTCCCAACTAGCAGGCTGTTCCTCTGGCAGAAGTCCAACAGTCTCTTTCCTTCCTCATTTCTTCCACCCCAACCCTCTGGTCCTAGAACACTCTCATAACCTTGTCTTTCTCTTCCTACATGGGCATTGAGGTCCCCCATAACAATCATATTTCTTCCTACCAGCTGCTTCTGCAATTCCTCTTCAAACTCCTCCTTCTCTTCAGAAGCGCAGCCTACTTGTGGAGCATATACTTGCACTATTTCTACGGTCTCTCCCCTCAGTGCTACTTTCACTTTCATCATCCTATCACTTATTCTCCTCACTTCTTCTTTCAAACCATCTCGTACTACTACTCCCACTCCATTCCTCTTTCCCTCTTCGTTCCCACTCCAGTACAGTCTATAGCCTTTTCTCAGTACTCTCCTTCCTATCCCTGATACTACTTTAAAGGATTGGACTTGGCCAAAACAGTTATTCTTTGCTCCAGTAATTGTACATAACATCACACGACCACGTACCTACTTTCTTCAGTTCCTCAGCCTTCTTGAGATCCACAGGGGGCGCTGTCGAGCCCGAGGGGGCTACACCGCCAGCACCTGAAACACAATAATGTTCATATTACAATTTCAAAAGAATTACCAATATTTTCTTCATTTCCAAGGTTTACAATCAATTGTTTTTGCTTTCAGTGTGAGCTATGTCTTGTTCCATAAAAGGTGCCCATTGCACTTGATAAGTTCTTTGCTTTCCCAGAGGTGCCAATTATTACATTCTAGCACCACCCGCAGGCTGGAAGCGACACACTCCTGGCAGGAGCTATTTACTTGTTTATAAACAAACATATTTATGTTGCCTTTTCAAGAAATGCAAGTTTGATTCTGCACAAACAACATCTTTTTACTCCCTCTGGTTCAAAAGCTTGAATTTTGTGAAACAAACATCTTAGTGTTTTATAGACATGATCACAAAACATTGCTGCCAAAGGAAAAATTATTGCAGATAAGCGACATCACAAAAAAAGAAATTTCCTTGGCAAAAATAAGGAAAGAAAAGAAGAAAATAGTGTCAACCCCTTCGAGTAATACTGCATAGTCCTCCTTGTATCAGTGAGTTGGGCTAATATTGTTGCTTCTCCTCCCGCCGTTTTTTACCAGGGCTCGTCAAAATATTGTGGTACCTACTCCCACTATTAAATCAGTCAAGCCTGGTAAAAATGCTTCTATTTTTGTAGTTGGATTTTACGACTTTCAAATGTAATTTAGCAGTTGAAAAATATTTAGTTACTTCCTCAAATGATGCTAACAAATACTCTATATTTACCAGCAACACTGCATTGAAGCTGGTGATTTTCAGAAAATTTGAGCAAATCGAGATATTTAAAAAAAAATATAAATTTCAAACACCTCTGGTAAAATGTTCTGGTTTGGAACAGATTACTGTTGGCAAGTGTCATTACAGTGAAACCTCTCTATAACGGACACCCTAAAGAGAGGTGTCCACTATAGAGAGGGTTAGAGAAAATGATTGCAATTTGCCACATGTACTTGTGCAGTATGTGTACTTACATGAAAACATAGGGTTACGCGTGGTAAAACAGTCCAGTTTCGTCCGCATTTAAAATGGTTTCCGGCGAATAGCCTTCTGTGTGGAAGACAATTTTTCTGCCCAGCATGAAACATTATCCATATCAACAATGGAGGATTCTCCGCAAATTGCTCTAAATTTTATATCGTGGCGCTTTCTCAAATTCTCGAGCCTGGCGTTCGAGGCTTTGAAATCTCCGATAGCTAACTCTGCCGCGAAATCCAATGCTTTGGCTTGTATCATTGGTCCGGACACAGGGACGTTCTGGCTTCTTATTTTGCTGAACCACCTTATCACTGACTTATCAATAACAGCACCATTACCACTTTGAAACAGTCTAATTTGCAGCTCATTACCATTAAGACGCCATACCTTAATTATATCTTCTTTCATAATTTTTGCTGCCTATGTCTTTCCAATCTTAAATACTTCATATGGTTTCCGTACAGCACATTTGTAACATTTGTGATAATCTACGATGCCTACTTTCTCATTTAAAGTTAAGCTTTTACGAGGAGCCATTTCAAATGCACTCACTTGCTACTGTAACGCACAGGTCCTAAATAGATTTAAGAAGTTTTACAGTAAAACTGACCAGATAGTGAAAGTATGTGTCGAAAGTACATTAACACAACAGAGTGTACATACAAGACTAATTGACCTACAGAGATGCGATTATCATATTGTTGGCTCTTGCCTGTCATTTTCTATTCTATGTTTTACTTGTCAGAGAGAGAAAAATTAATCTTTTCATGTTTCAACCTTAACCTAAATTTGAGCATGTGCACATGTTTTGTCTTGCTTAGCCAAGGACTCTTTTAGGCAATATTTTTCTTTTTCTTACCTTACTGTGCCAAGATATATGAAAAGATATTAGAAAGTAGAATACGAGCCAAAGTGGAGAGAGAATTGAGAGAGGAGCAGTATGGATTCAGACCTGGGAGATCAACAGTGGATCTCATATTTTGAGCGAGACAGCTCCAGGAACACCACTACGAATTCGGAGAGGATGTGTTGATGGCCTTCCTGGACATCGAAAAGGCCTATGATAGTGTATGTAGGGAGAAGGTTTGGGAAGCAATGGAAAACATGGGAGTGGAAAAAGGGACTGTATGCAGAGTGAAGAAGATGTATTGCAGAAGTGTGAATTGTGTGAAAGTTGGAGGGGAAAGAACAGACTGGTTCAGACAAATGAGTGGTCTGAAACAGGGTAGTGCACTGTCACCCCTTCTCTTTATTGTGGTTATGGACGAGGTAATGACACGGGTAGCAGGAAAGATAGGAGAGGATAAGATGAAAGCAATGGTGTTTGCAGATGATCTCATGGTCTGGGGAAACAAGGAGGAGGAAATCCAGGAGCAACTGAAGGCTTGGGAAGAAACAGTGGGAGAGTACGGATGGAAGTTCAACATCAGTAAATGTGAGATCCTGTTAACGAACAGCAAAAAGGACAGACCAATGAGTGGGAAAACACTTGGAGGTGGACAGTTGAAGAAGGTGGAAAGTCTCAAGTACTTGGGAAGTATAGTGGAGGAAAATGGGAGAAATGACAAAGAGATTACGGAACGTGGCAGACAGGCAGAAGCATTTCTGAGAAGCATTATGAGCTTAGTGTGGAATAAAGATGTCCCACAAAAAAGCAAGGAAGTGTTATACAGAAGCTTACTATATCCCGATACTGACCTATGCTTCAGAAACGTGGATAATGAAGAAAAGAGACATAAGCAGAATACAGGCAAGTGAAATGAAGTTCCTGCGAAGTAGGATCGGAGTAACGAGAAGAGACAGGGTGAGGAATGAAAAGGTCAGGGAAATAGTGAAAGAGGAGCCCTTGCAAGGTAAGATTGAGACAACAAGACTGAGGTGGTATGGACACTTAAAGAGAATGGAAGAGAAGAAGATTCCCAAGAGGATACACGAGATGCAGATGCAGAAGAAACAACCAAGGGGAAGACCAAGAGATAGATGGCTGAGAGTGAAGGAATGTGTCAAGAAGAGAGGCGAGGACTGGACTAGAGTGACAGCAGCGAGGTGGTGGGAAGAAAGGACTAAGTGGCGAGGCTTATGTTCCAAACAGACCCAGTCTGGGGCTGGAAACTGTACAAGATGATGATGATGATGACTTTTTGATGTTGGATTGCTTCTGAAGTGTGTTCTCTAGAACTGTTTCAACTACTGTTTACCCCGTACTGCAAATTTCAAATGACAGTCATCTTGTGTTCTGGAAAATTCCAATTCATCATCTTTGCCGTGATTGGCTGTCTTCTTCTCCAAGCAATCACCTTCGAGCTTTATGACGTCATCTGCCCGGCCAACTGTATTTAATTTTGGCCATCTCATCGCATTCTACGCCGCACTCTACGGTTCTCAGCAAGAGCTTTGCCATACTTCATGCATCTCGAAGTGCTCATTCGGCACGGTTGGAATCTACAACCAAGATCGAACTTATCCATCTTCAACTCGATGACAGGTCGAACATGGTTAATTATAGTTCCTTATGAACTTCGTCGTAACTGACATGCAACTCAGTATTCAGTCTCTTCGTCGGTTGACTTGCTCCACTGTCAGTGTGTTGGAACTGGATTATCCAGTCAAATATTTCTTTTTATTCATCATCATCATCATCTTGTACAGTTTCCAGCCCCAGGCTGGGTCTGTTTGGAACATAAGCCTCGCCACTTAGTCCTTTCTTCCCACCACCTCTCCGCTGTCACTCTGGCCCAGTCCTCGCCTCTCTTCTTGACACATTCCTCCACTCCGTTCAGCCATCGATCTCTTGGTCTTCCCCTTGGTCGTTTCTTCTGCATCTGCATCTCATGTATCCTCTTGGGAATCTTCATCCATTCTCTTTAAGTGTCCATACCACCTCAGTCTTGATGTCTCCATCTTACCTTGCAAGGGCTCCTCTTTCACCATTTCCCTGACCTTTTCATTCCTCACCCTGTCTCTTCTTGTTACTCCGATCCTACTTCGCAGGAACTTCATTTCACCTGCCTGTATTCTGCTTATGTCTCTTTTCTTCATTGTCCACGTTTCTGAAGCATAGGTCAGTATCGGGATATAGTAGCTTGTGTATAACACTTCCTTGCTTTTTTGTGGGACATCTTTATTCCACACTAAGCTCCTAATGCTTCTCAGAAATGCTTCTGCCTGTCTGCCACGTTCCGTAATCTCTTTGTCATTTCTCTCATTTTCCTCCACTATACTTCCCAAGTACTTGAGACTTTCCACCTTCTTCAGCTGTCCACCTCCAAGTGTTATCCCACTCATTGGTCTGTCCTTTTTCCTGGTCGTTAACAGGATCTCACATTTACTGATGTTGAACTTCCATCCGTACTCTCCCACTGTTTCTTCCCAAGCCTTCAGTTGCTCCTGGATTTCCTCCTCCTTGTTTCCCCAGACCATCAGATCATCTGCAAACACCATTGCCTTCATCTTATCTTCTCCTATCTTTCCTGCTATCCGTGCCATTACCTCGTCCATAACCACAATAAAGAGAACAATAAAGAGAAGGGGTGACAGCGCACTACCCTGTTTCAGGCCACTCATTTGTCTGAACCAGTCTGTTCTTTCCCCTCCAACTTTCACACAACTCACACTTCCACAATACATCTCCTTCACTCTGCCTACAGTCTCTTTTTCCACTCCCATGTTTTCCATTGCTTTCCAAACCTTCTCCCTACACACACTATCATAGGCCTTTTTATTAAGTGTTCAAAACCATTAGTAGTCAAACTCCTTGTTAAATTGTTCTATTGTGGTATTGCTCACCTGTTGCCTGTTTGTTATTCCTTGTTAATAAATTTAACGAACATAAGCTACTTGTTCTTCCTAGCTGTTTACCTAACCTGCTAAAGCGGGTACACACTTGCGAGCTGAGCGGTTCATGAGCCGCTCACATTACCAGCCTCGTCAGTGTGTGCGGGCTTCTGAGCCTACTGAAGTCTGTTTTTACAGCGAGCACAAAGGAACGCTCAGTGTCAGTGTGGACGGCAGAGATACGAGCTCGCAAGTCTGTACCTGCTTCTGTGAGCCACAGCACGGCGGCCTGGTCCGAAGATGATGTGCGTACGCTAATTGATACGTATCGGTCACATTCTGTGTTATGGGACCCGAAACATGACAATCACTACAAAAAAAAAAGTAAAGGAGGATAGCTGGCGCGACATTGGTGCATCAATGGGACGACCCGTGGATGATTGCAAACTATAAACTATATTGCATTATCTATGTAAAGAGGAAAATAAAAATCACGAACCTGTCTTGAGCCGAAATCAGAGAGCGGAGATACGTTTCCAGTTTCGAGATTTTGTGGCCTATTCTGCTTAGTCAAGTCTCAAAGTCAGTAGGCGACATCCTTGTGAAATTTTTACACTGACCACTAACGCTCTGGAACTTCATGTCCAACAATCATTCCGACCCACTTCGTCTTTTGTACAGTTCATTGCGACAACACCGACGGGATTTCTTTTCATTTTCATTTAAATTGGCCATCATCATAGCTGCGCCACTCACCACCATCACAGCAAGCGAAAGACATACGTTTTGCATGTGGAAACAAGACACAATGACTGATTCTGCTCGCGAGCATTATGGCTCAAATAATGCTCATAGAAGGCTCGGGGATTTTCTTTTTCCTCGAAGAGCCGCGCGGCTTGCCAGTCGGTCGCAAATGTGTACCCGCCTTTACCAACCTGTTTCAACTAGCGGTTTATCCTCGAGTTCATCTGCTAAAGGAAGTCATTCCTGCATTGACTGATCCATACCAATTATCTTTATATATCAGTTTCTTAGAACCTACTTGACTACATTTTACACATCATTTTTTTAAACTGTAGTACTGGTGTGTTTACAACTCAAGGAACATATATTTCTGTAAATCATAATTTCATTTTTAAAATTTCAGTAAAAATTATTTTAACAAATATTTAAGTTTTTCTATGGATATTAACTTACCACTGTTTTTTGAAAACCACAAGCTACAGCATACTGAAACCCAAATTTCAGAAATTTAATTTGTATTTCAGGAAAGTTGTGAGTTAATACACTTTATAATATCGCAAGCTCCTCTCTTCTGTCCCTTCACACTTCCTGGTTCCCTTTCATGTTTGCAAAAATAATTATTAATAAATCAGTCTAAAATGTTTCCTTAAAAATATCTTGAGATGGTCAACATTGTGCTTTCCATGTGACGAATCAAGGCTCTTTGTGGAGTGGAATGGAGTGGATAGAACTACACACCGACTACTGTCATAACTAGGGCTTTGATTTTTTGCTAAAAATCTGGAAAATATTTATTCTTTTAAGTACTAAAAATACCTGAAATATATGACAAAAAAGTAAAAATATGTAAATATAATTTAGTTTATTAATGTGAATATAAACAATATGCATTGCTCACGAATGCAGTTTATGCTATGTCTCACTGACTGATGAAGCATTACAATACACAACGAGATACATCTTCAGGTTGTCCATCACAAATGACCGATGATTATCGTGAAACACTTCTTCTGAAGGCGCGAAACTGCGGCAACATGTTTCTTGCCCTCGAGGTGTGGTGTAACTTGAGATCGCTGTTCAGCCTTGATTGCTTTCCCACATGGTTGGCAGAACAGAACGCCCCCATTAGAAGTAAAATTATCCTTAAATTCTGCAACATACTGCTGCAGACGATAACTTGTAATTGTTTTTACTTTAGGCATCGTGAAACTGCCTTACACTTCACAGTGCCAGAAATGAACTACATGTGAGTGACACTGGTTCCAGGTAGCTATAGCACGTGATGCAATATGGCTATGGACAAGAAAATCCCCAGCTTCCACAGTGAGTGGCATGGGGCGACAAGTTAAGAATAACACAGTTGCAAGCTGATATACGCTCTGCATGAAGATTAGATAGCTCACAGGTTCTTCCCCGTTGAAGTAACACAGAACAAAAATGCAATAAACTGAAAGATCTAGCAAACTGATTTTAAAAAATATAAATATTATGTCTTTTTATGAGCTAATGAGTGACAAGCACGAATTTATGTATTTATAGAAAAAAAGCTTAAAATATGTATTTACATAAAAGATATTTATTTACCTAAAAATCCGAGCCCTAGTGATCAAGACACTGTCACTTCACCGTTTACATTAGGCCTAAGGACACGTGATCTATGACTCGCTTCCTCGTCCGAGGATTCATCATACTCTTCCTCATTCAAATTATTTAAGAACATAGCCAGCTCGTCGTCAACAAAATCACTTCTTCCGCACGTTGCCATTTTACTCTAAGTGTCCTAGATGTCACACGGTGTAGATGAACACAGATTTCGGAAATTCACTGAACCGGAAAGAAGGAACTTACAAGTCATCTAGCAATGTAGTTAAAATGTACTATCCTTTCTCTACGGAATCAATGAATATGGTGCCGCCAACTGGCAAATCCAAACATACTAAAAGTACTCTGTTCAAACAACAATACAGGCAGCTTCGGTGGGGTAGTTGGTAGTATTCTGAGCTTCTATGCCCAAGTTTGCGGGTTCAAAACTGGCCAAAGTCGTTGGATTTTTTAAGAGCATTAAAATTCCCTCATGTTTGCCTTCCTTCGGAGGGGAAGTAAAGCCGGCGGGCCCATGTCTTAGATTTATGGCATGAAAAAGACCCTTCCACTAATTACCCTTGTGTAAAGCTAAATTATAGGTTAGATTCGACTAACACTCTTAGGTTCCAAAGTTCGTCACCAGGAGCTGACTGCGACGCCATCTAGTAACCAAGTTCAGAACCAGTACGGACCAGAAAAATTAGCATCTATTTGTTTCAAAATTAGCATCTATTTACAAAGTTAAAAATCATCACTTTGTAATATTATTTTAACAACTCCAAATTTATGAAGTGCAGTTATTGTCCTCAAACGATAGCATTGTCAGTAGTTCAGCATTGCTTTCTTTCAAATTGCACCGTCTGTCTGTAACCACCGTGTTGTAATGGGACAACACACACTCGCTATCTACATTGTTCGTTGGGGTCCACAACAATTCAAAACAGTATTTAGCAAATATGCTGAACTCGGTCTGAACTGCAGTTAATACAAGCATGATATCACATTGTAAATATAGATTAAAGTCAGCAAGCAGCGATCGATCGAGTACTTTTCTATATACACTGACCGGCAAAAAAAGTGGAACACTTTAATTTTTCATGTAATTTCTTAATTTATTCCACTAAAATGTATCGGTTTTCCAAAATTTGCATTATTCATGTAAATTTAGATGGTTGGCAACAGAAAATACCGAATCATGTTTTACAACACGCTTTAACTCACAAATTTCGTTACATTTTGCAAATCTTACAATTTTCTATTTTTTAGTAATGCTCTTTTGGGCTGGTGTTTATCAAACGTATTGCCAAACAAAACAGTATTAATGTTTGCACTGCACTGCAAGAGAACACTGGTCACTAAAAACGGGTGTTTCCACCTTTAGCATCTATGACAGCTTGTAAACGCTCAGGCATACTGTTCACAACTCGTCGAATGGCATCTGCCGGGATGCGATCCCATTCCTCCAGCAGCGATGTTCTCAGTTGTGCCAAGGTGGTGTGGTCATGCTGTCTGACGTTCCTTCCAAGCGTATCCCATACATGTTCGATGGGGTTCAAGTCAGGACTACGAGCTGGCCAGTCCAGGGTTTGAATCTCCACTTCCTGCAGATATTGTACAACACAGCGAGCAGTATGAGGGCGGGCATTATCCTGCATCAGCATGAAATTCTGACCAATGAAAGGCGCAAAGGGCATCACATGGTTCATCAGGATCTCTTCGATGTACCTTTGGGAATTGAGCGTCCCGTGATCGATGCACACCAACTCAGTGCGGGCCATAACGTTGATGCCACCCCACACCATAACCGAGCCACCTCCAAATGGAGTCCTGGAGGAGAAAGCAACAGGGCTGTACCTCTCCCCACTCTTTCTCTTCCATCAGGAGATCTAAGGTTAAAGCGACTCTCGTCAGTGAAGAGAACAGAGGCCCACTGCTCGTGGGTCCATCCCAGCTGCCATCCATCTCTGTGATGCCGTTCGAGTGCGGGTCCACGTGCAGGTCTCCTGGACAAAAGATGAGCTTCTTCAAACCTTCTTCTTACTGTTCACTCACTCACTCTCACATTTCTGACATTTTCCAGTTGATTTCGTGCCTCAACTGCTGTGGTATGCCGATCATGCAGAACTTGGAGGGTGAGAAATCTGTCATCCCTGGCACTTGTGCTTCTTCTACGGCCTGACCCTCGTCTCCTGTCGTATGTTCGGAGCTCTCTGTAACGTTGCACTGCACGATGTATGCTATCGAGAGATGATCCAATGACCTCAGCAACATAACGGAATCTGCGGCCATCCTCCACCAATGCAACTGCCTGTGCAGCTTCTTCACGGCTAAGAGGCATGTTTTAGTGTGAACTGCAAATGGATAACATGCTAAAATGTGTGACAATGGTTCACACGTGTTCAACAAGTGCCAGTTGTTATCCCTAGAAGAACAATAAGCGAGCGGCAACACTCATAAACCTTACACGCTTCCCGCCATAAAACCATTAAGATAGGCTCATCGAGGATTGGGGGTAATTGGTGGTAATAAACCACCCTAAGAAATGTCATATTATCAATTTCTATTCACGGATGTTTCAGATGTTTGTTCTAATGCATGAAAAGCTTTTAAAATGTGATTAAATCTTTTTCAAGGCTAGATTTATACATTTATATTACTTTTTTTAACTGTTCCACTTTTTTTGCCGGTCAGTGTATATTGATCAGAGCGGCCGAAAGATTTATGCGTCATATTTGCAGTATTATTCATGATTTTGCCGAAATATGTAGTTTTCACCAGTAAAATAACACATTTTCGCACAATTCGCACCAAAATCGCATATTTGTACTAATTTTGAATTTTGGTCAAAATTTGGCTTTTGTCACATTTTGAATTTAGGTACCACAACGCTTCAGAACACCTTAAAACTATTAAAAAAAATAGTTTTAACACCTATTTCCGGTCCCTACTGATAGGATAAGGTGTACTTACCGGGTGGGGCGGAGGAGCCCAGAGCAGCAGGTGGGGCTTGCGACATGTCCGGGTACACCATGGCCCCCTCCGACCAGTTAGTGGGCGGAACCGGACCATACTCCTGCAACATAACAATTAATGAGAGATGGTTCCTGTCATGTTTCCATCTTGTGTTCCAGGCTAGCCTGGGAAAGAGCTCATTTGTATTTCAGAATTTGTCCTAAAGTAAGAGTAACTTTAATTTGATTTCTTTTTTGTGTGCAGCATTTACTGTTATTTTGGGGGGGGGGGGAGGAATGTCACTATGTTTCTTGTTTTTCTTTAGGCTTATGCTTGTTTGGCCTTTAGGCTTTGTTTGTAGCGTGACTAGTTTTATTGTTTTATTGCACGAGCAATACCGTTGTGCCAGTGAGTGTGAGTACACGTTTGATATTGATTCTGTGACGTCACATCCACGTACCTCTGGGAGGACGCCACTATTTTTGGCCCGTTTTGTACATCCCCACATACACCGTCCTGGCTAAACAGGGCTTTTTCAATACTTGGTTTGCATATCTGCAAACATACATTTGTTAAAATATTCAAGAAAGAATAGAAACATTTTCCTCCTAGTCGATATTAACACTAAAAGTGATAAAAATGTCCAGCATAACAGCTCTTCTCAGGCCAATGCAAGACGCCTCAGTGTGTGCCTTTACCAACTGAAGAGTCCAATTGGCACGCTGGGGCGAAACGCTAGCAATGTGTTGGACATTTTTATCACTTTTAGTGTTAATTATAATGGCTCAACGGACAATACTCATTTTGTTTCTCTCTCGAGAACTTTTGATTGTAGTCAATATTATTTATGAAATTATCAACAATTACACAGGGTACATGTTTCTTCAGCCCAATTATATGCATAGTAAACATTTTTAAAACGTCGACATATTATAACTATATGGATAACAAAAGGCAAAAACACTTCAAAGATAAAGAGTCATGCAAACAACCAAATCGTTTTTACCTTATCATTGCTATTTTGTTGTCCATATATTTATAATAGGTCGATATTTTAAAAATAATGTGTACTCTCCATATAATTGGGCTGAAGAAACATGTACCCTGCGTAATTGTTGCCACGGTGGGTGAGTGGTTATCGTGTCGGAGTACCAACCCCAAGCTTGCAGGTTCGCTCCTGACCATGGTAAGTGATTTTTGAAAGGCGACAAAAATCACGACACGCATGTCATAGGCTGTTGGCATGTTAAAGAATCCATTTGAATTCAGTAGGCCGTGTACATAATGTCATAAATAGTCTCTGCATTTTCCGCCAACATAAAGTTCTTATTTTCTCTACTAGAAAGCGCTATAGTGTCAAGGAACTTGGGTATCTAACCTCCTTGACTTTCATAGCACTCCAAGGTTCAACACAATTCGACATGCAAGCTGCCCTCTGGTCATCAAATAACAAAGCTTACACCCGGGCCCCAAGGCCATGCGATATTATTATTTATTTATTTTCTTCATATTTTACTCCCTCATTGGAGCACTTTAATCAACAACGGTATTTGGAGATTAGCGATTCAGCTTCAGCTTCTTTTGCACCCAAAATGTCTTCATGATGCCCTTTGTTGATCTGTGATGGAGTAGTTTTTTCGTTCAAATGTTGTTAATGTCAATCGTAAGTATTTTATTCCTTAAAATATTCTTCTCTTCTCTATTTTTAATTTGGAGCATCGTTAAATTTAATTCATCTAAATCATGCTGGATCTCTGTCACCCAGTTGTTCATTGTTTTACTAAACTAAACAGCTGTTTTTCTGGTAGGCGTGAGATATGGCATTGTATCTATTATTGATTCACTGTCTCGATATAGCACTTCATTCGGCAGCAATCTCCATTATAATATTACTATTATAATTGTTGATAATTTCATAAATTGTGTTGACTACTGTCGACCAAAGTATTATGTGCACTCGAGTTTGAAGGTTGTTTGTGAAGTAACCAATAGACCTACATAAAATCCAATAACATCATCATTTTCATCGTTCTATTTTACGTTAGTTCGTGAAGGTTTGGAATTTTTAATTTATATTTTAATATTTTTTATTGCAGTTGAAACACAAAAAGTGCCCATTTTTAAGCGTGTTTCAACCATGCGTCACATTTAAGAATTATTATCTCAAAAACCCGTCATCAAATCGAATCCAAATTTTAACACAATATACATTGGAATGTTGTATAACTGGTTTATTAATTTCAAAATTTTGTGTGTTCAAGAATGAAAGTTGTTATCATTTTTGTAAGGTAACTTGTTCTCGGCTCGGGGTCGTTGAAAAATGTAGTTCTCGGTCGTGTTGTAATCCTTATATATCAAAAAGGTGTGCTGTATGATTGTGAAATATGTAAATTAATTCACTTATTTTATATCAGTTTGTATTTGTACGGGGAATTAAGACATGGTTCACCAGCTAGCCGCTCCGGGAAATGCTGTACAGTGTTGCTGATATGGAGCCCATCACTTCAGAGCGAGGCGCACTGACGCGTCATGGAGCCCATCTTGGCAACGCTGTACAGCTTCCACCAGAGCGGCTAACTGGTGAACCATGTCTTAATTCCCCGTACAAATACAAACCGATATAAAATAAGTGAATTAATTTACGTATTTCACAGTCATACAGCATAACGTTTTTGATGTACAGTAGACAGTCGTTTATCCGGACTAATTGGGACCGAAAGTGCTCCGGATAACGATTTTTCCGGATAATCAAACATGCGTTTATTTCATAGGAAAACACATGCACAGTACATTATGGTAATAACCACCAAGCTTCTCATTTAGCTGCAACGCTTTCTCACATAACAAAGGTCCAGAAATGGGATCTCCCTTACTTCTAGTCTGAATAAATCATAAGTAGGTACACCGCTTCTTCCAATGTTTATCCCTAGCTGATCTCTCTTTGACCCTTCTTCCCTATCTAACTTCGATGCATAATTCAGAATTTCAACTTTCCTTTCTTCAAATCATAAATTGTGGATTTTCTAACACTAAGTTTTCATTCGACACTGCACACTCTCACCTTTATCCAGTTTATTAATGATCTCCACCGTCTTCTCAATGGATAAAACATTGCGATTTCGTTTTTCTTTTTTGTCCCTCGTAGGAGCCATTTTCACAACGTAATACAGTACTGTACACATTGAAGAGTAAACAAACGGAAGGAGACAACAGAGACAACAATTGAAAACGAGAACCGACTCACTACGGTACGCAGTGTGCGCTGCTCCGTTTTTTTTTTTTTTGCGGATAAACGACATTCTACTGTATAAGGATTACAACGCGACCAAGAACTACATTTTCAAACCACCCCGAGCCGAGAAAAAGTTACCTTACAAAAATGATAACTTTGTTTCTTGAACACACAAAATTTTGAAATTAATAAACCAGATATACAACATTCCAATATATATTGTGTTAAAATTTGGATTCGATCTGATGACGGGTTTTTGAGATAATAATTCTTAAATGTGACGCATGGTTGAAACACGCTTAAAAACGGGCACTTTTTGTGTTTCAACTGCAATAAAAAATATTAAAATATAAATTAAAAATTCCAAACCTACATGAACTAACGTAAAATAGAACGACAAAAATGATGATGTTATTGGATTTTATGTAGGTCTATTGGTTACTTCACAAACGACCTTCAAACTCGAGTGCACATAATACTTTGGTTGACAGTAGGCAGAATTTTTTTTATTCTTTCTTGAATATTATAACTTGTCAATACGGAATGACATACATTATTGTCTTTGATTCCCGAGTGTGTGTGTTAGTAATTCTCCTTGTGGTGGTCCATTGCCTCTCACCCAGATTCTCAGCTCCATCAGGGATTCAATGGTGTGAAGTCAGCCTCGTGAGGACAATTGAGTATTGATTGGGTGGAGACCCCTTACCCCATTATAAGTGAAATTGAGTGGTTGCCGGACAGTGAGGTCAAGAAAACCAACATTAACGGCTGAGGGAACCTAACGAGCTGGCCACAGGTCACCTCGCAATCTTCATGGGCTGCGGTGCCACGGAGGGAGGGGAGGTTTATTGCCATAATGAATTACGTTTGAATCTGTTTTCTACGTAACTCATTTTCTGTTGTGGATTTTGTGCATGCTTCTTTCATTATTTTACAATGGATCACTCCTGTATAGAGTCACTGGATATCAGCCGATTGTAGTCTCTCTCAGACCTCCGAACACCATTGGAATATTGTATTGAGGTTTGAAATGAAATTCCATGATTCCATTAATAGTAGTAACTATGCACAGGAGATCCCTTGATCAGAAATGTCTAACTGGTAAACGCAATTGACCTTCTTCCATCCAAAACATCCTGCGGTACAATATTATACATCACATACGACTTATTCGTGTATGATTAGCTACAAGGAGACGAGATAATAATAGAAAAAGGCAAAAATATAAAACTCAGCAACTTTTCTAGGTTCATGCCGTATCTTGTGCGGGTCCGGGTGCGGAGGAGCCCAAGCTCAGGATAATGAGCGAAGACCCCAACAGCAACTATGGTGGACTTCAGTACTCGGGAAGGTATCTGTACCAAGCATATTATGTTCCTATAATGACATATGCAGCACAAACTTGGACAATGACTAAGAGGGATGAGAGCAGAGTACAAGCAGCTGAGATGAGATTCCTGACAAGTATGGTCCAGAAAATGAGGAGAGACAGAGTGAGAAATGAAGATATACGGAAAGAACTGGGAGTACAGAAACTAAATGACAAACTGGAGATGGTTTGGACATTTCAAATGGATGAATGAAGTAAGGCTACCAAGACGAGCACTGAAACGACAGATGACAAGGATGAGAAACTCTACGCCTACCAGAAACCAGACTAATAATACAGCAGTTTACTTACTTCTGGAAGAGTAAAACAATGAACAACTGGTTCACAGAGATCCAGCATGACTTAGATGAATTAAATTTAACGATGCTCCAAATTAAAAATAGAAAAGAGAAGAATATTTTAAGGAATAAATACTTACGATTCACATTAACAACATTTGAACGGAAAAACTACACCATCACAGATGAACAAAGGGCAGTCAGGTCAGACAGGATGAAGACATTTTGGGTGCAGAAGAAGCTGAATCGCTAATCTCCAAATACCATTCTTGGACTTAATTGTATTTGTATTGATTAAAGTGCACCTCTCTATGCATAATTACATGTGATGATGGCCCCCTCCCTTGTAAAATTTCAATCCGGATGTAAACTAGTCCCCCGTTTGGATCTCCGGGTGGGGACTACTCGAGAGGGGGTTAACATCACAGAAGTGACAAAGAGGAAATAGGAAATAGACAACAGCGGGTGGAATATTATGAGCAATATAGTGAACGGATTATTGTAGCAAAAAACAAAACTAATGCCCGTTGCTCACGGTAAAATTTTCCTTCAAATTTATTGTACAATAATTTAATTTTATAAAATTTATGTTGCTCACGGTCAAATTCAAGTTTTATAAAACCTTTGATAAAACGTTTCATAAAATAGGACATGTTCTATTCCGTAAAATTAATTTTACGAAACGAACCAATCAGGGAAGCTGACATGAAGATGATGCTGGCGCCACGTGGTGAGAAGTCTACGAAGAAATAGATGAATTTTTGAGGTATGTCAAGGGTGATGAAAATGTTATAGTAATGGGTGATTGGAATGCTGTGGTAGGAAAAGGGAGAGAAGGGAAGATAGTAGGAGATTTCGGATTAGGTGAAAGGAATGATCGAGGAAGCAGGCTGATGGAATTCTGCACCGAGCATGAGTTGGTCATAGCTAACACTTTATTCAGTAACCACAATAACCACAATAGAAGAGTTTACACATGGATGAGACCAGGAGATACAAGTCGTTACCAAATGACTTCATTATGGTCAAGCAGAGGTTTCGAAACCAGATTTTGGATTGTAAAACATATCCTGGTGCTGACATAAACTCTGACCACAATCTGGTTGTTATGAAATGCAGATTAAAGTTGAAGAAACTGAAGAAAAGTCAAAAGCCAAAAAGGTGGGCAATAGACAGACTGAAAGTGAAGGATGTAAACGAAAGATTCAAGAAGAGTATAAAGGAAGGGCTAATGAAAAACCCTAAACAAACTTCAATTGCAGACGAATGGGCACTTTTGAAGAATGAAATAACAAAATCCGCAGAAGAAAACATTGGTAGGAAAGAAAGAATAGGTAGAAAACCATGGATCACTCAGGATATACTAGAATTGACGGATGACAGGCGGAAACACAAGAATGTAAGAGATGAAAAGGGGAAAGCAGAATACAGACGTCTGAGAAATGAGGTTAACAAGAAGTGCAAGGAAGCGAAAGAGGAATGGTTGAAAGAGAAATGTTCAGGTATAGAAAATTGTCTGAAATTAGGAAAAGTAGACACAAATTATCGAAGGATTAAGAATACTTTTGGGGTGTTGTAATATTAAGGACACAAATGGAAAGCCTCTAACAGATAGGGAAGAAAAGGTTGAGAGATGGAAAGCTTACATAGAGTGTTTGTATAAGGGAAAGGAGATAGAGATAGAGAATCATGTAATGGAAATTGATGAGGATGCAAAGGGAGATTTAATATTGAGATCAGAATTTGACAGGGCATTGGAGGACTTAAGCAGGAACAAAGCACCAGGCATAGATGATATACCGATTGAGTTGCTACGCTGCATAGGAGATGAAGGTCTGATCAGGTTATTTCACTTGGTGTGTAGGATTTATGAGACAGGTGAGGTACCCCCTGATTTCAAGAAGAATGTTATCCTCCCTATACCAAAGAAAGTGGTAGCTGACAGATGTGAAGATTACCATAAAATCAGCTTGATTACTCATGCTTCAAAGATCCTGTCTAGAATAATTTACAAGAGGATGGAAAGCCAGATAGAAACGGAGTTGGGTGAAGACCAGTTTGGTTTCAGGAGAAATGTAGGAACAAGGGAAGCTGTACTAAGTCTTAGGCTGATTTTGGAAGGTAGAATAAGGAAAGATAAGAGAACGTTCATGGCATTTGTAGACTTAGAAAAGGCTTTTGATAACGTTGATTGGACTAAATTGTTTGACATTTTGAAATCTATTGGAATAAAGTACAGGGATAACAGGGTGATATACAATCTATACAGAAACCAGACAGCAGTCATTTGAGCTGAAGGACATGAGAGAGAAGCTGGTATTCAGAAAGGTGTAAGGCAAGGCTGCAACTTATCACCCATACTTCTCAATCTTTACATTGAACAAGCAATGAAGGAAATTGGAGAAACATTTAAAGTGGGAGTGAAGATTCAAGGAGAAATAATTTCAACTCTGAGATTTGCTGATGACATTGTCATCTTGGCCGACACGCCTGAGGATTTGAATGAGTATTTGAAGGGTATGGACTCCGTCTTACGGAAAGAATACATGATGAAAATTAATAAATGTAAAACAAAAATACTGGAATGCAGCCGAAATAATTCATAAACCTCTATGGACATCAAATTGGCAGGTGAAAAGCTGAAGGAAGTAGGAGACTTCTGTTACTTAGAAAGCAAAATAACCAGTGATGGACGAAGCAAAGAGGTTGGGCTCAGGCAAGGAAAGCATTTCTACAAAAAAGGAATCTGTTGACATCGAATATATATTTAGGTATTAGGAAGTCGTTTTTGAAAGCCTTTGTCTGGAGCGTAGCTCTCTATGGAAGTAAAACTTGGACTATTGGTGCAGCAGAAAAGAGGAGAATTGAAGCATTTGAGATGTGGTGTTACAGGAGAATGAGGAAGATCAGATGGGTAGATGGGGTTACAAACTAAGAGGTATTGATACTAGTGGTAGAGGAGAGATGTTTCTGGCGACTCATTCCTATCATGTATCCATACCACTTCAGTTAAGTTGTTTCTATCCTATCCTCTCCTCAGTTTCCTGTCCTTTTTCTCATTTCCTAATTCCTTACTCTATCTTTCCTTCGATGCTTCTTAGAAACCTCATCTCTGCTGCCTGTATCCTGTATATTATGGACTAAAAATTGATAACTCATATGGCAGAACACTCAATGTTGTCTCTTCCCAACATTTTTGATGACAGAATGATACGCTGGTCCCTGATTTATCTGTGTGCGATTTTTAATTGTGGGAGAAGCTCAAACAAAAGGTATACAGAAACATTGTGTACTCTGGAGCCTCTCGAGAACAAAATATCAGTCATACATTGGTGCAACGTGTGTTTAGGAATGAAGGACAGCTCTCAAATTCATGTAAGTAATGATGAATATTGTGTTGAACTAGTTGGGTGCCGGCCATCACACAATACCTGCGAGGTTCCGTTCTGTGAGAAGGCTTCCTGTATATAAAACACACTTTCCAGAAGAAAATTATATTGCTACGTGTCTATACAGGCATTAAGCAGTGGGGTGAGGAAACTGTTGATTAAATCCCAAAAGACGAGATTGTCAAGGCAGTGGAAGATGAAGGGAAGAGACGGGTTGAGTCGGCTGTGTGATTGTAGAGACTCGGTGAAGACATAAAATGTAGCGATTGTATTAGAAAGTGTGGTGAATAAATATCAGATTTAGGAAGAGATAAAATTAATTTATAATTTTACCCACGGAACGTAGCAATATGTATGAATATTATTCACTGATAAAGGGCGAATTGTAGGATTACACATCTTGATCATCATGCGGTCATCATCACGTCCTGATCACAAGGGTAGAATTTTAAAATTGTACAAAAATTTAGAAAATGTTTTGCTATATTTCGTATAGCTTGTCGCGTTAATGTTGGTATTTACGATTTGCACTGAACCTTATTTGAAACTGACAGTCGATCTTATGATCTACGCATGAGTATCATGACTGATTTTTGCAGCTTTTCAGGCGGTCAACACGATTGTGCCCAATGAATTGGGCGGGGTACAAGTTGTAAATATGTAAACACACTCTTGGAAAAAAATTACATGTATTAGTTATCATACATAAATGGGAGTGTGTTTACATATTTATAACTTGTACCCCATTGTGCACAATCGTGTTGACCGACTGAAAAGCAGCAAAAGACAATTTGTTTAGGCAACACTGAAAAGAACGGCTTCAAATCTCTACACAAGTATTATGATGAGTAAATAGTTTAGCTACACAACAATATAATAAAATTAAAGCATGCACACTGATTTCTACTGAAGGTTATAAGTACTCAACCTGCGTGATATCCGTCTCTTGAAATTTCTAACTACTCCTAACTCGGATGACAATGTTGACAATATTCTAAGGTTGGAATGACTTTGCAAAGTGGTGTATGTTATCAATTCTGGAACTTTCTCATTACTAAGACACCTGTCACAGCATACGCGAAAGTTCATACATGCTTGCAAGTGGTATAGGACGTCTGCCTGAGGCCTTGGTTTGTTGAGAATAGGCATAGGGCGCATCCTCCTCAAATAACATGTTTCCTTCTCATATGCATTTATTGCCTCATCTTTTCGTTGTGATTGTGGATTATTTTGTTTGGTAACACGAATAATGGGGATCCTTGAAATATTTTTCTTGGTTAGGTATATTTCTACAGACTCTTTAATGTAGAGAGTTTTTCCCTTTAACTCATGATGTATATCGGTAAAGTGATGGCTATTGCCATACTTGTATTAGCATATAGCTGAGTGTTTGATTACATTCCTGTGTTCTTTATAACACGTTTCCAACAATAAATAAACACCTGACTTGGGTTTCTCTTTGTTAGGTTGCTATTATGTATGTGTTTACCGAGAGAGTTGTTTGTTCTGAATGCTATATTGAGTCCTTGTTTCTTGAAAATAATTGTTATTTTGTATGTGTTATTGGGGCATGGTGGCTCAGCGGTCAAGCTGTTTATCTCTCACCCAGGTGGACCCGGTTCGATTCCCGGTCAATGCATGCAAGATTTTCGAAGTGAAATGCCATGTCCTGGGGTTTGGATTCCATATATAAAGGAGGTCCCGTCGCTCATGATCGCGAGATTAACAGTCACGTAAAACTACAAGCTTCCTTCCTTTTTTTTTAAACTCCACATAGTTCTTTTCCTTTGGGGGAAGTGATTTATCCTCTCTTTTTCTTTTGTTGTTTTGTCAGTAATCTTTCTATTGTGGCAATTTTGTTTTTCTCGTTTCAATCTCCTTGTTGAAGTTATCGCCGGCCCCGTGGTGTTGGGGTAGCGCGCCTGCCTCTCACCCGGAGGCCCCGGCTCCGTCAGGGATTCTAAAAGTGACGTGAGGGTTGGAATGGGGTGCAGTCAGCCTCATGAGGACAATTGAGTAGCTGTCTGACAGTGAGACAGTGGCCCGATCACGAAAACCAACCCGACGCGCTGATGAAGCGTCACCCCAATATCTGCAGGCCGAATGGCTGGGCAGCGGTCGCTTGGTCAGCCTTAGCCCGTCATGGGCTGTATAGTGCCAGGGGTTGACTATTTTTGTTTGTTGTTGTTATTATTGGGTAACATCAGTATGCTGACAGCCCTGTTTACCATTCTTTCACCTGTATATTTGTAGTCAATTTCCTTTTAAGGAGGTGAATTATTCGCTTTTTTCTTTTGTTGTTTTGTTAGCATTCAGTCGAATGAGATCATTCTCTTGCTTGGTTTCATTTTTATGGACCCTAATTTAGTGACTAATTTGGTTGTAGTTTTTACAGAAACATCATTCCTGGTTTTTCAGAACTCTTTGCAATTCTTTACTTAATTAGTGACTTGGTGCAACTCTACAATTAACAATTGTCCTCTGAATCTTCGGTAGTGCTCTTAAATAACTATGTACATACTTATGAACGTTGGCCGTGAAAGCCTAAGCTGTTATATCAGTGCTCTTAACCTCCCCCCCCTTTTAACAGGAATAATATGAATACATGAAATTTAGGAAAGTGTTATATATATAATTATGAAAAGCCAAGAATATAACCATGGCAGCCCTTAAATGCAACCACATTTGTCACTTGCTGAATGTTTTAAGTCAGCCTACTGTTTAAATTGAAGTCCATGCCTCACAGAATCCAGATGACCCTTCCTCTTCCTTTCTTCCCCAGAACTTCCCCTTCCAGTATAATGGTCAGGAACTCATTATGACGTAGGGTGTGGCCAACAAATTTTCCTTTCCTCTTTTCTATAGTAGTGATTAATTTTCTTGTTTCTTGCCCTTATTGATGAAGTTTAAATATTCAGTAAGTTGAAACCTTGAGTCAATAAATAGTTGTCCTTTAATAATACATATAATCTAAGCGTGCGAACCGCCAGAAAAGTATCAATTGATAGTTTGTACAGACAACACGGAAAGAATGACTTCAATGCTTTCCATATCTCGTATCCTGTGAACAAGGTATGGTATAGAACAACTTTCCTAGAGGTAACTTATCTTCTCAAGAAGGAGTCTTACAGTAAATGTCTTCGTAAGTTTTAGCACCAATTTCCAGACCCCGAAAAAACTACAAAGAAATATAATTATAATTTATTTCGAAAGTGGAGAAAAACCAGAACTGTTGCTGACAAAAAGGAGAAGAAGAAGGAGAAAATTATCCAAAGACTGCTTTAACGGTAGAAACCTTGTGTAAGAATGGAGGAAGCCTGTCGCCTTGCACAAGAATGTGACAGCCTATAACATCTCGGTAGTTCATAAATTGAATCCTGGAGATCTGCAAGCACGAACTTGATTTTGCAGTCCATGCACGACGGAATCGTAGATTCAACAGTGATGTTTATGATGACGAAGAAAGGTTTCACTTTAGTGGATATGTAAACAGTCAAAACACATGCTATTGGAAGACCAAAAAGTCCTAAGCGTTTCATGAAGTCCCACAACACGACGACTGTGCTACGCGGCAAGTGCTGGAAGAATAAGCAGGCCTATATTCATGAAACAATTAATTCAGAATGGTATGTGAACCATATACTGACCACATTCACAGAGGAAGAAAACAACCACAAACTTTTTCAACAAGATGGTGCAAATGTTCATACGTCAGAACACTCAATGACGTCTCTTCGCAACATTTTTGATGACAGAATAATAAGCCACGATTTATGACCTCCCCGGTTCCATGATTTGTCGGTGTGCGATTATAACTTGTGGGGGAAACAGAAACAATCTGTGTATTCTGGAGGCTCTTGAGAACTAAATAACTGCACTCATACGAAATATCAACTTCCTACGTCGATGCAACGTGTCTAGCAAAAGAAGGAACGCTACTGTGCTGATTATTAAAGGCTGCTACGCGGCAGAACGACCTCACTCTACAAAACTAATAGGCCTACAGAGATGTTAAGTTCAGTGTCCCCTACGAGTGGTTCATTAGAATTGCTTAATGCAATCTGTATGTCTGCAATGTGCACCGTTTTCATCAACCAGTAAACTCTAGCTTATCTCTTATTCAGTGATAATTTCCTGCCCAGCGAAAGCTTTCAAGCCTTTTTTCAGTGTTGCCATATTTACAATTGAATCACTCGTTGAAAGGCACCAAGTCCACATTTTTTACTAATCCATTTTACCGCGATTTTGCACCCTAGGAAGCAAGATGCATATTTTGGTGTTGAATGGAACAAGAAGCGCTTGTGCTATTACCACAGCCGTCAAGTTAGTTATTTTTTGTTGAAAGGAACTTAGTCCAGCAGTTAGTGCATTTCAACACGAAGGAAATAAACTAAGAATGTGAATGATATACCTCGCTCAAAGGTTCTGCTCGTTCCATGTTGAAATGGACTAAGTCCAGTTACGTATTTTGTCAATAAAAGTGTAACATACGGAACAATGCTATTTTGGTTTTATTATATCGGTGTGTGTGTGTGTGTGCACTTTCCACAAACAAAAAACTACGTCTCATATTTCAGAAAAAGAGTGGAAAAAGAGTATTTTGTGATTATCTCAGAACTTTAGAAATTGGACTTAGTTGCCTTTGACAACGGCGATTCAATTAAATTTAGTCAGTCAACACGAATGTTAAGCGGGAAATATAAGATTCTACTGTATATGCGATATTATAGTTTACACAACGTTGACCGACTGAAAGTACTAGTAGCAAGACAAGCATAAACATGATAGGAAGGTTACTACTGGTACAAACAGAGGGAGAGTCGTCTTACCTGCAATTGGCTCGCATGTGTTTGCACAGGTCCTCCACCAAAGGGATGCATCATCTACAGACAGGATCATATCTCATCTCATAGCAAACATTAGCAAGGAACACTACCAGTGCTGCCAACCCGATACACAACCTTCCTGGGATTTCAAAATACTGTACACCTAACATAGTATTGATATACAATTTTTGTGTTGCCACAACGGTAAATTTTAATACATATTTTGACAAATTTAAAATTCTTAGTGTGTGTATCACTAATGGTCTGCCCTGCAAGTCGATACACATGACGACCTAGTTAACTAACTACACAGCCTAAAGTGAACATGTTGTCATCTCTACTGTTTGTGTAGCAATGTTGCCTTGTCATTTTACCAAAGGGTACAACTTTTGAATTTCTTCGGAAAATATGAGTTTTGCCCATTAATAAAGTACAACACGTGACACCAGACCCCATGAAAAGTTTATAATAAAATAATTTAAAAAAGAAAAATGAACATGTTTATTGATTAAACTCATCATTATCTAAAGGCTGCAGTCACAGCAGCTCTCTTCATCGTGACGTAGGAAGCAAAACCCAGCTGAGTGATTGTGTTTCTAAGGTATGAGAGATGCCACCATGGTCTTGCTTTTCTCTATACTGATTTTCAGGCCGTACTTCTGAATATTTTCGTTCAGAGCATCTAGTTGTTTTTGCACTTATTCAGTGTTCCTTCCCCAGACCACAATATCATCTGCAAATAACAGTAACTTCATTTCTTTATTTCCGTAGGCTTCCTTTGGTTCCTTTACAATTTCATCCATTACCATTATGAACACCTCGCCTTCGAAGACAATCTGGAGAAGGGTGTCATGCCGTAAAATATGTCAGAGAAATTTAGTTTTTCTCTTCTGTAATGAACAAAGTAAGGTCCGTTTCTCCTCATCTTCATCCAACATTTGCTCATTAGTCTTCTTTTCCCTCCAACTCGTCCTTGCAAGTCCTCTTCTGAACCACATTTCTGCAGCTTCTAGTCTTGATTTTGCTTTCCCAAAGTCCATGTCTCACATCCGAAAGCTAACACACTTCAAACAAAGGCTTTAATACATTTCTTCTTGGTTTCGATTCCCATGTGCTTATTTAACAATAGATTGTTCCTGCTCTGAAATGCTTGCTTTGCCATAGCGATTAGTCTTTTGACTTCTGTAAGGGACTGATTGTCACTGGTAATGACAATACCCAGATAACAACATTCAGTAAGCTGATCTACTTTTGTATAGCCTAACTTAAGCTTTGTTTACAATTCAGTCTTCTTCTTATGAACAAGTATGATTTTAGTTTTCTGTGTGTTCACTTTTAAACTAAACAAATCAAAATACAAAATAGTAATATAAGCCTGATCTTAATCCTATAGGACACCCCCAAGGGGGGGCTTTACAATTACAGTTTGACTACCCCAATGCATAACATTTTGCTAATATGTACAACTTGTATGAACCATTAAAGAATCCACTTGCATGTGTTACACTGTTGTTGCTCCCAATGGACATGGCTCATATTATGCACACAGGCTGGAATATACACATGAGAGTCATTGCAATCCTTACTCCATTGTCATCACCATCCGAAACCAAATCCAGTTGCCCGGGTGTTGCCCCCTCCATTTCGTTCAGTCACCAAACCATTCTTCCTCCACCATCTTGTCCCAGTCCAGATTTCTTTTTCTTACACTGTTCTTCACTGAATCGATCCACCTTGTTCTAGGTCTTCCTCTTGCTCTCTTACCCTTGCACTTGGCCTCCAGCATCTGTCTTGGTATTGTATTTTCCTCCATCCTCTTTACATGTCCAAACCACCTTAGTTTATTCTTCTCAATTCTCTCATTTAGTTTTCCCATCCCAACTTCCTTCCTAACACCTTCATTCCTCACTCTGTCTTTCCTATCATACTTGTTAGGAATTTCATTTCACTGGCTTGGATTCTACTCTCTTGCCTGCTTGTCAGGGTCCAAGTTAATATTGGTACATAGTACACTTTATACATTACCTCTTGGTACTTCCTTATCCCAAACAAGTTTTCTTACACTTTCATAGAATGCATTGCTCTGCTGTACTCTCCTGCCAATCTCCATGTCCAACCTACCAGTTTGCATCAATTCACTTCTTAGGTATTTGAACTTGTCCACAATTTCCAAACTCTGACTTCCAATTTTCACAGTGCCCTTTCCTTGTCTTTCCCCTCTTGTCACCACCATGGTCTTGCTTTTCTCTATACTGATTTTCAGGCCGTACTTCTGAATATTTTCGTTCAGAGCATCTAGTTGTTTTTGCACTTATTCAGTGTTCCTTCCCCAGACCACAATATCATCTGCAAATAACAGTAACTTCATTTCTTTATTTCCGTAGGCTTCCTTTGGTTCCTTTACAATTTCATCCATTACCATTATGAACAACAAGTCTCCCATAAGTCCAACCCCTCGTCCACATCGTGGGAGACGGGCAACGGCACAAAGTAGGGGATCGCCTGTAGGGGCGAAGTACAGTGGGGACTTTGTGTGCCCCGGGACCGTTACGGTAGCTGTGAAGGTCCTACAGGAACCCTGAAAAGTGACGGCTAACGGGGCTCTGGTGAAGCTACGATAGGCCCAGCAAGCCAGTAGTGGATAAAACCAAATGCTTTCAAAAATGGAACGAGCCTCGGACATGATGGATTTAATAGACGACGACACGGCTGTACACACGGACTAAGATTTGGAACTTTAAACCTAAGAACGGTGACGGGGAAGGTGGAGGAGATAGTGGATATGATGGAAAGAAGGAAGTTGGATTTATTGGGATTGGCAGAAACAAAGTGGAAAGGGGAAGGAAGGAGAGAACTGAGAAAAGGCTATAGACTGTACTGGAGTGGGAACGAAGAGGGAAAGAGGAATGGAGTGGGAGTAGTAGTACGAGATGGTTTAAAAGAAGAAGTGAGGAGAATAAGTGATAGGATGATGAAAGTGAAAATAGCACTGAGGGGAGAGACCGTAGAAATAGTGCAAGTGTATGCTCCACAAGTAGGCTGCGCCTCTGAAGAGAAGGAGGAGTTTGAAGAGGAATTGCAGAAGCAGCTGGTAGGAAGAAATATGATTGTTACGGGGGATCTCAATGCCAATGTAGGAGGAGAAAGACAAGGTTATGAGAGTGTTCTAGGACCAGAGGGTTGGGGCGGAAGAAATGAGGAAGGAAAGAGACTGTTGGACTTCTGCCAGAGGAACAGCCTGCTAGTTGGGAACTCCTGGTTTAAGAAAAGAGAGAGCCACACAATCACATGGTACAGTGATGACTTGACCAGGAAGTCGGTGGTCGACTATATACTGTATGAGAAAGAACTAAATAAGATCATCACGGACATCAAGGTTATACCATCGGAGAACCTGGATAGCGACCATCGATTGCTGGTAATGAACCAGAGAGGGAGTAAGGAGAAGAAAGGGACTGAGAACCAGGAAAGACGTATAAGGATATGGAAACTGAAAGAAGGGGATAGAAGGGTCGAGTACCACAAAATGGTAAAGGAAGGAATTCCATCAGATGAAGAAAGAGGGGTGGAAGAGGAATGGGCTAGATTTAAGAAGACACTAGTAGGTGCAGCAGAAGCAGTATGTGGGAGGACAAGTAGTAAGAAGAGGTGGAAGGAAACACCATGGTGGAATGAGAAGACAAAAGATATAGTAAGGGAAAAGAATAGAGCCTTTAGGAGGTGGTATCAAAATAGGATGGTAGAGACAAGGGAAGAGTACCTGGAAAGAAAGAAGGAGCGAAGAGAGTAGTGGCTGAGGAGAGAAGAAAGTGGATGGAAGAGTGGACAAAGCTGATGGTGGATAGTGAAGGTACAAAAAAGGTCCTGTATGGGATGGTGAAAGATAAGAGGCGGAAGGATCCTACGGATTATGTTAGAATGGTGAACAAAAGGGGACAAGAGATAGAAAATAGGGAAGAACTGAAGAAAATGTGGAAAGAATATTTTGAAGAACTTCCGAACCCAAATGGAAAAGATGGTGAGGAGGAAGAAATCGGGGAAGAGGAAGATGAACTGCAAACAGAAAAGGACTTAACATGGAAAGAAGTGGAAGATGCAGTGAACAAGATGAAAGGAGGGAAGGCACCGGGTGTGGATGAGTTGAGTGTGGAGATGGTGAGAGCAGCAGGAGAGGTGGGGATACAGTGGTTGTACCGAGTGACGAGGACAGCATGGATGGAAAGGAAGACCCCAGAGGACTGGAAAGAAGGAATAATTGTCTCGATCTTCAAGAAAGGTAGTAGAACAGATTGCAGAAACTATCGGGGAATAACACTGATGAGTCATTGTGCAAAGATCTTCGAGAAAGTTTTGGAAAAGAGAATTAGGACAAGGATAGAAGGAGGGATGAGGGAAGAACAACATGGCTTCAGAGCAGGAAGGTCCACAGTGGATTTGATTTTTGCTGTAAGGCAGTTACAAGAACAGCACTATGAGTATGGAACAGATCTACTGATGGCCTTCCTGGACATTCAGAAAGCATATGACAGTGTATGCAGAAACAAAGTATGGAAGTCCCTGGAGGATAGAGGAGTAGAGAAATGGACTATAAATTGGATAAAGGAGATGTACAAGGGAAGCGTGAGCTGTGTGAAAGTGGGAGGAGAGAGATCAGACTGGTTGGAATAGAGAAACGGCTTGAAACAAGGAAGTGCTCTGTCACCGTTACTTTTCATTGTGGCGATGGATGACATAATGACCCAAGTGGCACAAGTAATTGGGGAAGGAAAGATGAAAGCAATGGTGTTTGCAGATGATTTGATGATTAGGGGAAACAAGGAGGAGGTGGTACAGGAACAGTTGGACGTGTGGGAAGGAATAATACAAGGATATGGGATGAAATTTAGCATAAATAAGAGTGAGATGGTGATCACAACAAGGAAGAAGGAAAGAACTACAACGGGAATAACAATTGGTGGGGAACAGCTGAAGAAAGTGGAGAGTTTCAAGTATCTGGGAAGCCTGATACAAGATAATGGAAGAAACGATAGAGAAATAAATGAGCGGGGGAGGCAGACAGAAGCATTTCGGAGGAGTGTGAGACGCATGTTATGGAGCAAGGATGTCCCTCAGAACAGCAAAAAGATCATATATCGGACGTACTATGTCCCTATCCTGACGTATGCCTCGGAGACCTGGGTTATGAAAGGAAGGGAGAAGAGCAAAATACAGGCCAGTGAGATGAGGTTCTTGAGAAGCAGTATTGGAGCTACAAAGATGGACAGAATAAGAAATGAGAGGACCAGAGAATTAATGAAGGAGGAACCATTACAGGATGGTATAGAGAAATCTAGACTTAGATGGTACGGACATGTAAAACGAATGGAGGAGAAGAGGATACCCAGGAGAGTACACGAGACGAAGTGGGAAGGAAAGAGACCGAGAGACAGGTGGCTGAAGGTGGTGGAAGAAAGCGTGAAGAAGAGAGGAGAAGAATGGACAAGGGTGGAGGCTGAGAGATGGTGGGAAGACAGAAGACGTTGGAGAGGCTTGTGTTCCAAACAGACCCGGCCAGTGGCTGGAAACTGTGCAAGATGATGATGATGACCATTATGAACAAAAGAGGTGACAGCACAGTCCCCTGTCTTAGTCCAGACTTGTTCCTAAACAAATCTGTCTTTCCAACTGGGGTCAGTACCCTGCTAACACAGTAGTTGTGCATTGCTTGCACCATTTCCAACATTTTGAAGTGTTAAATATTCTGCTGCATATAATGCTTCAGGTCTAATCACAGTTTGATGTCTAATTTGTTCACTTCAGGAGATGAAACTTTTGTTATGTATAATTTCAGTGAGGAGGATGTTTCACTTCTCAGAATTGGTGGGTTCAACCCATTTACCAAGGTACTTGAATCTTTCCACTTTCAAGATTCCACCGTCGGTCTTGTTGTAGAAGATTTTGAGACCAATCTTAAGTGTGCATTCATTTCCTGAAATAATAATAATAAATAGATCCCCCCGCCCAATATTTTACGCCGTCATTGGAGCACTTTAATCAATACAATACAATTAACTTAAGTCTAACAACAGTATTTGGAGATTTTCGATTCAGCTTCAGCTTCTTCTGCACCCAAAATTTCTTCAATCTGACCTGGCTGCCCTTTGTTCATCTGTGATGGTGTAGTTTTTCCGTTCAAATGTTGTTAATGTGAATCGTAAGTATTTATTCCTTAAAATATTCTTCTCTTCTCCATACCTGCCAACCTTCGGAAGTCAAAAATAGGAAGATTTTTTAAATTATAGATTTCATCATGCGCAGTATACCGTGGCGAGGGCGAATGAGGGTACACCTGCGTGTCTTTATTGGCAAAGTATGAATTCAGCATAAAATTCACAAAAATGTAAACAATCATCAAGTAGTATGTTTGGCCAATATTTAAACGTAAGAGAACATAATTGTGTGTTTAAAGAAAATGCATACAATCATTCGTATGGATTACACGTCGAATTCACTACCACATATTCATTCTACTTTAGATTCCGCCATGGTCCGTATTGACAAGAGATTATAAACCAATATAAGACAATATATTTCCATCAGTCATTACCAAACGGAAATATATTGTACTATATTGGTTTATTACCACATATTCACGTAGGCTTGACGACTGTTTGTCCGTAATATATATCACCAATCAGTATGCGGTACGACGATCAGCTGACTCACCATTCCGAAATCGCAGCTATGGAGCTCACAGCCAAGCGAGGAACTTACACAAACTTGCACAAAAAACCAAGGTTACGCAAATCACAAAAGAAATTACGACTTACGAGAGAATCTCCTTGAGCAGGGTGTCTACTGTAAGGTTGAAGTAAAAATTAGTTACTTTTTAGCTACCTTTTAGTTAATTTTAGTTACCTTTGAATTCAAGATACATCTGCGGTCTGCATGTTAAGGGGCTTATCACGAGGTGCAGAAAATCAACAATGAACTGTGTTTAAAGCGGTAAATACAATTCACTCAGGGAGTTATAAAAAATTTAAAAATAATAAATAAATACTAAATATTTATTATCATATGAGTTGTTTCAGATAATATGACGTCTTGTGCACAAGGCGTTTTTATAATTGCCAAGAGGTTGCTCTGCTCTTGACCGTTTGGCGAGATTTCCTTTGTCACCGCGGTAGATCACGAAGAAATTTATAAGACGTTACGTGATTGTAACCGAATTCTGTCTTCGCAGTCAGGTACGGAGAAATTTCGAGATGTTACACGATCGGCGCTGGTCTCACCCGTTTGTTGAGATTCCTGTAGTTTTCGCGATAGAACACGGATAAATATCGCGATTTAGATAAACTGTGTCACTTTTAGTCGTTCGACGAGATTTCCATTGTCCTTGATTTGGGCACGAGAAAATATAGCATTATTACGCAACCGGCGCCACCTGCTGTCCGTTTGACAAGAATCCAGTTGTCCTCGTCATTGAATGCGGATAAATATTGCGATGTACCGCAAACGCTGCCGCTCTCGGCTGTTTTACGAGATTCACGTTGTCCTCGCGATATTGTGCATACCGCGCCGCACCCGGTCGTTGAACGATTGTCTATTCGTCCTGACAGAATGGTGGAGGCAAGCTCAAGGTTGGACATAGTTAAAATTCACGAGTAGTTATGGACAAGTTGTATGGCCGGCGCCGTGATTCCCGCTGTCCCTATGCTGTGGTTGGGAGTTCATCAGTTCAGGGTGGATCACGAGGAGAAATTAGTATCGCGACGCTACGTAGGCTGTCATATCTAAGTGGGTTAATGCACGGTCATGGGAAAAGTAGCGAGTAGGTTTCGGAATGTTCCGTGATTGGTGCACGATCACCTTTGACGGGATTCCCGCAGTCCTCGTGGTCACAAGTTCACGCTAGGGTACGGGTTTTATGATTTTAAGTAACTGACGTCGATTTCGGTCCATTTGACGAGATTCCCGCAGACAAGTCGTGCGGTCAGCCGGCCGTCTTGAGTATGAATGTTCGAAGTAGATATCAAATATTAAGAATTATTCCGAGAGGATTGCACGAATAATACGACTAGAGGACACTTTTTCTTTCGAATGCGAATCACGAATTATACAAGTTTTCGAAATAACCGGTTAGATTATAATATATCCGATAAAAATCGACATATAACGGAATTTCGAATTAACCATACTGGATGTCGCAAATTTACGAGACAGATTTTTAAAATAAGTTATAGCCCAGGTATTTCGAAGCTTTTTCATAATTCTTTTTCGAAACGGTAACATTTCGCAAGATTGCGACATTAAATTATTTTTCGTTATTTCTGGACTTCAATTTGACATGGTCTCCAAATAAATGCGAGGTTTCTGATTAGTTTAAGAAGTTTTCGCGAATAAATATCTCGCGAAAAGTCAGGTTTCCTAATAACACAGATAAATATTTCACACAAAACTAAAACGTCTTCTTGATGCCGAAAATATACGCTGAACGGTAACATTTCGCAAGATTGCGACATTGAATTATTTTTCGTTATTTCTGGACTTCAATTTGACATAGTCTCCAAATAAATGCGAGAAATGCGAGGTATCCTCAGTATGCATTTCCTTGAGCTCAGGCACGGGGAAATATACCTTATGCAAACGGCGCCGCTTGCGTGAAACTCGCTCCATCGCAATCTCTGAGCCTAGAGGCGCGAGTTTAAACGATTCAATCCACCTTCAAAAAATTTTCGTTACCCGAATGTAAAATTCGTTACTTTTTCGTTACTTTCGTTACCCATTTGTAAAATTCATTACTTTTTCGTTACTTTCGTTACCGGTAGACACCCTGTTGAGAATGGAAATTATTTGCAGTTCCTTTTTCTTTTACAATATATCACTGGGGCCCGAAATTCGGAAGAAATAATAGTAATTAAGAAAATCGGAAGACGAGGTGAAAATTCGGAAAGTTTCCGAATAAATCGGAAGGGTTGGCAGGTATGCTTCTCTATTTTTAATTTGGAGCAACGTTAAATTTAATTCATCTAAATCATGCTGGATCTCTGTCACCCAGTTTTTCTTTGTTTTACTCTTCCAGAAGTAACTAAACAGCTGTTTTATTATTATTATTATTACAAAAAAAATCTATGTTCATTATTTGTAAAATGGATCAGGTTGATTGCTGACTCTGCAGGTCAGGGAGAATTTTTGCACCCCTGAGTTAAGGTAACCGAGTCATTGCAGTATTGGAAGTCCATAATGGTATAGCCTACATTCATTATGCCATGACATCATAGCTACAGACTTGCTGTAAATTACGACTGCACACAACAATCTTGGGAACTGTTCACAAGACAACAGCTTTCTATAGTTATGTAGCAACATTGGCAGCACTGTACATGCCACAAGACACATCTCTCACTTCTCTTGCAGGTTCAGGCAAAGACAGGTATGATGGGTAGACATCAGATTCATATGCAACTGCTTAGTGCATCATTTGGAACAATTACTCATATTACCGTGTAAAAAAATAAAATAAAAAATAAGCACAGCAGTAAAAAAGAAAATCCATTTGTAAAATATCAGGGATCCGACAGATACACGATTGCACAACAGCATTTAACACATTATTCGAGTCTCTTTCTCCCGAGGACGTGATGGAGCTTGAGTGGGTTCGATTCCCAGTTAATCAGAGTGGTTCAGATTCCATTCAAAAAGGAGGTCCTGTGGTTTGTGAAACCTGGGCAACATTAAATGTTTTACAACACTTTGCATTTGCCAGCTTAAAATGTTAAATGTCCTAAAATGAATAAATGCCACCCCAGTAGATAAATGTAGCTCGCAGCAATTAGCGATATCTCATATCCAGTTCGACCGTTACAGCCTCTTCTCCCTTCACAACCAGCGTATTTGACAGATTGGTGAAGAGATCTTCAGTGTGTGAAGTTAAGGTGGCTGTGGTAACCACAGGGTGGGGCTTGATACAGCGAAATCATCATCTACCCAAGTTTCAAATTTCTCAAAAAATCTGTGCGAAATGCTGGTATCTGCCAAAATTCTACGACCGAATCCGAGTCTCCGGTCGATGTATTCAGGTCTCCAGATGTTACTAACCATTCCACAATTACAGTACGTTTGACAATGCCATGAAGCTTTTGTGCGCAACAAATACAAAGTCACAAAACGTGGGCACATGTGTGTGGCACGCAAAAAGATGTAGTCTACGGGAACAGTGAAAACTATCATTACCCGAGTGTCTTGAGGTGGATGACCCTCATTCACACACGTGTTGAAAAATGTATATTAGTATGGATAGACTCGTGAAGCTAACCAGACTAGACACTTTTATCCATACAATACCTGATTGTAGATTTCAACTGCTTTTACATCTGAGTTTTTAATATATTTTATCTACAAGAACATTGACGATTTTCTTTTTCCATTGTAGTAAACGCCTCCCCCACCCTTGTATTCATGAATAACAGAATATAAATTACGGTATGTCACTCGGGGATCATGAGTGGTATGAGTGTAGGTGCTATCGTATGCTGCAAACTATTCCATTCCACTGTGATTTTTCCGTGGGTCATGATCGCGTTCCACTGCCATTTCTTTCTCCCAATTAAATACGTGGGAGGATGATAGATTCACCAAATGATACATTTTAGTACTGGTCTTTTCTGGACAAGTAGTGCACTTAAATCTGATGTCTGATGAAGAGAAATGGGATTCAACGTACTAATACATGTAAACATGACACCTTTGACTTACTACATACAAATTAGCATGACATGCAATGAATAGGATGCAAGTTAGGTGATACAATGTGAAACCATTGAAGAAGGATTATGTCATTGGTGGGGACATGCAACAGGCAAAGTTATTTCTCAACTAAAAGCAAGATTATTTTTCTCACAGCAATGTTATTTAAAATAAAAAACATGCATAATATTTCAACTATATAGAAAACTCACAAACATCATCGAATATGGCATAACCAATAACTTTTGTTCTGAGTGTATGGACGATCATACAAACCTTCCCGAGTATACATTCGCTCCGAGCAAGTAACTCAGTCGAACCCCAATTATACAAGGCACCAACAATTCTCCAATATACGGTAATTAAGGTCAGTTAAATGTTTTCTTCAATGAAACTCAAGTTGCTGAAATGAAGTTTGTTCGATCTATGCTAAGACCAAGATAAGGAATGAAGCAAATAGAATGGCCTTCCACCTTAGTGCTCCACTACCTCTTGGTGTCTTGCCTTTGATCTCCTGATTGTCCATCCTCTTCAAGTGACCAAACCATTGGAGCCCGGCGTCGGTTACAGATTTACACAGTGATTGGTTGATGTCTACTTTGCATCTTATCTCTTCATTTCTAATCCTGTCTCTCTTAGTTTTCTGAACCATCGTCCTCAAGGACATTGCTTGAAGCTTATCGATACAAATGAATGAATACAGGGTATTCTTTTGGGTTTATGCTGTGTCAATGATAATAATAATAATGTTATTTGTTTTACGTCCCTTTTAACTACTGAGGCATTTAGAGACACCAGGGTGCTGGAATTTTGCCCTGAAGGGGATCTTCAGCGTGCCAGTAAATATACTGACATGGCTCCCATGCATTTGTGCACCCTCAAATGCCGGCTGACTGCGCCAGGATTCGATCCTGCAACCTTGGGCAGAGCAGGCGGGAACGTTACCGCTGAGCCACGCAGCCAGTCCCAATGATGATTAAGAAGAACCTATATATCACTTGAAAATATAAATCAAATATAAAATAAGCAACCTTCCTTTCGTCATCTTGACTGTGCATTTAGATTTGTAACACTTCCCTAAGAATCAATCAAAACGTCAGTCGTCACAAACATTTATTAAATCATTTATGAGGACCAAGATTAGAAATAAACTCGCAACGTTTAAGAAAACATATTTTAGAAAAATGTTGAATTTAAAATAATGTTTTCTATGAGACGGTTTAAACGTTTCATCGGGACATTGCAAAAACGTTTCTGATCGCGAGCGCATATCGTGCCCTTCAGTTCCGGGATAAATACAAAATTTCTCCACACACCGTCAGAGTTTCCATTTCTTGTTGACAAACAAGCCCCAAGGCACAACATCAGATTTATATACGCAATATGTCTGTTGCATGTTTGAAACACATCTCAGACCATATCTCAAAATCATCATTGAAAGTCACACATTAAAAATTAAAACACACTTAAACGAACACTAACATTTTAATAATACTTGCCACCCAAGGGAACTGTCAATGAGCCCATAGGACAACTGAAGCTTATCCACGGGGAGTACCTGACATCGACATTATGCTTGTGCCGTGAAAAGCTGATGCTAAATGGGAAACACCAACATTGGGCAGGGCCAGAACTTGGATACGGCACAACGTGGAATGCAATATCAATTGAGGTGTTCCAGATATTAAGGGCGAACTTGAAAAACACAAGTTTCCATCATCAGCACTTTCCAGAAACACATCAATCATGATCAACAGTTTGTGCCATTGCGGATATTAAGGGCGAACTCGATGTTCAATGTATGGACTAGAACCACATGAATAGTAATATAAGAATAATATCCATCTACAGAATACATTATTTATTGTAAATTAACTTGTTTTACACTGACAGCAAATACAGGTAATAAAAAATGGTGATACCTATTTAATGAATCATTACGTAGCAGTTCGCATTAGTAGGCCTACCCATTGCTTCACAATACTTTCAATGGACACGTATAAATTGAGAACGGAACAAATTAAGACAGCATTGTACCGTTCGTTAAATTGTTCTTGAGTAAACCATGAGCCTTCAACATATTATTAACACAAATGATATCAATAGTCCGGTTGATCAACATCTTCCTCCTCAACAACATCTACATTATCTTGGTCTGAAGGTCGCCCAACATCACCAGAATTAAGAATTTGGTTGAAGTAATTCCTTCATGGGAGAGGCACGTACGTCATCCTTACGTTGAGAACTTGGGAGTTTCTTTGGTGCCATTTTCAATTGTGTGGCGAACTTATGGGTAAGTTCTTGTGCTGACAAATTGAATTTCTCACAGTTGTAGTTGGTGTTCTTTTCTTTCTGAAGACAGATCTTCATTACACCGCGACTCTCGTAGTTTCGCTGAATGGCAAACCCTTGCATATAAGAGTCTGAAAATTCGAACACCCTGCCATTCTTGAAGTTGACTCCCATTAATCCTCGTCTTGTAATCAGTTTCTCCAAGACACTGAAGTCCAGTACCATGGGAGACGTGAGTTCGATGACATTGGATTTTCTAGTCGAGCGGCTGTTCTTTCTGAAGTACACGTAATGGTCCCTTGTGTAAACCTCACTATGCCTCACCTTTTTCTCAGTCCCTGTCACAAGGTAGATAAGAGTGTCCAGGGGTCATGAAAATGTGCTTGATATTTCGAAATCGTCCATCATGAATAAACCTAAGACATCCAAGAACCATATTGATGTTTTCATTCTGCCCTGGGCAGATATCGCTGAAGATTACTAACTCCCGTATGTCATAGCTCAAAGTTGAAATGTAATGTTTCAAACAGCTCGCAATTTCGCATGACCCACACTTGGCTATTGTTTTATCCCAAATGTACATAGCAGCACATCCTGTTTTAATATTGTGGAATCCAAGGTTGCAAGTCCACATTTTGCGTTTGTAGTACTGTGTACCACTCGTTAATTTTGGAGTGAGCATGGCTTGCTGCAAATCAACAGCAATTGCAGCAACGGAAGTATCTGTATTAATTTAGTAAGACTTTAATTGGAGTGAGCATGGCTTGCTGCAAATCAACAGCAATTGCAGCAACGGAAGTATCTGTATTAATTTTGTAAGACTTTAACGGTGCGTGGGCCGCCTTTTTATTCTTCAATTCTGTAATAAGATTCATATCACCCTTTTTAGTCAAAATCTGGAGTTCAATTTTATATTTATCACAAAAATTACAAGTGTCCGTTTTAGGTGGCTCAAAACCAACATTATACCGAGTGTTAAGCACATCTGTATACCGTATTTGCTCGCGTATATCTCGCCCCCCCCCCCCCCGCGTATACCTCGCACCCCATTCTTTTATTTGAAATTTCAGGGGGAAGAAAGTACTCGCATATATCTTGCATTCATTACAGACGCCATCATATAAATGACCGTAATAACCTTGAGGTAGAAACACGTTCGATTTAGCGCGCCACAACAGTCGTCATTGACCAGGAACTTACCCAAAGCGTTACTAACAGGAAGAGCGAGCAACAAGTTGATCCGAACTTCGATACGAGCCGATTAGGGATCCAGGCGCCGCGTGCAAGCATACGGCGCAGCGTGAGTGTTAGCACGCTGTACATCGTTCGCCGCGTCTTCGGCCGTGGTTGGCTAAATTCACCGCCTCGAGACACGTTCGAATTAGCGATTAGCGCGCCACAACAGTTGCGCAAGTAGGCTTACTGTTACATCGCAAATTTTGAGTTTTTTCGGGAATACGGTCATTCCCCGCGTATATCTCGCACCGAAAATTTTCACACATATTTTCGGTCAAAAAAGTGCGAGATATACGCGAGCAAATACGGTAATAATACTTTGTTACTGGTTCTGAGTTAGGGTAATCCACTCTAAATACAAATTATAAAGAGCTGCAAGGTGTCTTCTGTGGAGACTCTGCGTGGCTGTAGTGACTAGATACTGTGGCCAAACTCTGAGTCTGTTTCCTATCACAGCTTACCTTGACACTGCCCGCGCTGGTATTGTCTAACACTGTCCGAATTCTATTCTCTGAAATACCATGCATACTAAGAAATGCTTTACGACACACTGTATGGACAGTAGCATGGATCCGTCTTGAGCGTTCTACCGGGTCTTCCTTTAATAATACTTCGTTTTACGTCATGACTGCTAACAAGATTCGATAAATACACATTTTTTATGTCATAATCACCCATGGACCAAAAAGATTTAAAAATCACCTGGATGTTATCTTGGCCAATCTTGCCAAACCATCCGCACTTACAAGGTTCACCATTAGTACTTGCCGGAACGTCCTTTCCCGAGATACGTGTTGTATAAGCTTCTCCGAGATTTTGCTTGCGTTTACTAATCGTTGACTTCCATGATTTCATGTTCTTTGCTCTCTTCCAGAAGTAGTGGAAGTATATCCAGAAGTAGTGCATTGATCGTTTTCGTTCACTCTTTTCAGTGATTGCATCAAATAGTACAGTCTTCACTGTTATGTTTACTTGCACTTTTGTTGAGTTCGCCCGTAATATCCGGAATGCCTCAATTGTCAACAATGACTATACTCGCCACCTTACTGCAAGTAAACTCTGGCATAGAAACACCTGTCTCTACGGTCATCATGCAACATGGATCTGTAAAATATATTTGCTCTTTCTTTAAAACCATTTACATGGCATAGACCCAAAAGATACTCCTGGTTGTGGAAGTACTTTAATTGACATAGGGAGGAGAAACTCTCCGACTATCACCGTGGGCCGAGATCACTCTTATCGACCACTGACCTGACTTGTACCAAAATATATGATTCTTTTCTCAGTGCTCTTCTTAGTCACTCTTCCTTCCTATTTTGGTTACATTTTTAATAAGACATAATCACCACCATCTTCTACAGGTAAGACATGAAATTTTAAAAAATGAATTCGATTTGTTAATTTATCTTTATGGACTAGTATGTTCACTGTGGGGTCCAGGAGCTCCGGTACCATCCTGGAAGGAGGTCAGGGAACACCTAGCTCTAGTATGGTCACTGTGGGGTCTAGGAGCTCCGGTACCATCCTGGAAGGAGGTCAGGGAACACCTAGCTCTAGTATGGTCACTGTGGGGTCTAGGAGCTCTGGTACCATCCTTCAAGGAGGCAAGTGAACACCTAGCTCTAGTATGTTCAGTGGGGTCTAGGAGCTCTGGTACCATCCTTCAAGGAGGCCAGGGAACACCTAGCTCTAGTATGGTCACTGTGGGGTCTAGGAGCTCCGGTACCATTCTGGAGGAGGCCAGTGAACACCTAGCTCTAGTATGGTCACTGTGGGGTCTAGGAGCTCCGGTACCATCCTGGAAGGAGGCCAGTGAACACCTAGCTCTAGTATGGTCACTGTGGGGTCTAGGAGCTCCGGTACCATTCTGGAAGGAGGCCAGGGAACACCTAGCTCTAGTATGGTCACTGTGGGGTCTAGGAGCTCCGGTACCATTCTGGAAGGAGGCCAGGGAACACCTAGCTCTAGTATGGTCACTGTGGGGTCTAGGAGCTCCGGTACCATCCTGGAAGGAGGCCAGTGAACACCTAGCTCTAGTATGGTCACTGTGGGGTCTAGGAGCTCTGGTACCATCCTTCAAGGAGGCCAGGGAACACCTAGCTCTAGTATGGTCACTGTGGGGTCTAGGAGCTCCGGTACCGTCCTGGAAGGAGGCCAGTGAACACCTAGCTCTAGTATGGTCACTGTGGGGTCTAGGAGCTCCGGTACCATTCTGGAAGGAGGCCAGGGAACACCTAGCTCTAGTATGGTCACTGTGGGGTCTAGGAGCTCCGGTACCGTCCTTCAAGGAGGCCAGGGAACACCTAGCTCTAGTATGGTCACTGTGGGGTCTAGGAGCTCTGGTACCATCCTTCAAGGAGGCCAGGGAACACCTAGCTAAGGATGGTCACTGTGGGGTCTAGGAGCTCTGGTACCATCCTTCAAGGAGGCCAGGGAACACCTAGCTCTTGTATGGTCACTGTGGGGTCTAGGAGCTCGGGTACCATCCTTCAAGGAGGCCAGGGAACACCTAGCTCTAGTATGGTCACCGTGGGGTCTAGGAGCTCCGGTACCATCCTGGAAGGAGGCCAGAGACAACCTAGCTAAGGATGGTCACTGTGGGGTGTAGGAGCTCCGGTACCATTCTGGAAGGAGGTCAGGGAACACCTAGCTAAGGATGGTCACTGTGGGGTGTAGGAGCTCCGGTACCATCATGGGAGGAGGCCAGTGAAAAACCTAGCTCAGGATGGTCACAATGGGGTCTAGGAGCTCCGGTACCATTCTGGAGGAGGCCAGGGACAACCTAGCTAAGGATGGTCACTGTGGGGTGTAGGAGCTCGGGTACCATCATGGGAGGAGGTCAGGGAACACCTAGCTCTAGTATGGTCACTGTGGGGTCTAGGAGCTCCGGTACCATCATGGGAGGAGGCCAGTGAAAAACCTAGCTCAGGATGGTCACAATGGGGTCTAGGAGCTCCGGTACCATTCTGGAGGAGACCAAGGACAACCTAGCTAAGGATGGTCACTGTGGGGTGTAGGAGCTCGGGTACCATCATGGGAGGAGGTCAGGGAACACCTAGCTCTAGTATGGTCACTGTGGGGTCTAGGAGCTCCGGTCCCATCATGGGAGGAGGCCAGTGAAAAACCTAGCTCAGGATGGTCACAATGGGGTCTAGGAGCTCCGGTACCATTCTGGAGGAGGCCAGGGACAACCTAGCTAAGGATGGTCACTGTGGGGTGTAGGAGCTCGGGTACCATCCTTCAAGGAGGCCAGGGAACACCTAGCTAAGGATGGTCACTGTGGGGTCTAGGAGCTCTGGTACCATTCTGGAGGAAGACAGTGAAAAACCTAGCTCAGGATGGTCACTGTGGGGTCTAGGAGCTCCGGTACCATCCTGGAAGGAGGTCAGGGAACACCTAGCTCTAGTATGGTCACTGTGGGGTCTAGGAGCTCCGGTACCATTCTGGAGGAGGCCAGGGACAACCTAGCTCAGGATGGTCACTGTGGGGTCTAGGAGCTCCGGTACCATTCTGGAGGAGGCCAGGGACAACCTAGCTAAGGATGGTCACTGTGGGGTCTAGGAGCTCCGGTACCATTCTGGAGGAGGCCAGGGACAACCTAGCTAAGGATGGTCACTGTGGGGTCTAGGAGCTCTGGTACCATCATGGGAGGCTCAGGATGGCCCTTGCAGTTGACTGTGTAGTTCAAAGAGAATGACTCACCCCGGAGTACTGCTGCTGGTAGTAGTTTTCATATCCAGGGTACTGCTGGTACGGGCCCGGTGGGTAGTTGCTGCCAGACCCACCATATGGAGCTGCAGGAGGTGCCTGAGCTTGCGCCGAGGGAGGCAGGTTGCCTCCATAGTTACCCTGCTGACAAACAAGTACAGTACAATATTATTATAATAACAACTCTCGCATGTGCATAAACCACTCACCTGGCTTTACTGTTATGTGGGCTTCTATAAATATGTTTATTTGTTTAAACGCACCTTTTACACAAATTGTGGGTTGTGTGCCCCATGTGTACAGACTACCCGCCCGGCTCTAGTGCTGTGCGGCTGTACGCGACACAGTTCTGCCAGGCGCTATTGTCTTGTTTATTAGTTTAAAAGCATTTTATAAAGAAATACATATATTTCCGTTGACTTGTCAAGAAATGCAAGCATTTTCCTGTACTATTGCGACGATTTGTAAGATTTTGGTACAGACCACACCTTCTAACTCCCTCTGGTTTAGGAGCTTGAGTTTTGTGAAACATACACCTTAGCGTACTATATATAGATAGGAAATATCGAACGACCCTGCATGAGCAGAATGGAAATGGTTAACCAAAGGTGTCTATAACAAATGGCCAATATCCTTTGATACAAAGTTAAAATGGTATGGACATATGATGCGAATGGGAGAAGACAGAGTCCCAAAGCAATTATTTACTCAGAAAGTCACGGGAAGGCCGAGGATGAGGAGGATGGATGCAGTCAGGGAGAGCGTTGAGAAGAGGGGAGTGAAAGTGGAGGATGTACTGGAGGAGCGACGAGAGTGGTGGAGAGACAGAAAAGTATGGAGGTCCTTGATTCACTCCCTGACCCAGATCACTGGAACCCGAAGAAGAAGAAGAAGACAAAGTTAAATCAATACTCCAGTGAGATCCGGCCGGAGGTCCTATACTCTTCCGAACGCATCACGATGAACTAAAATGGTTTGCTCGAAAAACTGCAGGCCAAAGATAGGAAAATTTTGCGTAAGATCTTGGGTTCCGCCAAAGACAATGGCGAATATAGAAGACGGCATAGCCATACGCAAGTGGAGAAGATAACTGATACCACCTGGAAATGAAGATGGACATGTGAAGCAAGACTTACTTTCAGGAGAGCAAAACCAAATGGGCTTGGTTCATTGAACTGGATACAAATGGATACATCCACTGACATTCAGGAGACTATCTCACTGAAGAGGAAACTTGACGGATGCCAAGGTTTCCAAGGCTGAGTGTACTGTGAAAACATCAAAGCCCACAGAGTGACGCGGTCCACAGATGGTCGACATGAAATAAATAAAATAATAATGAAGAGATAAATCCTGGGTCCAGTCGAAGAACACGGCGAGTTCCGAAGACGCCACAACCAAGAGTTGTGCACACATGTAGAGAAAATAACTGACGTGATGAGGATAAGGAGGATTTGTTTCTTTGCACTTATAACCCGTATGAAATCAACACGGCTATCCAACCAAATTTTTGCTTTTCTCCATGAGAGAAAGACAAAGTGAAGTACAGAATGATCTGTTGGGAGATTGGGTTAACACGTGAAGATATCCAGGAGCGTGGCCCACTTAGGGAGAAACTTCAAGAACATCGGAGTATTCAAACTAAGCTAAAACTATAAACCGGGAAGGCATGGACGACGGAGAGAAAGATGCAACATCGATTACGAATGAAAGAGTACGGGGCCAACATTAAAATGCAGAAGAAACAGTTGACATGACGTGGTCCTTAGTTGGTCGTAACGAAGTAAGGAGAAGAAGAATAAGAAAGAAGAAGAGATAAAGGCTAAGTTAGAACTGAACACGCCAGATGAAGCTGCTTGTATGAGCCAACTCTGATGATGGGGTAACTCGAAGAGAATGGGGGAGGAGAGATTACCTAAGAGGTTAATGAGTTTGGTCTGTAGAGGGTAAGAGAAGCAGAGGTGATGGTTAGATTCAGTGTTGAGCAATTTCAAAGTGAGAGGTGTGGCAGCAGTGCTAACTGCTAATAGGGCATTTTAGAGGCAACTTGTTTGCGAACAGAGGCTTGCAGACTACACTGGACACAAAACAGTCTCAAATGAAAATGCATGTAATAATAATAACAACAGTATTTGAGACAGGCTACTAAGGTACAAGTGCTAGTGCATTGGCTGGCCTCGTCATTCTACCCACATCCAACTATCACATCAGAATACTCCCTCATGCAGCAGTGTTGTGTATGCTGTCCTACAGAGGACTTAAATCCTGAACTACAGGGTGATTATCTTTGTGCGCCTCGGTAATCGCGGCAAACTATTGGCTGGCACATTGCATGTATCATTAAATTAAACTGGAATGTTATAGTGTTGACAGGATGACCTCTGAAATTAATAGAACATTATCTATCAAACTGAACACTGTCAATGCTAGTAAGAACGTTTGATGAAGATTGAAAGTCTTACCTCGTTGTAGACAGGTTGGGGATGAGACATGACGTCGTAGGGTGGACCTCTGTAGGGTTGAGGAGACACGTGGCGCTGCCATGGCAGTGGCGAGTGGGAGGACCGCCGCCTCCTGGGGGAGAGACTGGGACCCCTGCGGGGGGAACTGCGCCTCCTCGGGGACCGTTCTCGCCATGGAGAGGTCGAACCTCTTGGACGTCTCTCTCTGGACATAGACCGGCGCTCCCTGGAGGGAGACCGGCGCTCCCTCCTCCGGTCCATGTGAGGTGAACTATTGCTGCGCTCCCGTCGTCTTCTGGGCGACATGCTGCGGTCTCGTCGTTCCCAACGACTCCTGTGCCTGACGGGACTCGACTCGTGTTTTCTGCTCGCCGAAGACGGGCTACGACTTCGGGACGGTGGCGGGGGGCTCGGAGGTCGTAATGGTGAAGGACTTCTTGGTCCTTTCCTGGGGTGATCTTCCTCGCTCCGACTAATCGAACCAGGTTCTACTCCGGGTGGGCCTAATCCAGGTATTGGACTGCTTCTGGACCCCTTTTCCAAAATCTTTTCTCTTGAACTCCCGTCAGAGCCAGAAGACTTTTTACTATAACGACCTTCAAAGTCTGGTTGTTTAGGAGCTAATCGAGGATCAATTCTCCCAGGAGCATACATACTCTCTGCCTCTTTTCTTTGCTTGTCTTGCATGGCCATGAAGCGTGAATCCTTACGGAGACTCTCGTAGACAGACACAGACTCTCCGCCGAGACGCTGCTTGTAGTTGGGCTCTGAATGTTCTGCGCCAGGCGTAATAGGTAGCTTCAGCCTGGGATCGTTTCTCGACGGACAGAATCGCGAGTCATCATCCCCCTCTCTTGGCTCGGCATCACTCCGCCTGTCTCGGGTCCACAGTCGATGTTCGAAAGCTCTGCCAAATGCGGGAGAGCAATCTCCACGTGTCGGTGGATTATGCCCTTTACCTTCGATATCAAAAGCATCATTATGCGGAGGAAACTCTTCAAAACGAGATGCACTTTCAGAAAAACCCCTTCGCTTAGGAAACCCCTTTTCTCTATGGAACGACCCCCTCAAAAATGATTCATCTTCATCCTTGAATGAAGTCCCCTCTTTCACTCGATCCAAGTCCCACTTCCGTTCACTAGAATCAATGTCGAACACATCGTCGTCATCCACTCCTTCAAACTTATCACTGCCGCCTCGACCTCTTCCTCTTATCCAGCGCCCTCGGCCACGACTTCTTATTCCCCGACCGCCACGCTTAAACTTTAGTCCGTGTTTCATTTTGGGCCACTCGACCCCCACATCGTCCAAGAAGAGATCGAGTGACAATTTCTCCAACTCTTCAAGCTCACGAGTGACCTGCTCTTCATCCATTGTACTGAAACAACGTCCAGAAGTGAGATTATATGAGAATGTTAGGAAAAGGACATACAAGGTAGCTTCAAAAAATAAGGCAACAAGAGCTTTCACTGGAGACATATTCCCCCATGTGTTTCATCAAGCAGCAGTTAGATGGTGTATCAACCCAATTTACAGCACGGACCAACAGAGGAGCCCAAGGATACACCTGGACAAAACACTGACAAAATAGATCAAGAAAGCTGGACAATTTCAGTTCAATTGGAGTTTCTTTGGAAACATAGCCCATCCAATCACAGTATCAGTGTGAGGAGTGTGCACCCATGTTATAGCAATACCCTTCAAACCTGCCTTACAAGAAAATTGTGATGGTCTCACTCACTTACCACAGGGAATGGGAGCAAACTACATCTGTGCATTGTGAGCAATAACAGTAATTATTCTCAGTAGATAACTTTTAAAATATAATACAAATACTAGACTCCTGAAACAACTTTTTGACTTCTTTTGGAACAGTAAAACAAAAATCACATGGTTTATAAAATACAAATGGACTTGGACGAATTTAAAACTACTAAGCATCAAATTGAACATAGAGAAGAGAAACGGCTTCTGAATAATAAATACACTCGACTAACATTCAACATTTCACAGCGTAAGTAATATGTTATATCTGCAGAAGAACGAGCTGCAAGATCTTCCAGAATGAAGAAGTATTGGGAAATAAATAAATTATGAAGTATTAAGAACTGAACTTAGTATTTGAAGACTTTCTATATAAGGTTTGATTTTTGGTGCTCCAATGTGGGCGTAAACAGTGTAAACACAAAATTAAGAACATCTATTAAAATGTTTGAATATCTATTGAATCGTTGGTACATGTTGCAACCTTTCATTGAGGTCATCAGCCAAATTGCTTATATCTAATTCTTAAAACTAGTGAAACACTTATTCATAAAACAATCAAAACCATCGACCTTTATGATCGCACGTGCATTGTGTTACTAGCGGCTTCGGTGGCTGAACTGCTGTGCCCAAGATAGCGGGTTCACACCCGACCCAATTTGTCAGAAATTTTAAGAGCGTTCAAGTCCTCCAGAGGGGAAGTAAAGGAAGGAAGCTTTTAGCTTTACGTGACCGTTAATCATGCAGTCATGAGCCACGGCACCTCCTTTTTACGTGGAATTCGAACCATGGGACATGGCATTTCACTTAGAAAATCTTGCATGCGTTGACCGGGAATTGAACCCGGTCCACCTCGGTGAGAGGCCAACAACTTGACCGCTGCACCAGGAGGGGAAGTAAGCCGGTGGTCGCATGTCATAGATTTATGGCATGTAAAACAACCTTCCACTAATTGTACTTGTGTGAAGTTAAATTATAAGTTAGATTTCGTTGAAACGATTTATCAAAGTTCCAACATTCACCACTAGGTGTCCGAGGCGTCTGGTAGCGAAAGTTGGAACTACACTGACCGGCAAAAAAAGTGGAACACTTTAATTTTTTATGTAATTTCTTAATTTATTCCACTAAAATGTATCGGTTTTCCAATATTTGCATTATTCATGTAAATTTAGATGGTTGGCAACAGAAAATACCGAATCATGTTTTACAACACGCTTTAACTCACAAATTTCATTACATTTTGCAAATCTTACAATTTTCTATTTTTTAGTAATGCTCTTTTGGGCTGGTGTTTATCAAACATATTGCCAAACAAAACAGTATTAATGTTTGCACTGCACTGCAAGAGAACACTGGTCACTAAAAACGGGTGTTTCCACCCTTAGCGTCTATGACAGCTTGTAAACGCTCAGGCATACTGTTCACAACTCGTCGAATGGCATCTGCCAGGATGCGATCCCATTCCTCCAGCAGCGATGTTCTCAGTTGTGCCAAGGTGGTGTGGTCATGCTGTCTGACGTTCCTTCCAAGCGTATCCCATACATGTTCGATGGGGTTCAAGTCAGGACTACGAGCTGGCCAGTCCAGGGTTTGAATCTCCACTTTCTGCAGATATTGTACAACACAGCGAGCAGTATGAGGGCGGGCATTATCCTGCATCAGCATGAAATTCTGACCAATGAAAGGCGCAAAGGGCATCACATGGTTCATCAGGATCTCTTCGATGTACCTTTGGGAATTGAGCGTCCCGTGATCGATGCACACCAACTCAGTGCGGGCCATAACGTTGATGCCACCCCACACCATAACCGAGCCACCTCCAAATGGAGTCCTGGAGGAGAAAGCAACAGGGCTGTACCTCTCCCCACTCTTTCTCTTCCATCAGGAGATCTAAGGTTAAAGCGACTCTCGTCAGTGAAGAGAACAGAGGCCCACTGCTCGTGGGTCCATCCCAGATGCCATCCATCTCTGTGATGCTGTTCGAGTGCGGGTCCACGTGCAGGTCTCCTGGACAAAAGATGAGCTTCTTCAAACCTTCTTCTTACTGTTCACTCACTCACTCTCACATTTCTGACATTTTCCAGTTGTTAGTTAGTTAGTTATTGTTGTTTTAAGGGGCGGAACTACGAGGTCATCTGCCCCTCATTTTCCAGTTGATTTCGTGCCTGAACTGCTGTGGTATGCCGATCACGCAGAACTTGGAGGGTGAGAAATCTGTCATCCCTGGCACTTGTGCTTCTTCTACGGCCTGACCCTCGTCTCCTGTCGTATGTTCGGAGCTCTCTGTAACGTTGCACTGCACGATGTATGCTACCGAGAGATGATCCAATGACCTCAGCAACATAACGGAAGCTGCGGCCATCCTCCACCAATGCAACTGCCTGTGCAGCTTCTTCACGGCTAAGAGGCATGTTTTAGTGTGAACTGCAAATGGATAACTTGCTAAAATGTGTGACAATGGTTCACACGTGTTCAACAAGTGCCAGTTGTCCCTAGAACAACAATAAGCGAGTGGCAACACTCATAAACCTTAAACGCTTCCAGTCCGCTTCCTGCCATAAAATCATTAAGATAGGCTCATCGAGGATTGGGGGTAATAGGTGGTAATAAACCACCCTAAGAAATGTCATATATCTATTTCTATTCACGGATGTTTCAGATGTTTGTTTTAATGCATGAAAAGCTTTTAAAATGTGATAAAATCTTTTTCAAGGCTAGATTTATACTATTTATATTACTTTTTGTAACTGTTCCACTTTTTTTGCCGGTCAGTGTACTTGAAACTGAACGGAACTTGTAGCTCACCCCATGGGTGTAGCTACAGCCTCTGGCGAGCCGAACATGTCCTCGAACACTCCTTGCACAAAAAGCTATATGCTAAATAAATAAATAATAATCAATTGTGTGCTGTATTCTCAACTATTTTTAATTAGACAAAACCGTACACAGTTAATCCTCAAAGCGCCCGGATAATCGAGAGTATACTGTATATGTATTAACGAAGCCAAAGTGCGGATGAATGGTCGACGATCAAAACATGTCATCCATTTTAAGTACTCCCATTCTTGTTCTCCTCAATCGCTAGGTTGGTGGGTAACATGCATGTCTTCTTTCTCTGGCCTGGAGTTTCAAATGGCAATAAGTGTGCTTGCCTTTAATGCTGCCTATAAATTGAGTCCTTTGTCTTCCTCGACTCCTCTTTCCTTCTAGCTTCCCTTCAAAGAGTGTGGTGCACCAGTCAGAATGACGAATCAAATGGCCAACAAAACTATTCCTTCTTCTGTTTAAGGATTCAACCAAGGTACGTGTCTCCTTTGCTCTTTTGAGAACATTCTCATTCGTGACTTTATCAGTCCAAGGTATCTCTAGTAGTCGTCGCCAGCACCACATCTCGAATGCCGTAAGTTTTGATACATCCGCTAGTTGCAGAGTCCATGTTTCAGGGCAATACTTGCAATACTCCATACAAAGCTTTTCACGAAGTGTTTTCGCACCTCTAAGTTAACAGTCTTGGATGTTACTAAAAACCCTTTTTTGAGAAGGCTTCTTTTGCCTGTGCGATTGGAGCATTTACTTCTCTCGTATACTTTCCATTTGATGTGATCAAGCTCCCCAGATATTTGAAATCCTTTACTTGGGCTAGTTTTTCACCATCCATTATTTCGTGTTAAATATATTTAATGTTTTTCAGGTTAGGACATGTGCACAATGTGTGTTTTGTTTAATAGAACTAGGCAGCACTTCTCTAGGCGTTGTATTTTAAAAGTTATCTATTATTAATCAATACTAGCATTAGCCCGCAAATATTCTAGTTGTAAAGAGTACACTTAGCAAAATCTCAATCATGAATGAACTGATTGATTTATCCTTGGTATGAATATTCAGACTTTATCAATTCAGCTACTGGTGCAGTGGTTAGGGGTTTGTCATTCCTTCATAGGTATATCAGAGCGAAGTTAGTTTTCTTGGAATATCAAAGACACTGTTAATTTAAGGGCCTTTAAATGTGGTTTTCGGAGACCCTTTATAGTTGGGTGAAAAAGACCTTTCGTACCACACTCACACATGAAAAAATTCTAGAGTGCCCCTTGACCCCCTTAAGCGCATTATACTGTATGTATTGATAAACTTTACATCTTAATTTGGTTCCGTGATAACCTTATAACCGTCTGGAAACTTTCACAGTAATGTAATAATTGGAACTGCATTGCGTCTTACAGAGATTCTTACCATGGTTACCGTGTTGCATTCTTTCATTATTTCATTGTAAATATACATGTTTTAAGGTATTTATTTAATTGTGAGGCATTTAAAGAGTAAGTGAGTGCGTTTCGCTTATGCTAAACCTGTAGGTACCCCATATGTGTAGGTTGGTGTTAATGGGACAAAACTGGAATTGGAGCTTAGCAGAATAATATAGGAGGGATGGCAAATATCAAACATTTACTAAAATAGTAAATTTCGTTGCATTATTGTCCTCTATGCCAGTGCCAAAGCTCTTATTACCTCACTTTGTACCAGCAATGATATGAATACAGTAGGTTTATTTGAAAGATATTTTAGGCCCAAGATGAAGCCAAACTTTGAAAGCAATAATACAGTGAAACCTGTACTACGCAGAACTAACACGAGTGCCAAACAAAATATCATTTTATAATCATAATATACATAATGAGGATGGATAATACCAAACTTTTAATCATGTTTACAAGAGTAGGAATGGTAAACAGTGGATATGGCCGAGATGGAAATAACAAAAGACTTTCAGAAATTTAACACAAAATGTCAAAGGTTTCCAGGAGAAAGTAACGAAATAATGAAACTACATCTGACGGCTTCGGTGGCGTAGTGGGTAGCATGCTGAGCTTCTATGCCCAAGGTCACGGGTTCAAACCAAGCCCAAGTCATCGGATTTTTTAAGAGCGTTAAAAATCCCTCAGTATGCCTTCCTTCAGAGGGGAAGTAAAGCCGGCGGTCCCATGTCATAGATTTATGGCGTGTTAAAGAAGCCTCCACTAATTACACTTGTGTGCAGCTAAATTATAGGTTAAATTCGACCAACGCTCTTAGGTTCCAATGTTCGTCGCCATGAGCCGACTGCGGTGGCATTTAGTGACAAAGTGCAGAACTAGTTGGTCGTTGATGGTGGCGTTTGGTAGCGAACGTTGGAACTACTTGAAAATCAAATGTCTGCAGTCCTTACTTGAATTATAAACAGATAACACACACTAATACAGCCATCACAATTAACACCGGTTATCAGACACACACCCAAAGTACACGGGGCTACGCAGCCCCTAAACTGAGGAACCAACATCTGGACAGAGGAAAGTGATGTAATATTGGCAAACAAGAAAGAAAGACTACAGTGGGTTAATTTACGTGGCTCTAAGATGGCCAAGAAGAATACCCAATGGTGTGAATACATTTATTAATCTACCAACAGTCAACAAATTAATTTTAATGACTAATTTCGACCACATTGAGTCTTCATCAACAAATACTTACACATGATTTTAGCAAACACGTTGGTTCCGCAGTTTAGGGGCTGCGTAGTCCTGTGTACTTTGGGTGTGTTTCTGATAACCTGTGTTAATTGTGATGGCTGCATTAGTGTGTGTTATCTGTAATTCAGGTACGGACTGCAGACAATTAATTTCAAGTAGGTCCTACTTTTGCTAGCAAATGCTACCATCGACACCTAGTGGCAAACTTGGCTACTAGATGCCACTGCAACCGGCAGCGAACGTTGGAACTTAATCGAGCATTAATCAAATCTATCCTACAAATTTAGCTTCACCCAATTGTCGTTAGTGGAAGGTTCTTCTACTGTAATGGTTCCTTTTTAAGCATATGGGTTGAAAATAGCCACCTATTGCTGGGGCACTACAGGTGCCTACTAGATTCTTTGTGGTGAACCAACAATAGGTGGTACGGGGCTTTGACCTTTGAAGTTGCCGTGTAAGATGTCATGTCTTTTTCAGAGAGATTTGGTTAGAATAAAATGATGTCATGTCTTTTTCAGAGAGATTAGGTCAGAATAAAAATTATGATATGTCTTTTTCAGAGAGATTTGGTTAGAATAAAATGATGTCATGTGTTTTTCAGAGAGATTTGGTTAGAATAAAATGTCATGTCTTTTTCAGAGAGAATTGGTTAGAATAAAATGATGATGTTATGGTTTTTTTTTCAGAGAGATTTGGTGAGAATAAAATGTCATGTCTTTTTCAGAGAGAATTGGTTAGAATAAAATGATGATGTTATGGTTTTTTTCAGAGAGAATTGGTGAGAATAAAATGATGATGTTATGTCTTTTTCAGAGAGATTTCGTTACAATAAAATGATTATGTTATGTTTTTTTTTCAGAGAGATTTGGTGAGAATAAAATGATGATGTTATGTCTTTTTCAGAGAGATTTCGTTACAATAAAATGATTATGTTATGTTTTTTTCAGAGAGATTTGGTGAGAATAAAATGATGATGATCATATGTTTGAAATGAAAAGAAATAAGTTTGATCTCATGTTGGACGAATAGTGACCAAGGAAAGGAGCGGAACCCTTGATTATGCCGGACACAGTTTCCGGTGAAACGTCGGGAGATATCCTGTCTGGACCACGGCCTACAAGCCCGAAAAACTTTTATTTAATTATGTAGTGGACAGTTCAAACTACAAGGAGATAAAAAGAAGAGTGGTGGTGAAAGATTATGGTGCAGCACTGCAGAAAAATAATGGAGTAGGATTGTCTGTTAGGACTGTTCTTGTGTGCACAACACCAGAAACGACCCCAATAACCTCACCATCCCCTAAAAGAGTTACACTACATGCCATACATCTATGACATGGGCCCTCCAGCTTTACTTCCCCCTCCAAAGGTAGGCATACCGAGGGATTTTTAACACGATGAAAAAATCCGACGTCTTCAGCCTGGTTTGAACCCGCAATTTTGGGCACAAAAACTCAGCATTCTAACTACGCCACCGAAGCCGCCTGCAAACACGTTATTGACAATGTTGCGAGCATATGATCAATGACCTTCCATCTGAAATCGATGAACACAAGTTTTAGGTTATGTACAGTACATAAAAATGCAATTGAACTCATTTTCTCCAGAATTTCCCACAGTGTTAATAAACGCAATGTTAAATGAAAGTATGCCTTGATGGGAAACCCCCCTTATATACCACCATGTAACAATAATCGTGTGGTCTTTCTTATTTTTTATTTTTATATAAACACACAAGTATCGCTGTTTACTTATTGAGTTTAAGGGTGTTTTAATTGTTTTAGTGAAATGTTAACTGGGTTCTGCAAAGGAAGTAAAAATAATTCAAAAGCTGAATTTTTATCTGTTTGTTATTTATAAAAATCTACAGTTTCTTTAAAATGAACCATATTTTATGTACATATCTTAAATAGTAAATAACACTCCTGGAAATATTACATGTTATAGTCACTATTATAATGGGGCAATTTTACATTTACCTTTACTCTGTGCAGAATTAGTAATAACAACATAATAACCCCTGGCACTACCGCCCTCAAGGGCTTAGGCCTACCAAGTGACCGCTGCCTAGCCATTTGGCCTACAGATATTGGGGTGACGAGTGGTCAGCTCATCACTGCCTCACTGTAAGACAGCTACTCAATTGTCCTCACGTTCCAGCCCTCAAGTCAGTTTCTAAAAACCCTGATGGAGCCGGGAATCGAACCCGGGGCCTCCGGGTGAGCGGCAGGCGCGCTACCCTAACACTGTGCAGTATTAGTCCATCCACAAAACCTTAATAATCCTGCGGAAACGATTGCACTAGGAATCTCAACAAAGTATTACGATCCCAAGTTGCTAAAAGGCACATTCAATGCAGGAGTGGGATATGAAAGTGCCCATAAGGTTACGCTGGAGGAATGGGCCAAACCCAACGAGACTATGGATCCCCATTCACGAGGCACCAAAGAAGATTAATGGTAACCGTGAACTATTTCATGTTGGGATCATTGCGAATTATTTTGTCGCCTTTTATGTTTTCTCTTTTGGCGACCTGACTACCGTATTCATTACTTTACTTGTATGACAGCTTACATCTTCCTGTCCGCTATTCTATTGGTTGGAATAACGAGGCAGTTTAGTGATTGATTATAATTCTTTATTTGATTCTATTGGTGCTTGATCTTATTGGCTACCAGCTTGCACTGACGTGACCCTTCATTTGTTCTCCCTCTGTGAGGCCTTCCTTGCCGCCCATGCCTTCTTTCACTCTGTCTCTCCAGTAATGTCTCTTCCTGAGAAGATGTAGCATACCCACAGTTTGTTTGTAATTGTTATATTTACATCAATGTTACCCTTCGAGAGTTGTGACATGTCACAAGGAACCTTATTACTTATGTATGTATGAGTTAGGTGAAGTATTGTGTGTTTCTGTTCGAGTGCGGCCTATCTTCTTCTCTCCCGTACATCTTGGAGACTAGATACCGAGTGTGGCTGGGATGTCGGTTTTGCCTGCGTCTTCGATCAGTTACTCTGTGGCACTCCTACATCTCTGTGGAGTATGCCTGCCTTTGTCCGTGATTGCAATAATTCTGTTATCACATTCGAGGCACGCCCAGAATTACAAGCGGGAATGTGCCTGGCGCTTCACATTACTCTTCGAATCTACTTCCTGCTCAATGTTTCTTGATTTCAGTTCGGTCTAGTAAATTTGGCGATCCTAATTATTTCAGGTCCTTCTCAGTCTGTTTGTACCAATTTGATCTAGTTGTTTTGTTCCTCAAGTATGTTAAGTCTGTTTGGGTCCATTCTTTGAAAGTGCCCCATGAATTGGATTCGTCACAGACATATTGTGTCTGTGAGTTTTGGAAAATGTTTGATTCTCGGCCCTAAGATTGTGCTAATTATTTTACATTCTTTCACTTCCAATTGTCCTGTAGGTGTGTGTGTTGAAGAGTGAGAGTTTGATTCGGGTCTGATTACTGTGGTATAGCCTAGTGTCAGATTTTGCATTTCCAGGACAGACTCTTTTTATTGTTAAGTATTTTTAGTTAACTGAAAAGCGGTCTCCATTTTTTCAATCCTTGACTCAATAGACTTTTCATTACAATTTTCATCATATAAATATTTAGGATGTCAAAGCAATGATAAGTGGGACTTAAGTCAAGAAATTCGCTGTAGAATTGAGCAGGCCAGAAGTTCTTTCATGAAAATGAGAAAGGTTTTGACCAGCCATGATTTAAGTCTGTCATTACGTACCCGACTGCTCCGATGCTACGTTTCTAGTGTCCTGCTTTAGGAGTTGAATTATGGGCACTTACCGAGGTTTTAAGTAAGAAACTAATAGCATTTGAAATGTGGACGTATCGCAGGATTTTAAGGATATTACGGACAGCTAAAGTCACAAATGTGGAAGTACTGCGGCGTATGAGCAAAGACTCAGAAATTCTTAGTATCATCAAAAGGAGAAAACTAGAATACTTTGGTCATTTCATGCGCAACAACAAATACCACCTCATGCAATTAATTATCCAAGGGAAGATTGATGGCATTAGGGGTCCAAGACACAGACGGATATCCTAGCTAAAGAACTTAAGCTAGTGGTTTGGAATTAATACAGTGTCACTGCTTAGAATAGCTATGGACCAACAGCAGATCATGCTACTGATCGCCAATGTTCTTGGCGGACGAGGCACTTGGAGGAGAATCACCTAAATATTCAAATTCCTTTACACGGGTTATTCATTTGTTAATATTATATTAAAACATGAAGAAAAATTAGTTACCCAACAAACAGAAAATATCGAAGAGACTCAAACTATAGCAACATTACCTTAAATTATCAAAATTGGGATATGAGACTATTTTAAAATAAGCTTGTAGTTTTACATGACCATTAATCGCTGTGAGAACTTCTTTTGCATGGAATCCAGACATGACAGTTCACTTCAAAATCTCACATGCATTAACTGGGAATTGAACCCAGTCCATCTTGGTTAGAGGCAAACACTTGAATTATTCATATGGCTTTCTTTGGCAACATCGTTTGTTGGTGAGAAGCCAATACAGTATCTATAACATTTCTCCTTCATTTCATAATGTACATAATACAGTAGCCAAGTCAACAATGAAACATGTACAGATTGAGGGGAGAGGAGAGGAGGAGGGTGAAGAGGATAAGATAGAGGAAACCTCTTACCAAGTAGCCGGAAAGTTGAGTATTCCTACATTCCTCCACATTACCCTTCCTGAATTTACAAATTCATTACTTCACTTTAACAACACGGAAGAGGGAAAGAACCACAACGGGAATAACAATGGGTGGGGAACAGCTGAAGAAAGTGGAGAGTTTCAAGTACCTGGGAAGCCTGATACAAGATAATGGAAGAAAGGACAGAGAAATAAATGAGCGGGGGAGACAGGCAGAAGCATTCCGGAGGAGTGTGAGAAGCATGTTATGGAGCAAGGATGTCCCTCAGAACAGCAAAAAAATCATATATCGGATGTACTATGGAAATTGAAAGACAAAACTGTACAGGAAGATTTTCAGGAGAGATTGAAGCAACAAATCCCAGTTACTGAAGTGGAAAACATAGAAGAGGAATGGTCCCACTTTAAAAAGGCATTTGTTGGTGCAGCAGAGAGTGCTTGTGGTAGGACGTCAACACGAGTGAAAGAGAAGGAGACACCGTGGTGGAATGAGGAAGTGAGGAAAGCAGTGAAAGAAAAGACGTCTGCATGGAAAGAATGGAACCGAGATCAAACAGAAGAAAGCAAAAGGAAGTATCACGACAGCAAACGGACGTGTAAGAAAGTGGTAGGAGAAGAAAAGAAGAAAAGTTGGGAAGAATTTACACGAAGAATGGAAACAGATGTAAGTGGCAGTAAAAGGATGCTGTATGGGCTTCTAAGAAGTAAGAGGAAAGAAAGAGTTACCACAAAGCTGGTGAAAAAGGAGGATGGAGAGTTGTTAACACATCCAGAAGAGATAAAGGGACGATGGAAGGAGTATTTCGATAAGCTATTGAATGTGAGCAATTGTACTGGTGAGATGGAAGTGACACAATCTGACGACTCTATAACAGAAGATGATATAACAATGCTGGAGGTGGAATTAGCAGTACAGAAAATGAAGATGGGAAAAGCAACAGGGGTGGATGAAATCAGTGTAGAAATGGTAAAGGCTGCTGGACCTGTTGGTATGCAATGGTTGTATCGACTGCTAAAGTGTGTGTGGAAATTGAAATGTGTACCAGAAGACTGGGAGAAAGGGCTAATAATACCAGTGTTTAAGAAGGGAGACAAGAAGGTGTGTGATAACTATAGAGGGATCACCCTCTTATCACAGATAGTAAAAATACTGGAAAGAATATTAGAAAGAAGAATGAGAAGAAAGGTGGAAGGAGAGTTGCAAGAGGAACAGTATGGCTTCAGGAGTGGAAGATCCACAGTGGAAGCAAGGAAGGAAGCTTGTAGTTTAACGTGACCGTTAATCTTGAGATCATGAGCCACGGGACCTCCTTTTTACGTGGAATCCGAATCACAGGACATGGCATTTCACTTTGAAAATCTCACATGCATTGACTGGGAATCGAACCCGGACCGCCTTGGTGAGAGGCATACAGCTAGACCGCTGAGCCACCACGCCCCCGATCCACAGTGGACCCAATCTTTAGCTTGAGGCAGGTGATGGAAAAGAACTGGGAATATGGAGAGGATTTGATCAGGACTTTCATAGATCTAGAAAAGGCATATGATAGTGTCCCCAGAGAGAAGGTATGGGAAACCATGGTTAAGAAGAGACTGGGAAGAGAAATGTTGGAAATGGTGCAAGCAATGTACAACAACTGTGTTAGCAGGGTACTGACCCAAGATTGGAAAGTCAGATTGGTTTAGGAACAAGACTGGACTAAGACAGGGGAGTGTGCTGCCACCTCTCTTGTTCATAATGGTGATGGATGAAATTGTAAAGGAAACAAAGGAAGCATATGGACATAAAGAAATGAAGTTACTGTTATTTGCAGATGATATTGTGGTCTGGGGAAGGAACACCGAAAAAGTGCAAAAACAACTAGATGCACTGAACGAAAATATTCAGAAGTATGGCCTGAAAATCAGTATAGAGAAAAGCAAGACCATGGTGATGACAAGAGGGGAAAGACAAGGAAAGGGCACAGTGAAAATTGGAAGTCAGAGTTTGGAAATTGTGGACACATTCAAATACCTAGGAAGTGAATTGATGCAAACTGGTAGGTTGGACATGGAGATTGGCAGGAGGGTACAGCAGAGCAATGCAGTCTATCAAAGTGTAAGAAAACTTGTTTGGGATAAGGAAGTACCAAGGAAAAGCAAGGAGGTAATGTATAAAGTGTACTATGTTCCCATATTAACTTATGCAGCTGAGACTTGGACCCTGACAAGCAGGCAAGAGAGTAGAATCCAAGGCAGTGAAATGAAATTCCTAAGAAGTATGATAGGAAAGACAAGGAAAGACAGAGTGAGGAATGAAGATGTTAGGAAGGAAGTTGGGATGGGAAAACTAAATGAGAGAATTGAGAAGAATAAACTAAGGTGGTTTGGACATGTAAAGAGGATGGAGGAAAATAGAATACCAAGACAGATGCTGGAGGCGAAGTGCAAGGGTAAGAGAGCAAGAGGAAGACCTAGAACAAGGTGGATTGATTCAGTGAAGAACAGCGTAAGAAAAAGAAATCTGGACTGGGACAAGATCGTGGAAGAAGAATGGTGGAAGGACAGAGGAAAGTGGAGAAGTGCCATAAATACCCCGTCCCGGCAGGAGCTGGATAAGGGGAAATGATGATGATGACTATGTCCCTATCCTGACGTATGCCTGGGAGACCTGGGTTATGAAAGGAAGGGAGAAGAGCAAAATACAGGCCAGTGAGAAGCAGTATTGGAGCTACAAAGAGGGACAGAATAAGAATTAATGAAGGAGGAACCATTACAGGATGGTATAGAGAAATCTAGACTTAGATGGTATGGACATTTAAAACGAACGGAGGAGAAGAGGATACCCAGGAGGATACACAAGACGAAGTGGGAAGGAAAGAGACCGAGAGACAGGTGGCTGAAGGGGGTGGAAGAAAGCATGAAGAAGAGAGGAGAAGACTGGACAAGGGTGGAGGCTGAGAGATGGTGGGAAGACAGAAGACGTTGGAGAGGCTTGTGTTCCAAACAGACCCGGCCAGTGGCTGGAAACTGTGCAAGATGATTATGATTACTTCACAGCATGGCTCCGACATGTTTTACAGAATAACGAGTTCACAAGTAAAGGGCACGTGCCTGGTCCAAATGTTAACAGCAAAGAAATTGTACCACGTGACTGTGACTCGCAAACATGTTGGAACTATGCTGTTCTATATAATGACAGTGAAACTGTAGAATCCAAACTCTGAAGTTTGGATGAGGAATAAAGGAATACTACATTTTGCAGCTGCAAGATAAGACTGTTTGTCTTGTGGTTTCCATACCATAACTGGAACATTAAACAATAGTAATTAATAATAGTGTTAGTCATTTGTTTGAACATGGGGGTGGGACTTACGCAGGATCCTCCTCCATTATTTATCCCAGTTTAACCTCGCGTTCAAAATGTGCAGGCTCCTGAAAACAATACAAAAAAAAATCTAGTTCATAAGCTACAAGGAATGCTGGCCCCAAAAACTGTCACCTTTCTCCAGGGTCCAAAACGTTGTATTCATTATGTAACAATCCACTAAGCAACAATTTCACTGCCTTTATGTAGTACCAATGTAATCACGATAGGGGTCTGTTACATTCTATTGTCAAGAGAGACTTTCCATCATAAATCCTACATGATCATTCAAATGACCATTAAGCACGCTGCACTCAGTTTCCTTAGCTACTGCTAGGCTCTGGCAAATAGTCAAACGGCTAACACAATCTATATATTTAAAACACTAAGGAGATTTTTGTTACCGCGAGATTGAGACAACGTTTTAACCGTTGTTGTTATTTCCTATGGCTAGCCCGGATTCCAATCCATCAGCTTTCTTGCATTCCAATAGAGTGGTGTGAGGTTTCCAGAAGTTCTAGCAGTCACATCAAGTTTGTTGCAATGTAGCAGGTGCCCCTTATCCATTTTACTTCCAGGTTCGTGACAAAGTGTGCATTCTTCAGATCTCAAGAAGGCTACAGCTTCTCTTCTTGGTGTTAATTTATATTGATCCCATTTAGCCATCAATGTCCTTCCATAATTTGGTTTCTGCTGTTTTCTTTGCCATTTCTTCATACCTGTTTTTGATAGTATTTTTCAAGATCCTTTTTGCTGACATAAAATCAGTCTGACAGGTTGTTGTAGTGTGGTACCTTTTTTGCTAATCTGTCTGCCTCTTCATTTCCTGCTATTCCAACATGAGAAGGGATCCACTGAAATGAGATCCGTTTGTGGAGTCTTTGAAGGGTTTTTATCATACAAAAATTTCTTTCAGTTCTTTATTTTGGGGCTTATAATTTGACGAGATGGCTTGGATGGCTACTTTTGAATCTGTAATGATAACACATTTTTGATAATCAATGTTTCTGCCTAATAACTGATGGAGTGCATGTGAAATTGCTCTTATCTCAGCATCAAAGTTTGTTTTGTTTTGGCCTACTGGGAAGTTGAGTGAGAAGAGAGATGAATGTATTCCTGCTCCAGTTCTATTTTCTTTGTCTTGTGAGCCATCTGTAAATATTTTTAGCCATTGATTAGATGGATATCTTTCTTCTATTGTACAGAGGGCCAGTTGTAATGCATTCTAACGAGAGCTCTTGGCATGTAGATTTGAAGAGCGTCTTGAAAAGGAAAATATATGTTAGGGTAAATTTCTAAATTATTAAAGAAAAAATTAATATTTGTCGCTCTCGCACTTGTGCACAATGGCTCTTTTCCACCTGAGAAATGGCGTATCCCGCCGCGTCTTACTGAGATCTTTGGTTATGAGAATTAAAAAGGTGGGAAATATTGTTGTGGCTCTATGGCTCAAACTTTTAGAGTAAGTATAACTTATGTGGAGGCAAATCACTTAATGGGCAGAGAGATATAATCCTTCGACTTGATTTAACATCTTCGGACAAAACACTTCAATTTTCCAATTTCCAATTCACTTAGCGTACTTTATCACAATCAATAAAGCTCAAGGGGCAACTCTGGAATGTGAAGGTCTCTATTTGCCTCATCAAGGTTTCAGTCAGGGCCAGTTATATGTTGCGAAGCCGATCTTTCGACGCCCTTAAAGTTGCAACAGTGTCAAGTAGTAATCGTTCAAAAAATGCATGCTGTATAAGAGAATCCTTCAGTAAATATTTTCCCAATGACCGCCATGTTTTGACGGGTATTTTGATGGTCTTCAATTGAAACTTAATTAAATACATAGGAAATCAATTTCATCCTTTATATAGGGACCGATAACCTAGATGTTAGGCCTCTTAAAACAACAATTATCATCATCATCATCATCAATTTCATCCTAATCACATGTTTTGACAACCATGGCGTCTTATTAATTACTATCCAGTCCCCAGTAGAAGAAAGTTTGGAGATATATCTGACCCATTGGGTATTATAGGACCCATAAACTATGCAGATGTTCTACATAAATAGTGTGTATGTTAATTCTGTGGGCTGTTACATATTAAATACAAGATTTCGGACAATGTTCAATTATTCAGCCTACGATAACAGTTTTTGGGGCCAGTCCAGTGTACCATTACCCACGGGGCAATGAAGAGAAACATAACAAAAATCAATTTATAAATCTGTATAGGAAAACACAAGGTAGGACATACAATCGATGAATGGACTGGGAACGAAGGACAAACACAATCACAGGCGGAAGGGAAAGATGCAATTCCACCAAGCAACAACCATAAAGGTGATGAAACACAAAAACTCTTCTTTTGAAAAAATAAATAATAATATAGCATTCCTACATTCTTCAAGGTGTAAATCTTTATGATTGGTATGTACCCAGTACTGTCATTAGTTCTGTCAGTATTTTCAATGCATATAACCACTACGCAAACCCATTAATAAACATTAAGTTATATCCCGAAAGAACACAAAAAATGCTACAGAATGAACATACTCTTATTCTAAATGATCACCATGTGCGGCAACACAGGCAAAGACATTGAGGCCACTCATCAATAGCTGCACAATTCGTGTCCAGTGGACAGCAGATGTGATTGACTTTTTAACATCTATCGCCTCGAGCTTTGGCCACAGAGAAAAATCCAATGGATTGAGGTCTGGACTTCCACTAGGCCAGTCAACAGCAGCGATGAACCATGGCATATTGGTTTTTGCTTCGTGTGCAGGAGCGCTATCCCAATTGATACGCGTCAGCTTTTCCAACATTGTCTGGTAGACTGTCTTTACACCACCATCGCCGCCCACCACACCATGACAGAAGCAGGGTGATGTCCGTGCAGCTCACGTGGAACTTTCTCCTCGCACGAACAGCATTAACAACTTTGTTTCTGTGTACACACCTAGGACGGCCCGACCTGACGCGATCAACAGTTACACGGTCCGTTTGTTTAAACCATGTTACTGTCTGAAAGTGAAACACAAATCGTTCATCGACCCTGAGAGGTTTCAACATAGAAACAATTTCCTTAGTTCACTTTCCGCAATGAAATAACATTAATACAGTGATTCGATTCTCATTGGCAACTCCAGCTATCTGATGACATCTAGCGGTAAAGATGAGAAACTTACCAAGTAGGGTACTTTTGTCACGTGGTGACTGTTTGTATGTGGTTTCTTGTATTAGTAAGCGGATCGTATAAATACTTCGTGTCTTTATACATAAGTAATAAGTTTTACTCGTTGATAAAAGTGCAAATAGCAATAGCCCAAAGGTGACGATACCAAATAAATACGGGCAACACGATCGGGTTGGACCACTCACCACTACACTCACTGACGACAGGACGGGTTGTTTACTGTTACGCCGAGCCAAGCCGCATCAGTCAGGTATCCTTCCTCGCTCCCTAGTTCATTTCCAATAACCCTATCAACCACCATCACCTCGCTCTGCGATATCCGAACCATTCCACTACGAGTCATATAGGGTAAATATCTACTCTGCTACCAGTCCGATATTCAACACCAAACCTACCTGCTAACCAACCAAATCAAGCAATTCCTGTCTCCCCCCGAGTTTTAATACAAGTTAAACTCATCCCTTCGCCCTACCAAGCAGCAAATAATTTCTAGAGTCTATGGTACAGTGAGCAACCTCAAATATAGCTTTTAAACGTAACAACGCCATGACTCGAACTGCTCAAAAACAAATACCAGCAGACAACCGATGCTTGATAATATGCAATTGACACATAAAATCCAGTGGAACACACGAATTAGATCACGTGTATCGCACAGTTATACATATATACAATTAAAATTAACACTGTCATTATTTTAGGGACCACATTTACTGATTATAACCGAAAAATAAAAAGTGTTCCATATCAAACGTGTGTTATTGAGTATTTTTACCCTACTTATCCAGACCAACCGCAGCGCCCCAAGTGTTAGTTTGAGTTGCCAATACACTCCCCACTCCATATAGCACACGGCAAGCCTTGTGGACGCTCCTTCATTCACAATTACCATACTACAATGTGTGTGGATCTTACCGACAGAACTTCTGGCAGTACTGTGTACAAGTCAATATTGACAATTGACAGATAAGGAATTTAAAATTTAATCAGAATTATGGATAGCTATCCAGACCAGTGAAGTTCACTGGTCTGGGACGGATACAACACATCTCCTGGTGTAGCTGCTCGAGGTCCGGGTTCCAATCTCGGCTCTGGAGGGCATTTTAATCCTGGTGTGAGGGCTGGAACGAGGTACACTCGGCCTCGTGAGGAGGGCTCATGGTTTCCCCACTTCTACTCCAGGAAAATGTTGGGATGGTCCCTAACTTAACCCGGCAGTGGTACCGTGGGGTGTTACATGTCCAGGTGGTTCCGTTTGTTGATCATGTCAACATCCCGTTCCCATTAATGTCCATACGCTGCATAGGACCATTGAAAAGAAAACGATCTTTTATTTCTGGTCATAATTATGTTTTTTCTGCCCAACAAGTGAATTAATGAAAAGGAACCACAGAATATTCCGAAGGGGACATTTACATCGCCTGATAATGGCCTATCATCCTAACAATTTCAATGAGCAATTTTAACTATAATAGGGTCTAATGAACTGTCATGACATAGGCCTACTGTATTTTATATTAGTAAAATGTTGATTCAACACGACAGATGATATCAAGTTATTTTAAGTGTAAACCACTGCCATGTGGACATTAAGAACTAAGTTATATCAATGTAAATAATGCATGCTTTAATTTAAGATTATGTTCTTGAGTGTCATTTTGTGGGTTTGACATTTGTTGTGATCAGTGATAAAGAGGCTGAAGAAAGGTCGGCTCTCGTGTAGTATCCGTTGCCCGTTTCGAAAGTGCCTTATTTTACTTAGTATCGCTCGTTTGTAATTACTCTGCCACGTTATTAAATCCATTTGCCATTAACAAACACCACGTAAATACTTCCAAAATTGTCAACATTAACTTTCAAGTAATAAACTTATCAAAAAGCATGTCGCCATGTTTGCTGCCAACTTACTGATTGTACTACTAGGCAAAACCATTGGCCTGGATAAAGATTATTGATGCGTGACAAAAACCAGGGGTGTTTATATTAGCCGCGCTACCTAACCTTCATTGGTCTAGGCGAAAACCATTGGTCCGGATGAAGATATTGGTCTGGAAACAAAAATGTTGGCACTCTGAAAAAATTCAGTAACACCCTCTAGCGATAAAATATTCAACTCCTGTATATTAGTAACATTGGCCATTTCTATACAAAAATTTTCGGATTTCAATGGCGGCGGGCAACGTATACTAACTTACACGAGTTCTGAAAGGTCAAAAGTACCCGAAACATGTCCCTGAGTAAATAAACCTTTGCTTGTTAGGCAATTTCAAGTATTGATTGGGCAGAAAAGTTAACCCATTAAATTACAAGTTACTTGTCAATACGGACCCGAAATAATAGAGGTTAATTCCAATGATCCTAAGTGGTCCTCAAACCAGTGGTACCATCAGCATTGATGACCAGAATTTGGAGAAAACCACAGAGTTCAAATACCTTGGATGTGTAATTATATCTTCAAATGATTCCACCTTGGACACCGGGATGAGAGTCAATGCAGCATGGCTAAAGTTGAGGCAAGTTACTGGTGTCCTTTGTGATTAAAAGATGCCTGTTCACCTGAAGGCAAAAATTTATAAAACAGTGGTGCGCCCAGTTGCCCTCTACGGGATAGAATGCCGACCTTTGACAAGGTTCTCCACATGATGGAGATGAGGATGCAGCTATGGTGGTTCATTGTTCCATTGCGATGCGGCCGCGTCTGGTGAATTTTTAGGGATCTCCATGACGTCACCGTGATGTCGCAGCTGACGTATTGACGCTTTGCCTGCCACGAGTCGGGTGCGCATGCTTGTCAGCTGATTAATACGTCAGTTTCGCGCGCGGTGTTGTTGGAAGAGGTCGTCCATTTTTTTCACCTGTTAGCGGTTGGTAAACGTAATTTTAACAATTATTATTCCTGTGAATAATTTATAGAACAAGATTTTGATATTAGCAGTGTCGTGTGCGGGATTGTGTTGGCGATTTGTAATGAAATTGTTGAAATCCTGAAGTCGTTGTATTCAAATAAAATGTCGTTACGTGTTATACGTGAGGGAACGTGTGTTCGAAAAATACTGGTTTTTCCTGTACATGTGGAATAATACGAACTGTGGGAACTATCGGTGAGTTTGTTTTTTACGTTGTTCATATAGTTATTTTGGTTTGTGCATTTAATTGAAAAGTTGTACTGTATTCTCCTACAGCAATAGATAATGTTACGTCAGGCAAGGAGGGAGGGAGGGAATACACCTGAGTAAAATATAGAGAAAAATTGGCATTTACAAGAACACTTGCAAAGGCATATCACAATCTTTTATACCAGGCATACATTGGTCGGTTTTTACGTTTCATACAGTATGTTTGTGTGGCGTTATTAGACAGTCTGTAATGGATGGTGATATCTAATTAAGTATTTTCACTCAATATTGGAAAACCTAAAACTACTGAACTTTTCTTTGGGGAGGGAGAGGGGGTATGGGGGGGGGGGGGGGGGGAGGGCGCAGTCTCCCCCCCCCCCCCCAAAAAAAAACCAACACATTATTGACCACAATATTGTATACGGAAATTAGAATGCTTTAGTTTTTTGCGTATGTTATCGTATTTGTGTTTCCGCATTTGTAGCCAACATTGAAAAAAAATAAAAAATTATACATAACCATATCTTGCTAGATACACAATTCGTTTTTTATTTTTTATAATGCTTAGGCTACTTCTGTTATTGAGTTGTCACCACCCTAAATAATATATAATCAATGTTTTTCCGTAGCTTGCCAGAGAAACATTTCGCAAAGTCGTTGATGATATCACAGAAGGCGACAATTTTATAATTAACAATTTCAAATAATTACGATATGTATCGTAATATGTAATTGAGCTATATATGCCAAATTTAGATTTCGATGCGGAAAATTAAAATTCTCAATTTAAGTCGCGAAATTTTTCTACACATCGGAATCTTTAATTGAGCTATGTAGGTCAATTGTAGATTTCGATGCACGGTTTTTCAATTATGAAATTGCAAGAATTACGATGTGTATCGGAATCTATAATTGATCTACGTAGGCCTAGTCCAATTGTAGATTTCGATGCGGAAAATTGAAAATATCAATTGAAATCGCGAAATTTTTCTACGCATCGAAATATGCAATTGAGCTATGTAGGTGAATTGTAGATTTCGATGCACGTTTTTTCAATTATGAAATTGTGAGAATTACGATGTGTATCGGAATCTATAATTGATCTATACATTGTCCGATTGTAGATTTCGATGCGGAAAATTGAAAATATCAATTGAAATCGCGAAATTTTTCTACGCATCGAAATATGCAATTGAGCTATGTAGGTAGATTGTAAATTTCGATGCACGGTTTTTCAATTATGAAATTGCAAGAATTACGATGTGCATCGGAATCTATAATTGCTCTATATAGTCCAATTGTAGATTTCGATGCGGAAAATTGAAAATATCAATTGAAATCTTGAAATTTTTCTACGCATCGAAATATGCAATTGAGCTATGTAGGTGAATTGTAGATTTCGATGCACGTTTTTTCAATTATGAAATTGTGAGAATTACGATGTGTATCGGAATCTACAATTGGTCTAGCCTATATAGTCCAATTGTAGATTTCGATGCGGAAAATTGAAAATATCAATTGAAATCGCGAAATTTTTCAACGCATCGAAATATGCAATTGACCTACATAGCTCAATTATAGATTCCGATGCGTAAAAAAATCTCGCGAATTCGAAGGCTTTTGTGTTTCCCCACCCAAAAACCCATATTACCCAGGCTTCTCCCGTAAGCTTGCTATACTCTGTGAGCTGCCAGAATAGGATTGACAGTTCTCGTCTCTCCATGTGGTCTGAGAACGAGATTGCCAAACTGTACAAGCCAGAGATAAAGCTGACCAGGCACTGAGGCACGTGGGCGGTAATATTGCAACGCAGAGTATTATGACATCAACTGTGCGAACATGGATTGGTCAAGAGGCAGAGCGGTGATGAGTGACGTGGAATTTCCGCGGAAATGTCAATCCTATTCAGGCAGCTCACAGAGTATAGAGGAGTGACGTCGTTGATGACGTCATGGTAGACGCCATTTTGTTTTAGGGGAATTTTATCGCGGCGGCATCGCTATGGAAAATTATCCCGCTATGGTCCCTTGGTTTAACTCGTTACGACCATGTACCAAGGTTTGTTGTAGCCCCAATTATGGAGAAAGCAAGAGAGGCCCGAGTATGGTCACGTCATGCAGAAAGACGCTGATTTGGTGGCCAAAACAGCTCTCCAACTCAATCCTGATGGACGTCGACCCCGAGGTAGACCGCTAGACGACATGTGGGATGTGAATCTCAATCCTGAATACGTCCACAACAGAGGCGTAGAAGAAAAGCAGAGCCCATATGTAAGGTCTTGAAATGGCCAAGTATGCTCTGTGAAATTAGCTAAGGTAAATTTAAGACTATTAACATTTAAGATCATTTACTGTAATAGACCTAATCAGTCAGCGATCTTCAGGTCTAACGTAAGGTGTGTCTTGAGGCAGATGACCTCGCTGTTCCACCCCCTTGAAACTCAAATAACTAAGGCGTGTCCTCAGCAAATTTATGAAAGTCTAGGCTAGATCCTTGAAGAGAAAACAGCACATGATACAGTGGGCACGTATGACAGGTTTAAGTAAACAACTTGTCAAAAGAATTTCTTATTGAACCGGCATCAATTAAACATATTAAGAATGTTGTTCCTACATATTAAGGATCAAAATACTATCAGTCACTTACCAACACAAGTTTCCAACCGAAATTGTACTTGCTGCATTCCGCAATTTCAGCTATTCGAGCTAGCTGCTACAACGCTCCTACGTGTAGGCCTACGAGTAAAACGTAAAATTTCACCAATTCACACCAAGGAGTTATTCGACTCGCATACCACATAAATGATACTGGGGGTTTGTACGTTCCCCTAAAACTACTACAAAATACTTTTGGTCCTGTAAATAACAGCAATTAATTCAACCATCTTTGAAAACAAAAGAAATCCCAGCGATGCACAGGTTCTCTCTGCTGAAAAAATGCGAACACATCTGTATACCACACCTTGCAGTCAGGGTGACATCCACATCAATTCGATGTCATTCTCTTAAAAGGTAATAAGTGAAAATTTCGGTTCAATTACACATATCCCGGCACGAAGTAGCATTATACTAATTTACTCAGTTCACCACCATTTGCAGGCATCTTGTAACATAGAGAATGCCAAAACAAATCATCCTTGCTTGTTTTTCGACTTGAATAATTCATATAATCCATATTTTTATTTTACGTGAGATCAGACAAGTCTTTCGAAGATACGTATTTTTAATTTTATGTAGTGATAAGAACATTCTTTATTTATTTTTACTTCTTCTAAATATCTTTCCTCTTCATAATAGCTATCTCGTTAGAGTGATGGGCTGGGGGGAGGTATGACTACTGTTATTCTTTGCTGTTATATGGACTACAAATGGCAGCTGTGTGTGTTGAAGTTTTGTTCGGTGTGCTGTATTTGAGAGAAAGTGTTAATGTGCTGTATTAATGGGTACGATTTTTCCAAATTATTATGGTGAGGAACACTGTTTTCCGTTCTGCCTGTTAAAAATGTAACTTGTTTTTAACATTACACCACTTTGGCAGTGGCTTTTATGATCAACTGCAACACCTTTCATTTCAGCTGCCAGTGTTCTTGTTGTGTTGTGTGTACCGGTTAATTAACAAACAACCCTAGTTGGTAGTAATTTGGCTGTCGTACTGTGTATATCGTCGTGAAATATTGATTTTTGGTGTGAGCATGCTGTTTGTGTTGAATAGTGTTTATTTTTTGTTTTGAATCATAGGATGTGATTTAAAGTTGAGCCTGTATTTTAAATCAGACGACGATGGATGTTACTGAGTCCACTCCAGATGTGCAGTTATGTGAAGAGACTGAAGGGGAAGTATCATCAACTTGCAATGAAAATGTTAGACAAGGTAATAGTAGGCCTACTGTAAATTCTGACATAATTTCGTCTGATTGTCAGTCATTCGTTGTAATGTCTGATGATGGCTCCGAAAGCACATCACAGGAAGACTCTGGCAATTCCCTATCTCCTGACACATCGGGTGTTGTTCTTAGGTACATTGGTGAAAGTGATGGTGTAGTCTGTATGCCTTTTGAAACACGAGATGAAGGTGATATTAACACAGTTGAAATTCAAGACAATATTGTAGAAGAAGTGAGTGTAACCTCTGAATTGGAAACTACGCAAGAAGCTGGTGTTCCTGTCGAAGCAGTCGATGAGACAGTGGAAGAAAATGTTTTAATTTCTACTACAATGGATGAAGGAGACTATGCTGTATTGAATTGGGAAGGGGAAGAAATTGTAGAAATGTCCTCGGCTGACAATTTGGATGTACAAGACCAAATGGAACAATCTGTTGATGTTTCTTCAGCAACTCACAATGTTGATGGTAATGGCCAGTGTTCTGTTCAGTCCATACCAGTTGCTTCTAATCCTGACAGTACAACTATTGAGACATCGGAAGCAAATAACAATATTGTCATGTATGAAGATGAAGTTTCAACAACAGGAGATGAGCTTTGCATGGTATCGACCAGTCTTGTTATTCCTGTATCGACAACAAGTGCTGTTGCATCAAATGAATGCATATCGATTCCGGGTACTTCTAGAAATGTAACTGCTGGCCTTCCTTCACGAGATATTCCCATTTGTATGCCTTTTCAGAGTGTTGCCGAATCTCTGTTGGTTTCCGAAATTCCTCCACAGAATTCAGGTATTTCCACGACAAGTTTGAAAGGTGGGTCCATTTACAAGAAGCGATGGGATCGAGTGACTGTAAGTGGTAGCAGTAATTCGTCATCAAATAACGAAAGCCAGTCAACATCTCAGTCTAACGCTCAAAGAATGAATGACAGAGTTTCATCCGAGAGAATGAATCCAACATATTCTGGAAATATACATAATGATATTCCCAAACTTGACCCTGTTTCTTCCAGTAAAGACTCAAATGTACATCCTCCTGTATTATCTCTATCTTTGGTTTCTGATCATCAAGAAAGCAACATTGACACTACTTCACAATCACGGTTTGTTTCAACCCCTCTATCTTGTGAAGAAAGTGGTCGAGATTTGAGTTTATCAGCTTCAGATTCGACCACAACAGATGCAGGAGTTTCTAACATTAAAGATTCCTCTGCTGTAGCAAGCTCTGATAAGGAGGACCATGCGAATGGTGCCACTAGTTCCACATCAAATGGCGACTCGGTAGAAACTAGAGTTTTTATAGGCCTAATAGAGGATTCTAGTAACCAGGCCTGTAAATCTTCTGAGGCTGTAGCACTGGAACAGCAGCCTTGTGAAATATCAAACACCCGTCATGAATCTGTAACAGATTTGGTAACTCATGAAGCCAGTTCAGAAGCTTCTCTTTCAGGCTCGAGAGACAGGTCAGATGCTTGTGAGGGAAAAGAGGATGAAATGGTTTCAGACTTGGAAGAAAACAATGAACCCATGCTTAGGCTGCGATCAGCCATATCTGCTGAGCCTTTCCGTGAAATTAAGGAAGTTGGATCTGAAAGCCAGGTAGTTGGAACGTCTGACTGTACATTAACTTCAAGTAACGATCCAGTTCCCAGTACGTCAGCAGCATCATATAACGACCAGGTGCCGAAAACGAAGTCGCAGAAGGATAGAAGTGAAGAAGGTCGATTGTTTGTTCTGCCTGGGTCTAGAAGGCTAGGAGAATCGTCAACCTTGGGTGGAACCATGAAGTCATCCAAGATAGCAGTTGGAGAGAAAGTAGCTAAAGAATCGGGAAGTATGAGTCGTGGAGAAGGGGATGCAGGGAGAAGTACACCTACTCACAGTTCTAGAGGAGTGAGCCCCCGATCTCATGGCATAGTATTCAAGATTCAGCCAAAACGCGGCTTGCCTATGAGACCCACTGTAAATTTTGAAGATCTCTCTGCTCCTAATCCAGTCAAGAAAATGGAAAAGCCATTTTTTAAACTGGGCTCTCAGTCTGTGTCCAGAAAAGTAGACAGTACATCATCTTCAGCAGAAATAGACACTCGCAAGAAAGTTGGAAATCATGCCATGTTATGTCCAAAGGCATCTAGTTCTTTATCATCACAAGAGCAAGAGCAGGCTATGGAGTCAAGTGTGGGAGAGAGTATGTTGGCAACTTGTTCGGAGGTTAAGCAAGAGGGTGTACAGAGTTGTTCTGTAGGAAAAGCTGGAAAGGAATCGGAAATAATGTTGACATCCCTTGATGATTCTAAGCCAGCTGACGACATTGGAACCTCACTTAGTTCCAGCAATGACTCTGAGTTAAAATCGTTGAAAGAAGAGACATGTGATTTTTTCCTAGGCTCAAATGATGAGTCTGTGCAAGAATCCTCTGAATCCAAGGGTGACGTAGGAATAACTAATGAGCCTGTTGCTAAGCTGAATGAACAAGCTGTCCTTTATAGACGTGAAGATTCAGTAATAGTGTCAACCGAACTCGACAAGAAAGTCATAGAGGAAAAATCAGGCAACCAAGAACAAGAAATTGTGAATATTGTAACTAAACCTTCCTCAGATTCAGAAAATGAAGGTGAGAATTTTCCTAAGGTTGAGAAATCAGCAGAGCCAGTAAAAGTGCACACCATTAAGCAACCTGAAACTGCAGTAAGAGCTTCAAGATGGGACGTGTCCACATCGGCTCCCAAGACAAAACACGTTACTCTGGTCCGAGATGTTACAAAGTCGAAAAGTATGGAGGTCGATTTGAAATCTATGAAAGGGGATGAATCAATGTCAGCTCCTAAAACATCTTTTTCATCTGTTGAATCCACACCTAGAATTGGAATTGTATCCTCCTATTGCAAAAGTCGTGACAAGCCATTAGAGAGAGAGACCACCATAGTTGAGACAACTAAACCTCCTGCTGTGGATGCAAAGTTGACCCACGAAGATAAACTACCGTTATCTGCCAGCAGCGACTCTTTATCTAGTTCTACGGGGCCCATCAAGACGCGAATTAAGCTGGTAAGGCCACGTTTGTCATCTGTCACATCTAGTAAACTCGCAGAAACTAAACATGATTCTCCAACTACTGAAACTAAGTTTGAAGTATCCATTACTGCTCCTCCAGCAACCAATACAAGGCCTGAAGGAACCGTTACTGCTCCTCTAGCAACCAATACAAGGCCTGACGAAACTGTTATTGCTCCTCCAGCAACCAATACAAGGCCTGACGAAACTGTTATTGCTCCTCCTGCAACCAATACAAGGCCTGACGAAACTGTTATTGCTCCTCCAGCAACCAATACAAGGCCTGAAGAAACAGTTATTGCTCCTCCAGCAACCAATACAAGGCCTGAAGAAACCGTTAATGCTCCTCCGGCAACCAAAACAAGGCCTGAAGGAACCATTATTGCTCCTCCAGCAACCAAAACAAGGCCGGAAGGAACAGTTATTGAAACAAGGCCTGAAGGAACCGTTATTACTCCTCCAGCAACCAATACAAGGCCTGAAGGAACCTATATTGCTCCGCCAGCAACCAATACCTGGCCTGAAGGAACCGTTATTGCTCCTCCAGCAACCAATATAAGACCTGAAGGAACCGTTATTGCTCCTCCAGCAACCAATACAAGGCCTGAAGGAACCGTTACTGCTCCTCCACCAACCAAAACAAGGCATGAAGAAACAGTTACTGAAACAAGGCCTGAAGGAACCGTTACTGCTCCTCCACCAACCAAAACAAGGCATGAAGAAACAGTTACTGAAACAAGGTCTGAAGGAACCGTTACTGCTCCTCCACCAACCAAAACAAGGCATGAAGAAACAGTTACTGAAACAAGGCCTGAAGGAACCATTACTGCTCCTCCACCAACCAAAACAAGGCATGAAGAAACAGTTACTGAAACAAGGTCTGAAGGAACCATTATTGCTCCTCCACCAACCAAAACAAGGCATGAAGAAACAGTTACTGAAACAAGGCCTGAAGGAACCATTATTGCTCCTCCACCAACCAAAACAAGGCATGAAGAAACAGTTACTGAAACAAGGTCTGAAGGAACCATTACTGCACCTCCACCAACCAAAACAAGGCATGAAGAAACAGTTACTGAAACAAGGCCTGAAGGAACCATTACTGCTCCTCCACCAACCAAAACAAGGCATGAAGAAACAGTTACTGAAACAAGGCCTGAAGGAACCATTATTGCTCCTCCACCAACCAAAACAAGGCATGAAGAAACAGTTACTGAAACAAGGCCTGAAGGAACCATTATTACTCCTCCACCAACCAAAACAAGGCATGAAGAAACAGTTACTGAAACAAGGTCTGAAGGAACTGTTACTGCTCCTCCACCAACCAAAACAAGGCATGAAGAAACAGTTACTGAAACAAGGCCTGAAGGAACCATTATTGCTCCTCCAGCAACCAAAACAAGGCATGAAGAAACAGTTACTGAAACAAGGTCTGAAGGAACCATTACTGCTCCTCCACCAACCAAAACAAGGCATGAAGAAACAGTTACTGAAACAAGGCCTGAAGGAACCATTACTGCTCCTCCACCAACCAAAACAAGGCATGAAGAAACAGTTACTGAAACAAGGCCTGAAGGATCCATTACTGCTCTTCCACCAACCAAAACAAGGCATGAAGAAACAGTTACTGAAACAAGGCCTGAAGGAACTGTTACTGCTCCTCCACCAACCAAAACAAGGCATGAAGAAACAGTTACTGAAACAAGGCATGAAGAAACAGTTACTGAAACAAGGCCTGAAGGAACCATTACTGCTCCTCCACCAACCAAAACAAGGCCTGAAGGAACGGCTACTGAAACAAGGCCTGAAGGAACCGTTACTGCTCCTCCACCAACCAAAACAAGGCCTGAAGGAACCGTTATTGCTCCTCCAGCAACCAATACAAGGCCTGAAGAAACCGTTACTGCTCCTCCACCAACCAAAACAAGGCATGAAGGAACCGTTATTGCTCCTCCAGCTACCAATACAAGGCCTGAAGAAACCGTTATTGCTCCTCCACCAACCAAAACAAGGCCTGAAGGAACCATTACTGCTCCTCCACCAACCAAAACAAGGCATGAAGGAACCGTTATTGCTCCTCCAGCAACCAATACAAAGCCTGAAGAAACCGTTATTGCACCTCCACCAACCAAAACAAGGCCTGAAGGAACGGCTACTGAAACAAAGCCTGAAGTAACTGTTATTGTTTCTTCAGCTACTGGAACCAAACCTGAAGGAACAGCTACTGAAACAAAGCCTGGAGTAACCGTTTTTGCTGCTTCAGCATCCAAAGCTAAGTCATACGAAACAATTACTGCCCCTCTTGCTACCAAAGGAAAGCCCGAAGTAACATTTACTGACTCTTCAGTAGCCAAACCAGAGTCGGAAGTAACGGTTACTACTCCTCTTGCTACCAAAGGAAAGCCCGAAGTAACATTTACTGTTTCACTATCAAAAACAAAATCTGCAATAACTCCAGATGAAATAAAATCTGAAGAAATAGTAAGTGCATCTCTAGCTGCTGCATCAACCTCTGAAGTAACAGGTATTGCTTCCTCTGTCATAACCTCTCGAGTCATATCTACAACCCAAGAAGCTGATGAAGAATACTTGGAAGATCTAGACTCGGAACTTCATTCTTTCCCAAAGGAAATGAGAACATATTCAAGATTCGATGCATCACAAGGTAAAGGGTCTCGTCCGAAGAGCTCAGTGTTGAAGACAGCCGAGACTCCTTATAGAAGCATCATAGACATGCCCAGGCATCCCACATCACGTCCCAGCATACGTAGGACTTACAAGCCCAATGTGGGATCTTCCCCAGTGACATTAAAAGCCAACGCCAAGAGCTCTTTGTTTACTGAGGCTGATATTCAGCCTACTATTATGTCTGTCCAACAATTGAATATTGAACCCAAAATGGATATAGAAACTCCTGAAGAAGTAATGGCAATAGTACACCTAAGGGAAGAACTTAATATTGGTGGGAATGAATTGCTGACAGAGTCGCCATCTGTATTGGAGGAGCAGCCTCTAACACCAGAAAACCAACATAGCGAAGTCACGCTTTTTTCTTCCCCAGACAAACAATCAATACCAGCCAATGAAGAAAAGCGGGATGCTCCCATGTTATTAGGAGAAGACATAGCAAAGAATACTGCAGAATTACAGGATGTTAGCAAATTGATACCAAAACCAGCTGTTGAGATACCTGCTTCGGGGCTGGTACAAACAGAAGAGGTCGAGAGTTCAATTGTTGAATCGCTAAAAGAGACCTCTGATGATAATTTGGTAAACCAGAATGAGAGTGAGTTTCGTGTTTCAGTTCTTCCAGAATTAAAATGTGATGAAAATGCAGATATATCATTGAATACTCATGAAATAACAGATGAAATCAAAACTACCAACAATGAAGTTCCTAGTAAAGAAAAGTCTGAAATTACTAGAGTAATACTTTCCAGTAAAATTTCGGAGAGAGATATAGAGCAAAACATGATTCATGAGGACATTGAGGGACACTCGGAGAAAGAATTACAGGAAACAGCCGTACATACTCAAGAAATGGAGGATAGTACAGTTATTGAAAACTCTGATTTTGAAGCAAAATTCGAAAAAATCAGTCTAGAATTGCAGTCTTGTCAGAAGTATGATGAAAGGGAGGCAGAAAAGAAAACCAAAAAGCTCCTTCTTAAGAAACAGACTCTTGGAAACTATGAATCTACATCAGTGGAAGAAAAGAGTAATGAGGAAATTTCTAGTGCAGCAGGTGAGAAAAAATTGCATTCCCATCATTCAATCGAATCTGATTGCAACTTGCCTGAAATACTCGAAGGGAATGCTACTGACATAAACTTTAAGCCTGAAGAAGGAACATCAGAAAGCTTTCAGTCCGAACTAAAATCCTTAGCTTCTCTTGTTGAAGATATTAAAGGAGGTCCACCAGAAATGGCAAATAAAACTGACTTGTCAGAAGAGTGTTCAGTTGTAAACCCCCAAACTGCTGGAGAAATTCTGGAAGACTCCATCAGAAACCAGAAAGAAAATATAGTCGGTGAGAATATGATGAAACCGGCAGTCGCACAAGAGGCTGCTCCAAGCTGGGAAGATGGAGCAAGTCAGAGCTCTGTTTTTAGCCAGGATTCAGGAGAACCTATGCTCGATATTTGCCAGGAGAAAGGCAAAGCTTCTGAAACTAACACCGAGGGGCAAGAAGATCCTAAAACATCCAACAAATCTAGAGAAGATATGAACAAAGAAGTTACTTTGACAATTCAGAGTTCTGAAGAGAAATTTGACCCTTCAGAAGAACTAAAGGGAATGGGATCCTATCAAGCTGTTGAAAGTGCAGATCCGCCGGGAGGAAGTTCAGCTATGATAAAACCTGACTCCACAGAAGATGAGTGGGAGCTATTCGACAGTTCAGATACGGAGACAAGTCCGAATAAAAATACCGATGATATTACTTCGGGTTCTGGTGATGAACTGGAAGAAATTGCTGCCTTCTTGAGACAGTCGGAGGAAGAGACTCACGATTTACCTGCTAATCTTGAAGGCGACATTGAGAAGAGAATTGGAACTGAAGAAGAAAACAAAGCTGTTATTGCTATGGCACTTACAGAAGAACCAGATGGTAAGGATGGCAGTGAGAATGATATTACCGATATTGGGAAAGCTGTAGCAATCGGTAGTCCTCTTATAGGCGAGCCTAATCAGGAGGAAATTATCTCCGAGTCTGGTTCCTTTTCAGGTAAGAAAGACTCAAGTGGTGTCCCAGAAAATGCCAAAGACTTGTCTCAGTCAGAAGAAAGTAAAATTTCATCTTCAAATGTAGAGGAAACAGAACCTGTCCTGAATAAATCGGAGAAAATTATACTGAAAATTACAAAGGACAAAGATAAGGACTTCTCCGTTCAGGAAGTGGAAGAAGACAGGCGGGGCGAATTAAAATTCTCAGAAAGTCCGGCACCGACTTGTGCAACAGCACAGGGCGTTGAACTTGCATCCAGCAGCAATTCAACGTCCTTAAAGATGATTATCAGGGCGCCAGAAGTGTCGCCTAAGTCCATCACGTTAAAGCTTGTTAAAGATACCAGCAGTGGAGGGAAGTCAGGTGGATCAGAGTACATGAGTGTCCCATCAGCAGCAGAGACAGGGCCGCATCCTAAGGAAGAATCCCAGCCTGAAGAATCGAATATGTCTAAAATGGATGCAAGGAAACTAGAAACTTCTGTTTCATCTTCTACTTCGGCTATTAAGGTTTTGCCAGAAACTGCAGCTCAACCATCCCAGGTGACTTCGTCTGGCATGTTGGATGAACCCGAAGCTGGGAAGTTGACATTGAAATTAAAACTGCCTACGTCAGTAGAGAAAGGGATTGGTGCAGCGAAGCAGGCGGGAAGCAGCATGGCTCGTGAAGAGGAGCAGCCCAAGATTGAAAGATTGACACTTAAACTCAAAAAGGATGGGAACAGTGATGGTGTCGTGTACACCAAGAGCGAGGCTAAGGTTGAAAAACTCACGATGAAAACAAAAGACGACGGAAGTTCAGCATGTGTTATTACTGAGAAAGCTGTTGACACATCTCAGTCCATAGAAGTAAAACCTGTTGACAGCATTTCATTGGAACAAAGTCCAAAAGTGGAGAAAATAACTTTGAGGTTGCGAAAGGACTCGGCTGGAGCTGATTCTTCTAAGGCTCATCAAGAATCTTCTGGAGCTGAGGACTCGCCGAAACGTGAGAAGATCACTCTGAGAATAAGGACTGATTCCAGTAGTTCTGAAATTTCAAATGCGTCAAAACGATCTAGAAAAGATTCCTGCAGTTCAGATGTTTGTGAAAGTGTGAAGAGGCCAAGAAGAGATTCCTCCAATTCAGAGTTTAGTGTTGTTCATGACAAGATTTCTTCCGGTAGTCCTAATGTAACGGATGTCCAGCTGGAGGAGTGTACATCGTCTGAAAAGATAACCTTAACCCTTAGAAAAGTTCCTCCCAATACAGAGTTGGTGTCGGCAACAGGTAGTGATCTGACAGTTGAACAACAAAACGAGCTGAGCTCTTCAAGTAGCAGGGAGGAAAATAAAGTTGCAAAATTAACTTTAAAACGTAAGACAGATCCTTGTAAAGTAGAGAAAAAGGATGGAAAGGAATCTTCCCTTCTCGATGATGCCATCTCCTCGACCAGTGGTGCTGATAAGCCTCATGAAACACCCAAGGTGGAAAAACTAACATTAAAGCTGAGAAAGGATCAAATCACTGGTGATGCATTGGACTCAACAGCAACCTCATCTGATGTTTCAAAGCTAGAGGCAGGTAATAAAGAGGTGCAAAAGGTTGAGAAATTTACGTTAAAACTGAGGAAGGAACCACCAAGATCAGACACTGTTCCTGGGATCGATGATAGCTCAGATGTGATCAAAAGTAAGTCGGATGTTAGCGTAACAGATTCATCCGATAAAGACGAACAGAAAGTTGAAAAACTTACGTTAAAACTGCGGAAGGAACCACCAAGATCAGACACTGTTCCTGGGATTGACGATAGCTCAGAAGTGATCAAAAGTAAGTCGGATGCTAGCGTAACGGATTCATCCAGAAAAGAGGAACAGAAAGTTGAAAAACTTACGTTAAAACTGCGGAAGGAAACTCCAAGATCAGACTCTGCTCCTGGGATTGAAGATAGCTCTCTGATGGATTCATCAGGGAAAGAACAGAAAGTTGAAAAACGTACGTTAAAACTGCGGAAGGAACCACCAAGATCAGACTCTGCTCCTGGGATTGACAATAGGTCAGAAGTATTCAAAAGTAAGTCGGATGCTAGCGTAACAGATTCATCCGATAAAGAGGAACAGAAAGTTGAAAAACTTACATTAAAACTGCGGAAGGAACCACCAAGATCAGACACTGTTCCTGGGATTGACGATAGCTCAGAAGTGATCAAAAGTAAGTCAGATGCTAGCGTAACAGATTCATCCGATAAAGAGGAACAGAAAGTTGAAAAACTTACGTTAAAACTGAGGAAGGAACCACCAAGATCAGACACTGTTCCTGGGATTGAAGATAGCTCAGAAGTGATCAAAAATAAGTCGGATGGTAGCGTAACGGATTCATCCGATATAGAGGAACAGAAAGTTGAAAAACGTAAGTTAAAACTGCTGAAGGAACCACCAAGATCAGACACTGTTTCAGGGATTGACGATAGCTCAGAAGTATTCAGAAGTAAATCAGACGCTAGTGTAACAGATTCACCCGATAAAGAGGAACAGAAAGTTGAAAAACGTACGTTAAAACTGCGGAAGGAACCACCAAGATCAGACACTGTTCCTGGGATTGATGATAGCTCAGAAGTAATCAAAAGTAAGTCGGATGCTAGCGTAACAGATTCATCCGATAAAGAGGAACAGAAAGTTGAAAAACGTACATTAAAACTGCGGAAGGAACCACCAAGATCGGACACTGTTCCTGGGATTGACGATAGCTTAGAAGTGATCAAAAGTAAGTCGGATGGTAGCGTAACGGATTCATCCGAAAAGGAGGAACAGAAAGTTGAAAAACTTACGTTAAAACTGCGGAAGGAACCACCAAGATCAGACACTGTTCCTGGGATTGACGATAGCTCAGATGTGATCAAAAGTAAGTCTGTTGCTAGCGTAATGGATTCATCCGATAAAGAGGAACAGAAAGTTGAAAAACGTACGTTAAAACTGCGGAAGGAACCACCAAGATCAGACACTGTTCCTGGGATTGACGATAGCTCAGATGTGATCAAAAGTAAGTCTGTTGCTAGCGTAATGGATTCATCCGATAAAGAGGAACAGAAAGTTGAAAAACGTACGTTAAAACTGCGGAAGGAACCACCAAGATCAGACACTGTTCCTGGGATTGACGATAGTTCAGAAGTGATCAAAAGTAAGTCGAATACTAGCGTAACAGATTCATCCGATAAAGAGGAACAGAAAGTTGAGAAACTTAAGTTAAAACTGCGGAAGGAACCACCAAGATCAGACACTGTTCCTGGGATTGAAGATAGCTCTCTGATGGATTCATCAGGGAAAGAACAGAAAGTTGAAAAACTTACGTTAAAACTGCGGAAGGAACTACCAAGATCAGACTCAATTCCTGGGATTGACAATAGCTCAATTGTGATCAAAAATAAGTTGGATGCTAGCGTGATGGATTCAACCGAAAAAGAGGAACAGAAAGTTGAAAAGCTTACGATAAAACTGCGGAAGGAACCACCCAGATCAGACTCTGGGATTGACGATAGCTCAGAAGTAACCAAGGTTAAGTCGGATGGTAACATAATGGATTCATCCGATAAAGAGGAACAGAAAGTTGATAAACTTACGTTAAAATTGCGGAAGGAACCACCTAGATCAGACTCTGTTCCTGGGATTGACGATAGCTCAGAGGTAACCAAGGCTAAGTCGGATGGTAACATAATGGATTCATCTGATAAAGAGGAACAGAAAGTAGAAAAACTTACATTAAAACTGCGGAAATCAGATTCTATTTCTGGAATTGACAGTAGCTCAGATGTTACCAAGACTAAGTCTGGTGTGATGGATTCATCTGATAAAGAACAGAAAGTCGAAAAACTTACGTTAAAACTGCGGAAGGAGCCACCAAAATCTGAATCTATTTCCGGGAGTGATGAAATCTTAGATGCAATCAAGAGTAAGTTGGATATCGCAGGTAAGGAAGAGCAAAGAGTGGAAAAATTGACTTTGAAACTGAAGAAGGATGCTATGCGATGTGACAGCCCCAATGATGCTCTTGCAATTGCAAGAGAGGAGAAAGTTATGTTTAAGTTAAAGAAAGAGGTGCCTAAGTTGGAAACTACTGACAAAGAAGCAACTGTATTGTCAGATAAAGAAGAAAATAGAGTCGAAAAGATAACGTTAAAACGGAGGAAAGAGTCGACTATACAAGTTGTAGAAACAAATCAGCCTTTGCAGGAGTACACTATTTCACCCACGGAAAAGAAGAAGCTGGTTACAGTATCAGAAACCAAAGTAGAAAAAGTTACTTTAATAATTAAAAAGGATAGTTCTATGTCTGAAGTGGTGTCACCATCTACCAGCACCAGTGACAAAGCACATGCTGATGTTAAAACAAAGAAGAATGATCCTAAAACTGAGAAAGATGTATCACCATCGATCATCAGTAAGAAGTCACTTGTCCACAAGAATGATCCTAAATCTGAGAAAGATATATCCCCATCGATCATCAGTAAGAAGTCACTTGTCCACAAGAATGATCCTAAAACTGAGAAAGATGTATCACCATCGATCATCAGGAAGAAGTCATTTGTCCACAAGAATGATCCTAAATCTGTGAAAGATGTATCCCCATCAATCATCAGTAAGAAGTCACTTGTCCACAAGCAAGATCCTAAATCTGAGAAAGATGTATCCCCATCAATCATCGGTAAGAGATCCTTTGTCGATAAGAGTGATCCTAAAGCTGAGAGAGATGTATCCCCATCAATCATCGGTAAGAAATCCCTTGTCGACAAGAATGATCCTAAATCTGAGAAAGATGTATCCCCATCAATCATCAGTAAGAAGTCACTTGTCCACAAGCATGATCCTAAATCTGAGAAAGATGTATCCCCATCAATCATCGGTAAGAAATCCCTTGTCGATAAGAGTGATCCTAAAGCTGAGAAAGATGTATCCCCATCAATCATCAGTAAGAAGTCGCTTGTCCACAAGCATGATCCTAAATCTGAGAAAGATGTATCCCCATCAATCATCGGTAAGAAATCCCTTGTCGATAAGAGTGATCCTAAAGCTGAGAGAGATGTATCCCCATCAATCATCGGTAAGAAATCCCTTGTCGATAAGAATGATCCTAAAGCTGAGAAAGATGTATCCCCATCAATCATCGGTAAGAAATCCCTTGTCGACACGAATGATCCTAAAGCTGAGGAAGATGTCTCACCATCGAACATCGGTAAGAAGTCACTTGTCGATAAGAATGATCCTAAAGCTGAGAAAGATGAATCGCCATCGAACATCGGTAAGAATTCACTTGTAGATAAGAATGATCCTAAAGCTGAGAAAGATGCATCACCATCGAACATCGGTAAGAAGTCACTTGTCGATAAGAATGATCCTAAAGATGAGAAAGATGTGTCACCATCGATCATCGGTAAGAAGTCGCTTGTCGATAAGAATGATCCTAAAGATGAGAAAGATGTGTCACCATCGATCATCGGTAAGAAATCACTTGTCGATAAGAGTGATGCTAAAGATGAGAAAGATGTATCACCATTGAAGATCAGTAAGAAGTCACTTGTCGATAAGAATGATCCTAAAGATGAGAAAGATGTATCTTCATCCATCATCGGTAAGAAGTCCCTTGTCGATAAGAGTGATGCTAAAGATGAGGAAGATGTATCACCATCCATCATCGGTAAGAAATCACTTGTCGATAAGAATGATTCTAAAGATGAGAAAGATGTATTACCATCCATCATCGGTAAGAAATCACTTGTCGATAAGAATGATCCTAAAGATGAGAAAGATGTATCACCATCCATCATCGGTAAGAGATCCCTTGTCGATAAGAATGATCCTAAAGATGAGAAAGATGTATCACCCTCGAAGATCGGTAAGAAGTCGCTTGTCGATAAGAATGATCCTAAAGCTGAGAAAGATGTATCACCATCGATCATCGGTAAGAGGTCACTTGTCCACAAGCATGATCCTAAAGATGAGAAAGATGCATCACCATCGATCATCGGTAAGAAGTCACTTGTCCACAAGCATGATCCTAAAGATGAGAAAGATGTATCACCATCGATAATCGGTAAGAAGTCACTTGTCCACAAGAATGATCCTAAAGATGAGAAAGATGTATCACCATCGATCATCGGTGAGGAGTCGTTTGTCGATAAGAATGATCCTAAGACTGTATCGTCATCGATCATCGGTAAGAAGTCACTTGTCCACAAGAATGATCCTAAAGCTGAGAAAGATGTATCGCCATCGATCGTAGACAAGAATGATTCTAAAGCTGAGAGAGGTGATCCTTGTACAAGCATTAGCAACTTAACTATGAAGGAAGCTTCCAAACCTGAAACAGTCGTATCACCATCAAGTGTTAGTGAAATAATGCCAGACTTAAGCGATGATCTGAGGCCCAGGAAGGATGTAAGTATGTCACCGGCACCTTTGAGCAACAACAAAGATACGGTTTCCTCTTTGATTACGAAACAGACACAAGGTGACAATAAAGAATTGACTGGAAGTGAGAAGGATTCTGCCTCTCTTACTACGAAAGTGAATGAAGACATGCTCAACGAGGAATTGAATCTTGCTGTTGAGGATGGAGAGGCATCGAAACATGGTGGTGGTGATGGAGAATATTCTGCTCCATCCGATTACAATGTTCTCGAAGAAGAATCAAAACTGGTTGGCAAAGATGATTCACCTCCATCCAATAAAACTATTGTAGCAGAAAAGGAATTGAAGGATGGTAGTGGTGATAAAGCTGCTGTTCCATCAGATAAAGAAATCGTGCCCAAAAGGAAATCGATACATGGCAGTGGTGGTGTCGATGAAGAAGCTTCTGTTCCATCCAATAACAAAATTGTGCCTGAAATGGACTTGAAATGTAGCTGTGGGAATTATAGAGAAGTGTCTGAACAGTCAAAGATTGAAAGTGAGGTACATAGGCCATCTGAATTGGGAGCAATGTTGGTGGGTAAAGAAGGGATGAAGGGTTCTGAGACCGTAGAGGGAACACAGCACGGTAGAGGCGATGAGGGAAATTCTGCTCCTGCAAAGTCGGAGTTGCAAACTGTGAAAGAAACACCATCTGAATTGGAATTGAAGTTGGATAGCAAGAAAGAGGTAGATAAATTGCCAGGAAGAAGAGGGAGGCCACCTTTGAAGCGGAAACAAGTTCCCAAGGACATACAGATTACTGATAACAAATTTGAGCCCGAGGGAGGATTGGAACGTGATGGAGAGGTTTCTGAGAAAATGAAAATAGGAGGTGACGAAGGGAAATCAAATAAATTGGAAGAGAAGTGGGATGCTAAAGAAGAGAGCGAATTAAAATTGGTGCTATCAGAGCCTGAAGAAGATTCCAAGCATGGTGATGTAAAGTTGGGATTAGAAGTTGTGAAAGGAGGACCATCTGGATCTGTAGCAAAATTGCCAGCAAAAAGAGGAAGGCCACCTTTGAAGAGGAAAGGTGTTTCCAACTCTGATGATAAAATCGTGCCCAAAGAGGAATCAAATCTTGGTGCTGGAGACATTTCAGCTAAGCCAATGTTTCAAGCTGAACAAGGAGAATCTAAAGAAGAGAGTGAAGCAAAACAAGATAAATCAGGTTTGAAGAGGAGTGCTCCTTCAGATGCTAGCTCTAGCGATAAAGTGCAAATGAAAAGCACAGTAATAGTAGGCAAGAGTGACGCTGGAAGCAAACCAACACAAGATATTTCAACTATGGAAGCTAAAGTAGGGAAGCCAACTTTGAAGAGAAAAATGGATTCCAAGGCTGCAGTTGAGATGCGTTCAGAAGCACACTCCATTGCATTAATAGCTGGGCAGTTTACTGATGCTCCTGAGGAGAAGTTGCCATCCAAACCGGAAAGGAAGGAATGTTCCGATCCTAAGGGGCAGGAGCAAAAGAAGAAGAAACTGAGAGTTGAAGAAGCACCATCTATGGAGGAAGACGTCTTGAAGGTCACTTATGCTGGCACCGCCACAGTGAAGCCTAAAAGAAAGCCGAGTCCACCTCGAGTCGAAGGGAAGCTCAGAGAAATTCTGTCAAAGATGGGAGGTCAAGCGTCTCGGCTTCTCGATTCTGAGTTGTCAATAAGTATTTCTGAACCAGAACCTAGCTCACCCCAGGTGTCGCAATCTTCTAGCGGGGACGTCGAGATCATCATGGTGCCTCAGATGGAAAGAGAGGTGATAACCCTAGACTCCGACTCAAATACGGCGGGCTCTACCTCGATCCCTAGCCAGGCCGATCCCTCGGAATGTGTCGAGCAACCAGCCAAGAAGAAAGGACGAGGGAGACCTAGAAAGTCGACTCTACCTCCGAAACCCATCCCGCAGCCAACCGAGTCGGATTCGAGACCCAAGAGGATGTGCCGAGGAAGGGAGGGCCACGTCGTCGAGCCCAAGAAACCTCGAGGACGAGCTGGAGGACGCGGCAGGGCCAGAGGCAGGGCTGCTGGTAAGGCCATCAGTTCTTAACTTTATTCATTTGTTTGTTGTGCATGAAGATCCCAAGCTTCCTGCCAGAGTGGGTAAGGTCTATGGTACATCTCACCAGGTTTTACCAGTCTGGTTTCCACTTTTATTTCGGCACTATTATGCGCAATATAATGCAAATGTCGATCCTGAGTCAACGCCGAGGACATTCAAATAGAGAAATACGGTATAAAATGAATAAATAACACACCGAAGCTATGCTACCTTTGTCACCGTTATTCAATAAATACGAGAAAGAGGCCAAACACTCGACAGCTATACAAATATAATACAAAATACAAACACAAAGTAATCTGATGATGAATATAATATCAACACTCACCATGCAATGATTATATCCTTCAAGATTAAACAAGAGTTTGGGTGAAGGTCGTTCACAGTTTACAGCAGTTAACACAGAACGCAGAAATAACATCATGACAATACCAAGCACACTCGCTCACTGTATCGCGACTCTGTACGGTTAATAATAGCTTCCACATACGTAATGTAAAGGTAAAGTATTTAGCACCAAGCACACAAACAAGCTGTTCAGTGGCGATATCATTGCAGTGATTTTACATTGTCGATTTGTAGGTTATTGAATGACGAGCGTTAATTTGAACACTACGGTATGCAATGAAACATTACTGGATACGTAAACATTAAGACTAAATGTACATAGCCTATTTTGTACGTCACACATGTATTCTAAATTAAGTATATTTGAATTGAACAAACAAGGCTAACCATGAAAATAGTATTATGTCGAAATGAACGATAGCCGGCCATTACAGGTTGGAGTGCGCGGTCTCCAGCTGTATTTCCAGCATTTTCCCACGTTCTTCCTGCGGTACTATTTACAACTTATTGACTCGATGCTTAAAGTAAACGAAACGATGGCAATGAAACAAACTCCGACACAGCAGTCGACTGAATGAATGTCAATAAGCTGGCAATGTATGGTATTGGTTGTCAAAATCCAACCAATAGGAGCCCGCGGCGGTCAGCTGTTCCAAGCTCCCGCCATTTCCTTCCCGTTCATTCTTTTGAAATACAGAGTATACCAACTGATTTTTGTAGAAACCGACTTAAAACCTCGTGAAGAGGAGGTATTTTGTGCCTCTATATTAACGTTTTATTGCACACAAATTGTGCAAAATTACAAATAATAAAGTAGTGCCGAATTATAGAGTTTGTTTGTGGTTCACTTTGTACAGAACTCTATGATTGGCTTTCCATGTCTTTCACAATAAAGGACATGGTATCGGCTACAGTCTTGGTCACATCTGTCGCACACGCAGTTGGCGTTGGGTTCATGGTAGTGTTTTGTTTTGCACACTTTATGATGATATCCATGCACTGCCAGTGAGTTGACAAAGTGCCGGAGGTCTTGATTTGTTTCAGTCCAGGATCTATTTGTCATAGCCTCGGTAGCGTAGAAATCCATCGGGATCTCTCCTCTCTTATTTTCCCTTTCTTGTAGGCATTTTTCCCAGCTCTGCGTGTATGGAAGTTGGAGCTTAGTCCTCAGATCTTGCATTAGGAAAGTTTCCTTTGCCAGCTCATAACACCTAAATGACGGACTGTATTGACGCGAGGACAATGGGAATTAAATTCAAGAGTCTCAATCTTGTCCAGTTTGTGGCCGGGGGAAGGGAGCTTATGCCAGTTTTAGCCTATTTTCATTTTATGAAAGAAAAATTGGCTTACGAGATCACCTTTTGTCCGTGTGTATGTCCCCCTGTAATAACTTCTAAACGGCTGGAGTGATTTCAATGAAACTCGGTAAGGTCATAGCACCATTTCGGCCAACCCCGACCTTCAAATTTTATTACTTCTCTCCAACATGGCGGCTGTACGAAATATTTCACCAGCATTCAATATCTCTGAAACTATACCGATATCACCCTGAAAGTTTGTACGGTGATAAAGGGCGCTACTGGAAGTTTATCTATGTAACTTCCAAAAACCTGTAAAATACAAAACGAACATAGTGGCCAAGCGAATTTGAAACATTTTAATAGACTTTTCCCGCGATTTAACCATCTGAGCGCTATGAAATATGCTACAGTAAATGTTTATATACATTGTAATGAACTGGCATCTAATTTAGTTCAATTGTTTACATAATCTCAAGATGGCGGCTGTGCGAAATTTTAAAATTAAGTTTTTATTTCTTGTTTCGTAATCATGCAATTGAAGTGAAAGTTTGAATAATGAACCTACGCAATAATTTTCCTTTAATGGAACATAACTGTATGGTCTATACAGTACATATAACAATCCAACATGGCGACCATCCAAAATATTTAGACGGTTCTCAATATTTACGAATATTTTACAGCAATCAAACTGAAATTTTTAATGTTCATAAGGGCTATGAACATAAGTTTGCCTATAGGACTTTCAGTAACCTGGTGAGCACAAATCCAACATGGTGGCGACGTGAAGTATAAATATTTAAATAGAGTTTCTCGCAATTGAACCATCCGAGTGCAGTGAAACTTGGTACTGTATGTGCTTGTACAAATGTTAATCCGCTGGCATCAAATTTATTTCAATTGTTTTCATAACCACAAGATGGCGCTGTGCAAAATATTTATATTTTGTTTTTACTTCTTGTGTCCTAATCATGCGATTGAAGTTTGAATACTACTCCTACACAATAATCTTCATGTAACAGTACATAACTTTAGGACCTACATATATAAAATTCGAACATGGAGATCATCCGAAATATTAGACGGTTCTCAATAAATACGCATCTATTACAGCAAACAAACTGAAATTTTGTATGCTGATAGTGGCAATTAACATAAGTAGGATATATGAAAATAGGCTGTTTAGTTCTTCACGGAACTACTTGTTGAGAAAGGGATACTACTCATTGATATTATTGGCTCAAATTCATCTACAAGCACCTGTATGTTTTGGTGTCATTTCAATTGTTCAAGTTAAAGGAGGCCCATTTTCCTGCATTCCTGATCGATCACATTTATCTCTTCCAAGTCAAATGAATACCCCTATGTCGATTTTCGGCCATTTTATGAAAGTTGCAAATGGGAAAGATGACATTGCTCTAAGGCTCCCGTCACACGACCAGGGTGTCGCCATGTCAATTTTTTGTAAAATTTTCCAAAATACAACAAGAATGAAGTTTGCAGCAGGTTTACTCCAGTCGTCGAAGCAGCAATGTGCCCTTTCTAACCGACACATTCCTTGCTCTCTTTCAGAAGACTTCTCATCAAGGCAGACCAGGTATGAAGCCTGGTTTATATACAGTATGCAAGGATCACGTTCAGTGGTTTAGATTCCATGTAAAATTCTGGTCCCATTTGTTTATAATCTCCAGATCACATCAAACTACCAGATTCCTGCTTTTCCTTCTATTTTATAGTTCGAGGCACCTTAAATAAGTTACTAATGATTTACAGTAGCATAACCTTTCCATCATGTTTTGGGGGTGTATAATGCAACATCAAAGTAAGAGCAATAGCAGCTTTCAAGATATCAATAGACCAGAACTACTGGATATTAAAACAGCCATTTTCTTATTTCACACAAAAATAGTACCAATAGTAACATATGGAATATGGATGCATCTAACGGCCTTGAACCTTGCAGTATTGGAACAAGTAAAAGCGAGTTTCTTGAAACGGACAGTGGCTGTATCAAAATTCACTCCTACAAGACTAGTACAGGGTTTTTTACTCAAAGTGGGGCCGGTCTGGCGCAGCACTGCAGGTAGAAGTTTGAGCCGAAGGTCAGACGAGCATATGGCAACACAAAGCTGAGACAGTTGTGACGAGTAAAGTTGACTTAGTTATTTCTTATATAGTCTATTTTAAGATTTAAGTTTATAACGTTTGTTGTTTAATTATTATATTTCAACATTTTATAACGTGTTATTGCTAAGTGTTAAAGCCTATTGCTTCAATTTCTATTTATGGGGAAAATTGAAAAATAAGGTTTATGCAACAAACCCTCACACTCTAGTCCACATGGACTCAAACTAAACATCACGAGAGAAATTGAGGCTATCTCAGTAGATGAACTAATGCGTGTGAATGAACATTTCCTTAGAAGATGCCAGAAATGTGTAGATGCAGGTTGAGGACATTTCCAACATCTTCTGTGACAATGATTTTACTTTGATTATGTGTTACGGGTGCTTGTTACTTACATGCGCTCTCTTGACCCCAAGCTCAGCGAGTCGCCATGTGCTCGTCCGACCCTTAACGCTCCGCACACTTTGAGCGAAAGACCCTGTATATGAACTCACAAAGGATTCTTCATTGGTCTAAACGGAAAACATATTATAGGTTATATATGTGCATTTACATTAATACGAGGAAGCTATATAAGACATTTGCGCACATGAAGGTATATATATATAACCTTACACCATTTGACAGATAAGGAGAAGTTTGTAAATGCCATCTCTCAACTACAGATATCCTACTGTCATCACGTTTCATAAATATCAAATTGTTCACCTATTCTGAAACGAGCATTATATAACATTTTCGTACCAATTCTTCGTTCTCTTACATCAAGGGTACTTTCATGTCAACACGATTACTGATTGGCAAATATTCAAAATTTGAAACTCCGTATTGAGGGAAGATCTCCTTGTTCATTTCAAGCACTGATCTACAAACATTAAAGTACGTTCATGTCGGCATATTCAATGATTGGCTCCTTGTTTAACTTCATGTTGAAGATCTGCTTAGTCATTTAATCTTTTAACTATTTGCTTATTCATTTATCACTGATCTAGATTAATTATTGTTTGCAGAACTTTATTTATAAATTATTTTAAGTGTTTTATTTTGATAAGAATTACTATATAGTTTAATATTTGTTTACATTCGCCAATAATATTTTCTCGTTTTTTAACTACATTTTGAAAAGAAAAATGACAAGTATTTTATTTAATTTGACTGTAAGGACACTCCTCAGATAAACACATCTTTTTACCTAATGCATGGATTTTCACGAAACTTTGTGGGAATGTCACCCAAACAAAAGTAGAGATATCACAAACATTTGTTACATATACAATTAATAGTTTTTCCAAAATAAGTTAATTTGTTTTATTTTTTTTTTGGAAATTTTTAATTCCATTTTTTTCATAAATTTCAAATGACATGTTAATGGAAATTTGGAATTAAGTAGATAATACTTCTTTAAAAACACTACGTATCGATTTTTCTGTAAATAATTTATATAATGAGATATTATAGTACTAAATTTGTGTAATTTTTTTGTCTAAAAATTTTGGACTTTTATATCCCTACTACTGGGAAGAATTCTGCAATCAAGAATTCCATATGCAGGTTTCCTAATACAGGGTCTTTCATATAAAGTAAGAACGCCAAGCGGCGGGTTTGTTATCCGCTAGTGTGGTGGCCTTGACCGAGCTTGTGGTGAGCCGTGGCCCCCTGCTTTAAGCGTGTGTACAATCCTCTATGAAATATTACCTTATAAAAGTTGCTGGAAGTGTCGTCCTTCCTGGGTTATACAGGCATTGTATCTGGTAACCACATTTTGGCTGACGCGAGTGAGTCATGCCACAGTATTTTTTCTGATATTTTATTTTGTGTTTTTTATTGAGCACTGAACCAGTAGTGTCAAAGTTATTTACAATTACGTGAATCTGTGCTGGTGAAGGTGGCACTTCATTAAGAAATTGCTGAACAAATGCATCACGTACCCGCCGAGCCGAATCGTAATTAAAATAAATTTTACATACAAAAATACGATGTTACAATGATAACTGTCTCAACATGTTCAGACTGGCGACTGATAACACCTGCACGCTTATTGCAAGGTCAAGTTCGTACTATGCGCGCGCTTTCAATACTAGAGCAGGGGGCCGTGGCGCGTCATAAGCTCGGTCAAGCCGGCTTCAGCAGCGAATGACAAAACCGCCGCTCGCCGTTCTTACTTTATATGAAAGACCCTGTATAGCTCTGATACATATACCACACAAATTTTGTTACATTTGGCAGAATATTATGGGAGAAAAATGGGATTTAAATGTAAAATTTCAATTGGCGGGAAAATTAGAGCAAAGTTCAAGTGACGTTATCTTCCTGATCCATTACCTAGAAGTCACCAGAACCGTATGTTTTTCCTTTTGTTTCTTAGCAGCTTCTTTACGAATATTGGTAATTCTGGAAGCTTGTCTAGTATCTTGATACACAACTACAAGATTTTACTTGCGCGCAAACTTCACAAAAGTAAACAGACTGGCTACCGCCACAGAACTCGCAAGAAAGAAGAAACATACAAGAATAACAAATCTTCTAGTTGTCGGCATTATTGTAGTGACATCAGGAATACCATTGCAAGCATACAATGTTGCTCAATGACAGTAGAGTCAAGTATTGAAATATTAGTCCTTTGTAGGCTTTATACATTCATTCAGAAACATGGTAGATCTTACAGCTCGATTCTGTAGAAATATATGTGGGGTGGGGGTGGCTGTTGGCCCATCCCCGGGATGCGAAATTGCAAAGAACAGGGATAGTTTATTGATTTGATTGAATGAAAACCTGACAATGACATAAATAATCTAACAAGCAGTTCAGCAGATGCCACGCCAATTTCTGCTGTGTGCAGACTGACAAACAAAGCATTATTAAGGTGATAAATTGTTTGAATTTAACGGAATAACTTTGTAACAAGAAAGGAGAAACCCAGTCCTTTCAATTTCAGTCATAACAAGAAATTCACTAAAATGAACAAAATATTGACTTTTATCTCCGGAGTGTCGCCTTAATATTTATTAATTTTATTCAATTTTAACATTAATAGTTCTTTTCTTATCAGATTTAAGTACATTTATAATAGTTTAGCTTAATTCTTAATTGATTCTTGTTTTAGATGAAGATGTCCTCATTGAAGACCGAAACATGTCCTATTTATATATAAATTGAGTATTGATTTGGCGTATGATTTTGAATATTTGATTAACTTCTATTCAATACGGATTTTAAAACATTTGGTTTAAATGGCCAATGTATTCACATTTTATGTAGAGTCTCTAGTTACAATGATGATGTACTTAAAAGCCTTGTGGAATCTAGTTGGTTGGTTCCTCAGTTTAGGGGCTGCGACAACGTAGTCATGTAGCTCCATGTACTTTGGGTGTGTGTAGAATCTGTCTGAAAACTGGTGTTAATTGTGATGGCTGTATTAGTGTGTGTTATCTGCGTTTTTTTTAAATTCAAGTAAGGACTGCAGACATTCGATTTTCAAGTAGTTCCAACTTTTGCTACCAAATGCCACCATCGACGACCAACTAGTTCTGAACTTGGTTACTAGATGCCACGGCTCCTGGTCTCGAGCGTTGGAACCTAAGAGCGTTAGTCAAATCGAACCTATAATTAGCTTCACATAAGTGTAATTAGTGGAAGGTTCTTTATCATGCCATAAATCTAGGACATGGGATCGCCGGCTTTACTTCCCCTCCAAAGGAAGGCGTACTGAGGGATTTTTAACACTCTTAGAAAATTCGACGACTTTGGCCGGGTTTGAACTTGCGACCTTGGGCATAGAAGTTCATCATGCTACCAACTGCACCACCGAATCCGCCTTTGTGGAATCCATGCCAAATCTTGTAGAGCAACTTATAACACAGAAAGGAAGACATATTGGCAAAAATTAAAGGTGGGTGACGGGGGTGGAAGAAAGCTTGAAGAAGAGAGGCGAAGACTGGATAAGGGTGGAGGCTGAGAGATGGTGGGAAGACAGAAGACGTTGGAGAGGCTTGTGTTCCAAACAGACCCGGCCAGTGGCTGGAAACTGTGCAAGATGATGATGATGATGATGATGATCTGTTCGCACTTTACTAGTGAGATTCTTGCAAAACAACGTGTGAAGGGTGCTTGGACATCCTAACGAACTAAAAATGTACACACTAATACAGCAATCACAACAACACAGGCTATCAGACTACACGGAACTAAGTGACCCCAATGAACCAACAACAGTATATTTTTGCCTGGGTAACCTACAATGTAAGTGCATAATGTTTGCACAAGATTATGACAGTGTGAATTCTCGATGACCACAAGGCAACATATTCTTGCAATATCAACCACATATCAACATCATTTCATCTCAGGTGACATTAAAACTAAACATGCAGATGTTAAATACACTATTGTAAAATTTCTATGAGTTCAGTAGCATCGTCATGTTTGATGACTCCAATGCTCTTAAAAATACACTTCACAAAGAATTTTTGTTTCATATTGCCGTGAGCTTGAATTTGTAATACAGCTGAGAAAGTAGACAGATCCTCGGCTCAATTAAACTGAACTCATCGTCATCCATTCTCCGCTCCAGCAATCCGGGTACGGGTATATATGAGCCTCTTCCAGTTTGTCCCACATATTGTGCTCCAATTTCTTCTAGTAACACCAATAGTTTTTCTATTTTGGGCCACATGATTGTGAATTAGGTTTTTGTAAATAAATGCTAACACCAATATTTTTTCTGTTCTTATTATTATAGTAACATTTGCCTCATGCACCTCACCAACAACCATCAGAAAACACACAGATTATATTTCACTATTTTTTAAAAATATTTGCTAATATCGCAGTAGATAACCGAAAGCATGGTGTGAGCAATACCCTATTATCTTTCTGTTCTTCTTATTTTAATAAGATCAGTCCAAGAACAGCTAAATGTCTTATGGAAATATTGAGATATATGAAATGAAAATCAGTGTAGAGGGAAGTAAGACAATGGTAATGACAAGGGATTGTTAACATTGGAGATCATGTGGAGGAATACTGGGCTAAAACGAAAGGCCAACCAATGTTGATTCCACGTGGTCCTAAGAGATCCCTTTGCGACAACAAAGATTAACAAATATATATACTAGGTATTATAAGGTGCGTTCAAAAAGTAACGAGCCAGAGGCTGTAATGCGCTAACCGGTGACTACATCGGCTAATCGTGGCGTGTGTAACGAGGTGTGGTTCCGACCAGAGCGTGGAAGGTCACAGTCCGTCGCTAGAGGGCATGCATGCACGTCACGTGACGATACCAAGCGAGCAGCAGCATGCATCAATCGTCCAACGCTGCCAGTCGCATTTCAAACAGTGACATGGAGGCGTCAAATGAAGAGGTGTTGTTCAGTTTCTGATAGCGGAAGGAGTAGGGGGAATGGACATTCATCGCCGAATGTCACAAGTGTACGGCAAACACTGCATGTCCCTTGCAAGGGTCAAGGCGTGGCACAAGTGCTTGAGGGAAGGACGGGTGGCGTTAGCCGATGATGCCCGGTCTGGGGCACCCCCCTGCATTATCGATGCCAACGTCCCGCTGGTTGATGCACTCATTACCCAGGACCGCCGAGTGACAGTGAACGCCATAGCCGCCGTAGTCGGATTGAGCGTCGGAAGTGTGCACACCATCATGAAGGAACGACTGCACTTGGGGAAAGTGTGTGCCCAATGGGTGCCCCACAGTCTTCAACCACACCAGGAAGCATGTCGAATGGCCTACTGTCTTGGTCTTGGTTGTACGATTGATGCATGCTGCTGCTCGCTTTGTATCGTCACGTGACGTGCACGCGTGCCCTCTAGCGACGGGCTGTGACCTTCCACGCTCTGGTCGAAACCACACCTCGTTACACACGCCACGATTAGCCGATGTCATCACCGGTTTGCGCATTCCAGCCTCCGGCTCGTTACTTTTTGAACGCACCTTATATTTTCAAGAGTTTAGTGCTTTTCAGTCGGTCAACACAAATGTACCCAAAGGAGTAGGGTTATGCCCTAATCCTGAAAAATAAATTACATGAGATTAATAAATACACTAGGATGACCAGTTTCGATCGTCAAGCGATCATTATCAGATCCATTACACTTAGACTATAAAATCTATGTTTGAGAATATTTACAATATGTACAATTATTTAGTTACAGTGTTGGTGTATGCTTAGTAGTTGGTAGCATGCTGAACTGCTGTGCCCAAGATTGCGGATTCAACCCCGGCCGAAGTCGTTGGATTTCTTAAGAGCGTTAAAAATCCCTCAGTATGCCTTCCTTCGGAGGGGAAGTAAAGCCAGCGGTCCCATGTCATTGATTTATGGCATGTAAAAGATCCTTCCACTAACTAAACTTGTATGAAGCTAAATTTATAGGTTAGATTATTTTGTAACGCTCGATCAAAGTTCCAACGTTCACTACTTGAAATTGAATGCAACTTAAGGGGCAGATGACCTCGTAGTTCCGCCCTTTAAAAAACAATAACTAACCAACTAATGGAATGGAACTTGTAGCTCACCCCATGGGTGTCCGCTTGAAGCAGCTACAGCCTCTGGCGAGCCGAACATGTCCTCGGACATTCCCGGCACTAAAAGCCATACAGTAAAGAAAATAAATAAATGGCTCTCGTTCCTTCCAAGTCCCTCTGTCCTCATTCTTCGAGGGTTGAGGGATTTCTTTTCTTCCTGTCCTTTATTTGCCTTATCCTTTATTTGTTTACCATTTCTTGTTCTAGTTTGTAAGTCTGTAGTTAGTATTAGTTATAGTTTTCATTTTCATCTCATCTTTCAGTATCACCCAAACCATAGTAGCCGATAACCTAGATGTTAGGCCCCTTAAAACAACAATTATTGTCATTTCTTCTGGACAGGGTGCATGCTTCTACTCCGTAAGTTACAATTGGGTTGTAGTATGTCTTAAACAGTATATGTTTATACTTCCTGGACACAGTAGTGTTCTAACTTGTGCATAGAAGGTGGCTGCATTACTAGTTTGATATTGTTGGTCAATACGGATCCACAATGATCAATAATCCAACGAAATGGACATTGGCTAGGTACAAAATATATCATTATATTCACATGATTATGGATTAATTTCCTGCATGACACACATTTATGATATGCACTTGAGTTTTAAGAAATGTGGGTGACAGCATATCCCATGATATAATAATTTGGATACTGCCCAAGAACAAATTAGAGAGTTGCAAAAACAGGCAGCCAAAGTCGGACTACAAATATCATTTGAAAAAACTAAGTTCATGACAGTTCAGTATGTAAAACAAATTCCTTTAAATACCTAGGAGAGTGGATAATGAATGACTCACAGCAATAGAAACGCGTATGAATAAATTACAAAGGTGTTTTCATATGACAAAAGATATATATAATAAAAAACTTATCCGGGAACAGTAAATTAAGGCACTATCAAACAGCGGTCAGACCTGAAACAAGATTTGGTGATTTAGACAAATTAGAGAAGACTGAAAGACGAATACTGGGAGTTAAACGAAATAATAACGCAGAATATAGGTTTCGACCAAATCGTCATCATCATCTTGCACAGTTTCCAGCCACTGGCCGGGTCTGTTTGGAAAACCAGCCTCTCCAAGGTCTTCTGTCTTCCCACCATCTCTCAGCCTCCACCCTTGTCCAGTATTCTCCTCTCTTCCTCACGCTTTCTTCCACCCCCTTCAGCCACCTGTCTCTCGGTCTCTTTCCTTCCCACTTCGTCTCGTGTACTCTCCTGGGTATCCTCTTCTCCTCCATTCGTTTTACATGTCCATACCATCTAAGTCTAGATTTCTCTATACCATACTGTAATGGTTCCTCCTTCATTAATTCTCTGGTCCTCTCATTTCTTATTCTGTCCATCCTTGTAGCTCCAATACTGCTTCTCAAGAACCTCATCTCACTGGCCTGTATTTTGCTCTTCTCCCTTTCTTTCGTAACCCAGGTCTCCGAGGCATACGTCAGGATAGGGACATAGTACATCCAATATATGATCTTTTTGCTGTTCTGAGGGACATCCTTGCTCCATAACATGCTTCTCACACTCCTCCGAAATGCTTCTGCCTGCCTCCCCCACTCATTTATTTCTCTATCGTTTCTTCCATTATCTTGTATCAGGCTTCCCAGATACTTGAAACTCTCCACTTTCTTCAGCTGTTCCCCACCAATTGTTATTCCCGTTGTGGTTCTTTCCTTCTTCCTTGTTGTGATCACCATCTCACTCTTATTTATGCTAAATTTCATCCCATATCCTTGTAATATTCCTTCCCACACGTCCAACTGTTCCTGTACCTCCTCCTACTCGTTTCCCCAAATCATCAAATCATCTGCAAACACCATTGCTTTCATCTTTCCTTCCCCAATTACTTGTGCCACTCGGGTCATTATGTCATGCATCACCACAATGAAAAGTAACGGTGACAGTGCACTTCCTTGTTTCAGGCCGTTTCTCTGTTCCAACCAGTCTGATCTCTCTCCTCCCACTTTCACACAGCTCACGCTTCCCTTGTACATCTCCTTTATCCTCTTTATAGTCCATTTCTCTACTCTATCCTCCAGGGACTTCCATACTTTGTTTCTGCATACACTGTCATATGCTTTCTCAATGTCCAGGAAGGCCATCAGTAGATCTGTTCCATACTCATAGTGCTGTTCTTGTAACTGCCTTACAGCAAAAATCAAATCCACTGTGGACCTTCCTGCTCTGAAGCCATGTTGTAACTTTTTACCAGCCCTTCTTGGGCGACTGATTTAAAACTTCCCAAAATCATCCTCCTATTTTTGATCGGAAGTACTTCATCATATACCACACAATTGAAATGGCAGGGTCGTGGAGTGTTGGACACACATTTGGTCAACCTAACTGGTATCATTTGGGCGTTCAACTATTAGGTGTAATTCCCTATAAAGAAAACTAATTATAACCTTCAAAATATGTGTATTAATATCAACTTTAAACATATGGCGGGGACTCTCGTCGAACAGACTATGGTTTACTATCTTCTCTCCTCGGCAATGACGAAAACATGTGACCCAAAATGAATGTTGGAATATAAAGATGTTTGTTACTCACTCATCGACGATCTAGCAGATAATCTACGAGACATGCTCGATAGATCAGTTCTCCCCAGCATTTCTAAGATTTTCCACACGTGGTTTGAGGTTAGAGATGTTTACTGGTTTACATAGCCACATCTCTGCGAGAGAAATGAATGTGCTTCCGTACCCAACTTGAATTGTGCTAACAGAGATAACATCGTTGTGATATGTAGCCGTTTCGAGTACATTCACAAGCCATGCTTTCAACAAAACTGTTTCTCCAAATAGGCCTACGCCAAATTACGAGAACGCGACCTTTCCAATCAGACGCTACAATAGAAGTGAAGCCCCGCTATACACGAAAATCCCACCTCTCATCTTGTAAACACATGTTTTCGTCTTTCTCCGCCAGGGTCATGATACCCTCCAACCCATACAAAATACACCAATAATCTCGAACCCATGTATATTTCTTACAACTCGTGGCGCGAAACTCTTCTCTGACGTCAGAACCTTACACAATTTACACAAAGCTTTCTTCAAGACAAGGGAAGTTATTCTCGGCCCAATCTAAATTTGGCCTAGAGTTTCCTGCTGTTGCAACATCTTGTAGCTTACCTACACAATCCGCTGTCTTGTATACTGACATCTCCCATACAAATTAAATGAAATATTCCTGACTGAGTCCCCGAGATACACAAGATATATATACACTAAATAAAATGAAATTCTACAACCTAAATGATGATGATGAACAAGAAAAGAAATGGTATGAACAAATTACCCTAACCTGACTTCTCTTGCAGTCAACCAAATAAGGGTTTGGGAACATTGTGACCGGAACAGTCACAATACGCCCCCATGTGATTCACACGGGTGAAACAAGTGTGGATCACAAACACTCAAACAAGCAACGCACTGAAAACACAAAGAATTACACTATTACATAAATAAACCCTGAAAGACATATATACATACACACTTGTCAAATTTTCACACATTCTCACTCTCTCGAATGTCTTATTGTGTCCATTTCCTAGCCTCACTGATTTCTCTCAAGTGTCTTAGGTCTACCACTTCATTTTCTTCGTCTCATCATGAGACCCTATCGCTTCACAAGCCATGGTATTTGCCTGCACAGGCCTTATCATACCATCTATCCATCTAACACTCGATGCCACTTTGCTGGTTAGCATTCTTCGTCACATCTCTTGAGTTTTGTCATGCCATCACGTTATGTTGACTGATTCTCTAAGAGTCCATGCCATATTATTTTACAGAGTGATATCTACGGAGATTCCTAATATTATGTGTACTGACAGACTTACCATCCTGGTCCGTTAAACTATAGGCACACTCACCAATACGTTTAACCACCTTAAAAGGCCCCTGAAATAGATGAAAAAACTTCCCTATCTCCTTATCTACAGCTGAAGACGGATATGGAACCCTCAGAAGCACCTGATCGCCTACTTCAAAAGAATCAAACTTTACCCGCTTCTGCTGGCGCCTACGCTTATTCCCTGCCTTGATTAAGTTGTCCCTAGCCAGCTGGATACAAACATCCTTCCCAATCTCCTCTCCCGTGACCAAACCTAGCATTCTAGCAAGCTCATTGGTAGGCTTCCTACCATACTGAATTTCATAGGGAGTGCATTTTACACTCTCATGGAACGTACTATTGAACCATCGTTCAATATCTCCTAACTTGGAGAACCACGCATTGTGGCGATTGCTCACATAGGTGCGAAATACTCTCCCTAATTCTCTCATAACTCGTTCGGACAAATTCCCTTGAGGATATCGAATAGATGAGAATATGTGCTTGATACCCAATTCACTCAACTTGGTTTTCCAGATCTTTGAGGTGAATTGACTACCGTGGTCTGATAGTATCCTGAGAGGCACCCCAAACTCAGGTACATACTTATCAGTGATCTGTAGGACACAACCCTTCCCGGTCGCTTTTCTCAGGGGATACAGTTTGACGAGTTTACTGAATGCGTCAACAACCACGAAGATATACTGATATCCAAACTGAGCTTTAACCAATGGACCATACAGATCGACACAGAGTAAATCCCTTGGTTTTTCTGTGATCACCATTTGCCGAGGTCCCTCAAGAAACCTTGTTGGGCATTTACACCGTTGACACGAGTCACAACTTGCCAGAACTTTCCTAATCTGCCTTCCCATGTTCTTCCAAATGAAATGCTGCTGAACAGCAAAAAGAACCTTGCTTGATCCAAAATGCCCTAAAGCCTTGTGATGATACCAAATCATCGTTACCTGCAATGAGCTTGGCACACACACTCTCCAGGCACCTTCATGGCACAGCCTAGCCAAGAAACCACACTCCAACTTGTACCAATACTTTCCAACCTTAATTCTACTATCCACATCCATACCTCTCAACTGAGTCAAGATATCACCTAAGACCTCATCCTTCTCCTGCTCTACAAGCAGATTCCTTAAGCAGCGTATCTCATAATCACACTCGCTTACCTTGGTTACGCAGATAACAACACCTTCCTGTACCTCCAGTACCTGATGACCCTCATCACCCCCAATGTTTCTACTCATGAAGTCAGCCACAATGTTCTCAGTACCCTTAATATGCCTTACCTCAAAGTTATATTCACTTATAGCCAATATCCACCTTGACATCCTGTTCGAAGTGAGCTTGCAGGATCCAATAAAAAGTAATGCATGATGGTCAGTCAGTATCTGCAACTTACTGCCCAACACATAACTCCTAAACTTCCCTAGAGAGTATACGATTGCTAACATCTCTATTTCAGTAATTGTATATCTCTTCTCCGCCATGCTTAGCCCTCTGCTTGCTAATGAGACAATCCCTAGATTGCCCTCACTATCCTCCTGACACAAAATGCCTGAGATGCCTTGCATGCTCGCATCAGTCATCAAAATGTAGGGACAATCCAGACGAGGATACCTAAGCATGACAGTCTCTACAAAGCCTCTCTTCAACTCCTTAAAAGCCTCATCGTGCACCTGGGTCCATACCCACTTAGTACCCTGCTTCAGCAATTCCCTAAACGGTTCTACAAGACAGGAATATTTAACTACGAATCTACGAAAATAATTGAAAACCCCTAATATTGACCTCACTTGTTTGGCGTTACGTGGTGTAGCAGTGTTGTGAATCTTGTCTAATCGTGACTGTTCGGGAGACACCCCTTGTGTTGTGATAGTATGCCCTAAAAATGTGATTGATGTTGTGCAAAACAGAGACTGCTTAAGTTTAATTGTAAATCCCCCGTCCCTTAATTTCCCCAAAACAATGTCTAAGTGATCCAGGTGTTCCTTTAATGTGTAAGATGCAACAATTAAATCATCTATGTACATTGTCACAAACTCGTGTGTGTCCCTCCCTAACACTAGATTTAAGGCCCTAATCAACGCTGAACTGCTGGTCTTTGTTCCGAAAGGAACGACCCTGAATTGGTACAAACCACTCTTAAAGCTAAACGCAGTCAACTTCCTGTCCTGTTCTCTCAACGGTACCTGCCAAAATGATGCACTCAGATCCATAGTGGAAAACCATTGCTTACCATTGAATTTCTGAACCAGTTCCTCAACACATTCTGGCCTCTGTTGGTCCCCAGATATCCTACAATTGAGCTGCCTGGCATCAATACACAACCTGACCGAGCCATCACTCTTCCCAACCACAACTAAGGGATTCAGATATGCACTAGTTGAAGGCTCAATAATACCCTGATTCAGCATAATGCCTATTTCTTTCTCCACAGCATCAGCAAATTTGTGAGGTATCGGGTACTTGGGTCCTGAAAATGGAGAATGATCTACAATTTCGAACTGATGCGTATAGACATGTGTTAGCCCTGGCTTGTCACTGAAAACTTCTTGGTTTAGCTCTAAAACCTCTAACAACTTATCCCTCTCCTCAACACTTAAACCACTCTTATCCACAGCCTGCTGGAGTTGATCACACTTATCACCCTCCACAGCAATGTGACATAAATCCACAACTTCCTCCTCATCGTCAGCCTTACCTTCTGCCATATCCCCTACAGTGACCTCAGTAACACATGCCTTTACTGTCTTATCTACACTCTTGCATTTCATTCTCATCTCCTGGCTTATATTCCCCCTCACAAAGTTGATGACACCCCGGTCAAAATCAATAACAGCACTATGCTCGTTAAGCCAGTCTATCCCCAAAATCATTTCATAAATTAGGTTAGGAATTACCAAGCAAGTCTTGTGGTCAACTTCATTACCAAACCTCATGGGCAACAATACCTGCTTTCCCACTCTTTGGGATTTATTACCAACAGCAGTTACCACATATGTCGACTTAACTGGAATTTCTTCCAACTTACCACCGTCCTTGATTAAAGTATCATAAAATCCCTTACTGATGACACTTCTCTCACTCCCCGAATCCACCAATGCCTGCACTCTCTTACCTAGTATGCTCAACTCAACAGTTGACATAAAAGCCTCCTTCTCCCCGATACATGAGAACTCCTGCTGGTCAGCTAGCAGATCCTCCCGACTCATAGGCATAAAATCCTCCTCACCCACAATAACACACTGCTTGACTTCATTTCTTACGGACTGCCTGACTGACCTCCCTGCACAGCCCGTTCGGAGTTTAAAGCTCCTTGACCACCTTGTTCTTGTCTCCTCTGGTTCACCTGTACTCTTTCGTTACCACCTTCCTGACGCCCCCCACCTCTCTGATAGTTACCTTCCTGTCGCTGTGAATTATCCTGACGCCCCCCACCTCTCTGATAGTTTTCCTGCCTCTGCTGATAATCTCTTTGCTCCTGATTAAATCTACCCCTATTAAACTCCTGATTATTCCCCCTATTGCCCCTAAATTCCTGTTTGACCTCTGGCCTCTCCATGTGCTGCTTGCCTAAAACGTCAAAGCTCGTAAGAAGCTCTTCCAACTCTTCTACCGTCCTTACCTTCTGCATACAAGCTGCCTCCTGAATTCTAGGTGGGAAGTGCTTCAACATGACCCTAACCACATCACTGTCAGAGGTCAGCCCATCCAAATTCTTCCAAATAAGTACATGTGCCAAAAAATATTCTGTCAGGGATACCCCTTCTCTCTCCTTATATTTCCCAAAAGTTAATTTTTCCCTTTCCCTGGACTGTACCCCCTCCCCCCAGAACTTAGCTTTGAATTTATCCCTGAATTCCCTTAAACTATTCATGTTAGGCCTGTATATTTGGAACCATGCTTTCACATCCCCTTGAAATGAGTTAGACAAGATCTCCAACACTGTTTCCCATTCGACAACCCCGTCTTCTAGATCCTTGCTGAATTTCTTCTCAATGGTTTTTAAAAACTCCATAGGGTTGAACTGCCTTGAGTTAAATTGTGGCAGACCAGGGTCCCTGAGTAGCAAACTAGATGGCATCACAACCCTTTGACTCATCGGTCGCTCTTTCAACTCTCTCCTGACCTTTATCAGCTCTTCCTGCAGCTTTTCGTTTTTCTCGGTCAATGCCACCTGCTTCCCTCTCAGACCCTCAATCTCTCCCAACTTATTTTCAACGGCACCTACTCTATCTAAATATTCCCTCTTATTCCCACTTACAGTGTTGCATATCTCATCACACTTTCCCGTTACATTCTGTACTTCTGCCCTTGAACTAGCTATCTCTGACTTAATTTTCGTTATTTCCACATCTTGCTGGTTCTGATGGCCTTCCATTCCTTCTAGCCTACTTGTGATCCCAGCCTGATTCCCCTGCATTTCTGCCCTGATTTCCTCTCCCTGTTTGCTAATTTTCCCACTTAATTCCAGGTTCATACTCTCCATTCTACTATTAAGGACAGACTTATGGTCCCGTATTTCTTTGCTGAGACTCTCTATCCTTGTGTTCGTGGCCCTGTTGCTCTCCTGAATTTCCTTACTTACAAATTCCTTCACTTCTACTATCTGTTTGGTCACTGACTCTACCTTCTCATTTACAGAGCCTACCTGCTCCTTAATTTCCTTACTCATAGATTCTCCTTGCTTCTTAATCTCTTTTATTTCACTCAGTAGCATTTGGATCAAACTATCGTTCATAACCCCCCCATTTACATTTAAGTTACTACCTTCAGCGATCAGCTGCGACTCAGTAGTAACAATGGTAACATATGTTCCCACTGTCTTTTCCACATCTTCCTCACTGCCACTTCCCCCAGTTTCCTGATTACCTGACATTTTACTGTTTGATTTACACACAACCCTTGACCTTAATTCTAAATTGTCTGATGTGGACATACCCCTTAAAACAAAACAAATTACTGTGAACCCTAATACTCCTAAGGTGTCTATCGGCTGTGTGCATATGTGCCCTAATGATACCTGCTAGGTTTCCCTACTCTTGCCCCACGTTGGGCGCCATGTTGTAACTTTTTACCAGCCCTTCTTGGGCGACTGATTTAAAACTTCCCAAAATCATCCTCCTATTTTTGATCGGAAGTACTTCATCATATACCACACAATTGAAATGGCAGGGTCGTGGAGTGTTGGACACACATTTGGTCAACCTAACTGGTATCATTTGGGCGTTCAACTATTAGGTGTAATTCCCTATAAAGAAAACTAATTATAACCTTCAAAATATGTGTATTAATATCAACTTTAAACATATGGCGGGGACTCTCGTCGAACAGACTATGGTTTACTATCTTCTCTCCTCGGCAATGACGAAAACATGTGACCCAAAATGAATGTTGGAATATAAAGATGTTTGTTACTCACTCATCGACGATCTAGCAGATAATCTACGAGACATGCTCGATAGATCAGTTCTCCCCAGCATTTCTAAGATTTTCCACACGTGGTTTGAGGTTAGAGATGTTTACTGGTTTACATAGCCACATCTCTGCGAGAGAAATGAATGTGCTTCCGTACCCAACTTGAATTGTGCTAACAGAGATAACATCGTTGTGATATGTAGCCGTTTCGAGTACATTCACAAGCCATGCTTTCAACAAAACTGTTTCTCCAAATAGGCCTACGCCAAATTACGAGAACGCGACCTTTCCAATCAGACGCTACAATAGAAGTGAAGCCCCGCTATACACGAAAATCCCACCTCTCATCTTGTAAACACATGTTTTCGTCTTTCTCCGCCAGGGTCATGATACCCTCCAACCCATACAAAATACACCAATAATCTCGAACCCATGTATATTTCTTACAACTCGTGGCGCGAAACTCTTCTCTGACGTCAGAACCTTACACAATTTACACAAAGCTTTCTTCAAGACAAGGGAAGTTATTCTCGGCCCAATCTAAATTTGGCCTAGAGTTTCCTGCTGTTGCAACATCTTGTAGCTTACCTACACAATCCGCTGTCTTGTATACTGACATCTCCCATACAAATTAAATGAAATATTCCTGACTGAGTCCCCGAGATACACAAGATATATATACACTAAATAAAATGAAATTCTACAACCTAAATGATGATGATGAACAAGAAAAGAAATGGTATGAACAAATTACCCTAACCTGACTTCTCTTGCAGTCAACCAAATAAGGGTTTGGGAACATTGTGACCGGAACAGTCACAATGTTGTTCTTCCCTTATCCCTCCTTCTATCCTTGTCCTAATTCTCATTTCCAAAACTTTCTCGAAGATCTTTGCACAATGACTCATTAGTGTTATTCCCCGATAGTTTCTGCAATCTGTTCTACTACCCTTCTTGAAGATCGGGACAATTATTCCTTTTTTCCAGTCCTCTGGGGTCTTCCTTTCCTTCCATGCTGTCCTCATCACTCGGTACAACCACTGTATCCCCACCTCTCCTGCTGCTCTCACCATCTCCACACTCAACTCATCCACACCCGGTGCCTTCCCTCCTTTCATCTTGTTCACTGCATCTTCCACTTCTTTCCATGTTAAGTCCTTTTCTGTTGGCAGTTCATCTTCCTCTTCCCCGATTTCTTCCTCCTCACCATCTTTTCCATTTGGGTTCAGAAGTTCTTCAAAATATTCTTTCCACATTTTCTTCAGTTCTTCCCTATTTTCTATCTCTTGTCCCTTTTGTTCACCATTCTAACATAATCCGTAGGATCCTTCCGCCTCTTATTTTTTACCATCCCATACAGGACCTTTTTTGTACCTTCACTATCCTCCTTCATCATCTTTGTCCACTCTACCATCCACTTTCTTCTCTTCTCAGCCACTACTCTCTTTGCCTCCTTCTTTCTTTCCTGGTACTCTTCCCTTGTCTCTACCGTCCTATTTTGATACCACCTCCTAAAGGCTCTATTCTTTTCCCTTACTATATCTTTTGTCTTCTCATTCCACCATGGTGTTTCATTCCACCTCTTCTTACTACTTGTCCTCCCACATACTGCTTCTGCTGCACCTACTAGTGTCTTCTTAAATCTAGCCCATTCCTCTTCCACCCCTCTTTCTTCATCTGTTGGAATTCCTTCCTTTACCATTTTGAGGTACTCGACCCTTCTATCTCCTTCATTGAGTTTCCATATCCTTATACGTCTTTCCTGGTTCTCAGTCCCTTTCTTCTCCTTACTCCTTCTCAGGTTCATTACCAGCAATCGATGGTCGCTATCCAGGTACTCCGAAGGTATAACCTTGATGTCCGTGATGTTCTTATTTAGTTCTTTCTCATACAGTATATAGTCGACCACCGACTTCCTGGTCAAGTCATCACTGTACCATGTGATTGTGTGGCTCTCTCTTTTCTTAAACCAGGAGTTCCCAACTAACAGGCTGTTCCTCTGGCAGAAGTCCAACAGTCTCTTTCCTTCCTCATTTCTTCCGCCCCAACCCTCTGGTCCTAGAACACTCTCATAACCTTGTCTTTCTCTTCCTACATGGGCATTGAGATCCCCCATAACAATCATATTTCTTCCTACCAGCTGCTTCTGCAATTCCTCTTCAAACTCCTCCTTCTCTTCAGAGGCGCAGCCTACTTGTGGAGCATACACTTGCACTATTTCTACGGTCTCTCCCCTCAGTGTTACTTTCACTTTCATCATCCTATCACTTATTCTCCTCACTTCTTCTTTTAAACCATCTCGTACTACTTCTCCCACTCCATTCCTCTTTCCCTCTTCGTTTCCAGTACAGTCTATAGCCTTTTCTCAGTTCTCTCCTTCCTTCCCCTTTCCACTTTGTTTCTGCCAATCCCAATAAATCCAACTTCCTTCTTTCCATCATATCCACTATCTCCTCCACCTTCCCCGTCAGCATTCTTAGGTTTAAAGTTCCAAATCTTAGTCCGTGTGTACAGCCGTGTCGTTGTCTATTAAATCCATCATGTCCGAGGCCCGTTCCATTCTTGAAAGCATTTGGTTTCATCCACTACTGGCTTGCCGGGCCTATCGTAACTTCACCAGAGCCCCGTTAGCCGTCACTTTTCAGGGTTCCTGTAGGACCTTCACAGCTACCGTAACGGTCCCGGGGCACACAAAGTCCCCACTGTACTTCGCCCCTACAGGCGATCCCCTACTTTGTGCCGTTGCCCGTCTCCCACGACGTGGACGAGGGGTTGGACTTATGGGAGTTATATTTGAAATGTGAAAAATTAACTGATGTAATGAAAAAGAGAAGATTACAGTTCTTTGGGCACATTTATAGAATGGAAAATAATAGACTAACTAAACAGATCTTCAACTTACTGACTAGTTACAAATCCACATGGTTCATTGAAATTGACAAAGATTTGACAATCGCCAGAATTCAGACAGACACAATAGCAAACAGACCACTCTTCAGAGAAGCTATTCAAAAGGCAAAATTTGAAGAAAGGATGAAACAAACAACTGGCAGAAAGTGGACTCGAGGAGAACGATCGTCGCTCTAGAAGGATGATGGAAATTTGGAATCAAAGGAAATTGAATACAATGGACAACATTGGTTCATCGCACCCTCCAAATGGGTTATTTGCTATACTCAGCCACTCAATGATGGGCAAAGAACTTGGCTAGAATATCCATAGAGCTTGGAATACTATTACCCCTAGTAGTTGTATTCCAACCCAGTTTAATACGCAGAAACTAATCGCACAGTTTTTTTTATCTCTTTAAAAATTGGAATTGAAGAATTAAGTGCGGGCATTATTTGGCCCGCCATACGTGAGATGTGATGACTACAGCTCCGAGCACAATGCCCGATTCTCTGATTCGCTGACTTCTATTTCCTGGCGTGCACACACCAAAATACTGTATGGTGATATCGACTAGTGGCCCGCAGACGAGTGGAGCATGTAATGGACGCCTTGCCCCGCACTTGGCTTAATAGCGTGGGCTGGCTTACGGGTGGTAATAGCAATTGAAAGGCTTCAATGAGCGAGGAATATCATTCACATTCTGAGTTTATTTCCTTCATTTCTAAATGAACTGATGTGTCTGGAAGGTCACATGAATGTAATAACTGGTGTTGAAACGCACTAACTGCTGGACTAGGTTCCTTGACGGCTGTGGTAATAGCACAAGCACTTCTTGTTCCATTCAACACCAATACATGCATCTTGCTTCCTAGAATGCAAAATCGCAGTAAAAAGGATTAGTAAAAAATGTGGACTTAGTGCCTTTGAACAACGAGCGATTCAATTGAATTGAGGGTCGTCAATAGCTCAGGTGTTAATGGACGCTGTCGTCTTCATAGAAGCAATGCGATAGTAAATGGAGATTCTGCACGTCACTCAGCAGCCCTCTAATACAGACTCCCTAAAGTATTGGATACACATCATACGGTATGTATTTCCGTTGACATATCTGCTCTCACGGCTGCTAAAAGCCACGAAACTCTAAACAATTTCCTTCCTAAAATTATTGTGCATGGATTCTTTGATGGCGTGTAGTATATTATGTTGGTATGCAATCAAGTAGTTAATTTAAATAAAGCTAGTCTTTCCTAAGCAGAAACTCATTGTGTAAAACATGAACTTCAGCCAAAACTTAATACCAAAGGATTAGCTTAAGCTCTGGCTGTGAATCTGTTTCTATGTTGATCTTAACCTCTATTTGGATCATTAATTTGTGTAATCCACCTGCCACATAGACAGATTTAAGACTAGCTGTTTTGCTTGTCTTGTGTTTGCAGGTATGAAGCGAAAGACAGAAGATGAGATACCAGAAGTCAAGCCTGGTGGTGGAGCCTTCTCGCAGATCTCTCCGAGTGTGGCAGTGTCTCCTCCAAAGGTGTCACGGATATCCTCACCGGTGGACCCTACACCATCGGCCTTCGGCATTGCATCCACGTCGTCGCCATCCCCTCCCCCAAGCACATCGTTATCCGTATTTGGTATTCCGACCTCTAAACCCGACAGCGCTCTTCCCACCGAGACGGATTCGTCCATCGTGTCCAGTTCCACCGCGGCCACATCCCCTAAGCCTTCCAGCATTTTCAGTTCCCATCTCACCCCCGCCGAGTCTAGCACGGTTGCGACTTCTACCGAGCCGACAACGGTTACGACCACCACTGTATCTTCCCCATTCTTCTCCCTCCCCTTGTCAGTAACTGCTTCCAGCCCATCCGTCAAGAGCGTCGATCTTGCCACTCCCACCGTTGCCGAGACGAGCGACTCTATGCAGGTCGTGACGGCCACGGACACCGTTCCTATTCCGTCGGTGGTGCCTTCCTTCCTGACTTCGTCTCCAAACTTCCTGTCGGCGTCAGCCCCATCCTGCAGCGAGCCCGAGCTACCCTCGTCGGGGTTGCCCGTGAGCACGGTGCAGGTGTTCGAGGAGGAGACGCGCATGAGTGCCGACTGTGGGAGTCGCTCGCACACTCCCGCCAGGACGCTTCCATCCACAGGTAAAGGGTCAAAATAGCAAGTCATTTCTTCTTTACTCTGTAAGACTCGTGTTTATTGCTCACATTAGGGTGGCTTTAATGCTGCTACATTGACTTACAGTGCAATTTATAATCTATGAATTGATTAATACAATTGTTCACCTATCAATACTTATATTTGTTGCTCAATAGCACATGTTTTGGAAAGTGTATTTCCTTCTTCATCTACATTCTTTGAAAAGTGCATTCATTAAAAACAAAAAACTCCTATATGATTTGTTTTCTGTCTGGTTCCGTGGTTATTTAAGGATACACTGCTAGTCAATAAAACTGGCATCAGTAATAATAATAATAATATCGTTTGGCCTCGGTTGCCGGGTGCTAGCTTTGTTATTTGACACCCAGAGGGTAGCTTGTATGTCGTTTTCGTTGTTCCTTTACTATGAAAGTCAAGGCGGTTAGATGTTAGATATCTAAGCTCCTTGAACACTAGAGCGCTTTTTAGTAGAGAAATGAGGAACTTGATGTTGGCGGAAACTCCCGAGATTAATTTTGCCATTATGAACTCGGCCTACAGAATTCAAATGGGTTCTTTGACATGCCAACATCGTATGACATGCGTACCATTATTTGCCACATTTCAAAAATCACTTACCACGGCCAGGAGCCAACCTGCAATCTTGGGGTTTAGTAGACTGACACGATATCCACTCACCCACCGTAGCATCACTAAGCACTTCATTCAGATCATTCTTACCTTCACCAAGAAGAAAATTTTCAACTTCAGACTTTATCTCTACAACTGAGCCAACATGTTCCCGTTTGTTAGCCAGCACATCTCTGCGTGGAAAAGGAGAGTTTTGTGATCGACTTGAAGGTCAACATAGCGGGCTTCAGTATTAGAATAACACTAGAAAATGAAAGCAACTAGGCTAGTTCATCGTCCATTAGTTAAAGCACGTCACGTAAGTGGGTCACAAAGTGCGCAATAAAACGTGCGTAGAGTGTTCTTTTCTGCACTTCTGCTCTTGGGCTTGATTTTGCTCCCTGCATTACAGCAAACTCGTTATTTTCTCTCCAAGCTCGAGGCTCCGAAGAGATTTCTGCCATCAGGTGGCAATTACCGGTGCTCTTGAATGACCCCCAGGGGTTCACATCTAGTGGGACGTGGGTTGGCGACCACGGGTCTCCAAACTGAGTCCGGCATTGCTTCTACTTACTTGTGACGGGCTCCTCTCCGTCTTCTATCCTGTAGACTTCTCTTGGTCAACTCTTGTTCTCTTCCGACCCCGACAGTATTAGGGTATTAACAAATTCACAAAGAAATTTGATAAAATGGTCCGGCTAGCTCAAAACAGTTGCCAGCGTTTCGCCCCAGTGTACCAATGGGCTCTTCAGTTGGTTATGGTACACCTCACCAAGACGCGTGGCTAGTACACTGGGGCGAAACGCTGGCAACTGTTTTGAGCTAGCCGGACCATTTTATCAAATTTCTTTGTGAATTTGTTAATGTACATAGCTCAATCGGACAATTTTACATCCTGTTTCGTATGGGAACAGATATTTCCAGTATTAGGGTATCCGAGGCCTAGGGAGTCTTTCACTTTCCCGCCATGATTGGCCCTTGTCTCATCTTTTCTGACACCCTCATTCTTTGAGGGGTCAGCATTCTTTTTATTTTCATGTTATCTCCTGACTTCTGCTCAAGGCCCTCAAGGAGGCAGGGTGTGTGTAGCCCCACCACTTCTGGTGTACCCTGGATAGTGCTACACCCTCTGGGGCTCACAATATCTCCTGCCTTCTGCTCAAGGACCTCAAGGAGGCAGGGTGTGTGTAGCCCCACCACTTCTGGTACACCCTGGATAGTGCTACACCCTCAGGGGCTCACAGTATCTCCTGCCTTCTGCTCAAGGCCCTCAAGGAGGCAGGGTGTGTGTAGCCCCACCACTTCTGGTGTACCCTGGATAGTGCTACACCCTCAGGGGCTCACAGTATCTCCTGCCTTCTGCTCAAGGACCTCAAGGAGGCAGGGTGTATGTAGCCCCACCACTTCTGGTGCACCCTGGATAGTGCTACACCCTCAGGGGCTCAGAGTATCTCCTGCCTTCTGCACAAGGACCTCAAGGAGGCAGGGTGTGTGTAGCCCCACCACTTCTGGTGTACCCTGGATAGTGCTACACCCTCAGGGGCTCACAGTATCTCCTGCCTTCTGCACAAGGCCCTCAAGGTGGCAGGGTGTATGTAGCCCCACCACTTCTGGTGCACCCTGGATAGTGCTACACCCTCAGGGGCTCACAGTATCTCCTGCCTTCTGCTCAAGGCCCTCAAGGAGGCAGGGTGTATGTAGCCCCACCACTTCTGGTGCACCCTGGATAGTGCTACACCCTCAGGGGCTCACAGTATCTCCTGCCTTCTGCTCAAGGACCTCAAGGAGGCAGGGTGTGTGTAGCCCCACCACTTCTGGTGCACCCTGGATAGTGCTACACCCTCAGGGGCTCACAGCATCTCCTGCCTTCTACTCAAGGACCTCAAGGAGGCAGGGTGTGTGTAGCCCCACCACTACTGGTGCACCCTGGATAGTGCTACACCCTCAGGGGCTCACAGTATCTCCTGCCTTCTGCTCAAGGCCCTCAAGGAGGCAGGGTGTGTGTAGCCCCACCACTTATGGTGCACCCTGGATAGTGCTACACCCTCAGGGGCTCACAGTATCTCCTGCCTTCTGCTCAAGGCCCTCAAGGAGGCAGGGTGTATGTAGCCCCACCACTTCTGGTGCACCCTGGATAGTGCTACACCCTCAGGGGCTCTTAGTATCTCCTGCCTTCTGCTCAACGCCCTCAAGGAGGCAGGGTGTGTGTAGCCCCACCACTTCTGGTGCACCCTGGATATTGCTACACCCTCAGGGGCTCACAGTATCTCCTGCCTTCTGCTCAAGGACCTCAAGTAGGCAGGGTGTGTGTAGCCCCACCACTTCTGGTGCACCCTGGATAGTGCTACACCCTCAGGGGCTCACAGTATCTCCTGCCTTCTGCTCAAGGCCCTCAAGGAGGCAGGGTGTGTGTAGCCCCACCACTTCTGGTGCATCCTGGATAGTGCTACACCCTCAGGGGCTCACAGTATCTCCCGCCTTCTGCTCAAGGCCCTCAAGGAGGCAGGGTGTGTGTAGCCCCACCACTTCTGGTGCATCCTGGATAGTGCTACACCCTCAGGGGCTCACAGTATCTCCTGCCTTCTGCTCAAGGCCCTCAAGGAGGCAGGGTGTGTGTAGCCCCACCACTTCTGGTGCACCCTGGATAGTGCTACACCCTCAGGGGCTCACAGTATCTCCTGCCTTCTGCTCAAGGCCCTCAAGGAGGCAGGGTGTGTGTAGCCCCACCACTTCTGGTGCACCCTGGATAGTGCTACACCCTCAGGGGCTCACAGTATCTCCTGCCTTCTGCTCAAGGCCCTCAAGGAGGCAGGGTGTTTGTAGCCCCACCACTTCTGGTGCACCCTGGATAGTGCTACACCCTCAGGGGCTCACAGTATCTCCTGCTTTCTGCTCAAGGCCCTCAAGGAGGCAGGGTGTGTGTAGCCCCACCACTTCTGGTGCACCCTGGATAGTGCTACACCCCCAGGGGCTCACAGTATCTCCTGCCTTCTGCTCAAGGCCCTCAAGGAGGCAGGGTGTGTGAGCCCCCACCACTTCTGGTGCACCCTGGATAGTGCTACACCCTCAGGGGCTCACAGTATCTCCTGCCTTCTACTCAAGACCCTCAAGGAGGCAGGGTGTGTGTAGCCCCACCACTTCTGGTGCACCCTGGATAGTGCTACACCCTCAGGGGCTCACAGTATCTCCTGCCTTCTGCTCATGGCCGTCAAGGAGGCAGGGTGTGTGTAGCCCCACCACTTCTGGTGCACCCTGGATAGTGCTACACCCTCAGGGGCTCACAGTATCTCCTGCCTTCTGCTCAAGGCCCTTAAGGAGGCAGGGTGTGTGTAGCCCCACCACTTCTGGTGCACCCTGGATAGTGCTACACCCTCAGGGGCTCACAGTATCTCCTGCCTTCTGCTCATGGCCGTCAAGGAGGCAGGGTGTGTGTAGCCCCACCACTTCTGGTGCACCCTGGATAGTGCTACACCCTCAGGGGCTCACAGTGTCTCCTGCCTTCTGCTCAAGGCCCTCAAGGAGGCAGGGTGTATGCAGCCCCACCACTTCTGGTGCACCCTGGATAGTGCTACACCCTCAGGGGCTCACAGTATCTCCTGCCTTCTGCTCATGGCTGTCAAGGAGGCAGGGTGTGTGTAGCCCCTCCACTTCTGGTCCACCCTGGATAGTGCTACACCCTCAGGGGCTCACAGTATCTCCTGCCTTCTGCTCAAGGCCCTCAAGGAGGCAGGGTGTGTGTAGTCCCTCCACTTCTGGTGCACCCTGGATAGTGCTACACCCTCAGGGGCTCACAGTATCTCCTGCCTTCTGCTCAAGGCCCTCAAGGAGGCAGGGTGTGTGTAGCCCCACCACTTCTGGTGCACCCTGGATAGTGCTACACCCTCAGGGGCTCACAGTGTCTCCTGCCTTCTGCTCAAGGCCCTCAAGGAGGTAGGGTGTGTGTAGCCCCACCACTTCTGGTGCACCCTGAATAGTGCTACACCCTCAGGGGCTCACAGTATCTCCTGCCTTCTGCTCAAGGCCCTCAAGGAGGCAGGGTGTATGCAGCCCCACCACTTCTGGTGCACCCTGGATAGTGCTACACCCTCAGGGGCTCACAGTATCTCCTGCCTTCTGCTCATGGCTGTCAAGGAGGCAGGGTGTGTGTAGCCCCTCCACTTCTGGTGCACCCTGGATAGTGCTACACCCTCAGGGGCTCACGGCTGGTGAGTTCGGGAGTTGGTGATCCCAAGGATTCCTGAGCTGGGTCTGTTTTGTCCCCTTTTTCCTCTGACCTTGGGGTGGGCCCTCTTCTCTTTTCCTTTCCTATCTGCCTTTCATGGCTCTCCTTCCTTCCAAGTCCCTCAATCCTCATTCATCGCGGGTTGAGGGCATTTCTTTTCTTCATGTCCTTGACTTGTTTACCATTTCTTCTTCTAGTATGTAAGTCTGTAGTTAGTATTAGTTATAGTTTTCATTCTCTTCTCATCTTTCACTATCACCCAGACGATTAGGGGCCGATAACCTAGATGTTAGTCCCCTAAAAACAACAATTATCGTCATTATCATGCTCTTGATCGATTGGCATGGCTCGACAATTCTTTGGGAGATTCGAGAAATGTTTATTATAGAAAATTGTTATATTGGTGCAAAGAAAACTATTTTGTAATTCACTTCACGCCCCAGGTTGGGAGCCCTGCTTTAAGACAGAGGGAGTTTCACCAAATGGGTCGGAGGTGCTGCGGCCCAAGTGTTCGTCCGCAGCACGTTTCCTCTCGCAACTAATAAATCATCATAATGTGTCAATTTTTGCCTCATTCTATACATAGATATTTACGGAATAAATAGGGGCTTCAGTGGCGTAGTTGGTGCTGTGCCCAAGATAGCGGGTTCAAACCCGGCCGAAGTCGTCGGATTTTTTTTAAGGGCGTTAAAATCCTTCAGTATGCTTTCCTTCGGAGGGGGAGTAAAGCCGGCTGTCCCATGTCATAGATTTATGGCATGTAAAAGATCCTTTCACAGACTAAACTTGTGTGAAGCTAAATTGTTTGGTTAGATTTAGTCGGAACGCTCTATCAAAAGTTCCAACGTTCACCACTACGTATCATTGATATCTGGTAGCGAAAGTTGGAACCACTTGAAATTGAACGGAACTTGTAGCTCACCCTAAGGAAGCAGCTACAGACTCAGGCGAGCCGAACATGTCCTCGGACACTCCAGGCAATAAAAGCCATACGATAAATAAATACGGAATAAATTAATTGAATAAATTATGATTTTAAAAATTTGCAAACTGAATCCAAGATTACATTCCAATATCCAAATATTCTTTAAATCAGCAGACAAGGGCAGGGCCAGATGTGATACAACATAAACTAACAACACATGTTTATACATAGATTATAAATTTATTATTTCTTAATTTTAAATCAAACAAAACTTATCGGCTACAAATTATAGAAAACTTAGAAACACGCCTTCATTATTTGTTAGAAGAGGAAGGAGGATGTGACTGTGCTTCTAATCTGGTTGAAACTGGGATGAGCTGATTCTTGGTAGCGCAGCTAAATGCTGGTCTGTCAATCTATTTCTGACGCTATTTTAGCGAAGCTTCATTGTAGAAAACAGCTGTTCACAGATGCGAATATTGCAGTTATCTTCTGTGCATGAGATTTCAAGTTCGGGAAGCTTGATTTTGATAGGCCCTTGTGGAACTCAATTTTCGAAACGTTGAGGAATAGTTGCTTCAATTCATTGTTACATTGTTACTCAATCAGTTGTAGCTGTTTCTCAGTCAACATTAAATGGCATTCTGAAAACATACAAGTCCTGTTAACTTTGAAGTTCTGAAATCTTCATTCAAATTCGTCGTGGAGATTTTTCGCACAAAAAGATATTCCACAAAACATAAACATAACGCCAATGAGATTGAAATAGTTTTTCACTTGTAAGTACACAGGAAATATGTAATTGAGTGGGTGCTCACAGAAACGGGCTAACATTAGAGAGGCTTATTTAACGAAGTACATGACTTTGAAGTTTATGCTATTTTGAATGTTTCAACTTAGCCTGGCCGCCATGTTCGATTTGTACTTAACAGTGTTTTGAAAGTCACATAGGTGAACTTCTAGTAATGCCCTTTATCACCTTACAAAATTTCAGGCTGATATCAATAATAGTTTCGGAGATATAGAATGCCGGTGTTTTTTTTTTTAAACCCAAATGCAAATGTCCTTTTTCCTCAGTTTTAGCTAAATGATGGTTAGCCCGTTTTTGCGAGCACCCACTGAAATGTAGGTTGTATAATTCGAAGCCATGTCGCCGGCTGGGTTAGACTAGCTCTAGGGCCGAATTTTGGCCACGACTGGTTTAGACTTTAGAGTAAACACAGTGAAGGCTGTTTCTTGTTACAGGTGGAGGTGATGGTGCAGGGGAGGAGTCGCAAGGTAGCGCCATCAGCACGGCCACCACCGAGAGCGTCAAGAAGAAGACTGGGAGGATGGAAGTGGGCGACGGGGAAATGTGAGACATGCATCTTGTTCTGGCTCATATCTCACATTCCTGCCCTTTATTTGTTTACCATTTCTGTAGTATTTAGCATATGGCACATTAAATTATCACATACATGAAATTTGAAACAAATTCCAGCTACTGCAGTACAACTATCTACAGAAATCTATATACAAATATTCGATTTCATTTTGTAATAGGATTTTTTTGTAGTGCTTGACATTTCGATATACTTATGCCTTCTATGGTTCTTAGCTGGACAACCCTGAGAGGGGCTATTTGTATTCACGTTTTGTGACATCAAGCAGGAGGTCACCGGGATTGTCTGGCTGCCTAAATTCCTCGGTGTAGATGTTTCCCACGGAGTGACCGTTCTTTAGCCCCACCCAGGGGACATGTGTAGCTTGAAGAATGCTACGGATGCGAACAGTCTTTGTCCCCCTGTAGTTAGTATTACTTATAGTTTTCATTCTCATATCATCTTTCACTATCACCCAAACCATTAGGGGCCTAACCAACATTATCATCATCAACATTACGTTACAGAGTTACAAAATTATGACTATCTTGCACAAGATGCTCCATTTCAAAGCTTGTGAACTAGCGATTAAACAGGGTATCAGCTGTTCTGATCTGATAATGAGCTGGGGTTGGATCCGTAGATTCATAACATGGAAAGGATTGTTTCTGTCTGTCAGAGAATGCCAAGCGATTTCAATGACAGAATCATAGATTATCATCGTAATATCTCCCTGTACTGAGCTAATCATTTCGTCTCTACATAGCTGTCACACCTTACATCTGAGACAATCTGTTTAACATATTCTAACCTTGGTCTACCCCACACAAGACACGGCACAAACCTAGAAGAATTGCTGAGTTTTGACATCAAATTCTTCAAGCAAATCTGCCAGTCTGTGTAGAAAGCACAATCCCGGTGGGACAGGGTTTGAAAGTGAATGATATTTTCTACATTTCTCATTTGATTTTCCCCCAGATTCAGTTTCCTCTGATAGGATTCCACATGTCTGTAAAGTTCATGAGCCAATTGGCCTTGTGTTGCACCTTGGAATTCAACTCATTCAAGTGACAGGTAATATCCGCAAGGAATGCAAGGAGGTTGGTCCTAACAGTCACCAATCCCACTTAACACTGCATTGTCTTAGGTTGGAAGAATTCTTACTTCAGATTAACAGATTACATCAGAAATAACTGATAGGCGGGCCGGATGAAAGGGTTCAGTGGGCCTTGGGCAGCCCAGGGACCGGCTGTTGCACTTGGTTGGTCTACCCATACAATTCTTGTCCTTGACCCTCCCTTCCATGACTAAGTTTGCTAATCCTGGGTGTCTTAGTATGTGGCCAACCAATCTATCTCTTCTCTTCATTAGCAGTCACCAGAAACATCTCTCCTCTCCCACTTGTCTTAATACCTCTTCATTTGTAACCCTATCTACCCATCTGATCTCCATAATTCTCCTGTAACACCTCATTTCAAATGCTATTCCCCTCTTCTCTGCTGCTCCAACAGTCCAAGTTTCACTTCCATACAGTGCCACGCTCCAGACAAGGGATTTCAGAAATGACTTTCTTACAGTCTACCCAATTCTATATTCGATGTCAACAGATTCCTTTTCCCTAGAAATGCTTTTCTTGCTTTCCCAATCTACTTTTTTTTATCCTCTTTGCTTTATCCATCACTGGTTATTTTGCTTCCTAAGTAACAGAAGTCTCCTACTTCCTTTAGTTTTTCATCTGCCAATTTGATGTCCATAGAGGTTTGATTTATTTTGGCTGCGTTCAAATATTTTGGTTTTACATTTATTAATTTTCATCATGAATTCTTTCCTCAAGACGGAGTCCATACCATTCTAAATCTCACTCAAATCCTCTGGTGTGTCGGCCAAGATGACGGTCATCAGCAAATCTCAGAGTTGACATTATTTCTCCTTGAATCTTCACTGCCACTTCAAATTTTTCTCCAATTTCGTTCATTGCTTGTTCAATGTAAAGATTAAAAAGTATGGGTGATAAGTTGCAGCCTTGCCTTACACCTTTCTGAATACCAGTTTCTTGCTCCTGTCCTTCAGCTCGAATGACTGCTGTCTGGTTTCTGTATAGATTGTAGATCACTCTCCTATCCCTGTACTTTATTCCAATCATTTTCAAAATGGCAAACATCTTACTCCAATCAACGTTATCAAAAGCCTTTTCTAAGTTTACAAATGCCACGAACGTTTTCTTATCTTTCTTTATTCTACCTTCCAAGATCTGATTAAGACTTAGCGCAGCTTCCCTTGTTCCTACTTACCCCCTGAAACCAAGCTGGTCTTCATCCAGCTGAGTTTCAATCTGCTGGTCCATCCTCTTGCAAATCTTGCAGAATCTTTAAAGCATGAGTGATTGTATGGTAATCTTCCTGCCTTCTTCAGGAGCTGACAGATGTGAAGATTACCGCACAATCAACTAAATTTTTTTTTTTTTTTATTAAATGTTTTACGAAATGAGGTTTGTTAGGGAGCACCTGTGAATCTCGGAGCTGATTGTCATGAATGGTAGAAAGGAATTTTCACCAAAATTAGTTGTTTGTTGCAGGAAGGAATTTACTGTGGACCAGATCGCGGAGTACCAGTGGCCTCCGGATAAGAACGGAGAGGACCTCATGGTCCAGGAGCAAATCTCAGAGTACTTGGGTGTCAAGTCCTTCAAGAGGAAGTATCCTGACCTCAGGAGGCGCTTCATCGACATGGAGGAGAGGACCTACCTCCGCGAGAAGGGGCTCGTGTCTGAGAACATGTGCGATATGGGTATGTAGCTTATTGTATCACAAGCCTGCAAGAAAAAGGCCACTCCAATTCCGGCGATTGTGAATTTTTAACCTGTTGTTCAATGTATCTCTAAGAGAGTTCACTTCATAAAATGTAATTGCTCCAAACATCTCTGATGCCCAGAAACAACTTGAATTACTTCAAGAACAAGAAGCGAAAATCGGGTTACAAATTTCTTTCGACAAAACAAAATTTCTGATGGATATTAAAACTGCTGCGAATACACTCCAAATTGGGAATGGTAAGGTATCCCGAGTGAAATAGTTCAAGTACAGGGTCGGATGATCACTCGCCTCACGTTGAAGGGTGCAAGAATTATGCCAAGAATATCACAATTTCAAAGAAAAACACAAAAATACTAATTTAAAAAAAAAGATCATTACTGAAAATATTTTGGTTCACACCACAAACTCATTAACCTCAAATTGAAGAACTCTAAACAATAGCAGCAAAAGTCACTCTAGAAATGTTGTTTGAAAAAACAGAAATGAAGCCAACGTCCACGGTCGAAACAGCTGACCAAGGAGACACTGTCAATAGATTGAAGTACCTTAGTGAGACGTAAATTAGAAATTAGATTTGAAAACGGAAAAACTAATTTGAAACGAGCACAACAAATCATGTGGCCAACCTTTGAGAAAGAACCTCTCTCGATGGATGACAAATTCAAACACTACTACTTTGTAGTTAAGAGCCTCCGAAACACTGTTCAAGTTGAACAGCAAACCAACAACTGATCAACTCCAGAAGGCAGACAGAACAATCATCAATGATAATAGACACAATGTATATCCATGACATGCCAGCAACGGCAGATGACCTAACATTAGTTTTCCAGAGAAAAGATCTTCTGCATTGTGAGCATGTGCTGACGAAATTGAGTTCTTACTTCCATAAATGGAGACTTCAGCCTAACTCAAATAAAAGTGATATTACTGCATTCCATTTGAATAATAAAGAAGCCCAAAGGAAACTTAAGTGTGCCTTTTGATGCATTGAACTACAATCCAAGGTACACTTTGGATTGGTCCTTGATATTCAAACAATATTGCATCAAATTCTGTAAGAAGCTATTTCGCAAGATTGCTGGAAGTAGCTGGGGAGTGGACGCTCGTGTATACTACTGGTGGTGTTGGTGACTGTTGTCACTTCTTCTCACACGATGCACAACACGCTAACCACTCTGGGTTGATTTAGAAACTATCCATACTTATGATGTGACCTCCAAGTGGCAACGAGCATGCACCCTCCAATGCTCACCGGGTTCAGGATCCACCACAGAAGGTTGAGGGATTTCAACTCCCGCTCCAAACCTGGTCGACGCCAAACCGTATTAGGCGGTGTGGTTACACCTTGAGGAAGTGGGGTTTCCGTTCATCTGCTGTTTGCAACTGTGGAGCGGAGGAGCAGACAATAGACCACTTTGTTCAGAGTGCCCACTTCGAGCATCTGACGGTGATCCGAGAACTCTCGGAGACCTGGGTTATGAAAGGAAGGGAGAGGAGCAAAATACAGGCCAGTGAGATGAGGTTCTTGAGAAGCAGTATTGGAGCTACAAAGATGGACAGAATAAGAAATGAGAGGACCAGAGAATTAATGAAGGAGGAACCATTACAGGGTGGTATAGAGAAATCTAGACTTAGATGGTATGGACATGTAAAACGAATGGAGGAGAAGAGGATACCCAGGAGAGTACATGAGACGAAGTGGGAAGGAAAGAGACCGAGGGGAAGACCGAGAGACAGGTGGCTGAAGGGGGTGGAAGAAAGCGTGAAGAAGAGAGGAGAAGACTGGACAAGGGTGGAGGCTGAGAGATGGTGGGAAGACAGAAGACGTTGGAGAGGCTTGTGTTCCAAACAGACCCGGCCAGTGGCTGGAAACTGTGCAAGATGATGATGATGATAGTATGATATGATTCACGGAGTGAGGTTGTGGTTAGGGTTGTACAACTGTGAGCTTTCATTCTGGAATTAGTGGGTTCGAACCCCCCTGTCGGTAGCCCTGGAGATTGTTTTCCCTGGTTTCTCATTTTCATACCAGGCAAATGGGCGCTGTACCTTAATTAAGGCCACAGCCGCTTCCTTCCCACTGCTAGTCTTTCCTATCCCATCGTCGCCATAAGACCTACAGTATCTGTGTCGGTGCGACGTAAGGCAAATTGTAATATATGTATTATTTTGATATATATATATATATATTATTTTGATATATATTGAAGATTACAACTCGCATAATAGGCCAGGCGACAGGTAGTTCAATAAGGAAATAATTAGTGGAAAGCTGGAAATTGCTTTAATCGCTTTATTTGGACCCAGATATTACTCTCCCAAGTTTTCCCCCTCGAGTGAAGTCGGCGTTGGCCCTTCTGGCCCTAAGAAGGTACCATTTTTCAATTTTTTGCAAATATCTCCCAAACCTTCAACTTTATCAACAAAATACCTATTATAAAATATAATCTAGGGTAAATTTCCTACAAAAATGTTCACTACCTTTTGTCTCTAATGTGAGCCGTTACGATGCTACGACCATTCAAAGTGGAGCCATTTTTGATTCTTGCGGAAAAGCTATGGAAATGATATGCCATATCAACGTTTCTACATGTTTTAATATTTGTCAGCATTCCAGCTGCACAAGCTGTTAACTTGTCACAAGTATAACAGCTTTTCAATGTAAACAGCTGTGGCAAAGTACCTACCATTAGTATCATTTTGCAATATTGAGTTTTCGACTACAGAACAGCATGTGGATGCACGGTGTGCGCGGATCTCGCGGGATGATGCGGACTTGAGAATATTTGTTGGATGGTTATCAACTCACGATCCCTTTCCTCGTGGACAATACGTTGTTTCGTTAAGCACAGGAGTTGTCAGAGATGGACAAATCACTTGTCATATGGCCTATGAAATTGGAATAGCAGCACAAAAAGGCATAAACGGCAACAATTTTCACGATGTGAAGTTCCTTAGAAAAAATCGCGTGATGCCTCTCCGCGCAGTAAATTTGAAAATAAAAATCCGCAACACGATATTCCTGTTGATCCTCTTGTGCTTTTCCAAAGCATTTGCCTTGCAAAGAAATCCGATGCAGAATTGAAACAATATTTCCAGTTTGAACTAGCTCCGTATCCGGTTGCGATCTTTGATGAAGCGGGAATGCGTAGACGCAAAAGTCTGTGTTCTATAAATTATTCGATCCTGTTACCGATGAGCCCATATTTGAGGACCTACATCATGTTCTCGACGGAGGATATCTTCTGCACCGTGTAATTTGGCACCAAACCGATACTTTTGTCGACACTAGTGCCAAATATGTGAATTACGTTAAAAGATACTTCAAAAACAGTGTCATTATTTTCGATGGGTATCCTGACGACCCAGCAGCTCGCAGTACCAAGTCCGTTGAACGTCTTCGACGATCGCACAAGCATGATGCTGCTAATGTTTTTTTTTTTTTATGAGTCCATGACGGCACCTATGCCACAAGCAAACTTTTTGTCTAATGACACAAACAAACGAAGACTGATCGACTTGTTGCGCGTCAAATTCGAAAGCGAAGGAATCGAAACCAGACAAGCTCCAGAAGATGCCGATGTGCTCGTTACCACCCCACTCGAGTGATCTCGGCCCGACAATTCAGTCATTATAGTGGCTGAAGATATAGATATCCTGGTCATCTTGGCAGCTCGTGTGCCACCCTCCACGAAAATGTATTTTATAAAACCCGGCAAAAGTTCAACCAAACAACAACTATTTTGCACAACAAGTTTCAATCTCCCGTCATGTGTGCAAGAAAACATCCTCTTTTTGCATGCGTTTAGTGGGTGCGATACAACGTCTTCGTTTCACAGCCAGGGCAAAATGAAATTCGTAACACTGCTGAAGAGTAATGAGGAACTGCAACAGCTGTTAGGGTATTCCGAGACGTGAACGCAAACCCCAATGAAATTGACAAAGCGGGCCAGTTGGTCTTGGCTGGGCTTTATGACAACAAAACCACGCGAAATACCCTGAATGAGTTGCGGTTCCAACTGTTTGCAAAATTTCTAAGCAAACATCGATTTAATCTCGCAAGCTTACCTCCCACCGAATCAGTGGCACGTGAGCACTCTTTAAGAACATATCATCAAATCCAAACATGGTATGGAAATGATACAAATCCACTGGATCGGGGCTGGAAAAATTCTCAATGTGGTTTGGCTCCCATACCTACGAGGGATCCGGCGCCACAAATGCTTCTAAACACAGTGTCCAGCAAATGTTCGGAAGGATGTAACGCAGCGTGTGGTTGCAGGAAAACGGGCCTCCGATGCTCCAGAATCTGCATGAATTGTATGGGACGGTCATGTACAAATGCTGCCGAGGAAGATGATATGGATGATTGTGACGGAGTCATCGATGTTAATCTTGAGCGCCCTGTGACGTCGGACAAATGTACCGATACGGACGATGAAAGCGATGACGGAGAAATTGAGGCCACAGCTGTTTACATTGAAAAGCTGTTATACTTGTAACAAGTTAACAGCTTGTGCTCCTGGAATGCTGAGAAATATTTTATAATATGTAGAAACTTTGATATGGCATATCATTTCCATAGCTTTTCCGCAAGAATGAAAAAGGGCTCCAATTTGAATGGTCGTAGCATCGTAACGGTTCACATTAGAGACAAAAGGTAGGGTACATTTTTGTAGAAAATTTACTCTAGATTATTTTTATAATCGGCATTGTATCGATAAAGTTGATGGTTTGGGAGATATTTGCAAAAAAAAAAAAAAAAAAAAAAGGTACCTTCTTAGGGGCTGAAGGGCCAACGCCGACTTCGCTTGAGGGGGAAAACTTGGGAGAGTAATATCTGGGTCAAAATAAAGCGATTAAAGCAATTTCCAGCTTTCCACTAATTATTTCCTTATTAAGGCTTTTTTTTTCCAACCTGTCGCCTGGCCTATAAAGTTCTATTGATCTTAAACATGTTTTATTCTGTGAATATAACAGAATTTTATAAAGTAACTCATAAATAATTTTTAAAATTCTGTAAACGAAACACACACATATTTTATTATGAGCAAATATTCTCATGAAAATAAATTTTATTATTTCAGATTTTGAAAAATCATTTACATATCATATTGTTCTATATTGAAACACCTTTTTTTTTGTAATAATTTGGTACAGGTACGAAGTACACCATTTTACACTGACTGTATAACAATATAAAGTATTGACAGTATGAAAACAAACAATAAAATTTAACAACAAAAAAGGGACTTGATAATAACAAATTCATTGGAAATTAAATAACAAATAAAATAAATAACAGAGGTTATAAAGATATGTATATGAGTCGTCCAATTCCAGAACTACCTAAGTCAATTTCATGAAATTTGTGAGAAAGGGCAAAAAACTGTGGTGAGTTATCCGTGCACGTTTAAATAGAAACAGTTTGTATAATAGTTTCAAAATACGATTAGTTTTCATTTTATGTATGTTTTAGAAATACAGTAAAAGCAGTTTTTACATAATAATAGAAAATATATTGCACTTAAGCAGTTTTGATACAGGATTTAGGACTTAAGTAGTTTTGGATTAGTTTCATTAAGTCAGTAATTATGGTTTCTATGTGAAAGTGAAATTATTGCTATATTTTAAAGTTCTCTAAGAAACTACCCAGTATACAATAAAAGTAACCTTTCAACCTTAAATTTCCATTCACAATATGCTCACAGCTTTTCAAACTAGGCGAAATAGAGTCCATTGGACTGCACAGCAACGTAATGTTCCATGGGGTCGTCGTCTTCTTTTCCATCAGATACATTTTGTCGAGCTATGTCTTCGCCACATAGTAGCAAGTCTCGGTAGAAGCCTACATCCTCTCTGTTGTGCCACTCAGGGCCGAAATGCTTTCACATCAGTCACTTACATATATATATAAGTGTATGCGTTCTTACGCCACTTTAACTTGTTTTCTTGGCGTTTATTAGCAGTGTTTAGCTATGGACAAGTTCATTGTTAAAGGTAAACGCCAGGAGAGTGAAAGTGAACAGTCGGCTCCTATTCCCGAACCGTCGAATTCAACATAAAGAAGACAAACGAAAGAAAAGAACATACCAGGACAGTTACGTAGTATATGGATTTACGCGGAATAAGAACGAGGAAAACCCTATCCCTGTGTGTTTAGTTTGTGGCGAAACACGAGGCCATGGTAGGCCTACCTAGCAAACTGAAGCGGCATCTCACAATTAAGCATCCTAGTGGGTCAGGGAAGAGTGTGATGTATTTTTCACCTGTACTAGAAGGGGAGAAAAAAAAACAGCTGTGCGAATGGTAAAGAGAATGACCATAAGTGATACTGCACTTGAAGCCTCGTTTTAAGTAACACACCTCATAGTCTTGGAGAGGAAATCATAGGTCCTGCATGGAAAGTTCTAGTTTCACCAATACTTGGTAAAGGAGCAGCTAATCAAATTCCTCTTTCCAACAACACAATCAGTCGCAGGATATCTGAAATGTTTGCAATATCAACGAACAAGTCGTGGGGAAAATAAAAACTGATAGAGCATTTGCTTTGCAAGTAGTGGTGACAAACTGCAACTCCTTGGTTTTACCAGATATATTGATGATAAAAGATATTAATGAGCAGTTTCTGTTCTGTAGACCGCTGGAGACTACAACCTCAGGCCATAATATTTTCATTTCTATTAATTCCTTTCTCAATGACCAAGATCTTTCATGGAAAGACTGGTTGGTTCTTAAGTTTAGGGGCTGCGACAACGCGGTCATGTAGCCCCGTGTACTTTGGTGTGTGTAGAATCTGTCTGATAACCGGTGTTAATTGTGATGGCTGTATTAGTGTGTGTTATCTGTTTTTAATTCAAGTAAGGACTGCAGTCTTTTAAATTTTTCAAGTAGTTCCTACTTTTGCTGCCAAACGCCACCGTCAATGACTACTAGTTCAGAACTTAGCTACCAGACGCCACCACAGTCGGCTCTTGGCAACGAACGTAGGAACCTAAGAGCGTTGTTTACATTCTTAAACTATACAATTTAGCTTCACACGGGTGTAATTAGTGGAAGGTTCTTTAACATGCCATAAATCTATGACATGGGACCGTCGGCTTTACTTCCCCTCCGAAGGAAGGCATACTGAGGGATTTTTAACGCTCTTAAAACATCCGACGACTTCGGCCGGCATGGAAAGGCTGTTGTGGTATATGTACAGATGGTGCACAATCTATATCTGGGAAATTTAAAGGTTTTTACTGCCAGAGCTCAAGATTTTGCTGCAGTGTTTAACGAAGTTGTGAAAATGGTGAACTACATCAAGTCTCGACCTTTCATGTGCAGGATTTTTAAACAGTTACGTCTCGCAACGGATGCACCTCATACCTCTTTGTTACTTCATACAGAAGTATGGTAGTTGTCGCGGGGTCGTGTATTGAAGCAGTTTCTTGAACTTAGAGAACAGGTGAAAACTCTTTTTAAGGATGAAAATCAAGATACATTTTATGAGCTGTTACTAACTGATTCTTGGTGCTTGGAAGTGTTGTATCTGGCAGATATTTTTCATAAACTGAATTAACTGAATGTTTCAATGCAGGGTCGACAGGAAACAATAATTTCCTCAACCAATAAAATGAAAGATTTTAAAAGAAAACTTAGTTCTTGGTAGTCTGCAGTTCAGAAAGGAGATCTTTCAAACTTTCTTCATCTGGCAATAGATAACGGTCTGGGTAAGCTGAAAGACCGTATTTGTGATCACTTATCAAGATTGCAAGATGCAATAGATACATACTTTCCATCTATTTCCACTATGAATGTCGACTGGGTTGTCTCACCATTTGATTTCATAGATAGTGCAGAGGAAATAGATTTCACTGGTTGCGAACGAGATGAATTTATTGATCTTTGTGCCGATTCCACACTCAAAGGTAAGTTCAGCAAGAGTGAGGCGTTGGTGGCTACTTTTGGGCTTCAGCGGAGAGAGTAGTATCCTAACCTAATGAAGAAAGCAATTAACACACCTTCACCCTTTCCAAAATCCTATCTATGCGAGCAAGCCTTCTCTGCTCTGGTGACAATAAAATCCAAAGCAAGAAATAAACTGAATAACCTTGAGGATGATTTGCGTGTTTCATTGTCAACTGCAAGGCCCGATATCACGTATCAGAGCTCTAAGCATCAATCACAAGTTTCACATTAATGATTTATCGAACAAAATTATTGATGTATTTTTATTCACTGACTGTAGTAAAGTTGACTGTATTATGTTATGGTGTACGTTACTTATTATAAAATATTTCAATAAATTTACATATGAAACATAATTCCTTTTTTATTCAAGGAAGGGTGCCCCTAGTGTTTAATGTTATTCCTAAGCGTGCCGTGAACTTCAAAAGGTTGGGAAACTCTGCTCTAGACTGTGGTCGTGTAGACTGGCAGGATGAGTCAGGGAGGGAGGGGGGCGGAAGCTGCGATAGCATAGGTGTTGAAGGAGTGGGGTAGGCAGGTGCCCGAGCGGGCTCTTGCCCAAGACCTTGTATTACCGCTGTGTGTGTGCGCGCGCGTGTGTATGTGTGTGTGACTGATTCAACCTGCGTTTTGTAGAGTCTGAAAGGTACATGCACCACGGGTATATCGCTGAACCAAATTTCTTTATCGAACTTTTCTACTGCTCAGAATAAGAGCCACTTCAAATTAATATAAATTTGAAGTTAATATAACAATTTTTTCTCACTAAAAATGGTATTCAAATCTGAAGAGGTTAATACAAAATTTGAATTTCGTAATAAGATTGTTCCTATTGCAGGTACTACTACAGGGGTTGTTGTACAGAAATTTCGGTGTCTTCTGATTATTAGTTTCGCCGTGGTGATTGTACCTTTAACCCTCAAAATAGCCACTTTGAAGCCATGTCCTCAGCAAACGAGCCGTCGTTATTTTCTTCAAAACGCATATAATATCTCACAAAGACCTACATTAGAGATTAAGAGTAAAAATAAAAATAAAATTTCAATTTTTGACCGCACAGCCTTAAGTGCATATGGATTGACCTTAAGTGCTCCTAAGTGGCCATAAAAATATAACTAACTAATTTGCCTAATTTAAATCCTGCGTGTTTCACGCTCGCCGTATAATTCTAGTATTTTCATGTCATTTTATAATAGGTTAAATTGTTTTGAACATAGTTAAACTTTCTTTTTAACAGTTTCACCCATGTACATTGTTTTTGTTCAGGCCCCTGAAAAACATATAAATGAAGCTTTACTGAGTTACTGTATGTGATATTGTTTTGGATTCAAACCTGAATCGTCTCCCTCCCAGGCTGACGCATTAGCCTCCCACGGAAACTGGAATCAACTTAGAGATGAGTTTGCTCCCAACTGCAGCCTGATTAATATTGCTGCTTCTTTCCAGGACTGACAGCTGTCTACAGTTCGGAAGTCTTGGATGTCATGTTCAATGATTTTCAAGATAAGTATGAGGAATATCGTCGCTTTCAGCGCGAACGTCAGGCGAAGGAGCTAACATCAAAGCAGAAAGGTTTGTTGTAAATCAGTGATTTGGTTTCTTCCATCAGCTTTGTACATTGCACAGGGGCTCACAACATATGGCATGCACTCACCTTTGGTCAACTGTCGTTCTCTTCTGACCTCAAAGGTATTAGGTTATCATTATCATCATTTTATTGAGATACAACTCAGCAAGTGAGGACGTGTGCTGGGAAGCTCAACTCTTTCAACATGAATTGCAAGTAATGAAAAGAGTTGCTCCCATCGGATTTTTATTTTATTTATTGTATGGCTTTTAGTGCCGGGAGTGTCTGAGGACATGTTTGGCTCATCTGAGTCTGTAGCTGCTTCCACTGGACACCCTTAGGGTGAGCTACAAGTTCCGTTCAATTTCGATTAGTTTCAACTTTCGCTACCAGATATCAATGATACCTAGTGGCGAACGTTGGAACTTTGACAGAGCGTTCCGACGAAATCTAACCTAACAAATTTAGCTTCAAACAAGTTTAGTCTGCGGAAGGATGCCATAAATCTATGACATGGGACTGCCGGCTTTACTTCCCCTCCGAAGGAAGGCATACTGAGGGATTTTAACGCTCTAAAAAAATCCGACGACCGGCCGTTTTTGAACCCACTATCTTGGGCACAGCAGTTCAGCATGCTACCGACTACGCCACCGAAGCCGCTGCTTCCATCCGATGGTCATACCCGATAATTCACAGTAATTGATGCATGAACTTCCGCGGATTATCTGCGATTATTTTGGTTAAACTATTGGTTTAAAATATTTTATGAACACTTAAAGAAATAATTAAAACACTTTATTGCATTGTATTGCAAGTCACTCTATTATGGCTACATTATGACTTGCATGAAGAGCATCCAACAAACACGCTCTCTGCATCGCAACTTTGCACCATTAGGCAATAATCTCTATTTACAACGCGCTGTCCGCGGATCTACCGTGCCGTTGGGAAGGGGAGGGTAGGTTCTGAGTGAAAGTGCATTCCTCTTGTATTATCTCGTTTTCGAAGATAAAATAAAATCTGTGCTATACCACTGGCGGCAACTTGCTCGAATGTTTAGAAGATTGCAGCATTGTGGTAGCCCTGCACAAGTAGGCCTACTGTTACATCGTAGTTCAGTCTTCTCAAATCTCAATGATTTCGTCTCCATGCATCGTAACTCGTTAAAATTCTTGTAAACAATGGATATATTATTTTACTTAGCATGATGATTAGATGCTGTAAGAATTTCTACAAAAAAAAGTCTTGGAGACCCGCGAATTAACCACAAAGCGAATTATCGGGAGTGCGCTAGTTTTGTAGAATCCACAAATAGGATTCCAAATGTAGCATTTTGTAGCACATGTTGTTTTAAGGGCCCTAACATCTGGGTTTTGTGCAGTGCAGCAACGATATCGTTCAATAATATAAATTTTCTTGTCATTTTATTCCCAAGGTTTCATAAAAAAGTAATAAAAATATACAAGTTTACGCACAAACTGTCGCTGACTGTGAAAGATAAAATACAACCACTGTCATCAAAAAGAAAGCTTGCAAAGCTGCACACTTCTGTACAATGTAGGGGATACTAGCGCAAGGAGTTCACATCGACATCGGAGAACGTGGAGCCTGACGCAGCAGCTAAGGCCAAAAGTCGAAGAGAGCATCTCCGGGGTGGAATTTATTTACACTAATACAATGAACTTCTTATGTAAATGCAGCTCGGTATGGAATTGTTGATATTTCTGTTGACTGGAGTGTGACAGTTGAAGGATGTCAGTTCTAAAATAAGGGATCAGGTACTGTGAGGGGTCATGCCAGTCAAAACAAAAAAGTCGAGGAAGGGGGCAATGAAATTGTGGAGCAAATGGATGTAGAGGAAGCATACTGCATATCTGTGGAAACCGACAACAAAATACTTCCAATTTTAGTTAAATCCTGCTCAAAATAGCTCCAACTGTAGTTTAACTAGGCTCAAAATAGCTCCTTTTTTTGCGTGTGGCTTTTAGTGCTGGGAGTATCCGAGGACATGTTGGGCTCGCCAGTTTTGTAGCTGCTTCGAGACGGACACCTAATGGGTGAGCTACAAGTACCGTTGGGAGGAAAGTGTGAATGTAAGGAGGAGGATTTCGAAGGTAGCGGCTGTGGCCTATAGTTAGGGACCAACCCCGGCATTTGCCTGGAAGGAAGATGGGAAACCACAGAAGACCATCTTCAAGGTTGCCGGCGGGGGGATTCGAACCTCCTCGCCTCCCGCATGTGAGCGACTGCCTGCAGCCACGCCGTAACGGCCACAGCTAACTCACCCGGTATAGCTCCAATTGTAGTTAAACTCTACTCAAAATATTCTTGTAGTTAATGTCAACTCAAAGATTTCTGAGCAAGTGTAATATAAATTTTAGCAGATCGGCCAATGCAACATGTCAGAGAAATGTATGCGAACAAAAGCCTGACTCGATACTTTTGGAACTTTTTGTGCAGTCAAAGGTAAAGGCTAAACAGTGTGGATGGAAATGTGTGGATCAAGAATGGAATAAGTGGCAGTGCTATGCGTAACCAGAGATGTTCAGAATGCGATAATGTGGATGAAATTCTTACTGTGGTGTGTTAGAAGTTTCACTGAGGTTCAGATTATAATTTTAACTGCAATAATCTACAATGGGAAGCTTCATTAACTATACTCTGTGAGCTACCTGAATAGGATTGACATTTGGCCGGGAATTCCACGTCAGTCATCACCCCTCTGCCTCTTGACCAATCCATGTTCGCATAGTTGATGTCATAAAACTCTGCGTTGCAATATCACAGCCCACGTGCGTCAGTGTCTGGTCAGCTGTATCTCTGGCTCGTACAGTTTGGCAACCTCGTTCCCCGACCACATGGCGAGGCGAGAACTGTCAATCTCATTCTGGTAGCTCACAGAGTATATAGTCAATCCCTGTCTAGCAAGGGGGATTATTTCAAGTTATTTACACAGCATGTTCTCATCATTTATTGTTAATTTCTAGAATAGACTAGACCAAAAAGGGAAAGGAATTGCTTTATTTGCAAAGAAACCGTAGCTATGATATTTGATATGGACAACAGAAGAGGAAGAAAGCCAGTGTTATATACGAAGGCCATACTGAAAGTTGTGAGCTACATTTTTTGGTTAATCACAATCCTTTAATATAGAATAACCATGCTCTAGAGTGCAATCTTCTGACTTTGCTCTTATCATGTGACCACAGCAAGGACTTACATCGATGTTCAACATGCTGTGATAGAATTCCTTGTTGAAGAAGGCATCCCTGCTGCTGGAATTCACCAAAGACTTCAGGGTGTATGGGTGCTCACAGTGCTCGGAGATGGGTGAAACGATTCAAAGATGGAAACATGATCTTCCAAGATCGGCCGTGTAGTGGGCGCCCTGCAACATATCACGCATTGATGACATCATTAAAGAGGACAAACACATCACTATCGGTGAAATTGCAGGAAGACTTGTAATAAGACACGGGGCAGTGCAGTGCAGGAAATGATTCGCGAGTTGGGCTATCGAAAAATGTGTTCCTGCTGGTTCCCACTGTTGCTCACCAAAGAGCACAAAGTCCATAGACAAACTATCACTCAGAACCTTCTTCTGAGACATGGAAATGGATGTGGTTTTTTGATGAGTATTGTTACGGGGGATGAGAGCTGGTTCCACCGTTTCGAACCATAAACGAACAATGCATGGAATGGCACCATTTGGATTCACCGATTAATAAAGAAAGCAAAGACAGTGCAGTCTGCTGGGAAAATTATGGGCACAGTGTTCTGGGATGCAGTAGGTGTCATTCTGGCTGAATTTCTTGAACCTGGGCAAACCATAAATACTGCCCGTTACATTTAAACGCTTCACGAGCCTCGTTGTGCATTGCATGTGATAAACATTATCCTGAACACGATAACGCATGCCCCCACAATGCTCGTTTTGCCAGTGAACACATTTAAAAAATTGGAGGGGGGAAGTTATGCTGCCACCTCCCTACAGTCCGGACTTGGGACCCTCTGATTACCATCTATTTGGTTTAGTGTAGGTGCAGATGAGAGGTCAGTGCTATGAGATGAACGAGGACGTGAAAAGAGCAGTGTGTACCGGAATGGACTTCTACCATCAAGGGATTTTCAAACTTCCACAATGGTGGTAGAAATGTGTCCAAACAAATGGAGACTGTATTCAAAAATATACAAAAGTTTATAGTTTGAAATTATTTATTCAGTGTATAGCAATTAATGAACATATCCCTGTGTTGCTCATGACTTTCAGTATGACCCTCGTGTATATATATATATATATATTGGGCAAAAAGCATGTTGACCGACTGACAACTGGCTTCGAAACTTGACGAACCATTTGATGACAAATTGGGTTCTGTCCCTCAGGTATCGCAGCAGCTGCCAGTGCGGACAAGTCCAAACAGGATTATAAGGAAAAGGCCATCTCGTCGGCTGCATCATGGAACTCCAAGTTCAACAGAGCCCGCAGGGACGGACGTAGAGCCTGCTTCGATCTGCAGAGCTTCACCATCCATTTCCCCCGAACGAGAAGAGAGAAGATGGCTGCCAAGGATCTGGATAAAGTCGGCCAGTATCCCATCGCACTGATCCCTGGCCAGTTCACGGACTACTACAAGAGGTATGTCGCTTTTCATTCATAGTGTTTTTGTTTAATTTGGTAGATTTATTTTGCTTGGAGTTTGTGCTGCTTGAAATCTATTGTCTCTCTCTTTGTGATTTAAATATTATGGAGAATAGAATTCTCATATCAGGATTTGTCATCATTTGGGATTGATTGGTAAAATATATACCGTATATACCCAAATACCCCCCCCCCGCGCATTTTTATACAAAATCGGACGTGAAAAATTGGGGTGCGGGTATTAATTGAGTCATCCAAATTTTAAAGATTTAACTTGTCCGCCACGCGCGAGTATCCACTATAAGGTGCTTGTTCGGGTGTACTTGTTTACCGTATGTACTTGGCTAAACAGAGTGTCTACCGGTAACGAAAGTAACTAAAAAGTAACGAATTTTTCAAATGGGTAACGAAAGTAACGAAAAAGTGACGAATTTTACAAACGGGTAACGAAAATTTTCTGAAGGCGGGTTGAATCGTTTAAACACGCGCCGCTAGGCTCAGAGATTGCGAGTTTCACGCAAGCGGCGCCGTGCCTATTGCGTAGTACTAAGCTATATGTCTCCGTGCCCGACCTCAAGGAAATACATACCGAGGATACCTTGAGCGGTATATATCGGTTCAACGTATATTTTCGGCATCAAGAAGACTTAAGTTTCGTGTGAAATATTTTTCTGTGTTACTGTGTTAGGAAACCTGACTTCTCACGAGACGTTTATTCACGAATACTTCCGAACCAAAAAGAAATCTCTCATTTCTGTTATTTGGAAACTATGTCAAATTGAAGTCCAGAAATAACGCGAAACAATTTAATGTCGCAATCTTGCGAAATGTTACCGTTTTGAAAAAAAAAATGCAAAAAATCTTCGAAATACATATAGCTTATTTAAAAAATATGTCTAGTAAATTTGCGACATCCAGTATGGTTAATTCGAAATTCCGTTATAAGTCGATTTTTCCTTCGAACTTTCGTTCCATCGGATATATAATCTAACCGATTATTTCGATAACTTGTAGATAATTTGTGGTTCTCAGTTGAAATAAAACTTGCCCTCTTGTCGTATTATTCGTGCAATACTCCCGGAATAATTCGTAATATTCGATACCGTACCTACTTCGAACGTTCATCCTCCAAAATCGCATCCTCAAGACGGCCTGCTGACCGCACGACTTGCCTGCGGGAGTCTCGTCTAACGGACCGAGATCGACATCAGTTGCGTAAAATCATAAAACCCATCCCATATCGTGAACTTGTGACCACGAGGACTGCGAGAATCCTGTCAAAGGTGATTCGGCACCCATCACGGGATTCCCGTCACGAAACCTACTTGCCATTTTTCCCATGACCGTATACTTAAAAGCGTGCGGGGAGCGAGAAGTGCATCAACCCACTTAAAAATGACAGCCTACGTAGCATCGAAATACTAAATCCTCCTCGTGATTCACCCTGAACTGATGAACTCCCAACCACAGCATAGGGACAAAGGGAATCGCGGCGCCAACCGAACAATATGTTCATAACTACTCGTGAGTTTTAACCATGCCCATGCCTCCGCCATTCTGTCAGGACAGATAGACAGGCAGACAATTGTTGAACGGCCGGGTGCGGCGACGATTGCATAATATCTCGAGGACAACGGTAAAACGGCCGAGAGCGGTAGCGATTGCGATACATAGCGATATTTCTCCGCATTCAATGACGAGGACAACTGTATTCTTGTCAAACGGACAGCAAGTGGCGCCGATTGCGTAATAATGCTATATTTTCTTGTGCCCGACCTCAAGGACAATGGAAATCTCGTCGAATGACTAAAAGTGACATTGATTATCTAAATCGCGATTTTTCTCCGTGTTCTGTCGTGAAAACTACGGGAAGCTCATCAAACAACTGAGACCAGCGCCGATCGTGTAACATCTCGATATTTCTCCGTATTTGACTGCGAAGACAGAATTCGGTGACGATCGCGTAACATCGCATACATTTCTTCGCGACCTACCGCGGGGATGAAGGAAATCTCGCCAAATGGTCAAGAGCAGATTAACCTCTTGGTACCGTAATTATAACAACATATTGTGCACAAGACGACATATTAGCTGTAACAACTCATTGGATATTAAATATCTAGTATATATTTATTATTTTTAAAATTTTCATAACATCATGTGAATTTCATTTAAAGCGGCTTCGGTGGCGTAGTTGGTAGAATGCTGAGCTGCTGTGCCCAAGATAGCGGGTTCAAACCCGGCCGAAGTCGTTGGATTTTTTAAAAGCGTTAAAATCCTTCAGTATGCCTTCCTTCGGAGGGGAAGTAAAGCCGGCGGTCCCAGATCAAAGATCTATGGCATGTAAAAGATTCTTCCACAGATTAAACTTGTGTGAAGCTAAATTGTTAGATTTCATCGGAACGCTCTATCAAAGTTCCAACGTTCACCACTAGGTATCATTGATATCTTGTAGCAACTTGAAATTGAACGGAACTTGTAGCTCACCCTAAGGGTGACCGCTGGAAGCAGCTACAGACTCAGGCGAGCTGAACATGTCCTCGGACATTCCCGGTACTAAAAGCCATACGATAAATAAAAAACCTCTTTAAAAACAGTTCATTGTTTTTGCTTCACCACGTGATGAGCGCCTATGCTTGAATTCAAAGGTAACTAAAATTAACTAAAAGGTAACTAAAAGGTACCTAAAAAGTAACTAATTTTTACTTCATCCTTACAGTAGACACTCTGCTAAAGGACCCCTTTTTTTCTAAATTTTTAGTTCCGAAATTGGGAAGGATACTACAGACGCGAACTTCGCAAAAATCAATTCTTTTGGGAAAGGCAGAGAGTAAGAATTAGCTATTTTATTTTGATGCTTCATAGTACGATATCATCATCATCATCATCATTTCCCCTTATCCAGCTCCTGCCGGGTCGGGGTATTTATGGCACTTCTCCACTTTCCTCTTTCCTTCCACCATTCTTCTTCCACGATCTTGTCCCAGTCCAGATTTCTTTTTCTTACGCCGTTCTTCACTGAATCGATCCACCTTGTTCTAGGTCTTCTCTTGGTCTCTTATCCTTGCACTTCGCCTCCAGCATCTGTCTTGGTATTCTATTTTCCTCCATCCTCTTTACATGTCCAAACAACCTTAGTTTATTGTTCTCAATTCTCTCATTTAGTTTTCCCATCCCAACTTCCTTCCTAACATCTTCATTCCTCACTCTGTCTTTCCTTGTCTTTCCTATCATACTTCTTAGGAATTTCATTTCACTGGCTTGGATTCTACTCTCTTGCCTGCTCGTCAGGGTCCAAGTCTCAGCTGCATACGTTAATATGGGAACATAGTACACTTTATACATTGCTTTTCCTTGGTACTTCCTTATCCCAAACAAGTTTTCTTACACTTTGATAGAATGCATTGCTCTGCTGTACCCTGTACGATATATTTAATCAAAATAAACGAAGTACGTGCGTATGTCTGCCGGCCAGTAGCGTCTCGTCGTTACGTGAACGCGGCATGGGGCACCTCTCTCATAGCGTGTGTATGTTGGTCTGCCGGCTGGCCACCTGTCCATAGCGTGAGTCATAGCCTGTACGCACGCCGCACGGAAGGAAAGACGATAGTCTGTTAGTTATTGAGGTTTGAAGGGGCGGAACTACGAGGTCATCTGCCCCTAAGGAAAGACAGACTTCTTTCTTTAAAAAAGGTCACACCTGGTTAGGAACAAAGCTCGCGTACCATTGAATGGTTTGGCCCAAGCAGCCAACAATAACCCAACATCTGCTATACAAAGACTAGTATATTCCATGATTATTGCCAACCACCTTTGAAAAGCTATCACATTTTCCCTGAGATAGTTTTGCCTGACCAACCGCCGGCCGTATCCCATCCGCGCGAAGCTGTTCGTACCGTGCTCGTTGCTAGAGAGTGAGTGCTAGAGAGAGTCCTGTCAGTCTCAATAATTAAGGAGGGGTATTATAAGTGATTTCCAAGAATTTGTTATTATGGCTCTCGAAAATTAAGGTGGGTAAATAATTTTGTTTAAAATAAAGTGACAAAAAAATTTAAAGTTTTTTAAATTTAAATTTCCTTACAAAAATGAGGGCGCAGGGATTATTCGGGGCTGAGTAATATTCAGGTGTATACGGTATGTGATTATTCTGTCAGTCAATACATTATGTATACATGAAATTTACATAGTCCTTTGTTGGTGGTACATGTTTCGGAGCTCCCTTCATGAGCCACTTATCAAGGTACATCAACTCAAAAACATTGAAAAGTACACTAGAAAATCACTCACTAGAAATAAATTCTCATTGGTAAAACCATGCAAGCAGTTAGAAATAAATTTAAAAATTACTAAAACTTTCAATTAAAAACTTAAAAATGAAACAACGCAATATTTAGCGATATATTGTACAACATATGAACCCATCACATTTTAGACGCTTGACACCAAACAAGGAATGGAAGATACGAGAAAATAGCATTTTGAAATTGATTTTGTAGCACTTTCATTTTGAAAAATAGCATTTTGGAGCATTTTGAAATTTAAAAATTAGCATTTTGTAGCATTTAAAAGTTCGTCACCTGGTACAAAACTAATTCAAACATGTGCAGGATTGGAAATATGGGCGTTTCTGATAAACGACATAAGCATTTAATATAAGTCTCCTGTTGTGTGTGTGGTTTTTATTTTTACTAAGGGAGTGTTAGAAGTATTAAAATCCTAATATCAGTATTACAGAAATGTAGAAACTTGACACCATACATTTTTCAGAAATGTGAGATCTCTGAAAATAAGGCATCAGCCTGGCTAATTGGCAAGATTGAGTTCAAGTGCTGTCGGTTGGTTGTATGACGTGAGACGAGGGTACCTAAGCTATGCTCAAAAGATCCAAAGGTCATGTTCTCATTATGCAATCAACAATATCAGGTGTTGTGCAGCAACTCAAATATTGAGGGCCGGCGGAGAGTTGTATTAGTTCACTGGTACCAAGGTGCCAATGGTTAGAATAAAGCGAGCTGTGGTCAGGCAACAATGCTTGTCTTACGAAGTTTACTGTGTGGCAGGTGGAATGACGACAATACCAGGCTGTCCTGGACTCGATGGACGAATTGGTTCAAATTCTGAGGATGTCTATGAAATCCTTTTGTGTGGTTTTCCTACGAACTCCTTGCCAAGTTCCATTCATTTCTTTTAATAACTTATCTTATGAGGTAGGATTCAAAAGTGCCATTTGACCATTAAACCACCGGCAAATAGAAATTCAATGCCCCTCATTGAAAAGGAAGTAATAATGTGAATCATACTGAAACGTCTTGCTAGCCCCTTACTGTTGGGTGAGAAATGTAACTGTTTACCTTTGCCTAAGCTATGTTGTTTTAATGGGCGCCAAGACCTCAACTCAATGTTGAAATCTAAATTTGTATTTAACAACGTCTAGCTCTGGCAGAACACATTCAAGACTATTCACTCAGATCGTGGTATGATTTGATCATTAACCCAACAAACAATTGTATCAGGAGAAGGAATTGGTCTATATCTAATGCTACCTACTGAAAGCAAAGATTGCATTGTAAAAGAAATGAATTGATTATATAAAACAAGTATAGCAAAATTAATAATAATAAGTATAGCAAAATTAATAATAAGTATAAAATTTAAATTGGAGCATTGCGATTTTAATATTACCGATAGAAAATTACGTGAAAACGGAGTTTGATAAATTATTGATTTTACTCTTATTCCCAAGCTATGAAGTTACTGAAATATGAAATATAAAACCAAGAGAAATGAGAGATTGCGTATTTCTGCGTCATTGGCGCTTACCACTGGAAATGCCCGAAGCCTTTCCCTCGTACTGGATGATGCTGTGAGCTTCCCACAGTCTCCTGGATGTCGTCATCTCCGTCGATGTTTGATGAGATCCTGGTAGATTAGATAATTCTATGGTCCGTACCTCGGACCCAAACACTCGTACAACCGCACTGGTTAAGTTATACAAAAGTTAGTCCTCCAATCCACGGAACATCGGAGCGATTCCCGCGTACAACATACTCGTCAAGTATTTCACAGATTGTCCACGTTCCACGGCGCGTCGAACGATATATTCACCTGTCGGCTCCCCCACTCTTCAGCCGACTCCTAGCTTACGTCGTCGCCACTGATTGGCTGCACCCTACGCGCTAGATCCCCACTCCTTCCTCATTACACTCCGCGGGAGGGAGAAGTCGATTTCCGTTCCAACAATTCGCCTTTCCTGGACGATGCGAGCCCGCTTGCGTAATTCTTCTCGACAGGATTAAGCTTGTATTTGAATTCCCCATGACTCATCTCTCTCAAATACCCTAACTGACAAAACTCCGTAAAATTCCGTAATCAGGTAATTTTCTATGATATCGTCGTTCGTAATAATTTGCATGATAGCGTTTTCTAAGACATAGAAAACCTATCTGAATGCTTATAATTTTTATAAAATGCTCCGAAAATATCTTAATAATAATTATAATAAATTAATAATAATAATAATAAATTAACATGAAAAATTCTCTTGGCTGAACAATTTGCCGCGTAAATAAATATAGAATGGCTTCCTACTGACTTATGCCAGTTGCATAAAAACCCCACGAAAAACACGTTACATATTCGCCTCGGATCATCGGATGATTTACCGTGACGACGGTCCATTATCCGATTATCCCAGACACGTTAATAAACCCCATCCAAAATACATATTACATAAATGAGATCACCCTAAATTACAGATATATACACTCATAATTTTTCTTCACGCACTTTGCGTCAAAGTTTGTTGTCATTATGGATTGCACTTTGCAACCAGTCCAATGTTTCTCATATAAAATAGTGTTCCACGGATATTTCCGCCTCTCAAATTCCTCTATGTTGGAGAAATAGACATAATTAATGTGTGAGCACTATGTATTTATGATGTCATATCACACGCATTGAAGGTGTTCTGATATATTTATATCACCATAGAACTTCCTAATTTCACTGGAGGTCCCTTCCTTATGGTGAAATTTAATCTCACTTATCACTGAGCACACGATCACACTATTGTGGCAGCGCCTCGTGACCATAATACATGATCTCTCTTTATAAAATGATTAAATTAATATTGACTTCTGAAAAAAAAACAGTAAATGTGCAGTACATATAACACCAAATATTTCTGTGCCGTAATCGCCCTGTCTTGTTAAGTTCCCGTAGACCATATTCTACTTAATACTAGTTCTCAACACAGATCAATTCTTCTAACACAAATAATACCTTTGTACAAATTATCTTAAATTAACACTTACAAATCTTACATGGCGAGGCCGTAAACAGAAATCACATGTGCTGATATGTATGAGTTTCATGAAGGACTGTCTCGCATTCTGATGGCCCATCTTTTGCCTCGTGGACGCCTTAAGCAAAAATACCATGTACAAGCGCTCACCCATCTCTTGGAGGCAAATGGGAATTCACCAGCGCTACCAAATTCTGGCCTTGGTGTATCGAGACAATTTAGTGCTCAAGAGCATCCGACAATCCCGTCATATTTCCCTGTACCTTAAAAACTCTCATTTACTTACATACTACCCCCCTGTGTGACTTCTGATACGCCTGCCTTGAAGACCAGATCTTCCCACGCACCAAATACCACACTTACTCATTTGATAGGCTGGCTCGCCAGCTAAACACACTCACTTTATGACACATATTTTCGTAGACTATGTATATTATACGTTCCGTATAATCTGTTTCCCTCACTATTGTGGCAGCGCCTCGTGACCATAATACTTAATCTCTCTTTAAAGTAGAATAAATTAATATTGACTTCTGAAAAAAAAAACAGTAAATGCACATTTAATGGCCAACACGGGAAGTCAACAACCCACCAAGAGTATTCTGGTAATAGTGGACAATGTATAAAAATTTGTTGGCCAAAGCATTAGATAATGATGTGATAATACAAGGAGTTGACTTTACAAAGGTCGCTTGACCATTTAGCAAACATGTGGAGGACCAGACAATATTATTGTCACTAAATAAGGAAGTCCAGGAAGGCATAAAGGACACGACACCACCACTAACTAATAATAAGATCAAATAGGTGGCACATAAAACATAATATCCAAAGGTGACACATAAACAAATATTCAAAGGTGGCACATAAACATATGAGAAACACTAGCACAAATTTACACAATTGAAGAAACACTCAAAGAATTAACACACGTTACGTCTTGAGCCTAAAACACACATATTGTCTTGAACGTAGCTGCAGATCAGTACATCATAGAACGGCATGCAATACACGGCGGTTCCAAAGAATGATATAATTTAAATATGCAACACAAGTGGAGTTGCAACAAATAATGAAAAAAACAGGTCGCATGGAACGAGAATGTGTCGTCGAACCAGGACTGACTTACAGTGATGCGCCGATACTGTAAGCCCAAAATGAATTGTTAATAAAACAAATTATGTGTGAAACGCAGGAAGTCAAAGTAGTTGCTGTCATACAAACACCGGGATATGCCAATCGCGCGGTATTGTCACAATAGTAAAGTAGTTAAACCCAGCGTCAACTTCCATTCCAGTGATGCTGCAGGAAGCCAAAGTAGTTGCTATCATACAAATACCGGGATATGCCAATCGCACGGTATTGTCACAATAGTAAAGTAGTTAAACCCAGCGTCAACTTCCATTCCAGTGATGTTGCAGGAAGTCAAAGTAGTTGCTATCATACAAATACCGGGATATGCCAATCGCGCGGTATTGTCACAATAGTAAAGCAGTTTAGCCTAGCGTCAACCTCCATTAGTGATGATGCCTAGCCTTGTAACATGCTTCCAGACACGATGAATTACTTATCACACGAAGCATCATTATTCATACGCGTGAAGACAAATTGTTAGGCAGTAAATGAAGATAGAAGTGAACACATTACAACAAACTATCCGACGCCGCGGATTGAAGAATTCGTCGACATGGCGCGTAGCACCATCAAGCATGGTGATGATGAGATCGAAAATCACCGTAATGTCACTGCCCTAACAAAATATGAATCATGTGCATAGGACATGATTGCTAAGCACGGTTACTATGAAGATAGCACCAATTATAGAAATGATTAGCTGGATACTTGTTGATATATCACAACCAACGTTGAAGCACAGCATTGTGTCATGGCCACACTTAGAGAACAACGAAGAAGAAACACATGATTGGTCGCTACAAGCAGCAAGGAGGCCTCTGATAGGCTGGAAGCAACCAATCACAGTAGAGAGTTTAAAAACAAGAAAGAGGCCTCTGATAGGCCGAAAGCAGCCAATCACAGTAAAGAGTTCAAACAAGTTAAAGAAGAATCAATGTGGCCAACATAGAATACAAAATTACCTTCTAAGCCAAAATATCCTACTGGAAACACGGCAGTGGGAATACTACATGCAATCAAAACAAATAAATCATGACAACTAATCAACAGAAACAAAACTAACTTGACAATGAATAAATACAATGAAAACAAATAATACAGATATGTACAACCACACAGAGTGGAAACAAATAGGGAAACACAAAAACTGGTTTGCCAAGACAGTGGCCGAACCATATTGCCCGCACAGAAACAACAGGCAGGTTGTTTATGAAAATACAAGAGTGTTTAGTTCTGCGGCAACAAGGGAGACACCTTGACGATGGGACGTTTCAACAGTCCAGAGGTGGTATGTAGAGTGACCACACGAGCTAGGCCGTCCTTACCACAATGAACCTCAAGAATACGTCCAAGTCGCCAGTAAGTAGGAGAAACATTGTCGTCCATAATAAGCACAAGCGTGCCAACCTTGAGGTTAGGAGACATACGGTTCCACTTGCGACGTTGTTGAAGGGAGAGTAAATGATCTGTGGACCATTTACGCCACAATGAAGTCATAATCTGTTGAAGTAATTGCCATCTAGACAACCTATTGATGGGCACTTCAGAAGCGTCAGGAATGGGCAAGGCATTCAAAGGTCGTCCAACAAGAAAGTGACCTGGCGAGAGATAGCACAAGTCAGTAGGATCCTCAGTCATAGGCGAAATGGGTCTAGAATTTAGAATGGCTTCAATTTGCACCACGAGAGTGGTCAATTCTTCATACGTAAGTACTTGAGCCTTCATGATTCTTATTAAATGAGATTTCAAAGATTTGATGTTTGCCTCCCAAATTCCACCAAAGTGCGGAGAACTAGGAGGAATGAAGTGCCACTGAATTAGTAGCGATGACGTAGAATCTTGAACAACAGATTGAAAATCTGCAGAGGAGAGCAACGTACCAAGATCAGCAAGGTCAGACTGTGAGCCTTGAAAGTTGGTACCATTGTCGGAATACACTTGAGTGGGAACGCCCCTTCTACTGCAGAAGCGAGTAAAGGCTACAACGAAAGCATGACTGGAGAGGGAAGTGACGACGCCGTAGGTATCAATTGACAATAAATAGAGACAAGCTCCATAGGCCAGCTGACTGCTGTCGCAAAAGCCATGAAGTCGCATAGATTTGATTTCTGAAGCAGGCTTAATCAAACGTGGAGTAGAAATCTCAGAAATCACAGGTAAATTGCTATAAACATTCAGCCAAGCTTGCGCGATTTCCATTGGAAGGGGGTCATCCCAACCGAGGTTGTGAATCCACAAATCTTGGAAGAGAATCTTACAAGCAACCACAATAGGTGACACTAAACCCAAAGGGTCAAAGATAGAGGCAACAATGGACAAAAATGAACGCTTAGTAAAGGTAATTGAAGTGTCACAGTTCACGATAGGTGACTGAATCCGCAACAAGTCATCGATAGGTTGCCAATAAAGTCCTAGCGTTCTGGCGACTGTTTCTTCACCATCGCCGAAACTACGGAGTTATTGTTTCTCTTGATGAACAAGAGGAATGTTATCTATTAGAGTCATGGAGTTTGAACTCCACTTACACAGTTCAAAACCACCTAATCTCAAAAGAAGGGTCAATTCATCATACAGAATGAGTGCGTCATGCTCGGAATCACATCCCGAGATACAATCATCAACATAGAAGTCGTTTAAAACAATCTGAGTGGCAGCTGGAAAAGCTGTGCCATCAGTGAGGGCGAGCTCCTTTAGCACACGAGTGGCTAAGAAGGATGCTGGGGCAGTACCATATGTAACGGTGTTTAATTGATATTCTACCATTGGGTCTGAAGGAGAGTCTCTCCAAAATATTCTCTGTAAGTCACGATCTTTGTGATCTACAAGAATCTGTCTGTACATTTTACTCAGATCAGCTGCAAACGCTATCAAGTGAGTACGGAACCGAAGCAAAATAGAGAACAAATCCTGCTGAATTACAGGGCCCACCAACAAGGTATCATTAAGGGAGCACCCAGACGTAGTAGCCATCGAAGCATCAAATACCACTCTGAGCTTTGTAGAAGTACTGTGCGGCTTGAAAACAGGATGTTGGGGAATGTAGTAAACTTCACCATCAGTCGGGTGGGGGGCAACTTGCATATGGTTTAAGGCTAGATATTCATGCATGAATTCAGTGTATTCTAACCTTAACTCAGGGTTACGAGCCAAACGTCTTTCGAGAGAGTGAAAACGTTTTAGTGTAGCGTAGCGAGAGGCACCTAGAGGCTCCGAGTCTACCTTGCGAGGGAGTCTAACCACAAATCTACCATCGTCTTTGCGAGTGGTAGTAGCAACGAAGTGTTCTTCACATATGGATTCATCAACAGACAACACTGGGGTTTCAACTTCTTCAACGTTCCAAAACGCTTCCAGCTGTTGTTCTACATGAGGGCGTGAGAGTGTAAGTGCTGATACCACGTGCGATGGTTGCGAGGTGCTTGCACTGGGCAGCCTCCCAGAAAACACCCAACCCACAGAGGTATTTTGAATGATGGGCAAATCACCAAATGGTATGATTTTACCAGGACATAACAGGTCAAAGAAATATTCTGCACCAAGAACAAGATCAATAGATTTAGTGCAATTGAAATCAGGATCAGCTAAATCAATATGTGATGGAATGTTCCATTCAGAGGTATCGAAACCAGCAGCGGGTAGCTCAAGTGCAATATTGGGAACCACGAGACATTCAAGCTTAGCAGACCAATTAGTAGCACAGGCAAAAACGTTCACATCAGCAACAACAGTAGCAGTGCTTTGATTTTGACCAACACCGTGAATGTGTACCTTCATAGGTTTGGTGTGGAGTCTTAATTTCTTAATTAAGTGTGACGAAATTAAGTTACAATCTGATGCAGAGTCAAGTAGTGCAGTGACAGGTACACGTAAGCCATTGCCAGCTAATATATTCAACTTGGCAGTGGGTAATAGCGTCCTTGAAAATTGATTGTCACGAGCGACGTTACTGCAACTAGTGTTTACCACGTTAGCATGAGCTTGAGAAGCATCATTACTAGTGCCACTGGAGGGCTCATAGTGAAGAAGAGTGTGGTGTTTTCGGGAACAAGTGTTACAAGAGTACTTCGAACATTGATGATTAGGCTCGAAATTACGCAAACAATTATAACACAATTTACGAGACCTGACAAAATCCCATTTGGCTGTGGACGAAAGTTTGAGAAAGGTACCACATTTCGACAATTGGTGATCAATGCTCCTACAATATGTACAACGAGATTTGGTAGTAGTTAACATGGGTTTCTGAGGCGAATGACCTTCAGCTTTAAGTTTGGTTACAGCAGTATGTAATGCAGGCCTGGACACATTCCTTTCAGTTATTTCCAGTACCTTGCATTTTTTCTCTAAGAAGCTAACCAAGTCCTGGAGAGTGGGAATTCTCCCAGAATCAACATGATTCTCCCATTCACGGATGCTATCATTATCTAGTAGCTCCAATATAAAATGTGACAATAACAGGTCTTGAAGGGGAACCCCGTTAAAGTCCAAAGCTTCTAACGCATTGACATGAGAAACAAAGTGGTCGATGATGGCACGCAATGACACTGAATCATTACCGTATGCGGGGGGCTTGAAAAGCTTGGTAACATGATTGTGCGCTATGAGCCTAATGTTATTGTATCGAGTTGTCAGCAAGTTCCATGCAACCATAAAGTTATCATCTGACACAGTAATGTTCTTTAAGAGGAGTTTGGCCTCACCACTAAGACTAGAATTAAGGTAGTAGAACTTAACAATATCAGACAAAGCATGGTTATCAATTACTATAGCCTTGAAGCTATCTCTGAAATTCAACCAGTCTGTGAAGTCGCCACTGAACTGCGGAATTTGAATTTCAGGCAACTTTATATGCGCTGCAGCTACGTTAGCAGTAGGAAATTGTGCACTCTGCAAATTATTCAAAGGGTTATCACTGTCTGTAGTGTTGGATTTTTTGAAATTGTCACAATGTAATTTAATTTTAACCAGCAACTCAAAATATTTATCTTCGAAGTCACAACGTTCGGCTATTTCTTCGTCGATATTGTCTGTAATATCCTCTAAAGCGACTTGCGCTTCGTTATATTGTTCATAAATTTCCTCGCATTTGTGTTTGCGTAACACTAACATTTGATATTGCTCTTCTGTAATGTCCTGAAAGTTGCTAATTACTTTTTCTTGTGAGGTAAGCATGCCCTTAGCGACAGCACGCTTCCTAACTAAAGGTCGTTTTTGGGCATCCTCCATAATGACCTTAGGATTGCCCGCCTAGATGTAATTACCAGAGTTGCACACCTAACTAACACAACCAACTTAACTAACACAAAAAATAAACACTGAGACAATGGTCTCGATTAAGTTGTAAACAAACATCTGAACATAGAATACTGTATTGTGTCCTTGGGAAGTTAATGGGAACGTATACAATTTAAATTTATGGCCTTCCTGGTGAAATAGCAAGAAACAAGGGCCCAAAATGGCCAAAACAATGCTTAATAATTCAAAATAGTAAACAGCTCAATATCCGGCCCGGAGAGGACCAAATAATGTAATGGCCAACGCGGGAAGTCAACAACCCACCAAGAGTATTCTGGTAATAGTGGACAATGTATAAAAATTTGTTGGCCAAAGCATTAGATAATGATGTGATAATACAAGGAGTTGACTTTACAAAGGTCGCTTGACAATTTAGCAAACATGTGGAGGACCAGACAATATTATTGTCACTAAATAAGGAAGTCCAGGAAGGCATAAAGGACACGACACCACCACTAACTAATAATAAGATCAAATAGGTGGCACATAAAACATAATATCCAAAGGTGACACATAAACAAATATTCAAAGGTGGCACATAAACATATGAGAAACACTAGCACAAATTTACACAATTGAAGAAACACTCAAAGAATTAACACACGTTACGTCTTGAGCCTAAAACACACATATTGTCTTGAACGTAGCTGCAGATCAGTACATCATAGAACGGCATGCAATACACGGCGGTTCCAAAGAATGATATAATTTAAATATGCAACACAAGTGGAGTTGCAACAAATAATGAAAAAACAGGTCGCATGGAACGAGAATGTGTCGTCGAACCAGGACTGACTTACAGTGATGCGCCGATACTGTAAGCCCAAAATGAATTGTTAATAAAACAAATTATGTGTGAAACGCAGGAAGTCAAAGTAGTTGCTGTCATACAAACACCGGGATATGCCAATCGCGCGGTATTGTCACAATAGTAAAGTAGTTAAACCCAGCGTCAACTTCCATTCCAGTGATGTTGCAGGAAGTCAAAGTAGTTGCTATCATACAAATACCGGGATATGCCAATCGCACGGTATTGTCACAATAGTAAAGTAGTTAAACCCAGCGTCAACTTCCATTCCAGTGATGTTGCAGGAAGTCAAAGTAGTTGCTATCATACAAATACCGGGATATGCCAATCGCGCGGTATTGTCACAATAGTAAAGCAGTTTAGCCTAGCGTCAACCTCCATTAGTGATGATGCCTAGCCTTGTAACATGCTTCCAGACACGATGAATTACTTATCACACGAAGCATCATTATTCATACGCGTGAAGACAAATTGTTAGGCAGTAAATGAAGATAGAAGTGAACACATTACAACAAACTATCCGACGCCGCGGATTGAAGAATTCGTCGACATGGCGCGTAGCACCATCAAGCATGGTGATGATGAGATCGAAAATCACCGTAATGTCACTGCCCTAACAAAATATGAATCATGTGCATAGGACATGATTGCTAAGCACGGTTACTATGAAGATAGCACCAATTATAGAAATGATTAGCTGGATACTTGTTGATATATCACAATCAACGTTGAAGCACAGCATTGTGTCATGGCCACACTTAGAGAACAACGAAGAAGAAACACATGATTGGTCGCTACAAGCAGCAAGGAGGCCTCTGATAGGCCGAAAGCAGCCAATCACAGTAAAGAGTTCAAACAAGTTAAAGAAGAATCAATGTGGCCAACATAGAATACAAAATTACCTTCTAAGCCAAAATATCCTACTGGAAACACGGCAGTGGGAATACTACATGCAATCAAAACAAATAAATCATGACAACTAATCAACAGAAACAAAACTAACTTGACAATGAATAAATACAATGAAAACAAATAATACAGATATGTACAACCACACAGAGTGGAAACAAATAGGGAAACACAAAAACTGGTTTGCCAAGACAGTGGCCGAACCATATAACACCAAATATTTCTGTGCCGTAATCGCCCTGTCTTGTTAAGTTCCCGTAGACCATATTCTACTTAACACTAGTTCTCAACACAGATCAATTCTTCTCACACAAATAATACCTTTGTACAAATTATCTTAAATTACACACTTACAAATCTTACATGGCGAGGCCGTAAACAGAAATCACGTGTGCTGATATGTATGAGTTTCATGAAGGACTGTCTCGCATTCTGATGGCCCATCTTTTGCCTCGTGGACGCCTTAAGCAAAAATACCATGTACAAGCGCTCACCCATCTCTTGGAGGCAAATGGGAATTCACCAGCGCTACCAAATTCTGGCCTTGGTGTATCGAGACAATTTAGTGCTCAAGAGCATCCGACAATCCCGTCATATTTCCCTGTACCTTAAAAACTCTCATTTACTTACATACTACCCCCCTGTGTGACTTCTGATACGCCTGCCTTGAAGACCAGATCTTCCCACGCACCAAATACCACACTTACTCATTTGATAGGCTGGCTCGCCAGCTAAACATCCTCACTTTATGACACATATTTTCGTAGACTATGTATATTATACGTTCCGTATAATCTGTTTCCCTCACTATTCTCCAGCACATATGCCATTTTCCCAATACGTTTGGAAACTATAAATGTTCCTGCGTCACCTGCTTCCAACCTTGCAAGTGGCTCCCTTAAATGAACGTCATCATGTTGCTCTACCTAGCATATTTCTCAGTGTCTGTAACGATGCCCTGTTGCTACTGTCCACACATGCTAACCCTACTTTCCTCTGGTGTAACACCTCTACTTGACACTCTATGACCTAAAAATGTCACTTCTGACTGACAGAATGACGACTTAGACAGCTTCAAAGTGAACCCTGCCTGATCTAACTTCTGAAAAACTATATCTAAATGACGTAGATGCTCCTCAAAACTGCGTGAACTAATTACCATATCATCTATGTAAATGGTTACAAACTCTCCTGTGTCATCCCCTAATGCGATGTTTAAAGCCCCAATTAAAGCTGCTGAACTACTCTTTAACCCATAAGGTGTTCTACAAAATTGATAAAGGTTATATTTATGACTAAAAGCTGTAAATGGTCTATCTTCGTACATAAGTGGCACTTGCCAAGAACTGGAACTCAAATCTACACAAGTGAAATACTTCTTCCCCTCAAATGTTTGCATTAATTCTTCTATTGACATAGATTTCAGCTGATCTGAACTAATTCTACTGTTAACCAAACGAGCGTCTAAACAAATACGAACTGTGCCGTCGGTCTTGGGTACCGTGATCAAAGAATTAACATATGGACTGTTAGAATGCTCAATAATCCCATCTTCAAGCATCTGGTTAATTTGTGCCTCAACTGCACTCTGATAAGCGAAAGGTACAGGATATCTATGTCCTGTGAATACTGACCTATCAATAACGTTCAATGAATGTGTATAGCAATTGGCCATACCAATGCGATCCTCAAACACTCTCCTATTACACCATAACACATCATAGAGCCGAACACACTGTTCATCCTCTATATTTCCCTGAAATGCAGCCTCACGTAACGAGTCCTCTAGACTTCCGTTCGTAATCACACTGCCCACAAAACATGGAGAACCCCGCTCTACGGCTGGCGATATCTCATTTAAAGTACAAATCACACCTACAATACTACTCCTCTGAATATGGTCATTGAACGCTACTTCTACTTCAGAATCTCCCCATTTAAATTTCAAACTCCCTACATCATAACATAAGTTACCAGACACTCTACTTAGCCACTCTGAACCCAAGATAACACTGAATACTAAATTTGGAATTACAAGGCAAATCTGCTTCTCTACATGATTATTAATTTTAATGTCTACTAAAACTTGCTTAGAAATGACTTTAGACCTCTTCCCAACAGCTGTGATAACAAAAGTGCTTTTAATTGGCATCTCCTCAAAATTTACTCCAGTTCCTTTCATTTTATCATAAAATGCACTACTTATGCAACTCTTCATACAACCACTATCAATTAAAACATCTGTGTACGCCTCGGACACGTTAAATTTAACTATGGGGCTCTTACTAACCACTTCCTGAATAATACCTTCATCATTTAGTTCATGTAATAATTCATTTCTTACATTTAGGTCATAGGGTTCCTGTATAATTGTATGGACAGGGCATGCTACAGACTGAGATTCTGACCTTACTTCGCAGCCTGGTTCGCGTTTAAAGAACCGCTACAGCTGGCCGTAGTACTACTAACTACTGAACTGGTCTGGTTGTTCTGAGTTGTGTTGTCATTGTTTGGCTGTATATTACTACCACTAGGCTGTCCTCTTCCTTGACCCCTATTCTGGTTGTAATTATTGTCATTATAATTTCTTCCTTGATTTCCCCTGAAATCATTGTTTCTCCCTTGATTTCCCCTGTAATCATTGTTCCTCCCTTGATTTCCCCTGAAATCATTGTTCCTCCCTTGATACTGATTACCATAGCCATTTCCTCTGTTCTGATTTAGCTGATTATTATTATTTCTATTTTGAGCGTTGGCCCCTTCGCCACCGTTCCCTTGAACTTCCTGATGCCTGGCTTCATTAGGTCTATTATTATTATTACCCTGGTTCCTATTGAAATTGTCCTCATTACCCCCTCTCCCTAGTGCATCAAATGTGCTTAACAAATTTTCTACTTGTGATATAGTCTTTACATTCTGGATACAAGCAGCCTCCTTGATCCTATAGGGAAAGTGCCTAAGTAGCAACCTTACCACATCACTTTCCTCCTTCAACCCATCCAGATATTTACACACTAATACCTGCCCTAAAAAGTATTCGGTCATGGTGGAGCTTCCTTTAGGGTTATATTTACCACACACTACTCCCTCACGATGCTGCGACTGAATGACCTCATTCCAGAACTTTTCACAGAATTTCATTTTAAAATCATTAGTATCAGTAAACTTGTCTCTGTAGACAGCAAACCAATTCCTCGTTTCCCCCACAAACACTTGTTCTAAAATTTCAACTACCTGGCACCACTCAATACTACCATTTTCCAACCTTTCCCCGAATTTATTTTCTATAGTGTGCATGAACTCCATTGGGCATCCCTGTCGATTGCTGAACTTACCCAGTTCTACCTCCCTGTGTGTGCTATTCACAAAAACTGGCCTATTCTGACTATTTTCTTGCCTGATCCTAGCTTTTAATTTTAACTCTAATTCTGCGATTTTCTCCTCAGCCTTCCTCTCAATACTGTTTACTGTTAATTTAATGTTTCCTTCTGATTCTTCTACTTTATCATATTGCTTGGCTTGTTTCTCCTCAATCTTGCTAATGCTCTCTCTATTACTCTCTCTTAAATCATTTACTTCTGCAACTATTTGTGAGTGGACTTTCTCAATTCTACCCCCCAGCTGTTCCTTAACCTCTTTAGTAGCTACCTGAATTTTGTCAATTTCTCCCCCCAATTGCTTTTTGACCTGCTGTGTTTCCAGTTGCACTAGTTCTTTTAAATTTTCAGCCTGTGTACTGATTCTAATTTCCAACTCCTCCTGTACTTTTCCTAATTTTCTGTCTACATCTGCAATAATCTCTTTAGCCTTTTCTTCCATCACCCCTCTGATCTCACCTCTAATCAGTTCGAATTTGTCACTCATTTCCCTACTGTTTTGTTCTAATTTAGCATTTAAAGTTTCAGTACTCTCTCTATTTTCCTTACTGTTTTGTTCTAATCTGGCGTTTAAACTATCGCTCAATTCCCTATTACTCTCTTTATTTTCCCTACTGTTTTGTTCTAGTTTAGCGTTATTCTGTTCTAACTTTGCATTTAAAGCTTCTGTACTTTCTTTATTTTCCCTACTGTTTTGTTCTAATTTAGCGTTATTCTGTTCTAACTTTGCATTTGAAGCTTCTGTACTTTCTTTATTTTCCCTACTGTTTTGTTCTAATTTAGCGTTATTCTGTTCTAACTTTGCATTTCAAGCTTCTGTACTTTCTTTATTTTCCCTACTGTTTTGTTCTAATTTTGCATTTAAAGCATCACTACTAACTTTGTTCTGATACATGAACTCGAGAAGTAAAGTTTTTAATTCTGGTTGGCCGCCTACACTCCCTGTTTCAGTATCGGGATTTACCTCCGCTACCCCGGTACTACCATCACTCGACATACTGCTCGTATCATCACTCTCCCGTTGATGACCACTACGTAACCTCATCTGTCTTTCTTTCTCATCCCCCATAATGATATACACTGATAAAGACAAATAACCCCCAAAATTACAGGCACAGAAATATATACCCTTCTCCTTCCACAAATGTTATTAGGTTTTCAGCCCCAAGTTGTCGGCGACAAATGAAACGTCTTGCTAGCCCCTTACTGTTGGGTGAGAAATGTAACTGTTTACCTTTGCCTAAGCTATGTTGTTTTAATGGGCGCCAAGACCTCAACGCAATGTTGAAATCTAAATTTGTATTTAACAACGTCTAGCTCTGGCAGAACACATTCAAGACTCTATTCACTCAGATCGTGGTATGATTTGATCATTAACCCAACAAACAATTGTATCAGGAGAAGGAATTGGTCTATATCTAATGCTACCTACTGAAAGCAAAGATTGCATTGTAAAAGAAATGAATTTATTATATAAAACAAGTATAGCAAAATTAATAATAATAAGTATAGGAAAATTAATAATAAGTATACAATTTAAATTGGTGCGTTGCGATTTTAATATTACCGATAGAAAATTACGTGAAAACGGAGTTTGATAAATTATTGATTTTACTCTTATTCCCAAGCTATGAAGTTACTGAAATATGAAATATAAAACCAAGAGAAATGAGAGATTGCGTATTTCTGCGTCATTGGCGCTTACCACTGGAAATGCCCGAAGCCTTTCCCTCGTACTGGATGATGCTGTGAGCTTCCCACAGTCTCCTGGATGTCGTCATCTCCGTCGATGTTTGATGAGATCCTGGTAGATTAGATAATTCTATGGTCCGTACCTCGGACCCAAACACTCGTACAACCGCACTGGTTAAGTTATACAAAAGTTAGTCCTCCAATCCACGGAACATCGGAGCGATTCCCGCGTACAACATACTCGTCAAGTATTTCACAGATTGTCCACGTTCCACGGCGCGTCGAACGATATATTCACCTGTCGGCTCCCCCACTCTTCAGCCGACTCCTAGCTTACGTCGTCGCCACTGATTGGCTGCACCCTACGCGCTAGATCCCCACTCCTTCCTCATTACACTCCGCGGGAGGGAGAAGTCGATTTCCGTTCCAACAATTCGCCTTTCCTGGACGATGCGAGCCCGCTTGCGTAATTCTTCTCGACAGGATTAAGCTTGTATTTGAATTCCCCATGACTCATCTCTCTCAAATACCCTAACTGACAAAACTCCGTAAAATTCCGTAATCAGGTAATTTTCTATGATATCGTCGTTCGTAATAATTTGCATGATAGCGTTTTCTAAGACATAGAAAACCTATCTGAATGCTTATAATTTTTATAAAATGCTCCGAAAATATCTTAATAATAATTATAATAAATTAATAATAATAATAATAAATTAACATGAAAAATTCTCTTGGCTGAACAATTTGCCGCGTAAATAAATATAGAATGGCTTCCTACTGACTTATGCCAGTTGCATAAAAACCCCACGAAAAACACGTTACAATACATTTACTTAAATTTGTGTAAATATCACACAATGGATAATTAACTAAATAATAAAATGTATGTTTACTCCCTCATTATTTCCTGACCACACTGCGACTCTTGACTGACAATCTGTAAAACAGTATCCGAATTCACGGAGAAATCGCCGGACGACATGTTACATAACCTATAACTCACACATGGTAGAGAATACTTTCATCATATTATACAACATTTCCCAAAGCAAAGAGAACGCCTAACAAAAATTATCTATTCATATCACGATACTTACGGCGCGATATAAACCTATATAAGTGAGCCGATTGGTTTCGACTCACAATACTTCGCCGCCCCCCCCCCCTGTGCCTTGCCGTGCCCCCATGTGACCTCGCCCCCTTTTTCTGTCGGCGCCCCTGGTCGTTTATGTGATAAATAATCATTTCTGGATCAAGAGGAAGGAAAGAACATTTCTATAATATAACTTGATGACTAAATATATAAACAAATTGCCAGTCTACATTTGGGGAAATGTAGCCATTGGTGACTGTTTTGTGCATTGTTGATGTTTCTGAAATTTGGCGCTCTCTAAATTAAACTAACACAAGACTGGATGGCCAATCAGTGGTTGATACATCTGTGCTGATTGTGTTGCCAAGCTAACTTTAGTTCTGATCTTGATTCGGCCATAAGGGTGTTAAAGACAAATTAATTCATGAGGTTGGCAATGTAAGTTGTGCCGGCCGATCTTCAGTTGTCTACTGGTTCAAAAGTGATATCTGAGCATGCGCAAGATGGCTGCCGGATTGCTAAGAAGCGAAGCTAAGCCAAGGCTTGGAAGAACAACTCCTTGATGTGATTCTGTAGAGGCAAGACGTAGTGGCGTGGTCTGTCTCGAAGCCACTGCCGAAATTATTAAGTTTTCATGATGTGAATTTCTGTGAAAGAACGTGAGTGGCAGCCTCGGGCCATATTCTCTGATTTAGGCCATGAATAAGGTAAAACTGTTAAACCATCTAATTATAAGAACTCGTTGCTGATCGACATATAATTGCAACATTCCGGACAATGATTTCTTAGCTTAGCTTGTGGAGGGCAAGTGGCGTTTTGTCCCTCACGCTGCACAATGATGCTGCAAACTTTAGTTTTCTTTTGGCTTGTTATGAGCATATCTTGCTCCAGAGATTTAACTTATTAATGTGTGTAATTTCTTGCTAATTTATTTAAAGTGGGCCCATGATTGTTATTTTAATTTAATTGAATGTTTGCTAGGGAACAAGCCTTGTTAAGAATAGGGTGCAGCGCATGCGTAGATTGAGGGCCCTGAAGATTTGAACATTCCTGATAAAATTGATATTTCTGATTTAGATCGTTGTGTAATAAAACATAATAACTAAAAGTCTAAATGTAACTGTCAGGATTTTGGTTATGGGAACCAGATAGTGTAACAATAACAATCGGTCCTTTGATTTTCGTTTGTCATAGATGGCATAACTTTGGTCTTATAATGGCCACAGAAGCACAGCATCCATGCTGTTTGCAAAACTATTCTCGAAATGGCATTTGAAAAGATGTAATAAATATCACTTGGTTGTTTAAAGATGTTCTAGTTTCGGATATTATTTGAAAAAGAATTTAACATGAAAGAAATATTTATTTGTGAAATGTAGTCACGTAACGTGGTCGGTTGATAATGCGGCGTTGCCATTAATAGTGGGATTAATGTTGGCCTCCCCCTTTTCTTAAACGCAGGAGTGTATATTAAGTGTTCTCTCCCTTAGCCATTCGGCATTGTATTTCACTTTCCCTTTGGAAATATATTTTATTTTTACCTACTGCTGTTCGAATCCATGTTTTATTGAGCGCAATAGAATAGTACTAGGTTAATTGACTTCAGGCCACTTTGGCCTCGGGTTACCAAACCCACCCTCCCCTCAATTAATTTTACGGGACACAGATGGTAGCAGCCATCGCCCCAACCCGGCGGCACAATAAGCATAACCTTATTGCTCTAATTTTTAAAAAGAATCGGCGCAAACGATTGGAATATTCCTTTTATTAGCACAACCAACTGAAACTACAAAATAATTTCTCCAAAATCATCGTTTTACTGGCGATAAACAGTGGATATTATGCGGCAATAATAACAGCACCATTATCAAATTAATTTTTACCGTAATCGATTGTTTTCACGACAATAATCGATGTTCGTACATATCGATTATTACTCGTAAATATCGATTACAGTAGAACCTCGTTAACACGTTCCTCATTAGTACGTTTTATCGCATATCACGTCGTAATTTTCAAGTCCCGATTTTAATCTGATGACAGTAATGTATAAGTACCTCATTTATCACGTCGCACATTTTGCCGCGTATCGCTTAGTACGATCGCATTTTCGTCAGCCCTGAATGCATTCTTTGTCCACCCCTAGTGGAATGTGAGACCGACCGCTCTGACATAACATTCCTTGCCAACAAGCGGGTGAGGGTTGCAACTTGACAGGTATAGGCGACTCTTAAAAGTAAGACAGTAGCACGCGCTGCGCATCGCTTAGTACGATCGCATTTTCGTCAGCCCTGAATGCATTCTTTGTCTACCCCTAGTGGAATGTGAGACCGACCGCTCTGGGATAACATTCCTTGCCAACAAGCGGGTGAGGGTTGCGACTTAACAGGTATAGGCGACTCTTAAAAGTAAGACAGTAGCACGCGCTGCGCATCGCGTAGTACGATCGCATTTTCGTCAGCCCTGAAAGCATTCTTTGTCCAGCCCTAGTGGAATGTGAGACCGACCGCTCTCAGATAACATTCCTTGCCAACAAGCGGGCGAGGGTTGCGACTTAACAGGTATAGGCGACTCTTAAAAGTAAGACAGTAGCACGCGCTGCGCATCGCGTAGTACGATCGCATTTTCGTCAGCCCTGAAAGCATTCTTTGTCCACCCCTAGTGGAATGTGAGACCGACCGCACTGAGATAACATTCCTTGCCAACAAGCGGGCGAGGGTTGCGACTTAACAGGTATAGGCGACTCTTAAAAGTAAGACAGTAGCACGCGCCGCGCATCGCATAGTACGATCGCATTTTCGTCAGCCCTGAAAGCATTCTTTGTCCACCCCTAGTGGAATGTGAGACCGACCGCACTGAGATAACATTCCTTGCCAACAAGCGGGCGAGGGTTGCGACTTGACAGGTATAGGCGACGCCGCGCATCGCGTAGTACGATCGCATTTTCGTCAGCCCTGAAAGCATTCTTTGTCCACCCCTAGTGGAATGTGAGACCGACTGCACTGAGATAACATTCCTTGCCAACAAGCGGGTGAGGGTTGCGACTTGACAGGTATAGGCGACTCTTAAAATAAGACAGTAGCACGCGCCGCGCATCGCGTAGTACGATCGCATTTTCGTCAGCCCTGAAAGCATTCTTTGTCCACCCCTAGTAGAATGTGAGACCGACTGCACTGAGATAACATTCCTTGCCAACAAGTGGGCGAGGGTTGCGATTTAACAGGTATAGGTGACTCTTAAATGTAAGACAGTAGCACGCGCCGCGCCGCGGCACTTCTGATTAACGCGTTTTTTACATTTCCCTTACTGATACCAATTTATGAGGTTTAATTACTATTTTTCATTTGTACGTTTTCCCGCTTTTGACGTCCAAATTTTTCAGTCCCTTGAAAAACGTACTAACGAGGTTTCACTGTATATAGCCGATATTTTCATTGCTGGGAACTCGCAAATTTCAAAGTTGCGGCGCGAAAATGTAATAAAACATAATATTCAACATTAATCGGTAAATTCGGCACTTTTCGCATTTATCGCATTTATGGGAATAATTCGCAAGAACCCTTAGTTATCGCACTTCGTCGCACATTCAGTTTCGCAAATTTTGGGTATACATAGTCATATTAGTTACCAGGTAGTTGAAAAAAGGAGGAAAAAGTAAAATTCGCATTTATCGCAATTGCGATTTTCCCGTATCTCTAAGCATAATCAATATTGCATGAATGTTTAATTTTTAAGTTTTTAAGTGCAGAATGAATTCATTTTTTGCAAAATAAATACAATATTTGAGATATTCTAAGCAGACATATCTTGCAAGAACAGCAAAATGGCTTGAAATATTTATTCTTCAGCTAAAATTAGGTTTTTCTTTGGGGGAGGGGGGGTTAGTGTGGAATACTTTCAATGCAAGGGATTTCAATGACCAAATTGTTTAATTCTTACCGAACTGAATGTACATGTTCCTGTTTGCAGCTACACACCGACAGAGCTGCGCTATTTCCCACTCAACACGGTGCTGTATGGCCCCATGAAGCCCAACGAGAGGCAGGAGGCGGCAGGCTCAGATGGTAGCCAGTCTGATTCTGACGAATCCACTTCATCAGATGATTCCAGGTAAGCAACACCTCCGTTACTCTGCCCTTCCTCCTCCACTCATGTTAATATCTCTTCATCACTTCCATTGAACACCACTGTCCAGACAAAGGCTTTGTCGCACCTAAATCTCAAATAAAATGCATATATGTTTATCATGTTGTTATGGTAAAGGTTGATGCGTATTGTTATACTAGCAGTAGTGCCCGGCTCCACCTGGTGGATTTATTTGTTTTACAGAAATGGAGGATACGGATTGGAATAAATGAAAGTAAATTTTAAAGCACCAACGCTTATTGCAGCTGATAACCTCAGTATACTGCACCAACACCATCGCCCCTATACAGAGGCATACTATTGTCATGATAACTGTTTTAAGGGGCCTAAGAAATCTTTTTGCACTAATTACTCCCCGTGACTGCAATTTGTAATCAGCTCGCAATTCTGCACCAGAATATTGGTACGGGCGACGTGATGCAGCCTGCATTGCCAGGCAACAATAGATTTAGGTATAATTGAAGCTGTTAGCGCTTGTTCTTCCGACTTACTGAACAAAAATCATTGTTTAAGGTTACCTGAGAGGTGTAGCCTAAACTATTCCTCTTGAATCAGGCTATCATATACAAAAATAATTTTTCGAATCCAACTGGTAGTTCCAGAGATTAGCACATTTAAACACACAAACTCTTCAGCTTTATTAGATTAGTATAGATGATTGACCTTGTCAGTGCTAAAATATGGAGTTTAATAATATTTAAAGGAGCATGTTCTTCTTCAGCGTTCAAATTAATAGCGGCAAGCACAACAGGTTACTTGGCCTACTTACAAAGAAAAGTCTCTGTCCATTAATGCTAAATTTCGTCATTAAGCCAGTAGCAACTTATGCAAGTGAAACCTTATTTAAACTTGACACCCAACCAATAACTGATAAATTACAGAAGGTTGATAGGAGAATTCTTCGGAAAATCATTAATAAAAACACCTAATTGATGGCCAGTGGAGTCTTTTGCCTAGTTCAGTACTTTACAAGGAAAGTGAATCGATCATTGATATGATACGAAAATAAAGAATTGCATTTTATGGACACATTTCCCGTTTACCGCATACCAGGCTCCTAAAACAACTTTTTGATTTGTTTTGGAACAGTAAAACAAAAGACCATGCTGAGGGGAAAGACAAGGAAAGGGCACTGTGAAAATTGGAAGTCAGAGTTTGGAAATTGTGGACACGTTCAAATACCTAGGAAGTGAATTGATGCAAACTGGTAGGTTGGACATGGAGATTGGCAGGAGGGTACAGCAGAGCAATGCATTCTATCAAAGTGTAAGAAAACTTGTTTGGGATAAGGAAGTACCAAGGAAAAGCAAGGAGGTAATGTATAAAATGTACTATGTACCCATATTAACGTATGCAGCTGAGACTTGGACCCTGACGAGCAGGCAAGAGAGTAGAATCCAAGCCAGTGAAATGAAATTCCTAAGAAGTATGATAGGAAAGACAAGGAAAGACAGAGTGAGGAATGAAGGTGTTAGGAAGGAAGTTGGGATGGGAAAACTAAATGAGAGAATTGAGAAGAATAAACTAAGGTGGTTTGGACATGTAAAGAGGATGGAGGAAAATAGAATACCAAGACAGATGCTGGAGGCAAAGTGCAAGGGTAAGAGAGCAAGGGGAAGACCTAGAACAAGGTGGATCGATTCAGTGAAGAACAGCGTGAGAAAAAGAAATCTGGACTGGGAGAAGATCGTGGAAGAAGAATTGTGGAAGGAAAGAGGAAAGTGGAGAAGTGCCATAAATACCCCGACCCGGCAGGAGCTGGATAAGGGGAAATGATGATGATGAAAACAAAAACACATGGTTTAAATAAATACAAATGGATTTAGATGAATCAAAAATTACCAAGCATCAAATTGAACATAGAGAAGAGAAACAAGTTTTAAATAACAGATTCACAAGACTAAAACTCAAAATGTTATATCTGCAGAGGAACGGGCCGCACGATCATCCAGGATGACGTTTTGGGAAAGAAAGTTGTCAAGTGTTAAAAGTTGAATTTTTTTGTTTTCTGAAGATGTTCTATAAGTGCTCCAATGTGGACAATTAAAGTGCCAAATACATAAATAAGAGTTTTCAAACAGTAGAAGATGATGTTTCTAAACTGGAGTTACGATAGACTGTGGTGAAATTATAAACATTCAGATTTCTACCAAAGTCACAACCTTATTCTTGTTTACAAACATCTTCTGTTGTTTGAAAAATTCTATTTATTTATTTATTTATTCGGAACTTAAATTTTAATCCAATTATTGTAATGGTATCCATTATTATTTTATTAATTCGTACGCTGAAGAAGATATTGAATATCGTGGCAAGGCGGATTATATAACACAAACATTTACTCCTGCAAGCTGCAGAATCCAAGTTCCTGTGAACTGTGGTCTACAAAACAAGGACAGAGTATATATTGGCATTCACTCGCGACCGAATGTGAATTAGTCTTCCTCAAATGACTGATCAGTCCATTCCGTGACCTACACACATATTGAGCAACCATTCTGCCTCACGATCTCACACTGTTTTCTCGTCGTGCGCAGTTCTGCTGCACTGCTACGCCTCTGCTCTTCCAAAACAGCAATCTCTTCATGAATGGTGCTCCTCCATGTTGGACGATCCAGCGTGTGCATTTCCCAGTTACCATCATTGATGTTACATTTCTTCATGGTGGATTTTCTCTGACCTCCGTAGCGCCGAACGCCCTCACAAGTTCAGAGTATAGTACTTGTTTTGGAATGCGATGATTTGGCGTACGGATCACGTCTTAGGCTGACATTGCTTCTGTGCTCGTAATACCGGCGTCCCCCAGAACGCTAGTATTTGTGCGTTTATCTCTCCAAGTGACTTTCAAGATATGTCTGAGGCACCTTTGCTGGAATTTCTCAAGCATTATTTTGAGATGCCTGTAGGTTATCCACGACTCACAGCCATATAAGAGAGACGAATATCTTGGTAGATGTCGTGATTGTCGAATACTCTCGAACGAAGCTTTCCAAATGCTGATCCAGAGCATTGCAGACGATGAAGGATCTCTGAATCAATATTAGCTTTAGGAGAGAGGTGGCTTCCGAGATACGGGAAGCATTCAACATTCTGAAGAGGTTGCCTGTTGACTATTATGTTAGGGGCTTCTGCAATGTTGTCAGGAGCAGGTTGGTATAAAACTCTTGTTTTCTGAAAGTTCAGTTTGAGTCCTAATTTGCGATATGCCTCAGTGAAAGAATTCAGGATAGATTGAAGAGCTTCCTCTGATTGTGAAAATATAGCATTATCATCTGCATACTGAAGCTCTAAAAATGGAATGAAAGAATAACAAAACCCATTCTTGAATGAAAGAGTGACAAGGGTTCGTTTGACAGCAAAACATTGGCTTCAGACAGTCGTTGGCAAAAAAATGGTAGGAAGACTAGGAGGAGATGGCTGGACCAAGTGAAAGAAGAGGAGTCAACTGGGATACAGTTCTGAGGAAGAGACAGACAGAAGTGGAGAACGCTCGCTTACTGGAGTGGATAACCGATGATGATGATGATGAAATATTTACACCAAAATCTGTCTTATAGGCTACTTTCCCGGTCTTATTTCCAGTGTTACTTCATCGTACACCATCCATTTCAAGACACCTCCCACTACGCTCTGGTTTAGTTGACCTGGTTGCTGTTTTGTGTTGAATGGAATGGATTAATGGCATGAAGACTCTGATCCGGCTGTGGAGATTATCCTTGTCCTTGTAACGTGTTTTTCGAAGGGTTTTTATGCAACTGGCATAAGTCAGTTGGAAGCCATTCTGTAATTATTTACGCGGCAAATTGTTCAGCCAAGAGAATTTTTCATGTTAATTTATTATTATTATTAATTTATTATAATTATTATTTAGATATTTTTGGAGCATTTTATAAAAATTATTAGCATTCAGATAGGTTTTCTATGTCTTAGAAAACACTATCATGCAAATTATTACGAACGACGATATCATAGAAAATTATCTGATTACGGAATTTTACGGAGTTTTTGTCAGTTAGGGTATTTGAGAGAGATGACTCACTGGGAATTCAAATACAAGCTGATTCCTGTCGAGAAGAATTACGCAAGCGGGCTCGCATCGTCCAGGAAAGGCGAATTGTTGAAACGGAACCCTCCCGCCGAGTATAATGATCCAGAGGAGGGGAAGATCGCGTGGTGGGTCAGCCAATCAGTGGAGACGACGTAAGCTAGTTGGGACTGAAGAGTGGGGGAGCCGGCGTGTGGATATATCGTTCGACGCGCCGTGGAACGTGGACTATCTGTGTAGAACTTGCGGAGTGTGGGTTGCAAGTGCGTGTCGCTCCGATGTTCAGGGGAGTTAGTGACTATCTGTGTAGAAATTGCGGAGTGTGGGTTGCAAGTGCGTGTCGCTCCGATGTTCAGGGGAGTTAGTGACTATCAGTGAGGAACTTGCCAAGTATGGTTCACGCGGGAGTCGCTCCGATGTTCCATGGAGTGGAGGACTAACTTTTGTAAAACTTAACCAGTGTGGTTATACGAGTGTTTGGGTCCGATGTACGGACCATAGAATTATCTAATCTACCAGAATATCATCATATAACGAAGAAGATGGCGACACCCAGGAGACTGTGGGAAGCACACAGCATCATCAAGTACGAGGGAAATGCTTTGGCAATTTCCAGTGGTAAGCGCAAATGACGCAGAAATACGCAATCTCTCATTTTCTTTGTTTTACATTTCATATTTCAGTAACTTCATAGCTTGGAAATAAGAGTAAAATCAATTTATCAGACTCCGTTTTCACGTAATTTTCTATCGGTAATATTCAAATCACAACGCTCCAATTTAAATTTTATACTTATTATTATTATTAATTTTGCTATACTTGTTTTATATAATAAATTCATTTCTTTTACAATGCAATCTTTGCTTTCAGTAGGTAGCATTAGATATAGACCAATTCCTTCTCCTGATACAATTGTTTGTTGGGTTAATGATCAAATCATACCACGATCTGAGTGAATAGAGTCTTGAATGTGTTCTGCCAGAGCTAGACGTTGTTAAATACAAATTTAGATTTCAACATTGCGTTGAGGTCTTGGCGCCCATTAAAACAACATAGCTTAGGCAAAGGTAAACAGTTACATTTCTCACCCAACAGTAAGGGGCTAGCAAAGACGTTTCATTTGTCGCCGACAACTTGGGGCTGAAAACCTAATAACATTTGTGGAAGGAGAAGGGTATATATTTCTGTGCCTGTATTTTGGGGGTTATTTGTCTTTATCAGTGTATATCATTATGGGGGATGAGAAAGAAAGACAGATGAGGTTACGTAGTGGTCATCAACGGGAGAGTGATGATACGAGCAGTATGTCGAGTGATGGTAGTACCGGGGTAGCGGAGGTAAATCCCGATACTGAAACAGGGAGTGTAGGCGGCCAACCAGAATTAAAAACTTTACTTCTCGAGTTCATGTATCAGAACAAAGTTAGTAGTGATGCTTTAAATGCAAAATTAGAACAGAATAATGCAAAATTAGAACAGAATAATGCAAAATTAGAACAAAACAGTAGGGAAAATAAAGAAAGTACAGAAGCTTTAAATGCAAAATTAGAACAGAATAATGCAAAATTAGAGCAGAATAATGCAAAATTAGAAAAAACAGTAGGGAAAATAAAGAAAGTACAGAAGCTTTAAATGCAAAATTAGAACAGAATAATGCAAAATTAGAACAAAACAGTAGGGAAAATAAAGAAAGTACAGAAGCTTTAAATGCAAAATTAGAACAGAATAATGCAAAATTAGAACAAAACAGTAGGGAAAATAAAGAAAGTACAGAAGCTTTAAATAAAAAATTAGAACAGAATAATGCAAAATTAGATAAGAACAACAAGGAAATTAGTGTGAAAATGGAGCAGATTAGAGGAGAAATCAGAGGAGTAATGGAAGAGAAGGTTAAAGAGATCATTGCAGATGTAGACAAGAAATTAGGAAAAGTACAGGAGGAGTTAGAAATTAGAATCAGTACACAGGCTGAAAATTTAAAAGAACTAGTGCAACTGGAAACACAGCAGGTCAAAAAGCAATTGGGGGGAGAAATTGACAAAATTCAGGTAGCAACTAAAGAGGTTAAGGAACAGCTGGGGGGTAGAATTGAGAAAGTCCACTCGCAAATAGTTGCAGAAGTAAATGATTTAAGAGAGAGTAATAGAGAGAGCATTAGCAAGATTGAGGAGAAACAAGCAAAGCTATATGATAAAGTAGAAGAATCAGAAGGAAACATTAAATTAACAGTAAACAGTATTGAGAGGAAGGCTGAGGAGAAAATCGCAGAATTAGAGTTAAAATTAAAAGCTAGGATCAGGCAAGAAAATAGTCAGAATAGGCCAGTTTTTGTGAATAGCACACACAGGGAGGTAGAACTGGGTAAGTTCAGCAATCGACAGGGGTGCCCAATGGAGTTCATGGACACTATAGAAAATAAATTCGGGGAGAGGTTGGAAAATGGTAGTATTGAGTGGTGCCAGGTAGTTGAAATTTTAGAACAAGTGTTTGTGGGGGAAACGAGGAATTGGTTTGCTGTCTACAGAGACAAGTTTACTGATATGAATGATTTTAAAATGAAATTCTGTGAAAAGTTCTGGAATGAGGTTATTCAGTCGCAGCATCGTGGGGGAGTAGTGTGTGGTAAATATAACCCTAAAGGAAGCTCCACCATGACCGAATACTTTTTAGGGCAGGTATTAGTGTGTAAATATCTGGATGGGTTGAAGGAGGAAAGTGATGTGGTAAGGTTGCTACTTAGGCACTTTCCCTATAGGATCAAGGAGGCTGCTTGTATCCAGAATGTAAAGACTATATCACAAGTAGAAAATTTGTTAAGCACATTTGATGCACTAGGGAGAGGGGGTTATGAGGACAATTTCAATAGGAACCAGGGTAATAATAATAATAGACCTAATGAAGCCAGGCATCAGGAAGTTCAAGGGAACGGTGGCGAAGGGGCCAACGCTCAAAATAGAAATAATAATAATCAGCTAAATCAGAACAGAGGAAATGGCTATGGTAATCAGTATCAAGGGAGGAACAATGATTTCAGGGGAAATCAAGGGAGGAACAATGATTACAGGGGAAATCAAGGGAGAAACAATGATTTCAGGGGAAATCAAGGAAGAAATTATAATGACAATAATTACAACCAGAATAGGGGTCAAGGAAGAGGACAGCCTAGTGGTAGTAATATACAGCCAAACAATGACAACACAGCCCAGAACAACCAGACCAGTTCAGTAGTTAGTAGTACTACGGCCAGCTGTAGCGGTTCTTTAAACGCGAACCAGGCTGCGAAGTAAGGTCAGAATCTCAGTCTGTAGCATGCCCTGTCCATACAATTATACAGGAACCCTATGACCTAAATGTAAGAAATGAATTATTACATGAACTAAATGATGAAGGTATTATTCAGGAAGTGGTTAGTAAGAGCCCCATAGTTAAATTTAACGTGTCCGAGGCGTACACAGATGTTTTAATTGATAGTGGTTGTATGAAGAGTTGCATAAGTAGTGCATTTTATGATAAAATGAAAGGAACTGGAGTAAATTTTGAGGAGATGCCAATTAAAAGCACTTTTGTTATCACAGCTGTTGGGAAGAGGTCTAAAGTCATTTCTAAGCAAGTTTTAGTAGACATTAAAATTAATAATCATGTAGAGAAGCAGATTTGTCTTGTAATTCCAAATTTAGTATTCAGTGTTATCTTGGGTTCAGAGTGGCTAAGTAGAGTGTCTGGTAACTTATGTTATGATGTAGGGAGTTTGAAATTTAAATGGGGAGATTCTGAAGTAGAAGTAGCGTTCAATGACCATATTCAGAGGAGCAGTATTGTAGGTTTGATTTGTACTTTAAATGAGATATCGCCAGCCGTAGAGCGGGGTTCTCCATGTTTTGTGGGCAGTGTGATTACGAACGGAAGTCTAGAGGACTCGTTACGTGAGGCTGCATTTCAGGGAAATATAGAGGATGAACAGTGTGTTCGGCTCTATGATGTGTTATGGTGTAATAGGAGAGTGTTTGAGGATCGCATTGGTATGGCCAATTGCTATACACATTCATTGAACGTTATTGATAGGTCAGTATTCACAGGACATAGATATCCTGTACCTTTCGCTTATCAGAGTGCAGTTGAGGCACAAATTAACCAGATGCTTGAAGATGGGATTATTGAGCATTCTAACAGTCCATATGTTAATTCTTTGATCACGGTACCCAAGACCGACGGCACAGTTCGTATTTGTTTAGACGCTCGTTTGGTTAACAGTAGAATTAGTTCAGATCAGCTGAAATCTATGTCAATAGAAGAATTAATGCAAACATTTGAGGGGAAGAAGTATTTCACTTGTGTAGATTTGAGTTCCAGCTTTTGGCAAGTGCCACTTATGTACGAAGATAGACCATTTACAGCTTTTAGTCATAAATATAACCTTTATCAATTTTGTAGAACACCTTATGGGTTAAAGAGTAGTTCAGCAGCTTTAATTAGGGCTTTAAACATCGCATTAGGGGATGACACAGGAGAGTTTGTAACCATTTACATAGATGATATGGTAATTAGTTCACGCAGTTTTGAGGAGCATCTACGTCATTGAAATATAGTTTTTCAGAAGTTAGATCAGACAGGGTTTACTTTGAAGCTGTCTAAGTCGTCATTCTGTCAGTCAGAAGTGACATTTTTAGGTCATAGAGTGTCAAGTAGAGGTGTTACACCAGAGGAAAGTAGGGTTAGCATGTGTGGACAGTAGCAACAGGGCATCGTTACAGACACTGAGAAATATGCTAGGTAGAGCAACGTGATGACGTTCATTTAAGGGAGCCACTTGCAAGGTTGGAAGCAGGTGACACAGAAACATTTATAGTTTCCAAACGTATTGGGAAAACGGCATATGTGCTGGAGAATAGTGAGGGAAACAGATTATACGGAACGTATAATATACATAGTCTACGAAAATATGTGTCATAAAGTGAGTGTGTTTAGCTGGCGAGCCAGCCTATCAAATGAGTAAGTGTGATATTTGGTGCGTGGGAAGATCTGGTCTTCAAGGCAGGCGTATCAGAAGTCACACAGGGGGGTAGTATGTAAGTAAATGAGAGTTTTTAAGGTACAGGGAAATATGACGGGATTGTCGGATGCTCTTGAGCACTAAATTGTCTCGATACACCAAGGCCAGAATTTGGTAGCGCTGGTGAATTCCCATTTGCCTCCAAGAGATGGGTGAGCGCTTGTACATGGTATTTTTGCTTAAGGCGTCCACGAGGCAAAAGATGGGCCATCAAAATGCGAGACAGTCCTTCATGAAACTCATACATATCAGCACACGTGATTTCTGTTTACGGCCTCGCCATGTAAGATTTGTAAGTGTGTAATTTAAGATAATTTGTACAAAGGTATTATTTGTGTGAGAAGAATTGATCTGTGTTGAGAACTAGTGTTAAGTAGAATATGGTCTACGGGAACTTAACAAGACAGGGCGATTACGGCACAGAAATATTTGGTGTTATATGTAATGCGCATTTACTGTTTTTTTTTCAGAAGTCAATATTAATTTATTCTACTTTAAAGAGAGATTAAGTATTATGGTCACGAGGCGCTGCCACAATAGTGTGATCGTGTGCTCAGTGATAAGTGGAATTAAATGTCACCATAAGGAAGGGACCTCCAGTGAAATTAGGAAGTTCTATGGTGATATAAATATATCAGAACACCTTCAATGCGTGTGATATGACATCATAAATACATAGTGCTCTCACATTAATTATGTCTATTTCTCCAACATAGAGGAATTTGAGAGGCGGAAATATCCGTGGAACACTATTTTATATGAGAAACATTGGACTGGTTGCCAAGTGCAATCCATAGTGACAACAAACTTTGACGCAAAGTGCGTGAAGAAAAATTATGAGTGTATATATCTGTAATTTAGGGAGATTTCATTTATGTAATATGTATTTTGGATGGGGTTTATTAACGTGTCTGGGATAATCGGATAATGGACCGTCGTCACGGTAAATCATCCGATGATCTGAGGCGAATATGTAACGTGTTTTTCGAAGGGTTTTTATGCAACTGGCATAAGTCAGTTGGAAGCCATTCTGTAATTATTTACGCGGCAAATTGTTCAGCCAAGAGAATTTTTCATGTTAATTTATTATTATTATTAATTTATTATAATTATTATTTAGATATTTTCGGAGCATTTTATAAAAATTATTAGCATTCAGATAGGTTTTCTATGTCTTAGAAAACGCTATCATGCAAATTATTACGAACGACGATATCATAGAAAATTATCTGATTACGGAATTTTACGGAGTTTTTGTCAGTTAGGGTATTTGAGAGAGATGACTCACTGGGAATTCAAATACAAGCTGATTCCTGTCGAGAAGAATTACGCAAGCGGGCTCGCATCGTCCAGGAAAGGCGAATTGTTGAAACGGAACCCTCCCGCCGAGTATAATGACCCAGAGGAGGGGAAGATCGCGTGGTGGGTCAGCCAATCAGTGGAGACGACGTAAGCTAGTTGCTACTGAAGAGTGGGGGAGCCGGCGTGTGGATATATCGTTCGACGCGCCGTGGAACGTGGACTATCTGTGTAGAACTTGCGGAGTGTGGGTTGCAAGTGCGTGTCGCTCCGATGTTCAGGGGAGTTAGTGACTATCTGTGTAGAACTTGCGGAGTGTGGGTTGCAAGTGCGTGTCGCTCCGATGTTCAGGGGAGTTAGTGACTATCAGTGAGGAACTTGCCAAGTATGGTTCACGCGGGAGTCGCTCCGATGTTCCATGGAGTGGAGGACTAACTTTTGTAAAACTTAACCAGTGTGGTTATACGAGTGTTTGGGTCCGATGTACGGACCATAGAATTATCTAATCTACCAGAATATCATCATATAACGAAGAAGATGGCGACGCCCAGGAGACTGTGGGAAGCACACAGCATCATCAAGTACGAGGGAAATGCTTTGGCAATTTCCAGTGGTAAGCGCAAATGACGCAGAAATACGCAATCTCTCATTTTCTTTGTTTTACATTTCATATTTCAGTAACTTCATAGCTTGGAAATAAGAGTAAAATCAATTTATCAGACTCCGTTTTCACGTAATTTTCTATCGGTAATATTCAAATCACAACGCTCCAATTTAAATTTTATACTTATTATTATTATTAATTTTGCTATACTTGTTTTATATAATAAATTCATTTCTTTTACAATGCAATCTTTGCTTTCAGTAGGTAGCATTAGATATAGACCAATTCCTTCTCCTGATACAATTGTTTGTTGGGTTAATGATCAAATCATACCACGATCTGAGTGAATAGAGTCTTGAATGTGTTCTGCCAGAGCTAGACGTTGTTAAATACAAATTTAGATTTCAACATTGCGTTGAGGTCTTGGCGCCCATTAAAACAACATAGCTTAGGCAAAGGTAAACAGTTACATTTCTCACCCAACAGTAAGGGGCAGTCAAACCGTTTCATCCTTTTCATGTGGTTTCTATTTTTTTCTTTTATATTTCCCTCTGTCTACACCTGTGTGTTCCTACTTCCCTGTCCATTGACAGTTTGTCTACGTTGTTTTTTGTAGAGATTATTATTCATTACTATTATTTCCACCTGTACTGAAATAAGAATACAATAGAACATGTGGGTCCTTTAGCTCTTCGAGTTCGAGCGACGGCACTCAGGACACCGAGGAGACGGGATCAACGGCCGGAGAGGGAGACCAGGAGGGGGACGTGTCAGAGAAGGTTCCCGTGGAGAAGGAAAGTGCGGAGAAGGACAAGGACCGAGACGGGGCCTCGTGCAAGGTGTGCAGTGGCGACAGGAGCAAGAATAAGGAGGGTCGTCCGGAGGTGCTCATCCACTGCGCCACCTGCACGTCCAGTGGTGAGTGTAGCAGCCATAACATATACAGTAGGTAGAGCAGGACGTCATCACTCACAATCTACAACCTCTGAACGAAAAGTTTGGTGAATGGGTCTATATTACAAACGGATTGTTGGCTTACCTGAAACAGCAGTTACTGTCCTTCAAAGTAATCCCTGTGGATGGTTATGCACTTTTGAGAATGTCTGTACAAGTCCTGGAAACTTTTTAGGGATAGCCTTCAGTTGGGTCGTCACATTACATTGGATGTCCGAAATGTCCGAAAACCTCTGCCCACCACTGCATACTTTGACGCTTGACTTCAGGGTTGTACCTCAGACACCAGGTGTAATATATCTAATTTCTGATTGAGAAATGCTCGTACCTGACATTGTTTAATTACCGTATTTATTATTATTTATTTATAGGACCCCTTCGCCTATAGTACCCCCCTTAATTTTCTGGAGCCAAAATGCATAAAAATTCTTGGAAATCGCTGATAGTAACCCTCCTTAATTACTGAGAGTCAAAATACAACATTCTTGGAAATTGATGAATTCTTAAAATGTTTTAAATTATAACTGAAATTCATCCTCTTTCATGACAACATTACTTTTCTTGTTACATAATTTTGTTACTCAGACGATATAACCGGCATTTTGCGTACATGTACCGCGTACGCGATTGGGCAGGATATTGAATTGTGTAGCCAATAGGCTTCACCCGATATCCAATAGGAGATGCCACACTATTGGCTGAGTAGAAGCGTCAAGTTTAAAATCCGGCCAATGAAAGTTATCGTTTCATATCTTGCCTGCATCCTTTTGTTTTGTATACAAAGATGTATTGCCCTTCAAATTGGTGTCTGCGGAAGTCTTCTTCTTAGTTTTATTTTAAACACATTTCATTTGTTGCAAGAACCATCGGCGTTTGTGCGACACGTTATTGGTATATTAATGTGTTTACAAATGTTAGCGAGATGTGATCACTCATTCTCCCTCCCTGTGTTCAAATAGCATTTCCATGTCGGATACTTGGTCCATTCCCTTCTATTTGTTTGATACCGAAATGAAAGTGGGAAGCTTGAATGTCATGACCCTGACAGGCAAGATGGAGGAGGTGGTAGACTTCATGGAGAGGGAGAATGTTGGATTGATGGGGCTGAGTGAAGTGAAATGGAAAGGTAAAGGAAGGAAGAAATTGAGGAAAGGATATACATTATACTGGAGTGGTGGCCAAGAGGCCAAAAATGGTGTGGGACTGATAACCTCGAAACAACTGGAGGAGTATGTTGAAGTGGTCGAGTGTGTGAGTGACAGAATAATGAAAATTAGAATGAAGATGAAAAATGACGTGATGGACTTCATACAAGTGTATGCACCACAGACTGGAAACAGAGAAGAAGATATTGAAGTATTCCTGGAGGATGTAGAAAGAGTAATTTCAGATGTAGAAGTGGTGATCATGGGAGATATGAATGCACAAGTCGGAAACGAGATACAAGGAAAGGAAGAAGTCGTTGGACCATATGGATATGGGAAAAAGAACCGGGAAGGAGAGGAACTTGTAAACTTTTGTGAAAGGAATGGACTGATAGTGGGTAATTCATGGTTTCGGAAGAAAAACAGCAGGAAAATTACGAGATATGGTTGGGGCGATAGAAGAACAAAATCAGTAATTGACTACTTTCTGGTGGAAAGGACAAATCGCAGAAAGCTGATAGATGTGACAGCTTTACCAGGAGAGGCATTTGATGGGGACCATAGAGCTGTGGTGGCAAAATTTAGATGGGAAAAATTGGAAAACCTAAAGGAGATCAGAGAAAGTAAAATAAAAGTATGGAAATTGAAAAACAAAACTGTACAGGAAGATTTTCAGGAGAGATTGAAGCAACAAATCCCAGTTACTGAAGTGGAAAATGTAGAAGAGGAATGGTCCCACTTTAAAAAGGCATTTGTTGGTGCAGCAGAGAGTGCTTGTGGTAGGACGTCAACAAGAGTGAAAGAGAAGGAGACACCGTGGTGGAATGAGGAAGTGAGGAAAGCAGTGAAAGAAAAGAAGTCTGCTTGGAAAGAATGGAACCGAGCTCAAACAGAAGAAAGCAAAAGGAAGTATCACGACAGCAAACGGAGGTGTAAGAAAGTGGTAGGAGAAGAAAAGAAGAAAAGTTGGGAAGAATTTACACGAAGAATGGAAACAGATGTAAGTGGCAGTAAAAGGATGCTGTATGGGCTTCTAAGAAGTAAGAAGAAAGAAAGAGTTACCACAAAGCTGGTGAAAAAGGAGGATGGAGAGTTGTTAACACCCCCAGAAGAGATAAAGGGACGATGGAAGGAGTATTTCGATAAGCTATTGATAGGGAATGGAAAAATTCGCGATCGCGAATTTCGCGAATTATTAAATGAAGTAATACACAGATGGTAATGTGTTTTAATAACCCTAAAAATGGCGAAAAAAATGGGTTTTGAAGTCGCGAAATTTCGCGAATTTAGCACGAAACCGCGAATTATCCACAGTATTGTTTTTAAGCCTAGCAAAGAGAAAAATATTGTTTAAAAATATTGAAATGTATTTTATGAACACGCAAAAAATAAATATAATACTTTATAACATAGTATTGTAAGACACACTATGTGGGCTTTACCAATATTAAAAACTAAGAAAAATGACTGTCATCACTTTTTGTTTCTTAGGTGGTTTATTTTTTCTAATTTAAGATTGTACAATTCTGAAGAAAACAATATATGAGAACGAAAATTCATCTTGATTTTCTATATAAGAGATAAGTGTGACTATAGACACACTAGCTTGACTGTGGGAACTCTCGTGATTTCCGTTGCATCACTCCTTCACTCGATATGTACTGGATCTCAGTTTACCTCACCGACAGTCAAATTCCGTACAATATCCTCATCGCTTTCATGTCTGTAACCATGATTGTCTTTATCGAAGTCTAACTACTGAATGTCACTTTCTTCTGCATCTTGATATTCATCTAGTTTTTACCCTAATGTCATCGTAGTGAAACCACCTTGCCTGTTTAAAATATCGTCACAGAAGCCGACAAACGCTTGTTTTTGTGCGAGTGTAGTACCGATAATCTTCTCCCATGACTTGACTGCATGGAGAGCATCCAACAAACACGGAAAGATCGGTCACTTAATGGTAGATAGTTGGCCTCGCTTTCTTTATCAATCTGGGTGGTCATCCTGGTAAGTTACTTAGTTATTGTGGTATTAAGGGCCAGAACAGCGAGGTCATCTGCCCCTTCATCCTAGTAACTACTCGCCACGTGGCGTCATATAGTGCGCCTTTCAGACATGAATATCTAGATGGCAAGTATCCAGATCAAAATGTGCCACTGTTTCCGGAACCAGAATTAACCAGGTGGTCTTCTTGGTTTCATTCTGTAGTGTGTCTGTCAGAGTACTTGAAAGATATTTTGCAATTTATGAGTGAAGTAGTAGGGACATAACTCTGGTGTTGATTTTCTCAACAATGTTTCACATGACGAAATACTTGAGATTCAAAGAATTTGGCACAGACATCACTGAACTCATCCCCTTATTAGAAGGCCAGTCTTTTCAGACTGTTCGCCTTCTAGATGGACATCTACGGAGAATTCAGTATGCCCTTAAACTTGCTGTTTCTGGAAAGTACGTTACCAACATTAAGGAGCAGTTGGAAGGTTGTGGAAATGTGTTAAAAAGAGGGAAAATACATTCAGTTTTAGTGAATGCTGGGTCGCATGCTCTTGGAAACTTAATCAGCTTGAGATCCGTTGACCCTGGGAACAGGATTTACAAATGTGTGCATTTGATCCAGCAGAAATAGTGCCAATGAACATCAATGAGGACCTTGCAAAGAAAATTAAGAAGTTGCCGGTCTGCGGAAAACTGGAAGAAAGTGAGGTGTTGCGAGGATACAAAGAACTGCAAACTTTAATCAAGAAGCAGATGCATGACAGGACCAAGACAGACATTGTTGGAGTTTTGCAAGGAATGACATTTGTATTTCCAAAGTTCTCAGAATCTGTGTTGAAAACCATTTGGATCCCCTGTTCAAACGCTGTGAACTTTTGTTTTTCAGTTTACACTAGCACGTTAAGTGATATGCGTCACCGCTAGTCACAAGGCAATTTGGATCTCTACACTGAAGTATACTTTGAAGGATGACTGTAATGTGTTATGTTATCCATGATATTTAAAAAATCCCGCCTAAAATTCATGATTTTGAAAGTACCGAAAAGTGCACTTGAACCACCGAATTTGACACTTTAAAATACCGCTTTCTTCACTCTGAAATCACCGAAAAATTCCAATCTCTAGCTATTGAATGTGAGCAATTGTACTGGTGAGATGGAAGTGACACAGCCTGACGACTCTATAACAGAAGATGATATAACAATGCTGGAGGTGGAATTAGCAGTACAGAAAATGAAGATGGGAAAAGCAACAGGGGTGGATGAAATCAGTGTAGAAATGATAAAGGCTGCTGGACCTGTTGGTATGCAATGGCTGTATCGACTGCTAAAGTGTGTGTGGAAATGGAAATGTGTACCAGAAGACTGGAAGAAAGGGCTAATAATACCAGTGTTTAAGAAGGGGGACAAGAAGGTGTGTGATAACTATAGAGGGATCACCCTCATATCACAGGTAGTAAAAATACTGGAAAGGATATTAGAAAGAAGAATGAGAAGAAAGGTGGAAGGAGAGTTGCAAGAGGAACAGTATGGCTTCAGGAGTGGAAGATCCACAGTGGACCCAATCTTTAGCTTGAGGCAGGTGATGGAAAAGAACTGGGAATATGGAGAGGATTTGTTCATGACTTTCATAGATCTAGAAAAGGCATATGATAGTGTCCCCAGAGAGAAGGTATGGGAAACCATGGTTAAGAACAGACTGGGAAGAGAAATGTTGGAAATGGTGCAAGCAATGCACAACAACTGTGTTAGCAGGGTACTGACCCCAGTTGGAAAGACAGATTGGTTTAGGAACAAGACTGGACTAAGACAGGGGAGTGTGCTGTCACCTCTCTTGTTCATAATGGTGATGGATGAAATTGTAAAGGAAACAAAGGAAGCATATGGACATAAAGAAATGAAGTTACTATTATTTGCAGACGATATTGTGGTCTGGGGAAGGAACACCGAAGAAGTGCAAAAACAACTCGATGCACTGAACGAAAATATTCAGAAGTACGGCCTGAAAATCAGTATAGAGAAAAGCAAGACCATGGTGATGACAAGAGGGGAAAGACAAGGAAAGGGCACTGTGAAAATTGGAAGTCAGAGTTTGGAAATTGTGGGCACGTTTAAATACCTAGGAAGTGAATTGATGCAAACTGGTAGGTTGGACATGGAGATTGGCAGGAGGGTACAGCAGAGCAATGCATTCTATCAAAGTGTAAGAAAACTTGTTTGGGATAAGGAAGTACCAAGGAAAAGCAAGGAGGTAATGTATAAAATGTACTATGTACCCATATTAACTTATGCAGCTGAGACTTGGACCCTGACAAGCAGGCAAGTGAGTAGAATCCAAGCCAGTGAAATGAAATTCCTAAGAAGTATGATAGGAAAGACAAGGAAAGACAGAGTGAGGAATGAAGATGTTAGGAAGGAAGTTGGGATGGGAAAACTAAATGAGAGAATTGAGAAGAATAAACTAAGGTGGTTTGGACATGTAAAGAGGAGGGAGGAAAATAGAATACCATGACAGATGCTGGAGGCGAAGTGCAAGGGTAAGAGAGCAAGAGGAAGACCTAGAACAAGGTGGATCGATTCAGTGAAGAACAGCGTGAGAAAAAGAAATCTGGACTGGGAGAAGATCGTGGAAGAAGAATGGTGGAAGGAAAGTGGAGAAGTGCCATAAATACCCCGACCCGGCAGGAGCTGGATAAGGGGAAATGATGATGATGATGACCAAGATGTTTCTTACTAAGGGAGAGTAGGAAATAGTGAGGTTATGGCAGTCTCATAATGCGCCCATTAAAGATGTCAACTTAGTTTGTTTTGATTAAATATATCGTACTATGTAGCATCAAAATAAAATAGCTTATTTATACTCTCTCCCTTTCCCAAAATAATGGATCTTTGCGAAGACCGCGTCTATAGTAACACCCCCCCCCCCTCAATTTCGGAACTAAAAATTTTGAAAAAAGGGGGCCTACAGCCGAGTAAATACCGTAAATCTTTGTACCGCTTATCTTTATTATGTGAGATTTGCTTCACATCCAAGTCATCAAGGTATGGTGTCCCTATGGTGTGTGTATGATTACGTATTATTCCCTTTTGTGCCACTTACTTCCCTTTGCTGCCCGCGCCTTTCCTTACTGTACTTTGATGGATTTTACGTATTCAATTATTCATTTTAAGTGTGGATTGTTTTGGCGTCCTACGAGTATTTACTCTATTAATTGTGTCCCTCCGAACCCCCATTGCTTTGTATCTTCTAGGCTATTGGGAATACCGTAGGGATGTACCTCCGTCAGCTGGACCAAGGGCAAGCCCAAGTTTGAATAACGTTTCAAGGGGAAACAGATTGAAGATGGGTTAGGGAGAACAAGTTGCTTTCATTTGCTGAGTTTATTAACAACAAGCAGGCAATAGCTCTGGAAACAATTAGTGAGGTTGGTTCGTGCGTAGCCCCATGTGTGTCTGTTAATTGTGATGGCTGTATTAGTGTGTGTTATCTAAGGACTGCAACAGATCAACTTCAAGTAGTTCCTACTTTTGCTACCAAATGCTACCGTCCACCACACCTAGCTGCTGAATTGGCTACTAGATGCCATCGCAGCTAGCACCTGGTGGCAAACGTGGGAACTAATATAGCGTTATCATGACGAATAGAAATAAATAGTGTTATCACTCACCGAGCTCAACCGCGCCCCGCTCGGCTAGCGCTAGCGGCGCTGATCCCCAACGCTACACAGTCAGCTGTTCAATTGTGGGATACGCGCTGGGCTTCGTAAACCTCTTTACGAAGGCTGCAGTTACGCTGCAAATTGTGTGTTTAGACTTATGAATAATACTGTCAAGAAGTTGTATTAATACTCTCTGTCCCCATGTAGAACTATCGTTTAAAACCCTCCGTTGGTCGCGCATTGGTCTGACAGCTCCATGGTTCGTTATATTAGTTTTAATATCAAGCCAACAGTTCAAGTTATGATCCTATCGTCTCGTGACATCTTACACCAAACCTTAGTAAGCATTTCTCTGGAGTTGTGAAATGGTGTGCCTAAAAATAACTCTACACGTGTAACATTTTGTCAGCGTGAGATTGATAGTACCAGCGCTCCCAAAGATGTTACATTCTGTCAGTGAGTGGCAGGTGTGCTGTTATACCGATTATTTGGCTTAGTATGTTGCCTTAGTTAATATCAGTAAGGAGATTGCGCCTTACGAAAACCTAAGGATGCAGATGAAGCGTGTCACCTTGTGCTGAAAGATAACGAATAGCTAGTTCGTGATTCAGTAATTTCAAAGGAATATGTGACTCTCATACTGAAGACAAAGTTGAAACAAGATCCGAAGATCAGGAGGACGGTAACGGAAGCGAAGAATTGGATGACCGTTTATTTTATTGGCAGGTTGGCCATTATTATTTGTCCGACTCATTCTTGGCCACTTGGCTATCACCATGGAAGTCCGGGTTCGATTCCCAGCTCTGCCAATAAATTTAATACTGGTCTGAGGGCTAGAACGGTGTTCACTCAGCCTCGTGAGGCAAAAATGTTAAGAGGCACGTTCGATTCCTACCTCAGCTATCCTGGAAGTGGATTTCTGTGGTTTCCCACTTCTCCTCCAGACAAATGCTGGGATGGTACCTAACCGAAGGACACGGCCGCTTCCTACCCAAATCCGACCTCAATTCCAAATACACACACTACTACAGGTTATCAGACGAATTCTAAACAAACCCAAACACACGGGGCTACGTGACCACGATGTCGTTAAGTCCCTAAAGAATCAACAACTATTATTATTTTAGGCCTATTATTATTAAGACAGATTTTTTTCGTTTTAGGTAAGGATGGCACGAAATAGAACAAGTAACCATGGAAGGCTGCCTTCATTCCGTGTCCTACTGGGCGGCTTTCGTGATTTTACATCAGTGGATAGATATTTCGGTAAATTTTGAAAAATGTGAGGTACTGATCCTGGTTTTAATTTCACTTCACGCGAGGAATTTCCACGTCCTCATAGTTCACTACGAAACAGTCCGCCTTTATAATAATTAAATCTTCCGAAAAACGCTCTACACAGATTCTATTTTTGATCGACAATTGCTTATCTTTCTACGGAATAATTCTCGCCCATTTCGCACAAATTTGTTTCTTTTGTCGGTGAAAAAATGTCTACCATCAGATTTTCTTCGTAACCTGATTTACTTCCAGGAACAAAACATTACGACATTTTCCCGAAACAACAGAAAACTTAGTTGTTTACACACACAAAGCACTGCACAGACATTCGTAAACTATTACAAAGAAACAAATTCCCTCGAATAATATGACTTCTCGCGCACAGGATATTACAGTACTAACCAAAGAGGATGTGTACTAACCTCGTGGGCTACTCGTCACACGTGCTTATGGTTCGGCGCGACTTCCGCGCCACACACTGGCTGGACCATGAACTACAATGCTTAAGTAGCGGAGTGATGACACTGTTTATTTCTATTCGTCATGGCGTTATCAAACTAACCTACAATTTTTAGCTTCCGCGAGTGTAGTTAGTGGTAGGTTCTTTTACATGCCATAAATCTATGACATGATTCCGCCAGCTTTACTTCTCCTCCGAAGGAGGGCATACTGACGGATTTATGCCATTCTTAAAAAAAAAAACGCCGACTTCGGCTGGGTTTGACGCCGCGTTCTTGGGCATAGAAGCTCAGCATGCTACCAACTACGCCACCGAAGCCACTGATTAGCGAGGTTAAAGCAATAGTTTAACAACAGCTTCTCTGATGGAACGATCCACTTCAATTCTATGCAAAAAAATTACATAGCCCGATTGGACAACTCACAGTTGACCAACTTTCTCATGATCAATAAAATTTGAAAAACCAAAGTATGCTTGCTAGGAGACGTCCAAAATGATATCAAAGGAGTCAATAATGATCCACTGACAACCATGTGGACTACAGACAAGCTCATGTTAACATTCATAATGGATCCCTATTGACAGAATGTTTAAAGAAGCAAAGTTTCCGCCTAGTCAATGCGTATCAATCAAATGGTTGTATTAGCACATGTTAAGTATAAACAAGTACCTTATAATTAACATGTGTTAATACAACCATTTGATGGTATGGATATGTAAAACGAATGGAGAAAAAGAGGATACCCAGGAGAATACACGAGACGGATTGGGAAGGAAAGAGTCCGAGAGGAAGACCGAGAGACAGGTTGCTGAAGGGGGTGGAAGAAGAGAGGAGAAGACTGGACAAGGGTGGAGGCTGAGAGATGGTGCGAAGACAGAAGACGTTGGAGAGGTTTGTGTTCCAAACAGACCCGGCCAGTGGCTGGAAACTGTGCAAGATGATGATGATGATGATGATGATTAAGGAATCAACAACATAAAATTTGAAACACAAGACTGCATGGATACAAAAAAATGACAGATCCATAGGCAGAAGATGAGCAAGATATGGGAAGATTAGCTGACCAACAACTCATTGCTTCTTAGAGGTTAAACATGTTAGATTGTGGGCAATGATCACATGCCTCATTCTTAGAGATACGGGAAAATCGCAATTGCGATAAATGCGAATTTTACTTTTTTCTCGTTCTTTCAACTACCTGGTAACTAATATGACTATGTATACCCAAAATTTGCGAAAATGAATGTGCGATAAAGTGCGATAACGAAGGGTTCTTGCGAATTATTCCCATAAATGCGATAAATGTGAAAAGTGCCGAATTTGCCGCCTAAAGTTGAATATTATGTTTTATTACATTTTCGCGCCGCAACTTTGAAATTTGCGAGTTCTCAGCAATGAAAACATCGGCTAAATAATCGATATTTACGAGTACTAATCGATATGTACGAACATCGATTATTGTCGTGAAATCAATCGATTACGGTAAAAAATCAATTAGAAAATTGCTGGCTTTATTGCCGCATAATATCCACTGTTTATCGCCAGTAAAACTATGTTTTTGGAGAAATTATTTCGTAGTTTCATTTGGTTGTGCTAATAAAAGGAATATTCCAATCATTTGTGCCGATTCTTTTAAAAAATAAGGTTATGCTTATATAGGTTTATATCGTGCCGGCCCTCATTTCTTGTATTTGACCATGGTAATAAATGGCAAGACAGAAGAATTGGTGGACTACATGGAAAAGAAGGAAATAGCAATGATGGGAGTCAGTGAAGCGAAATGGAAGGGAAAAGGTGAGAAAGAAATCAAGAAAGGGAAGGGATATAAAATATATTGGAGTGGAGGAAAGAAGACAGTGAATGGTGTGGCAATAATATTGAGAGAAGACTTGGTACAGTATGTTGAGAAAGTAGAGCAAACTAGTGACGGAATACTGAAAATTAGATTAGGACTTGAGAGTGGAACAAAGGACTTCATACAGATTTATGCACCCCAAACAGGGAAGGTAGATGAATGTTTAGAGGAGTTCCTAAAAGAACTGGAAAAGTGTATAGAAGACAAAGAGGTTATAATAATGGGAGATATGAATTCACATGTGGGAACAGATAGGCAGGGAAAAGAAGAGATAATTGGCCCGTTTAGTTATGGAAATCAGGATGAAGAAGGGGACCTTTTAATAGATTTCTGTAGAAGGAATGGATTAATTGTTGGAAATACATGGTTTAGGAAGAAGAACTCTCAAAAAATAACTAGGTATGGATGGGGAGACAGAAAGACAAAGACAATGATTGATCTTATCCTGGTGGAAAAGGATGAACGAAGACAACTGGTAGATGTGACGGCTATGCCAAGAGGAGATTTTGAAGGAGACCATAAAGTGGTGATAGCCAAACTAAGGCTGGGAAAAATCATAAACCTTTCGGAAAAGAGGGAAAGAAAAATAAATGTGTGGAAGCTAAAAGAGAGGGAGACAATGGACAAGTTCCAAGAGGATTAAAAAAAAGGAAGTTCCCAAAGATGAAGTAAAAAGTGTAGAACAGGAATGGGCATGTTTTAGGAATGGTTTTGTGAAGTGTGCAGTAAACACTTGTGGAAGATTATCAGGGAAGAAAAAGGAAAGGGAGACTCCTTGGTGGAACAACAGGGTAAAGGAAGCTGTTAAAGAAAAACAAATGGCATGGAGGAAGTGGATAGGCTGTAAAAATGCAGAGAAACGACAAAAATATAGAGAAGCAAAGAAGGCATGCCAAAAAATTGTACAAGAAGAAAAACGGAAAAGTTGGGAAAGATTCAAAGAAACTTTGAAGGAGGATATCCAAGGAAGTAAGAAGGTACTATATGGATTCGTGAAAAACAGTGTAAAAGGTAGGGAAAACACAATATTTGTAAAAACTGAAGCAGGGCAGATATTGTACCAAAGAGATGATATATTAAATAGATGGGAAGAATACTTTTCAAAGCTACTAAATGTGAAATACATTGAACTGGAAGATGAAAGGGAACAAGAAGAAACAATGGAAGAAGAAGAAGAACAAGAAAAGCAGATAACTATGCTAGAAATAGAGGAAGCCATACAGAAGATGAAGAGTGGTAAAGCAGCAGGAGTGGATGAGGTGACCACGGAAATGATAAAAGCAGCGGGACCAGTAGGGATACAGTGGCTGTATAGATTATTTAGAATAATTTGGAAGAAGGAAGAAATTTTAAGAAAGGCGACAAAAAGGAATGTAATAACTACAGAGGGATCACTCTTATTGCTCATGTAGCTAAGTTCTTTGAGAGAGTATTGGAAGGCAGACTGAGGAGGAAGATAGAAGGAGAGTTGGAAGAAGAACAGTATGGTTTTAGGAAAGACAGATCAACATTTGACCTAATCTTTACATTAAGGCAAATGATGGAGAAAAGATGGGAATTTGGAAAAGACATGGTGATGACATTTATTGATATTGAGAAAGCATATGACAGTGTGCCTAGACAGGTGGTTTGGGATGTACTAAGGAAAAGAAGAGTTATCACAGCAGAAGTCCAAATGTTAAAAGCTATGTACAAAAATTGTGTCAGTAGCGTGAAGACCAGTATAGGAGAAACAGAATGGTTTAAAGTGGAAACGGGTCTCCGACAGGGAAGTGTATTGTCCCCATTATTATTCATCATAGTCATGGATGAAATCCACAAGAAGGTCAAACAGAGATTGGGACAAGAAGCAACAAAGGCCATGCTGTTTGCAGATGATATAGTTATATGGGGTGAGGATGAAAAGGATGTACAAAAACAACTAGATGTATGGAACCAAGAGATAGAGAAATTTGGGATGAAAGTAAGCACAGAGAAGAGCAAGACAATGGTAATGTCAAGAGGAAGGAAGAAAGGAAGAGGAAAGATAGAATTGAATGGCAAAATTCTAGAAGTGGTTAAAAGTTTCAAGTATTTGGGAAGTGTGATCACAGAAGATGGAAAGATAACTGAGGAAATTGGAAAGAGAATACAACAAGCGAACAGTTTTTACCAGAGTGTAAGGGGTATTGTGTGGAACAGAGATGTCCCAAAGAAATGCAAAAAAGTATTATATTCAACCTACTACAGACCCATACTAACATACGCAGCGGGAGAGTGGGCTACTACAAAAAGAGAGGAGAGTAGAATACAAGCCGCAGAGATGAAATTCCTAAGAGGTATAGAGGGCAAGACCAGAAGAGATAGAGTTAGAAATGAAGAGATTAGAGAAAGGACAGGAATATTGAAGCTGCAGGACAGGATAGAAACAACAAAGTTAAAGTGGTATGGACATATGATGAGAATGGGAGGAGAGAGTACCAAAGAAGACTTTCTGTGAAAAGATGACAGGGAAGAGACCACGAGGTAGGCCCCGGAAGAGATGGACAGATACAGTGTGGGTGTGTGTAGAAAAGAAGGGAGGAAAACCCGAAGATGTACTAAAATCAGGAGAGGAGTGGTGGAGAGACAGGCAACGATGGAGGTCCTTAATTCACAACCCGACCCAGGAATCTGGAAACGGGAAATGAAGAAGAGAAAGAGAATAAAACTGTAAAGTACATATCGTGATATGAATAGACAATGTTTGTTAGGCATTCTCTTTGCTTTGGGGAATGTTGTATAATATGATGAAAGTATTCTCTACAATGTGTGACTTATAGGTTATGTTACATGTCGTCCGGCGATTTCTCCGTGAATTCGGATACTGTTTTACAGATTGTCAGTCAAGAGTCGCAAAAAGGTATATCAGTAATTGCGTATTTGCATATTCTGTTTAACTTAAGAAATCCTTTGAGATTGATAAGATGTGATCATTTAAACCTTTGGAGTAGATATGAAAGATGCACAATAAAGTTCACAGAACTGTCAGCATTCATCTATACAAGTTCCATTGGCAGCAGTGTTAAGTCTCCTGTTGTGTGTGTAGTTTTTATTTTTACTAAGGGAGTGTTAGAAGTATTAAAATCCTAATATCAGTATTAAAGAAATGTAGAAACTTCACATCATACATTTGGCAAGATTGAGTTCAAGTGCTGTCGGTTGGTTGTATGACGTGAGACGAGGGTACCTAAGCTATGCTCAAAAGATCCAAAGGTCATGTTCTCATTATGCAATCAACAATATCAGGTGTTGTGCAGCAACTCAAATATTGAGGGCCGGCGGAGAGTTGTATTAGTTCACTGGTACCAAGGTGCCAATGGTTAGAATAAAGCGAGCTGTGGTCAGGCAACAATGCTTGTCTTACGAAGTTTACTGTGTGGCAGGTGGAATGACGACAATACCAGGCTGTCCTGGACTCGATGGACGAATTGGTTCAAATTCTGAGGATGTCTATGAAATCCTTTTGTGTGGTTTTCCTACGAACTCCTTGCCAAGTTCCATTCATTTCTTTTAATAACTTATCTTATGAGGTAGGATTCAAAAGTGCCATTTGACCATTAAACCACCGGCAAATAGAAATTCAATGCCCCTCATTGAAAAGGAAATAATGAGGGAGTAAACATTTAATTATTTAGTTAATTATCCATTGTATCCTAAAGTTAAGTAAATGTATGATTCACATTACTATATTAAATGCTTATGCCGTTTATCAGAAACACCCATATTTCCAATCCTGCACATGCTTGAATTAGTTACCGTGCATATTATTTTGAACCTGTTAACTTCAAGTTTTATTGTACCTGTTGCCAAACTTTTAAATGCTACAAAATGCTAATTTTTAAATTTCAAAATGCTCCAAAATGCTATTTTTCAAAATTAAAGTGCTACAAATTCAATTTCAAAACGCTATTTTCTTGTATCTTTACTCATTCTGCATGATTTGTTTGTCTTGTCTCTTGGTGTTTCACCCCCACGGTGACCATCAGCTGTGTTTCCTCCTGCTAGTAAACCTACTGTCGACCAAAGTATTATGTGCACTCGAGTTTGAAGGTCGTTTGTGAAGTAACCAATAGACCTATATCAAATCCAATAACATCGTCATTTCCGTCGTTCTATTTTGCGTTAGTTCATGTAGGTTTGGAATTTTTAATTTATATTTTAATATTTTTTATCGCAGTTGGAACACAAAAAGTGCAAGTTTTTAAGCGTGTTTCAACCATGCGTCACATTTAAGAATTATTATCTCAAAAACCAGTCATCAGATCGAATCCAAATTTTAACACAATATACATTGGAATGTTGTGTAACTGGTTTATTCATTTCAAAATTGTTTGTGTCCTAGAAACAAAGTTGTTATCATTTTTGTAAGGTAGCTTTTTCTCGGCTCAGAGTGGTTGGAAAATGTAGTTCTTGGTTGCGTTGTAATCGTTATACATCAAAAAGTTATGCTGTATGACTGTGAAATATGTAAATTAATTCACTTATTTTATATCGGTTTGTATTTGTACGAGGAGATAACACATGGTTCAACAGCTAGCCGCTCCGGGAAAAGCTGTACAGCGTTGCCGAAATGGTGCCCACACGCATCATGGTGCGTCTTGCTCGGAGGTGATGGGCTCCATCTCAGCAACGCTGTACAGCTTTTGCTGGAGCGGCTAGCTGTTGAACCATGTGTTATTTCCTCGTATAAATGCAAACCGATATAAAATAAGTGAATTAATTTACGTATTTCACAGTCATACAGCATAACCTTTTTGATGTATAACGATTACAACGCAACCAAGAACTACATTTTCCAACCACCCCGAGCAGAGAAAAAGTTACCTTACAACAATGATAACAACTTTGTTTCTTGGACACACAAAATTGTGAAATTAATAAACCAGCTATACAACATTCCAATGTATATTGTGTTAAAATTTGGATTCAATCTGATGACAGGCTTTTGAGATAATAATTCTTAAATGTGACGCATGGTTGAAACACGCTTAAAAACTTGCACTTTTTGTGTTCCAACTGCGATAAAAAAATATTAAAATATAAATTTAAAAATCCAAACCTACATGAACTATCGTAAAATAGAACGACGAAAATGTTGATGGTATTGGATTTTATGTAGGTCTATTGGTTACTTACAAAAAAAACCTTCAAACTCGAGTACACATAATACTTTGGTCGACAGTAGTCAGTATTCAGTATTCAATACTGATTTACAGTGGTGAAGCTCGAGGGGAATCTTTAAGCCTCACAATACCCATTTCATTCTCAAGGAAGATGGACATTTAAATTTTCCTTTTTTTCATGGGCATAGGCAAATTAAATGTCTAGTTTTCGGTATTATTCTCTGTAGCCACGGTGGGATTGACGCCAGCTTCTCAGCGCGGGACTGAGCAGCCAGTGAGTCTCCTTTGAGACAGGCTCAAGTCTCTGTGGGTAGAGAAGGCAATTGCGCATGCGCCAAGTGAAAGGTCGATAGCTGAATGCGTCACCAGAGAGCCTAGGCTCCAAGCAGTGTATTCGTGAGGCGCGTGCATGTTCGTTTGTGAGTTTTAAAACATCGATCAGTGTAGTGTATTTAAAATCAAGACCATTTTCTTCCTTGTCCTATGAAGAGAAACGTGCAGCGAAAGAGAGAAGACCAAAACAGAGTGATAAACATCCAGTCTCAGTGGAATGAGGAGTATGAATGGTGTAACGATGGGCACGATGCATTGTTATGGTTGTATTCTGTTTGGTGGTGAAACTGGGATTGTGTGCATTAAACATTTTCATCGTAGAGCTCGAAAGCATCAAATTTCTAAGAAACATATTCTCAATTGGGAACGATATCATTTTCTGGGAAAACACAGAATAGAGCGTGTTCTATCGGAGCGAAAAACACGACTGGAGTTTCTCTACAAAATAACTATAACGTATGAACTCAAGAACACCCAGTTGCATGAATGTAGCTTCGCCACTGTCGATTTGTGTATATGCTGAAATCAAAATTGTCTGTACTCACTATGATTCCTATTGGAATGGGTCACAATACTGCTCTTATTTCCAACAGTTTTCCTACAGTTTGTTCTAAAACGGATATGGAATTGATCATTCCTCCACAAAGTAGATTTGTGTTGATATGGAAGTAACTGTATTGAAAAGCACTGCAAATGTAAATTACATTTATATAGTAAAGCTTCACTGCAACGCTTTTCAGCGGTCTGAAGAAAAATGTTTGTGATGCTCATAATGTGAAGAGAAGACCAATAACTCATGGCTCTTGTGTGAAAAGCACATAACGGAACCAGAAAATGAATTGTATATATTTCTTAGTTGACAGACCGGAAGATTTGAATGAGTTTTTGAATGGTATGGACTCTGTCTTGAGGAAAGAATCCATAATGAAAATTAATAAATGTGAAACAAAAATATTGGAATGCAGCTGAAAAAAATCAGAAACCCCTATGGACGTCAAATTAATGAAACACTAAAAAATGTAGGAGACTTCTGTTACTTAGGAAGCAAAATAACCAGTGATGGACAAAGCAAATAGGATATAAAAAGTAGGTTGGCTCAGGCAAGGAAAGCATTTCTACAGAAAAGGAATCTGTTGACATTGAATATAGATTTAGGTGTTAGGAAGTAATTTTTGAAAGCCTTTGTCTGGAGCGAGGCGCTCTATGGAATTGAAACTGAGAATGTTGGCACACAGGATATGGGTAGGATGGTCTCCACTATGACCATAAAATAAAGCCTAAAGTTAAGGGAAAAGTATATAAAACTGCTCTGAAACATGGCCCGCAACAATAACAGGCTCGACGTAACAGTTGAGTGGAGTGACTAACCATGATGGGATAAACCTGAGAAACATAGAAGGTTGTGGAAATATCTAAGAAGGTTCAATGAAACGCTGGCATTGTTTGAGCTAACCGGACCATTTTTATCATTTATTGATAATTCATCCGCTCAAATGGAAACTTCATATTCCCTTCGGGAATATTCAAAACCTTATATTGGATAGCCAAGGTAAGGCTTTTGTTTTTATGAAAGGGAGTTTGACTCCCGTAGCACATTGGCATGCTCGTGACGTCAATACTGCTTGTATTTTGTGTCTTGCATGGCCTTCTCAGTATGTGCTTGCCATGCGTATTGGTAGGTGTGTGTGTACCAACTGACGAGCCCAACGGCACACTGGGGTGAAACGCTGGCATTGTTTGAGCTAACCGGACCATTTTTATCATTTATTGATAATTCATCCGCTCAAATGGAAACTTCATATTCCCTTCGGGAATATTCAAAACCTTATATAAGGTTCAATGATACGGGCATGTGAAACGGAGAGAGGAATCCTACGTTAGGAGTGAGAACGAGAGGCGCTGGAGGATGTGCATCACCGGGCTAAATGGAGGAGAGCTGACAGAAACATCGAAATGATGTATCGAGAAACAGGAAGTAGTAGTATTGACGTCAGAACTTTAATTCATTCCCTCTCCGAGTCTTCAATTAATGGAATGTCATTAGTGAACCTTATAAAGCGAATTTCTTCTCCGTTAATCTTAATTCCTTTTATCTTTTATTTGAATTTTGATGCAGCCCCTTCAATGAACATAATCCTTGTCGCTGATGGTTGCTGTCTTGACAGTTCCAATTGATTTCTATGATTGTGCTTGGATTTTTATATAGAGGTAAAATGAGCCTTCAACCCCTCCACATGCCTTCAAGTTAACAACTAATAGTTCTTAGTGCTGTGGGTGCTTCCCTGTTATAAATCCAACTGATTCTGCAATGTACAGTATATGGTTCTATTTTCTTTTTGATACTCTTCTTAATTATAATAAGAAGCAGTTTGGATACGTGTGATAACAGTTACCTTTGTTTGGTAAGAAAACTGTTCTACTTATAATAAAGTCACCATTACCATAGCATCTGGCAGTGATATTACCGTATTTGCTCGCGTATCTCGCACTATTTTGACCGAAAATATGTGTGAAAATTTTTGGTGCGAGATATAGGCGGCGAATGACCGAATTCCCGACATAAATAAAATTGCATTATTGAAACAAGGCAACTGGCATACGGTACTCGCTCTATTCATTGTCACTGCTGTCACTTCTGCCAATCTCCGAGGTACTCGCGCGTACTCTCTCGATTCCTCGATACATGCAAGAGCGAGCTCAAACTTAGGCGACCGCAGCCGAAGGCTAACGATGTATCACGTGCTATAACACTCACGCCGTGCCGCATGTTTGCACGTGCTTGCACGCAGCCGAACTCTGATACAACGCAATGCGTAAAGGTGAAATCATTGGGATTCGAGAAGACTGAACTGCGTTTCTCTGCGATGTAACAGTAGGCCTACTTGCGCAATCTTCGAAACAAACGAGCATGTTGGCGCGAGTGGTATTGCACAGATTTCCTTTGTTTTCGAAGCCACAGTACCGGTACAGAGCAACTAACAGACAACAAGAAAGGAAACCTCTGCCGCCAAAACGGACGATAACATTGCGTATTGATGACTGTTGTGGCGCGCTAATCGCACTAAGGTATCGCTTCGGGTAAGTTCCTGGACAATGACGACTGTTGTGGCGCGCTAAATCGCACTAAGGTATCGCTTCGGGTAAGTTCCTGGACAGTGACGACTGTTGTGGCGCGCTAAATCGAACGTGTTTCTACCTCAAGGTTATTACGGTCATTTATATGACGGCGTAAAAAAAATTGCAAGATATATGCGAGTACTTTTTTCCCCCTTGAAATTTCAAATAAAAAAATGGGTCATAATGTCGATTATTGAGGTCCGTATTGACGTAACTATAACTTTGAAAGAATAATGGATTTTCCGCCTTCAATACTGTTTATTTCTATTACTTACAGGGACTAGTTTCGGCAAGTTCATACATGAACTTGTACATGGAAAGTTTTTCCATTGTGTAGTTTTGTTGGACAGGCTGAGGAAGGGGGAGTATTTACCCCCGAAACTAGTCCCTGTAAGTAATAGAAATAAACAGTATTGAAGGCGGAAAATCCATTATTCTTTCAAAAAAATGGGTTGCGAGATATACGCGAGCAAATACGGTATGTACTGTACTGTAATATTGTTGTTTGAGAAGCTCTGCTGGTATGTCATCCTGTATGTTGCTTTCTTGTCCTTTAATTGATTGATGGCTACATCAAATTCTTCCGTGAAGATTATGAGACAAAGGGTCTATTAACCATATTGGATAATGTGTATTACCTTCGTTGACACCTGTGTTCAGTCCTTCAGTGGGACCTTCTTCAGCTCAACACTTCGTATGAACAACAATATAAATAAACACTATTTCGAAATGGACGTCCTTACCTTATTAATTATGAAAAATATTACTCGTATTCAAATCCAAAAGCAGAAGTCTAATAAAATTCGAAAGAAAGATCCTTCGCAAGCTAATGCATCCAAAGATTGTGGACGGTCAATATAGGTTGCGAGGAAGGGAAGAGCTCTACCAGGGCGATGAAAGGCTGATGGATTTGATGAGAAAACAGACACTCAAACTCTATGGGCATTTATTTCGAATGCATGAGCGGAGACTTACAAAGAGGATTTTTAGAATACTGGACAGTAGACCTAAGGTGTCTTGACGGATGGTTCAGGGAGGTGCGGAAAAATCTTCATCAGGTTGGACTTAAGTCGGAAGACATTTCAAATTGCGCTAAGTTTAGGTCAGTTATCGACAAATTCCAAGGATTCCACGACGAACCAAAAATGAACAGGGGTTGGATGGAAAAACAAAGACAGGCTGCGAAGATTTTGGGCTTCCAATAATGTGTAATTGTTGCCTAATGTGGTCTTTAAAAGGCCATAAACGAAAATATATATACAGGGTTTTCCATATAAAAGCGGCGGCTTTGTTATCCGCTGCTGCAGCGTGTGGCGTGCCATGGCCCCCTGCTGTAGTACTGAAAGCGTGCTCAACAAGTGTGCAGGTGTTCAGTCGCCAGTCTGAACCTCAGATGTTAACATAAGACAGTTATCATTACATCGTATTTTTGTATGTAAAATTTATATTAAGTACGAGTCGGCTCGGCAAGTACGTGATGCATTTGTTCAGCAATTTCCTGATGAAGTGCCACCTTCACTAGCACACATTCACGTAATTGGAAATAAGTGTGACACTACTGACTCAGTGCTCAATAGAAAGCATAAAATTAAAAGTCAGAAACGTTACAGTGGCAGAACTCACGCCAGCCGGAATGTGGTTCCCAGATACAAATGCCTGTATAACCCAGGAAGGACGACACTTCCAGCATCTTTTATACGGTAATATTTCATACAGGATTGTACACACACTTAAAGCAGGGGGCTCGGCCAAGGCCACCACAGCAGCGAATAACAAAACTGCTGCTTGCCGTTCTTACTTTACATGAAAGACCCTGTATAAATAAATTTAGCATCTTTATTCCTAAAACTCTCAAACAAATTGGGTCTTGTGGAGGTCACGTTTAATGTCGTTTGGAACACAGGGTTTCTGGACCAAGAAACATTAACAAGATAGTTCAACACCTTAAGGCAATTTCAAACAATTCGATCAACATTAACAGAAGACATCCAATAGTACAAGGAATTTCACAACAGAACCAAATTAAAATTTTCAATCCAGGATTCTGAAGACCGTAATGAAATAAATAAGCGATAATAACAGTTCCAAAACATGACCTTCGCAAGAACCATTTCATTTGAGAGTTCTAGGAAACAATCGATGATTATTTCCCCAGAAGTAAACTGAGAGATTTGCATGGTTTGTAATTAAGTGTGTCATGTTTGTGTTATTGACTGTCCTGCTCTACTTTATGTTTCCGTCGCTTGTTCCCCCTTCTAGCTTAATAATGTTGCTTGGGACTGACTAACATTGCATGCTGCATGAGTCATATTGTGTATCAGCGGTAAAGTTGAAATGCAACGTATCTCCATCAAACAAAGAAGGATTCTTAACAGCATGTGTCCTCGCAGGTGTGTTCCTACTGGTGGCAACTCTACTTTACTTTGGAATGTCTGTGTGTCCCTTTTTTAAAGCTTTTGCTGTTTCCCTTGCCTGTCATTCTATATGTCAGCCCAGTTTTACTAAATTCATTTGGTGTTTGGAGATTTATTGGGTTTTCATTAGTTTTAAGTCCTTGAGTGAATTTTTAAATGGTATGGACTCTTGTCTTGAGGAAATAATTCATAATGAAAATTAATAAATGTAAAACAAAAATATTGGAATGCAGCCAAAATGAATCAGAAACCTCCATGGACATCAAATTGGCAGATGAAAAGCTAAAGGAAGTAGGGGACTTCTGTTACTTAGGGAGCAAAATAACCGGTGATGGACGAAGCAAAGAGGATATAAAAAGTAGGTTGGCTCAGGCAAGGAAAGCATTTCTACAAACAGGAATCTGTTGACATCAAATATAGATTTAGGTATTAGGAAGTCATTTTCGAAAGCCTTTGTCTGGAGCGTGGCGCTCTATGGAAGTGAAACTTGGACTATTGGTGCAGCAGAAAAGAGGAGTATTGAAGCGTTTGAAATGTGGTGTTACAGGAGAATGATGAAGATCAGATGGGTAGATAGGGTTACAAACGGAGAGGTATTAAGGCGAGTGGGAGAGGAGAGATGTTTCTGGCGACTGCTAATGAAGAGAAGAGATAGGTTGGTAGGACTCAAACTAAGACACCCAGGAATAGCAAGCTTAGTTATGGAAGGATGGGTCGAGGACAAGAACTGTAAGGGTAGATCAAAGTTAGAATATGTTAAACAGATTGCCTCAGATGTAGGGTGTGGTAGCTATGTAGAGATGAAATTATTAGTTCAGGACAGGGAGGCAAGGAGAGCTGCTCCAAACGAGTCAAAATACTGAAGATTCAAACAACAACAACAACAACAACAGCAACTAGTCCTTCACACATGATCATACCTTCTCAAAGACCACCAGCACCTATGAAAACGTGGCCAGTAAATGGGGATTTCGAAAAGGATGTGCATTGAACGAGAATTGTCTGAATGTATTCGCGGTGATTCAATTTCAGGCTGAGTGGCCCGCAAACTTCTACAGGTTCAGAACCCCTGGTGTAGATATAATAGGTCAATGTTGGCTTCGGTCTCTGGTATGAGCCAGGCTGTGTTTCCCCTTCATCAGACACAATACAAGCTTTTGGCCCGTTGTTTATTTGTTGGCATTCAGCTCGGAGAAGCACTTTACATGCAGATGAAACAAAATATTAAAATGACAAGGAGACTTATTAAAAGCATGCGGCAGTGACGAATATGTGAACTCCTTTCCTTAAGGAAGATCTGCACCAATCCATACAGAATGGACTCCATATATTTGTCTCTGTTTCCTGTACATTTTAATATGGCGTTTCAACTGCATGCGATAGAAATATTCTTCTGAGCTTCCAATAATATTTTGACGGCTAATAAACAAAGACACAACAGGTCAAAAGGAAGATAATGACTGTTTTGTGGGCGAGCTTTCGTCTGAAACTTACGAATTTTATTTATTTTAGGTGGTGGTGATTTTAAGGGGCATAACAACTGTCCCCAATCGTGTGAACATGGGCTAAAATAAAAAAATAAAAAAGATTTGCCTTACATTTTTGTTCCAGTATAATAAGATAGTGGGTACATGTCTCAAGTGTGGTCAGGTTATGTACATTGTATTGTTGTTCCTAAAATCAGCATTTTAAAGGGTGCCCAAAGTCTTTTGAGAACTCCTTTTCTTCAGACAAAGCATTTTGGCAGCTTCTGAACAGATGAAGGAGTTTTCCTGAGTTGCTGACATTTCACCAGGTACTGTGTCTAGCATCTTCAGGGATACCTGCTACTCGGCTAAATCCACGATATTAAGGGGTTGGTGTTAAACTGAGGGAAGGTTAACTTAGAAATTAAATTACTACACAGGCTATTTGTGACATAAATTCAGTTCTTAAAATTTAATCTGGCGTGTGTCGTTTAAATCAACTAATAACACTTTCGAAGAAATTTGAATTTAGTAACTTTATAGTTGTTTTTATTTTTTGTTTATACTATTGGTCTAGCTACAGCGTATCTTTTCACTAGGTTGTAGCATTCATAGCGAAGACTTGGCTTGACACAAGTCGTCTCTTGCGCCGAGGTACTTCGAGTACTGTGGAGTTAGCATGGTCACTGGCATGGTCTGCAGCCACTACCGGTCACCCGCTTATATACGAGTTGCGATAGTCTCGGAAGATGCCAGGTGTGGTGCCTCGTGAAACTTCAGGGATTTGCTCAACTATTAAGAATTTTGGGCTTAAGTTTGCTTGCAGAATATATTTCAATCACAAACATGTTTTTATAAGTTTCCTATTTTGCCTGAACTTGTGTAAGCAATGGAGATATGTTACATTACAAGTGCACCGTTGATATGGTTCTTCCGTAGGAGCATCGTGGAAGCCCCCGCTGCTAGTTGTGTAGTGTTGGGGCGGGGCGGGGCGGCCGCCTACTCGGTGTTGGCACCATCAAGCATGTCTAGTGATATTGTGCTCTATCTGTATTGTTGTGTCTTATTAAACGTAAAAAGTGTATTTTTAATGGAGCTATCCTGTCTGTCCTGTTCGGTCTGCAAAGTTGGTGTTGCAGAGTGTCCAAATATTATCCATATTTCATCACATCCAATATATCAGTGGCTGTCTAAAGGAAGAGAGTTTCCTGGCATGATCATTGCATATTTTTAGTTTAATATTTGTAGAACAAAAGCAGGGTGCAACAATGATTATCCCAAGGGTATTAAAGATTAAAATACGAATATCGCTTTCTTTTAATTTTTTGATATCATTATTCTATTATTGTGAATTGGCATAGCGTGAGTCATAGCCCGCAGGCTGACGAGGTACCACCGGGTTATAAGCTCCCAGCATAATGGTGCTCAAATACCCATGTACTATGCAATGATAATGCCAGGACATTTTATGAACCAATTTTGGATTTGAAAAGTTGGGTGCAACAGTTACCCATCATCACTAACATTGTGTGTTGTCGATACGAGGGAATTGTTGCCAACATGGGAGCATTGAGATTGGGAATACGCTGCCAGGACGCTCCACTTGGTCAACATGAATCAGAGTAAAACCTCGATAATGTAAAGTCAGTCTAAGATGATGACATTTTCGTGCCACAAAACTCAAGGTATGTCTGTTAAATTTGAAACACAAATAATTTGCAGAGTCGATCCCACTTAATTCGAAATATTAAAACATTTTCTTTAAAAAATACAATTCTTCTAACAATAAATGATGGCACCGCGCTTTGAGATGCGCAGCTCCGCAGCGACTTTGTACTAAACAATATTTGATATTGTACATCTTTCAGTCTGTTAACACAATTACTGGAATATGTGGAAAAATAATCATTAAGATTAGGTATATGGGCAGTAAGGGAGGTCACTGCCCTCCAAATTGGTCTAAAACATAGAAAGTATGGCAACTATTACTGGTATAAGTGCTAAGCTATGCAGACTACTGCAACTTACAAAACAGTGTTTGACTGTGGATGTAAAAGGTCTACAACCACTTTTCTGATGTAAATAACATCTGTATATAGCTTTTTCGAAATGAGCCAGATTGTTAAAAAAATTACGATTTATAAAATAAAGACATGTTATTTATTTCATAAAGAATGAAGAAACATTTATATAGTTCACTTTACACAAGCAACATGGCTTCAGAGCAGGAAGGTCCACAGTGGATTTGATTTTTGCTGTAAGGCAGTTACAAGAACAGCACTATGAGTATGGAACAGATCTACTGACAGCCTTCCTGGACATTGAGAAAGCATATGACAGTGTATGCAGAAACAAAGTATGGAAGTCCCTGGAGGATAGAGGAGTAGAAAAATGGACTATAAAGAGGATAAAGGAGATGTACAGGGGAAGCGTGAGCTGTGTGAAAGTGGGAGGAGAGAGATCAGACTGGTTGGAACAGAGAAACGGCTTGAAACAAGGAAGTGCACTGTCACCGTTACTTTTCATTGTGGTGATGGATGACATAATGACCCGAGTGGCACAAGTAATTGGGGAAGGAAAGATGAAAGCAATGGTGTATGCAGATGATTTGATGATTTGGGGAAACAAGGGGGAGGAGGTACAGGAACGGTTGGACGTGTGGGAAGGAATAATACAAGGATATGGGATGAAATTTAGCATAAATAAGAGTGAGATGGTGATCACAACAAGGAAGAAGGAAAGAACCACAACGGGAATAACAATTGGTGGGGAACAGCTGAAGAAAGTGGAGAGTTTCAAGTATCTGGGAAGCCTGATACAAGATAATGGAAGAAACGATAGAGAAATAAATGAGCGGGGGAGGCAGGCAGAAACATTCCGGAGGAGTGTGAGAAGCATGTTATGGAGCAAGGATGTCCCTCAGAACAGCAAAAAGATCATATATCGGACATACTATGTCCCTATCCTGACGTATGCCTCGGAGACCTGGGTTATGAAAGGAAGGGAGAAGAGCAAAATACAGGCCAGTGAGATGAGGTTCTTGAGAAGCAGTATTGGAGCTACAAAGATGGACAGAATAAGAAATGAGAGGACCAGAGAATTAATGAAGGAGGATCCATTACAGGATGGTATAGAGAAATCTAGGCTTAGATGGTATGGACATGTAAAACGAATGGAGGAGAAGAGGATACCCAGGAGAGTACACGAGACGAAGTGGAAAGGAAAGAGACCGAGAGACAGGTGGCTGAAGGGGGTGGAAGAAAGCTTGAAGAAGAGAGGAGAAGACTGGACAAGGGTGGAGGCTGAGAGATGGTGGGAAGACAGAAGACGTTGGAGAGGCTTGTGTTCCAAACAGACCCGGCCAGTGGCTGGAAACTGTGCAAGATGATGATGACTTTACACAAGCAAGGAGGAGGAGGTACAGGAACAGTTGGACGTGTGGGAAAGAATAATACATGGATATGGGATGAAATTTAGCATAAATAAGAGTGAGATGGTGATCACAACAAGGTAGAAGGAAAGAACCACAATGGGAATAACAATTGGTGGGGAACAGCTAAAGAAAGTGGAGAGTTTCAAGTATCTGGGAAGCCTGATACAAGATAATGGAAGAAACGACAGAGAAATAAATGAGCGGGGGAGACAGGCAGAAGCATTCTGGAGGAGTGTGAGAAGCATGTTATGGAGCAAGGCTGTCCCTCAGAACAGCAAAAAGATCATATATCGGACGTACTATGTCCCTATCCTGACGTATGCCTCGGAGACCTGGGTTTTGAAAGGAAGGGAGAAGAGCAAAATACTAGGGGTCGACGGTGCACCGATTTTTCGGTTTCGGTACGGTACAAAGGAAATTACCGACCTCGGTTCGAGACGATAAAAAACTCGGTAGAAAGTTCGGTTCGGTACAAGAGACATAAATACCGTAATTTAAGGAAACCTTTTTTTTATAGACATCCAAAGTATTGTCCTTTATCATCAATGTTTTACTTCAATAGTTGGTTAAATACAGTAAAACTTCTTGTATACGGTTCATACTTATACGTTTTCTATACGATTTTTTTCTGGTCCCGGCAAAATGCCTATACTTTCCATGTTAATTTATCTCCGATATCCGTTTTACATTTATTCGTTTTTCACGCTTATACGATCATATTTAAGTCCCTTGCAATATAAAGCGTCATTTATACGTTGCATGTTCTGAGAAAGTACGTATGTTCGAATGCAAACTTTTGTTACGGCCTGTACTTCCGTTCGGAAGGATGCACCACGTGCTATATTATGTTACGATGGCCTTGAGCGACACCGGTGGTCACGGCGACACTCGCTTGCCAGAGTGTCGTAACAAGGAAGAACAGCTTGCGTAATAAGCAAGCGCTATTATTGTGTTAGCCTCTCAAAATAACAGGAAGCAGAGCAGCCATAAAACACAGTTAGACAGCACCTGAAGCTTATGTTAAGATGAGCGGAAGTGTCTTACGATCGCCGATATATAAAAAAAATATCATTTCCGCTTTTATAATTTTCATTCATGTTTTTTTTAGGACTTCTCGTCAAACCATTAAAAATACGCGATCGATTCTTTGTTATAATAATCTTGCGTCTTCAGACAAATGAAAATCCATTAATTTAGGCCTACACTGCGGCATTTTATTAATGAGGATGAAGAGCTGCAGAATAATACAGTGGATTTTAATGATGCTGTCAATGCTCTATGGACTATCAAACATTTTGTGACGCACCATAACGTTTCTGAGGAAATAATGGCCGAATTATATCGGTTTGAAAATACTGTTCACGCCGTGGCCGCGGCCAACAAAGAATAAGTCAAGATAACAGACTACTTCGTAAAGTGACTCAATTTTCTTTGTTTTGTTATATCTGGGTGCATTTCTCTTGTAGTTGTTTTGTTACATATTGCCGATTATAGTTTAACAATCGTATTATTATTTCTTGCTTTTCACTTCTTAACGGGAACCCTCGCTCGCCCGCCGCCCGCGTTGCTAGCCTGTCTCCCGCCAGGCACTTTGCCATAATGCGTAGCTCGCGCGGCACAGTCATTGAGTAGACTATAGCCTATAGTTCACAGCTGGTGCTGAAAATGTTCGCCATTCATTGCTACACATCGCTGGCACCTCTTCATGAAGTTGTCATTTACGTTCTGAAGTTCCTCAGCACCGATTGACTCTATTTCAGCTGTAATATACCTTAGTCCAAAGAATATGGACTGCTAAAGCCGTGGCGTCAAGAAGCGCATTAGGGCAAAGTGCTTGGCGAGAACCGGCTCGCGGTGCGAGCGAGGGTCCCCGTCGCTTTTAAAACAAAGTCCCTGTATAACCCATATTGTCACATACATTTTGCAGTTTTTATTTACCGACTTTCATTTACGCGTTTTTCACATTTATGCGTTTTTTTTTTCCTTTGGTCCCCTGGATATCGTATAAGTGAAGTTTTACTACTAGAGCACAATAACTCTTCTGATTAATAAAATTAAACTATGGACTTAAGTGTTCCAGTGTGAGCCTAATGTCTATTTAAAGTATGCATCAATTGGCTTACTCCACACTAAAAGGGCAAGTTTGAAATTTAATGGAACATTGCATGAGATTATTAGCTGTACAATTTTTCTGTATTTTAAATAAAAATTGTGCTATTTGGCAAGTATTTGTTTTACTGTATAATCATTAGAACTCATGTGTTACTTTTTTCTTAATGGTTTACAAATTACTCTAATTTAGCATGTTAAAATCAGCCGAGCTGTACCGAACCGATTTTGTACCGAGAACCGAAGTACAATTTTTTTAACCGAACCGTACCGAACCCAAATTTTCAGTACCAAAGACCCCTACAAAATACAGACTAGTGAGATGAGGTTCTTGAGAAGCAGTATTGGAGCTACAAAGATGGACAGAATAAGAAATGAGAGGACCAGAGAATTAATGGAGGAGGAACCATTACAGGATGGTATAGAGAAATCTAGACTTATATGGTATGGACAAGTAAAACGAATGGAGGAGAAGAGGATACAGGAGACGAAGTGGGAAGGAAAGAGTCCAAGAGACAGGTGGCTGAAGGGGGTGGAAGAAAGCGTGAAGAAGACAGGAGAAGACTGGACAAGGGTGGAGGCTGAGAGATGGTGGGAAGACAGAAGACGTTGGAGAGGCTTGTGTTCCAAACAGACCCGGCCATTGGCTGGAAACTGTGCAAGATGATGATGATTTATCACTTCTTAAAGTCTTTTAAAACTCCATTCCACTTCTTGTAATGTTATTTTGGCAACAAACCAAGGAATCAACACCAACACAAATAGTATCGCAATCTTTTAAGATTTTATTAGAACCTCAAGACATTAAATACGGAAGTACAATTCGACTGGCATTTAAATTAAAATATTCTGAAAGATGTTTGTTGTTTAATGATGACATTGTTGCTGAAGAAGGGTGGACTTGTTCTTGCATCCAAGATTGTGGCCGATAAAATGATTTTGGGAAATTATTTTGTAGTTTCATTTGGTTGCGCTAATAAAAGGAATGTTCTAAGCATTTTTATTTATTCATTTTACGTCATGCTTTTTACATCAAGAGTAGTAAGGTTATGTTCATATTGGTTTATTTCGTATCGACCACTAATTGACCATAATGATTACAAATACGTTTTGAAATGTATTTTTCATTATATGAATACAATGTATATTTTGCATTGTGTACTGATTCCTCCATGTATTGTACTAATTTTTAATATGATAGAAATTATTTCTATGACGTGAGAGTTATAGGTTATGTTTCATGTTTGGAAATATGCTTACACTCCACCTGTTAATAGACATCGGATTTTCCATTTTCTCCTCTTGGGTAATTCCCCTTTAGTTTTTCATGGTTTCCCAACCTGGTCCACAGGCTATCAGAGGACAAATTCAACGTGACTAAAATTATCAGCACTGGCTGCCCCTTTTTTTTAGGTTATGATGAAATGAAATATAAGGTAGAATAATATCAAGGGGTATTTACCACTAACAAAGTTAACTACTACTCCCTACTTCTTCTTCTTCTACTTCTGCTTTTACAGCCTCATTGGACCACTTCAGTCAATCATTTCTTGGTCCTCTTCTTCAGTAAGTTTCCTTTCGAGTCGCCCAGTAGCTCTTCATTCGCTCTGATCTTCTCAGGCGTTCCTCATCTGTAAATACCCTTTTTACTGTATTACGTTTGTCTATTTTAGCCTGAAATCTTATTTTTATATCTCTCAGTTTTTTTAATTTTGTTGTTTTGTTTTGCAAGTCATCCAAGGTTATTTCCAATTCTTTCATATCTTCTCTAATTTCCTTAATCCATCCTACTTGTTGTTTCATATTCCAAAGTTTCACTACAATTTTTCTAGATAACCTGGTTTCTGGTGTCCTCATGATGTGACCAAAGAAAGAAAGCCGTTTCTTCCGAATAGTATCAGTGATGGGCTCCACTTCATTTGGTACTATCCACCACTGTCCATCTTTCTGATATTTTTTATTTATGCATGTTCTAGCTATTCTTCTTTCTACTTTTAAAATTTTGTCGATTCTGTTTTACTGAGTAACTTTAAAAAGAGTTTCACTTCCATAGGTCACTCCCTACATTACAGGAAAATTTCATAACAGCTTTTGCCATCATCAACATCGGAGACTTCCAAGTTCATAATTCCAAACGACCATCCCAATTAACTGACGTCACGTACCCACTCTTTCCAGAGTTATTATAAAAACAAAAGAACTCCCAAAACTGATATTCAAGAGTCACAGAATCACATTTGCATTCTCCCACAAAAGTTTGAAAACTCATCGTCAATAGGACTTTGAATAATAATGTTTTATGTCAAGGCCGTCATCCTTCTTCCTTAGTTAAGGGGCTGCGACAACGGGGTCATGTAGCAAGGCCGACATCATTGTAATGAAGACGCAGAGAGATACTGTCACACAGCACGATAGCATTCTCTTTGACGTGTATGGACCGATAAACTAGGAGCTGCCTAAAGCAACAACAGTTGACAGGAATTATTACGTAGATTTCATTGAATGTTTTAAGTGTGGTCACACACCTTTTACATAACACTGTTGTTATACAACTGGTCGCCTCGGTCAATAGCTTAACTCTAGAACGACGGCAGCAGTCTCACTTTGACCGCAATACAGATTGTTAGAATTCAAGTTTCAAGTTTATATTATTTATTAGGAATTAACATATTTTAATTTTTCTTTCAGATACAACATTACATTTTACTACTTGAATTTTCCAACATATACAACATTTTACTACACATAACGTATTCACATGACACTAGATATTTATGTTTCAGTGCAAGAGCATCCGTTTGTCACATCACTTGACTGATCACTGACACACTTCTTGATGCAGTATCCGTGGCATTTTCCACAGGTGGGCTTGTCACAAGTCGAACAAAAGACTTGCTTTTTGTTTCGACAGTATGAGCACTGACGGCTGTTTTACCTGCTGGTTGCCTCTTGGTCGAACAGTGTGGCAATCTTACTTCATTCACAAGATTCAAAATGAAGCGTCTTCCAAGAAATTTCCGAAAAATTGCATGCGTAAAATAAAATGCAGGCATTGATAGCTGCGAAATCCAGTACATTGTAGAAGATGTAAACAGGCCATCGTCTTGATGCTGACAGAGTCGTGGTCAAGAACATCCATTCCACACTTTGTTGAGTTGTAAGATATCACAGTATTCGGGTCATTGTCAGCTATTTCAACCTGCTTGTGCACCGGTAAACAATGAGTCTTTTGGCCATTCACCAATATCTTTCACGTAAAGCGTTCTCCAGTTGCGTATTTGGAAAGTTCTCCACGATTTGCTTGCATGTTACCAACGATAGATGTTCTGTTAGTCAGCAGGGAGTCTGCAAGCTTCTGTGATGTAAAAAAAGTTGTCAGTGGTGACATTTCTCCCCTTATAAAGAAATAGATCCATGAGCGTCAAAACCACATAATCGCCAAGTTGCAGACTTCTGTCCCTTTCTTCATCTTTTCACAAGTACAGGAACCATTCAAGAAATATTTTGTTTCAAGATCACAGCCAACCAAAATTTCAATCTGAACTTGTCAGGTTTATTCGCCAAGTATTGGATGAACTTACAACATGCTTTACATGGTAGGAGTTGTTCATCAGTTGTGATGTATTTACCGGCAGTAAAGCACAGCTGCGAGTTTTCAACCGAAGGAAACCATATCTCAGAAGCTAGGCCGAATCGAACGCATTGTCTCTCAAACCGGAGGAAACTCAAAATGTTCTTGAAGCAGTCACACGACATGGTTTCGGCAAATACCAGAGGGTCTCATTCCTTTGACCACATGTCATTCAAATCTAGAAAAGAAGAACAAACACAATGAAAGCTTCAAGTTGTACCACAGAAACGTCCCATGAATCCGATTCCAATTGTTTATGAGCTTTTTCGATGGTGCACTTTGGAATATGCTTTAGCATGGATTCTGAAAACAACAGATGCCACGATGAAGCCTCATTCTTTCCAATATGTCTCCTTGACATTTTGTGCACCAAACCTACTTTTCACAGTACCGCCTTGATTCAGTATTTTCCCATCGGTTCCATTGTGAGCAAGAACATTGGCTGGTGTGGAGGTGTTACTCTGATTATTATCGGTTGCTGGCCTCGAGCTGTTGCTGTCAGGATGGCTTTCTTCCTCTTCCTCTGCAGAGCTGTTCATGTGTTCCTTGTTTCCAACAGGAACCACAAATTCTGGATCACTCCAACCGCCACTATTACTAGAATTCTCACTCAGTTCTGTAATAAACTGAAGGCATTTGTCAACAGTCAGTCCCTTGCGTCTAGACATTTCAACGAATTCTTATCCATCATGCGACAATGCGGTTGCTAGCACACGTAAGGTTATAGAAACAGACTAACATCAATTATGACATTCCTCTTAGGGAGAACTTCATGGTGGCCCTCATTCAAGGTAAAACACTGATTTATTCAGTGGCAATAACATCTTTGAATAAAATATTTTATATATGTAATTAGCTCAGAAACTTGAGAAAAGTCGTGAAATTTCAATGATCTAAAATAACCCATTTAAAAAAAAAATTGTGTCTATAAATAGGGAATTTGTCAAAATGACCACAGTGTTAAATGTTGCAAATTTTCAGTCGGTAGAACCAATATAATCCCTTTACTGGGACATGCAAAGCTTTATATATACCGTATATTTGTTATTGATTACAGAAGAGCAAATGACATGTTTCGCTTTGTTAAGCGAGTATCATCAGATCCAAATACACAATGAACCTACAGTGACACCCACAAACGGTCTCTGCTCTCCAAAAACAAAATCCACGGCAAAAACTTAGAAAATGTGGCAATTATAAAATAATAAGTAAGGCATTACAGTAAATACCATTTAGTTAACCCTCTTAGTGCCAGGCGAAAAGGTAAAGGTGAAGTCTAAAAGTGCCAGGCTGTTTTAATGGAAAATGTAGGCTTTCAGAAAAAAATATGTACATCCCCTGTTTTGAAAGATACGAAAGTGAAATTTAGTCAGGGAGGGCAAAGCATAGCTATATAAATTCAGGGAAATTGTCAGATCATTATGAAACTTATTTCTTTCTTTATTAATTAATTAATTAAAATAATTTCTTCTGTAAAATAAAAATTAGAAAGTTTGATTATTCCTATCACTACACACTTATAAATGGAGTAAAAATGAACACTGGAGAGCACACATACATAACAGAAGAACCAGGAAATTCATTTTTTTAGTATAAAAAATATCTGCAGGGGTGTCAAAAATCCGAAATTCTAAAATCTAGCATGTTCATAAAATACCGCACACCAACAATGGCATTGTTGATATAAATAAAATAAAAATAATTACAGTGAAAATAAATAAACAGAAGGGCACCCTGTAGTTTTATCTTTCACATTTGTTGTTGTGTAGCCTGTGGAGGATTGTCCTGGTCAACATTCCTTTCTTCCCAGTCACTATTATTATCAACATCAATACCATCACTATCACTTGTTTGGTTATGTAAGATCGCATTCAGCGCAGGTAATTCATTGTCCGAAGCGGAATCGGCACTTGATTCGTCACACACAAGATCGCAATCACTGTCCACGAAGTCCAAGAGTTCACCTCTAGAATCATCAATCATTAATTCTTCAATTTCTTCCTCTCTCAAACAATGCATCCTTCCCTTGGACGCCATGCTTTTACCAGTCTCGCGTAAACAAGTCAAGGAACTTCAAATATCGCTCGAGTATATCGATACACAGAAAACAAAAGATGATTGCCAGAAAATGGTAGCTAGAACTCTCTTTAATGGTCACGTCAAGTTTAGACGCCATTTTCGGTCTATAAGCCCCTCTAAGGATACAAAAACGAAGCGTCTCTCAGAGCGACGCTGGCAAGTTTCGTTCATTTTATGAGGATCGCTCACAGCGACTCTGGCACTAAGAGGGTTAATATCTACGGTAGAATGGCAATCCCATCAACTAATCTGTAGCTGTGATAATAAGTCCCAAACTAATATGCAGAGATTATGGTAAAACTGGCACATACCAATACAGTGTTTGTATCAACCAACCACTTGCAGATCTCCAATATCAAAATTAACTTTTGAGATGCTTTTATGTAAGCAGATTGTGAATGCGTTGTTCTTGATCTCATTGCATGCACATGTGGTCTCCGACTCAGCATCCAAAAGTCCTGGGTCTGAGGATTGAAATGGAGATGGGATTAGTTCCCTCCCGCTTGCCTCAACACTTGACCACGATGTAAAGTGCAGAGACATCGACTGGCTGGAACCGTAGAAAACTTTTATAGAAGAAATAGATGGTTTGTGTCAGGATGTCAACAGATCAGCTCCTGAAAGATGTTTTTATTTCTTTAAACACACAAAATGTGGTGAAAGTTAGAAACCATTTTCCTATTTTATTAGAGCAAATATTGCTAAGCCTCATAATAGCCTGTATTAAATTACCCTGGGCACGAAAGCCAAACAATTGTTGCCCGATTAGATTGCATGCAGCTGTTGGCGTGTAACATCTCAACTGGATTTCAGGTAGGGTATCTTAAAATATGAACTAATAGATGGATATTGGACACTCTGCGCGTCCAGCTGCTGCGGCTGATGGTAGAAGGGAGAGGGGTGCAGTAGTTAGGAAGTAGGCGGCCGCCTGTAAAGTGGTGGGCTTGGTGCAGGACACGTGAGCTGCTTCGACCTCACCTTGGACATGGTTTCGCACATCCGGCGATACGACTGGCAGTGCACCGACTGCAAGACCTGCATCCAGTGCAAGGACCCCGCCGACGAGGACAAGATGCTCTTCTGCGACATGTGTGACCGTGGGTGAGTTCTCCATTTCCCTTCATTGCGATTCTCTAAGTCCAATTTATCTTTGAGAGGTCAAGTTCACTGAAAGATAGTGCACTAATTCTGTTGAATGTAACTTTTTATTTTTGTAACATGTGTTCTTCGTATTTCTACAGGATCTAGGCTGTGGTACGTCCTAGCGCCTCACACCCAACTGTACGGAGCTGATGCCAACAGTTGAATATAATCATTATCGTTTCTTCGCTCCAGCAAGCCGGGTGCGGTTATAAACGAGCCATCTCCATTTTGTCCAGTCCATCCATAACTGTTGTCCTTGTATTTGATGCCAGTTCTTATCTCTAGCCTCAATTTGCTTCTCCCACACATCGCGAGGTCTTCCTCTTGGTCTATGGCCAAAGTACACTCGAGGTATCCTGTGACCATACCATCTCGAGTGTCTCCAGCAGGATCCTTTCCAATTCCAGTTGTTCATAATGTCGATTATTCAGGTCCGTATTGACGTAACTATAACTTTGAAAGAATAATAGATTTTCCGCCTTCAATACTGTTTATTTCTATTTACTTACAGGGACTAGTTTCGGGGGCTAATACTCCCCCTTCCTCAGCCTGTCCAACAAAACTTCACAAAGGAAAAACTTTCCGTGTATAAGCTCATACAAAACACATGAAGAATAAAGAATAATGAAATAATAATTATTTACAATCCCGCTCGACGCTCCAAAGAAGATACTCTTATTGGATCACTAAGGCCTAGGCGCATCAGAACTCCTGAATTGGGCCGCTGCGGTCCGCTGTCCCCACTGCGTCATCGTGGGTCCAATCTAGTCCCCTTGTTGCTCTTGGCAAACGTCAAGGCAGAGAAAATTTGTGGCCACGTCACGCGCCGCCAAGAACTGCAGTGCGCAGGGCGTGAACAAAAACATACCGGATGCACCTTGCGAAGTCTCTTACAGCTGAGTGTTAGTGACGTGCGTTGGCGGTTGGGGTTGTGGGAGATGAGAGGCTAAGGAAATGAGAATGAGTGAGGTTTGTTGACGCGCCGTGTATTGCTGTTATGGAGATTGATTAATACGTAGAATGAGAGGTGTCAATCTTTAGTATGTTATGAAAAATGATGGGTATGAATAGTGGAATATAGCGGGAATTTTATCTATTACTATATAATTCGTCTATTAATGTTCTGTATAAAATGCTGGTTTCAAATATTATTTCATTAAGATTGTGTGAAGGGTTGAATCTCTGTGCTTTATCAATTTCTATTTGTTCCAAAATATTCATGAGTTTGCCTTTATTTTCTTGATGTAAAATTTCTAAGTCATTGTCTATGGCAGAAACTGGGCATAAATTCACAACCATGAAATAATATTTGAAACAGAACATTATACAGAACATTAATAGACGAATTATATAGTAATAGATAAAATTCCCGCTATATTCCACTATTCATACCCATCATTTTTCATAACATACTAAAGATTGACACCTCTCATTCTACGTATTAATCAATCTCCATAACAGCAATACACGGCGCGTCAACAAACCTCACTCATTCTCATTTCCTTAGCCTCTCATCTCCCACAACCCCAACCGCCAACGCACGTCACTAACACTCAGCTGTAAGAGACTTCGCAAGGCGCATCCGGTATGTTTTTGTTCACGCCCTGCGCACTGCAGTTCTTGGCGGCGCGTGACGCGGCCACAAATTTTCTCCGCCTTGACGTTTGCCAAGAGCAACAAGGGGACTAGAGTGGTCCCACGATGGCGCAGTGGGGACAGCGGACCGCAGTACCGGCCCAATTCAGGAGTTCTGATGCGCCTAGGCCTTAGTGATCCAATAAGAGTATCTTCTTTGGAGCGTCGAGCGGGATTGTAAATAATTATTATTTCATTATTCTTTATTCTTCATGTGTTTTGTATGAGCTTATACAAGGAAAGTTTTTCCTTGGTGAAGTTTTGTTGGACAGGCTGAGGAAGGGGGAGTATTAGCCCCCGAAACTAGTCCCTGTAAGTAAATAGAAATAAACAGTATTGAAGGCGGAAAATCTATTATACTTTCAAATCCCAGTTGTTGTCGGACATCCTCATTCCTTATTATAACCATTTTTGTATTTTGAAGGCAAGAACAGAGGAACTGGAGATGACTGTTTGTTGGTCCAGTGAGGGTTGCTGCTTCCAGTCCATACGTTAGGTATATCTTGAACAAACTAATCTTGGAAGCTTGTGGAAACGTTTCGTCCCAAAGTAGCTGACGCACTGCCAGATAGAAATTGGAAGCTTTCTGTATTCTGTTGTCAATCTCTTAAAGTATGGTATTGTCCGAGGAAAGAATACTATCTAAATACTGGAATTTGTCTACAACATTTATCTCCTCATCTCCAAGTCTAAGATGGACTGTTTAAGGATTTCTACTCATCACCAAACCAACTGTCTTGGTTTTGCTGATTTTAAGACCTATAGTCGCCTGCCAAAGATCTAGTCTAGCTTGCACCTTCTCTTCAACTCGCCCCACACCAAGACATCATCGGTGAAAACTAAGGCATTAGATTCTCGATTCTTGCTTTTAAAACTTCATCCATTATGATAATGAAGAGAAGCGGTGAAAGGCAACTTCCCTGTTGGACTCTGCTCTTAGTTTCGAACCAACCTGACTTCCCGTCCTGGACCTGTACACAGCTCTTAGTTTTGTCATATAATCGTTTTACTCGTGCTATGATGTCCTTGGGCACTTTCTTACGACTCAAACATTCCCATATATGCATGTGTGATACATGGTCATATGCTTTTTCGATGTCCAGAAAAACTTTTCTCCCAGTACTTTTTTGTAGAGCATTCGGGTTGCAAAAATAAGGTCCACAGTTGATCTCATCATCATCTTGCACAGTTTCCAGCCACTGGCCGGGTCTGTTTGGAACACAAGCCTCTCCAACGTCTTCTGTCTTCCCACCATCTCTCAGCCTCCACCCTTGTCCAGTCTTCTCCTCTCTTTTTCACGCTTTCTTCCACCCCCTTCAGCCACCTGTCTCTCGGTCTCTTTCCTTCCCACTTCGTCTCGTGTACTCTCCTGGGTATCCTCTTCTCCATTCGTTTTACATGTCCATACCATCTAAGCCTAGATTTCTCTATACCATCCTGTAATGGTTCCTCCTTCATTAATTCTCCTGTCCTCTCATTTCTTATTCTGTCCATCTTTGTAGCTCGAATACTGCTTCTCAAGAACCCCATCTCACTGGCCTGTATTTTGCTCTTCTCCCTTCCTTTCATAACCCAGGTCTCCGAGGCATACATCAGGATAGGGACATAGTACGTCCGATATATGATCTTTTTGCTGTTCTGAGGGACATCCTTGCTCCATAACATGCTTCTCACACTCCTCCGAAATGCTTCTGCCTGCCTTCCCCGCTCATTTATTTCTCTATCGTTTCTTCCATTATCTTGTATCAGGCTTCCCAGATACTTGAAACTCTCCACTTTCTTCAGCTGTTCCCCACCAATTGTTATTCCCGTTGTGGTTCTTTCCTTCTTCCTTGTTGTGATCACCATCTCACTCTTATTTATGCTAAATTTCATCCCATATCCTTGTAATATTCCTTCCCACACGTCCAACCGTTCCTGTACCTCCTCCCCCTTGTTTCCCCAAATCATCAAATCATCTGCAAACACCATTGCTTTCATCTTTCCTTCCCCAATTACTTGTGCCACTCGGTTCATTATGTCATCCATCACCACAATGAAAAGTAACGGTGACAGTGAACTTCCTTGTTTCAGGCCGTTTCTCTGTTCCAACCAGTCTGATCTCTCTCCTCCCACTTTCACACAGCTCACGATTCCCTTGTACATCTCCTTTATCCTCTTTATAGTCCATTTCTCTACTCCTCTATCCTCCAGGGACTTCCATACTTTGTTTCTGCATACACTGTCATATGCTTTCTCAATGTCCAGGAAGGCCATCAGTAGATCTGTTCCATACTCATAGTGCTGTTCTTGTAACTGCCTTACAGCAAAAATCAAATCCACTGTGGACCTTCCTGCTCTGAAGCCATGTTGTTCTTCCCTCATCCCTCCTTCTATCCTTGTCCTAATTATCTTTTCCAAAACTTTCTCGAAGATCTTTGCACAATGCCTCATCAGTGTTATTCGCCGATAGTTTCTGTAATCTGTTCTACTACCTTTCTTGAAGATCGGGACAATTATTCCTTTTTTCCAGTCGTCTGGGGTCTTCCTTTCCTTCCATGCTGTCCTCATCACTCGGTACAACCACTGTATCCCCACCTCTCCTGCTGCTCTCACCATCTCCACACTCAACTCATCCACACCCGGTGCCTTCCCTCCTTTCATCTTGTTCACTGCATCTTCCACTTCTTTCCATGTTAAGTCCTTTTCTGTTTGCAGTTCATCTTCCTCTTCCCCGATTTCTTCCTCCTCACCATCTTTTCCATTTGGGTTCAGAAGTTCTTCAAAATATTCTTTCCACATTTTCTTCAGTTCTTCCCTATTTTCTATCTCTTGTACCCTTTTGTTCACCATTCTAACATAATCCGTAGGATCCTTCCGCCTCTTATTTTTTACCATCCCATACAGGACCTTTTTTGTACCTTCACTATCCTCCATCATCTTTGTCCACTCTTCCATCCACTTTCTTCTCTCCTCAGCCACTACTCTCTTTGCCTCCTTCTTTCTTTCCTGGTACTCTTCCCTTGTCTCGACCGTCCTATTTTGATACCACCGCCTAAAGGCTCTATTCTTTTCCCTTACTATATCTCTTGTCTTCTCATTCCAGCATGGTGTTTCCTTCCACCTCTTCTTACTATTTGTCCTCCCACATACTGCTTCTGCTGCACCTACTAGTGTCTTCTTTAATCTAGCCCATTCCTCTTCCACCCCTCTTTCTTCATCTGTTGGAATTCCTTCCTTTACCATTTTGAGGTAATCGACCCTTCTATCCCCTTCTTTCAGTTTCCATATCCTTATACGTCTACCTGGTTCTCAGTCCCTTTCTTCTCCTTACTCCCTTTCAGGTTCATTACCAGCAATCGATGGTCGCTATCCAGGTTCTCCGATGGTATAACCTCGATGTCCGTGATGTTCTTATTTAGTTCTTTCTCATACAGTATATAGTCGACCACCGACTTCCTGGTCAAGTCATCACTGTACCATGTGATTGTGTGGCTCTCTCTTTTCTTAAACCAGGAGTTCCCAACTAGCAGGCTGTTCCTCTGGTAGAAGTCCAACAGTCTCTTTCCTTCCTCATTTCTTCCGCCCCAACCCTCTGGTCCTAGAACACTCTCATAACCTTGTCTTTCTCTTCCTACATGGGCATTGAGATCCGCCATAACAATTATATTTCTTCCTTCCAGCTTCTTCTGCAATTCCTCTTCAAACTCCTCCTTCTCTTCAGAGGCGCAGCCACTTGTGGAGCATACACTTGCACTATTTCTACGGTCTCTCCCCTCAGTGTTACTTTCACTTTCATCATCCTATCACTTATTCTCCTCACTTCTTCTTTTAAACCATCTCGTACTACTACTCCCACTCTATTCCTCTTTCCCTCTTTGTTCCCACTCCAGTACAGTCTATAGCCTTTTCTCAGTTCTCTCCTTCCTTCCCCTTTCCACTTTGTTTCTGCCAATCCCAATAAATCCAACTTCCTTCTTTCCATCATATCCACTATCTCCTCCACCTTCCCTGTCAGCGTTCTTATGTTTAAAGTTCCAAATCTTAGTCCGTGTGTACAGCCGTGTCTATTAAATCCATCATGTCCGAGGCTCGTTCCATTTTTGAAAGCATTTGGTTTCATCGACTACTGGCTTGCTGGGCCTATCGTAGCTTCACCAGAGCCCCGTTAGCCGTCACTTTTCAGGGTTCCTGTAGGACCTTCACAGCTACCGTAACGGTCCCGGGGCACACAAAGTCCCCACTGTACTTCGCTCCTACAGGCAAAATGTGTTAGGTTAGATTTCGTCAGATCGCTCTATCAAAGTTCCAACGTTCACCACTAGGTATCATTGATATCTGGTGGCAAAAGTTGGAACTACTTGAAATTGAACGGAAATTGTAGCTCACCCTTTAGGGTATCCGCTGGAAGCAGCTACAGACTCAGGCGAGCCGAACATGTCCTCGGACACTCCCGGCACCAAAAGCCATACGATAGATAAATAAAAACAGGCGATCCCCTACTTTGTGCTGTTGCCCGTCTCCCACGACGTGGACGAGGGGTTGGACTTATGGGAGACCCACAGTTGATCTATGTGGTCTAAATCCATGTTGTCCCTCCTCAATTGTTGGTTCAACATATTTCCTTATCCTTCCTTCAAGGATGGACTCATAGATTTTTAAGCCATGCGACAACCAAGTGACACCTCTGTAGTTTGTACATTTCTTCCTATCACCTTTTTTCAATAATGGGATGATGATTCCCTGCTTCCAATCATTGGGTATTGTATTTTCTTTCCATATTCTGTTGATTACTCTGTACATCCATTGTTGACCGATCTCTCCAAGAGTTTTAATCATCTCAACACTGAATTCATCATTGCCAGGTGACCTGTTGTTCCTCATCTTAGATACTGCTGTCTCTACTTCCAACCATTTCAAACTATCTGCATTTAGGCTGTTAACATCACAAGGCCTGTCATCTGAAACATTTACATTTTCATCACAGTTCAGTAAAGTTTCAAAGTGCCTTTTGAACTCGTTTAGTATCAGTACTATCTCTAGTCGCCTCACCATCAGGAAGTTCTATTGATTGGATAGATTCATTTGCAGTTCTGTTCTTAATGACACTGTAAGATAGTTTCTTACTCCACTCCTGTGCTCTTTTGGCAGCCAGATCTTCCCTACATTTCTGCTTTTCGGCTACAACTAGCTGTTTCACATGTAGTTTTTTCTGTCTGTAAGCTTCTCTTCTAATACACGTGGATCTGCCTGCGTTCTTGCTCGATTTCTGTCACTAATAGCCTTCTGAATATCATCATTCCACCATTTAGTTTCTTTAGGTTTTCTTATTTTGCTCTGTCGTCCACATACTTTTTCTACTGTTTCTATCATGACCTTCTTTAGAGTGTTCCATTCTTCATCTACCGATGTCAGTTCTTCTTTTGGCCACATTTTGCGGACACCTTCCTTGAATTCTTCCTTAATACATGGTTCCGTTAGCAGCCAAATTTTAATATTTGGGACTCTTGAGTTAGCATAAGTAAATAACAGACTGTGGGTTAATGAATGTTTCCAAAGAACTCGATACCATAATTCCTGAGGATGCTCAGCATCTTCTATCTTCTACGCCTTCCCTGGATCTACAAAACACAAACACAAACGTCTATTCTCGTAGCATCTCTCAATAACTTGGTGCATACTGAAAACTTTATCCAGACATTCTCGTTGTGGTCTAAAACCACATTGGTTTTCATACAGAGAGTTTAGTTTGTATGTAACGGAGACCCTCGCTTGCCCGCGTTGCGCGCCTGTCTCCCGCAGGCACTTTGCCGTTATGCGGAGCTGGCGCGGCACTGAGTCATTGAGTATAGGAATTTGTACTTTAATTTGTACTTCAATGTGATCCTTGACCAATTTTTTGACGAACTGACTTACGGAGAGCGATTGTCAAATTACTTTCAACAAGATTCTGCCACTGGTCACACTGCCGAAGCATCCATGACAGAATTGCATCGCATTTTCGCTACGAGGATTAAAAGTCGGAATGTGTGGCCCCCGCGAAGCCCAGACTTATCACCATGTGACTTTTATTTGTGGAGGACGCTTAAAAATAAAGTGTATGCGAGAAACCCTCACACTATAAATGAGCTTAAAGACTATATAACAGCTGAAGTACAGTCAATCGGTGCTGAGGAACTTCAGAGAGTAAATGCCAGTTTCATAAAAAGGTGCCAGCGATGTGTAGCAGTGAATGGCGAACATTTTCAGCACCAGCAGTGAACTAGGTAAGTACAAATTCCTATACTCAATGACTCAGTGCCGTGCAATCGCCGCATAACGGCAAAGTGCGTGGCGGGTGACAGGCTCGCGCCATGGGCGAGCGGGCAAGCGAGGGTCTTCGTTACATGCAAACTAAACTCTCTGTATATCGTACTTTCGGCCAAAGATCGAACTCTCCTTTCTACAATGCTCTAGACACTTATCAACCATCATCATCATCTTGCACAGTTTCCAGCCACTGGCCGGGTCTGTTTGGAACACAAGCCTCTCCAACGTCTTCTGTCTTCCCACCATCTCTCAGCCTCCACCCTTGTCCAGTCTTATCCTCTCTTCTTCACGCTTTCTTCCACCCCCTTCAGCCACCTGTCTCTCGGTCTCTTTCCTTCCCACTTCGGCTCCCCCGCTCATTTATTTCTCTATCGTTTCTTCCATTATCTTGTATCAGGCTTCCCAGATACTTGAAACCAAAAATCACTAATTGTTGCAATCTTTTGTGTTACCTTGCTTATAAACTGGGGGATTAGTGCTTTTGTCCAGTCAGAGGATAGCTGTCCTAAATCCCATGCTAAATCAATTATCCTATGCTTTCGCACTAGACTCCTGCTGCTTTCACCACCTTCCTAACATGTTGTTATTACCCATTAATGATCCAGTAAACATGTTTCATCTTTTCATCATCTTCATTTCCCGTTTCCAGCTTCGCGGGTCGGGTTGTGAATTAAGGACCTCCAACGTTTCCTGTCTCTCCACCACTCCTCTCCTGTTTTTAGTACTTCTTCAGGTTTTCCTCCTCTCTTCTCTACACACTCCCACACTGTATCTGCCCATCTCTTTCGGGGCCTTCCTCGTGGTCTCTTCCCTGTCATCTTTTTACAGAAAGTTTTCTTTGGTACTCTCTCCTCTCCCATTCTCATCATATGTCCATACCACTTTAACTTTGTTGTTTCTATCCTGTCCTGCAGCTTCAAGATTCCTGTCCTTTTTCTAATCTCTTCATTTCTAACTCTATCTCTTCTGGTCTTGCCCTCTCTACCTCTTAGGAATTTCATCTCCGCGGCTTGTATTCTACTCTCCTCTCTTTTTGTAGTAGTCCACGCTCCAGCTGCATATGTTAGTATGGGTCTGTAGTAGGTTGAATATAATACATTTTTACATTTCTTTGGGACATCTCGGTTCCACAGAATACCCCTTATGCTCTGGTAAAAACTGTTCGCTTGTTGTATTCTCTTTCCAATTTCCTCAGTTATCCTTCCATCTTCTGTGATCACACTTCCCAAGTACTTGAAACTTTTAACCACTTCTAGAATTTTCCCATTCAATTCTATCTTTCCTCTTCCTTCCTTCCTTCCTTCCTTCCTCTTGACATTACCATTGTCTTGCTCTTCTCTGTGCTTACTTTCATCCCATATTTCTCTATTTCTTGATTCCATACATCTAGTTGTTTTTGTACTTCCTTTTCATCCTCGCCCCATATCACTATATCATCTGCAAACAGCATGGCCTTTGTTGCCTCTTGTCCCAATCTCTGTTTAACATTCTTGTGAATTTCATCCATGACTATGATGAATAGTAAGGGGGACAATACACTTCCCTGTCGGAGACCTGTTTCCACTTGAAACCATTCTGTTTCTCCTATACTGGTGTTCACGCTACTCACACAATATTTGTACATAGCTTTTAACATTTGGACATCAGCTCCGTTAACTCTCCTTTTCCTTAATACATTCCAAACCACCTGTCGAGGCACACTGTCGTACGCTTTCTCAATATCAATAAATGTCATCACCGTGTCTTTTCCAAATTCCCATCTTTTCTCCATCATTTGCCTTAATGCAAAGATTAGGTCAAATGTTGATCTGTCTTTCCTAAAACCATACTGTTCTTCTTCCATCTCTCCTTCTATCTTCCTCCTCAGTCTGCCTTCCAGAACTCTCTCAAAGATCTTAGCTACATGAGCGATAAGAGTGATCCCTCTGTAGTTATTGCATTCCTTTTTGTCACCTTTCTTAAAAATCTGGATAATTAATCCCTTTCCCCATTCTTCTGAAATCTCTTTCTTCTTCCAAATTATTCTAAATAATCTATACAACCACTGTACACCTATTGGTCCCGCTGCTTTTATCATTTCCGCGGACACCTCATCCTCTCCTGCTGCTTTACCGCTCTTCATCTTCTGTATGGCTTCCTCTATTTCTAGCATAGTTATCTGCTTTTCTTGTTCTTCTTCTTCTTCCATTGTTTCTTCTTGTTCCCTTTCATCTTCCAGTTCAATGTATTTCACATTTAGTAGCTTTGAAAAGTATTCTTCCCATCTATTTAATATATCATCTCTTTGATACAATATCTGTCCTGCTTCAGTTTTTACAAATTTTGTGTTTTCCCTACCTTTTACACTGTTTTTCACCAATCCATATAGAACCTTATTACTTCCTTGGATATCCTCCTTCAAAGTTTCCGTGAAACCTTCCCAACTTTTCCTTTTTTCTTCTTGTACAATTTGTTGGCATGCCTTCTTTGCTTCTCTATATTTTTGTAGTTTCTCTGCATTTTTACAGCCTATCCACTTCCTCCATGCCATTTGTTTTTCTTTAACAGCTTCCTTTACCCTGTTGTTCCACCAAGGAGTCTCCCTTTCCTTTTTCTTCCCTGATAATCTTCCACAAGTGTTTACTGCACACTTCACAAAACCATTCCTAAAACATGCCCATTCCTGTTCTATACTTTTTACTTCATCTTTGGGAACTTCCTTTTTTTTAATCCTCTTGGAACTTGTCCATTGTCTCCCTCTCTTTTAGCTTCCACACCTTTATTTTTCTTTCCCTCTTTTCCAAAAGGTTTATGATTTTTCCCAGCCTTAGTTTGGCTATCACCACTCCTTCAAAATCTCCTCTTGGCATAGCTGTCACATCTACCAGTTGTCTAAGTTTATCCTTTTCCACTAGGATAAGATCGATCATTGTTTTTGTCTTTCTGTCTCCCCATCCATACCTAGTTATTTTTTGGGAGTTAAAAGTGTCATGTTTTTGTTGAAACTCTTGTGGATCTCCGTTTTTAAAACGTCCGTCAACCATTCCTGTTTCTGTTGTCTCCTTTCACTGTGTAGATGTTGTTTCTTCAGATCAATCATCCCATTAAGTGACTGATCTTCATTATTATTTTTTCCTTTGTTTCCCGACTCTAAAAGTTTTTCAAGATCATGTTTTCTTTTGTATGGTGTTTAAAAGATTTGCTTGTGTTGAAGCTTGCTACCACAGGAATGTAACTTGCAGTCAATCAACACTAATTCCAATTGCTGGAATATGTGAAAACTCTGCATCTCTACTTAGTATAAAACAAAGCCCCCGATTCTTGGATGTTACGAGTAAACTCGAGAACCACTGGATGGATTTTGATGCGGATTTCACCATTCTGTAAAGGATATCTCGAGGAAGGTTTCTGTTGAAAATAATTTATGACCAAAGGAAGTCAAGCACTAACAATTTCAGTCAAAAGGTCGAAAAAAAAAAAAAGAACTGGCGTCCGTGCGCTTTTTAAGCTTACGCTGGGCAAACCGTTAAAAATATCTATATACTATGAGTGTAAGAATTGTTCAGCATGAAAAGTTCTACAAAAATGCCTGGGAGAGCATATCTCTATCTTCAATACATTGCCTACTATAAGTGTTTTTACATTTTCATTTCTTCCAACAATCTCCATTCAGTTACTGAGGCGACAGTTTACAGCTAGCTAGAGGTGAGTCTATCACCCCAGTTACAGCTTAGCTAGCGGACGAGCGACTCTTCGTTCCGCAAAATTCACAGTCAAGTTAAGATTGGACGTAAGGAGGATTTGTGTTTCATGCACCTCGCCATTCTTAAATTACGTCTGAGAAGAATTTGTTGCACATGCATCTCCATGATAACATAATTTATAGTCCAGTCAGTGATTTTAACCCATCATGCCGAGACGTGAAACAGATATTGGTCGTTGTTCACTGATATTGGAAAAAAAAAAAATGCTTATCACCTAATGCATTCATAACTGTTCCCGGGCGAAGCTAGTTTATTAATAAATATATACAGGAATTTGCACAATGTGCATATTATATGCATAATTCCAGGAAAAAATGAAGGCAATAGTGTTTGCAGATGACTTGATGATCTGGGGAAACTAGGAAGACATGTACAGGAGCAACTCAATGCATGGGAGGAAGTAGTGTCATCCTATGGAATGAAGTTTTCGACCCAAAAGAGTGAAGTGGTGATAACAACACATGAGAAGGACAGAGTATACTCTGGTATAATGTTAGGCGGAGAGCAATTGAAGCGAGTGCAGAGCTTAAAGTATCTGGGGAGTGTCATTGATGAAAATGGGGGAAATGCCTTGGAATTAGATGAAAGAGGAAGGTGTGCTGATGGATTCTTCAAGAGTGTTCGAGGCCTGATATGTGCCACAGAAATGTAAAGGGATCATGTACAAGACTTACTTTGTGCCGATCCTAACGTATGGATCAGAAACTTGGGTGATGAGGGAGAGAGATAAAAGCAGAATACAAGCAGTGGAAATGAAGTTTCAGAGAAGTCGTATAGGTGTAACGAGAATGGACAGAGTCAGAAATGATAGTCAGAGAAATATTAAAGGAAGAACCCCTACAGGATAGAATTGAAAAATCAAGGCTGCAGTGGTATGGACACGTGAAAAGAATGGGAGAAGAGAGAATACCACGGAAAATATTGGAAATGGAGTGGAAGAAAAAGAGACCTAGAGGAAGACCAAAGGATAGGTGGATAAAGGGGGTGAAGAAAAGTGTCGAGAGAAAAGGAGTTAATTGGATAACAGTGACAGAAGAGAAGTGCTGGATGGAGAGGCTTGTGCCCCAAGCAGACCCAACCTGTGGTTGGAAACTGCTCTAGTTCATGATAATAATTTAGGCCAGTTTGGCTTACAACATAGTCCTTCTGTTTGCTTACACACACATTCCAGTACCGAAAACATAGTCACTAATGCTTGAGGTCGTAGTTTGTGTTTTTCCAATCCTGTATGATCACAGCATCAGTAGTAAATAACTCTTCCCTGATTTCCTCTCTCTTTGATGTGAGTTCCATTGTGATCACTCTGTGGCTGGGAGTAGAAATGGTGCCCTTGCCAATATGTGAGGGAGTAATGGGAAAACTAACCTGTGATTACGATATACTGTATATTGTTATGGACTATTGGAAAAGGAGAAAACTGGTTAATGCCTTAATATTTATAAGTCCTATCATACTAAGTTTCTGACAGGTTTTGATTTTGGAGGGTAGAGACTGTCGCTGTGTTTTGTAGAGCTATTTGTGTTGTTAATTTGGATCTGATGATGTTCGCTTGACAAGCGAAACCTGTCATCTGTTAGTTTCCTCCTTTTACAATAACAGTCCATAACAATATAAATGTTAATCACAAGTAATTTTATTTCACAAAATCCAGTAATTGGACTGGCTGAACAAGGCAACACTGAGGAGATGTCACTGATACAAGGCTGGCTGAATTGTAGTCACCAGTTCTGCTTTGAGCGACTACGTCCCTTGGAGCCTTGTTCGTGTTACCTTTTGTCATTGTATGATGATACTTAGATACAGTCCAGCCAAGTGTCCGGCTCTGACATTTCTCATGAGGGAGGGAGACAGCGTTGCCGGTTCTGTACCGCGAAATATGAAACAATGTGCACTACATAAAATATTTCACATGTTTTTAACCCTAGTCTAGTCGCGCGAGAATAATTACGCTATTAGTCGCGCACGGGGAAAAACTCCGGGTTTATAAAAATCTATTTTATTAGGTTTATTTTGGCAAACATATTTTTAGAATCACATATTATGGCCAGAAAACAAACATGTGTTTTTCTCTGGCATATTTTCTAAATAGTTTGTTTAAAATAATAGGCCTAGTTAAATGTTTAACAACATTGCATATGGTAATTAAATTAAATCCATGAGTGTTGTTACCTATAACCACATCATACAAAATATGTCTTAACAAAAACAAAAACGTAAGTTTAGAAAAGTAAAACTGCAAGGTCATCGGATTACAGATATATAAAGTCTCAAAATCATATGCAATAATCTAATGTGTCTGAAAACATTATGTAGAAGTTTATAAAATAAAATGTACTTGTAATAAATGTTCAAAACTGTCCAATTAGGAATAATTAATGTATACCGGTAATACAAACATAAACATATGGTTTTAGATATCTCTGCATAAACAATCATACTTGTATATTCTTTGATAAAAGAAACACAACACAATCACATTTTACCTCAGGATAACTTCCGTCACTATTCACACATCACTGTTATAGTTAGTTAGTTATCGTTGTTTTAAGGGGCGTAACATCGAGGTCATCTGCCCCACACATCACTGTCATCGTCATTTTGACCTTCGGCGGTGCTTGCGCAATCCCGGCAGTATGTTCTGTGCACAGAAACTTGTGACAGGATAGACAAGATACCTTCGATGAGCGGTTTTGTTTCCAAGAACAAAACGTGCAGCGTCCGCTTCCTTCTGCAGCATTTTGACAGGGTTGTGGTTCCTCTTCAATCCCAGCAAGTCCTCGTATCTTCATCTTCAGCTGACGTGGAATATTCGTTAGTGAGTGTCTCCTCTTCAAATAATCTAAACAGAGCTCTCGGGACAAATTTTTCAGGAATGTGCGCCTGTTTGTCTCTTCCTTCGCGTTAACTAAGAAAATAATGTAGGCATTTATTGCACCAATATTCAAGAGAGCAAAAAAGAGTGATAATGGCCATCTCTGAGTTCGCCTCGCTACTGTGTACGTTGCTTTTAACTTGTCCAATGTATCTTCTCCTCCTTTTGTGAGATTATAAAAGGTCAACATCTCCGGTTTCATTGCATCACCGGAGTCCTCATCAATGGAGTCCGAGTTGTGGAAACTAGACAAGAGAAGTACAAGTCTATTCCTTTTGGGCACGTGTAGGAAAGTAGAGTACTATTATCTCCAAACTCAAACAGGCTACTAAATTCCTCACGTCCCTTGCTCTCTGTAAACAAAGCGGGTATTTCTCGTTTGTTTTTTCTCAAAGGGCCAACGACCGTCAAACGATGATCTTTCAACAAATCATTTGCAAGCGGGATTGCAGAATACCAATTATGTACGGTCACGTTGCGTCCTGAACCAGATATTGGTCGGATTAGTCGGAGAACTACCTGATGTGGAGAATTGCTCACTTGGTAAGGTCCATCTGGTTGGCTTCCTAAATATACCTCCATTTTTTGAGCATAATACGTCCGGGCATCGGCGAGAGCAAAAATCTTAATTCCATACTTGGCTGGTTTTGATTTTATATACTGCCGAAAACTACATTTCCCTCTAAATGGCTCTAACATTTCATCAATTGTCACATATTCACCTGTGCTATAATGCTCAGTGCAATGATCGTTAAATTTCTCGAAAATAAAACGTAACGGAGCAAGTTTATCATATTGCCGTCTCTCTTCCCGCGTGTTAACATTGTCAAACCTTATGGCTCTTAACAAAAATCTCAATCTTTGCAATGACATAGTGGTTCTGAAAAAATCGGCACCTGTGAAGTCCTTCGCATATAAGTCCTCTAGATTTTGGTGAGACGAGTGCAGCGCTCCGGCCATGTATAGAAGACCAAACAAAGCTTTCATCTCCGTAAAGTCTGTCTCTCATGCGTCCCTTTCACGCTGATATTTACCTCTGTTACGCTTAATCCATATATTTGTACAATTTACAATTTCATTCACCATATAGTCGTCAAAAAAGAGATTCCAGGCTTCTAGAGCAGTTTTAGCACTTGTGGCCAGACCTCGAACACAAGGAATATGACTTCTAATTATATTGTGAGCTCTGGTTCTCACATTTTGTGGTGGACAGTGGGTGTACCACGTTGTATTGTTGTCCTTGCCAAGTAGATAACCCCTTCGACCTCTATTTATGTTATAAATAGGAATAGTTTCAAGTTCGTCTGCAGACTGCTCACTTTCTGAAATGTGATCACTATTTTCTAGGATATCCTCATTTTCATCAGATGAACCTCCAACATCCGATTCCTCTGGAATTTCTTCAAGCAAACGTCTGATACGCTCCTCCTCACGAAGATCCATTTTTCTGCAGACAATAGATCAAAATCCCATAAAGCCTTTGCGATAGTAAAGAAATCCGCTAAATATAACGTGACGAAAAGTATTCCTTAGTAGCCACACAGGGGATCCTCATCCAGGTTTAGAAAATATATACTGGTTTGCAAGGAAATTAATTTAAAAATTGATATTCTACGTATCAACATAACTTACCAACGATTAGTAAAGCTAGAGCACAAATAATACCACTTCACATACAAAACGAGTTCACACACAAAGTAAGAATACGACGGCACTTGTTAGTCGCGCACGGAAGAAACGTCCGGGTAAAGGACAGCGGTCGCTACAGTGATACTTTCCCCGCACACAGGAAGAGTAACCTTGACGAATTCCAGACTGGGCGAATCCAAATGAACCAGGGAGAAGGTATAGGGGTGGAAAGGGCAATCAGTGAACAAAGAAGTACTCTCCCATGGATAATAAAATGGACCCGGAGGAAATCTCCGTGCGCGACTAATTAAAGGTTAAATGAATTATGACGAACTAAACTAATATGCCTACACACAGTTAACCGGTAATTGTGCATACACAAGACAATAAATCAACAAACCTGGACTAACACACAGAACAACTGGACCACAGAGGAGAGTCATGGCAACATCGAGCTAAATTTAAAGACCGGCTTACCAGGAAAACCGCTGATTGGTACAGGTGACAACATTCATAATGGTAGGAAGTGACTTTGCCAACATAGGCAGAATTCCACTGCGATCGAAAAATTTAGGTTTTGTAATCGCAAAATGTCGGAATAACAAAATGATGCATAAAATTGCAACTGGAGTTTGGGACTTCCACGTTACATAGTGAAGGCTCTAGAGAAGAATTACAATGATGGCAAGTTTGAAGGTTCTATTAATAGCCGTAAGTTGGCTATATTACCCCTCTTCTCCCACCATCGCCAAACGTCAGAGCTGGACTGTAGTCAACTGATCTGAAAGTGCTGTATTTGCTAATGCAGTTGTTGTTCCCTGTAGCTGTTCAATGACAGGGGTACAAAGCTTGTCATTGAACAACTGATATAATGGCAATTCCATGACCACGGTAATGAATTCTGTGTCCTCCAGACCTACAATGTCTTGATCCCCACTACCAACATCTGTGTTCATTCACTACGTCTTCTTTATAACATTTGCAAGTTCACGCGCATCAAAATACTCTTCACATTCCAGGTTGCAATCTTGATGACTGACCGAGAGATTTTTGGCACCCTGTGACCATTGAAGGTCTGCCGAGGACTTAGACTTACATACTACCGATACACTGCTTCAGCCCTGCACGATGTCATCGGCTTGAGTCAGTATTGATAAAACTGCTACGCTCCATCGAGAAGAGTTTCATTTGCGTTTCTTTCTACTGACATCTGCCCCAGTCTTACTCCATTAATCCCAAGCACTGGGTTCGCAAGTCCTCATTCTAGTCTGAGGGCTGGATGTGGTATACCCTGCCTCATGAGGCAGAACTGAGTGTCAGTTAAAAATACACACACTACTATGCACATCATAATAACACAGGTTAGCAGACAAGAGCATGATACTGCAAGCCCTGAGGTGACTAAACAACAATTGTGCATTTCCCCAGAATCCTTCAATAGTAATTGATGAATTACATGAGATGTTATCAGCTATCAGTATTGACAATATTCACAGAAAACTTTCATCTTCTCCACTGCAGCTGTTGTGAAGTAGGGCCCTCCATATTTATGACCCCTGGAGCATTTAGGCTGCCTGCTGGTCTGTTCCCCTATCCACACCCAGAGGTCAACAGCATGCAGAGTGAATACATGAAACCTAACTCATATTGAATTGTAATGTGTAAATACAGTAGAACTACTTTTCCATGTTTCAAATTTACATATTTTGTCGAAAGTCCCAGCGAGATTCCTATATTTTTTTTTCTTTTTCCGTTAGGAGATTTTATCATTTTTTTTTTGTTCAGGATCGAGAGGAATATATAAATGTATTGTGGTGTGTAGGTACCACATCTACTGTGTGGGTCTGCGCCGGGTGCCAAACGGACGCTGGCACTGCAAGGAGTGCGCAGTGTGTGGTTCCTGTGGATCCCATGAGCCCTGCGGTAACTCAGACCCAGCTTCCATACCCAACGCCCAGTGGCAGCACGAGGTGAGTTTCCTTTCCTTTTTGCTCGTAACGTAGTATTGATGGTGCCAAGCTGAGGGAGATGAAGGAAAGTAGTTACAGAATAAAGCAGAGTATCTAAAAAGAAATTCAAAATATTTTTAAAAATGGGCCTAAACAAAGGACAGATTTTGCTTATGATTAACAAACCAAGTACAGGGTTAAAATCTAGGTAGCAAGTTCATAAATTGATGAGGATGCAAAAGGAGATTTAATATTGAGATCAGAATTTGACAGAGCATTGGCAAAGCACCAGGCATAGATGATATACCGATTGAGTTGCTACGCTGCATAGGAGATGAAGGTCTGATCAGGTTATTTCACTTGGTGTGTAGGACTTATGAGACAGGTGAGGTACCCCCTGATTTCAAGAAGAATGTTATCCTCCCTATACCAAAGAAAGTGGGAGCTGACAGATGTGAAGATTACCATACAATCAGCTTGATTACTCATGCTTCAAAGATCCTGTCTAGAATAATTTACAAGAGGATGGAAAGCCAGATAGAAACGGAGTTGGGTGAAGACCAGTTTGGTTTCAGGAGAAATGTAGGAACAAGGGAAGCTGTACTAAGTCTTAGGCTGATTTTGGAAGGTAGAATAAGGAAAGATAAGAGAACGTTCATGGCATTTGTAGACTTAGAAAAGGCTTTTGATAACGTTGATTGGACTAAATTGTTTGACATTTTGAAATCTATTGGAATAAAGTACAGGGATAACAGGGTGATATACAATCTATACAGAAACCAGACAGCAGTCATTTGAGCTGAAGGACATGAGAGAGAAGCTGGTATTCAGAAAGGTGTAAGGCAAGGCTGCAACTTATCACCCATACTTTTCAATCTTCGCATTGAGCAAGCAATGAAGGAAATAGGAGAAAAATTTAAAGTGGGAGTGGAGATTCAAGGAGAAATAATTTCAACTCTTGAGATTTGCCGATGACATCGTCATCTTGGCCGACAAGCGTGAGGATTTGAAAGAGTATTAGAATGGTATGGACTCCGTCTTACGGAAAGAATTCATGATGAAAATTCCGAAATAAATCAGAAACCTCTGTGGACACTAAATTGGCAGGTGAAAAGCTGAAGGAAGTAGGAGACTCCTGTTAATTAGGAAGCTAAATAACCAGTGATGGACGAAGTAGGTTGGCTCAGGCAAGGAAAGCATTTCTACAGAAAAGGAATCTGTTGACATCGAATATAGATTTAGGTATTAGGAAGTAATTTTTGAAAGTCTTTGTCTGGAGCGTGGCACTTTATGGAAATGAAACTTGGACTGTTGGTGCAGCAGAAAAGAGGAGAATCGAAGCGTTTGAAATGTGGAGTCAGAGGAGAATGATGAATATCAGATGGGTAGATAGGGTGACAAACGAAGAGGTATTAAGACGAGTGGGAGAGGAGAGATGTTTCTGGCGACTGCTAATGAAGAGAAGAGATAGGTTGGTAGGACACATATTAAGACACCCAGGAATAGCAAGCTTAGTTATGGAAGGGAGGGTCGAGGACAAGAACTGTAGGGGTAGACCAAGGTTAGAATATGTTTAACAGGTTGCTTTGGATGTAGGGTGTGGTAGCAATGTAGAGATGAAACGATTAGCTCAGGACAGGGAGGCATGGAAAGTTGCATCAAACCAGTCAAAAGACTGAAGACTCAAACAACAACAAATTATAACATTGAGTTAATCGTAGTGTTTAGCAGACTGTAGTTTCTGTGCCAGTGGGGAGGGGTCCGCAAAGTCCATGATGTCCCGGACTTCGTGAAACTCTGGATTAAAGGAACAGTTGAGAATTATGTAAAGTTTATATACTGTAGGTACGTTAGAATGACGTGTGTATTGTTTATAACAGGTTGCATTGTGGGTGGTTAAGGTACAAAAGCTTTTATATGTTGACACAATTAAGGCATCAATAATAATGTCATTTTTTTTTACATAGTAGAGTCATGAAATTTGTGGACTGGTGTGCAGAGTGTCCCTCTGTTGGCCGCTGTGCACATCTGATAACGTTGCTCCATGCACAATACATAATATTAGTATTACACCTGTACCTGTTATGTTTCCAGTTCAAGAAAGGCGAGAAGGGAACGCGAGTGTACGCTCAGACGCTGTGTGTTCCTTGTTCTAAGTGAGTATATGCCTCAGTTTGTGTTCATAGCATAGCACCTCTAGTTTATGCTTGATGTAATACAATAAGTACCATGAGTATTTATATACCTTAGTGAATAAATAGTTTTGAAAATATAATATATTACACCAGTTTTGGCCACATAAAATTAATTAAAACTAATTGAATTATGATCAAAGTTGATTAATTTATAAGACAGTTACTGAACAGGGCCACAATGTATTAATTATTTATTGGGATTATAATGTCAATCAGGAAACCTTCTTAATTCCATGTCATTGCGTAATACAATAGCTTAATATAGAAATACAAGAGTGCTCGTTGCAGATTCATTACCGTCCCATGTTATGCAACATTCCCCTTCCCGTTGTTACCAAGCCCCATGGGAATTGTGCGAAATAAGTTACAGGCACAAGCTTGGAACAGAGATTAACAAGCGGCACCAATATCACACACTTAAGAGACTTACCTCTCATCTTCTTGCTATTCTTTTATTATTATTATTATTTTTTACCATGAATCATACTGGAAGTATGCAAGGCCTAGTGACATGCTTCACTGGCACAATTTACATCTACGTATGCACATGTCTTACAATGATATTTACATATTTAGAATATTAACATAGTAATGGAAGATAGAAAGATGGACAAGTGTGAAAATAGGCTAGTTTTGTGCTGGGCCCGACGAGTAATGAAACCAAACATGTCAAAGCCCAACAATATGGACAAAAGGCACCCCAGAGGCTAGGATGAACATATTCCGACAAGAAGAAAAAGTTCTACCGAACCGAACATAAAACAGGAGGAGAAGGGAGGTACAACAACTGCTAAATAAAAGGGCTCAAGTAGAAACTATGCTTAGTAATACAGTGGAATCTCGTTAGCACGTTCTCGGTTACGACGTTTTCCCGTTTAGCGCGATGATTTTCTCAGTCCCAATTCTATAAAATACATGTTGATATATCCCCTTAATACGTTCTCTATTCCCGCTTATGACGATCAAATTTCCATTGTACTATTTGTTAGTGAACCGTATTTTATTCTTATTTCATTATAAAATTCGGCTTCTGGAAAACCCGACGCGATATTGCCTCATATTCTCTGATAGTTATTGACAGTGTAGATAATTTCATTGTGTTTGACGGCGTAGAAGCGGCTATAGCTATGAAGCAACACAGGTGACATGTCTCTCTCCCGCTGCCCTTTCTCAAGTCCCTATCCTACTAAATTCATGTTGATATATCCCCTTAATACGATCTCTATTCCCGCTTACAACGATCAAATTTCCGTTGTACTAATTGTAAGCAAACCGGATTTTATTCTTATTTCATTATAAAATTCGGCTTCTGGAAAACACGACGCGATAGTTATTGACAGTGTAGATGATTTTGTGTTTGACGGCGTAGAAGTGGCTATAGCTATGACGTGTCTCTGTCCCGCTGCCCTTCACCCCCTTCCCTTTGTTTATTTCTCACGTAGGCGCATTATTGTCTTCGTGTTCCGCACTATTGTCTTCTAGTTCTTAGTGTTCACGTCCAGTTTACTGCGTGTTTCATAATGGATAAGAAGAAAGTACGGCAGATAACTAATGATGAGAAGATGAAATACATTCGAGACGTGGACTGCAATCCTCACATGAAGCGGGTGGATATAGCGCGAAAGTGGAACATTCCTCCGTCTACACTGAACACGATTCTCAGCAAAAGGAAGAAAATCGAACGTTCATTTGAAGAAGGGGTGAACGGTAAAAGGAAACGTGTGCGAGAGCGACAGTTTCCTGAACTAGAAAGCGTTTGATTGAAGTGATTCAAGCAAGCCCGTGCTTCAAACATATGCGTGCGCGGTCGCCGGCAACTGAGCCGTCACTGGCGGAGCGAGAATGTCCTTGCTAAGCAGAAATAAAGACCCTGTATTATACTGTAGTGTAGAGGTACAGTAATTAATTTTTATGTTATTTATTGCGTGTAAGTTACTGATAACCTATGTTAATGTCGTGACTGTAGTAGTGCATACAATCACTTACTAAGGTCGGCGATTTAACGTCCATATATACGCCGCGTTCTTTCTTATACGTTGTAAATGCAGTATGGCGTTTTTCGGTAGTACGTTTTCCCGCATATGACGTCCAAATTTTTCAGTCCCTTGAAAAACATACTAACGAGATTCCACTGTATAATAATAATAATAACCCCTGGCACTACAGTCCGAAGGGCCTGGGCCTACCAAGCAACCGCTGCCCAGCCATTTGGCCTGCAGATATTGGGGTGACGCGTGGTCAGAGCTAGGGTCCCCTCGGCCATCAATTTGGTTTTCGTGATCGGGGCGCTGCCTCACTGTCAGAGAGCTACTCAAGTTTCCTCACGAGGCTGAGTGCACTTCGTTCCAGCCCTCACGTCAGTTATCTAAAATCCCTGACAGCCGGAAATCGAACCCAGGGCCTCTGGGTGAGAGGCAGGCGCGATACCCCAACACCACGGGTCCAGCTGCTAAGTAATATATTCAATAAAATAAAATAACCATCAGACCAGAGGAACACATGTGCTAAGCTATAGCTCTGGGATTGTTATGTGTTTGCCTTTGCTTTCCCCTTTTATCTCTCCACCTGTCATTGTGTTTGTTATTAAAATGTCTTTCCTGTCCACCGATTATTTGTTAATGGTGTTTGTGTTTATCCCAGACTGTGGCGCAAGGGGCGCTACTGCCATCTGTGTTGCCGATGTTATGGCAACAAGCCCGAGGACGAAGTGGGACTCATCAACTGCACCGTCTGTGACAAGTGGATGCACGCAGGTATGAACACGCTGCTAAACAGTGGCATCAAACATTTCAAGACAACAAATAGGGCATTCATATATTTTTAAACCATCAGTCAATTTCAATAACTCGGAAGATGTACAATGTTTAGAAACATGGACTTTACAATGTTAATGTGTTGTATGTATTGTACCCGTTCGTCCTGGGTATGCGATGACCCATCTGCTATAGCATCGCATTCCTGGAGTTCCGGGACAGAGCGGAGTTAAATGAACCTCTAGTCAAATAAGGAATGTGTCGGAAATTCAGCTGAGTTCTCGAAAAAGCAGTGGGTTTCACGAGACAAAGTATCTCTAGGGTCGTTACGGGCATAAGTTAATAAAAATAATTCAAATATAAATGGGCGCCATCAACTGAATTCCTAGCAAACCCACTTCCTTTCCGGATAAGCCTTACTCAAGACAAGGAAAGAAAAAGGAACATCACACCATCATCAGATCACAACTAAGATAAAAACAAATTTATTTTACTTTGAAAGTCAGACAGACATTTTAAATATAATTCCTACCTAAGAGTATGGTCGAATGCAAAGTTAAATTGTCATTGTCCAAAAATCGAACCATCTCCTTTCTAATGCAAAATTAATTTTATCCACATAACAAGAAAAATGTATAAAGTTCTCTTGGGTTCTCAGGATCACTGTAGCACTATGTCTTTCGTCACTGACATTTGTGAAACCTGAGACCTAATTCTCTTTAATTTAACATCAATGTGGATTTAATTAAGTAATTAATCTGCCTAAACATACACATATAATAATCACTCATATTAAATATCACATAAATTATGGTTTGCATGGTATAATTTGAACATAGAACATGTTAATCAAAGGTTCCTAAACATTGAATAATTAATTTACATTATTTACATCGTCATTCAATCACTTATCTGTGAATTACTGAAAATTCAAATTATCATTTGGTCATCATCATCATCGTTATTATCAAAATTAAATATTTCTCACATAAATTCTCACTTCAAAATTTCAAATATTCCTGTCAGAATCGTTAATTCATCACCATTACATCATTTAAATTCACATTTCAAGTTGCAATTCCTTCACATTATCTCTCAATTAAATTTATTTAATTGCATATAAATTCATTAATCATCAGCTTCTTTAATTAATTATCACCTTCTGATTCAGTTATTCATCATCATTACAATCGTCTATTAATTTATTTCAATCAGTTTATCTATTCAATCTTTAATTCATCCATTTATTTAATTCATCGATTTATTCAAAAATTTAATTTATCAAATTATTTAAATTTCAATCATCTGGTTATTTAGATTTTCATTATTTCATCTAGTCATTCTGATTTTTATTTCATTAGGTCAGATCGTTAATATGCTTAATTCTCAGATTATTATTTCGTTAATTATTATTTTCAGAAAATCTTGTATTATCAACTTCATTTATTTGTTTAATTTCCTAACAAATTGTTTAATAAGGTTTATAGAACGTTGTCTTACAGTTTTATTACTTCCAAGTTATATCTCGTATTTAATTTATCATGCCAAAAAATATTATTGTCTCCACGACATCACGTTGGATCTAACTATCCACAACGACATTATATTTCTTCAATATTCCAAATATCACATTTGAATATAAGAATTACTCCAAAAACTCCATAAATATTCAGCACATACAGCATGAATCTCAACAATAACGTTAGACTGGGTACGACGACCTCATGTCTGCCTTCAAAATACATTATCAACGTTGCAACTATCACATGGCAAATTCCACAAAATGCCTATCACAAACTCCACTTAACCACGTTGCATGATCTACAAAAAATATATAAATGGCTTCAAATTATTAACGCACATAATCTCCAATGACTGTAATTACTCTGATCACATCTAGACAACTTCTTAAACAATTGGAAAAATATTACTTCAGTAATTTAAGATTTGCTTTCAAATAGCATAAATTCTCTTACAAGTTTCATAAATTCACATCGTAGAAAAACACCAATGTGTTATAATCTCTCACATCAAAATCTGCAATACTGATCTGCCTTAAAATAATTATGACCATTAATGATTAATCTTACAAGATTCAATTACTTTAAATCCTTCTCAAAGGTATCAAACACAATTATAAAAATCATCAAAGCATCAGCTGTAATAGCTGTTAAACTGAAATTACTCTCAAAAGAGTATAGCAACAAAATATTGGATTGGCAAACAAGAATTACTAAATGCAATCCTGTTGACATTTATCGTTACTTTATTTAACAAAATCTCGACTGATATGTGACTAGTAGTTCCTTGTTTAATTCACTTACATCTCGTGTACATTCGGATGATAAAAATGAGTCCCTCAATGGCGAGTAAGATGTGTAACCACCGTACAATCGTATAAATACGAAGGACCTCGCCCCGTCGACTTGGATGATAGTTCCCTAAACGATGGGTAAGGTGAGTAACCACCATACAATCGTATAAATACGAAAGACCCCATCTCGTAGGCTGGATGAGTGAATGTACTAGATAGGAATCAACAAGTTTCTAGTTGTCATATAAAAGCGACGTTCATTCACTAAAGTGAATAACTTCTTAATATCTCCAAACAATCCAATGGAAAAAATCCCTACTGATGAATAATACACACTCGCTAGTATGCAATGAACTGACGAAGTAATTTTTGATAATCAATTGCAGATCACGAGTTCGAAATACTCGTTACACAAAAAAAAAACTATTCATGAAAAATATCCTAGCTGGAAAAATGTCTATAAGACCAAACATCTGCTTAATAAAGTCAAACAATGGTGAGAATATCGTATAATGATGCCTGCCATATCATATGGTCACTCCATATTCTAGCAAATTCGAAGTATATAAATTCAAACCATGTCTTAAAAATCAAATCACTCCTATTAGAAAAAATATACATGTGTGCCCAGTATTCATGAAAATAATCGTATCAGGTAGTTAGAACTCTTACAATACCTTTCATTATCAGTTGTAATATAATTTCCAAGATCGTCGATTTTGCCTACCTAAGAATTTCTCGTAAGATCGGCGTGAATATCATTTCATCCATGAAATGACGATTTCCTTCGAAAACCCAAGCGAATCAGCTGTTGGACTCCTCTCGTCAGGAATCGAATCCATCGCTCTGTGGTGCCATCTTGTCTCTATTCACGTTTACTCGGTCATGTTGAACCTCGGATTACCCATAGCGTATATTGTCCAACTCCTTCTCGAAAAGTTCATGGAAACAGTGGACCCCCTTACTCTTCTTCTAATATACGCCACTGTTCCTTTAAATGTTCAGTTTGAGAATTGTAAGTCCAACCTCAACTTACTGCAAAGTTCCACTTGAGTAAAATAAAATTTTACTTGATAGTGTTCAAGATTGCGATACACCCGGTATCTGTTCGTAATAGGTAAATCATGAAAATTGTATAAGATATAAATCTTATAAATGCACGCTATAATGTTCATCAAAGCCTATGCTAACATTCAGTTTACTTGGAATAGTAAAAGTCGCTTTGAATGTGTTATATAACAGCATGGTTATAAGGTTATTCGTAAAAGCCTGTGTTTGAACAGCGTCGAAATGAAGCTTGAAATAAAGTCTTCAAATACGATCAGTGTGGTTTTGAAATACCCCGGCTGCCTACAATTGTCTCCTCGGCCAGCTCGCCTGGATCAACGACCCCCTCGGCCTTAGCTGCTCGGCGATACGAGAAATGTCACCTAGACTTCTGCCGTGACGGTTTACGTATGCTGCGTGACCTTCAATACCCGTCTCGCTGTGCTATAGAGCTGCTCTGAACTGCCCCTCTTCCTGGGCTCAACTGACTTGCTAGTGCTGTGTTCCGGCTTTTTGTGCTCGGCGCGGCACGTGGCTCATTCTCCCCACCACTGCGTTCTCACGTCATCAACATAGTCTCGAACCCGAATCCTCTCGGCTGTTCTGTTATAAAATAACTTATTTCCATAAAATTATTTCCACATATAATGCATGTTATATATCCTCTTCTAAGATGTTTTAATTGCTATAATTCCATATATGTTTCAATAAAGCTTCACATCTCTACTGTATTGTATCTGTTATGTTAAGGGTGTTGTTGGTTTGACTAACCCGCGCCTCCCACCATTTGTATTGTATCTGAGAGGGATGCCAATACAAATACTAAATCTAGGGGATGAAATTAATCTAAATTGGGGTTGTAGCTTGGCGAATTTGTAAGGGGTTGGGATTGTTTTAGGAAGAGCTGCGGACACGTTTAGAGAGCAATTTACATACAGGGGAATTGGCGGGAGGAATGAATACTCACCTAGCTCACCTCTAGGCCGCACGCTGGCGGTGCAGCGCCTCCTGCATGTCAGCGTTCAATGTAGATCTTAAAACTAGGTACTAATCTAAAGGGAAGGGCTTCTTAACCTAAACGAAATAAAAAGGTAGTCAATAGACTGTTCAGAAAGGGGGTTTATTAAGAAATAGTGGCAATTGCAATAGGGGAGGATGGAAATAATAATCTAGGGGGAAAAAGGAATTAAGCAGGCACGATGTCACTCACCCCACCGTTAATACCGGTCTTCCATGATGATGGTGGCGTTGGGACTCGATATGGGGCCATCCCCCATATCGGTCCGACGTAGCACAACTCCTATAGAGTGTAGGACTGTCACTGCAGGTTCAGAAGAGTCCACGTTCCTAAGAGCTTAGAGCGTCAAAAGCTTAGAGACCGCGGCGCGTGTTCGTACCTCTATTTATAAGTAAAAGGTGCGATGTCAGTCCAGTCAGCGGTATGTTGGGAGTGTAATGTCCTCTGTGTCCTGTCCAAGTGCTTGCTATTGGAGCTAGGTCTATGACCTACGGTCTACTCCGTAGTCGCGTTGCCATGTCGTCTTTTACGTAGTTATCTCTTATTATATGTTATGTATTTATAGGCACAGTCCTTTCCTAAAGGGCTGGGGCCAGGACAAGTCTTCTTCCTGTTTTAATAATCGTCCTCGATTATTGGACTAGACGTGGGGGCGGAAACTTTTATTTTCTTCTTTCTTCTTCTTCTTCTTCTTCTCCTTCTTCTTCTTTTCTTCTTCTTCTTTTTTTCTTTCTTTCGTCGATGTGAATTTGTTTTCGATTCGTCGTATCGTCCTTCGTCGCTTCTGGTCTTCTTCGTGGGTGGGGGGATGAGCGAAATTGTACCGTGCCAAGGGTTGGAAGGCGTGGCAAGAGTGTTGGGGTGGTTTGTTTTACAGTCATTTCATGGCAGATAGTTCTCTGTATCTGTCTATATCCCATATTGTATGTTTTACATAATCTGTATTGCCCATTTGGCAGAGTTAAAATTTTCATAAAAGTGTTGACATTGTTTTGTTAAAATTGAAGAAAACTAATAAATGGAATTTCAGCGGAAATATAAATTGAAAGAAATGAAGCTGAAAGATATATCTTGAATGAAAGCGCATAGGAAATTTACATTATTAGCACCGTACTCGGACTAGTGCGTGACTTGCGTACGATGCCGTCAGTCGAGCCCTGCCGCGAGGATGCATACATAACTGTAATTTTCCTACGATGGGAAATGATGCTGTAAGGAGCTTAAATAATGGCGATCCCTTATTAACTAGCACACGCCCTTTTAGCGTGTGTAAAAAAGGGAAAGAAAAAATGTAGTGTATTGTACTCTAGGCCAAGTGTAGCTATGAGGGTGCGCTACTATGAATAACCTCCTTACAACGTGGGGGATGATGAAATAAAATTGTAAAAATATCCTAGAAAACGTGAAATTCCGTCAAAGTTACTTGATGAAGTGCGTAAAAAAACATGTAGTTAAGTTATTAAGAGAAAAAATTAGCATTGAAGTATTGTTAATAAATAGCTGAAGGCTCCTGCCTAAATCGGCTGACATTCTAGTATGGTTTGTAGGTTTTGACTGCTGTTTGCTGCCATGCGTGTTGTAACTTTGGTCTTGCGTCACGTTCATCCGGGGGGCATCCTGCATGTATGTCCTACTGGGGGATTACAGGATTGTACACCGTATAATTAGTCTGAAATCAGAAATCTCTCTTATCGTTTTGTACAGAGGGATTGGTTTACCCTGGTACCGTTATTTTTTTTTTTCACTGAAGTTCGTTACGTCGTACGCGGTAATCTCGTTACTTAATGTCTGCATTATGACATATATACTAATATCCTTATAAACTAACGTGCAATATGTATCCATTGACATATTGGTTATTGTGGTCATACACTATACCACGTCTTATATGCGTCGTTGTAAAACTGCAACATGCTTCCTTAAGCATTTAGCTGCGTATATCCTCTTATATTTCGTAGAACTTGAATCCTTTATATTTGTAAAAAACTTTCTTATATATCGACGTATATCTTTGCTATAGCTGAGAATTAATCCTTAAGTTTTACATTTACACTTTCTCAGCGTGAATTAAGCGACGTATTCGCTTCTTAATCTATAGATATGCAGACATTATGTAAGGATACTCGCACTACGTGTACACTCGATCGTTAAGTTTAAATAGAGTATTGTTAAAATGGCGACTGTTTCGTCGGGAAGTTATTGAAATTAGAAATTATTTGTTGCCTCTCCGGGCTAACTTGGAAATTCTGTGCACTGTATAGAACTTCAGGAAATATAAATTAACAAGATAATACTATCTGAAAAAATATTATCTGAAAAAAATGACATTTATTATTGACATGTGATAATTGCCTGTAAAAAATAACACTGTTAACGACATGGTATGTAAGACCCTTTTGTAAAACTTGCCACGTTATATAGGGGGGGGGGGGGGGGGTGATTTACTATCTAACTTAATTCTTAATGCTAAACCTAATAATACTATCTTTTCTTAGCTAAATATGCTATATACACGGGGTAAGGTGGACTAACGTGCCTGGACAGGGGTGAAAAAAAATCTCTTGAAGAGGGGGGGGGGCGATATATATTAAAGGTATGTCTTAAATATTTAAGCTCTCTCTATATTGTATCCGCAGCCATGAAAATTTTCTAAAGTGTACCTTCAATGAGGTGGCTACATTTCCTCCTTAATAAAATTAATAGAGTTGTATCTTCACTGAAATGCCTATCTTTGCTTCGTAAGAAAAATAATGGGACTGTAACTTCACTGAAATAGCTACTTTTGCTCTTTAATAAAATTAATGGGGGCTGTATCTTCAATTAAATGCCTACCTTTGCTCCGTAAGAATATAATACGGTTGCTCTATATGGAATGACTAATATTATGCCTGAGTTGCACAGTTTTATTTCTTTTACATATCCTGTTGCCTTTTTTTTTTTTGTTGCTCCGTAATCTTAATATATTGAAAGATTATGAATTTATCACAAATAATCATAGTGCATTGAGAAAAAATTATTAATTCAAATTTATTTATTAATTTCAGCGTATGTGTAGTCTCCTTTTCAATATTGGTTACTCTTTATATAGAAAATCAGCAGATGTGTCCAGCGGTGTAGGTTTCAGTACCTACTATGCTACAATATCATAAAACGTGTCACTATATTCTCATGTTAAACATAATACCAAAGAGATATCGTCTGTTGGTAGACTGTCCGTACTTCGATACAGGACGCATTCCATCGGACGTTAAATCCATGCTGTATTGGGTTTATTTTAATATAAATATCTCCTAACATCTTACCAGAATACTATAAAGTTATCGGCTGTTGGCAGACTGTTCGTACTTCGATACAGAACGCATCCCAGTGGCCGTTAAGTTCATTGTGTATTAAGTTTATTTTAATATACATATTTCCTAATATTTTATCAGAATACTATAAAGTTATCGGCTGTTGGCAGGCTGTCCGTACTTCGATACAGAACGCGTCCCAGCGGCCGTTAAATTTATTATGTATTAAGTTTGAATTGACCGCCACAAGATGTATAACGTGGAGGGTTTAATTCCCTGAAAGTATTAAAACGAACGTCATCTAGGCGAAAGGGTTGGCTATGTCCTTTCAAAGTTCAGTAGCGTTCTAATATCTGGACTACTTCTAACGTGTTCAGCGGGTTGGCTAGGTCCCTGAATCTGAAATGATAGTCTTCGGTCGCCGGTTGTCATTATTATATTGACCAATATACCTGTAACTAATTACTTCCCTCTGGGTGTGACGTTTCTACTTGTAAGCATTTGGCTTGCGTAAATTGTGGACTTTGGGGCCACGGTGTGGACACTAATGTTATTTATTAATGGCATTTGTTATCAACGTAGGTGTGTTAATATCTCCTTAATCTCCTCCATACTACCCTTATCTCAAAGCGATGTCCTCCCTCGGACCTGCTGCAAGATATCAATAACGTCGTGTTCTTGAGGCTGTGCGAACTATTGTGCCAGCTCAAGATATCTATCAACTTCACTTAATACTTCCCTTATCTCAAAGCGAGGTGCACCCATGGACCTGCTGCAAGATATCAATAACGTCGTGTTCTTGAGGCTGTGCGAACTATTGTGCCAGCTCAAGATATCTATAATATATTTCTTCAACTTCACTTAATACTTCCCTTATCTCAAAGCGAGGTGCACCCATGGACCTGCTGCAAGATATCAATAACGTCGTGTTCTTGAGGCTGTGCTAACCATTGTGCCAGCTCAAGATATCTATAATATATTTCTTCAACTTCACTTAATACTTCCCTTATCTCAAAGCGAGGTGCACCCATGGACCTGCTGCAAGATATCAATAACGTCGTGTTCTTGAGGCTGTGCTAACCATTGTGCCAGCTCAAGATATCTATCAACTTCACTTAATATTTCCCTTATCTCAAAGCAATGTGCACCCATGGACCTGCTGCAAGATATCAATAACGTCGTGTTCTTGAGGCTGTGCTAACCATTGTGCCAGCTCAAGATATCTATCAACTTCACTTAATACTTCACTTAAAACTACTTAATACTTATTACTAATATACTAACGATGATACTCTTGATAACAATTGTCGTACGTTGCGATGTTGCCCTGCTGTGCCCAAGTCCGTGCTTACGCATTTATGTTATACTGATATCGCCGTGCCTTTGTCGGCGTTTTTCATAAATTCCTACTGGATTGCTTTCTCACCTATGTTACTTCGTGAGGGAACGGTGTTTTCTTTGCTAACTGAATGTTCTGTTTGAAATGTACTGCTGGAAAAAGAATTCTACCTTAAGAGTGTACTTTACGCTTACATCTTTAAAATCATTAGTGCGTTTTTTCTACTATCGCACGCTTCGCATTGAAAACAAAAATAATACAGGCAAACTTATGCAAGGTCATCTGGCGTGTGAGTGAATAGTGCCAGGAATTGAACTCAAGGTGTCTGGCTTCCGCTCGAGTGCGTCTGCACGCTGAGCTAGCGAGATAGTGTCAGGTTTAATGTCCTGCGGGCGGACGGTGTGCTGAGCACGTGTTAGTCATATGGCATATTGGATTGTGTTACAATGGACAAATAAGCATTTCCTCTGTGGTCGGCTTTCATAACAAAAGAGAAACTGTAGTATGTCTTGACTGAATGCGTTTACAAACTAATTATTGCGGCACCTTGCAGAAATGTGATTGCAAGGTCTCCTACTCTATGTAAGCATCTAGCCAATACTACCTTCCGCTAAGTTATACTAAAATGGATTCAGAAGAAAATATTTTAGCCTACAATCATATACAATGTATAGTTGCACTGCTGTAAAAAATACAAAGTTATTTATTCATTCCATTTATCCTATGGGATATCACAATCTTATTCCTAATAGAGCTTCATTGTGGGGGGTTTAATCTGAAATAAGGAGCAATTTTCTCTGAATATAGTAGGGTAGTTATCAATACGTCTTCCTACTAGGCTTCCATTAATATTCCTAGTGACTTATTAGATAGGGGTTGTTAATATTCAAATCGCTTGGCGTAAGAGGTGTTTATCGCGAAATCTATAAGGGTGGGGGTGGGGGTATTATAATTATTGTGTACTAAAAATATTCTCTAACTTAATCTACTAAAAAAATTCTGTTCGGGGGGGGGGGGGATTTAAATTGTCTCACTCGCTTGGCTAATGTAATGAGTATAGGGGGCGTTTACATATGTATTAGTTACTGGGGCGGGTGTGGGTGGGTACCAAAAATAATATTTGACCCGTACTTCAAAAAATTTTCCTTAATTTTGGGTAAATTTTGCTTGGCTGCATAAGAGGGTTTTTTAGGGACCTGTATCGTAGAAATTCGTTGTCTGAACTCCTGTAGGCGTTGTCTGACGACAACGTCACGATACCCCGGGCCTCCTCCATTTTGTATTGTATCTTTTGTATAGTGTTCTTACCCGCGCCTCCCACCATTTGTATTGTATCTGTTATGTTAAGGGTGTTGTTGGTTTGACTAACCCGCGCCTCCCACCATTTGTATTGTATCTGTTATGTTAAGGGTGTTGTTGGTTTGACTAACCCGGCGCCTCCACCATTTGTATTGTATCTGTTATGTTAAGGGTGTTGTTGGTTTGACTAACCCGCGCCTCCCACCATTTGTATTGTATCTGAGAGGGATGCCAATACAAATACTAAATCTAGGGGATGAAATTAATCTAAATTGGGGTTGTAGCTTGGCGAATTTGTAAGGGGTTGGGATTGTTTTAGGAAGAGCTGCGGACACGTTTAGAGAGCAATTTACATACAGGGGAATTGGCGGGAGGAATGAATACTCACCTAGCTCACCTCTAGGCCGCACGCTGGCGGTGCAGCGCCTCCTGCATGTCAGCGTTCAATGTAGATCTTAAAACTAGGTACTAATCTAAAGGGAAGGGCTTCTTAACCTAAACGAAATAAAAAGGTAGTCAATAGACTGTTCAGAAAGGGGGTTTATTAAGAAATAGTGGCAATTGCAATAGGGGAGGATGGAAATAATAATCTAGGGGGAAAAAGGAATTAAGCAGGCACGATGTCACTCACCCCACCGTTAATACCGGTCTTCCATGATGATGGTGGCGTTGGGACTCGATATGGGGCCATCCCCCATATCGGTCCGACGTAGCACAACTCCTATAGAGTGTAGGACTGTCACTGCAGGTTCAGAAGAATCCACGTTCCTAAGAGCTTAGAGCGTCAAAAGCTTAGAGACCGCGGCGCGTGTTCGTACCTCTATTTATAAGTAAAAGGTGCGATGTCAGTCCAGTCAGCGGTATGTTGGGAGTGTAATGTCCTCTGTGTCCTGTCCAAGTGCTTGCTATTGGAGCTAGGTCTATGACCTACGGTCTACTCCGTAGTCGCGTTGCCATGTCGTCTTTTACGTAGTTATCTCTTATTATATGTTATGTATTTATAGGCACAGTCCTTTCCTAAAGGGCTGGGGCCAGGACACTACTCATAATTCTATCTTCTCACAGATTTCAATGCCTCCTTGATTCACGACCTCCTACGTCATCTTGGCTTTCTTCTTGACATGATCGGTGCGCTATCTTTTCTGATTGCCTTCCAAAACCTCAACTACAGCTTAATGTCTGCTGGCGTAGCCGATAGCCTAAAATAGGTATCGGGTACAGTATGAAAGATGCTTTGCAAAAAGTGATTTGATTAACTCAACGTCTTGTTCGTTTTTGAATGATGATTTTTGTTAATTTTTTATAATTATTAGTTTTATTTAATTTTTTGTTGTATTAATTTTCGGTCTTTTCAAATTTAGATGACCACCTCTAAATTTTAAATTCCATTCCAAATTTGTATATTTTAATCTGTGTTAAGAGGGGCAGATGACCTTGTAGTTCCACCCCATAAAACAACAATAACTAATTCAACTATCAGCTAGGCAGAACTTCATAAGAACTCTTATGGATGAATTTATTCCATAGCCCAGTTGTTTGAAGTGATGTCATCCATTGCAGCTCACCAAATGGTCCTTAGACTAACACAAGACAGCAGATAAATCTACTATCAATTGGCATCACATGAAGTTTGTATGCAAGGAATTTGATGTAGAGTTGTGCAGGGTTCAGTGGGTTGGGGGTATCAATTGAGCCATGCATTTGCCCTTCTACACATGGTGCTGATCTTTTCAGTTGTCTGGCTAGGATGTAATATTTCATCAATAGATCCTTTCCTAGAATGTTTGAAAGAGCTATGGAGGTACGAGGTGCAGCGCCGTCAATTACAACCGAATGTTTTCCAGTGGAATCACTACCTCAGGATGTCTCGCACCATAATCAATCGTAATGGTCTGGCTTTCTCCGGTAGCATTCGACATGAAGACAAGATTACTTTCGTCTGACAAAGTTGCGGCAGAATGCGCAACCGATCAGCGCACAAATACGAACGTGTTAAGTGACGATGCTGCCCGCTCACATCACGTGGTCAAGCCCACAGGCAATGAGGCAGGGATTCATTTCACGCCAGGTTGTTAGCTCGCGGCAGTTTGTTCAACTGACGGGCGCATACGAATATGCTATGCGATGAAATTTTATAAACCTATTTTAGTGTTTGAAAAGTGGAGTGAGACGATTATGCGAGGAAATACGATATATTCATAATCATATCTGAATTTAATTATACGAAGAAACAAAAACGTGATTTCTGAAGTTTTGCATTTCATGGATTTACATCACTTTGGAAATAAGCTCTTCAATTGAGTCAGTTTTCACTACTTTTCAGCAGACAGAACAGAACTTAACAAACACACTATATTAGTCATAAGCATCTGTACAGGTTATACAGGGTGTCTAGCGGCCGGGCAAAAAAAAAAAATCCCGTACATTTCCCGCCAAAATTTTCAAATTTCCCGTACCCCACAAAAAAATAACAAGATACGTAAAACGGAGTAATGAACTGGAAATAGATGTACAGTGCACTCCCGTTAATTCGCTTTGCGGTTAATTCGCGGGTTTCGTAGTATATTTAAAGTACCGGTAGTAATTCGTACACCCACTAACCATTACGCTAAATAAAATTCTCTCTTGTGTCATTTAAAAAGAATCTTAATGCGATATGCTGCGTGGAGACGAAATCATTGAAATTTGAGAAGACTGGACTTCGTTTCCTTGCTAACAGTAGGCCTACATGCACACTGCCACAAGAATTCTGAAAACTAGTAAACATACGAGCATGTTGCAGCGGGCGGTATAGCATAGATTCCGTCATCTTGGAAGCGGAGACAGAACCTACCCATCGTTTTGCCACAGCTGAAGCCCAAGGTCCCTGACCTGTGAGTTGAGCAGGCTAGATGCGCGGACAGTGAGCGTACGGTATTGTATACAGTAGTCTATTGTAGTTGAGACGTGTGCTCGGCGTGCGTACGTCTTTTCAGTGTATTGAAGTCAGCTGCGAGAGTTTTCAATAGTAAATTGTGGTTATCAGTTTTCGATATGAGCGGTCGAAAAATGAAATACAAAAGGTTAAACGTCAGTGAAAAACTGAAAATTATAGAGGGGTTGGAGAGAGGCGAGACGTCATCCAAGTTAGCCAGCGAGTTTGGTGTGGGTGAAACTACAGTGAGAGACATGAAAAAACAAAAGGAAACCCTCATCAAATTTTCTGCTAAGTGTGATCGTTCATCAAGCCGGAAATCAATGAGAACATCGGGCTATGAAAATCTAGATGAAGCCATGATACGCTGGTTTAATCAAAAAAGAGCGGAAGGTATTCCTGTGTCCGGGCCAATGTGTGTGGAGCAAGCCAAATGTTTCCACATTGCCCGTGGCTTAGAAGGAGATTTTAAAGCATCTTCTGGCTGGCTTACGCGGTTTAAGAAACGCTACGGAATAAGGGAAATTGCGATTCACGGAGAGCGTCTTAGCGCAGACACGAGTGGTGCTGAAAAGTTTGTACAGGAATTTCAATCATTCATTGACAAAGAACAGCTTGACCTGAGACAGCTTTATAATGCAGGCGAGACAGGGTTGTATTGGAAATTTACTGTCCCGAACATTAGTGATGCAAAAAGAACAGCACGCCCTAGGCAGTAAAATATCGAAAGAATAACAATTATGGCGTGTGCTAACGCAATTGTTAGCGATAGGGAAATCTAAAAAAACTCGTTGTTTTAAACAAGAAAATGTCCCTCTGCAGTACTACCATCAAAAGGCAGCGTGGATGGACACACAAATATTTAAGGACTGGTTTCACAATCATTTTGTAAAACAAGTGACGGCCTATTTAATTAAGCAGTCTTTATCAATCAAAGCAGTTTTCAGTAATTCGCGGGAGTTCGTGCATTAATTACCGCGAATTAGCGGGAGTGCACTGTAGTAAAAACCTTTAAAAATAACTGATAGTAAGCACTATTGGACGCTAAATTCTTCAGACATATGGTAATTTATTTTTTAAATAAATATTCTTTTGCAAGTTTTATCGTTAAAAAAAATCAAAAGCGTATCATAAGATGTCTTGATGATATTATTTTAATCACGGCTATGGGACTAAGCTGTCTTAAGTCAGAAACTTTGAGAGCGAGCAAAATATTTTATGCATTTGATTTCATACTGTATTGGAATAGAAAATACTTCATTATGTTTCTTAAAACTATACAAATAATTATGGCGGTAGTAACAATGTTAAAGGGAATCGACCACCTTTCTCCTCTCTTCTAGGGCTTCCTAGTACCTACACGGAGGTAGAACCAATATTATTATTAACATCACAAGATAAAAAAAAAGCAACTGCAGTAAATAGCAAACAGTGCTGATAATACTGAATATTATCGACTAGACATTGCTACACTTTAGCTCAATTGTAATATTACACTTATTTTGGCAACTCCCTCTATTGCTGCTCAATCTCTGAAATTTGTTTCTTCCTTGGTGTGTAAACACACATATTACTGTACAATTCCTCTGTACGAGCCTATGGCTCTTTGGAATTAATTGAATAAAATATCTAAGCTTCCTCCTGAATCTTCCTCTTTTTCGCCTCTAGCTCCTTACGGAGAGCCGCAGCCCGTTTTCTGTCCCGCTCTAACTTAGCGTCCGCAGCGACAGCCTTCCTCCTTTCTTCAAGCGCAACCTTATACCTAGAATGCGAATTACATACGTACTGCAACAGACCTTTGGATATTTGAATGGCATCTATACCTCCTGCGGCAACAACCCCATCAAAAATGCGTTGCTGTGCAATCAGTGAATTCTCTTGCAGATTTTCAACCACAATCTCCTTATTTACTGAAAAGCCACACTCTAAACTAGCGTTACCATGGGAGAGAATCATGACTAGCTTTACTACTTCTTGTAGGTTTTTTGAGCGATCGTTCATAAGGGAAATCCACAGCTTGTCTAGCCGATTGCTGGATGAATCAAAGGCTTTACACTCAGCAAGAACTAGGTCTTTAACAACCAGATCCGCGTACTCATTCTTTGCCATATCGGCCTTCGTACCTGAGATAAGGTTCCTCTCAACAAGAATCGTCAACAATTGTTGGAAGTGCTTCGGGCCTGACCCCGCAACAACGGTGGAGGGACAGAAACATTTCAACGCTTTCGTTAGGGCATACGACAGGGGCGATCTTTCTAAAAGATTTTTGGTCAACAGCTGATAACATGTGAGGCACTGCTTCTTAAAAACTAAAATATCTTTCTCGGTAACCTTAGCACATTTCCCGAGCGCTACCGAGGCAGCAAAACCAATATCAACATGCTTAGCGGCCTTGAGATTGTCTGCCTTCATAACGTCAATTTTTGTCAGGTCTGTTTCCTGGAGTACGCTTTCTTTGACAAACTTCTTCATCACATTCCTCATCACACACAGAATCTCGTCGTACAAGAGTGGGGCCATAGGGTCATTACACTGAAATTTCCTCATGAAAGGTTCAACTGTTTCAGCCAAGGACTGAAAAAACGTTAGCTTTGGTAACAACAATCTATCCTGCAACGCATTTGACACAATAGTGAAGCTATTGCACGTTGGTTCTCTGGGGGTGCCTGTAACTTTGGTTACATATTTTTGGACATTAGGAACAGTCACTAACGCCCGGGCGGCCACCGGGCCATTCTCGAGCCACCTTATTGCACAAAACTTTTGCGGGAAAAGTGAAGAGTGGGCAACGGCAATATATTCCGCTCTACGAGATGGCACATTTTTAAACAGGTTGTAAAGAGCTCGCAAAAACTCCACGATTGACCAATGGGTACCCTTAATGCCAGCTTTGAACGCACAGTGCATCGTGTGAATACCACAGGAACCAAGATCTAGTAATTTCGGAGCATCAGCAGTCGACCGAAATTCTTCCATGAACAACTTCAACTTTTTAAAATTGACATTAGGGCCATCCATGGAAATCTGCAATACTTTCAACAAGTCACAACCTTCCGTGGCATTTTTAAAGCCTTCAAGCAACTTATTCGCTGTTGCACTGCCGAGAAAAACGGAGCCCCAGTACCTAGTACTCACCACATTGATATCTTCATTCCAAAACCGTACCATTAGGTCCATCTGCTGCTTTTGTGCGACCTTATTGAGGCTCTCATCAAACCTAAACACCTGCACGATTTTACCATCCGTACAAGTTCATCTCTAAAAAAGACACCGAGTCCATACGTTGTGTTATACACTACTTTGTCTTTGTGCAGTTTCATACGACATGCAAGGTCGCTATCCGGGAACATTTTCGGAAACAAGGCGACAGCAGCCTCAGCACTTCTCAAAGAGCAATGGTTCATAACCGCATGCAGACACCACAATGTTTCTGCCTTTAACACTCCCTCTTTAACTAAGTACGGTTTCGACTTGAGCTGAGTAGTAGCTGGCTCATTCGGGACAGGTGAAGACCCAACTGGAGGCGGCGACAGCAAAACAAACGGGGATGTAGGCTCAACAGGAGTCGGAGATGTAGGCTGAATAACAGGAGTCGGCGACGAAGTGGCCGCGGAACCTGATCTGACCTGGGTCTGACTGACCCTTGGAACGACAACGTCGTAAGCAGAGACTGGAGTATTTGAGTTTTTCGTCTTGACTAAATTTTGGTGTCCTTTCGTACCAGCATGGCTTGTTAGCGCGGATGCTCCCATACTCTGTGAACAGAAAACTTGCAACGGCAAAGGGTGCATCTTGCTTCATATGGGTTTTCCGGAACAGATGTCACCCAGGGATGCTTTTCCTTCCAGGTACTCTGGAACTTCGTGCTGCCTCTGACCCTTCTGCTCATTTTGAATAGCTTGACGAACTGTAAAAAAAAAATGTATGAAATATCCGAATGCTTACAGCTTAACAATAAATTGATGTTTAAGTTAATATTCAAGTAAATTTTCCGAAATAAATAACAAAATCCGTGGCGGATACAGACCCATAATTTTTAAGAGGGGGGGGGGGGGGGATAACAAGTCTAAAGATGTCCGGGTTCCCTACCTAGACTCTATCTCAACAGTCGGCCCCTTCACAAACAAACCATTGTAATCTTAGGCGTATTAAAAAATTCTAAGCTTATGAGCAGTATCGACGGTATCTAGAAATTTTATCTATATTAGGTTATATATAGTATATTGGACATACCAAACTGATTTTACTACAAAATGTTTGCTTGTTTTATACGTATGTCTCAACATAATCACCAAAACGATTGAAACAGTTCTTGTATCGTTACACCAGCTTTCCAATGCCCTCGGCAAAATATTCTGCTGCCACTGAGGTGGGTACGTGTGGACAGTCTCCTGTATCAACGTGACGATAGACTTTTACAAAGAATTCAAATGTGATGTTTTGGACAATCTGTGACAGGACAGGCAACAATGAGTCTCCTCTGACTGAATCGGCATCAGCAGTAGCGAAATAAAAATTCGACTAACAAGCCGAGTCCTCCAGCCGCACGACAACCACGAACGAGTAGTATACTCTGATTACATTAAATTGACACTACCACACCACTGTTAGTCTAACGCGTACTGGAGTAAAGCATTTAGAGCCTTAAACTATGATATGATATGCAGTACTTACCAAAATAGCAGGATCACAACACACAGCCAACCAGTTGCCGCCGCCCGTACAGAAACACGGCCTGCCTGCTGGGCCGCCGGCTTGAAAGCAGCGCATGCGCGTTGCGCTCACAGCCACTTCGAGCCACTACACTAGGCTCGCCGCCCGTCCGACTTCTGTCTTGCTTCGGCGCGGGAGAATTTAAATGAGTAGAAACCGTATCTGACGGTGTCAACGCATATTTGACGGACTCTGTCGATTTTTCTACTTCCACCAAACCGGTAATTCCGCAGTACCAACAAATATAACCACTCGTATTTTTTAATCCTTAATATAGGCCTATGACAAAAATAAAAAAAATTCCCGCCGCTCGCCGCAATTTCCCGCACAGTAAATTTCCCGTACATTTCCCGCTCGCTAGACACCCTGTTATATTTGTGTTAGCGGAATAGCAATTTTAATTTAATAAACATGTCTTTCTGATAAATTTTGCAAATGTGACTTAATGCCTTTCAGCTCCATGGTCAGTTTAGTGTGGTATGAAGCCATCCAGAATGAATATTTCACACGATATTTGTAACATAAAAACCACCTAAACCTTGTACAATAACACTGTAACACGCAGGAATCTTGCAGTGTTAGGGGCAGATGACCTCGTAGTTCCGCCCCTTAAAACAACAATAACTATCTAATCTTGCAGTGCGGCCAACATTAAGTACAGAATACGGCGCTGAAAGGCACCAAGTCGTTGACTTAATGCTTTTCTCCTCTGATCGCACTACAGGTATCAGTGGTTTCTGGCTTAAACCCATAAAACCAATTGCTTTGTGATGGATTATGCTTGGCCAGTGAGCTTTCGTGCTTTTTCTCCTGTTGACAATGTTGTGTGTGTAGCTTAAACCGACGGCTGACTTAATTCTTTCCTATGCCGTTCCAAGGCCCTTGGGTCATTACTTCACAATACTAATTCTTTAAAGAATGTCCATTTTTGACTTAATGCTTTTCACTTCCAGCCGATTCAATTCTAATGGGTGTTTCCCTAAACCTGAAAAATATTTACTTGAGATTAATAAATTCACTTGGATGACAAGTTATTGAACTCGGAGCATTAAATTTCAAGATTTACAAGAGTATGATACAAGAATTAGACCACTCTCGGAATTAGATTGTGATTATCCAACAAATAACAGCAGCTGCACAGTAGAAGCCCTTTTCTCTGAAGATTAGGCATCGAGAATTCCTTGGATGCAGTACAGGAGCTAGGTGTAAATGCAAGGAATGCAGGAGATTTGGTCTCGATTGTCACAAGAGAGAGAGAGAGAAAGAAGGGGGTCACCCCCAAAGTTCCTATGACACAGGGAAGAAATGTTCATGGTTTGTGGTCCGATAAAGAGAATTCTGCTATGAATTATGATTCCTCCATAAATTATATATATGATGCTTCAGTTTCCGGGCGAAGCTGTTTTCCCAATAATTGGGATTGTGACCGTGTAATATGCGAGGGTGAAAGTTATCAAATAGTTCAATAATGTAGATATTCATTGACTTGTAGCATTAATATTCACTAAATAGGGGTTTTGGCTTAACAAACTCCAGTACCAAGGCTGCGACTTTGGCCAAAATGATCCTGGGTTTGATTACAGTCAGACCGTGGGGATTTTAATCTCCTATGATTAATTTTCTTGGGTCTGAGTGTTTGTGACCTCTTCATTCTGTTTTAGATCCCTTATTTGGGGGTGGATCTAAAAGGGAGAGTTGTTGTATTAATTTATAAGGTGGTGCCTAAAAGAGTAGCTTCCCTTGTCAGGGTAAGCTGACCAGTGTAGAGTGTTGTGGTGTGCTAGGAACTAGGGGGCGTTCCTATAAATAATGTGGTAGCGTTTGAAGGGATGGGACCCACTGCAAAGGGTCGCTGTACTGGTCGCTTAGCTGACTGCTTATTACGTAATTGAATCTGCTTGTATCAGCTGAGTGGCACGCGCTGCTCGCTTGCAGCCGGGCCGGCTCGGGGAATACAAAAGTACTTAAGTCGGCGCTAATAGACTACTGTCTGTCACGTCTTTACGTGACGGGAATAAGGAAGGGCGTTGGGATGTAAAGAGGCGTATAACAGTAATGCTAGTGTAGAGTGTGGACCAAGTGTTTTATTGGTCTGTGATTCTGATAGTGAGTCCCTTGTAGGGAATGAAATTAGGTTCCCAATGTATTAACAAGTGTTGGGTTACAGGTTACAAAGTAGGAATTCTGAACACGATTGACTGACTCACCTCGGTTGACACCAGCGTAGCTTCGGCCGTCTCGATGGAGCACTGACAATGGAGAGAGAGTTTGACCTCATTAGGACGTCTTCTTATACCTTCTGACGCCCTGCTGTCAGCAATGTATTGGCCCAGTTAGTACTATGTCGCTGAGTGTAATGATTACGTAAGGCTTGAGCTGCTTTATGGAGTAGCAAGCTGTCCTTACGGTATTAATGGATGTTGCCCCGGCTTTCCAAGAGTTGCCATTTAGGGGATTTAGCCAGATGCCGGGGGGATGGTCTCCAAGGGGTGCATACCCCTGGGATACTGTACAAGAGTCTTCCTTCATTTGTTCGCGTCCTCGCGAACGGGAACGGAACTGGAAGTTGGGATGTTGACGTACTGGTCCTTGGAACCCCCTCGTATCTCCTGGTGGCGTCGTATCGAAGTGTGGGTGTGAGGTCAGCCCGTGTTCAGAGGGGAGGGTTATGGGATTTACAAATATATGTATACATTGACATTGTGAAAGAACAAACAAAAAAAAATTGACATTGCGAAAGATTTGATTAACATTGGGAAAAAAATGACATTTTGAGAAAAATTTAACGTTAAAATAAATTCGACATGTAAAAAAAAAATTGCCTTTGTTATTGCTGGCATATTGCTAGTTTAAAAAAAAAACATGGTTTCTGATGGTGATGTGTTACATAGTTTTGCAGGGAGGAAAAACCCAGGGCCGAACGGATGATGGCGTCGTCCGCCCTATCTTAGGGAAAAAGTGCTCCCTGCAATAAGAAAGGTGGAAGAAAATAGAAAAATGGGTGTTCCAGGGTATCATTTAAGGGAAATATTCAAAAGACGTTTATTGGTTTGGGAAAAAAACGGAACACCCTGACAAATGGGGAAGTTAGAAGAAGGAAAGATGAAAGAAAACAAATCATACATATTATGTACATTGGCATCTTGATACACAAACAAAAAGATATATAGTGTATAATTGTATAAAGTGTATCCTGAAAAAATTATAAATTACAATGACCTTATGTCTATTGGAAAAATTGTATAAAGTTTATCCTTAAAAATTAGTAATTACAGTGGTCTTATGTCTACTTAATCGCGCTAATCCCTTATTATTATAGTTGTTGTGAGGTACCTCGCGTGCACGCTACCCGTCTGTACGTACTCTTGCCGTCTCACGGCTGATTCTGTACGGCCACTCCTTGGTACGGTATAGTGGTCGTACCGCTTGCATGTATGCTTAATACCTAATCTGTGAAGCATCCTCTGTGGGTGAATGCTTTCACACTTGACAATGAGAGTCACTGCCACAAATCGGTTGCGCCCTCATTGTCGTAATCTGCGTCGCATTTTGACGCTTTATGTGTTTAAATTTTAGTTGATCTGCCAGTAAGCCTGGTACCCCACAGGCATCAGTCCTGCTGTGCAGATTTATTTTGGAGTGTGTAGCTGAAAAAGAAAAATGTGGTGAGTGTTTGCGAGTGTGTCGGGATTAGTGCACGTTGAAAAATAAAAATAAAATAGTACACATCATGGCATGCTGTAAATAATATGCCACTGCAATATGGTAGTGAAATTCCTGTCACCAGTTTCCTGTATCTGGTGACGAGGCCTGTGAAAAAAATGGCGAGGTTTAGAAAAAACATATTAGTACTGGTTGAAGCTCTTCTTTCACTGAAAAAAAAACTGCAATCATCAGGGTCTAATAATCATCTAGCTAGGCCCAAGAAACTGCTATAATCAGGGGCCATTAACCATGTAGTTAGGCCCAATAAACAGCAATCATGAAGGGCCAAAAACCATGTAGTTAGGCCCAAGGCCTATTTTAACCTAGTTTATCCTAAGTATTGTCGGGCTTACCTCGGTAACGGATTTATAGTCACCGAGTGCCGACCGGCGTTACTTAATACTATCTAACTTAATTATGGTCTAATAATAAAAAGAAACTATTACTAAGCCGAGAGGGTTGCCTTAATCTATTGCCGAAATGTGCTGCGCCATAGCTGGCAACAGCGGTGAATAAATTTGCTTAATCCTAGGTTGCGTGTCAAATGCAACCGTCTTACAACTAAATTTGGCCTAGGACGATCGCCTGGGGCAATTAAATCCCCAGATCACCACCCCGCACGAGCCCCAGAAACACCGGTTGTCTCTAGGGTCGCTAGATTCCGTCCCCTTAACTCTAGGTGTCGACGTCTATTACTAGGACTAATCTATTCGCAGGCGCTTACGGTGCCACTAAGCTAACCGTTTCGCCCGCTGTAACTTCCTTGTTCATGCCCGTTTGCTGTTCCGATTTATCATAGTTGAGCCGCCCACTTGGCTCCTGTGAGGGGCGCGCAATGCCCCTTTCTTAATGCCCATTGACTGCCCGCTGCGTCGCCATTTATGTGGGCATTGGACAGTGTGGTCCAATGGCATAATATTGTCTTCGCCTTAATCGGCCGTCGCAATCTGCTTTCGCAGTGATATTTGCCTCTATGGGCCGCCGTAGTATGCATTTTCGCATTGATATATAAATTTGCCTCTATGGGCCGCCGTAGTATGCATTTTCGCATTGATATATAAATTTGCCTCTATGGGCCGCCGTAGTATGCATTTTCGCATTGATATATAAATTTGCCTCTATGGGCCGCCGTAGTATGCATTTTCGCATTGATATATAAATTTGCCTCTATGGGCCGCCGTAGTATGCTCCAACGCACAGGAGTTTTGCTTCCCGCTATGGAAGCCGTGCCTACTTAAATTTAAACTTAACTAGAAGTCTAGTCATAATGGGGTCGTCTCTAGGGATAGCTCCCGAGGCCGGCGCGGAGTGAGCTATTTCTCCCGCCATTCTCAGAAAGTCTCCCTGCAGGTCTTGGCTTCGACGACCGTGGCACAAAGTGGGTTTAGCATCCCTTCCTCCCAGGGGCGGTTTATGCGCACCTAGGATTCCAGAGCTTGCCCGACCAGGCCGCGAATGCTTTGACCTTACGTAGTTCGTCTGTTTGGTCTAGTCGTCAGTTAAGTGAGGTCGCTGCGCTGTCGCGCCAACTGGGGAAGGGTCCACATCGCCTTCCCCATCTCTCAAAGTGTGGTTCTCCTGACCTTTGGCTTACACCGTTGTCAACCATCATACCGTATCAGATTCCTTTGTAAGAGAAAAAAAAAATGTAGCGTAACCTGTGTAAATAGTTCAATTTCCGTGTAAAATGTAAAATATTTCCAGTGTAGCGGGGTTGTAGATCTTCTAAGTACATAGGCTACTTCTGGCCTACCATCGCTATGTCAGCTTTCCAGCAATAATGCTTTCTTTACCTTAATGGAGGTGTTAGTAGGGTCTGTAAGGTCAGGTACCCTGTTATTAGGATTTGGGGGTAATTATTTGTTGAGTGGGCTTAAAGTATGGTAGGAAGGGTTTGCGCACCTTTGGGTTCCACGTTAGTGGTGGCCTAGAACCGGTGGTGGCACTGGGATGCTTCTATAGTGAGTGGAGTGGGGAGGTAATTCCCGGGATTGCAAAAATACGAAAATTCATGCAGGTTTGATATTAAAATCCCTGGTAATTGGATGGGATACTCATGCATGTGTCTGGATATGAAGTTTCTGCCTTCAAGTACGGATAGGTGTAGGATGGGGCATAATACCAATATATCCCTTTCATGCGGGAGTGTTTAAGTACTAAAGAATGGTTAGTATATATCTATGGCCTCCTCTCTCATTTGGAGAGGCGCATTATGCTTCTTTAATGTTTGCTGACACACCCCTAATACTCAGGTGTTAGCATCGGGACGCAAGGCGTAGCTTGCCTGCTCTTTAGACGCCTGAAGTCCATCAACCCCTGTGTGTATTGTGTAATGTAGTGTAGCTGTTTTTGGTCGTGTAGATGTGGTTGCGTTGTTTATGTTGGGCGTGAGAAGGTTATGGGAATGGAGTAAGGTGGTACGCTGGTAGCCTGTTCTCCTGTCGTCCTCCCTTGGTCCATGTTGGCTTTCTATCCGCGCCTTGGGATAGTAGAGCTGCATGACCTAACCTGGTCGGCCATTTGCAGTGTAGATGTGGCCAGTGGTCGTAATGCGACTGGTCATGTGCTAGTTATCTGTAATGACTCCTATGCCTTACGAGCGATAAGAGAAGTTATTAGGGGGGAGATCCTGTCTGTGTTCGCTCCTAACTGTTGAGTGCGTGTGCGTGTGTGTGACTATGTACCGCTAGACCACGCGGACGGTTGGTCTGTTATAAGGCTAAGTCCTACTGTGTATATTGTGTCTGGGCGGGAAGCGCCCGTGGCCTTTCAACGTCTTTGCGAACGTGCCCTTGAGGCCCAGGATAGGTTCCGCTGTGTCACGTCTTGTCCATTGCCAAATGTTTCTGCAGTGTGGAGAAAAAAATGTATGGTATTATAATTGTTATGTGTTTGTAATTTCATGGTCACTGGCGCAACGCAATAGTGTCTCGTCACCGCATTATTGCAGTGTAACTAGTCTGCTGTCAGCAGTTAGTATGTGCAATACCAGGCCGGGAAGTTACTGTTTGTCATCCGCTGGTATGTGCCTTCCTGCACGAATGCAAGTGTGGTCATTGTTTTGGATTCCTAGCGGTCTAATGTAGCAATTCGCCCTAGTTAGGTAATGACGTCGTGTGGCCATTGTTCCCTAAGACTTGTGTCTTGCGAAATTTTCCTACCTGTGTTTGTGAAATGTATTCCCTATGTCTGGTGTAATCCGAAATTTTATGTCTGGCTTTTGGTGGGAGGAAATGTAGTATTCCCTGTACATGCATTTGTATGGGCCACCTTCAGTATGATTGGACGCCTGAATAGCTGTTTCCCTTTGTGTCTAAATTTTTACTGGAACTCAGACCCGTGACCTTCTGTCATTCTCTGTGTTTTATGTTTGCGTTGTGTGACAGGGCTTGGGGCTTTCCCAGTGTGGTCTTTGCTTGTGTTCCGTGTACCAAAAATACCATTGGATAGTTAGTTTTTGGTACACGTGTGGTGTGTGGTCATGGGTTCGAATCCGGTTGTCTGTAAAGACTTGGTGTGATCATTTCCGTGCAGCATATAATATGGCATGTTCCCGTGGATGTGCAATGCGCAAATGAAAGCATGCATACCTGTGTAGAGTTTGTATGTTTTTGATTTCCCCTTGTAGTGTAATTTTGGAAGATATAGGGTCTGTAAATCGGGCGTGAATGATGCCGTGCGCTCTGCTCTGAGAGCAGTTGTCTGTAAGCGTACAGTTTATCACTGAGGCCTGTGCTATTGCTGAGCATGGCGGTATCGGATTGCAATGTCCTGTGCGCACGCTCGTTACTTGTCTTGATAACGCTGTATGTCCGTGCTTTTGCTTCCGGCACGCGTATGTGGGAACCTGATAGCTGTCCATTGTAATTGCGGGCAGGCTCTTCGTAATGGAAAAGAACCTTCTACTAACTATTTTTGTGTCCCCGCTTGTGTGTTACTGTGCCGTGGTTCGATTTGTATTGTATCTGTTATGTTAAGGGTGTTGTTGGTTTGCCTATGTCCCTACAATGGTACGAAATGTCATTATGCCCGCGTGTCTCCGGGACAGTTCTGTGGGGTGTTAGGATCGTATCCCGGTGCGGTCAGTGGGCTATTTCTTGGCTTTCTTCCCACGTGTGCCAGCGGGACCGTTTCCTGTTCTCTTAGTAGTGTGCCCGCCTTTACGTGTAGGTGTGTGAGCTTTACGTGTGTGATATGCCTTCATCCGGCGGGCGTGAATAGTGTCCTTTATGAGTTTCCTCCCATGGCGCACGTTCACTATATAATTTAGGTCAGATACCTTCCTGCAGACTTTGAAGGGACCTGCCCATCGTGGTAGGAGGAATTCGGACACGTTCTTCTTACGGGCATGATTGGAGACCATGACCAATTGCCCGGGTGTGTATTCCACGGTCTTTCTATTCCGGTCGTACCGCTCTTTTTGTTTTTTCTGGGCCTCGGCTATGTTTTTTCTAGCGTCCATGCGGGCTATCTGCAAATGCTCTAGCCGAGCCGCATTGTCTGTGTGGGCGTCCTGTGGGATACATATATTGTCTATGGGACTTCTGGGTGTGTATCCGTGCAGTAGGAAGTGTGGAGAGTGTTTCGTAGCCGTAGATACAGAGGTATTATAACTAAAAGTAATACTTTGCAGGTATTCATCCCAGTCTGTTCCTGCGTCCTCTGTAAATTTAGCCAGCGCTATTCCAAGTATTTTGTTCATACTCTCCGTGAGTCCGTTGGTTTGCGGGGAAAAACTCGTGGTAGTGTATGCCTTAATCCTGAGTATCTCCAGAAACTGTTGGAGCACTCTCGAGGTGAAAATAGTACCTCTGTCGGATAATAAGGTTTGGAATAGGCCATATCGTGTAATTATGTCAAATAGAAATTCGGCTATGCTGTTCGTGTCTGCTTTGGGAACAGCCTTTGTAATCATGTATCGTGTGAGATACTCGGTGGCCACCAGGATATATTTATTACCTTTTTGACTTGTGGTAATGGGGCCTTTCACATCTATTCCGACTCTGTGAAATAACTCTCCCACGGGAATTGGGTTGAGTAGTCCATGAGGCTTGCCAGGTCTTGTTTTGAATCGCTGGCAGGTGTGACATGTCTTGACAAAGGTATCTATGTCGGCCTTCATGTTTACCCAATAGTACTTGTCACGGATTCTAAGGTAAGTTTTATGCGTACCTAAGTGTGCCCCTGCTAGTGGGCTATTATGGTGTCCGATCATGATATTTTCTCTCAATGATTCCGGAACCGCTATAGGTGCGCTATCGTGCATGGCTGTGGGCTTAAATTTCAGCACCCCGTCTTTGTCTAGAAAAAATCGCCTAGACATCCGTGCTGTCTTGGAGTCCACTTTATCCAAGTCTTCTAGTGCCAATAGAATCTGTTTCAAGTGCGGATCACTTTCTTGCTCCTGTTTGATGTCAACCACCGTCAGGGCAAAGGTGGGCATATCGTCCCAGTCGTGGTCCTTACTGTCATCCGGGGGATCGGCTACTGGCAGCCTAGACAACCCATCTGCGTCTAGGTGTGTAGCGCCTTTCTTGTGTTTGACCACGAAATCATATTCATACAGGCGGAATATAAACCTGTTGAGTCGCGAATTTGGGTTTTTAAATTTGTCCCAAAAAAGCAAGCTCGCGTGGTCAGTCACTACCGTGAACTTGATACCATAGAGGTATACCCTAAAATAGTTCACTCCCCACGAAAATGCCAGCATTTCCCGCTCTGTGGCAGAGTATCTAGTCTCAACGGCCGTTAGCTTCCTGCTAGCATAGGCGACGGGCCGTTTACGCCCTTCGGTGTCTTCCTGCAATAGGGCCGCCCCCAGCCCATATAGGCTGGCATCCACGTGTAAGAATGTGGGTCTATCACTGTGGAAGTGTTGCAGTAAGGGCGGTGAGGTCAATAGTTGCTTCAGTGTGTTGAAGGCATCTATGTGTTCCTGCGTGATGCTGAAGGGCGTTCTTTCACGTGTGAGTTCAGTTAGTGGATGGGCGATGTGTGCAAATCTATAGATATGCTTGCGATAGTACGAAGCCAAGCCAATAAAACTGCGCAATTGTTTCAAATTCGTGGGCATTGGGATGTTCGTTATTGCGTCAGTCTTAGCTGGGTCGGGAATAATGCCCTCCCTATTGACAATATGGCCCAATATGGTAATTTGCTGTCTGGCAAATTGACATTTCGCAGGTTTAAGCCTTAGTTTAGCTTCTCTGATCCTTGCGAAAGCCTCCTCCAAATGTACGATGTGTTCGTCAAAAGTGTTGGAGAAGACCGTTATGTCATCCACGTACACTAATACGGAACGCCATTTAAGCCCTGAAAATGTCTTATCCACTAGCTTTTGGAAGGTTTGGCTGGCGTTACGGAGACCCATTGGTAAACGGGTGTAGGTAAATAGTCCGTTCTCTGTAACGAACGCCAGCTTGTGCCTATCTGGTTCATAGACGGGGATTGAATAGAATCCACTATAGCAATCCATCGAACTGAACCAGCTAGCTCCACCAAGGGCGTCCAAATAGGTGTCTGCCCTTGGTAGTGGATAACTATCATTTTCGACCAACTTATTGAGCCTCCTGTAGTCAGTACAAAATCTGTGCGATCCGTCCCTCTTTTTGGTCAGCAGAACTGGAGAGGAGTAGTTAGAAATAACTGGAACAATGACCCCTGCCTCGAGCATCTCTGAGATTTGGGCATCGATGGCATGTCTCTCCTTCTGGCTCACTCTGAAGGGAGGCTGGTGTACTGGTCGGTCACTAGTGAGTGTGACGTGGTGTTCAATGAGGTCTGTCACAGCGAGATCCTTCATTGAGTGGGCAAAAATATCTCTGTTGGTCTCTAGGAGCTCCGTGAGCCTTTTATTTTGCTCCGGGGTCAGGTCCTGCGTGTGGTTCTGGTTGGCCGCCTTATCCGTGTGTGTGTTTGTGTATTGGCTGATAGTGTGCAGTGTAGGGGCCTGATGCTCGTGGTTTTCTCGCTCCGCTCGAATCCCATCTTTGTTCCTGGTGTATACCATGGGATGTGTGGTGAGCCTCTGGTCGTTCTTTAAAAGCATCTGACCACTAGCGAAATTTATGCTAGCCTCATACCTAGCGAGAAAATCCATACCAATTATGGCTGACGCAGAAAGGTGTTCGATAACGAACATGGGGTGCGTTGTGGCAAAATGGTCTATCCTAATATGTATGTTTGCCACTCCCATGTTTTCTAACGTCTGAGCATTGGCCGCTACCAGCCGGATGTCCCCCGTGACACCTTGTATTTGCGCCTCGGCAATGTGTCGGCTATTAACACAACTTACGGCAGCCCCGGTATCGATTAGGGCCTGCACTCTGTGGCCATTTATGGTGGCGTGTATCGTGAGGGCCGATACCTGAAATCCACTGCCCTGCACCGATGTGTTGTGTAAGATGTATGTTGTTGTTGTTGCCGGAGTGACATTTGTGCTGGGGAGGCATGGATCTGTCCGTTTATCGTACCTAGCACGCTTCGCCTCTCGGCTTACTTCCTGTCCTGAGTACTTTGCCCAGGTCAGCAAAGTGCGTTTGCCAAGTACCTTGCCAGCTCCTTTAACCGGTCTTGCTGTGAGACTAGGAGTCTGCTGGCGAACGTTTAGTGTATTAATCGTTCCCAGCCTTTGTGTAGTTGTGTTGTTGTTGGTTTCTTCCTCTCGGGAAGGTGTGTCTGCAAATGTAACCCTGAGCTTGCCCTTGTGACCCCGCCTTTTGTTCCAGGCGGTCGCGAGTTCGACTCCTGTTGCTGGCTTCCCCATGCCGAGCGAACTCGCGTCATGCGCCTGTGTGTGGTCAATTCCCCCCCTGTGTTGTGGTGAAGGGGGTAGGGTTTTCTGTTGGGAGGGTGTGGGCGTGTTCTCGGGCTGTTTGCTTCTGATCGTGAGGGGTGTGTAATGTCCCGCCCTAGGGTTTCCTGTGAAAAGTACGTGTAGGTCCCTATTGAATCCCGCAGTTGAGAATAGCGGAGGCGAGTGCACATCCGTGTATACATGGATGTTGGCTTTGAGCACCTTGCCGAGAGCGGTTACCTCTACGGCACTGCCATAGGTGCCGTCCTTGCCCATGTATTCTCGGTAATCCGCCCCGGTCTGGAATGGGTTCTCCCGCTCGTCCGACACAAAGTCCCGGTACTCTTTCCAGTTGGCCAAGATATGTTTGACCGTTTTCTGTCTGTAGTCCCCATGATAATCCTCGGTATTCCGGATTAGGAAGCTCATGGCCCTAAACAGACAGTTGCCGTCTCCTTGCACGGGGTGTGTTTGGAAACGGTCCGGGGGCGGATCGTCAGCCTTAGTTTTAGCTGGCTGCTTCTTCCCCTTACTCTTACGAGTTTTCTTGGGGGAAGGGCCTTTCTTGTGTTGTGTTGGGGGAGGAACCTCAGCTGCTTCATCGGCTAGCCGAACCTCCCCGTCTAGGCGTTTTTTGAAAATGTGGGTGTACGCCTGCCTGTAATGTATGTTCGCCCCCCCTCGGGGTGGCTGCGCCAACCCCCCGTTTGCGGTGTGTAAGTAGGTGTAGGGCGTATTGCCCCCCTGTCTGTCCGGCGGGGTGCTTCATCCCTGAACTCCCTCGGGTATTCGTCTGGGAGGGGGTAGTGTTCCGGGCCCTTCGTGTGTTTGTCTATGTTGTCCCTTTCTCTAGTGGGTTTTCTTCCTTGTCGGTCATTGCCCTGTTGTCCGTTATTCTGTCTCCGCCAGGGTGGGGTGTATGTCTGCTGCTGTTGGGGCGGGTGTTCCCGTCGGTTCCCCTTTTCCCTATATTGGTCAGCTGCATACCCCTGTCTGGTCGAGGGTGGGATTTCTCGCTGTTCCCATTTTCCCTTGTACTGCGGGGCCGCATAGCCTTGGCTGCGTGGGGGCGGGTTCTCCCGATATTCCACATTTCCCCTGTACTGCGGGGCTGCATAACCTCGGCTGCGTGGGGGCGGGTTCTCCCGATATTCCACATTTCCCCTGTACTGCGGGGCTGCATAACCTTGGCTGCGTGGGGGCGGGTTCTCCCGATATTCCCCATTTCCCCTGTACTGCGGGGCTGCATAACCTTGGCTGCGTGGGGGCGGGCTGTTTCGTCGGGGGATGTCGTGGTCGTACTCCTCAGGGTAGTACTCCCGTGTGTACGGAGATGGTGAACGCCTTGAGGGGTATGTCGGCTCTGTGTCCGTGTATGCTATCGGTGAGTACCGCGGAGGGTAGTGTGGCCTATCCTGTGGGGGAGGTGTTGTTGGCCGCTGTGGAGGGTAGTAATTTTCTTCCCTCCCGTAGCGTCTCCTCTCCGTGTACCCCCTGTCCCTCTCAGTATGATAGTGTTCTCGTGTGTCTGCTTGCTCATCCCTTGGCGGCCTTTCACCCGCTTGGATGGCAGCTATAGTCAGTTTCTCCATCCTGTCCACTAATTCGTCCATTTTTGCGTTAGTGTCGTCTTTCTGAGTTTGGAAGTGCAGATCCACGGCTTTTTCCGTAGCCTTTTCCGTGATCTTTCTCCCCTCCTCTATGGTCTTTATGTTATTCAACATATGTTGGACCGTGAGGTTGTTCATAATGCATAGCTTTTCTACTATGGCTGGTCTGAGGCCCTGCATTAACAGCTTGACTTTCTGTTTGTTTGTCATTGCTGCATTGTACTTTTCGCACATTATCAATTTAACATTGATGTATGCCTGGGCGCTCTCTTTGGGTCCCTGTGACCTCTGTCTAATCTGGTCATAGAGATCGTCATCGTCTGGTATGAGCTGGAACTCCTCCTTTAAGAGTAAAGCGGTTTCCTCCCATGTGGCAGCTTCTAGTGTGTCCTCATGGAGCTCATACCACGTCATGGCCGCCTTCGTGAGGTAAGCAGGAAGGAGCCGTTTTCTAACTTCCTCGCTCCAACCATTGATCCGTGCCGTTCTATTGAAGGCCTTGAGGTATTCCTCGGGATCCTGGCCTTCCCCCGTGAACTTTGTGGGGTGGATCATGGGGTACTCAGTGTGTCTATTCATGTCGTTCTCGTGTGAGTTTCGTTGGCTGTGTGTCGAGGTGTTTGGGCTGTTTAGAGGGGAATTAGCCTCGCTTCCCGTGTACGACACCTGTGTTACGTTACCAGGTGGCTCGTCACCTGATATGTCTGTACGTATGGCTGGTGTGTTGTCGTACTGTGTGGATTCGACTATGTGTACGGTTCTGTCTAAATCCTGTTTTACTGTCCCCAAAATAGTGTGGATGTCAAGAACCGCTTCTGTCGCGTGACTATTGTCTTTAATAGTGTCTGTTTCTAATAGCTCTGCAATGCGCTCGAGCAGGTTACTGGCTTTCTGCTCTGTGATCTGCAGTTGCTGTAACAATAGGGGATGGAGTGTTGGCAGGCAATCTACCTCACTATCGCTGGATACCGGCGACTCTTGTGTGTATTCACTGGCCTGGGACCGTGTAAAATGTATAACTTGTGCTGCGGCGGCAGGGTGTTGAGCACGAATCTGTGCTGTCTGGAATTCAAGGTCCCTGAGAAGTTGTACTGCAGTCTGGTCAGTTATTAAGTCACTGTTCTTAATCTTTAGCTTCGGCAGGAGTGGAGTTGTACTAGCCGACAAATGGTGTGCAAAGTCTCTTAATGTAGTTCTAAATGTGGACATTTAATAATAAAAAAAAAATGTGTGACGCAATATGAGGTTAAAATTTTTTTTTTCTATTTGCTTGGCTTTTTGCGGTACGGAAGGGGTCGTTTTTCCTACGAGGGCTCGTTGATTGAGTCCCGTTCTACTGTGCGTAGGATGGCGCCTCCACCAGTGTTTTAGATCCCTTATTTGGGGGTGGATCTAAAAGGGAGAGTTGTTGTATTAATTTATAAGGTGGTGCCTAAAAGAGTAGCTTCCCTTGTCAGGGTAAGCTGACCAGTGTAGAGTGTTGTGGTGTGCTAGGAACTAGGGGGCGTTCCTATAAATAATGTGGTAGCGTTTGAAGGGATGGGACCCACTGCAAAGGGTCGCTGTACTGGTCGCTTAGCTGACTGCTTATTACGTAATTGAATCTGCTTGTATCAGCTGAGTGGCACGCGCTGCTCGCTTGCAGCCGGGCCGGCTCGGGGAATACAAAAGTACTTAAGTCGGCGCTAATAGACTACTGTCTGTCACGTCTTTACGTGACGGGAATAAGGAAGGGCGTTGGGATGTAAAGAGGCGTATAACAGTAATGCTAGTGTAGAGTGTGGACCAAGTGTTTTATTGGTCTGTGATTCTGATAGTGAGTCCCTTGTAGGGAATGAAATTAGGTTCCCAATGTATTAACAAGCGTTGGGTTACAGGTTACAAAGTAGGAATTCTGAACACGATTGACTGACTCACCTCGGTTGACACCAGCGTAGCTTCGGCCGTCTCGATGGAGCACTGACAATGGAGAGAGAGTTTGACCTCATTAGGACGTCTTCTTATACCTTCTGACGCCCTGCTGTCAGCAATGTATTGGCCCAGTTAGTACTATGTCGCTGAGTGTAATGATTACGTAAGGCTTGAGCTGCTTTATGGAGTAGCAAGCTGTCCTTACGGTATTAATGGATGTTGCCCCGGCTTTCCAAGAGTTGCCATTTAGGGGATTTAGCCAGATGCCGGGGGGATGGTCTCCAAGGGGTGCATACCCCTGGGATACTGTACAATTCTCATTACGAAGCATAGGTCATCCAATGTAACAAGAACCTGTATATGTTTTCAGATTGCTGTAACACAGTTGGAGGCATCGACGCCAACAGATCCAACTACTTGTGCGAGATCTGTCAGGAGAAAGGCCAGGCTAGATCGCCAGTCATCAAACTAGCCATGAGACCCGCCGTTAAAGTGTGAACGTGTTCTGTACATAGGACTGAAAATATTATTTATTTGCGTGTACGATTGTATGTGTGTTTATTTGTAATGTTCGTTCCTTCAAGCACAAGCAATATTCTGTGTATCCTTATGCCGAAAGTATTAAAGATTTTACAGAAAATGGCTTCCTGATAATGTTCATTTGTGTTATATGTAAAGGTATTCGAACCCAACAAATAACATGAAACACTAGTATTTCCCATAGCTACATATGGTTGCGAAAGCTGGACCATAAGGAAACGAGATAGGAAGTATACTGATGCTTTTGAGCTCTGGTGTTGGAGAAGGATACTGCATATTCCTTGGACAGCCAAGAAGACAAATGCATGGGTACTTCAAAAAATTAAACCACATCTGTCTCTAGAAGCATTGATAACAAGATTACAGCTGTCATATTTTGGACACATTATGAGGCGTTCTGATTTGTAGAAAAGACAATATTCTTGGAAAGGTGGAAGGGTCTCGGAGACGAGGGCGGCCAGCCTTGAGATGGATCGACTCCATCAAATCCAACATGAATATGTCAGTGAAGGATCTGAAGTATATGGAGACAGTCCATGTATGGAGTCGCTAGGAGTCGATGCCGACTTGATGGCACCTGATCATCATCATTCGAACCCAGGACTCTTTGGGCCTAAGCCTACCCACACGGCCCTCCTCATTGTAAAATGTTGCCACTTGATATGCGCACAAGCAATGAAGGGAACTAGAGGCGTCTAGATTTGCTGATAACATCGTCATTTTGGCCGATTCACCAGAAGAATTGAATGAAAATCAATACAGTAAATTAAAAAAAAAAAAAAAAAAAAAATGATGGAATGCAGCCGAAAGAAATCAGACTTCCCTATTGACATCAAATTGGCAGGTGAGAAGCTAAAGTAGGAGACTTCTGTTACTTAGGAAGCAAACTAACCAGTGGTGGACGAAGCAAAGAGGATATAAAAATAGGTTAGCACCCCTAGTGGTGTTGGGGTAGCGCGCCTGCCTCTCGCCCAAAGACCCCGGGTTCGATTCCCGGCTCCGTCAGGGATTTTAGTAACTGACGTGAGGGACGGAACGGGGTGCACTCAGCCTTGTGAGGATAATTGAGTAGCTGTCTCACAGTGAGGCAGCGCCCCAGTCACGAGAACCAAGATTAACGGCCGAGGGGACCCCGCGTCACCCCATGCAGGCCTAATGGCTGGGCAGCGGTCGCTTGGTAGGCCTAGGCCCTTAATGGGGTTATTATTTTTTTGTTATTATAAGGAAAGCATTTCTACAAAAAAGCAATCTGTTGACATCGAAGATAGATTTAGGTATAGGGAAGTCATTTTTGAAAGCCTTTGTCTGGAGCGTGGCACTTTATGGAAGTGAAACTTGGACTGTTCGTGCAGCTGAAATGTGGTGTTGAAGGAGAATCAAGATCAGATGGGTAGATAGAATAACAAGTTAAGAAGTATTAAGGTGAGTGGTAGTGGAGACTGCTAATTAACAGAAGAGATAGGTTGGTGGGACACATACTAAGACATCCGGGAAGAGCAAACTTAGTTATGGAAGGAAGGGTTGAGGGCAAGAACTGTAGGGGTAGACCAAGGTCCATCTAAGACTTGGAGATAAATGTTGTAGACAAATTCCAGTGTTTAGGTAGTATCCTTTCCTCGGACAAGAGATTAAAAACAGAATACAGAAAGCTTCCAATTTCTATCAGGCAGTGGTCAGCTACTTTGGGACGAAACATTTCCACAAGCTTCCAAGATTAGTTTGTTCAAGATATACCTAACGTATGGACTGGAAGCAGCAACCCTCACTGGACCAACAAACAGTCATCTCCAGTTCCTCTGTTCTTGCCTTCAAAAGACGAAAATGGATAAAATAAGGAATGAGGATATCCGACAACTGGGATTGGAAAGGAGCCTGCTGGAGACATTCGAGATGGTATGGTCACATGAAGAGGATGGCTCCCCACAGGATACCTTGAGTGTACTTTGGCCAGAGACCAAGAGGAAGACTTCGAGATGTGTGAGAGAAGCAAATTTATAAGCTCCTTGAAACTAGAGATAAGAACTGGCATCAAATACAAGAACAACAGTTATGGATGGACAGGACAAATTGGAGACGGCTTGCTGGAGCGAAGAAACGATAATGATTGCCTAAGATGTAGGCTATAGTAGCTACGTAGAGATGAAATGATAAGCTCAGGACAGGGAAGCAGTCGAAACACATGATACATGCCCCAAGTTGCTATATCCTGACAAGGACAGAGATGGCTAGTGGCACTACAGTCTGGGGTCATATGCTGCATCCCAGCTTCCGTATATCCTCACCACATGGCCTGCCCTTAGCCTTCCTCCTGGAGCATCGAAATAACAGAATACAATTCCACATTACACATTTTTCTTCATCGTTCATCATACACGAGGGCAATTTATCTCCTCACAACTTTCCTCTCAAGATCCCATGAAAAACCAGGGATTCTAATCGAATCGCTACATCCCTCGTAGATATGGTACTCTTAAATGAAAACACCCAGCTCGTCTTTAGTGGAGGATGCTGTGCACAAATTGCTATTGCGTGAATTCTTAATACACTTATTAAAAAACAACTGATATGGTATCAAGGTTTGTAGCAGCCAAGATATCCGGATGACAGACATGGGAAAATGGTACTTGTTAACCCAAGTTGAATAGGAAGATTCTTAGGCTCGCAAAATATGGATGTTGAATCGAGGAATACAATAGAGGTTTCACTGTACACTCTAAAGATGAGAGGTGTTTTGATGTAAGAGTGCTTTATCTCGTCTACTTCTAAGCAACTTCTCTCTAACCTCATAGAAGCAAGAATAATAAGGGGTAGATATTTAAATCGTCTCCCATAAGTCCAACCCCTCGTCCACGTCGTGGACAAAGTAGGGGATTGCCTGTAGGGGCGAAGTACAGTGGGGACTTCGTGTGCCCCGGGACCGTTACGGTAGCTGCGAAGGTCCTACAGGAACCCTGAAAAGTGATGGCAAACGGGGCTCTGGTGAAGCTATGATAGGCCCAGCAAGCCAGTACTGGATGAAACCAAATGCTTTCAAGAATGGAACGAGCCTCGGACATGATGGATTTAATAGACGACACGGCTGTACACACGGACTAAGATTTGGAACTTTAAACATAAGAACACTGACGGGGAAGGTGGAGGAGATAGTGGATATGATGGAAAGAAGGAAGTTGGATTTATTGGGATTGGCAGAAACAAAGTGGAAAGGGGAAGGAAGGAGAGAACTGAGAAAAGGCTATAGACTGTACTGGAGTGGGAATGAAGAGGGAAAGAGGAATGGAGCGGGAGTAGTAGTACGAGTTGGTTTAAAAGAAGAAGTGAGGAGAATAAGTGATAGGATGATGAAAGTGAAAGTAACACTGAGGGGAGAGACCGTAGAAATAGTGCAAGTGTATGCTCCACAAGTGGCTGCGCCTCTGAAGAGGAGGAGGAGTTTGAAGAGGAATTGCAGAAGCAGCTGGAAGGAAGAAATATAATTGTTATGGCGGATCTCAATGCCCATGTAGGAAGAGACAGACAAGGTTATGAGAGTGTTCTAGGACCAGAGGGTTGGGGCGGAAGAAATGAGGAAGGAAAGAGACTGTTGGACTTCAGCCAGAGGAACAGCCTGCTAGTTGGGAACTCCTGGTTTAAGAAAAGAGAGAGCCACACAATCACATGGTACAGTGATGACTTGACCAGGAATCGGTGGTCGACTATATACTGTATGAGAAAGAACTAAATAAGAACATCACGGACATCGAGGTTATACCATCGGAGAACCTGGATAGCGACCATCGATTGCTGGTAATGAACCAGAGAGGGAGTAAGGAGAAGAAAGGGACTGAGAACCAGGAAAGACGTATAAGGATATGGAAACTGAAAGAAGGGGATAGAAGGGTCGAGTACCTCAAAATGGTAAAGGAAGGAATTCCAACAGATGAAGAAAGAGGGGTGGAAGAGGAATGGACTAGATTTAAGAAGACACTAGTAGGTGCAGCAGAAGCAGTATGTGGAAGGACAAGTAGTAAGAAGAGGTGGAAGGAAACACCATGGTGGAATGAGAAGACAAGAGATATAGTAAGGGAAAAGAATAGAGCCTTTAGGAGGTGGTATCAAAATAGGATTGTAGAGAGAAGTGATGATGATGATAATTGTTGTTTTAAGGGGCCTAACATCTAGGTTATCGGCCGGAAGAGTACCAGGAAACAAAGAAGGAGGCGAAGAGAGTAGTGGCTGAGGAGAGAAGAAAGTGGATGGAAGAGTGGACAAAGATGATGAAGGAGGATAGTGAAGGTACAAAAAAGGTCCTGTATGGGATGGTAAAAAATAAGAGGCGGAAGGATCCTACGGATTATGTTAGAATGGTGAACAAAAGGGGACAAGAGGTAGAAAATAGGGAAGAACTGAAGAAAATGTGGAAAGAATATTTTGAAGAACTTCTGAACCCAAATGGAGAAGATGGTGAGGAGGAAGAAATCGGGGAAGAGGAAGATGAACTGCAAACAGAAAGGGACTTAACATGGAAAGAAGTGGAAGATGCAGTGAACAAGATGAAAGGAGGGAAGGCACCGGGTGTGGATGAGTTGAGTGTGGAGATGGTGAGAGCAGCAGGAGAGGTGGGGATACAGTGGTTGTACCGAGTGATGAGGACAGCATGGAAGGAAAGGAAGACCCCAGAGGACTGGAAAAAAGGAATAATTGTCCCGATCTTCAAGAAAGGTAGTAGAACAGATTGCAGAAACTATCGGGGAATAACACTGATGAGTCATTGTGCAAAGATCTTCGAGAAAGTTTTGGAAAAGAGAATTAGGACAAGGATAGAAGGAGGGATGAGGGAAGAACAACATGGCTTCAGAGCAGGAAGGTCCACAGTGGATTTGATTTTTGCTGTAAGGCAGTTACAAGAACAGCACTATGAATATGGAACAGATCTACTGATGGCCTTCCTGGACATTGAGAAAGCATATGACAGTATATGCAGAAACAAAGTATGGAAGTCCCTGGAGGATAGAGGAGTAGAGAAATGGACTATAAAGAGGATAAAGGAGATGTACAAGGGAAGCGTGAGCTGTGTGAAAGTGGGAGGAGAGAGATCAGACTGGTTGAAACAGAGAAACGGCCTGAAACAAGGAAGTGCACTGTCACCGTTACTTTTCATTGTGGTGATGGATGACATAATGACCCGAGTGGCACAAGTAATTGGGGAAGGAAAGATGAAAGCAATGGTGTTTGCAGATGATTTGATGATTTGGGGAAACAAGGAGGAGGAGGTACAGGAACAGTTGGACGTGTGGGAAGGAATAATACAAGGATATGGGATGAAATTTAGCATAAATAAGAGTGAGATGGTGATCACAACAAGGAAGAAGGAAAGAACCACAACGGGAATAACAATTGGTGGGGAACAGCTGAAGAAAGTGGAGAGTTTCAAGTATCTGGGAAGCCTGATACAAGATAATGGAAGAAACGATACAGAAATAAATGAGCGGGGGAGGCAGGCAGAAGCATTTCGGAGGAGTGTGAGAAGCATGTTATGGAGCAAGGATGTCCCTCAGAACAGCAAAAAGATCATATATTGGACGTACTATGTCCCTATCCTGACGTATGCCTCGGAGACTTGGGTTATGAAAGGAAGGGAGAAGAGCAAAATACAGGCCATTGAGATGAGGTTCTTGAGAAGCAGTATTCGAACTACAAAGATGGACAGAATAAGAAATGAGAGGACCAGAGAATTAATGAAGGAGGAACCATTACAGGATGGTATAGAGAAATCTAGACTTAGATGGTATGGACATGTAAAACGAATGGAGGAGAAGAGGATACCCAGGAGAGTACACGAGACGAAGTGGGAAGAAAAGAGACCGAGGGACAGGTGGCTGAAGGGGGTGGAAGAAAGCGTGAAGAAGAGAGGAGAAGAATGGACAAGGGTGGAGGCTTAGAGATGGTGGGAAGACAGAAGACGTTGGAGAGGCTTGTGTTCCAAACAGACCCGGCCAGTGGCTGGAAACTGTGCATGATGATGAGATATTTAAATCAGACTCTGGAACTCACCAAAAACTCTTCTAGTCCTTTTGATGACTGCAAGACCTGATTACATAAGAATTCCCATTTCTCTTCAAGCTGTATAGGAAATGAACTTCATTACTGTTGTTTATTCCTTTAAGGACATTGAGGTCATGGAGTCCTGTAACTGAGGTCATACAAGGAACAAGGAGAAAATAAACACCATGGATCATCCAGCAGGCAAATTGCCCATATTTATTTACATAGTAAATATTTACTTTAAACAGACGTGGTCCAAATAGTTCAGTGTACATTTTACTAATAGAGAAAATGAGCATTTTAATAAAATAAAAAAAATGACAGATGATTGATTCGAGACTGTAACAGTAACTACAAGTCTAGATCCAAGACTTAAAAATATATTTGAGCATAATATACAGCTTGTTGTTTCTGTTGGCAAGAAAGCTGCTACATATTCTACAAGAAGACAAGGAAACTATCAATTGTGTTTCGGCACAAAGGTGGGAATGTGCTTCTGAATCCTGTGCTGTGGCTGAGGGTATCCTGTTCCAGCCCTCGGACTCTGCATCAACAATGTTTATAAAATAATCCACTTCTGTCCATGACTCAATACAGAACTGTGGCTTATTTCCCAGAGAACCAACTCAAGGTGACCTGATTCTGAAGATAGAAAAATGGGACAGTTAGATGAAATATTTACACTTGCTCCAAAACTTTCATATTTGGTATTTGAAGAGAGCTATAGCACTTATTTCACCTTTTACCAAAACACCTTTGATATGGAGCTTCCAACATGGTCCAAAAAGAAGGAATCATTAGTGTCTCAACAGCAAATGACATTATCATCAGTTCTCATGAACATAGCCTAGAGTTAATATGGCGACAGTAGAACCTTACTGATTTTAGAGCTTTACGCATGGATGCATGGGAGAAACTATAAATTTCATGCCACAGTGATCCAAGTGCGAAAAGAAGAACGTCGCAATCTCCCACTTTAGAATTGATCTTAATCTGAAACATACTGGTCCAAGTGAAAAACAAATCATCCCATCTCGAAAACATTGTGAGCGGCCATACATGCTTACCAAATGACACGGATTTTCCGTTCATAAGTCGAGAGCAAAAGAAGAGGACAGACATGGGCATGGATGGACGTCGTGCGTGGCTTTCGGAAGCATAGACCTTTCATAGTTCGAGACATGACTGACAAGTTTCTGGATTTTGCAAGCCTATGCCACTGTTTTCGACGAGGATGCAAAGATATCACAAATGCAAAAAATAAAATTCTGCAAAGTGTTCAATCCTTATGCATTACAATGATGACATATAAAGCGAGTGACCTCAAACCTAATGAAACACATTTGCAGGCATTTCTGCTAAGCCTCTGCACACCAAAGCCAATACCACACAAAAAGATGCAAGACATAAAAGAAAATCTGGATCCGTTCTACCTATCAATTCTGCAAGTACCCAGACGAAAGGGCAATGAAAACATGCTACCCTCAGGATTTGGTGATGATTCAGTTTGATTACCTCTGTAGATCTTCAGTGTTTCGATGTGATGCACCTGTAATGTCAATATTTGTTTGTGCTAAAGTGATCCAAGTGATTTGTTTAAGGCAGAAACCAAACTTTTTGTATCTTCCAAAGAAAATATATCAATAAAACAGTTTTTGTAGTTATTCTGAAATATTAGTCAATATGTCATTAAAGATTTTACCAAAAAATATGACACGTTTTCTTAAACCAAACACAAGCACGTTTCGCTCATTTTCTCGAAATGGTGAGAATGCCACTGGGATCAGTCAGTCAACACAAAAATCATTCGAAACACCAATAATTAATAAGTTTTAATTGTTAATATGGTAACATTGAAAAATGGTTTCAAAGCTAACTTTATAGCCTAGTCCCCCTCACCTTGTGACCGGGACCAACAACATCACTTTACAAGTTACCAGAGAGGATGTACAATAGCTCCAGAAACAAGACATCTTAGAACCCCCTTGAAGATGATCAGCATCTGTTATCCTGTCTGAAGGAGAGTGTTGCATGCTCCACCACTGTGTGAGGTTGGCCAAGGTACATCCAACAATTGATTGGAGCATGATTTTATGGTTTGTGGAAAATGCGTATACTCGGAAACGAGTAACAGCTGTCGACGCCAATCTTAAGGCATGTTGCAAACAGTGCGAGCCTGAGACAGTCCTTGATTTCCCGATTAGCTGGAATTTGTTAAAGTATAATTTCATAACAGAGACAAAAAAAAATCCAAGCACAATCAAATGAATGATGAATATACTCAGAACTATTCAATCGAAGACAACAAAGTCGATTTCCTTGGAGAAATTAAAGTAAACATTCCAAACAAAATGAAGCTAGAACTTGGATAGAAAAACAGAGAGAGCTGACCTGTCGGTAAACAAACAGACAGTCTGAAGACTTAAAGCACACAAGGAATTCTTCCAAGATGACACTACAGTACCTTATTCAGTGACGAGCAGGGCCAAAACATGGGAAGTCAACAAACATCTTCAGTTTCTATTACTGTATAATATGCAAACAGGATGCTAACTCACAAGAGATCAATGACCTATCAAGGGGATGTCGGAGCTCTTCTCAGCCGGTACAGCTCGGACTCGTAACTTTCCCTGCTCCAGTTACACAATATACAGCCACATTTGTGTGCGAGGAGCAGACCTGCTACGTGATATTGTGTTTCAAAAGCAAGCTTTCCCTATGAGAAGAATGAATATTTAATTGACACACAAATTTTCTCTCCACTCAAGAAATATAATGTCAGTGTCTAACTGCTCTGTTGGGAGTTTCCTTCTTGTTGGATATCACACTACACTTGAGTAGTCCTCTTGTGAATAAGGATCACTTGGATTCACATTTCATCTGTGTTGATCATGTTCAATTATGAGAAAAGTAAATCCAAGTGCACCCCTCTCATTCAAGTGTGTAAGGAAGGAAGACAGACTTTGTACCAATCTTCCTTCCTTTAAACACAAACAACTGGCAGTGTCTGCACAAAGCAATTTTACAGGATGGCCCAGATCATAGAACTTCCACGAGTCGAAATGGCACCGAAGCTTATGCATAGAGAATCTTCATTTGATTTTCATTGGCAATGAATCGTCCGTCATTATTTTCTTTATCATTTTGGATTTTGGTTTCGTTTCTAGGTGTTCAACTTATGAAATAATAACTAGAGGGTTGGCCTTCCTTGAATTTTCCAAACACAAGTGTCTCCTGAAAGAGTAGTCAGTAAAACGTTGCAACAGAAAGGACCGTAACAATCACCTTGCTTACAAAGTGAGCGATTTGCACTTTTCAAACTTGACTGGTCTAACATATCTTGGACTATTATGGTATTAAGTTGGGGTCAATTAAATATGTTATAATATGTGAGAATATTATAATCAGTCGCTACCCAGTTATATTAGGCAATAACTTGGCCCGTTTCAATGCTAAATTGTGAACGTGGATGAAAGCTATGAATTATAGGCTATAAGCTGTACCGGTAACTCATCCTTTCTTCTTTAATATTTATTTAATCCTTATAATTATAATAGCACATATATTGACACATTTCTAGGCAATAATCATTTTTTAATTATATACATCTTCCAGGTATTGCAAGAGAGCACACGCGGTTCCATCTTAAAATCCAACCGTGCCTAGTTTTCAGTATGGAAAATTAATTTACTAGACCAAACAACTGGCGAGGAAAGTGAAAATATGCTCATTTACATCTTCACCCTAGTCTACAGAAATCACTGAAAGGGATGGCCTCAATTGCACAAACTAAACAAACCTCATTTTCATGAATTACGGAGACCAAAACCTTCTATGGATTGTCTGTCGTTAGAAATATTTTAGTCGTTAATTTAAGACAAGGTGCCAGAAAACTTAAATGCAAAAAGCTGCGTGCCTATTACGGTGTAAAGTTGCTTTGTGAAAAAAACCAACCTTCTTCCATTTGGAGAAACACTTTCTTCGTCACGATCTTGAATAATTTTCAAACATTACCTCTAGTAAATTGACGGGAAAATGTGCAACATTTAGAGACGAGTGTTGGCAATATTTCTCATCATCAATACATAAGGAATAAACACAAGTAGAGATTCCATAGATCAGATCATTCTTGGTGCATTTTACAACTTTCATATTTCCTAGCAACAACAATTTGCTTAGTTACATGCAAAAAAGTTCCCATTGCTTCTATTACCCGACTACTAAACCGGAAGCTGGCACGTTCTATGCCAAGTGACAGAATTAAAGCTCTATAGGAGAGTGCCTCTTGCCACCTAGCATTGGCGAACCCACTCCATTGGATGAACAGTTCAGGCATTACACTGTAGGGCTACAACTCCTGATCATCAAAAGCAAGGCAAACATTCCTAATAATCTGGGCCACCTGTAAAATTAATGTTGAAATTTTTACGAGAAAGAAAGAAAATAGAAGGAAGGAAAAGAAGGCAGCAAAACGTCGAGGAAATGTGGTGTATTTACCCTTCCAATAATACAGAATGAAGTGCACCTCGGGCTCTCTTAACACTGTTATATTTTACACAAATGAAAGAGAGATTGGATGTGCCATAACATTTACAGAAAAAATAAACATGACCAGCTACACAAATTAGTCCAATGCTTATTCCTAACATTGTGGTGTCTGGAGCCATTTTGCAGTGTTGCCTTAGTAATGCTTTTCAGTTGGTCAACACGATTGTACTGGGTGGTTCCCTAATCCTGCAAACAATTTACATGAGATTAATAAAATGCCTTTGGGAGTGGCGACCCCATCGTAATAATAGCCTAAAATGGAAATGGCACTTCGAATTAATCGGAAAAGGTTAGGGCGTACCCTGCAGGCGACGCGCAGTTCTTTTGGTACTGGGGGAACTGTGAGAAATGGGCGACCAGTAACCGAAATGAAAGTGGGAAGCATGAATGTCATGACCCTGACAGGCAAGGTGGAGGAGGTGGTAGACTTCATGGAGAGGGAGAATGTTGGATTGATGGGGCTGAGTGAAGTGAAATGGAAAGGTAAAGGAAGGAAGAAATTGAGGAAAGGATATACATTATACTGGAGTGGTGGCCAAGAGGCCAAAAATGGCGTGGGACTGATAACCTCGAAACAACTGGAGGAGTATGTTGAAGTGGTCGAGTGTGTGAGTGACAGAATAATGAAAATTAGAATGAAGATGAAAAATGACGTGATGGACTTCATACAAGTGTATGCACCACAGACTGGAAACAGAGAAGAAGATATTGAAGTATTCCTGGAGGATGTAGAAAGAGTAATTTCAGATGTAGAAGTGGTGATCATGGGAGATATGAATGCACAAGTCGAAAACGAGAGACAAGGAAAGGAAGAAGTCATTGGACCATATGGATATGGGAAAAAGAACCGGGAAGGAGAGGAACTTGTAAACTTTTGTGAAAGGAATGGACTGATAGTGGGTAATTCATGGTTTCGGAAGAAAAACAGCAGGAAAATTACGAGATATGGTTGGGGCGATAGAAGAACAAAATCAGTAATTGACTACTTTCTGGTGGAAAGGACTAATCGCAGAAAGCTGATAGATGTGACAGCTTTACCAGGAGAAGCATTTGATGGGGACCATAGAGCTGTGGTGGCAAAATTTAGATGGGAAAAATTGGAAAACCTAAAGGAGATCAGAGAAAGTAAAATAAAAGTATGGAAATTGAAAGACAAAACTGTACAGGAAGATTTTCAGGAGAGATTGAAGCAACAAATCCCAGTTACTGAAGTGGAAAACATAGAAGAGGAATGGTCTCACTTTAAAAAGGCATTTGTTGGTGCAGCAGAGAGTGCTTGTGGTAGGACGTCAACAAGAGTGAAAGAGAAGGAGACACCATGGTGGAATGAGGAAGTGAGGAAAGCAGTGAAAGAAAAGAAGTCTGCATGGAAAGAATGGAACCGAGATCAAACAGAAGAAAGCAAAAGGAAGTATCACGACAGCAAACGGAGGTGTAAGAAAGTGGTAGGAGAAGAAAAGAAGAAAAGCTGGGAAGAATTTACACGAAGAATGGAAACAGATGTAAGTGGCAGTAAAAGGATGCTGTATGGGCTTCTAAGAAGTAAGAGGAAAGAAAGAGTTACTACAAAGCTAGTGAAAAAGGAAGATGGAGAGTTGTTAACACACCCAGAAGAGATAAAGGGACAATGGAAGGAGTATTTCGATAAGCTTTTGAATGTGAGCAATGGTACTGGTGAGATGGAAGTGACACAACCTGACGACTCTATAACAGAAGATGATATAACAATGCTGGAGGTGGAATTAGCAGTACAGAAAATGAAGATGGGAAAAGCAACAGGGGTGGATGAAGTCAGTGTAGAAATGATAAAGGCTGCTGGACCTGTTGGTATGCAATGGCTGTATCGACTGTTAAAGTGTGTGTGGAAATGGAAATGTGTACCAGAAGACTGGAAGAAAGGGCTAATAATACCAGTGTTTAAGAAGGGGGACAAGAAGGTGTGTGATAACTATAGAGGGATCACCCTCATATCACAGATAGTAAAAATACTGGAAAGAATATTAGAAAGAAGAATGAGAAGAAAGGTGGAAGGAGAGTTGCAAGAGGAACAGTATGGCTTCAGGAGTGGAAGATCCACAGTGGACCCAATCTTTAGCTTGAGGCAGGTGTTGGAAAAGAACTGGGAATATGGAGAGGATTTGATCATGACTTTCATAGATCTAGAAAAGGCATATGATAGTGTCCCCAGAGAGAAGGTATGGGAAACCATGGTTAAGAAGAGACTGGGAAGAGAAATGTTGGAAATGGTGCAAGCAATGTACAACAACTGTGTTAGCAGGGTACTGACCCCAGTTGGAAAGACAGATTGGTTTAGGAACAAGACTGGACTAAGACAGGGGAGTGTGCTGTCACCTCTCTTGTTCATAATGGTGATGGATGAAATAGTAAAGGAAACAAAGGAAGCATATGAACATAAAGAAATGAAGTTACTGTTATTTGCAGATGATATTGTGGTCTGGAGAAGGAACACCGAAGAAGTGCAAAAACAACTAGATGCACTGAACGAAAATATTCAGAAGTATGGCCTGAAAATCAGTATAGAGAAAAGCAAGACCATGGTGATGACAAGAGGGGAAAGACAAGGAAAGGGCACCGTGAAAATTGGAAGTCAGAGTTTGGAAATTGTGGACACGTTCAAATACCTAGGAAGTGAATTGATGCAAACTGGTAGGTTGGACATGGAGATTGGCAGGAGGGTACAGCAGAGCAATGCATTCTATCAAAGTGTAAGAAAACTTGTTTGGGATAAGGAAGTACCAAGGAAAAGCAAGGAGGTAATGTATAAAGTGTACTATGTACCCATATTAACTTATGCAGCTGAGACTTGGACCCTGACAAGCAGGCAAGAGAGTAGAATCCAAGCCAGTGAAATGAAATTCCTAAGAAGTATGATAGGAAAGACAAGGAAAGACAGAGTGAGGAATGAAGATGTTAGGAAGGAAGTTGGGATGGGAAAACTAAATGAGAGAATTGAGAAGAATAAACTAAGGTGGTTTGGACATGTAAAGAGGATGGAGGAAAATAGAATACCAAGACAGATGCTGGAGGCGAAGTGCAAGGGTAAGAGACCAAGAGGAAGACCTAGAACAAGGTGGATGGATTCAGTGAAGAACGGCGTAAGAAAAAGAAATCTGGACTGGGACAAGATCGTGGAAGAAGAATGGTGGAAGGAAAGAGGAAAGTGGAGAAGTGCCATAAATACCTCGACCCGGCAGGAGCTGGATAAGGGGAAATGATGATGATGATGATAATAAATGCACATGGATGACCAGTTTCGATCGTCAAGCGATCATCATCAGATCCATTACACTGAGGCTATTAAATCTATGTCTACAAGCATCATCATCTTCTTTACATTTTCCCATTTATGTGGGGCCTGCTGTCCTGCAATGATTCCTCCACTTCAATCGATCCGTAGCGTCCCGAGGGTGGAGTGATGTGATTCACGCACTTTCTCTGTGATTGGGGCAACCCTTCCGCACAGCATCTTTCCTAATATGGTCCAGTCGAGTCAAGCCATTGGAGCACCACAACATCTTCATTTCCATTGCATGAAGCGCCTGTTCGTGCTTCGATGTTGTAGGCCAGCATTCAGATCCATAAAGGGCCACCGGTCCAATCACTGTGTGATATACTTTAGATTTTATATGCAATGGAATATTCTTATCGCATAGGACTCCAGTAACTTGGCGCCATTTCATCCATGCGGCAGTCACTCTTGTTTTGACATCGGGAATCGCGCTGCAGTCTGAGGTGATGCATGACCCAAGGTATTTGAATTGGGTCACTTTATTAAGTTAAACCTCACCAACACTGATCGTGCCATCAGTTTGGTCACCGCATTCCCGGTACTGCGTCTCCTTCAGGTTCAATTTCATGTCTACAAGCATGTGATGTGATATGTACACTTATTGTGTTGCAGTAGTGACACAACTAGTGAATATTTGTTACGATACCGAACATAATATTATTGATTAATTTTAAGTATTTGGGCAGCTATAACACCATTACACATGAAATCAGGAATCGAGTACGTACGGCATCACATTTCTATCGCTCTGTAGGCAATTAACTGTGGGATGAATCCTTTCCTTTAACATCCAAAATTACACTTTACGAAACCCATATCCTGTCAATAGTGACTTACGGACTTCAAGCAGTTCCTCCGATCTTGTCTCCACAAGACCAGGAGAGATAAAATACTAAATGAGGAAATTAGACAACAGCTCAATTCTGCTTGACACACTAGAACTATCTAGATTGAAATGGTATGGGCATGTAAGGAGACAGAACACCAATATTATATTTTGACCAGGTCATCCTAGGTAGGAGACCAAGGGGAAGGCCTTGAGACATCTGGGTAAGATGGATGCAGATTGGCAGAAGAAATTGGGAGCACAATATGTGGGAGGACTGGAAGAGGCTCATTTATACTTGTACCCGGCTTGCTGGAGTGGAGAATGGATGATGACTGAACATAATAATACTGTTATTGATTCTTTTAATGTCCCTTTTAACTACTGTGGCTTTTAGAGACACCGGGGAACCGGAATTTCGCCCCAAAGGGGATCTTTAACGTGCCAGTAAATTTACTGACATGGCTCCCTCAAATGACTGCGCCATGATTCGATCCTGCAACTTTGGGAACAGTAGGCGAGAACGTTACCGCTGAGCCACGCAGTCAGTCAAGAAACCGAACAGTTTGGTGCAAGCAGTGACGAGAATAGATAAGTTCACAATCCACACTAACCTGATCATTTAACAGCAATCAAATTTGATGATCATTCACCACTTTGAGTATCTTAACAAAATCACACATTGACTAGTTGTGTTACTACCGGAACTAAATATCATAACCCATCTGATGATGATCGCTTGACGATCCAAGTGTATTTATTAATCTCATGTAAATTGTTTTCAGGATTAGGGAACCACCCAGTACAATCGTGTTGATCAACTGAAAAACATTAAATTCTGATTATTCAGTTTATACACTGATAAAATTAGCAATGACTCAATTTTCATACAATTACAACCATTTTAGTTACAAGAGTTCCACAGCCCAGACTTCCCCCTGCAATACTTCACTTCACAAGTTGATTCCCAAGGGGCAACCCTGGGCCCCCAGCTGAGTACCACTATAACATGACCAACGAGGTTTTCAGCTATGCAATAAACATGCACATGAATTAGCTGAGAACCTTGCTTGGCCCAGGCTCTCGCCACAATACCAATACAGGAAACGGGCTATATTAGTTACGTAGATACACACTTTGTTTGGAACAAATTAAATAGATGCAGTCACCTTCAAAATACCACAAACGTTTTCCTTTGTTGTATTTCCTTTTGTTTTCAAGTGTAGTGGAGTAAATGAGATCTTTTTGAAGCAAGCCTTGCTTTAGGGGATATCACGTTTCACAGGTTCTCGTTTTCACAATGGCTGGTTGAAGTTTGAAAACTTTATCTTTTTACAATTTATTTTCTCTAATTAAATTTGCTTTGAACACCTGTTAATATTTAAAATGTTTTCTGCTTTATTGTTGCTGAAACAAGTTTTAGGCCCTTGGTGTGTATTTTAATTCTGTTCGCCAAACATCTAATCTAGTGTTAAGCTGATAAAGGGCTCAAAACATGTTTTCAAATAGAGATAAGATTTATTACAGATCTGGAGATTTACCGATAACAACCGTCAAGAATGTTAACTATTTAGGGTTAATTTTCCAGACGACAGGAACTTCTTTCACAATGCACGTGAGAAACAGAGCGACTGCTGCACTAATAGCTATGAACAACATACAGCACTGCTATGAAGCTCTTTGTTTCCACACTGACACCTATTTTAACCTACGGTCTGGAACTGATCTGGCCTCATCTGACCAAAACCAACTTAAAGGAAATAGAGCAAGTAAAGTCTATCTTCCTAAAGTAAGCATTGTGCGTATCGAAATTTACTCCGTCCCGGCTAATGTATGAGCTGTCTGCAGAGTCATTCTGTATTGAGCAAATCAGACTACAAATGCAGCTTCCATCTAGCGCTGCCTATCAGGAACTTCTTGCGGACTTTCATTTAAAAAAGAAAGAAATATGGTTGGACTTCTATGGCACAGAAGCGATGTTATCATCTGACTGGAAGAGAGCAGACTGCGATTTACGACACACTGTGACGCGTTTCGCAGTCCATGGATTTCACTTCAGGATATGCGGAAGAAAAGACTTCCACACTCCAAATGCAGCCACATACATATGTGAATTGTGTAGTGAGCCCTGTGACCGATATCATGCGGCATACTGTAAAAGAAGATTGACTTCCCTGACGCAATTTCGTAGCAACTGACACTTCCTGCATTGTATTGTTTACTTTTTCATTGGCCATTGGCTGCATTAAAACTATTATTATTATTATAAAACATGTTTTGACAATAAAATACGAAACATTTTAAGTATTAACTGGGGTTCAAAGCGAATTTAATTAGTTATCGAAGTCAATAAGAATCAATACATTTTCCAATATGGTTAACATTTTTGCCTCATTCATTTTCTCTGAAAAAACAAAAAAAATATTGGTTCAAACAATAATACTTCAATAATTGATTAATATTTATACAAGTTGCAATTCTTGTTAAATAAGAGTGAGGTCTGAAGGTCCTAATGCCGCAGCTTCTGTATTGGTACTGAATGACATTAGCTTATTTTAAATATAACTAGTTCGCTAGGTTCAGATGCCGATGAAAGACATCTGCACACTTAATTTGAGACCATTCCAAGTAATAAATTATGTATTTTGGGTCAATGTCGATTGCTTTAAAACAAAACTTGATCCAAGCCCAATAAATTTAGCTTTTCCTTAAGACCAACTGTTACCAAAAAGAAAAAAAAAAGTGACTCTGTATAAATATATAGATTTTGTACACAGTTGTGTGGCTTTTGCATCTCCCTGTACAGCAGAATTGTAAACGATAATAAAGTTGCCCTCCACAGTAATGTTACACATGTTATTGGAATGTACAGTAATACAGGCAGTGAATTGCTAAAACAACCATCCTGAGCTTGGAACTGTCACATAATGGATACAAAGGAAACCATACTCACAGCGAGTCTACAGAGTCTCATCAGCAGTCCGAGTGTTGTTGGCTCTGGTTTATCGAGCTAGGAAGGAAAAAACACAAAGTTTCAATTGGTTAACACAAATTGACGAGCGAATACAAAAAACGAGCTAAGTGCCAAAATCTAAGTTCTGAGATAAACAGAAAAAACATTGTCATTTTCACAGTTGTTGATTTTTTCTCCAAAAAAGCATTAAAAAAAAGTCGGAAGCGCTTATATTCTGAAGCTTAATGTTACCTCAGGAATATTAAAACTAGGCTGTGCCCTAAAATTTACAAGAGAAGAGTTAGCAAACAACAGGTTATGGACAAGATTTCAGTAAAGAAAGGAGAAAATCTTTTTTTGCTTTAAGAATTGTATTCATAAAACATTATAAACAAGTGCTCAAGTAAAAAGTGCCAGCCCTGAGGTGTAGGGGTAACGCGCCCGCCTCTCACTCGGAGAGCCCGGCTCAGTCAGGAGTAGTGGTTTTTGGCCGGTTCTACAGCCACCTCCACCTCACAAGATGGCGGCGGCGCAATATCTCTCCAACGCATAGTCGGATTTTGACAAATGAGGTGTCGTTGAACTCGGGCTGACACCCCCTTTTCATTGAACAACATATTTCCACCCCAAAATAAAACCTACCCCTACTAGGGGGTGAAATTTTAATTTTTTAGAAAATCTCGCTTTCCAAGTGCAACATGTGGGATTTTGAATGCCAATATGAAATTAAACGTTGTTTTACACAAGAGACATGTGTACGGTGGAAAGCCAATATGAATTAAAATGCTTATTTATTGCTTTTACGCATGCCCACTCGTAGTTTTTGTAAGAGGGCGGGCTTTTTAAAGATGGCGGCTGTAGTGTAACCTAACCTAACCCAACCCACGAGGGGTGATCAAAAAGTATTCCAAGCAGCACTTGTTGATAGGCAAACCAATAATCGAAGAGGACATGTCAGACCTTGAGGTGAGAGCCCCTGTCATTGTTGATTTGTCCCTTTGGACGGGTCCTTTTGACTGATCCCTTTGGACTGGTCCCTAATGATAAGATGTTCCACATGAAAAGCATGTGAAGAGCCGATTGCTACTATGAATTAGCATGTTTGCTTTTTGTTTTTACGCATGCGCACTTGGGGTTTTCAGAAGAGGGCTGACTTTTTAAGTAATGATTTAAAGATGAGTTATTTAAAAAAAAAAAAAAAATCCAAAACTAATAGGTCATTGGCTTTTTAATATCTCATGAACCAATAAGGCTAGGGACTTGTATGAAGGGTCGTTGGACTTGGGATGACGCCCCGTTTTTGAATGTATTTTTGTCAAAAGGGCCTAAGTACACTTTTGTTAATATCTCGTGAACCAATAAGGCTAGGGAATTGTATGAGGGGTCATAGCACTTGGGATGACATTCCTTTTTTAAATGTTTTTTTTTTTTTTTAATTTTGAGAAGGGGCCTGACTACACTTTTGATGATATTTCCTGAACCCATGATGGGATTTTGACCTGTGAGGTGTCGTTGGACTTGGGCAGACACTCTCTTTTTGAATGTATTTTTGACATTTTAACAAAGGGCCTAACTACACTTTTGTTAATATCTCGCAAACCAATAAGGCTAGAGACTTGTATGTGGGGTCCTAGCACTCGGGGTGATGCTCTGTTTTTGAATATATATTTAATATTTGTCAAAAGGGCCTAACTACACTGTTGTTAATATCTTGATAACTAATAATGGGAGAGAGTCAAGTGAGGTGTTATAATACTTAGGATGGCCAACCCTTTCCCATGACCAACGAATTTACCCCAAATATTCAAAACAACAAAGTCATTGACCTGAGATTATATAAACTAATACTCGGATATCGACATGTGAGGTGTCATAGGACTTAGAATGGTCAACTCTTTCCATGACCAATGAATTTACCTAAAATATCCAAAATATTAAGGTCATTGACCTGAGATTTTATAAATTAATAATTGGATACGGAATGTGAGTTGTTTACCGTGAGTGATTAAACATAGCTAGGTAGAGAAAGAATTAGTGTAAGCTACATGTATGGTAAGCAGACCCGACCAGCGGTTGGAAACTGCTCAAGATGATGATGATGATGACATGTATGGTGACTGAAAAGTCTTTCACTATTGGAACTTGTTTTCAGATCAGACTGTAGTACAGAGAGAGTATTGGTTGCAGGCATGGGTTAATAAATAACAAACGGTGTACACAAAATCGGATTTATTGATTCAAGAATTAAGAGTAGACTATCTTTAATTGATTGGTTAAAGAGGATAGCTAAAGAAACAAAATGGTGACTACATTGAACTAAACTGAACCAAGCTGAATCAAACCCAACCAAACCGAGCCAATCCTAATCGAAAACAAGCCAAGGGTTTAAGTGGTAAAACTTGTGGGTGGATGTGGTCATTGGTAATGTCAAAAAGGAAAGGGATAACGCTCTACCTATAGAGGGTAAGGTAAAGCTAGTGCATGGTGCTAGTGCACACACCCAAGTACATGAACCACACACATCTATCCTAGGCAGTTTTTATGGGTTGACTGTTAAAAGTTGCTCAGTGGTTACTGGGACAAGATGGTCGCTACACACAACAAGCTTTAAATACCTGAGGCTAATAATCTATAGACACACACACACACTTGTTCTAAACTAAACTGTCTTGCTGGCAGTGCTCACACAGTAGGCAAATGACAGAAATGCTTGGCTAACAGAAATACAATCATTTTCGGTTGTCTAATGTTACCAGCTAAACATTACGTGCTATAGTGGTGAGCACATGTGCCTCTTTCACTGGAGATCTTAACTCGATTTCTAGCTCTAAGGCCTAGAACGAATCAAACTAAGAAAAAAGGGTATGGTGACGCAGTGGTTAAACTGTTAGCCTTTCACTAAGGTAGACTAGGGTTTGATTTTAGGTTAATATGCATGTCATAAACAAACAAATAAAAGCAGAGATAATGTTTAAAACTGATTACACTTGTCTCTTTTCAAATTATTACTTAGATTACAAATACAAACGTGGACTGGGTTTGATATACAGTTAATGCTTCCTATCGCATACTAGACTGTAAGAAAGCCAAACAAGCAAAAGGCGTAGGTAGAGCAGTGGTAAAATCGCTATGTGTAGAGAAATACCTAACGGTTTTGTGAACTGGCAAAGGTATGTTGCATAAACAGTGCAGGATACAATCCAGCAACCATAATTTTTATCTTGTGGACAAGAGAAAACATATATAGAGAGAGAGATATATAGAAAGCTTGTGTATGTGTGGGTAGCATTGATTGTTTGACCAGAGAAAATACGGTGAGGTAGGGTGGGGAGAGGGAGAATAGCACTTATATATGAATGGAAAATAGTTTTTTTTTTTTCAATAGTTTTGTTTTTCAAATGCAGTGGTAGATAGTCGTTATTTTGTAAAACATTCTTACTTGCAGTAGTAATAAGCCTCTACGGTTCCGCTAACACACATAGATAGACTGTACTATTGCCCTGGTCAAGAACTCACATGAAGATCATTTACAAAATCATAAAATGAAAAAAAAAATCTTGTTTTGGAAATATCGTTTTTCAACATACACAAAATAAATAAAAAATGTGTAAACAGCAAAATGGAAAATCCATATTTCCATATAGACAAAATTTAAAAACCTTAAACGGACATTTAAGAAAATATATGCAAATGGGAAATTGACAAAAATGTGTAAATATGAAAATGGAAAATCCATGTTTCCATATCATGAAATTGAAAAACATCAAACTGTCATTTTAAAAAAATGCAAATGGAAAATTGACAAATTGCAATGTGTGAAATGTAAAATTGAACAAATGGCTATCATAATTATTTTTTTTAATACAAAAAAAATGGTGCTCTATGGTTGAGGTGTGAATCAAACCCTCTCTACTTATTTGGACCACCCGAGACTGAGTAGACTAGTTTTAGTTGTCATACCACTTTTAAAAGTTTGTGTTAAATCTAGGAATTGAACCCAAGAGCTTGTAGGTGAGATCAAAGGTTATAATATGTTAAACAGCCTTGGATGTAGGGTGTGGTAGCTATATAGAGATGAAACGTTTAGCTCGGGGCAGGGAGGCATGGAAATCTGCATTAAACCAATCAAAAGACTGACGACTCAAACAACAACATGTAGAGTTCACCAAAATAATGTTGTGTAACGGTAAATGTTAGTCAACGAACAGTAATGCATTACTAAAACCCATGACACGATACCTAAGAGCTTTTCTAAAATTATTTTAAAATGCCTTTAACCCTATATTAAACACCCAGTTCACAAGACTCAAACTGCAATGGTATGGTCAAACAAAACAAAATCTATATCTTAACAATACATGTAATATTTTCTACCACTTTGCTACCACTTTTCTAGTTTGCTACCACTTTGCTACTACTTTTCTGCCACTTTCCTACACTTTTCTACCACTTTGCTACCACTTTTCTACCACTTTGGTACCACTTGTCTACCACTTTGCTATCACTTTAAACTGTACATATTAAATATAAAAGCCAACGCTAAATAATTCTATTACCAGAACAGATATAACCTTTGTAGTGTGCAAATCATACTAACAGGTTAGTTGCTACTATGGAACTTACAACAACTAACCGAGGTAAACAACGTGTGTACTCTATAAAGGCTACTCTTATAACTATAGACGACAAAATGTTAAAGGAATAATATTCTGGCGATGCTCAAAACAGAGGTCAACAAGATGTCGAGGCAATATGAAAAGTAGAAATGGTGTGGTTTTAAGTGTGAGTGATCATCAATGTAGTGCTCCAGACAAAACACTGATGGTATTGACAAAAAATCATCAGAATGCTAAAAAGTTAGTACAAGAGAAAGATGTTGCTACTCAAAATAGTGCATTGTTTGTTGAGCAACGTTTAACCCCTGTTGTAAAAGTTATGTTGTATCCATCTTCCACGTCTCAAGAGTCATCAACATCACAGACTATGCAAGAGGTAGTGCTGTTGATGTTGTTTTAAGGGGCTGAACTACAAAGTCATCTGCCCTTGATATGCAAGTGGATCGAAAAGGACTAGATAGTAAAGACAAAAGAGAGTTGTATTTTCTTTATAACTACCGTATGTACTCGAATACCACCCGCACATTTTTAAACAAATTCGTACGTGAAAAATTGGGTTGCCGGTCTTATTTGAGTCATCCAAATTTGAAAGATCTAAATTGCCCGCCGCGCGCGATATCGGGTGTTGCGAGTATCCGCTAGATGGTGCTAGCCTTCTTCCGGCTATAACTTTGTTTTACCGTACGCACGCGGCGTCATACAGTCCCGCGCAGGTCCCGCGCACATTATCAGAGTGTAAACATTAATGCTACGAAACGTTTGCGGTCATTTACTGTGAGTGAGAAATTGAAAGTTGTGAGGGAAGCTGAAGTTATTGGAAATCGTGCCCGGTATGAAATATGATATTGACGAGTCATGTATTCGTGATTGAGCGGGATGACATCTATGCTACAACCACGGGATGTCTGCGTGAACCGCCCGTTCAAAGCAGCCTTGAAACAGCTGTATACGGAGCGGATGGCGGCCGATAAGCACACTCCGACTCCAACTGGTCGTATTCAGCGCCCGAAAGTTCAGCTGCTGTGTTCGTGGATTTTGACGGCATGGAATCGTATCTCTGGAGATCTCATACGGAAGAGCTTCAAGAAATGTAGTATTTCGAATGCTATGGGGGCAGTGATGACGACATTTAGTGGGAAAGTGATGGTGATAAAAGTTCCGAAGCTGGTACTTCTGATGACGATGAATGACGTGTTTGTGTACTTTTATTTGTATTTTTAATAGTTTGATGTGTGTTATTTTAGGACGACTTCAAAACTGTTGGAAACTATTTTGGATAAATGCAATTCTGTTTATTTAGTTAAGATAGTAAATAATTTTGAGTTTTTTTTTTTTTTTTTTTTTTTGTTCTTCAAAATCAGGGTGCGGGTCTTATTCGGGGGCGGGTCGTATTCGAGTAAATACGGTATTGTACAAGTACTTCATCATCATCATCTTGAGCAGTTTCCAACCGCTGGTCGGGTCTACTTGGAACATAAGCCTCTCCATCGTTTCCTGTCCATCCACCATCTCTCGTCATTTACTGGTCCCAGCACACTCCTCTTTCCTCCACACTCTTCTTAACTCCTTTTGTCCATCTGTCCCTTGGTCTTCCCCTTGGCCTCCTTCCCGTCATTTCCATTCCAAACATCTTCTTCGGTATCCTCTACTCTTCCATCCTCCTCACATGTCCATACCATTGTAGCCTAGATCGCTCTATTCTATTTTGCAATGGTTCCTCTCTTACCATCTCTCTGACTCTCTCATTCCTTACTCTGTCCATTCTTGTTACTCCTACCCTACTCCTCTGGAACTTCATCTCCACTGCTCGTATTTTATTCTTGTCCCTTTCCTTCATCACCCATGTTTCTGAACCATATGTCAAAATTGGCACAAAGTAGGTCTTGTAGATGATTCCTTTACATTTTTGTGGTACATCTTTATTCCATATCATCCCCCTAACACTCTTGAAAAATCCATCTGCTCACCTTCCCCTCTCATTTATTTCCATCCTATTGCCTCCCTTTTCTTCAATTATGCTTCCCAAGTACTTGAAGCATTCTACTTTCTGCAACTGCTGTCCTCCAAGTGTTATGCCCATATCCAGTCTGTTCTTCTTCCTCGTTGTGATGACCACTTCACTCTTTTGTGCTGAGAACTTCATCCCATATGATAACACTACCTTCTCCCACTCATCTAATTGCTCTTGTACTTCTTCCTCATCCTCTCCCCATACCAGAAGGTCATCAGCAAACAACATTGCCTTCATTTTCCTCTCCCCAATGCTATTTACCACTTTTCGTATGATTTCATCCATCACCACTATAAATAACAGGGGTGAGAGGGCACTTCCCTGTTTCAGACCACTCTCCAGTTGAAACCATTCCGTTCTCTCTCTTTCCACCTTTACACAGCTTTTGCTTCCCTCGTACATTGCTTTCACTCTTGCCACTGTCTCCTTGTTCACTGCTTTTGCTCTCATTGCTTCCCATACCTTGTTTCTATTAATACTATCATATGCTTTCTCAATATCCAAGAAGGTCATCACCAGATCTTTCCCATATTCATAATGGTGTTCTTGTAGCTGTCTTACTGCAAGGATGAGGTCAACTGTTGACCTTCCTGGCCTGAATCCATACTGTTCTTCCCTCAGCCCATCTTCAACTTCTGTCCGAATTCTTCTCTCCAGTACCTTCTCAAATATTTTGGCGCAGTGGCACATGAGTGTAATTCCCCTGTAGTTCTTGCATTCCTTCCTACTTCCCTTTTTAAATATGGGTATTATTATCCCTCTTTTCCAGTCCTCTGGTATTTTCTTCTCCCTCCATATCACTTTCATTACTCGAAAGAGCCACTGTGTTCCTATCACCCCTGCTGCTCTCACCATCTCCACACTCACTTCGTCTATTCCCGGTGCCTTTCCCCCTTTCATCTTCTTTAATGCTTCCTCCACTTCTTTCCATGTCAATTCCTTCTCTGAAATGTCTTGGTCACTGTCTGTTTCTTCCTCCACAATGTCCACTACGCTGGTTTTAGTTGGATTTAGGAGTTCCCTGAAGTATTCTCTCCAGATAACCTTTACTTCTTCCATATTTTCGACCTCCTTTCCATTCCTGTCCACCATTCTGACATTTTCCCCTGTATCTCTTCTCTTTGCCTTTATCATTCCATACAACACTTTCTTACTGCCATCACAGTCCTCCTCCATCATTTCTGTCCATTTCTCCAGCCATTTCTTTTTCTCTTCCTTCACTACTTCTTTCTTCCGCTCTTGGTATTCTTCTCTTGTTCTGCCTGTCCTCTGTTGGAACCATTTCCTGAATGCTTCATTTTTCTTTTTCACTGCTTCCTTAGTTCTGGGGTTCCACCATGGTGTTTCCTTCCACCTTTTCTTTCCACTAGTTCTGCCACACACGACTTCCGCTGCTTCTACCAACACGTCCTTGAACCTATTCCATTCTTCTTCACCTGTTTTCGGATCATCCTTCGGAAATTTGTTCCTCACTAATATCTGGAACTTCTCCTTATTTCCATCCTCCTTCAGCTTCCATGTCCTTATTCTTCTTTCTTGGTTCTCAGTTCTCCTCTTTTCCTTCAGTCCTCTCACCTTGGCGACCAGCAGATGGTGGTCACTGTCCAGGGCTTCTGAAGGTATTACCCTTATATCCGTGATACTCTTCTTTGTCTCCTTCCCGCATAGAATATAGTCTACCACTGATTTCCTAGTCAAATCCCTGCTGTACCAAGTAATTTTATGGCTCTCTCTCTTCTTGTACCATGTGTTTCCAACCATTAGCCCATTTATCTTGCACAGTTCCAACAATCTCTCTCCTTCCTTATTCCTGTTTCCCCATCCTTCACCACCAATCACTTCCTCAAAACCTCTTCTATCAGTTCCGACATGGGCATTTAGGTCTCCCATGACTATCAGGTCTCTCCCCACTAACTGCTTCTGCAACTCCTCTTCAAACTCGTCCTTCTCGCCTTCTGTGCATCCCACCTGTGGTGCATAGACTTGCAGAATGTCCAGGTTTCTACCTTTCACAGTGATTCTGGCTCTAATTATTCTATCACTTACCCTCTTTACTTCCTCCCTCAGCCCTTCTCTCACCACCATTCCCACTCCATTTCTCTTCCCCTCCTCATTTCCTATCCAGTATAGCTGCAAGCCATTTCTCAGTTCTTTTCTTCCTTCCCCTCTCCATCTGGTCTCTGCCAGTCCGAGTACATCCAGTTTTCTCCTCTCCATCATATCCACAACCTCCTCCACTCTTCCCGTCAATGAAGTTATATTCAAAGTTCCGATTCGTAGTCCATTTCCATAGCCAGGTCTGCTTCCTTTAGATCTGTCCTTTCCGAGGCCCGTTCCCGTTTTAAAAGCAGTTTCATATCCACTAATGGCTTGCTAGGCCTAACGTAGCTTCACCATAACCCTGGCGAGGGGCCTGTTTTTGGTCCGCGAGAGGTATTTTATTTCCCTCAAACCCTCCGGACAAGTCCGGCGAGCCCCCCTATCCGCCACCTGGGACGCGCCCGATAGAGGAACAGGCAAACCCCCACGGGTGTACAAGTACCTACATTAAATAAATAAAAATAGTGTATGGGTATTGTCTGTTTTTCTTAATTGCTATCCCCATGTCCCACTAATAATGGAATTGTTAACCATCAACAGTCTCTGACTATGTTCGGAAAGAGAGTGGCCTTAAACAATACACTCTATCTATGGTTTGTGTACCGAGTATCACAATAATACAGTGTGGTCAAGCCATGTTGAGGCAATAGTTATATCAGGTAAGGGATTCGAACCCTTGCTTTCTTGTACAGAAAATTTGAACTTAAGTCAAACACCATAACCACTCGGTCAACCTGACAGTTACTAATTTAATTATTTTTGTGGACTTGAGTGTTTATAAAACTTTTTCCAGTATACATTGACTAAACCACTTGTTTGCTTTGAAATATAGATTTTGTTTTGTTTGACCATACCATTGCAGTTTGAGTCTTGTGAACTGGGTGTTTAATATAGGGTTAAAGGCATTTTAAAATAATTTTAGAAAAGCTCTTAGGTATCGTGTCATGGGTTTTAGTAATGCATTACTGTTCGTTGACTAACATTTACCGTTACACAACATTATTTTGGTGAACTCTACATGTTGTTGTTTGAGTCGTCAGTCTTTTGATTGGTTTAATGCAGATTTCCATGCCTCCCTGCCCCGAGCTAAACGTTTCATCTCTATATAGCTACCACACCCTACATCCAAGGCTGTTTAACATATTATAACCTTTGATCTCACCTACAAGCTCTTGGGTTCAATTCCTAGATTTAACACAAACTTTTAAAAGTGGTATGACAACTAAAACTAGTCTACTCAGTCTCGGGTGGTCCAAATAAGTAGAGAGGGTTTGATTCACACCTCAACCATAGAGCACCATTTTTTTTGTATTTCAAAAAAATCATGATAGACATTTGTTCAATTTCACATTTCACACATTGCAATTTGTCAATTTTCCATTTGCATTTTTTTTTAAATGACAGTTTGATGTTTTTCAATTTCATGATATGGAAACATGGATTTTCCATTTTCATATTTACACATTTTTGTCAATTTCCCATTTGCATATAATTTCTTAAATGTCCGTTTAAGGTTTTTAAATTTTGTCTATAAGGAAACATGGATTTTCCATTTTGCTGTTTACACATTTTTTATTTATTTTGTGTATGTTGAAAAACGATATTTCCAAAACAAGATTTTTTTTTTCATTTTATGATTTTGTAAATGATCTTCATGTGAGTTCTTGACCAGGGCAATAGTACAGTCTATCTATGTGTGTTAGCGGAACCGTAGAGGCTTATTACTACTGCAAGTAAGAATGTTTTACAAAATAACGACTATCTACCACTGCATTTGAAAAACAAAACTATTGAAAAAAATAAATCAATATTCCATTCATATATAAGTGCTAATTCTCCCTCTCCCCACCCTACCTCACCGTATTTTCTCTGGTCAAACAATCAATGCTACCCACACATACACAAGCTTTCTATATATCTCTCTCTATATATGTTTTCTCTTGTCCACAAGATAAAAATTATGGTTGCTGGATTGTATCCTGCACTGTTTATGCGACATACCTTTGCCAGTTCACAAAACCGTTAGGTATTTCTCTACACATAGCGATTTTACCACTGCTCTACCTACGCCTTTTGCTTGTTTGGCTTTCTTACAGTCTAGTATGCGATAGGAAGCATTAACTGTATATCAAACCCAGTCCACGTTTGTATTTGTAATCTAAGTAATAATTTGAAAAGAGACAAATGTAATCAGTTTTAAACATTATCTCTGCTTTTATTTGTTTGTTTATGACATGCATATTAACCTAAAATCAAACCCTAGCCTACCTTAGTGAAAGGCTAACAGTTTAACCACTGCGTCACCATACCCTTTTTTAGGTAGATTTCATTAGAAAGATAACTATTGCAATGGGTCCCATGTTTCGACTTCCGGAAAATTTCGACATATCTTCGCGTTTCACATCCCCCAGACCCCAAAACCACCGTCAGTTCAAAAGTTTTTATATAATTTATGTATGTATATATATATATGTATATCAGTTTCTTGTAGACAAGATAACTGCCGTAATTTTGAACCAATCACTTTGAATTTTTTACCGAATATGTATACCTATAAAATCTCGGTCGAGTTCGTTACTGGGCTAAATCGGTCGAAGGGGGTGAAAATGGGGGGCTTTTTTCAAAAAAGTGAAATATTGCTATAACTCTCTTAATATGTGACATATCGAATCCGTTCAACGTTCATACTATGTGTCGGATAAAGCCCAAAAATTTATGTTTGAAGAGTTTTTTTATAGCACCAACCATTGACCAAAGGGGGGGGGGGGGGAAGTGGGTTTTTCGGGAAACATTAATCATATCACTCTTAATAGGCACAATATCAAAACCGCACAAAATGGACAATATTCCCCTAATAATTACCTGAAACTTTTGTCTGAAAGAATTTTTGATATGACCAACCATTACGCCAAGGGATGAGAAAAATGATTTCGGAATTATAAGAAAATGCCAAGAGCTATCAGAGGCTGCCATGGCAACACTACTAAATTGATGAGGGATGAGCCATCATTGTTGCCATGACAACGCACTTGCACGAGATCAGATTCAGTATTTCCATCTGACTAAGTGGGAAACGGCTTCGGTGACGTAACTGGTGGCATGCTGAATGTCTATGCCCAAGGTCGCGGTTTCAAAGCCGGCCGAAGTTGTCGGATTTTCTAAGAGCGCTTTCCTTTGGAGGGGAAGTTCCAACGTTCGTTGCGAGTTGCTGGTTGGGCTGGCATCTAGTAGCCAAGTTCACAGCTAGGTGTCGTTGATGGTAGTACCGGGTAGCAACATTAGGAACTACTGCTTGAAATTGACCGTCTGCAGTCCTTACCTGAATTAAGACAAATACAGCCATTACAATTCACACCGTTTATCAGACAGATTCTACACTCACCCAAAGTACACGGGGTTACATGACCGCGTTGTCGCAGCCCCTTAACTGAGGAACCAACCAGAGGTAGATTTCATTAGAAAGCTGACTATTGCAATGGGTACCATGTTTCGACTTCCGGAAAATTTCGACATATCTTCGCGTTTCACATCCCCCAGACCCCAAAACCACCGTCAGTTCAAAAGTTTATATATAATTTATGTATGTATATATATATATATAGATATATGTATATCAGTTTCTTGTGGACACGATAACTGCCGTAATTTTGAACCAATCACTTTGAATTTTTTACCGAATATGTATACCTATAACATTTCGGTCGAGTTCGTTACTGGGCTAAATCGGTCGAAGGGGGTGAAAATGGGGGGCTTTTTTCAAAAAAGTGAAATATTGCTATAACTCTCTTAATATGTGACATATCGAATCCGTTCAACGTTCATACTATGTGTCGGATAAAGCCCAAAAATTTATGTTTGAAGAGTTTTTTTATAGCACCAACCATTGACCAAAGGGGGGGGGGGGGGGGGAAAGTGGGTTTTTCGGGAAACATTAATCATATCTCTCTTAATAGGCACAATATCAAAACCGTACAAAATGGACAATATTCCCCTAATAATTACCTAAAACTTTTGTCTGAAAGAATTTTTGATATGACCCACCATTACGCCAAGGGATGAGAAAAATGATTTCGGAATTATAAGAAAATGCCAAGAGCTATCAGAGGTTGCCATGGCAACACTACTAAATTGATGAGGGATGAGCCATCATTGTTGCCATGACAACGCACTTGCACGAGATCAGATTCAGTATTTCCATCTGACTAAGTGTGAAGCGGCTTTGGTGACCTAACTGGTAGCATGCTGAATGTCTAAGCCCAAGGTCGCGAGTTCAAAGTCGGCCAAAGTCGTCGGATTTTCTAAGAGCGCTAAAAATCCCTCAGTATGCTTTCCTTTTGAGGGGAAGTTCCAACGTTCGTTGCGAGTTGCTGGTTGGGGTGGCATCTAGTGGCCAAGTTCACAGCTAGGTGTCGTTGACGGTAGTACCTGGTAGCAACATTAGGAACTACTGCTTGAAATTGACCGTCTGCAGTCCTTACCTGAATTACAGACTAATACAGCCATCCCTAAGTACACGGGGTTACATGACCGCATTGTCGCAGCCCCTAAACTGAGCAACCAACCAAAATCTCTGCGGGAGATATAATTTTGCGTGAATAAGTAACAGACCGTTACATAGTCACACATCAGTGTCGAAACCTTGCATAAGGACAATGTGACCACAAGTATAAAAATGGACCCCAAATTACAAGAAGGTTACCGATCCCATAAGACAATAAAATGTTTAAATAAGCATAAAATGACGAAAAACAAAGTTAATTAAGCTCCAATTATAAAATATCTTCTCGCAATAAATGAGGTCTGATCCTTCAACGAAAACCTGCATATTCTGTTTATTTTCGCCTATCCCCAAGTTTGTCCGGTGAAATCTACCTCCGCCTTCCGGCGTGCCGAGAGGACTTTTTCTTAGTTTGATTCGTTCTAGGCCTTAGAGCTAGAAATCGAGTTAAGATCTCCAGTGAAAGAGGCACATGTGCTCACCACTATAGCACGTAATGTTTAGCTGGTAACATTAGACAACCGAAAATGATTGTATTTCTGTTAGCCAAGCATTTCTGTCATTTGCCTACTGTGTGAGCACTGCCAGCAAGACAGTTTAGTTTAGAACAAGTGTGTGTGTGTGTGTCTATAGATTATTAGCCTCAGGTATTTAAAACTTGTTGTGTGTAGCGACCATCTTGTCCCAGTAACCACTGAGCAACTTTTAACAGTCAACCCATAAAAACTGCATAGGATAGTTGTGTGTGATTCATGTACTTGGGTGTGTGCACTAGCACCATGCACTAGCTTTACCTTACCCTCTATAGGTAGAGCGTTATCCCTTTCCTTTTTGACATTACCAATGACCACATCCACCCACAAGTTTTACACTTAAACCCTTGGCTTGTTTTCGATTAGGATTGGTTCGGTTTGGTTGGGTTTGATTCAGCTTGGTTCAGTTTAGTTCAATGTAGTCACCATTTTGTTTCTTTAGCCAATCAATTAAAGATAGTCCACTCTTAATTCTTGAATCAATAAATCCGATTTTGTGTACACCGTTTGTTATTTATTAACCCATGCCTGCAACCAATACTCTCTCTGTACTACAGTCTGATCTGAAAACAAGTTCCAATAGTGAAAGACTTGTCAGTCACCATACATGTAGCTTACACTAATTCTTTCTCTACCTAGCTATGTTTAATCACTCACGGTAAACAACTCACATGTCCGTATCCAATTATTAATTTATAAAATCTCAGGTCAATGACCTTAATATTTTGGATATTTTAGGTAAATTCATTGGTCATGGAAAGAGTTGACCATTCTAAGTCCTATGACACCTCACATGTCGATATCCGAGTATTAGTTTACATAATCTCAGGTCAATGACCTTGTTGTTTTGAATATTTGGGGTAAATTCGTTGGTCATGGGAAAGGGTTGGCCATCCTAAGTATTATAACACCTCACTTGACTCTCTCCCATTATTAGTTATCGAGATATTAACAACAGTGTAGTTAGGCCCTTTTGACAAACATTAAATATATATTCAAAAACAGAGCGTCACCCCGAGTGCTAAGACCCCACATACAAGTCCATAGCCTTATTGGTTCGCGAGATATTAACAAAAGTGTAGTTAGGCCCTTTGTTAAAATGTCAAAAATACATTCAAAAAGAGAGTGTCGGCCCAAGTCCAACGACACCTCACAGGTCAAAATCCCATCATGGGTTCAGGAAATATCAACAAAAGTGTAGTCAGGCCCCTTGTAAAAATTAAAAAAAAAAAAAAAACATTTAAAAAAGGAATGTCATCCCAAGTGCTATGACCCCTCATACAATTCCCTAGCCTTATTGGTTCACGAGATATTAACAAAAGTGTACTTAGGCCCTTTTGACAAAAATACATTCAAAAACGGGGCGTCATCCCAAGTCCAACGACCCCTCATACAAGTCCCTAGCCTTATTGGTTCATGAGATATTAAAAAGCCAATGACCTATTAGTTTTGGATCTTTTGGTTATTTTTTTAAAAATAACTCATCTTTAAATCATTACTTAAAAAGTCAGCCCTCTTCTGAAAACCCCAAGTGCGCATGCGTAAAAACAAAAAGCAAACATGTTAATTCATAGTAGCAATCGGCTCTTCACATGCGTTTCATGAGGAACAACGTTTAATTTCATCATATCATTAGGGACCAGTCCAAAGGGACCGGTTTAAAGGGATCAGTCAAAAGGACCCGTCAACAATGACCCGTCCACAGGGACCAGTCCAAAGGGACAAATCAACAATGACAGGGGCTCTCACCTGAAGGTCTGACATGTCCTCTTCGATTAATGGTTTGCCTATCGACAAGCGCTGCTTGTAATACTTTTTGATCACCCCTCGTGGGTTGGGTTAGGTTAGGTTACACTACAGCCGCCATCTTTAAAAAGCCCGCCCTCTTACAAAAACTATGAGTGGGCATGCGTAAAAGCAAAAAATAAGCATGTTAATTCATATTGGCTTTCCACCGTACACATGTCTCTTGTGTAGAACAACATTTAATTTCATATTGGCATTCAAAATCCCACATGTTGCACTTGGAAAGCGAGATTTTCTAAAAATTAAAATTTCACCCCCTAGTAGGGGTAGGTTTTATTTTGGGGTGGAAATATGTTGTTCAATGAAAAGGGGGTGTCAGCCCGAGTTCAACGACACCTCATTTGTCAAAATCTGACCATGCGTTGGAGAGATATCGCGCCGCTGCCATCTTGTGAGGTGGGTGAGGTGGAGGTGGCTGTAGAACCGGCCAAAAACCACTACTGTCAGGGATTTTAGAAACTGACGTGAGGGCTGGAACGAAGTGCACTCAGCCTCGTGAGGACAATTGAGCAGCTGTCTGACAGTGAGGCAGTGCCCCGATCACGATAACCAAGATTAACGGCCGAGGGGACCCGATGCGCTGACTACGCGTCAGATCTGCAGGCCAAATGGCTGGGCAGCGGTTGCTTGGTAGGCCCAGGCCCTTCACGGGCTGTAGTGCCAGGGGTTATTATTATTATTATTAAGTAAAAAGTAGTGTTCTTGAAAACTTTGTTGTTGAAAAAATGATTAATAATTACCGTATATACCCGAATGTATGACGACCCCGAATATAAGACGAGGCCTAGTTATCAACTGCCTCTTACAGATTTGTTCAAAAAAATACTCGCTAACTCATAACTTGCACAATATATGCCCTTAAGGTCGTGCTTTCATTTTTATACCGTCTCGTGTTATCGGAAATCCCTCTGCCCGCTTTTCCAAGACATACTCTATAATTTCTTTGTTCAAGAATGGGAAAAAAATCCACAGCCTGCTTCCAGTCTCCTACCGGGTCAGGAATGGAATGAATGAAGCCCCTATCTAGCGGCGAGGTTATGAACTGTGCCGGCTGCCGAGGCCTGACGCACTCCTCTGGGGCAATGATTAAATGAATGACAGATGAAATGAAATGATAGTGGAGAGTGTTGCTGGAATGAAATTTTGACAGGGAAAACCGGAGTACCCGGAGAAAAACCTGCCTGCCTCCGTTCTGTCCAGCACAGATCTCACATGGAGTGACCGGGATTTGAACCACGGACTCAGCGGTGAGAGGCCGGCGTGCTGCCGCCTGAGCCACGGAGGCTTCGTTCAAGAATGGGAGACGTTATTAAATTAAGATACGTTAATCACTCAATTACTGCTCGTAAAACTGACTGGTTGTTCTTGTAAAGCTTGTTTTAAAACATATTTCCATATGCTTTCGAACATATAATTTATCCGCTTAAAATGACGTGTATGCGTAAATCCTAACCTCAAAATGTACGCTGTTCGTATATGCATGGTAATTAAACATAACAAACCATATTTTAATATTCATTAACACATTGATTTGTTGCGAGTTAAAAGATGCCAACACCACATACTACTTTGCAAATAATAATAATATATATATTTTTTTTTTTTATACCCTGAATATAAGACGACCCCAAATTTTTATAACACAAAAAGTGGGAAAAAACCTCGTCTTACATTCGGGTATATACGGTAATTTAAAAATAATGCTGATAATAATTATTATACAAATATACAAAGTTCCAATAAGTAAAGAGTGTTCTTCAAACCATGGCGACTGTGTTAGTTCAGTTCTTCCTTTCAGGCTTCAATCTTGATGTTATTCCCAACCGGAGCAGTTCAAAGTATTTTATAGTTTTCAACACTTTTGTTTTTGCCCAAAGTTCAAAATGTGTATACGGTTCCTGGCTTTTTCTTGGTGACTTGGACCCAAACAACCTTAGAAATTTCTAAAGTTGTTGTATTGTTACGGCTGTGAGTTTGTGTCATCACTCGCCGCATGAGTCACAACTGCCCCAGGGCTGGGCTGTGGCCTGCCTCCTGTATTGCACGCGCCTTATGCAACAGGGCTACTACAGACAAAGGGATAGTCCAGAAGATTCGTGACTGGACCAGCGATGGAAACCTCGAGAAGCCGTGGACCCTGGATGGATCTAGAACCATTTATTGAGTCACCGGCCTGCTATATAAGAGTGACCCGTGAAGCAGTTGTGGTTGTTGTGTTTTACGAGCTAGTGTGAGCGTTTATTCTGAGCGACAGAAGTGTGGTGACTTGCGAAACCCCTAGTGTAGCGGCGAAGTGAGGAACATACAGGGGACTGCCGTGTTCTGAGTAAGTGTGCTTTCACTGAGTGTCAGATATTGTGGTGTCGAAATCCAGTGACATTGTTTCTCCCAGCTGTTGAACAGCGCGCAGCAAGTGCCCGTAAGTACTGTAGTAGGCGCACATTAGAAAGAAGTTGCATGTAGTTCTGTCAAGGCCACTAGGCTCATTAGCGGCAGGATTAACTTCTGTGGTCTGTTGCAAGTGAAAGGGGCCAAGAGCGCATAAGGAAGAGACTTGAGGAAACTGGAGAAGGCTCCTAATTGCTTGTATTTGCTGATTAGTGTAATTTTCTGGCCCCAATAAAGTTAATTATTTCTTTAAGCAGTAATTGGTGTTGTGCTTTGTACCCCCACCATAATCCAGTTAACAAAAGTGCCACTAGGGGGTGGCACGTAACAACTGGTGTCAGAAGCCGGATTACGAACTCAAGCACAACACCTGACGGTCCTGGTTTCAAAACCCGAGCAGGTCATTTTCTCTAATTTTCCTGTGAGTGCATGCCCTTTACAAGGCAAACAACTAAAATGGAGGCGCAATTGGCAGCATTGCTAGAAAAGTTAAATGGCATAGAAGACGGCCAGAAGAATTTAACCAAGGACCTAACTGCCAGAATGGAAGATGGCCAGAAGAAGATGGAGGATGGCCAGAAGAAGATGGAGGATGGCCAGAAGAAGTTAGCAGAGGACCTGAAGGAGAGCCAAAATAAGTTAGCAGAGGACCTAACTTCCAAATTAGAAGAAGGCCAAAATAAGTTAGCGGAGGACCTGAAGCAGATGGAAGACAGCCAGAATAAGTTAGCAGAGGACCTAACCGCCAAATTTCTGGATGGCCAGAAAAATCTGGAAGAGTGTCTGCTGACGAAATTAGAGGAGAGCCAAAGGAAATTAGAACAGGGCCTACGTGAGGAAGTCGCGGCAGTGGAGGAGAAGTTCAACACCTTGCAAGTGGAAGTTGCCGAGCTGCGCCAACGCCCGCTGATGGGGGTGGAGGAGAAATTCAACGCCTTGCAAGTGGAAGTTGCCGAGCTGTGCCAACGACCGCTGATGGGGGTGGAAGAGAGATTCAATGCTCTACAAAAGGAATTTGCTGAGCTGCGTCGACTCCCGCCGACAGGGATGGAAGATAGATTCAAAGCCCTACAAGAGGAAGTCGCCGAGCTGCGCTGACGCCCGCCGACCGGGGTGGATGAGAGAGTCAAAGCCCTACAAGAGGAAGTTGCCGAGCTGCGCCAACGCCCGCCCACCGTTACACCGGGAATATCAGGAACGGGACATAGCAGAGTGACGCCCCCAACCTTCGACGGAAAGGTCCCGTGGAGCACCTACTTACGTCAGTTCGAGGCGGCCTGTTCCATAAATAACTGGAACAACACAGAAAAGGCTACAGCTCTCATTGTAGCGCTGAGAGGTGACGCCCTTAACGTCCTTCAGGCCATCCCGACTGGATCCCAGTACTACGCTTCACTGATCGCCCATATGGAAACCCGATATGGAAACCCGATATGGAGATAGCCATCTTCAGCAGGCCTACCATATGCAGCTCCGGACCCGGGTACAGAAGAACGCGGAAACCCTGCAGGAGTTCGAGATGGACATCGCACGCCTCGTAAGGCTTGCCTACCCAACAGTGCCGGCCGACTTTCTGGAGCAGATAGCGACGCAGACCTTCACCGACGGGCTACGGGACTCGGACACTCAACAGGCGCTGCGACTCGCGCGCAATAAGACCCTGGCAGATGCGCTGAGCCACGCACTTGAATTCGAGACGGCAAAACAGGCATCCAGAATGCACGCGCGGGTGCGTCAAGTGGACGTCGATGAACCAGCAAAAACCAACGAGACCAAGCCCCTGGCCGACGAATTGATGGAGGCGCTAAGCCGTTTCTTCGATAGTCGCGGCACCACCAGCAACGACACAGCCGGAAGACAACCAGAGAGTCGGCCGGGAAGAGGACTACCGACCTGCTGGGCCTGCGGTAAGAAAGGCCACCTGAGCAAGGACTGCGGTGATCGCCGCCGCCGAGGGTATCCGACGGGAAATCAGTCGTCTGAAAACCGCGCGGCCCAGGGAAACGAGTATTAGCCAGCCTTGGGGGGCAAAGGTTGGCTTGTGACAGTCGTCAAGCCCTGGCAGTCCAAGTGCGTGTGACGAAGTTACGGAGGGACAATAGCAGCCTGATGGTCGACGGAGTGAGCTGGCCCATGCTGATCGACACGGGAGCATCGAGGACCATCGTCAATCCCACTGTGATCCCGAAGTGGAGAGTGCAACCCACACAAAGGAACCTCCAGCTAATAACCGCGACCGGAGAGACCGCACCGGTACATGGCGAAGCATCACTGGAGTTCGTCATTGGTCGACGGGTGATAAAGCATCCAGTGCTTGTGGCTGACGTATCAAACGAAGTGATCATCGGACTGGACTTCCTGGACCAGAACAACATCATCCTGGACCTGAGTACCAACACTCTGCACTTCGGAGGTGAGGAACTTGCTTTGCAACCAGCACACGAGGCCGTCACCGCACGACGAGTAAGGCTGAGAGAGGACGTCATCGTTCCTGCCAGGACGGAGGTCAGCGCCGCCGTAATTGTCGACGGAACTGCTGAGGGAGTGGCGGCTGTCATCGAGCCAAAATATGAGGACATCCAGACAAAAGGATTGCTAGTTGCCAAGACCCTCATCAACACGACGTCTCGGCCGTACGTCCGCCTGTCCAACCTGAACGACTACGACATTACGGTTCACCGGGACACCAACCTAGGAGTCTGCGAGCCCGTTACCTGGATTGCCCGCATCACCGACACGACGGACGGAAACCTGCAGACGGACAACCGAAGAAGACGCACACTGCCAGAAGAACTACAGAAGCTGTACCAAGGATCCCAGGACCATTTAGACGAGGAACAATCACGCCAACTTCAGGACCTGCTACGCGAATTCCAGGATGTCTTCTCCGTGGGGAGCAAAGACTTCGGCAGGACAAGCTTGGTCCAGCACAGAATCGACGTTGGGGACAGCGCACCGATTAGGGCCCCATTCCGACGTGTCCCACTCGCCAAGCAAGCCGAAGTCGACCGGATGGTAGAAGAGATGAAGGAGCAAGGGGTGATCGAGCCATCACATAGTCCTTGGAGTTCTCCGGTCGTGCTAGTGAAGAAGAAGGACGGTTCCACCAGGTTCTGCGTGGATTACAGGCGGGTGAACGACGTCACGAAAAAGGACAGCTACCCTCTACCCCGGATCGACGACACGCTGGACACCATATCAGGATCAAGATGGTTCTCCACCTTGGATTTGAAGAGTGGCTACTGGCAGGTGGAGGTCCACCCTAAGGACCGCGAGAAAACGGTGTTCTCTGTGGGCAGCGGGCTCTGGCAGTTCACCGTCATGCCATTCGGTCTGTGCAACGCCCCTGCAACCTTCGAAAGGCTAATGGAGTCCATTCTGAGGGGACTACACTGGAAGACCTGCCTGGTATACCTAGACGACGTCATCGTTCTGGGGAGGAGCTTCGAGGAGCACTACAGCAACCTGAAGGAGATCTTGTTGAAGCTACGGGCTGCCCAGCTGAAGTTGAGCCCCAAGAAGTGTCAGCTCTTCCAGAAGCGGGTCCAGTACCTTGGGCATATCGTCTCCGAGGAAGGGGTGCGCACCGACCCAGAGAAGACCGCAGCTGTGAGGGAGTGGCCAGTTCCGAAGGACAAGTCCCAACTACGAAGCTTCCTGGGACTCTGCACTTATTATCGTCGCTTCGTGAGAGGATTCGCCGACATCGCCAAACCTTTACATCGACTGACTGAGAAGGACCAACTCTTCACGTGGACAGCAGAATGCCACAATGCCTTCGAGCAACTCAAGCAGGCTCTGTGCACCGCGCCTATTCTGGCCTACCCCAGACCTGGAACAAGGTTCATCGTCGATACCGATGCCAGCGACTTTGGCATAGGGGGGATCCTGTCGCAAGTAGTGGACGGCGAGGAGAGAGTAGTGGCCTACTTCAGCAAGGCCTTGTCAAAGCCAGAAAGGAACTACTGCGTCACCAGGAAGGAGCTGCTCGCCATCGTGAAGACCATTGAACACTTCCACAAGTACCTGTACGGGCAAGAATTTCTCATCAGGACCGACCATGCATCCCTGCGGTGGCTCCTGAACTTCAAGCAGCCCGAGGGTCAACTCGCGCGGTGGTTAGAGAGGCTTCAACAGTACAACTTTGAGATTCAGCACAAGAAAGGCCAACTGCATTCTAACGCCGACGCCCTGTCACGAAGACCGTGCCCCGAAGACTGCACCTTCTGTGCCCGAAGGGAGGAGAACACCGGGATACAGTGCCGACGGACTACTGTGGAACTTCAGGGGAACTGGAGCCGCGAATCTTTCACGCGGGCACAAGCAGAAGATGATGACCTGGGACTGATAGCCGAATGGAAGAGGGCCTGTGTCCCCAGACCCGGGTGGAACATTGTGAGTGACTGCAGCCCAAATTTTAAGTCCTACTGGGCACAGTGGGACTCGCTGATTGTAAGGGATGGCCTCATCTGCCGCGCCTGGGAGAGCACCGACGGGAAGACATCTCGGGAACAAGTCGTCGTTCCAAAGGCTATGACGGAGGAAGTCCTGAAGGAAGTCCATGGAGGATCATCTGGTGGACACCTAGGGATAAAGAAGACCCTGGAGAAGCTCAGAGAGCGGTTCTACTGGATCGGATGCCGAACAGACGTGGAGAACCACTGCGCGAGGTGCCACGATTGCGCAGCCAGCAAGGGCCCAGGACGAAGACGACGGGGTCCACTGAAGACCTACAACGTGGGCGGCCCCATGGAGAGAGTGGCCATCGATGTTGCTGGGCCATTCCCGTTAAGCGAGGCAGGGAACCGCTACATATTAGTCGTCAGCGACTACTTTACCAAATGGCCGGAGGCGTATGCGCTCCCTAACCAAGAAGCCGCGACGATCGCAGAGACCCTGGTGAAGGAATTCGTCAGCCGGTACGGAGTACCCCTGGAGCTGCACTCCGACCAAGGGAGGAACTTCGAGTCGCAGGTGTTTCAGAACCTATGCCAGCTGCTGGGAATCCGGAAGACAAGGACAACGCCGCTACACCCTCAGTCCGACGGGATGGTAGAGCGATTCAATCGCACCATCGAGAACCATCTCCGAATAGTTGTCAGCGAGCACCAGAGGGATTGGGACAAGCATCTTCCACTATTTCTCCTGGTCTACCGCGCCGCCGTGCATGAAGCCACCGGGTGCACACCAGCCCGGGCCATGTTTGGGAGGGAGCTCCGTCTACCCGTCGATCTTGCCTTCGGCCGACCTGGGAATGATCCGATCCCGGTAAGCCAGTATTGTCAAGAGCTGGTCGACCAACTGGAAGACGTGCACGCGTTCGCGAGGAGGAAACTGCGGATCGAGACCGACCGAATGAAGACCCGATACGACCAGCAGACGGAGGCCGGAGGATTCCACGAGGACGACCTGGTCTGGCTCTTCAACCCATTACGGAAGAAAGGCCTGTCACCCAAACTGCAGAAGTCCTGGGAGGGCCCGTACCAAGTCGCGAAACGGATCAACGATGTCGTCTACAGGATCCAGAGGAGCCCGAGGGCGAAGATGAAGATCGTGCATCGAGATCGCCTGGCAGCCTACGGAGGGACACAGACGGACCAATGATTGATCGGGACGATCAGCCTTTTTAGGAAGGGGGTGGTGTTACGGCTGTGAGTTTGTGTCATCACTCTCCGCATGAGTCACAACTGCCCCAGGGCTGGGCTGTGGCCTGCCTCCTGTATTGCACGCGCCTTATGCAACAGGGCTACTACAGACAAAGGGATAGTCCAGAAGATTCGTGACTGGACCAGCGATGGAAACCTCGAGAAGCCGTGGACCCTGGATGGATCTAGAACCATTTATTGAGTCACCGGCCTGCTATATAAGAGTGACCCGTGAAGCAGTTGTGGTTGTTGTGTTTTACGAGCTAGTGTGAGCGTTTATTCTGAGCGACAGAAGTGTGGTGACTTGCGAAACCCCTAGTGTAGCGGCGAAGTGAGGAACATACAGGGGACTGCCGTGTTCTGAGTAAGTGTGCTTTCACTGAGTGTCAGATATTGTGGTGTCGAAATCCAGTGACATTGTTTCTCCCAGCTGTTGAACAGCGCGCAGCAAGTGCCCGTAAGTACTGTAGTAGGCGCACATTAGAAAGAAGTTGCATGTAGTTCTGTCAAGGCCACTAGGCTCATTAGCGGCAGGATTAACTTCTGTGGTCTGTTGCAAGTGAAAGGGGCCAAGAGCGCATAAGGAAGAGACTTGAGGAAACTGGAGAAGGCTCCTAATTGCTTGTATTTGCTGATTAGTGTAATTTTCTGGCCCCAATAAAGTTAATTATTTCTTTAAGCAGTAATTGGTTTTGTGCTTTGTACCCCCACCGTAATCCAGTTAACAAAAGTGCCACTAGGGGGTGGCACGTAACAGTATTAAGGCAACTCTTAGCTGCTGCGCTGAAGTCATTAAAATATTCTTCATTCATCAAAGTTGTTAGAAATGGTTATTTTGTGCAAGCAGTACAGAGAAGTCTGCAACATACAAGGGATTCTCACATTTCTCGACTCTTTTTTTTTCTACGAGACAAAAGTCGCGGTCGCAGCTTAAGTAGAAGTAGCCTGAGACAACATACTTATGTTGAACCTCATCAACATAGTTGTTAGAAACCAATTATAACCTCCAAGTAACTACAAGACCAGTCACATGATGATTGGCACATACGGTGGCACTTAGACCCAGGCGAATTCTTGTGGCTAAAGTTTGAACTACTTGCAGAATGAACATCACATAGCACTGGCATAGGCACATAGCACACGATTTAGCAATAAAATGGGATTTGATTGTTTTGGCACTTAGCTCGGTTTTCGTACTCAGTCGGCAATTGAAGACCTTATTTTAATAGTGGTACACCTCCAGTTTACTTCTGCTACCAACAGAGTGCAGCACAGAGCAATCAAGCAGGTACAACTCCATGTGGTTTGATGCTCCTGATTCTAAAATGATATCAAGTGACTTTGATGATCCAGATTTTCAAATTACTCAAGGTGAATGTAATTTACATAAATAACTTTTTGTAGTATTGCCAAATAGAGGCGTTCACGAAGGTTATGTTGGCAATAACAATGGAGAATGCCTAAGCGGCCTTGGGGCAGGGATTTCCGGATTATTTCTGTTACAACAGCTAGGCCTAGCCCCAAAATTTCTGCGGGTAGGAAAAAATGCATATTCTTGTACCGTCACAGCAATTGGTACACTCCTGATATTTATGGTAATACAGGAATGTCCGCAGAGTACCGTATAGCAGGAACTCTGTAGTAAATGCATCGTATTTCGTTAATATTTTTTCCAAACTTAAAAAAAGTGGGGAAGGTCTTATATGCAATCAAGATGGGCAAACATACACCAAAACCTTGGCGATTCCAAAAAATTTTTAATGCTCAATACGAAATACGGATAAATGGTATTTTCAAGGCAATGCCGATACTGTGTAGGAAATTTGAACTTTCAGTTCCAAATTTTCAAAGGTTTTCTTTAAAACCAACTAAATTCTTCTTGCAAAACAACAATGAACTGTGTTTAGAGCGGTAAACAAAATTAATTTGTGGTATTATAATAATTAAATAAATCCCTACTCGGTATAAAACCAAGTCCCCGATCTTGAATGTTACGGGTAATCTTGAGAACCACTGGATGGATTTCGATGCGGTTTTCACCATTCTGTAAAGGATATCTCGAGGAAGGATTCTGTAGAAAATAATTTATTTATGATCAAAGGAAGCCAAGCAGAAACTATATTAAAAAAAAAACACAAAACTTTATAAGGCTACGCTGGGCAAACCTTTAAAAATATAACTTACTATGAGTGTAAGAATTGTTCAGCATGAAAAGTTCTACAAGAAAGACCCCAAGAGTCTCTATCTTCAATACAACGCCCACTATAAGTGTTTTTACATGTTCATTTCTTCCAACAATCTCCATTCCATAACTAGCTTCTAGACAGTTTACGAGCTAGCTGGCTGGCAAGCGAGCGCATCAGCCCAGACACTGTAGAGTCGTGTCGAGTTAAGACTTCAGAGAAGAGTGGATATGATTGGAGATTCCCTGGAAGTGCAACTCGACATTTTTTCATTTCCCCTGTGAACATTTCGTTCCGCAAAATTCACAGTCAAGTTAAGATTGGACGGAAGGGGGATTTTTGTGTTTCATGCACCTCGCCATTCTTAAATTACGTCTGACAAGATTTCGTTGCTCATGCATCTCCATGATGATATACAGTAAAACTCTGTTAAGAAGTTTTTCAAGGGACGATTAAAAAAAACTTCTTAACAGGGAAACTTCTTAAAAGGGTAGTGGCCTGAAACGCACACATTTTTGTTGTTTGTGAAGGATCCTACAATATACTGTACATAGGCCTACATAAAAGCCAGAAAAAGAGAAGCCCCAATATTAAAATCTGCCTATCAGACCAGAGATTAAGAGAAATTAATTGGCATAACCATCCAATTCACATTAATAGAATTAATTTCAATAACTGTTTGAGCACACACCATACCGTATTTACTCGAATACGACCCGCCCCCGAATAAGACCCGCACCCTGATTTTGAAGAACAAAATTAAAAAAAAAATATTTTTACTCAAAATTATTTACTATCCTAACTAAAAAACAGAATAGCATTTATCCAAAATAGTTTCCAACAGTTTTGAAGTCGTCCTAAAATAACACACATCAAACGATTAAAAATACAAATAAAAGTACACAAACACTTCATTCATCGTCATCAGAAATACCAACTTCGGAACTTTTATCACCATCACTTTCCTACTAAATGTCGTCATCACTGCCATCCATAGCATTCGAAATACTACATTTCTTGAAGCTCTTCCGTATGAGATCTCCAGAGATACGATTCCATGCCGTCAAAATCCACGAACACAGCAGCTGAACTTTCGGGCGCTGAATACGACCAGTTGGAGTCGGTGTGTGCTTATCGGCCGCCATCCGCTCCGTACACAGCTGTTTCAAGGCTGCTTTGAACGGGCGGTTCACGCAGCATAGACGTCATCTCGCTCAATCACGAATACATGACTCGTCAATATCATATTTCCTACCGGGCACGATTTCCAATAACTTTAGCTTCCCTCACAACTTTCAATTTCTCACTCACAGTAAATGACCGCAAACGTTTCGTAGCATTCATGTTTACACTCGGAGAACGTGCGTGTGACTGTATGTACAGTAAAACTTCTTTTATACGATTCACACTTATACGTTTTCTACACTTACACGATTTTTTTTCTTGGTCCCGGCAAAATCCCTATACTTTCCATGTTAATTTATTTCCGATATACGTTTTACATTTATTCGTTTTTCACGCTTATACGATCATATCTTACGTCCCCGAGAGAAAAATGCGTCGTTTATACGTTTACAACGGTTTCCCTACCTAAAATCTCTAAAAATATTGGAGCCAGAAACTTATGAGACGCACTGTACGTTTCTCGGAAACCATCCCTCGCGCGGCGCTATGTTGTGGCGAGAACGACCTTGAAGCTATGTTCAGCCGGAGTTGCGTGTGTTGCGAAATACAACATCACTTGCTTCAGTCATTGTTCTGCCTTGTTCGGTGCTTCAGTTGTGGTTAACCTTGATAGCAGTGAACATGGGTGAAAGGAAAAGGAAGTGCATTACGATTGCTGTTGTTCACTTCTTAACGGGGGCCATCGCTCGCCGCTCGCCCGCGCTGCGGGACTGTCTCCCGCCAGGCACTTTACCGTAATGCGTAGCTCGCGCGGCCTATAGCCTATACTGTAGTTCACAGCTGGTGCTGAAAATGTTCGCCATCCACTGCTCCACATCGCTGGCACCTCTTTATGAAATTGTCATTTACGTTCTGAAGTTCCTCACCACCGATTGACTGTATTTCAACTGTAATATAGTCTTTAAGCTCATTTTCGCGAAAGATTTCCTGTACTTTAAGAAGGTATTTACACACGTTCACGTAATGAAAATCGCATTGGAACATCACCTTGAGCACTAAAGACGTGAACAATTGACTAAACTGAACCCCACACTGCTCAAGCACACTGCAAAGGAGGGAAACTTGTGGCGCCAAGAAGCGCATTACGGCCAAGTGCTTGACGGGGGACCGGCGCCGCGAGCGAGGGTCCGCGTCGCATATAACACCAAGTCCCTGTATAACCCATAATGTCACATACATTTTGCAGTTTTTATTAAGCTACTTTCATTTACGCGTTTTTCACGCTTATACGTTTTTTTCATTTGGTCCCTTGAAAATCGTATAAGTGAAGTTTTTATCTTTATATACGTCAATACGGACCAGAAATGGCAATTAGTATTCCCATGACTGTATGACGCCGCGTGCTTACGGTAAAACAAAGTTATAGCCGGAAGAAGGCTAGCACCATCTAGCGGATACTCGCCACACCCGATATCGCGCGCGGCGGGCAATATAGATCTTTCAAATTTGGATGACTCAAATAAGACCCGCACCCCAATTTTTCACGTCCGAATTTGTTTAAAAATGTGCGGGTGGTATTCGAGTATATACGGTATATTCCAGCAAACTACAATTATAGACACATTTTAGAATGTAAATAAACAACATCTAACACTGAATTGAAAACACTTTTTTGTCCGTCCTGAAAAATTAGGCTTTTTGTGGCTTACGTCAATTGATCTGTACACCATCAAAAATGCTGTATTTCTCACCACAAAAATATAGGCCTCCACTTTGAAAAGAAGTTGACCAGTGTAGATTGAGCTTTTTACTGCTTTCTAGTTCTATAAATCTCTCCATTTCCCACACGGCTTTCCATGTGCTGTGAGGCACTCCAGCAACACCTTCTATGAATTTCCGTAGTTTTCCAAGATGGACACTTGCCTCACTACAAGAAGGCCTTGGAGAATTCTCCTCTTCTTCTTCTTCTTCATCCTCATTTCCTGCCTGAATGTCCTTGCATATGTCGTCAATGGTCTGCTCCTCGCAAGTTATTACCAGATCTTCAACAGCAGTGAAATCGCTGAAACTGCTGGTTATCTCCATGTTCTCCTGCACGGTTTTCCACAACCTTGGCTCTTCATCGCAGACTTCCGCACAAATGCTGCTACTAGTAACACCATCAAAACCAGCTTTCTTGAAGCAATTTTCAATGGTGGTCGACTCCATCGAATCCCAAGATGAGGCAATTAAATGCATGGAGTCCAAAAGAGATGGCCTGTAGATTGGTCCACCTGCTTCCATGCGTGACAGCATACGACACACTACTGCTTTTCAGTACCTATGCTTCAGAACCTTAATCACCCCCTGGTCCATGGGCTGCAGTACCGATGTAGTGTTTGGTGGAAAAAATGCAATTTTAATGTTTCTTAAATGAGGCCACTGTTTAGGATGAGCAGGACAGTGGTCCATAAACACCACAATCTTCCTGTTTTGGCTCCCCATTTTGGCATCTAGTGCTTGAATGTACTCTTCATATAGGGAGCTTGTCATCAATGCTGATTTATTGCTTCTGTAAGTACATGGCAAAGTTCCGACGTTTTTGAAACACCGGGGCTCTCTCGATTTTCCTATGATCAGTAGTGGCAGCTTTTCCGTCCTTTCCATATTCGCACGAACTAGCACCGTCGTTCGCACTTTACTTAATTTGCCTCCTAGGCAAGATTCTCCCTTCAAAATCAAAGATTTATCCAGAACAACCTGATAAAAAGGCCCGAATTCGTCAACATTAAAAACGTCACAATGATTGTAATTACCGATTTATGCCGGCAGCAGTGTTTCCTTCCACGCTTCCGTTTCCTCTGTACTTACACTCGCAGCTTCGCCACTAATCGTCTTGTAAACTATGCCAGCCCGATTTTTAAAGCGATCCAGCCACCCATTCGACGCAGTAAAAGGCACTTGTAATCGACACGCGATTTCTTCGGCTTTCTCCTTCACGATAATCTCGCTCAAAGGAATGTTTAAACTTCGCTGCTGTTTAAACCACACGAGCAGAGCTTGTTCTACGTCTTCGTATTTCCCGCTTTTAATCTTCTTGCAGCTTGCCGAAGTATTCCCGGCAGAAGCCAAGATCCCTTCTTTCTTTGCTATGATGCCGTTCAAAGTAGACGGCGGCTTTCCGAGCTGCTTCGCAAGAGCAACACGTGAAAGAGTAGACGACTCTAGTCCACTTTATCTTTAATAGAAAGTGCCTTTCTTTTGATGCCTTTCATCTGAGAACCACTCATTTTCACAATGATTTGAAAACTTTACTTCACTGACGACGCAATTCTCGTAATCTCAATAATGTTATGCTACATCTGGCAATGCTTGGCTAACAAGTTAGATCACACAGAACAGCGATAAAAGCCACGAACAAAGAATATAGGAGGCCACGAATGAAAGCATGATGCTGTATATTGTAGTCGGTCTTGAGCGGGTGTCGTCATTCAGCCTTGAAATGCTCGCCTGGTCAGTGACCCGCGAACACTCGGAACGGCTGTATTCTTTCATTCGGAACACCGGGCCCGGTCAGAGACCCGCGAAAACTCGGAACTCTTGTATTCCTTCATTCGGAACACCGGATGTATCTTCCGCGGAGATTGGCGAGTTTTGATTCTAAGTCAGTTGTCTCTCAGTGAACGTCTTATACTCTAAGGGAATACAACATCTGAACTATTTAACCGGGAAAACCTCTTATGCACGAACACTTTATATGGGAAAAAAATACATGTATCTTATGGGATGAATCACGGGAACGAGAATATCGGACGTCTTAAGCGAGTTTTACTGTAATTAATAGTCCAATGGAGCCAATCCTCAGTGTTGCCTCAGCTGGCTGCTTCCCTAATCCTGCAATAATATCGTATGGCCTCGGGTGCCGGGTGCAAGCTTTGTTATTCGACACCCAAAGGGCAGCTTGCTTGTCAAATTTCGTTGTTCCTTGAAGCACTATGAAAGTCAAGGAGGTTAGATATCTATGCTCCTTGAACACTACAGCGCTTTCCAGTAGAGAAATGAGGAACTTTGTGTTGGCGGAAAAACCAGAGATTAATTTTGCCATTATGAACACGGCTTACTGAATTCAAATGGGTTTTCCTTTGTCCCCGCAGTAGAGCACGAAGAAATATATGTGACGTTAGGTGATCGTCACCGAATTCTGTCTTCGCAGTCAAGTACAGAGAAATATCGAGATGTTACACGATCGGTGCTAACCTAACGAGATTCCTGTAGTCTGTTCCATGTCTGATATTTTGTCCATTCCATTGTATTTCTTTGATACTAAGATTTCTGATGGTTATGAATATCGCAGCAATTGTATGAAGTCATACATCAATATTTAATTTATCCAAGACCAAATTAAGGTGTTAGAACCTTTTCTAAAAATCTGTTGCCAACATTGAATGTTGTGTATTTTCAAAACCACCAAGTATGTGTTAAGTAATTCATAGGGAAGGCAAATAGCCTATTTTATTTTTTATTATCGAATTTGGCCAACTATGGACCGCAAGGAACTCAAGACTTATTAGCTTTCTTTCTCTTCTCTTCCCAGAACTTCTTCATCCTGTCACTTCTTTGTTTTCTCTCCTCCTTGGAAATGATCCGTTTGGGCCTCCTGCTTGGTGCTTTCTCCTGAAATGATTTTACTCCGTCAACTTGACTGCGGAACTCTCTTCTATCGTGGGCCATCGGTGGAGTAATTCCAACTTCCGCTGCATCCCTCTTCACCTCATCTACCCATTTAGATGTAACCTTTAACCCCATGATATAGCTGAAGATCCTTTTGGTCAGCCTATATTAATTACATTTTCCACAATAATTTCCATTTCGCAAGAAATACAGATCGTTTGCTTGCAATATAAGAAACTTGTTTCAATTACTATATTATTAATTACTTTGTGTATATACAGTACGTATATAGTAATTTTCTTCTCATCAAATAAATACCGAGCTTTTTCCTAAATAAAGGCATGTTGAAGTAACATAGATCCTGCAACCAGGTGAATTCTTATGAATTGACTTATTTTAGGATAACATTTCGTTATACTGGTATTTTACTGTATAGAATACTTAATCCTTTCCACTCTTAAGTCGACAGCCTTTACTTAGCGCTATAGCTTTAGTTGAACCCGTTTCGTTGCTTGTTTCTAGGTTACCTGGCATACTTTGTTTGGTAAGTGCTGGTCCCTTCCGGAAACTGTAAGAAACCAAACAGGAGTGTTTTAGTTTCTCTTCACTTGGCAAAACTGCTCCGTTTCCTTAACGTGGAAAGCAGCTGCGGTGAAGCAACATGGCGGCGAAGTTGAAAAATAGGGGTCTATTTCGGCTGATTTTGATGATAGTGACCATAAAAGCGATGAAATTTTTGAATTTGGCAATGAAAGTGATATATCTATGAGTGATTCAAGTCTCGATATTGATATCAGCGTCGCAAGAAATCGTGGAGGAGGCGATAACATTATGAGAAGCAATCGGAGTTCCGTCCAGGCATTTGCTTTGAATGCTTCCACACACTGAAGACATACCGTTAAGAAAGTTAAAAACATTATTTGAGTCATGTTAATACCATACATTCATTTATGTTGTAGCTCCTTCCTGTATTTTCTTCTTCTTCTTCATTTTCCGTTTCCAGTTCCCTGGGTCGGGTTGCGAATCAAGGACCTCCACAGTTGTCTATCCCTCCACCATTCATTTCCTTCTTTCAATATTTCTTTTTCTTTTACTCCTCTTTTCTCTATGCTTTCTTTTACCATATCTATCCACCTCTTTCTGGGCCTTCCTCATGGTCTTCTTCCTGGTATTTTCTCCTTCCTGTGTATATTGTTACAAAATTAGTACTTAATACCAGGTTTTAAAATATGAAGAATGCTGACAGAAATGAGGACTTACAATAAGCTCCATGTTCCCACACTTACTTTAGTTGTGGCGCACCCCGCATATGGAGAGCAGTGTGCGCGAGTTGTGGAGCCGGCACACGGGGACGATGCTGTGTACGATGTCGAAACCCTCCGCCTGGCTCAGCAGGTGGCGTATGCGCTGTGGGCTGGGGGCCTCCCCCACCTTGTAGAAGAAGCGCAGGTTGCACACGGTGCTGGGAGGAGCCTTGTGCAGCAGCTTGGCCAGCGTGTAGCAAATAATCTCAGACAAGTGCTCGTCGGACATCGGCTCGCTCTGCTCTGAAGCACCTGAACACAAACAAACACCATACACTGCACCGTAACAAACATTTGACGAGCCTATTTACAAAAGTCAACATCTGTTTTCCAAGTTATAGAAAAAAGAAAAGAAAAATACACACACACAAACAAACCCCTATGCTGCCGAATTAAATTTTGAACTTAACTCTCAAAAGATTGAATTAATCAAATAACTTTATTTTTGGATTACATATATACTCAAGACCACTGGAAAGTACTATTTAACATACCGCATATACCCGAATATTACCCGCCCCCGAATAATCCCCGCACCCTCATTTTTGTATGGAAATTTTAAAAAAAACTTTTTTGTTTGTTTTTAACTTTATTTTAAACAAAAATGTATACTATTAACACTGTAATACAGTAAAACTCGGTTAAGAAGTTCCCGCATTAAAAGTTTTTCCATTTACGACGTCCGATATTCTCGGTCCCGCAATTGAATCAAATCTCGCCAATCTCCGCAAAAGATACTTCCAGTGTTCCGAGTGAAAGAATACAGCAGTTCCGAGTATCCACGGGTCTCCAGTGAATCATCTGACCGGGCGAACTGCGTCAAGGCTACACGACGTCACGTCATGACAGCAGCAGCTCATTGGACAGTGTTAACCTTGAAACGTGTGAGGAGGTATGGAAAACACTGGCTTCTGCCGGGAATACTTCCGCAAACTGCAAGAAAATTAAAATCGGGAAATACGACGACGTAGAACAAGATCTGCTGGTATGGTTTAAACAGCAGCGAAGTTTAAACATTCCAGTGCGTGCGCCGAGTTCGGCTTGGTCAAACAGGACACAGGCTGCCCGCGCGAACGGAACGACCGCAGCCCATCGTGGACTGGGGTGGTCAAACTGAATACGGACAAGTCAAGGTGCGGACTTTGTGGAAAATCACAACTGCTCACTTACCCGCCGCGGTAGATCGCCTTCGATTTAACAAGGATGATGCAATATTACACAACACAGAGTTCGCAGCGGTCGGGCGGCTGAGTTTGCGCGGTCAGCCCGCTTCCTGTTTGACCGAGCCTTTACTGATGCCATGCTATCACGCAAGCAACGAAACTGACGCTTGTGTTTGGCTTGCGCGACCGGTCAAGCCATTAGACGGAAATAAACAAGTACACCCGAACAAGCACCATAATAGCGGATACTCGCGCGTGGCGGGCAATTTAAATCTTTAAAATTTGGATGACTCAATTAATACCCGCACCCCAATTTTTCACGTCCGATTTTGTATAAAAATGTGCGGGTGGTATTCGGGTATATACGGCAAATATTTCTAGTGAGTGCACATACATGGCAAAAAAAGAAAAAAAGTGGAAGTTTTTTTAAATGTATGTACGCCCAAATGACTTTATTTCATTTTTTTCCTTCTAATTGATGACTTTAGTCATAATACCGTATTTACTCGAATACGACCCACCCCCGAATAAGACCCGCACCTTGATTTTGAAGAACAAAATTAAAAAAAAAAAAGAATTACTCAAAATTATTTACTATCTTAACTAAATAAACAGAATTGCATTTATCCAAAATAGTTTCCAACAGTTTTGAAGTCGTCCTAAAATAACACACATCAAACGATTAAAAATACAAATAAAAGTACACAATCACTTCATTCATTGTCATCAGAAGTACCAACTTCGGAACATTTATCACCATCACTTTCCCACTAAATGTCGTCATCACTGCCATCCATAGCATTCGAAATACTACATTTCTTGAAGCTCTTCCGTATGAGATCTCCAGAGATACGATTCCATGCCGTCAAAATGCACGAACACAGCAGCTGAACTTTCGGGCGCTGAATACGACCAGTTGGAGTCGGTGTGTGCTTATCGGCCGCCATCCGCTCCGTACACAGCTGTTTCAAGGCGGCTTTGAACGGGTGGTTCACGCAGACATCCCGTGGTTGTAGCATAGACGTCATCCCGCTCAATCACGAATACATGACTCGTCAATATCATATTTCCTACCGGGCACGATTTCCAATAACTTCAGCTTCACTCGCAACTTTCAATTTCTCACTCACAGTAAATGACCGCAAACGTTTCATAGCATTCATGTTTACACTCGGAGAACGTGCGTGTGACTGTATCAAGGATCATGTAAGTATAAGAGATTCGTCACTATTGGTTATAGAATTTCCGAGAGAGAACACCGCCTAAGGCTATGGATTGTACTGGCAAGTCTGGCAACATAAAAAGTAAAAAGCCATATGAATGTAGCCTTTATTACATGTAATTGAACAGTATGTTCTGCGATGAGTTATTGATTATTGATGAAAATAACACAAACATAACTGCGCCTTTCGCTAGGCGCTGAAATATACGTCCAGATAGGAAAATAATACATTTTGATATATATCCATGTTGGCAATCGATTTGTCACGAAGGACACAGTTATGCCGTTCTAGAGCTTAATTCACCTTTAGGCTAGTTAAATATTGCTCTCTACTTTACAGAATTGTTGAGATATTTGATGAATATAAAGAAAACTGTCCAAATGCACACACTACATTGCCATAACCTCACTTTTTGCCTAGCATGTCGGCTGCCACCCCCCTCCCCATAGCCCTAAACCACAAATTTTATTGCAATGCAAAGGAGAATGGGTAAGAAAACTAAAATAAACAAGAGATGAAATGCACACATTTATTCTCTATATATTTTTACTCGAGAGTAGTCCATATTGTCCACTAGTTTTACACATGGTCAACACCAGGAAGATGAAAATTGCCGTACTGTTCTTACTATCATTATAATTCTTACATCCTGGTGCTTGGCAATTTTTCCTCCCTTGCAGTGGCATGATTGACTCTCAATACAATGCAAAAAAAACAATCAAAATACTGAACAAATCAAAATAACCAACAACACCACGAGGAAAACCAATCAAAACAGACTATTCCCGCTTCCGCCAGTCGGTTTGATGTGAACGTTCATGAGTGCCAACTACGGAACCTTACTGCTAAAATTAATTCTTCATTGGTTGGCAGAACATCCAGTACAGGGCCTTACCCCGACCCACGCGCTCGGTATGAACTGTCATCCCCCTGACTGTATGACGCCGCGTGCTTACGGTAAAACAAAGTTATAGCCGGAAGAAGGCTAGCACCATCTAGCGGATACTCGCCGCACCCGATATCGCGCGCGGCGGGAAATTTAGATCTTTCAAATTTGGATGACTCAAATAAGACCCGCACCCCAATTTTTCACGTCCGAATTTGTTTAAAAATGTGCGGGTGGTATTCGAGTATATACGGTAACCTTTTTTCCTTCTAATTGATCCCAAGTTTTAGCCAATTTTCATTTATGAGATCACCTTTTGTTCGTGTATGTGTGTCTCCCTCTAATAAAATCTAAACGGCTGGAGTGATTTCAATGAAACTCGGTAAGGTCATAGTTCTATTTTGTCCGACCCTGACCGTGCCCTTGAAATTTTATTTCGTCGCACCAATCTAACATGGCGTCTGTGCGAAATATTTCACCGGCATTCTATATCTCCGAAACTATTACCGATTTCACCCTGAAATTTTGCACTACTAGAGGTTCACCTATGACATCAGAAGAACGTTGTATCAAGCAGTTATAAAATTCTGAGGCCGTGGACTAAAGTCGAATACGGCAGCGGACAGAGTGTGATTGCCATTCGACTACAACATAGGGGTTAAATGGCAAAATTCAGGAAATTTTATGTTATTCTACCTTTTATGTTTATGTTAGAGTTTGGGGAGCATGATGGCGCAGTGGCTTAGATACTCGTCTTTCACCCGGATAGCCGGGGTTCAAATCTCGGTGGAATTTTCACCTGAAAAATCACGTGGCGTCAGGAAGGGTATCCAGCCTTAAATCACCGGCCAAAAGCAAAATGAGCCTGGCTGGCTCCGGCGACCCCAATTAATTTGGAAAAGCCGAAGAAAGTTTTATGTTTATGTTAGAGTTTGTACCCAGAATACCATAAAATTTCCTGAATCCCACCATTTAAGCTTTCATTTTTTTTCTTTAGGATCGAAGTGCAGATGTCGGATTATGGAAATAACTTAACAAAGTAGATGTCGAGATTTGGAAATAAAGTCAAACTTTAATATTGATTTTACAGGAGGAATACAAAATCAACAAAATCTATTTTTTGTAAAAAAAAATGTCACATGTCAACTTTTAGAAATAGGCTGCACATTTACAAGGAAGAGATCACTCTGTTGCACCTGAGCTCACTCTGTACACAATGTCCATAATCGCGTCACTGCACAGCCACACAAATGTTTCACCCGTATTTGTCATACCTTCGCTCAACCGTGTCTTGCTATTAGCAACTTTAGTTACAACTACAGTAGAACGCCGCTTATCCGCACTAATTGGGACTGAAAGTGTTCCGGATAATCAAATGTGTGATTATTTCATAGGAAAAAACATGCACAGTACATTATGGTGATATACCGTATTTGCTCACGTATATCTCACGCCCCATTTTTAAATTGAAAATTGCAGGAAAAAGTATTCCTCGCATAAATTTCTGACACCGTCATAAGGATGATCGTTTCGTAGTAATTTTAAAACACGTCTTGCCTATGATGTTATTGTTTCCTTTCTTTCACGGTGTTTGTTGTCCGTCTGCTGCATTGTCGATAAGTAGGCGTACCAGCATTGTCTTCACATTCCATTTTTGTTTCTCAGTTAAGCGTGATTGTTTTCTCGTGGAAATCGATGTTTTAGTTCTGTAAAAACGCAGAAGTTATACGGCTGGATTTAAACTCAAGGTGATCAAATACGCAGACAATGATGTAATAGAGCTGCCGATCGAGAATTCATTGTGAATGAATTTGATATTCGCTACTGGCGTCAAAAGAAAGACACGTTAGAAACCAATAACCAAACACATACGGTGTTTTCAAATGTGGCGACGCAGTAAAACAGTAATATGGGTTGTGATCGTCAGCTGTTTTGTTGGCGCTCCACACACTAAACAAGTAATTGTTAAAATGCGTAAACATTGACCATTATGGCAATGGTAATAATTAATAACCGTGTTGACTTATAGTATTATCTTATTAAACCGCCTAGTCAAACACTAAAGAAACGTTTAATTACATTATTAATCGTACATGTTTCGGTATTTCATTGATACCTTCCTCAGCGTGATTGATAAACTAGTTAACAAAGCCAAAAAGAAATGGATATCCTTACAAAAATTGTATTAAATCAAAAATGGAAAAGCTTGCAAATAATTAAATGCCACGTATTAAAAAGTGATAGTAAAATGATGTTATTAAAATAAGAGATCTACCTTATAAACTGCCTACGTCAATACTCCAATAATTTTGATCGAAAACTGTAGTGACAGAAGATGTCGCTGTCAGAAGAATGAAGCGCAAAGAACGTAGGTCAAATTTTCGTCTCAAACGGAACAAAAATTTTGTAATACAGTCCTCCAACCTTAAAAATTCAGTCGATTCCCAACTCAATGGCCCACTCTCTTCTTTTAGTTGCTTAATGGGTAACGCAATGTGCAGGCTATTTACCAAACACAGCAATCAAGCATATTACACAGTGTCGTCTTCAGGTGGAATACTGTTACGATAAACGTAATAGTTTGTTGCCCAATACACATATAATATAGCAGAGAGAGCCAACAAATAAGAACCAACTGAGTCATCGAAGTTTAGGAGAAGGTAGTACCGTATTTCCTCGCATAATCGTCGCACCCTATCTTTCGAATAAAAGTTTGGTTCATAACATTTCATGGAGTCCTCAGCGCATAGCACGTTTGTATTTGCGCGCCAGTCCGTATTTCAATCGTACGGAAGCTCTGTTGTTTGAAGAAAGAAGTCTCCATCTTTCCTTCTGATTCACACTATGCGACAGGTGCCCGGCATACGCACACCAGTCTGTCTGACTGTAGGCTATGACTCACGATACGAGAACGGCTGGCCTACGGCACGCTAAACAGGGATCGCGTTCAACGCTACTCCAGTGGAGTGAAACTGGTGTGGACCTGTTGCTTCCGTGAGTTGGCCTCGGAATGATGATATTCAATAAGCAGCTGTACGAAGTGCTGCTAGCCCCAGTTTGCCGACGTTAAAACAGGCTCGACTGCTATTGGCAGAATCTTACGCAAGGGACATCTCGTGCCAGTCGAGCATTTGCCACTTCCATGGAAACCTTGCAACAGAGACTCGTGTGTGATGTTACGCACATGTTGTCCACAATGAGAAAATACCAGAATTATACGGTGATCTTGATGACAGTGAAATACACGGAATTACATAATAAACAAATAATATTATATAATAAACAAAGTTTTTATGGTTCCGCCTAGTCAATACTTGTTTTATTAGAGATTTTATCGTGACATAATCACTTGTCTTTACGTATGTTGGGACATGTTTCGGTGTCTAGTAACATTGACACCTTCATCACCCTACGGTTATTGGCAACACTCAATGACATTAAAATAATTATTAAAACAACACACAGATGACTAAAATAACACTTTAAAAAGTTTTTTAAAACACTGTCATAATGAAAGTTCAATTAAAAGTCTTAAAAAGGCTGGGTGCACTGTTTTGGTTTCCAATGTCCTGCTTCCGATAATAACCTCCGAAATCCAGCAAGAGGTGACCATACATAACTGGAAAAGAAAATCCCTGTGTGAACTATGATAAGTATTAAACCGAAAAAGTGGAAAGCTAAACAAAGAAAAAGTGGAAAAATATATATTAAAAAAAAAAAAAAAAAGGAGTGTGGTGAACTTACGGTGTAGTTGTGGCAGCGAGAAGTCGGGCCGTGCTGAGGCATACGGAGACTGTCTCCGTTTTCGGTTTTAATACTTATCATAGTTCACACAGGGATTTTCTTTTCCAGTTATGTATGGTCACCTCTTGCTGGATTTCGGAGGTTATTATCGGAAGCAGGACATTGGAAACCAAAACAGTGCACCCAGCCTTTTTAAGACTTTTAATTGAACTTTCATTACGACAGTGTTTAAAAAAAAATTTTAAAGTGTTATTTTAGTCATCTGTGTGTTGTTTTAATAATTATTTTAATGTCATTGAGTGTTGCCAATAACCGTAGGGTGATGAAGGTGTCAATGTTACTAGACACCGACACATGTCCCAACATACGTAAAGACAAGTGATTATGTCACGATAAAATCTCTTATAAAACAAGTATTGACTAGGCGGAACCATAAAAACTTTGTTTATTATTACATTCTGTCAATACGGAAAAATTGGTGACTTTAAAAGTCAAAAAGCAAATAATATTAAGCGTGCAGCAAATAATGATACAGTATATAATTAAAAATTGCAGTTTTCTTTTTGAACTTAAGTATTCTTTGCATAATCGTCGCACCGTACCTTTTCCACGAATTTAAGGCTAAAAATATGCGACGATTATGCGAGGAAATACGGTAATCTAGCTTCCCTCCACCTACCCCAGAGAACTCTCCTCCACTGACATGTGAAGTCATCCTGTCCAACGTTTGTAGGTGCTGCTCCTTGCTAACTTCAATAAATAAAGAAATAAACAAAACCGAGCCTAATGAGCTGTAACTGCTTTTTGTTTCCTTTGCAGTCTGGTTACCCGATAGTAGTAATGGAAAGGTGATATCCTACCGGCCGACACGTAGCACACCACAGCGGAAACATTGTTCTCGTAGTTCCAACGTCTCCGCATCGAGACCCTGAAGTCTCCTATACAGCAGCCCGTCTCTTCATCTGGGAACAGATAACAAACATAGAGACAGTTGCTAATATATCCTACACCATCAATGGGCAGAAGAAATACAATGACAGACATGTGCAGGAGGACGCAGAGAGATAAGGGAGACACTAACCAAGTATCTTACACGAGAGTGTTTGGAAAAATTCTGTCCAATTAATTAATGAATTATTCCTCTGTTAACCCACGGTTGTCCAGGTGCGCACTACCGGGCAACTGAAGCACACCTAGCATGAGAAGTAAGATGAATTTCATGAGATAATCAAACTTGGTGAGAGTACTTACCAGTGGTTCTAGTTCTGGTATCGAGTGAAGCAGCCACCCTTGTGCAGACGAACTTGATAAGCCAAGCAGATGTAATTTCGCATACTCTGCAGGGCTTTTGAGGGTACTTTTTCTGTCCTTGGCCAATAATTGCTTCACTTTTATGAAACCAGATTTCCAGACATTTGCTGGAGGAAAGAAATGATGATGATGGAAGGCATAGTTTCACTGTTACTTCTATTATTATCTGTCTAAAGAATCCTTGATGGACGTAGCTGAAGGAACTATGAGCTATCAGCCGTGTGTTTTCTCAAGATATCGGTACAGATGGACGTGAACCGGTGTATTCAACATGGAATGACACTCCAAATACCTTAGATTTAGACTGCTAGTCCTCACCCACTCTCACTTATAAAGCGGAAGACGAGATCAGCAGCCACCGCGTCATCGGCTAATATAAGATCAAATATATTTCTTCGTAGATGAGCAAGATCCACGCACTCAGTTAAAATGCGGGCCATGGAATATGGCTCCACAAATACGAAGTGGGGGGTCTTCCCTTCTCATTAGGTATGAGTGGGTGGATCTTGTATGACCTAATAAGCAAAAATATTTGCCATAATAGCAAATTGTTTGGATCCGTATTGACAAAATAACTAAGAAACACCTAAGTTAATTATACGCCAAATCAACACTAACAGAAACACACTTAAATGTCTAAGACACTGTTTATGTTTGTGACTGTTCCGGTCACAATGTTCCCAAAGCCTTATTTGGTTGACTGCAAGAGAAGTCAGGTTAGGGTAATTTGTTCATACCATTTCTTTTCTTGTTCATCATCATCATTTAGGTAGTAGGATTTCATTTTATTTAGTGTATATATATCTTGTGTATCTCGGGGACTCAGTCAGGAATATTTCATTTAATTTGTATGGGAGATGTCAGTATACAAGACAGCGGATTGTGTAGGCAAGCTACAAGATGTTGCAACAGCAGGAAACTCTAGGCCAAGTTTAGATTGGGCCGAGAATAACTTCCCTTGTCTTGAAGAAAGCTTTGTGTAAATTGTGTAAGGCCCTGACGTCAGAGAAGAGTTTCGCGCCATGAGTTGTAAGAAATATACATGGGTTCGAGATTATTGGTGTATTTTGTATGGGTTGGAGGGTATCATGACCCTGGCGGAGAAAGACGAAAACATGTGTTTACAAGATGAGAGGTGGTTTTTTTTCGTGTGGAGCAGGGCAGCACTTCTATTGTAGCGTCTGATTGGAAAGGTCGCGTTCTCGTAATTTGGCGTAGGCCTATTTGGAGAAACAGTTTTGTTGAAAGCATGGCTTTCGAAAGTACTCGAAACGGCTACAAATCACAACGATGTTATCTCTGTTAGCACAATTCAAGTTGGGTACGGAAGCACATTCATTTCTCTCGCCGAGATGTGGCTATGTAAACCAGTAAACATCTCTAACCTCAAACCACGTGTGGAAAATCTTAGAAATGCTGGGGAGAACTGATCTATCGAGCATGTCTCGTAGATTATCTGCTAGATCGTCGATGAGTGAGTAACAAACATCTTTATATTCCAACATTCATTTTGGGTCACATGTTTTCGTCATTGCCGAGGAGAATTGAAGAGAGGAAACCATAGTCTGTTCGACGAGAGTCCCCGCCATATGTTTCAAGTTGATATTAATACATATATTTTGAAGGTTATAATTAGTTTTCTTTATAGGGAATTACACCTAATAGTTGAACGCCCAAATGATACCAGTTAGGTTGACCAAATGTGTGTCCAACACTCCACGACCCTGCCATTTCAATTGTGTGGTATATGATGAAGTACTTCCGATCAAAAATAGGAGGATGATTTTGGGAAGTTTTAAATCAGTCCCCCAAGGAGGGCTGGTAATAAGTGACATGTTCAGCGAACCATAATTTTTTCAGAAGATTAACCATATAATTGCCTGAATTTTCATACATAATTTTAAGGATAAATAAATGTTGTTTTTTTTTTTCAAATTATTCTTTTAAAACGTATTGTAAGGATATACATTTTTAATTTAAGCTTTTTCCTTAGAATAAGTATTTTTTTCTCTTAATTGTGCTGAAGAAGAAACCATTGTTGTTTCGAAACATGTACACATCAAATCTATTATATAAAACAAAGTGTCCTGACTGACTGACTCATCATCGCCCAGCCAAAACTATTAAAGTTAGAAACATGACATTTTGGGGATATGTTCGTTGTAAGTCGAAAACGCCCACTAAGGAAGGATTTTTGGATATTCAGGTTCTAAAGGGGTGTTAAGGGGGTAGACCTGCATTTCATTGAATAACAATATCTCCGGATTGGTTTCATTGAGGGATGTGATACTCGGCATATAAACTGAGCATTAAAAATAAGCTGACACGTGTCTGAGGGTTTTTCGATGTGGTGTGTATTATGAGTAGAGATACGGGAAAATCGCAATTGCGATAAATGCGAATTTTACTTTTTTCTCCTTTTTTCAACTACCTGGTAACTAATATGACTATGTATACCCAAAATTTGCGAAACTGAATGTGCGACAAAGTGCGATTACTAAGGGTTCTTGCGAATTATTCCCATAAATGCGATAAATGCGAAAAGTGCCGAATTTACCGATTAATGTTGAATATTATGTTGTATTACATTTTCGCGCCGCAACTTTGAAATTTGCGAGTTCCCAGCAATGAAAATATCGGCTATATAATCGATATTTACGAGTAATAATCGATATGTACGAACATCAATTATTGTCGTGAAAACAATCGATTACGGTAAAAATTATTTTGAAAATGGTGCTGTTATTATTGCCGCATAATATCCACTGTTTATCGCCAGTAAAACGATGATTTTGGAGAAATTATTTCATAGTTTCAGTTGGTTGTGCTAATAAAAGGAATATTCCAATCGTTTGTGCCGATTCCTTTTAAAAATTAGAGAAATAAGGTTATGCTTATCTAGGTTTATATCGCGCCGGCCCTCATTTCTTGTATTTGAAATGAAAATGAAAATTCTCAAGTACGTATCGTGATATGAATAGATAAATTTTGTTAGGCGTTCTCTTTGCTTTGGGAAATGTTGTATAATATGATGAAAGTATTCTCTACCATGTGTGAGTTATAGGTTATGTAACATGTCGTCCGGCGATTTCTCCGTGAATTCGGATACTGTTTTACAGATTGTCAGTCAAGAGTCGCAGTGTGGTCAGGAAATAATGAGGGAGTAAACATACATTTTATTATTTAGTTAATTATCCATTGTGTGATATTTACACAAAGTTAAGTAAATGTATGATTCACATTATTACTTCCTTTTCAATGAGGGGCATTGAATTTCTATTTGCCGGTGGTTTAATGGTCAAATGGCACTTTTGAATCCTACCTCATAAGATAAGTTATTAAAAGAAATGAATGGAACTTGGCAAGGAGTTCGTAGGAAAACCACACAAAAGGATTTCATAGACATCCTCAGAATTTGAACCAATTCGTCCATCGAGTCCAGGACAGCCTGGTATTGTCGTCATTCCACCTGCCACACAGTAAACTTCGTAAGACAAGCATTGTTGCCTGACCACAGCTCGCTTTATTCTAACCATTGGCACCTTGGTACCAGTGAACTAATACAACTCTCCGCCGGCCCTCAATATTTGAGTTGCTGCACAACACCTGATATTGTTGATTGCATAATGAGAACATGACCTTTGGATCTTTTGAGCATAGCTTAGGTACCCTCGTCTCACGTCATACAACCAACCGACAGCACTTGAACTCAATCTTGCCAATTAGCCAGGCTGATGCCTTATTTTCAGAGATCTCACATTTCTGAAAAATGTATGGTGTCAAGTTTCTACATTTCTGTAATACTGATATTAGGATTTTAATACTTCTAACACTCCCTTAGTAAAAATAAAAACCACACACACAACAGGAGACTTATATTAAATGCTTATGTCGTTTATCAGAAACGCCCATATTTCCAATCCTGCACATGTTTGAATTAGTTTTGTACCTGGTGACGAACTTTTAAATGCTACAAAATGCTAATTTTTAAATTTCAAAATGCTCCAAAATGCTACAAAATCAATTTCAAAATGCTATTTTCTCGTATCTTTAATTATGAGGTGAAAGGGGTGAAAAGTGGGGGTTGAAGGATTCCTAACGGAGCGTGTATCTCTTAAACGACATAGGCGAGGAGTTTGAAACTCACCGGAAAATATTAGCTTAAAAAATAAGTAAATAGGTGTTCGACAGGTTTTTTCCTAAATCCAATTTAAGGGGCCCATGGGGAGGGGTGAAATTCTGGGGGAAAACAAAAAACAGGAAAGAAAGTGTCCTAACTGATTGACTGACTCACTCACTCTTCAAACTAAGGGGGGAAAAACTGCTTAAAAATAAGTAAATAAATGTTCGAGAGTTTTTATCATCAATAAAATTTAAGAGGTTCATGGAGAGGGGTGAAATTCCGGGGGAAAAAATTAAAAATTAATGAAAATGTCCTGACTCACTCACTCATCATCGCCCAGCCAAAAGTATTGAAGTTAGAAACATGACATTTTGGGGATATGTTTGTTGTATGTCAAAACCGTACACTAAGGGAGGATTTTCGGATATTCAGGTTCTAAAGGCGTCTAAAGGGGGTTAAACCTGCATTTCATTGAATAACAATATCTCAAGAGGGGCTTCATTTGTGGATGTGATACTCGGCATATAAACTAATCATTAAAAAGAAGCAGACATGTGTCTAAGGGTTTTCGATGTGGTGTATATTATAAGGTGAAAGGGATGAAAATTGGCGGTTGAAGGATTCTTAACGGAGCGTGTATCTCTTAAACGACATAGGCGAGAAGTTTGAAATTCAGCGGAAAAAAAACCAGCTTAAAATATAAATAAATAGGTGTTCGACCTTTTTTTTCATAAATCCAATTTAAGGGGCCCTTTGAGAGGGGTGAAATTCTGGGAAAAAAACAGGAAAGAAAGTGTTCTAACTGATTAATATACTCACTCATCAAACTCAGGGGGGAAGAACAGCTTAAAAATAGTAAATAGGTGTTGGACCGTTTTTTTTGATAAATCCAATTTAAGGGGTTCATGAGAGGGGTGAAATTCTGAAAAATAAATGAAAGAAAATGTCCTGACTTACTCACTCATCATCGCCCAGCCAAAATTATTGAAGATATAAACATGACATTTTGGGGTTATGTTCATTGTATGTCGAAAACGTCCTCTAAGGAAGGATTTATGGATATTCAGGTTCTAAAGGGGTGTTAAGGAGGTAGACCTGCATTTAATTGAATAACAATATCTCCCGATTGGTTTCCTTGGGGGATGTGATACTCGGCATAAAAACTCATCATTAAGAATAAGAAGACACATGTCTGAAGGTTTTTCGATGTGGTGTAGATAATGAGGTGTATGTGTGAAAAGTGGGGGTTGAAGGATTCCGAACGGAGCAAGTATCTCTTAAAGACAGAGGCAAAAAGTGTGAAACTCAGGGGGAAAAATCAACTAGCAAAATAAGTAAATAGGTGTTCGACAGTTTTTTCATAAATCCAATTTAAGGGGCCCATGGGGAGGAGTGAAATTCTGGGGAAAGAAGTCCAGTAAGGAAGGATTTTTGGATATTCACTCATCATCCCCCAGCCAAACCTATTGCAGTTAGAAACTTGAAATTTTGGGGATATGTTTGTTGTATGTCGAAAACGTCCACTAAGGATGGATTTTTGGATATTCATGTTCTGAAGGGGTGTTAAGGGGGTTAAACCTGCATTTCATTGAATAACAATATCTCACGAGTTGTTTCATTTGGGGATGTGATATTCGGCATATAAACTAATCATTAAAAATAAGCAGACTTATGTCTAAGGGTTTATCGATATGGTGTATATTATGAGGTGAAAGGGGTGAAAATTGGGGGGTTGAAGGATTCTTAACGGTGCGTGTATCTCTTAAACGACATAGGCGAGAAGTTTGAAATTCAGCGGAAAAAATCAGCTTAAAAATAAGTAAAAAGGTGTTCGACCGTTTTTTCATATATCCAATTTAAGGGGCCCATGGGGAGGGGTGAAATTCTGGAGAAAGACAGGAAAGAAAGTGTCCTAACTGATTGATTCACTTACTCGCTCATCAAACTCAGGGGACAAAACAGCTTAAAAATAAGTAAATAGGTGTTCAAACGTTTTTTATAAATTCAATTTAAGGGGTTCATGGGAAGGGGTGAAATTCTCAAAAATAAATGAAAATGTCCTGACTGACTCACTCATCATTGCCCAGCCAAAATTATTGAAGTTAGAAACATGAAATTTTAAAGATATGTTCGTTGTATTTCGAAAACGTCCACTAAGGAAAGATTTTTGGATATTCACATTCTAAAGTGGTGTTAAGGGGGTAAACGAGCATTTCATTGAATAGCAATAGCTCACGAGTGGTTTCATTTGGGGATGTGATACTTGGCATATAAACTAATCATTAAAAATAAGCTGACACATGTCTAATGGTTTTTCGATGAGGTGTATATTATGAGGTGAAAGGGATGAAAAGTGGGGGTTGAAAGTTTCCTAACGGAGCGTGTACCTCTTTAACGACATAGGCGAGAAGTTTGAAACTCAGCGGAAAACAATCAGTTTAAAAATAAATAAATAGGTGTTCGACGTTTTTTCATAAATCCAATTTAAGGGGCCCGTGGGGAGGGGTGAAATTCTGGAAGAAAAACGTCCACTAAGGAAGGATTTTTGGATATTCACTCTCATCGACCAACCAAAACTATTAAAGTTAGAAGAATGATATTTTGCGGATAATGTCTGTTGTGTGTCGAAAATGTCAACTAAGGAGGGATTTTTGGATATTCATGTTCTAAAGAGGTGTAACGGGGTTAAACCTGCATTTCATTGAATAACAATATGACCAAGACATTTCAGATAAGGAATTGACATGGAAAGAAGTGGAGGAAGCATTAAAGAAGATGAAAGGGGGAAAGGCACCGGGAATAGACGAAGTGAGTGTGGAGATGGTGAGAGCAGCAGGGGTGATAGGAACACAGTGGCTCTTTCGAGTAATGAAAGTGATATGGAGGGAGAAGAAAATACCAGAGGACTGGAAAAGAGGGATAATAATACCCATATTTAAAAAGGGAAGTAGGAAGGAATGCAAGAACTACAGGGGAATTACACTCATGTGCCACTGCGCCAAAATATTTGAGAAGGTACTGGAGAGAAGAATTCGGACAGAAGTTGAAGATGGGCTGAGGGAAGAACAGTATGGATTTAGGCCAGGAAGGTCAACAGTTGACCTCATCTTTGCAGTAAGACAGCTACAAGAACACCATTATGAATATGGGAAAGATCTTGGATATTGAGAAAGCATATGATAGTATTAATAGAAACAAGGTATGGGAAGCAATGAGAGCAAAGCAGTGAACAAGGAGACAGTGGCAAGAGTGAAAGCAATGTACGAAGGAAGCAAAAGCTGTGTAAAGGTGGGAAGAGAGAGAACGGAATGGTGTCAACTGGAGAGTGATCTGAAACAGGGAAGTGCCCTCTCACCCCTGTTATTTATAGTGGTGATGGATGAAATCATACGAAAAGTGGTAAATAGCATTGGAGAAAAGAAAATGAAGGCAATGTTGTTTGCTGATAACCTTCTGGTATGGGGAGAGGATGAGGAAGAAGTACAAGAGCAATTAGATGAGTGGGAGAAGGTAGTGTTATCATATGGGATGAAGTTCTCAGCACAAAAGAGTGAAGTGGTCATCACAATGAGGAAGAAGAACAGACTGGATATGGGCATAACACTTGGAGGGCAGCAGTTGCAGAAAGTAGAATGCTTCAAGTACTTGGGAAGCATAATTGAAGAAAAGAGAGGCAATAGGATGGAAATAAATGAAAGGGGAAGGTGCGCAGATGGATTTTTCAAGAGTGTTAGGGGGATGATATGGAATAAAGATGTACCACAAAAATGTAAAGGAATCATCTACAAGACCTACTTTGTGCCAATTTTGACATATGGTTCAGAAACATGGGTGATGAAGGAAAGAGACAAGAATAAAATACGAGCAGTGGAGATGAAGTTCCAGAGGAGTAGGGTAGGAGTAACAAGAATGGACAGAGTAAGGAATGAGAGAGTCAGAGAGATGGTAAGAGAGGAACCATTGCAAAATAGAATAGAGCGATCTAGGCTACAATGGTATGGACATGTGAGGAGGATGGAAGAGGAGAGGATACCGAAGAAGATGTTTGGAATGGAAATGACGGGAAGGAGGCCAAGGGGAAGACCAAGGGACAGATGGACAAAAGGAGTTAAGAAGAGTGTGGAGGAAAGAGGAGTATGCTGGGACACAGTAAATGACGAGAGATGGTGGATGGACAGGAAACGATGGAGAGGCTTATGTTCCAAGCAGACCCGACCAGCAGTTGAAAACTGCTCAAGATGATGATGATGAACAATATGACCCGACTATGATGCGAGCGAAGCCGCGGGTACCTGCTAGTAATCTATAAATTGTAGACATTTAAGTGTGTTTTTTTCAGTATTGATTTGGCGTATAATTAACTTAAGTATTTCTTACATGTATGACCTATCCTTATGCCCGTTGCTCACGGTAAAATTTTCCTTCAAATTTATTGTACAATAATTTAATTTTATAAAATTTATGTTGCTCACGATCAAATTCAAGTTTTATAAAACCTTTGATAAAACGTTTCATAAAATAGGACATGTTCTATTCCGTAAAATTAATTTTACGAAACGAACCAATCAGGGAAGCTGACATGAAGATGATGCTGGCGCCACGTGGTGAGAAGATTGTGAAGCTCGCTTGTAAACAAACTCTTCGAAAATAAAACATGGAGGACGGTTGTCGTTTGGGGGTAAAATTTACAGTCGATTCGCATTATTAACCCAAAGCGGTCATGAAACTTGCTTTAAGTACATTTGAAAATATGTGTGGTACCGAATGAATTAATTCCAATCAATATTTAAGATATAATTGTAATAATTTGATATTTAACCATACGCGCTGATAAGAAGTGCAAAAAATTGCTGTATCGTCAGTTGGAAAAGTGTGCTAGTGGTATCGCGCTCGCTTCCTGTTCAGAAGATCCCGGGTTCAAGCCTATCCAGGGGCGGAGATTTTTTACTTCCTTTTAATTATTTTATAATTTCCTCCTTACATCGTACAGCAATATTGCAACATTGTTTTGTGTTTTCTCCCATTTAAAATTTTTATTTTCCCTAAATACAGTAACCATGGACGGATACCATTCGTGATAACTATTAGAATTTAAATAGTTAAATATTTATCCCAGAATAATAATAATAATAATAATAATAATAATAATAATTTCGTCATTACAACACGGTTATTAAACCTGAGGTGCTTTATGCTAGTGAGACGTTGACGTTACACACTAAGGGCGACTTGGAAAAAATCCTCACAGAGGAAAGAAAAATAATAAGGAAAATAATTGGACCAAAGCACACAGATGAAGGATACAGGCTTCACTCCAGAGACACCACAGAGAAATTGTCCAACCTCGCAGCAGACATCAGAAAGAGGCGACTAAAATTTTATGGCCACATCAGCAGACTCCCACAAACTAGACTCACCAACAAAATTCTTAGATACATACAGCGGCTCAAGATTACTACACCCTGGATGATGCAAGTCAAAATTGATCTAGTAAAAGCACAAGTCGACCCAGAAGACGTCATAGACAAAAGCGTATTTAGACACAAAGTATACAAGTGGGAAGTGTTGTCAGAGAGAGCTACACCCACAGCCCAAAGACCAAAGTGGACCGAAGAAAGGAAGAGGGCCTTTAGTGCACGAATGAAAGAGTACTGGAAAGACAGGAAGAACAAAAAGTCATGATCGCTTCGCGTGGTCTAATAGGCCTGTAACGTGTAAAATAAAATAAAATAAATAAATAATAATATGACACGTTCTGTATTTATTTTATCACACAGACGCCGTTTAAAGAAAATATAGTTTAATTCTGATGTATTTATTCGTAGGCCTACCCACATAACAAATCTACTTGTTTATGTTGCCCCTAGGATATCTACCTGAACGAGAAAAGCAATCCGATTGGTTGTTGTACTCAAACTTCCATGAAAACTGCCAGGAAAAATGGCACCTGTTCAATTTCGTGAGTTGTATGGAAGGCAGAACCTAGCATGGAAGGTACATATCACACGGTGCTAGACGCGTCTATACCAGCGTGTACACCAGTACTGGTAGAAGCTTTCATACTAACTAGTGTCGTGTGATACGGGCTCCCAAGCTGTTAGTGTTTTACTGGACGAGTACCAGAAATATCCGTGTTTGTATGAGGTTAAAACGCCCATATACCACAATAGAAATGCAAGAAGGGAGGCAGAAATCTCAATCGTCGAATATGTTTCACAAATTCGACCGAACACAAGCCAGGCTGATGTGAAGGCGAAGATAAACGGGCTTCGAACTCACTTGCAGTCTCATTTCAGGAGAAATGCCTTGCCTCATGTTAAGTGCCCTGTCGAATAATTTTGGGACCAACGAGATCTAGGAGTTTTTTAAAACTGCATTCCTCCATTCTTAGAAAATTCCTATATGAATTTTGATTTCTAACCTCAACTCATTTTCGACCAAGGAGAGTATTCCTCTACTCTTCTCTTCTCCATTCCCGAGTCCAGGACTTCCTAGCATTTCTTTTCTTCCTTTTTACCACTGTACGACATTTAATTGTAGCTAAATTAGCAGCAATTTTTGCAATGCTTGCTTTGTTTGTTGGAGCCATACTCTCAAACCAATGTGTGTTGAACAGCTGATTCTTGGTTCAGAAGTTTATCGGTAGATGGCGATCCGGATACATCCACGGATTTTATAAAATAATTTTACCGTGAACAACACAGCTTGCTTTCGTCAAATTTTTATAAAATTAGTTGTAAAATAAATTTTAAGAAACATTTTACCGTGAGCAACGGGCATTAGCGTAAACAAAATGACGGACTCCCTCTATGACCGGAACGAGCAAGTTGTTCTCTTGATCGCTTTCAGTTTACTAGGCATTGCGTCAGTTAGCCACTGACTATCCTAGAATGCTAGTACTTGTCGGGGTAACTGAGAGTGAATATTTCTAATGGGTACCTCTATTGGTCGAGGTGTTAGTGATACCGCCTCTTTTGCAGCTTGATCTGCTAACTCGTTTCCTGCAATTCCTATGTGGCTTGGAATCCACACAAAGGTAATAGGAGTGTCAATGCGGCACAACCCTGCTAGTAGGTCATGGATTTACTGCCCTAAGAGGTGTTGCGGAAAACATGAATAAACCGACTGCAGCGAAATCAGTCGATAGACTGTAGTGCTTCATAGATGGCAACGAGCTCGCAGTAAATACACTACAGGTCTATGGCAAAGAGATCTTGGTATTTTCACCATCAATAACGTAACCACGTTCGAACCATCCGTGTTCACCTTGGGACCTTGCACTTCAATAGAATAGCATAACAGTACATTATGCAACGAGCCTATAATGGCAATAATTAAGACACGAGTATGTTTATAATTTCCATACGAATTATAGGCGAGTTGCATATGACTGTTTATGTTCGACGATAATTATAACTAATTTATGTTCAAACATAAATATTCACAAATATGTCGATATTTCGCCAGTTTAATGTACTGAACAGAGCACATGGGACGCACAGAATACCATGGCCTCCTAGAATACCCCACTACGACACTAGAAGCCACGCAGTGAAATTTGAAATAGGGGGCCGTGGAAGTCAGCGAAAGTGCGATGCTATCCTTACCTAATTGGTCACACAACTGTTTCTTGAGCTCTGATTGGTGGGAGAAATGAAAAATAGTGTTATAATGACCTTCATTATGATACAGCTTTCTGACATATAATATTTTCATTTCGACATCGTCTTGTGTTGGGTTTGAGGCGCACGGTGACACTTTTTGAGAATCCTGCGTAACGGACAGAGGAGAGTTGTTGTTGTTGATTCTTTTAGGGTCTTGGTGTCATTCGGTTCATGTGGCCGAGTGTGGTCACTGATAACCTGTGTCATTGTGTGTGTTTTTGGAACTGGGGCCAGGAGTCAGACACGGCCTTAATTTAGATATCATCCCAGCATTCGCATGGAGTAGAAATGGAAAACCACTTCTAAGACGGCTGAGGTAGTATTCAGTTCTGCCTCACCAGTCTGAGTGTATGCCGTTCAAGTCCTCGGACCATATGAATCCCTCTTTGTTGAAAGTCACTAAGTCCAATTTTTAAGGTTTTGAGACAAACACAAAAAACTGTTTTTGCGCTCTTGTACTGAAATATGAGACTTAATTTTTTGTTTGTGGAAAGTGCACACACACGCCGATATAATAAAACCAAAATAGCACTGTTCCGTACGTTACCAACACTTTTATTGACGAAATACGTGACTGGACTTAGTCCATTTCAACATGGAACCTTTGAGTGAGGAATATCATTCACATTCTGAGTTTATTTCCTTCATTTCTAAATGAACTGATGTATCCGGAAGGTCACATGAATGTAATAACTGGTGTTGAAACGCACTAACTGCTGGACTAAGTTCCTTGACGGCTGTGGTAATAGCACAAGCGCTTCTTGTTCCATTCAACACCAATACATGCATCTTGCTTCCTAGGACGCAAAATCGCAGTAAAAGGGATTTTTCAAAAATGTGGACTTACCGTATTTACTCGCATAATCGTCGCCACCGCGTAATCGTCGCACCCCACTTTTCAAACACTAAAATAGGTTTATAAAATTTCATCGCATAATCGTCGCATAGCATGTACGTATTTGTGCGCCAGTCAGTTGCACACGCTGCCGCGACTTTATAACCGGGCGCGACTTTGTCAGACGAAAAATATCTCGTATTTATGCTTGCGGGCAATGAACTGTGACGCGAGCGGCAAGCTTCGTCACTTAGCACAATCCGCGAGCGTATAATCTGGCGTGATCTTGTCAGGAGAAAGTAATCTTGTCTTTATGCCTGCCGGCTATGAACCGCGACGCGAACGGCCAGCGCACATTCCGCGAGCGTATAGGCCTAATCTGGCGTGGTCTTGTCAGGAGAAAGTAACCTCATCTTTAAGCCTGCCGGCTATGAACCGCGACGCGAACGGCCAACGCACATTCCGCGAGCTGGCGTGATCATGTCAGCAAAAGTAATCTCATCTTTTGACCTGAGGCCTATGAACTGTGACGCGAGCGGCCAGCGCACATTCCGCGAGCGTATAGGCCTAATCTGGCGTGGTCTTGTCAGGAGAAAGTAATATTGTATTTATGCCTGCGGGCTATGAACCGCGACGCGAATGGTCAGCGCACATTCCGCGAGTTTTTAGGCCTAATCTGGCGCGATCTTGTCAGCAGAAAGTACTCTAGTCTTTATGCCTGCGGGCTATGAACTGTGACACGAACGGCCAGCACACATTCCGCGAGTTTTTAGGCCTAATCTGGCGCGATCTTGTCAGCAGAAAGTACTCTAGTCTTTATGCCTGCGGGCTATGAACTGTGACACGAACGGCCAGCACACATTCCGCGAGTTTATAGGCCTAATCTGGCGTGATCTTGTCAGGAGAAAGTAATCTCATATTTATGCCTGCGGGCTATGAACCACAACGCGAATGGCGAGCTTCGTCAGCACATTCTGTGAGCGTTAACCTGTCGTGACCTTGTTAAAAGAAAGAACCCTGTCTCTGACTGCGAACTATGACTCGCGCTACGCGAATGACTGGCCCGTGCAGCAAATAATGATACAGTATATTCTTTGAAATTAAATATTCTTCGCATAATCGTCGCACCCTGCTTTTTTCCAAGAAATTTTGGCAAAAAAAGTGCGATGATTATGCAAGGAAATACGGTAGTCCCTTTCAACAACGAACGAACCGTCAATGTACTCACACTCGAAGCGGTTGTTGTGCCGGTGGGCCCAGATGTGCCACTCCAGCAAGGCTCCCCGCGGGAGTTGAGGCACCACCACGTAGTCCACGATGGCGTTATTGGTCCGCTTCTCCCACTCGCGGCGGGCATCCGGGATATAGGAGGGGTGCGTCACGTAGCAGATACCCTGCAGGACAAACACAAGGTAGCTTATGGCCCTCTCTTCAATTGATACATACATACCTGCCAACCTCTCAAAATGAAAAATCGGGAGATCGACGAAGCGGCGATGGGGGGAGGGGGTGCAACGCAACATAATACATACACAGGCTAAGACATTACAGCAAATATATAAGTTACACTATTAACCTGTACATGACTAATTTGATATGACATCCCAGTTTACAAATGTACTTAAGTAATTTTAAATTGTAAGTAGTCTATCAAACAAGCATACCTTTCTTTCGACCACACTCAGGCATACAAAAGTAGTGACGAATCGAAGATCATATAATTGGTCGTTGTTGCAGGTGATTGTGGCTGATTTTGCCCTCTTCAAAAAGGTCTTGCTATATTCTTGCTCGAAACACTTCCCTTTCTGAATCGACTTCAGAGTTATAAGTTTGTCCAAAGTCTTGTCGGAGAGAGACGACCTGAACGGAGTTCTTGTTTTTCTGACAAGACTGAACATTCTCTCACACTCTGCATATCTATGCGGAATGTTCAGAATAGAAAGCATAACTTTAGACAATTTGTCATACTTGAGTACCCCACCACTACATTTCATTTGGCCTACCAGTGCCCACTTCACATCAATTCTCTCTTCTTCCTCAAGAGATGTCACATCTTTAAGTTGGAAGTTACAGAATTGGGAATGCACATTTCTGCAAGGATGGCCGACGTTTTAGTTCTGGCTGAGCCATATCTCCCGGCAATTTTTGAGTCTGGGAACATCTTCCTAAATAAAGGACCAGCGTGATCGGAACAATTGACAGGGAGGTTATGTTCAAAAATAAACGATGTGAACAATACTTCTGCACGTGTTATACTGTCAGTGTCTTCCTCCTTACACTTGAAATAATCAAGTTTCTGGTTTTTCCCAACACACTGTACATTGTCTTTATGTTTCTTTGAGAGCACATGTTTTGAAAAGTCCCCCTTTCCACCATGCGAGATGCTGAAATCACACATACAGACACTACAAAATGCAAATGTTGTGCCTCTTCTTGACTCAGTTATATGCGGAAAGTCATCTTTATATAAACTTTTAAATGTCACATCATATTTCTTCGCCATATTACCGAGGAACCGATGCAATCATTCAGATCGAAAAACCACAATAGCCTACAGGCATATTAACGCCAACAACATCTAACAAAGTTATACGCAAATCATATAATTTCACGTGTGAAACAGATACAATATTCCGTAGCGTACAATAACTCTCACCCACATGTGATTATGCCAAACATCTAGGACCAAGCCCTGAATTAACCATCGACGATTTCAAACAAGGACGTATTCGAAGCCAACTTCAAAGAACTTTTTATAACAGCACGACGCAACGCGGGACGCGGGAGTTTATACGCAGTTGTCGATTACCGGTATCGATACAGAGCGATACTGCGGTATCGAGATATAACTTCAAAACACGTAAAGTCTATCCGTTCGATAGACGACTGGAGTGTCATCTCGCACATTCAATCCGAAATTATGCGTGGGATTTTTGAAAAATCGGGAGATTTAATACGTTAAGCGGGAGGGCGGGAGAAATGGTCTGAAATCGGGAGTCTCCCGACTAAATCGGGAGAGTTGGCAGGTATGTACATAATGAACAATACAAATACTACCGAGCTTATCTCACCACTCCCCACTCGGCATAGCATAGCAATAAGAACAGAACAGGACTTGGGGGTGCGTGCTGTGTAACCGGAACGGGAGGCAGATAAGCTCGGTGCGCTGGCCGGCCAAGTCATGAGAGGAACTCACTGTACTTAAATCTAACAATAATACCTTGTTGATACAATATAAAATACATACAAGAAACATATTAGCTTGGTATAGGCAGGAAATTGTTGAATTGCTAATTTATTGCTAGGGTGAATAAGTAAGATACTTATACTAGCGCCATCCTTACTTCCGACTTGAAGTTTTAGTGCTACGCTACAACTATCTCGCGGTCAGAAGTGAAATCACTTTAACTAGCCAATCACAGGCAGCAATTCGAATCAATAATATCACGACAAATCGAGTTTCGTTCACCATGTCACAATTTAGCGAACGACACTCGATTTTTCGTGATATATCGATTTGAATGGCTGCCTGTGATTGGCTAGTTAAAGTGATTTCACTTTTGACCACCAGATAGCTCTAGAGTAGCGGGAAGTAAGGATGGCTCTACTATAGACGTAAGTTTAAAATTAGACTAAGGAGAGGAAATGTAGACAGAATGGCTGCCTGTGATTAGTGAAGATGAGCAAGATTAATTATGCAATATATTTTGAATGGATGAAGGAGGTCTAAATAAGAAAGTGTGAATTGGGAAGATTGAATACGAGATAAGAATATAAGCATAAGTGTTGAGTTCAACTTTAATTTTCTTAGTGATTATGTACTGCTGGCAACACTGCTTGCTCCTCTGACAGCCTACTGTGCGGTGTATGGCTATCAGCATGTTGACCGTGTTCCAAGACTATGCTCGTATGAGAGGCGGTCAAACTGAGAATGCAGGTAAGCTGGAGTGGAAGTAGAGAGTATTTGTTGAAGAAGAGATAAGGAATGGAGGTCGCGGCGTTACTCATAAGTGGGGGTGACATGGTCATAATACTGCAAATTGCATTCTAGCGTACACAGGCATGTTGTGCATGTTGGAGTTTGTTTTTAAGAGTAACAGTCACATTACCTGTACGACGTCCCTGAGTTGAGTGTTAGGGTCCATAGCCTTGATGATTCTGCCCACGTGCCGCAGCGACAGCCGACACTGTTTCCTGGCGCCGCCTTCTACCAGCTGCATGGTGCCGGGCACCAGCGCAATCTGACCAGCCACGTAGATGATATCTCCCACCTAACAAACACCACACCATACAGAGAACAGCAGGATGGACACCAGACCAGTGGTCTGCAACCTAAGAGTCTGGTAGGAATGAGTTGATTATTATTGGTCCGTATTGCAGAATGGTTGAAGATTGTATATTATTTCATTGGCAAGAGTACAAGTTTCGAGATTATAACCATTCCTTCTTTAGCTTAAAAGCGTCATACAATTTCTAAACAGACACACCGTATTTACTCGCCTATAGTACCCCCCCACCCCCACCCTTAATTTTTGTGATCCAAAAATCTTGGAAATTGAGGAATTCTTAATTTTTTTAAAAATTATAACTGAAAACCATCCTCTTTTATGACAAAAATATATTTCTTGTTACATGATTTAGTTATTCAGACGAGATGACCGCCATTTTGCATACATATACTGAGTACGCGATTGGGCAGGCCAATAGGCTTCACCCAATATCCAATAGAGGATGCCACACTATTGGCCAAGTAGTTTAAAATCCACCAATGAAAGTTATGGTTTCATATCTTGCCTGCATTCTTTGTATTGCGCTTCTAAGTGATGTTTGCGGCTGCCTTCTTCTCAGTGTTATTTTAAACAAGAACCGTCGGTGTTAGTGCGACACATTATTGGTATATTAATGTGAGTAATACGAGCTCAGTTGTGTTTACAAATGTTAGCAAGATGTGATCACTCGTTCCCTAATTGATGCATTCTCCCTCCCTGTGTTCAAATAAAAATAAAGTTAGCATTTTCATGTCTGATACTTTGTCCATTCCATTCTATTTCTTTGATACTTAAGATTTTTGCTTAGCGAGGGAGAATAGTGAAAGTCATTGGGGGATAGCCAGGAATAGTGAGGTTATGGCAGTCTCAATAAAAAAGGTTTTGGGAATATGACAGCTAAATTCCCTGTCAATTCTTAGATTACTTAAATGTATGAGGGCAGATCGAAAAGTGTACATCCTTGGAGAGTTCACCCCTATTGACATTATTAGGCAGAAATTCCGTCAGCAATAAGGTAACAACAATGAACATTAAGCCAGGCAATGAATAAGTATTGGGGGGGGAAATGCTAAGTGAGAAGAATGCACTTTATGCCGTAATCTCAAGTCCTGCAGCGCTTTATGGCTCATTAGTTAATGCGAGGCGGGGAAGGGATTGATCGTTCTTCACAATTAGGATACACTCATACAGTCCTACAGCTTAGACCATTGCCAGCCACATTACAATCTACATTAAAAAAACAAGTAATGTTTCCTGTTATTAGCCTACAGCGGATAACATGTGGACTCAACATTAATGACTAACAGAGAGCAGCACTGGCAGCACGTTTAAACATAGCTTTTACACGGAGCGGTCAGTCCGGTGGAACCAGACCACAAGGATCAGCTCTAAGAACCAGATGAGATGACATTACTTCCAGTGCATTTGTATATTCGTCACGCAAGACACTGCAATACAATTAAGCCAATAGCTTAAATAGGAACGCTTGATTTAGAACAATAATAACAAATAGGCCGACAATTTCAACACTGAAATTATCCATAATAACAATTTTATAGGCAACAGGAAAACTACTTAATCCACATTAATAATAATAATGCAACAACCATAGAAGTGTATTTTACTGTCTGTAATATAAGTGTGGATCATAAACATGGTGCGCTAGTTAAGCCCAAGCGAACAGGATCTGAGGTAAGCAGGTATTGGTACATATGAGCGTGTTAGTTTGTAGGGTGTGTAAACGCCTAATGTAATTCGGCACAATTCGTGTTGAACGACTGAAAAGCTTTCTTTATTAGAATTTGGCAACACTGAAAAAATGGCTTCTATCACTACAATGTGGAACCATTGTCTGGTGTCATCGTTGCAACATGACAATGCGAGACCACATGAGGCAACCAGCTCCGGTCATTTCACTGGGAGAGTCTGGACCACGCCTCTAGTGATTTCCACAGTTTCGGTCCCCTGAAGACGTTCCCGGCAGGACAGCGAGTCACAGGCAACAATGACACCAAGACAATCAGCCGGCTGAATTATACCAAATGTGGAAACATAGTGTGAGGTACAGGACGTAGAACAGTACGTATCGTATGTATCTTTTTTTACAAAAAATAATAGGGGCAAATACTTTTTGATCCTCCCTTGTATTTGGTTTCATTTAAGTGCTCCAATGTGAGCGTAAATAAATAAGTGAATGAATAAATAAGTAAATACATAAATACACAAATACATAAATAAACAAATAGTACTTTTGTCACTGTAAGGGTTCCATACCCGACTCTGTCAGGGATTTTAGAAACTGACATGAAGGCTGGAACGGGGTACACTCAGCCTCGTGAGAAGAATTGAGTAGCTGTCTGACAGTGAGGCAGCCCCGGTCATGGAAACCAAGATTAACGCGTCACCCCAATATTTGCAGACCAAATGGCCTAGGCTGTAGTGCCAGGGGTTATATTTTTGTCACTCTACATCTAGGACATAAATGACCACCTATCGCCTGGGCAATACCAAGTATCTAGTGGTCACCGCCCGCTAGATGCTTTGTAGGAATCAACAATACCTGGCAGGTGGCTTTGATTATAAGAGTGCTCAATTATGATGTGTTTTTGTTTTTAAAAGTAGACAAACTAGGAATACTTTGAAAGAGTGATGTAATGATATTAAAATTGAAAGTAAAGGAAATTTTTGTGAGTGATATATGAATTTAATGACGACCAGTAACCGAAATGAAAGTGGGAAGCATGAATGTCATGACCCTGACAGGCAAGGTGGAGGAGGTGGTAGACTTCATGGAGAGGGAGAAGGTTGGATTGATGGGGCTGAGTGAAGTGAAATGGAAAGGTAAAGGAAGGAAGAAATTGAAGAAAGGATATACATTATACTGGAGTGGTGGCCAAGAGGCAAAAAATGGTGTGGGACTGATAACCTCGAAACAACTGGAGGAGTATGTTGAAGTGGTCGAGTGTGTGAGTGACAGAATAATGAAAATTAGAATGAAGATGAGGAATGACGTGATGGACTTCATACAAGTGTATGCACCACAGACTGGAAACAGAGAAGAAGATATTGAAGTATTCCTGGAGGATGTAGAAAGAGTAATCTCAGATGTAGAAGTGGTGATCATGGGAGATATGAATGCACAAGTCGGAATTGAGAGACAAGGAAAGGAAGAAGTCGTTGGACCATATGGATATGGGAAAAAGAACCGGGAAGGAGAGGAACTTGTAAACTTTTGTGAAAGGAATGGGCTGATAGTGGGTAATTCATGGTTTCGGAAGAAAAACAGCAGGAAAATTACGAGATATGGTTGCAGGGTGTCGAGCGGTGACCTTTCCTCAAATTCCCGTATAATTCCCGTATTTCCCGTACGAAAATCCACCAAATTCCCGTATATTTTAGAACTCTCTAAGACTATGGTTCGCATACCGAATGGCTGAAAAATGTATCTTAAAACGCTAATCAAGATTTACTGGCGTAAGTAACTGAATTTTTGGAGATACTTCCGCAGCCCACGGGTGATGGCGAGATTTAGGCCTAATCCGTAGCGTGAGCAAAGCGAGCGCGTGCGCGAGTGAATTCTATCGCAGATGGGATGAGATGCTACGAACACAAATAAAATACCTTTTACCTGAGGAGAGCTGATATAAATGACTATTTCACTGAGGAGGACTGAGAGAGTAGAGAATAGGAGTGTCACATAAAAAATGTTTACGGGAAGTGACTGAATCGTATGGTACCGTAACCGTATGGAGCTTCCACGAGTTAAAATGGCACCATATCACTAACAATAACAAAATGGCACCGAAGCTTATGCATAGCGAACTTCCGGTCCGCGAATCTCCATTTGATTTTCATTGGCAGTGAATCGTTCGTTCGTGATTATCTTCTTTATTATTTCGAATTGTGGTTTTGTTTTTATACGTTCAACTTATGACATAAGAACTAGAGGGTTGGCCTTTCATGAATATTCCAAAGACAAGTGTCTCCTAAAAGAATAATTAGTAACACTTCGCATCAGAGACGACCATAACAAACAGCTTGCCTACAAAGTGTGCGATTTGCACATTTCAAACGGCAGTGGTTTAACATATCTTAGACTACAATAATTAACTTGGTGCAAATTAAATACGTTATATGTAAGAATATTATTATAATTTGCTATCAGGTTGTTATATTAGTATATAGGTATTATGCATTAACGTGACCCGTTTAAATGCTAAATTGTGACGGAAGCTACGAGTTATCCTAGGCTATTCGCTGTACCGGTAGGCCTAATATTTACTAACAACGCATCGTTTCTTCTTTAATATTTATATAATCATTATAATTATAATAGCCTATCTATTAACACTTATTTAACCAATAATCATTTTATAATTCTATACGGTACATATTCCAGGTATTGCAAGAAAGCGATATTTGATAGCACATGCTGTTCCACCTTAAAATTCAACCGTGCCTAGTTTTCAGTTCCTATGGAAAATATTACCGTAAGTTAATAAACCAAACAACTGGCGACAATTATTTTAAATGCTCATTTACATCTTCACCCTAGTCTACGTAAAGTACCATACGGCAATCACTGAAAGGGTAGGGGGGTATGACCTCAATTTCACAAACGAACGAACCTCATTTTGCATGAATTATGGAACCCGAATCCTAATGGAGGTATGAATTGTCTGCATTTAGAAATATGTTAGTCAATAATTTAAAACAAGATGCCAGAAAACGAAATACAAAAAGCTGCGTGCCTACTACGGTGTAAAGTTGATCCATGGGGAAAAAAAAAAAAAAAAACCAACTTCGCCAAGATATACGACGTGCATTCAGTTAAATACAATCATCCAATAGGAAACCGGGTGAGTTAGCCGTGGTCGTTACGGCATGACTGCTGGCAGTCGCTCACATCCGGGAGGCGAGGAGGTTCGAATCCCCCTGCCGGCAACCTTGAAGATGGTTTTCTGTGGTTTCCCATCTTCCTTCCAGGCAAATGCCGGGATTGGTCCCTAACTATAGGCCACAGCCGCTATCTTCCAACTCCTCGTCCTTACATCCAAACTTTCCTTCCCAACGGTACTTGTAGCTCACCCCTTGGGTGTCCGTCTCGAAGTAGCTACAAAACTGGCGAGCCGAACATGTCCTCGGACACTCCCGGCACTAAAAGCCAAACGCTAAAAAAAAAAAAAAAAAAAAAATCCAATTGGAGAAACACGTTCTTTGTCACGATCTTATAAGCAATTCAAACATACATAAACTGCTGTAATTTACGAGAAAATGTGCAACATTTAGAGACTACGAGTGTTGTATGTGGCTCAACGTTAGCTGACATTTCGCATCATTAATACATATGGAATGAACACATGCAGAGCTTTCTCACTGCACACAGCTGAAGATCATACATATCATTCTTGGTGCATTTTACGTTCTCTTAACAACAATTTGCTTAGTTACATGCAAGGAAAATTGTAGTCCACAGTTCCCATTGCTTCCATTACCTGACTACTAAATCAGAAGCTGATAATGCATAACCATACGCCGGTGGCGCGTCCTATGGCAAATGATAGATCGAAAGAAAATGTAAGCTCTATAGAAGCCCGGAACAAGGCGATACAATTTTCTACAATACTGAAAATAGTCAAAATACCCTTTGTAATAATGAATAATAATGTTGGGGGTCATGTAGTAATAGATGTTACCCTCCCACTATCCCTCTTTAGATCACGACTTTGATAGTAAAATTGGAGATGTGTCCGCTATTACACGCGTAAATTATGGGACAAATACAGTATCGCTAACCCCGCGCATTCGGTACTGACAGCCTTCATGTCACTTTGCCCCGCCTTTCCTCTCCGCAACCCACGGTCGCCACATAACAAGACCCTACGTCCAACCGCCACACGGCAAGAATTCTTAGCATGCTTCTCACCTACACCCTGTATTTCGAAGGAAACAACGCGAAGGAGCTTGGAACAGCTGAGCTGTGTTGCAAATGTTTAGTGTTGTTGTAAATCAACTGATTCGAATAATACACAGCGCTACACTTCAGACATTATTTCTGTACAATTATACGTAATATATTTAAAAAAACGATCCTGAGTCAACCCCGAGGACATTCAAACAGAGAAATACGATACTTTTAGATGAATAAATAAATTACACACCGAACCTATGCTACCTTTATCATCGGTATTCAATTCACTAAATACGACAAAGAGGGCAAACACTCTACAGCTAATGAATATAAAAACATTCACCATGCAATGATTATCCTTTAACATGAAACAAGAGTCTGAGTGGAGGTCGTTCACAGCTTACTACAGTAGTCGACAGATAACACCATGCACACTCACTGAATCGCGACTCTCTACGGTTAATATTAGCTTTCGTGATAATATAAAAGTAAAGTTAAGGTAAGGTAAAGACATATTTAGCACTGGGCACTCAAACAAGCCGCTCTGTGGCGATATTATTTCCGTGGTTTTATATTGTCGAGTTGTAGGCTACTGAATGACAGACGGTATTTTGAACATTAAGACGGGAAACAATAGCCTGTGCTCTATTATCGATTGACGCAAGCGAACTGACACCAGTAAATAAATTATCCTCAGTCACTTGGCAAGGGTTTCTTTGACACCCTCCATCCCTTCACTGTCCCTATCATCATCACCACAATCATTGTCTTCGTCAGAGCTTGATGAATTGCCAAGGTTAATAATCATTCCATCCACCGCGATATCGATACCGCCTTGAGTATTTCTTTCTGTACATGCTGTACGGGATGTGTCCAGTCCTCGGGTCGAACTTTGGCGAAGTAAAAGTAACGAAACAATGACAATGAAAGGAAATCCGACACAGACAGTGGTTAACAAGCGACTGAAACGATGCCTGCCCATACGAGAAGAATTCTGTCACTTATGTGGTAAATTTTGTAGCCACATGTTGGTGACGGGTGTTTGATAGTAAAATGTCGAGAGCTGTGAGACATTGTTTGTAGTTTTTGAATTTTATGCATGTGTGACGCATTTGCATTGAGTGTTTGCACCGACTTTAAAACAATTTGGTATGCGAAAGTAGACCATGGAAAGGCTAAAAAGAGTAAAATTCTACACGCGACACGCCGCGAATACTTTTTAATTTAGCTTTATTTTATCAAAGTAGATAATAGAAAATAAAATAATGCAAAACGAGATTAAATAAGTCACTTTGACAAATACAAGATTGTTACTAGGAACTTCAGTTATACACAGCACAAAATTACGTTCTTTTGACAGTACTAATTTCAGAATAGGAACTGTATTCTAGTCATACACAAAATAAAATAAGTCACTTTGTTACTACTAGATTGTGGTTAGGAACTTTAGTCACACAAAATAAGATAAAACAAACAATATTCAAAGCTTCACTAGGGAACTCATCTGCTCTTCAATTTTCTATGCTTCAGAACGGGCGTCGTTCAATATCTTTTTTTTTTTTTTCAATTACTGGAGATCTTTCGTGCCTTTTCTATCGACTGCCACCTTAGCCGTCGCTTCGCACCTGTTTTGCTTCCTTGAACAAGGCGTAGGAGTTTCGTGCAGTATGGACTCTTGTTCACGGTTATCTTTTCTACTCCACCAGCTGCCATCACAGCGTCCTGATCAGTAAGCATTCCAATCGGACTTGCTTCTTTGTGATTGACGATCATGCACTCCTTGTTCATTGTGGTGTTTGAAGCCATATTTTCAGTGTTGCCTTAGTAAACAAGTGTTTAGTGCTTTTCAGTCGGTCAACACGAATGTACCCAAAAGAGATGGGTTTTGCCCTAATCCTGAAATAAATTACATGAGATTAATAAAACACTAGGATGACCAGTTTCGATCGTCAAGCGATCATCATCAGATCCATTACACTTAGGCTATAGAATCTATGTTTGAAATACAGGTGAAAATATTTACAATATGTACAATTATTTAGTTGCAGTATTGGTACTGCAACTGTCAGTGTATGCTAAATGCAGTATATATGTTAGGTGAAATGCTAAATGGTGATAGCTATCCGGAGATTGTACTTTAGAGAGATTATATGGTTGTAAACTATGGTTAAACTATAAAATTTTAGGCTAACTACTTATCTGATTGTCTTCCGTACTACAGCTACTCGCAGTTTTCGTGTTTACTAGAACTCACTGTGCGGTCGACTGCGGTGGTTATCTTAACGACTGGTTTTTCCCTCCCTTCTCCCCCCTACCCCTACGTGCTGTGGGGAGTGATCGCGATGTGTTTATGTGAGGTGTTGCCAACCTAGATAAGATGTATGTTATTGAATGAGGTGGGTCTGCAACTATTAAAGACCGTGGATTAGCCCTCGCCACGCGTGGAGCATAACCCATTCGAACTAAGCGTTGACGGTCTTATGAGGACGTCCCGGCACCTTTAATACTGCCGCGAATATGGGCCTTGGTTTATTGCAGAAGAAAAGTACATCGTACACCTGATCCAGATAACATTTACCTATTAAAAACCCCCTAATTTCCCCCCTTTTTTATCTAGCTTGGCTGTGTCGCTAAATTGTGTTTTGTTTCCGACAGGGTGTGTTTTTTAGTAGCGTGAAGAGGGGTGAGCTCTCCATGAACGTGTGTTCATGTGCGAATACATATAAAATCACTAACCTATTCAAAAAGCAAGGCATAAAGATAGCTTTCACGACGAAAAACACAACCGCTAGGCACCTCCTAAATAGTAATCTAAATAAACGTGACCCGTATTCAAGGTCAGGGGTATATTCTATAACGTGCCAAGACACCGATTGTCAAGCTAATTACATCGGGCAGAGTGGAAGGCGAGTAGACACACGTTATAATGAACATAGGAATGCGATAAGATACGGAACACATTCAGCCGTGTGCGAACATATGTGTGACGCAGGGCACAGCTTTACCAACATAGAGTCGGACCTTAAAATAATCCATCACGAATCGAAAGGCAGAGCTCTTGACATAAAGGAAGCAATCGAGATACACCTAGCCAAACGAAACAATCCCAACAATCTAAATGAACACACGTTCATGGAGAGCTCACCCCTCTTCACGCTACTAAAAAACACACCCTGTCGGAAACAAAACACAATTTAGCGACACAGCCAAGCTAGATAAAAAAAGGGGGGAAATTAGGGGTTTTTTAATAGGTAAATGTTATCTGGATCAGGTGTACGATGTACTTTTCTTCTGCAATAAACCAAGGCCCATATTCGCGGCAGTATTAAAGGTGCCGGGACGTCCTCATAAGACCGTCAACGCTTAGTTCGAATGGGTTATGCTCCACGCGTGGCGAGGGCTAATCCACGGTCTTTAATAGTTGCAGACCCACCTCATTCAATAACATACATCTTATCTAGGTTGGCAACACCTCACATAAACACATCGCGATCACTCCCCACAGCACGTAGGGGTAGGGGGGAGAAGGGAGGGAAAAACCAGTCGTTAAGATAACCACCGCAGTCGACCGCACAGTGAGTTCTAGTAAACACGAAAACTGCGAGTAGCTGTAGTACGGAAGACAATCAGATAAGTAGTTAGCCTAAAATTTTATAGTTTAACCATAGTTTACAACCATATAATCTCTCTAAAGTACAATCTCCGGATAGCTATCACCATTTAGCATTTCACCTAACATATATACTGCATTTAGCATACACTGACAGTTGCAGTACCAATACTGCAACTAAATAATTGTACATATTGTAAATATTTTCACCTGTATTTCAAACATAGATTTTATAGCCTAAGTGTAATGGATCTGATGATGATCGCTTGACGATCGAAACTGGTCATCCTAGTGTTTTATTAATCTCATGTAATTTATTTCAGGATTAGGGCATAACCCATCTCTTTTGGGTACATTCGTGTTGACCGACTGAAAAGCACTAAACACTTGTTTACTCCTTGTTCAGTGAGAAACCTCTGTCAAGAGCTGCATTGTTGTGATAAAAAATCAGTATCATTTTAATGAAGGTTGTGAGAACGTTTTTGGCAGGAACTGAGGAAGGTGCTGAAGCCACTAATTCAGACCACAGCACGTCGAGCCGTGGCTCTTTTCCGTCAAACTGCTTCAAACGCAAAGTGACGGAGGGCAGTCTCAGAAGTGCGGAGTAGCTGCTCTTGATGCGGTCAGCCATTGCGCCAGAAATCAAATTCTTCTGATTACAAAGAATTTCCAGGGCAATGACGATCCTAACTTCTTCCAACTTAGGAATCTCAGCGACCCCTATAAGGCATAGGCAGGAAAAAGCACGGGTCATCTTGTGAGCAAGAGATGACCTCTCTTTGATTTTTTCAGCCATAGGAAATTGCGAAATTGCAGCACATCCGCGTCTCGAATTTTCTGAGATCTTGACTTGTTAGCTTCATTTTAAAGGCTGCTCTTGTCGAGAAACCCAGGTCTCCTCTGTGAATAACAATGCGGAATGATTCCTGTATGTCATTGTCAGCAACGAGCGCGGCGCGGGTAGCCCTGCGCGGAGAGGGTACGACCGGCGGTCGGCCGGGCAAAGCATGCATTCGACGTTGGCTGCGTTCTCATCCCGCTTGGCGTTCTATCGGTGGCGCAATTTGCGAGTGGCAGCGCGGTCTGCAGGCGAAATAGAAGACTGAGCGGGAGGACTCTACCGAGCGTTCGGGGGCTAAGAAGTCAGGCATTATGAGACTTTTCAAGATTTCCCGTATCAAGTGCGAATTTCCCGTATTTTTCCCGGGTCACTAAAATTCCCGTATAATTCCCGTATTTCCCGTATCGCTCGACACCCTGTGGTTGGGGCGATAGAAGAACAAAATCAATAATTGACTACTTTCTGGTGGAAAGGACTAATCACAGAAAGCTGATGGATGTGACAGCTTTACCAGGAGAAGCATTTGATGGGGACCATAGAGCTGTGGTGGCAAAATTTAGATGGGGAAAATTGGAAAACCTAAAGGAGATCAGAGAAAGTAAAATTAAAGTATGGAAATTGAAAGACAAAGCTGTACAGGAAGATTTTCAGGAGAGATTGAAGCAACAAATCCCAGTTACTGAAGTGGGAAATGTTAAAGAGGAATGGTCCCACTTTAAAAAGGCATTTGCTGGTGCAGCAGAGAGTGCTTGTGGTAGGACGTCAACAAGAGTGAAAGAGAAGGAGACACAGTGGTGGAATGAGGAAGTGAGGAAAGCAGTGAAAGAAAAGAAGTCTGCATGGAAAGAATGGAACCGAGATCAAACAGAAGAAAGCAAAAGGAAGTATCACGACAGCAAACGGAGGTGTAAGAAATTGGTAGGAGAAGAAAAGAAGAAAAGTTGGGAAGAATTTACACGAAGAATGGAAACAGATGTAAGTGGCAGTAAAAGGATGCTGTATGGGCTTCTAAGAAGTAAGAGGAAAGAAAGAGTTACCACAAAGCTGGTGAAAAAGGAGGATGGAGAGTTGTTAACACACCCAGAAGAGATAAAGGGACGATGGAAGGAGTATTTCGATAAGCTATTGAATGTGAGCAATTGAACTGGTGAGATCGAAGTGACACAGCCTGACGACTCTATAACAGAAGATGATATAACAATGCTGGAGGTGGAATTAGCAGTACAGAAAATGAAGATGGGAAAAGCAACAGGGGTGGATGAAATCAGTGTAGAAATGGTAAAGGCTGCTGGACCTGTTGGTATGCAATGGTTGTATCGACTGCTAAAGTGTGTGTGGAAACGGAAATGTGTACCAGAAGACTGGGAGAAAGGGCTAATAATACCAGTGTTTAAGAAGGGGGACAAGAAGGTGTGTGATAACTATAGAGGGATCACCCTCTTATCACAGGTAGTAAAAATACTGGAAAGGATATTAGAAAGAAGAATGAGAAGAAAGGTGGAAGGAGAGTTGCAAGAGGAACAGTATGGCTTCAGGAGTGGAAGATCCACAGTGGACCCAATCTTTAGCTTGAGGCAGGTGATGGAAAAGAACTGGGAATATGGAGAGGATTTGTTCATGACTTTCATAGATCTAGAAAAGGCATATGATAGTGTCCCCAGAGAGAAGGTATGGGAAACCATGGTTAAGAACAGACTGGGAAGAGAAATGTTGGAAATGGTGCAAGCAATGTACAACAACTGTGTTAGCAGGGTTCTGACCCCAGTTGGAAAGACAGATTGGTTTAGGAACAAGACTGGACTAAGACAGGGGAGTGTGCTGTCACATGTTTTATTCATAATGGTAAAGGATGAAATTGTAAAGGAAACAAAGGAAGCATATGGACATAAAGAAATGAAGTTACTATTATTTGCAGACGATATTGTGGTCTGGGGAAGGAACACCGAAGAAGTGCAAAAACAACTAGATGCACTGAACGAAAATATTCAGAAGTATGGCCTGAAAATCAGTATAGAGAAAAGCAAGACCATGGTGATGACAAGAGGGGAAAGACAAGGAAAGGGCACTGTGAAAATTGGAAGTCAGAGTTTGGAAATTGTGGGCACGTTTAAATACCTAGGAAGTGAATTGATGCAAACTGGTAGGTTGGACATGGAGATTGGCAGGAGGGTACAGCAGAGCAATGCATTCTATCAAAGTGTAAGAAAACTTGTTTGGGATAAGGAAAAGCAAGGAGGTAATGTATAAAATGTACTATGTACCCATATTAACGTATGCAGCTGAGACTTGGACCCTGACAAGCAGGCAAGAGAGTAGAATCCAAGCCAGTGAAATGAAATTCCTAAGAAGTATGATAGGAAAGACAAGGAAAGACAGAGTGAGGAATGAAGGTGTTAGGAAGGAAGTTGAGATGGGAAAACTAAATGAGAGAATTGAGAATAATAAACTAAGGTGGTTTGGACATGTAAAGAGGATGGAGGAAAATAGAATACCAAGACAGATGCTGGAGGCCAAGTGCAAGGGTAAGAGAGCAAGGGGAAGACCTAGAACAAGGTGGATCGATTCAGTGAAGAACAGCGTGAGAAAAAGAAATCTGGACTGGGACAAGATCGTGGAAGAAGAATTGTGGAAGGAAAGAGGAAAGTGGAGAAGTGCCATAAATACCCCGACCCGGCAGGAGCTGGATAAGGGGAAATGATGATGATGATGATATGAATTTAATGAATCGAGAAGAATGGAGTGAGCCTTTTCCTCAGGGAGTAATTACTTGCTGCAATCAATTGAAATTGTTATGTCATTCATGTAGAAGAGTTACAAATGTGAACCATTGTATATACTTTTCTTGTGTACACAACACCTCACGACCCCTGTTAATATTCACCAGCCTTACACTTTGTGTTGTGCAACACCAATTCCAGGTAACTTAGTCAAGGAACGTGCAATGTGGTAATTCTTCGGGAGTGATGAACCAGGATCCTACACTTGCAGTTAGCAAATATATTTCCATACCTTATTTGATATTCCGGGAGTCATTACCAATTGAAATTACTGCCCATGATTCCTACTGCACGGGAAATATGCACTAAATTACATAAATATGTGACTTCAGTCGTTATTAATTGTTCGTTTAATGACGGCACTTGTCATGGCTTGTCGTTGCTCAACTGCTACTGAAAGAGGAGAATTAGGTGTCTTTGACTGTTACCGAGATCTCATTTCACTGTTGCCAATGTATAGTACACAAAATACACGACACAGATCCTGCGTAATGAGCTCCGTGAGAAACAAACTATTGACTTACTGCCTGTACCACAAACAAGGGGGTCTGGGGCGTTAGCTCCAGGTTAGGTTAGTCTTTGTATGTAAAGTCTTTTTAATATAGAAAGTGTGCCTATTGAAATTGACACAATATTCAAACCCTGCTGTCGGCCCTCTCCGTGGCCCGTCGGGAGCCCTCGTGTCCTGTCGGCCGTCGTCGTAATTCGTAAAAAACTTCGTTGCTTACTTCAAGATTTAAATTTTCAAACCCCGTATTAGGAAAAAGAAGAAATAAAGAATAATTAGCTTCCCCTTAAATGAAATTATAATGCATGCCAGTAGACTAGTGCTACTGCATGAGACTGAAAATATTTGGAATTGTAATTGTGCATGTCAATACCTGGAAAGTTGCATGTAATTGAAATCGTTGTATCTTTATTGTGAAGTTCTGTACCTTGTATGTTGCATGTTATTGTGAAGTGAGCTGTACTGTATGTGGGGAGACCTTGGCTATTGTCAAAGGAAGGTTTTAACCAAAGGTTTCGAAATCCGATTTTAAGTTAATTCATCGCCAACATAAACGTAGTGGGAACTGCTGTTTTCCGTATTGATATGGCCTTGTCCAGATAAAATGTTTTGGTAACATGTGAAGACGGGTACGTGTCTTCATTTGTTTCATTTCATCTTGTCGCCACTATAAGCTGATTGGTGGTTTCTGGATGATGTGCGCTTGCGCGCCCAGGAACTCAGTGTTGTGGGTTGGACAAAAGCTATATCATTGTCATTCCATGATGGGGCTTTAGCACGGGCAGAAGTGTCGAGCCTTGGCTCGTAGAGCCCCGGCTACCAAGGCCGAAGGTAATGAAGATTAATACTATTAACTATTTTTATTTGTCGACGCGTCGTTTTAATAATTATTTCTTTTAAACTTTAATAAATGTTTTTCGGCGATTTCTGAGTGCCGATTGGGACCTATGTTTTAAGTAACTTCTATGTTTGTTATTGGGCTCAAGTCAAATTGTGGAAATCTACTGATTTAAATTGATTATTATGTTGATATGTTATTGGTGCTTGATTTTATTGTGGCTTGAAATAATTTCTCTTGCGCAAGCTACATAAATTCGGTTTGGCCTGAATTTACAATGCACGAAGGCCGATCGTACGTTGTTTGTTGGTGATGATACTAAACGACAAAGCACTTAATTATTTATTATGCGTTGTGATTTGACGCAAACTTGGAAGATATTTTTCAATATCTAAATACACTGTTCTCCTACTTTTCGGATTTTCGATAGCCTGAGGAACTCCTAATCATGTTTGGTTTCGCGTGCAAGATGCCACGCCCACTTCCAATGTTCGCCCGCCATGAATGAAATTTTGATCAACTACTATTTCCGCCTATTGGCATTTGTATCTTGAGAATTCTTACGAATATATTATATATTTTATTGGTTTTGGAAAACATTATTTCATTTGAATATCGAAGTAGTATATTTCATAAACTTGAAGAGGTTGCACCTATCCAACTACCATAGTGGACTAGAACGTAAGCTTGATTGATCAGCACTCAACAGAGTAGAAATACTCCCCCTAGGAAATACTGGTTATGTTAACCTCAAAATATACGTAGCAGAGCAAACAGGGTCTGTCAGGTTGTAGACCACTTTGGCCGATGAGTACCAAACCCAGCCCTCCACACAACGGGTAATCCGGGGTTAGTCTTATTTATATGGGACAGAAACACAACGGAGCGATCGCAGCATAAAACAAACACCACACAATACCGTAGGCCTACGTGTGGGGTTGGCAACATTGTATTTATCCTGTGAATCACGTCACAATTGCCGACACATCTGGAATGTCACAATATGTCGTGACATAAAAAGGAGACGGAGGGAGGGTTATAGACAGCGGAGGAGGAAACATCTATTAGGACATCATTTCCACAATTATTATTCATCATTACACACGCTATTTCGGCTAATGTAAGTAGTTTTGTACCTGGTTCATCACTCCCGAAATGTTACCTGCAAAATGACCATTAATGTCTTAACTGGAGTAATGGCATTGGGGTGAAACACTGGCAATTTTAGTTTGTAAATAGAATTCAAACATTTTATGTCTTGCTAGAGATAACTCACCCGGACAGCTTGACTGTAGGGGCCGATGTTGGCCGGAGCCCAGTGGGACACTCCCTGGACATGCATCGTGTGTTTCCTACTGTCTGGCTGTGAGCTGCGGAAACAGAGACCTTCCAATACCACCGAGGTCCCCAAGGGCAGTGGAGCCTCCACGCAGATCCTCACTGGAGGATTGATGCCCTTGAACAGCTTGGAGTACTCCGTGTTGATGGCCACATACTCGCTCATGTCGCGGATGTACAGCGACACGGCCACCATGTCCGAGATACTCACACCTTCCTTCAGCACCAGCGCTGTGGGCAAACGGTTTCAATCATTCGCTGGACAAACACAAGGACGGCTGGCTGCCCTCTAAGTAGAGAGGGATGACGGGACAAGCAGTGTTACTTTACTGACAATTCATATCTTCTTCTTCCCCTTCGGCTTTCCCAATTAATTGGGGTCGCCGGAGCCAACCAGGCTAATTTTGGTTTTGGCCGGGGATTTAAGGCCGGATGCCCTTCCTGACACCACGTGATTTTCCAGGTGAAAATTCCACCCCGCTGTCACCGGGATTCGAACCCCGGCCGTCCGGGTGAAAGGCGAGAAGCCAAGCCACTGCGCCATCACGCTCCCCACTTTACTGACAATTCATATAGTTTCAGTTAACACAATACGAGGGCTCAAGTTCCGATGCACTGTATAACAATAACAGATTGACATACCAAACTGATTTTACTACTTAATGTTTGCTTGTTTTATTCTTATGTCTCAACATAATCTCCAAAAATGTTTGAAACAATTGTCGTATCGTTACACCAGCTTTCCGGAGTTGGAAGATCCAGATGTAATCTCCAGAAGTGGCACTTCGCTGTGGATTCTATCAACTGTGATTGCGGAGAACCACAGACCATGGAACACCTACCGGATTGTCAGCTATGGCCTGTATCTTGCACAGATAATGATCTTCTGTGTGCGACACTGAGTGCAAGATTCTGGTCAAGATTAGTATAGGCTTGTAATTCTTTCACTTAATTTTGCTTTAATGATACCATACATTGTATTTGTTTCTGATTTGAGTATACTGTATATATACACCAGCTTTCCAAGGCCCTCGGCAAAAAATTCTGCTGCCATTGAGGTGGGTACGTCTGGACAGTCTCCTAAGTTTTTTATTTTTTTGGCGAGGCATTGCCGCCCAACCATTACTTCAATTCTGGAAAACGGTGAAAATTATTCACGACCGCACAGTGCCAACGTTACGATAGACTTTTTCAAAGAATTCAAGTGTGAAGTTTTGGACCATCTGCTGTTTAGTCCAAGCCAGCACTGAATAACTTCGTGTTGGTAATTGTAGAGCATCGAAACATTTTATAAGAATTTAATTTTGTTCCGTTAAGTTAGTCTAATTTGTTATTATGGTACGTGGTCGAATGTCTTACTGGACACGTTTGCTTTTCAGGATTTCTTAAAAACCTTGAAAACTTTAATCATTAGAATTTTTGAAAAGCTTCTGAAACTTTCATCATTTAGTTTTGTTTAATGAAGGACTTACCGTTGAGTCTGCGCAGCGCCTGCCTCGTGGCCAGAGCGCAGTCTTCTCCCTGGCCCACCACACCCCCGAACCAGGTCCAGCCTGCCTCGTTGGTGGAGGCCGTGGGGAAGTCGGGGAGAGGCACGTCGTCGCGCACCACCTCCAGAGGCTCCGAGGAGCAGGGCATGTCCGCCATGTCTAGAGACAGGTGCTGCGCCTGCTCCTCTATCGCGTTATCCTCCTCGTCTCCTTCGCCGCGCCCCACTAGCTTGTCCTCCGCCACGTCCTCGTCCAGGTCGCTGATCAGCTCTCGCCACGTCTTCACCGGCAGGCCCGACACGCGCTCGCTCATCGTCGACTCGCTGAACACGTTCTGCAACAGTGTACAGTTTTACAAGTCAGGGATAAGATGCAACCTCGAGAGAGGAATGAAGCTGGGCAAGAGCTACAAGGTACAGTCCCAGCATTTTCCTCGAGTTGAAACCAAAATAAAGAGGATAATTTTGAAAAGGTTTACATGCAAACTGTGAAGTCGGTTATCTCACACACAAATTGTGGTATTTTATTTGACAAGGATAATGTGGGGTTACCAGACAGGTGTGGCAAAATAACAACCACAAAAGCATTCAGAAACTTGAAGACAACAAGCAAATATAAAGACCCTGTATATATATATACAAAATAAATAAATGACTTACATCCTTTTTGACGAGATGGAACTTGTTGAAATTCAAATAGCCCACAGGTGCGATGGCATCGTTAGAATGTATGACAGTCTCCCATTCCTCGCTGAAATAAGACCAGAGTGAGAGGTCACGTACAATCGCCAACACAGAATAGCATATCACAAGATAAGGGGAGATTGGTTCTGTTGCTCGACACATACTTACATGACAATAGTCTTGATAAACAATGGACAATCGAGAGTAAAAGTCTCATACTCTCCACCCTCGCCACAAATATTTAATCCGTATTTTTCTTTCTGGAAAGGAATTTTAACATCAAGGAAACAAACACAGGATTATCTCCTGCCTCTACAACTTGATGTCCACAACACAATCACATCATAAATGTATGCACAAACAGTAGAACCTCTGTTAACCGATACAACCATCTGTTACAAGTTCATCATCCTCTTGTTATTGCTCAGCAACCAATATGTGCTTGGTGAGGTGTACCATACCAACTGACGAGCCCAATGGTACACTGCACAGTGGGTCAAAATCAAAATCTAGGAGGACAAAATTATTTATTTTCATAATTAAAAAATCAAAATGTGTTACTTCTACAGCATTCTCAAATAATTGCCGCTCACTATTCTGGGATATAAACGCATCTTAGTGTAAATCTGTCACCTCTGTTCCAGCAGTCTGAATTGGAGGGTGAATGTAAGTGGCTGTGGTTTGGTTGTCTTTGTGGTTAGTGTGATGCTTTAAGATGGAACATCATGGTGTCCACAGAATTTTCAATGTCAATTTTCCTGACTACCGTATTCCTGACTTTTCCTGACCACTTTTCAACAAAATTCCTGACTCGTGAAGTCATCGTAACATCGGAAAAAAGGTATATCAAAACTGCCATTATGGAAATAAGAAATATCAAGCGAATGCAATTAAATTTTCTTGTTTGTGAATGTCAAGTCACAATATTTTAGAGGCTGATTGCAGACACGTAGTGCAATGTGCTGGGCGATGGGGTCGCCACTTCCCTACGCCAATGCCAAAAAAGCGTACAAAAAATAAATAAAAGAGGTTTTTACTATGATGTACTGTAAACATGGAAACTTACCAATATGTCCAGTGAGTTATTACTTTCTATCTTCAGAGATTAGTTGAACTAGTAACATCAAAGTATGACTGTAAAACACAAAACACTGTATGGTTAATACCGTATAAAATTCCTGACTTTCTAATACTTTTTGCCATTTTTTCCTGACTCACACCATTTTTTCACACTTTTTCCTGACCAAGAACAAAATTCCTGACTTTTCCTGCCTGTGGACACCATGAACATGCAGCTGAAGGTATGATCTTTGTAACGTGTTTCAGTTATTAATGGGCGTAATTGTTACGTAATTTTAGCTATATTTGCATTATATAATATTTAACTATATTTTTAAAATTATATTTTCACTTAGATTTTTAGTATGTCGCGTCACTTTCTACTTAATGTTAAAATGTAGATAAAGTCTCGTAGTTTACGCCTGTTATAGGATTTTTGGCATCTTTTTGCAACTTACTTAGCTATTTTACGTTTTAGAAGAAGCCGCGCAACCAGTTCTCACACGTTTACAACTGTTTGAAGCACTGGGTTTGACGATTATGGCAAAAGTGGAACTTTGTGACTTTGTTAAAAGTAAATTAGGGGTAGAAAATTTGTTCTGAAGAGATCACTGAATGATCTATCCAACTCCTAGTCATAGACAATTTCTTCCATGAGTAGACGTAGCTTAGAAAAGGTCTTAACTCATGTTTATTGTGAGGTAAACAAATTATATACGTTTCTTTCACTCTAAATTCATGATTAAAACGTAAAAATAATTTTGTCCCCCTAGATTTTGGTTTTGACCCACAGTGCACTGGGGCGAAACGCTGGCAACTTGTTTGGCGCTTGCCGGACCATTTTATCAAATGTTTGTTAAAATAAAAGGATAGATGTTAGACGTAAGCACTTAATATTTCGAGGGAAATGAATATCATATTATAAGAGCACATTTTTCTTTCAAATAATGGTATACAGGTCACTTCATATGCAGCATGGGATCAAAGTTCAAAGGAAAAATTGAGATCTCACAAAACGTTGCTTTATAGAATTCACCAAGTTTTACCTCGTGTCAACATTTATATAAAATACAAGCTGATCCCGCCAGGCATTGCAATGCCAATCAAAGAAAGTGTTGGAGTTTTAATTTCGTTAGTTGAAGTTCTTTCGGATACACATTTTTTTTGTTTCTTTTTCCATTGACTGCCTCTAAACTATTGTAAAAAGGATTTACTAATTCAGAAACTTTTGTGGGAGCATGCACAACAACTCACCAAAGTTTCATTGCAATCGAATGAATGGTATATGACCTTTGTTGAAACGATTTGCGTGCCACGACTCATTTATTGCAACTACTGGTGCACTACCTATTGTAAAACGGATTTACTCAGTCAGAAACCTTCCCTGGAGTGTACACAACAACTCACCCAAGTTTCATCGCAATCGGATGAACGGTATATGAGCGCATATAGGACACAGACAATACACCAAACAAATAGAAATTAGTGTTCTCTTTAAAGAAACCGTGTGCTGAAACAATCGTAATGAACAACAAATTGTGATTTCAGATTATATTCTAACTCTGAAGAATGAAAATGAGTGATTAATGTTTAGAAATTCAACATTTTGTAAACAAATTTCTGATCTCCACCCATTAATGTTTGTTTCTTTTCTTCTCTCTTCTTAAATTGATTTCTGTAGATTTTTCAGGTACTTGATCAAGATTTGAAATGTGCTGTGCTGTATGTTCGTGACATAGTGTGCCGACCTTGTTGAAACAAGATTAAGAACAGAGGTTCGGTTAACGGAGGTTTTACTGTAGACCTAGACTGACAGTGTTACATAACCTAGTTAGTCTAGCAATGTTAAACAGAGAGCTCCCTCCACACCTTGGGATGTTTGAGGCAGGATTTGTTGGCAAGGAGTTAATATGGATCAAACAATAACATGTTTCTCAGGATTATGTGCATCATCATCTCCATCTGAACAGAACCAAACTTTGTCCGTACCTGCCAACTTTCCAAATGGCTTGTCAGTAAAAACCACACCATTGGCAGAAACTGTGGTTAAACACCACAAATTCCTGTCATTTTCCTAATTTTAGGTAAGCAGCATTACTATAAACTGATGAGCAAACATTTCACAAACTGGCACAAATAGCTTTAAAATGAAATCCATTCACACAACGGAATTTGGACATGCATACGACATCAGCTTCACAACTCGTCGCGATTGGATCACTCTTTCATGCACAATATCTCTCCCAAGCGACTAGGATTCAGAAGCAACCCTGTATTCGTGGTCAAAGACCATTCGGATAAACACAAATTAGAGTGATGTATTGAATATCTGCCACTCTATTGGCGGCCTGTGGAAAATTGACTTGGTACAAATTTCAAAGAGAAGATCTCCACACTTAAAATATTTTAGTTCATCCATGAATTTGAGAAACACATTAAATTTCCATTGTATTTTATGGAAAAACCATAATAGTTGGCAGGTATGTTTGTCAGTATTTTCGCATTGCTTTTTTTTCAGACTGTCTGATTGCACAAAGAACGGCTGGGTGGATCAATCTGTATCCATCACAAGCACTAATTGAAATGGCGGGGGGGGGGAGGGGGGGAATCCTTGTTTCTTTGTCATACAAAAACTGGACAAAGCTGTTTGATATGAGAAATAAAATTCCATATTCAAGGGATTCTGAAAGCAGTCAACAATAAGCTATTTGTAGCAACCGAGGTTAGTCTGACCGAGCACACTTGTGACGAAACAACGCCTCAATTTGCTACGACAAGCAACCTTGTGCATTGCTGTACTCATGATAGGAACTCTGGCTAACAGCTTGTTCACCCGGGCAAAGTCAGGTATGATTCCCAGGTATACTGCCTGGAGAGTCCAGCTGGACAAAGTGGAACAACCCCAATACCTAGGAATTATAACGCCACTCACCCAAAAGTCACTAACCGAATGCAAAATTAATGTGAGCAGAACTTGTGACCGCTGCGTTTAAAACAGACCCTATCTAACCATTTTGTCCCATAGACTAGCTATAGCCCGGAAACATGTCCGTACCTTGAGACATGAGTCATGGAACATTATTAGTTTGGTCATTGTGGTATTTAGAATTGTAAACGTAAGTAGAAACGGATAATATGAGTGAATGAAAAATCACCCACATCAATGTTGGAATGTTATGCGGACTGAGAACGAAGAGGGTTATTTAGATCGTAGGCTTTCGCGGCCGGTGTCAAGTTTATCATCTTGGCTTACAGGATTGAGCCGCGTCGCATATCGGTTATTATTTCCCGACGTTTCGGCTGACATTGCAGCAGCCTTAATCATGGGTAGGGACGAGTTGGTGTCCGTACTCAAACTAACGGTTGTTGCCAGTCGGATGTGCTTGCCCTGCATTGACGTCACGCTGCTCGCTGATTGGTCCCCGCGCCTGGCAGTCGCGCGCTAGTAGAACTTTCCAGATGTTGCTGAGTTTGAACTCATCTTCGCGATTGAAATTATTGGGATGCTTCACGACCTCTATTGCCTCTCTAATTAACCTGTTTTGGTATCCGGGAATTTTAGCAACAGTTTCGGCCTTATCAAATTCGATGGCGTGTCTCGTGACATCAGCATGTTCAGCTATTGCAGATCTGTAGTTTATCTGTTTCGTGTCCCGAATGTGCTCTGAAATCCTAATGGAAACGCGTCTTTTTGTTTGCCCTATGTAAACCTGTCCACAGGAGCAAGGCACTTTGTAAACTCCTGCGTCCTGGTTTGGCAGCTTTACCTCGTTTGATTTACGCACCACTTGCGTCAGCTTGTTTATAGGATGCATCAAAGTAGTAACATCGTGTTTCTTGAGCAGCCTGGCGATTCTATCTGTCAACCCCTGTACGTACGGCAGAAAGGCTTAATGGTGGGGCCTATCTTTGCTCTTTTTGCCAGTTCTTCGGCTTTGTTCTACCTTCCGTGAGGCCCTATTTATTTGTCCTTTGCTGTAGCTATTAGCTAGGAGCGTGTTCCAAACATGTTTCTTTTCTTAATTCACGCTATCCTTATCGCAAATGTGGTTGGCTCTGGTGAGGAGTGTTCTAGCTACCATTTCTTTCTGAGATGGTGGATGACTTGAGTTAGCATGTAGGTACCGATCTGTGTGAGTATCTTTCCTATAGACCCTGTGTCCGAGTGTGTTATCTGTTCGTTTATAGAGCAGAAAGTCTAAGAAGGCCAGTTGATTATTTTCTTCTACTTCCATTGTAAAGTTGATGCTTGGCTGTCTGGAGCACATGAAGTCTAGAAAGTCCTGAAGTGTGGTGCGTCCATGTTAAAGGGTTATTGTTAATGAATTCAGAAAGGAATTCCATCTCCAATTTTCTCAAAATGTCTTCTTTGCACCTTGTACATGTCACTGATATTGTTCTTAAACCTACCCGAACAGTCAAGGGTTAGTAAGTGTCCGTAGCCTTCTCAATTTTGAGCAGTTCAACTCAATAAAAAAAAAAAAAGAAGCAATTGCACACAATATAAGTGAAAGAAATTACAAATCCCTCCCTATATTATTCTGCTAAGGTCCAATTCCAGTTTTGTACCGAAAATAAGGTCCTATTAACACCAACCTACACATATGGGGTACCTATAGGTTCCGCGTGTGCGAAACACACTCACTTACTCCTTAAATGCCTCACAATTAAATAAATACCATTTTGCACTCAAGAAAAGGCTTATAAAGTCATAAAATAAACTCATGAAGGAATGGCAAGTTATGTCGTTTCCATTCAACAATAGCTCTTGACGAGACACGGCCGACTGGATGCGAGTAGCGCTCTCCACTACCGATATAGAAAATGAGGCTCTTTACATGAAATCGCGTTAGTTACTCTACTGTTCATACAGCACTGTCAATCCTGAGCCGATTGGTTTCGACTCACAATACATCGCCGCCGCCGCCCCCCCCCCAATGTGACCTCGCCCCCTTCTTCTGTCGGCGCCTCTGGTCATTAATGTGATAAATAATCATTTCTGGATCAAGAGGAAGGAAAGAACATTTCTATAATATAACTTGATGACTAAATATATCAACAAATTGCCAGTCTACATTTGGGGAAATGTAGCCATTGGTGACTGTTTTGTGCATTGTTGATGTTTCTGAAATTTGGCGCTCTCTAAATTAAACTAACACAAGACTGGATGGCCAATCAGTGGTTGATACATCTGTGCTGATTGTGTTGCCAAGCTAACTTTAGTTCTGATCTTGATTCGGCCATAAGGGTGTTAAAGACAAATTAATTCATGAGGTTGGCAATGTAAGTTGTGCCGGCCGATCTTCAGTTGTCTACTGGTTCAAAAGTGATATCTGAGCATGCGCAAGATGGCTGCCGGATTGCTAAGAAGCGAAGCCAAGCCAAGGCTTGGAAGAACAACTCCTTGATGTGATTCTGTAGAGGCAAGACGTAGTGGCGTGGTCTGTCTCGGAGCCACTGCCGAAATTATTAAGTTTTCATGATGTGAATTTCTGTGAAAGAACGTGAGTGGCAGCCTCGGGCCATATTCTCTGATTTAGGCCATGAATAAGGTAAAACTGTTAAACCATCTAATTATAAGAACTCGTTGCTGATCGACATATAATTGCAACATTCCGGACAATGATTTCTTAGCTTAGCTTGTGGAGAGCAAGTGGCGTTTTGTCCCTCACGCTGCACAATGATGCTGCAAACTTGAGTTTTCTTTTGGCTTGTTATGAGCATATCTTGCTCCAGAGATTTAACTTATTAATGTGTGTAATTTCTTGCTAATTTATTTAAAGTGGGCCCATGATTGTTATTTTTATTTAATTGAATGTTTGCTAGGGAACAAGCCTTGTTAAGAATAGGGTGCAGCGTATGCGTAGGTTGAGGGCCCTGAAGATTTGAACATTCGCGATAAAATTGATATTTCTGATTTAGATCGTTGTGTAATAAAACATAATAGCTAAAAGTCTAAAATGTAACTGTCAGGATTTTGGTTATGGGAGCCAGATAGTGTAACAATGACAATCGGTCCTTTGATTTTCGTTTGTCATAGATGGCATAACTTTGGTCTTATAATGGCCGCAGAAGCACAGCATCCATGCTGTTTGCAAAACTATTCTCGAAATGGCATTTGAAAAGATGTAATAAATATCACTTGGTTGTTTAAAGATGTTCTAGTTTCGGATATTATTTGAAAAATGACTTAACATGAAAGAAATACTTGTTTGTGAAATGTAGTCACGTAACGTGGTCGGTTGATAATGCGGCGTTGCCATTAATAGTGGGATTAATGATGGCCTCCACCTTTTCTTAAAAGCAGGAGTGTATATTAAGTGTTCCCTCCCTCAGCCATTCGGCATTGTATTTCACTATCCCTTTGGAAATATATTTTAGTTTTACCTACTGCTGTTCGAATCCATGTTTTATTGAGCGCAATAGAATAGTACTAGGTTAATTGACTTCAGGCCACTTTGGCCTCGGGTTATCAAACCCACCCTCCCCTCAATTAATTTTACGGGAGACAGATGGTAGCAGCCATCGCCCCAACCCGGCGGCACAGATGGTAGCAGTGTAGCGTGGTTTCGATTTTCTGAAGCCCGTTGCCTGGTATTGTTTTGTTGCCATAGAAACGAGGTAGTTTAACTTACGTGGATTCGAGCAGCATGGGAAAAGTGATTAATGGGCTCACTAAGGTTAGGTAGGATGCCTACTGTAGTATTCTTGCTAAATTGTGATTTTCTTTTCATGGCTGTGAATGGACAAAGCGTTGCTGGCATTCCTCAGTGCGTTAACGCACTGACGACGAGTCAAGTCCAGTTTTAATACTGGCACTCAGGAACATGGTCTCTCTGTAAGCATGGTAAAATTGGCTGCTGGATTCTCTCTATTGTCACACTCTGTGATGTTCCGTACTACAAGCTGCTTCCAAGGTAGGATCAAACCAGTACAATAGATATTTGATTTAATAGTAAGAAAGTTATCTATGCACAGCTGTTAAGTAAAGTGCTAATGGTTAATCGTTCTGTGTTCCTATCAAGTTGGGTGAAAAGTGATCTATCATTCACGTGTTGGGTTTCTTTGCTGAAAATCTTTCTGGCATGGATGCCATATTTGAATTGCTATTTGTTCTGGCTGTGTTGCCAATGAATTCTAAAGTCATCTAAGCGGGTAATGAAATATTTTGCTGTAATTCTGTGGGAAACATCTGTGCGCAGATACTTGTTGTCATCGAGTTGATTGTTGTAATGTCTGTGACTTGAAGATTTCAGTGAACGTGCAGGTGAACGAGTGATGTACTGTGAGTACATATAACAGCAGTGTCGAGCTGAAGCTTTTCAGGTGATGAAACAGCGAGTTCTAAAGTTTTGCTAGGGCCGAGGTTATGTTGTTACTTCTGCTGTGGTGTTAGTTGTGAAACCCCGTTGTGTTGGGTGTGTGGTAGTTGTGAATGCAGTTGTTTCGTGCGACGTGTGGTCGAAATTTTGGAAGCGGAAAGCAGTTCTAAGAAGAGCTGATCAAGGGGATCGTGTTTTGGTCGTGTGAAGTTTTGATCTTCAGTCGGTGGACAGGAAATTTTGAAATTTATTTCAGGTTACGTTTTGGGATTTGATTACTTGGATGAACGAGTAACGTGCCAGGACTGCATGTATGGTTGCTGTCGGTGTACGTGTTGTTGTCTGAGTGAGCTTAGGGCGTTTCAGGATGCCAATGGAGCAGTTCGGAGGTGGTGCGGAGATCGTGGAGTGATAACAACCTAGCGGAAGTAGCCAGTCTCTGTTTGTTTATGATTCTGGTGCTTTCAGTGAGGGTTGGTGATGTCGACATTGCTATGCTCCTCTGACTCTTGATGTCGTTCGGGCTGGTGATGGTCGCACATCGTATTTTAGTGTTTGAGGGTATATTTTTTTATTTCAGGTGTGTTAAGTGCTTTTATTGGTACTTGGTGCTCGGTGTGAGTACTTGTTGTCGGTGATTTGTGGATTTGTGTTCTGTGTACTGCGTTGTTGGTACTCGTTGATGTTTGTTTAGGGTTAGTGTGTTATTTATTTCTTGTGTGTTGGTACTCGTCGGAGTATTAGAGATTTTTCTTTGGTTGTTAGTGTTTTAAGGTTTTGTTTGGTTGGTACCGTGCTGGTATTTGTGGTGTGGAGGTTGTGTTATTTTGGTCGGTACTTGGTGTAGTACTCGTTGGTGTGAGATGGAGTGGTCAAGAGGTTAGGTCGAGATTCCAGGATGTAACATGCCCAGATGTTGAGATTGTTTTAGTCGAGTGGTGCCTATGAACATATTATCTGAAGAGGTATAAGCAGGAAGCCTTTTCATGAAGGAAAGGTATATGCAGGTGGACGTTTTCTTGTCACTGAAGCTCGTGGCAGGTGTCGAAGCCATTTTTGGAAGTAGGCTGGAGGCTGAATTGTGAATGCAGTGCAGGCGAAGGTTTCTTTCGGAATTGTTTAGATAGGGAAATTATTTTGTCTGTCATACAGACTATGTCATGGGTACCTACGGACGAAAGGTTGCGTGAAGTGACCCAGTGAAAAGTTGGTTGCTACTAAGTGACCCAGTGAAAAGGTTGCGTAAGTGACCCAGTGAAAAGTTGGTTGCTACTAAGTGACCCATGGTAAGTTGTGAGGTTGCGTGAAGTGACCCAGTGAAAAGTTGGTTGCTATTTGAGTGACCCATAGTGCGTGTTGGTTGAGTAAGTAACCCTAAGAGGATGGTTGCTACTTAGTGACCCATGGTAAGTTGTAAGGTTGTGTTAAGTGACCCTTGGTAAGAGTGACCTATGGTAAGAGAGGTTCGTTACTAGTTAGTAACCCATGATTAGAAAGGTTGCTGAAGTGACCTAAGGTGAGTTGATTGTGGTGCCCATCGTGGAGATGGTTGCGAATGTGTTGATTGAAGTTTACTGGGTTTGATTGTGAGTGAATTGATTGGTATCGTTGAGTGAGATCCTGCGTGTTGTCGTTGTGATAGTGAGGTTATGTCTGGAGCACTGCTACTTGATGGTGATTGGTCGCAGATGTGAGATGGTCCCTGCGTTACGTGAAGTTTGTGCACGTGTGTGTAGTCCTGGGGAAGTTTGGTTCAAGTGAAAATTCGGATGATCTCTTTGTTGCTGAGATTGTTCGAGCGGTTCTACGCCTGCTGTTCTACCTTGATAAAGTTTAAAGCCATGCTTGAGAGCTGTGTGTATAATTGTGCTTGATGTAATTGTACATCTTAAGAAGTAAATGACTGTGCTGTTTGAGAGTACTCGGGAGGTACTGTGGTACCTTGGTAACTTTCTATTACTTGAGAGCCGGTTGCCATGATTGCTGAGGGATGGCATGTTGTTAAGTGACACTGCGTCCACTTAATTCATTCCTTAGAATGTTAAAACAGGATAATTTTTGGCTGGGAACAAGTTAGAAATTTTACCAGAACATCGTCTTGTGATGTTCGTTTTTAGTAATTGCCCATACCATTGTAAAACTAACAATTTTTATTGAAACTTCGTCAGTCGGTTTGAGTTCTCACAGTTTTACCTGTTCAAATACTGCAACTAGTAAAAGGTAAAGGCATGTCACTTGCTGTAAAACAACGACATGGTGGTTAAATCTGCATGGAAGATCATCGATGAGATGGCAATCATATGATCCTTATTGCCATCTGGTACCTGTTCCGGTTGGTCACGGGAGTGATGTGATCACTCACCACTCGTGGCAGTAGCCAGTGCACAGGTTACTGTCATCATGCACGACTCAACATCTGGTGGAGTGTTAGCCATTCTGCTGGTCAGAGTGGAGGCATCTACTACGACTACGTGAAATGTCCAGCTGTAACGGTCCGGAGAGGCTGTATTGGATAGCTGGTTCCATCCTTCTAGCATGTATCGTCGGGGATCATCATCTGACCCCTAGTGGTGGAATCGCAGAGGGAGGCTGAGCCGATTGGTTTCGACTCACAATACTTCGCCGCCGCCGCCGCCCCTCCTTTGAACCTAGCCACCCCTGCCGCCGCCCCCCCCAATGTGACCTCGCCCCCTTCTTCTGTTGGCGCCCCTGGTCATTAATGTGCTAAATAATCATTTCAGGATCAAGAGGAGGGAAAGAACATTTCCGTAAAATAATTTGATTACTAAATATATAAACAAATTGCCAGTCTACATTTGGGAGAATGTAGCCATTGTTGACTGTTTTGTGCATTGTTGATGTTTCTGAAATTTGGCGCTCTCTAAATTAAACTAACACAAGACTGGATGGCCAATCAGTGGTTGATACATCTGTGCTGATTGTGTTGCCAAGTTAACTTTAGTTCTGATCTTGATTCGGCCATAAGGGTGTTAAAGACAAATTAATTCACGAGGTTGGCAATGTAAGTTGTGCCGGCCGATCTTCAGTTGTTTACTGGTTCAAAAGTGATATCTGAGCATGCGCAAGATGGCTGCCGGATTGCTAAGAAGCGAAGCCAAGCCAAGGCTTGGAAGAACAACTCCTTGATGTGATTCTGTAGAGGCAAGACGTAGTGGCGTGGTCTGTCTCGGAGCCACTGCCGAAATTATTAAGTTTTCATGATGTGAATTTCTGTGAAAGAACGTGAGTGGCAGCCTCGGGCCATATTCTCTGATTTAGGCCATGAATAAGGTAAAACTGTTAAACCATCTAATTATAAGAACTCGTTGCTGATCGACATATAATTGCAACATTCCGGACAATGATTTCTTAGCTTAGCTTGTGGAGAGCAAGTGGCGTTTTGTCCCTCACGCTGCACAATGATGCTGCAAACTTGAGTTTTCTTTTGGCTTGTTATGAGCATATCTTGCTCCAAAGATTTAATTTATTAATATGTGTAATTTCTTGCTAATTTATTTAAAGTGGGCCCATGATTGTTATTTTAATTTAATTGAATGTTTGCTAGGGAACAAGCCTTGTTAAGAATAGGGTGCAGCGCATGCGTAGGTTGAGGGCCCTGAATATTTGAACATTCGCGATAAAATTGATATTTCTGATTTAGATCGTTGTGTAATAAAACATAATAGCTAAAAGTCTAAAATGTAACTGTCAGGATTTTGGTTATGGGAGCCAGATAGTGTAACAATGACAATCGGTCCTTTGATTTTCGTTTGTCATAGATGGCATAACTTTGGTCTTATAATGGCCGCAGAAGCACAGCATCCATGCTGTTTGCAAAACTATTCTCGAAATGGCATTTGAAAAGATGTAATAAATATCACTTGGTTGTTTAAAGATGTTCTAGTTTCGGATATTATTTGAAAAATGATTTAACATGAAAGAACTATTTATTTGTGAAATGTAGTCACGTAACGTGGTCAGTTGATAATGCGGCGTTGCCATTAATAGTGGGATTAATGTTGGCCTCCACCTTTTCTTAAACGCAGGAGTGTATATTAAGTGTTCTCTCCCTTAGCCTTTCGGCATTGTATTTCACTATCCCTTTGGAAATATATTTTATTTTTACCTACTGCTGTTTGAATCCATGTTTTATTGAGCGCAATAGAATAGTACTAGGTTAATTGACTTCAGGCCACTTTGGCCTCGGGTTACCAAACCCACCCTCCCCTCAATTATTTTACGGGACACATGATGGTAGCAGCCATCGCCCCAACCCGGCGGCACAAATCCAGTATAGCTTAACAAAGACTAGACACTATTTGCCGAGCAAACAATAACCGATGAATTCGTTGTAACATCGAATATTGTCTACAAAGAGGTGCTGTAACAAGTACAAAACACTGTCATACATATTTCTTTGTGTTCTTTTTATGTACATATGCCGTTTAACAACAATAAATACATTTCTTCAATATTTAAAACTTCCTTCTCCCACATTCTCCCCTACTACCCCATAAACCTACATTCACGTTACGAAAGCTCGCATGGGTGCACTAGTTTTGATTAAATGCCTCTACAATAAACAATAGTTTCAAGCAACATATTAATGGCCATTTTAGGTCCTGCAGGTATACAGACACTGACATAGATTTCTCATATATAAACAGGCTCAAATACAAAACCAGCAACTCGGTGCAGTAGGAGAGAAAGCATCTATGGTAAGTGGAGGAGTGTCATATTTGCTTTGACCTGGCTTAGGTTGGAAAACGGAAAATGATGATGATGAGTATACAGTATGTTAATGTTGGTAGCTGTGCTGAATACTGCACACCAACAATGAAACAAAGGAGAGAGAACATTGTCCAATATGAAAAGTGAGCAAGCTGTATACAATCCCCACATTTGTCCATATTATTCAACTTAATTGAAAACATTCAGAATAATCAATGTTTTTCGGACTTCTTAATCTAGTTGCCGATTGAATTTCCATTGGAGACATAGATTTTTCTCTTTCTGTTGCAGGTAAAGATGGTTAGATCTCGCTGTAATATGGACCATGAATGTTGAAACAGCAATGACAGACTCGGGTGCATATGTGAAATGCAAAGCATGGTTTCAGCATAGGTGGATGACAATAGCTAAACCATGTGCTCGTCAGCTGTGTTCCCTGAATGTAGCGCAGCTGGTTGGCATTTGTGAGATTCCAGCACCGCAACGTCTTTTATTCCTCAGTACTCCTCGAACTATAGTTCACTACCGTATACTAACTACTATGTTTGACAATATTATATAAATAATTTGGTTACTAACGAACAGGAATGAGGCCATCATGATAATGTCTCACTCACATAAAACTCAAAGCCTCAACGCGACAATGGTTATAAACTGAGAAATGCAAGCGAAACTCCTCACACCTTACGAGGAATAGGCTGCAGTGGTTCACCGGCTGCAATTCAGCCTCTATAAATCCTCAGTGAATTACATGTTTTAGTTCTTTTATGATGTTGGGAGTTTAATCATAAGCCTGCATTAATTCTTCTGTCCCCGAAAGCATCACACACATGCAAGCTGAGCAACCTTTGCTATTCAGTCGGCTAAGGAACAACTCATTTTATAAACCGAAATTTGTATTCGAAAAGTAGGGGTGCGACGATTATGCGAGGAAATACGGTACAGTATATCAATACCTTTCATATTTGGTCCTAGTCTTTTCTCCACTCTCTGACAACTTTCTCAAGAGCACAATTAAACAGCCAAGAGGAGACTGGAAGGAGGCTATAATAAGATGGTGTGGATTGTGCTTTTGGCCTTGTCTGTTGTTTACCGTGTTTCTAGTCTTGTTTCATGTGCTGTGATTGGTTGTATTTTACGTATCTAAACATAGCCACTGCACAAACCACTACAAGTTAACACACCAAATTTCAGAATAAATGTTGTGCGTGTTGAAAGATTGTCTTCCTTCTCAACAGAGGCTGTGAGTACCACACTTGCTACGGGTGTGAAGTGTGACTTACATTTTATGTCCTTGAAGCAAAACCACCTTTGCCGCGATCCATAATTTCAGACAAGAAAGACAAAGCTACTGGCAAGGGAAGGTTTCTTAAAATATTATATCGTGAATCACCAACATAAAAACACAATACCCAAATAATAAGAATCATAATATATGCCTAACAAACCGCACAGCTGGTCCGATCGAGAGACTTGAAGTTAAGGAAAGAAAGGTCAAATTCTTGGTTCTAAGTTCAAAGATGGAGGTTACAAGCTCTGGAGTAATTCAGAAATATACTCCCACACTGAAAAGATCTCAAGTGTAATCCGGAAACGAGGAATAACATTCTATGCCCACCTCCTCAGAATACCTGTCAGTAGATTCTCCAACCATCTATTATCATACTTCCAAGGTTTAATGGTGATGCCTCTTTGGCTGGTGGAAGTGGATAAGGACTTGTTAGAGTTTGCTCAGAACCCCAGTGAAACAAGACCTCCGTCAGGTTCATCGAGAGGAAGTAAAACCCAGCAAGAGATATGCTCACTCGAATGAAAGGAAGAAATCCCATTCCAAAAGGATGAAGGCGTGGTGAGATCTCGCGGTCTCTAGTGGCCACAACGATACAAGTAAAGTAAGTAAGAAAATGTGTTGGAAAAAGTAATTATCATCATAAGACGCCTGTAGCACTAGACGGAGAGAATAGGATTCTACTGAAGATGTTCGAGAGGGGCCACGGAGGACTCGCACCCGCCTCAACAACTACTCCAAGCCCGGAGGTGCCAACCACTCTGTCCCGGTGCAGCATTGGAATACTCACACCTGCCTCAACAACTACTCCAAGCCCGGAGGTGCCAAACACTCTGTCGCAGTGCAGCATTGGAATACTCACACCTGCCTCAACAACTACTCCAAGCCCGGAGGTGCCAACCACTCTGTCGCGGTGCAGCATTGGAATACTCACACCTGCCTCAACAACTACTCCAAGCCCGGAGGTGCCAACCTCTCTGTCGCGGTGCAGCATTGGAATACTCACACCTGCCTCAACAACTACTCCAAGCCCGGAGGTGCCAACCACTCTTTCGCGGTGCAGCATTGGAATACTCACACCTGCCTCAACAACTACTCCAAGACCGGAGGTGCCAACCACTCTGTCGCGGTGCAGCATTGGAATACTCACACCTGCCTCAACAACTACTCCAAGCCCGGAGGTGCCAACCTCTCTGTCGCGGTGCAGCATTGGAATACTCACACCTGCCTCAACAACTACTCCAAGCCTGGAGGTGCCAACCACTCTGTCGCGGTGCAGCATTGGAATACTCGCATCTGCCTCAACAACTACTCCAAGCCCGGAGGTGCCAACCACTCTGTCGCGGTGCAGCATTGGAATACTCGCACCTGCCTCAACAACTACTCCAAGCCCGGAGGTGCCAACCACTCTGTCGCGGTGCAGCATTGGAATACTCACACCTGCCTCAACAACTACTCCAAGCCCGGAGGTGCCAACCACTCTGTCGCGGTGCAGCATTGGAATACTCGCACCTGCCTCAACAACTACTCCAAGCCCGGAGGTGCCAACCACTCTGTCGCGTTGCAGCATTGGAATACTCGCGTCTGCCTCAACAACTACTCCAAGCCCGGAGGTGCCAACCACTCTGTCGCGGTGCAGCATTGGAATACTCACACCTGCCTCAACAACTACTCCAAGCCCGGAGGTGCCAACCACTCTGTCGCGGTGCAGCATTGGAATACTCACACCTGCCTCAACAACTACTCCAAGTCCGGAGGTGCCAACCACTCTGTCGCGGTGCAGCATTGGAATACTCACACCTGCCTCAACAACTACTCCAAGCCCGGAGGTGCCAACCACTCTGTCGCGGTGCAGCATTGGAGATCCTATTTCAATGATTTGGTCCTCAAAAGGGAAATTATCTTGCAATCACAATAAATGTGATCCAATGTTGACAAAACTACAATGATTTTATTTGTTTAAATATACGGTAAACTAAGTATATTATCACGTTTATAAAACCTGTGGCAAAATGCTGTTTGGATCAATGCACAGGCAAGGAGGGGATTGTTGAAAACATCTTCTTTAGCTGTAAATGACAACATTAATTAATTTTTTTTCTTATTTCCTATTTCCGACAAGCCTTCGTGGCTTAGGCGGCAGCACGCCGGCCTCTCACCGCTGGGTCCGTGGTTCAAATTCTGGTCACTCCATGTGAGATCTGTGCTGGACAAAACGGAGGCAGACAGGTTTTTCTCCGGGTACTCCGGTTTTCCCTGTCAAAATTTCATTCCAGCAACACTCTCCACTATCATTTCATTTCATCTGTCATGCATTTAATCACTGCCCCAGAGGAGTGCGTCAGGCCTCGGCAGCCGACACAGTTCATATCTTCGCCGCTAGATGGGGGCGTCATTCATTCCATTCCTGACCCGGTCGGAGACTGGAAGCAGGCTGTGGATTTTCATTTTCTTATTTCCTATTTCCAAGCCTTGCATGAGGAATATACTAATTGCCTGTTAAAACATATATTCCAATTAAAACTCAGCAATTTCTCTAGGTTTGTGCCGTGTTCTGTGCGGGGTTTCGCCTAAGACACCAAGCTGACTCATCAGCGGGCTCTTGGTGTCGCCAATGGTAAAGGTTTGTACAGACATCCCTCGTTATACGCGTTCTCACTTTACACGTTTTTGCTATAACACGATTTTAAAAATCTACATTATTTTTTATTTACATATTTTACGCCCACATTGGAGCACTTAAATCAATACATTTGAGTAAACTTCTTCCTTTTCTCCTCCTCTCCGACCAGGAAGCCCTTTGTGTGTCCGTTCAACTGTTTTTAGTATGAGACTTATGCTTTTGTTCTTCAAAATCCTCTTCTCTGTCTTTGATTTGTTGCCGAGTTATACCCAATTCTTCCAAATCATCCTGAACTTCTTTGAACCAATTATTATTGATTTTATTTTTCAAAAAGTAATCAAATAATTGTTTCAATATCCTGGTTTCTGGCAGTCTTGATATGTGACAGAAAAAGGAAATTCTTCTTTTACGCATTGAAGTTATTATTGATTCACGATGTTGTCAGGCAACAATCTCCACTGTCCATCAACTTGGTGTTTTTTGTTAATAATTGTTCTAATAATTCTGCTGTCAGTTTTCTGTAATTTGTCTGTTGTAGATTTTACATTCAATTTGAATAAAGTTTCACTAGCATAAGTTGCCTCTGGTTTAACTATGGAATTATAGTGTTTCAGCTTAGCGTTTATTGAAAGAGATTTATTTTTATAGGTTGGCCAGGTAAGTCTTTGTGCTTGTTTAAATTTAGTTGTTCTGTATTCTATTGCTTCTTTTCCATTTGTGTTCCATGTTATTACTTCCTCAAGATATTTGAATTTCTGAACAATTTTAATCTCTTTATTATTGTTCAGTTGAACGACTGGTGGATCAACTTTAAAAGTTGGCATCATTTCTGTTTTTTCAAATGAAATTTGTAATCCCATTTTTTTTGCTATAATTTCTAGTTGTTCAATTTGAAATTTAGCCTCTTCTATTGTATTTGCAAGTAATGGTAAATCATCCGTAAAAGCAAGACAGTTGAGTTTAATATTTCTACCGATCTTGATAGTTGGTTGACATTTCTTGTTCCATTCACGCATAACCTTCTCCAATGCACAATTAAACAACAATGGTGAAAGTCCATCTCCTACATTAATTATATAAAATTTAAAAACAAGTCCAAGATAGGTTGCGGATTCACAATGACCCTGTGGGACGATGGAGTGTGCAGCGCACGGCGTGTGGTCAGTCTCGAGGAGAGTGCTGAGTGGCTGTGTTGCCTGGCCGCATGGGAAAGTGTGATCAAAATGCTTCTAATAACAAAAAGCAAAGGAAATCAATAACACTCGAAGAAAAACTGAAAGTTATAGAGCGATATGAACGCAATGAGCACACTGTGGACATTGTCAAAGCTACAGGAATCTCGGAATCAACTCTGAGAACCATAAAAAGTCAAGCAGAAGAAATTAAAGAAATCAGCAAATGTGCGACCAGAACATTTCTGTCAATACGATAAAAGAGGACCCTCGACTTAAAGTCTCCAAAGATCACCTCACTTTGTTGTTAGGAGGAAATGCATCTCGAGACCATAAAATTAAAGCCCTGTTGGTTTGTCATTCCGAGAACCCACGAGCACTCGATTGCATTCCTTTAACAGTAATAGGCTTTTTATTTTTCCCTTGAAATAGTCCATATTATTATACATTCACTTGAAGCGTTTTCGTATTACGCGAGGATTACTCGGAACAAATTCATCGCGTAAATCAAGGGATACCTGCATATATAAATAATGTTGAAAATGTGTAGAAATTCCCAGGGTAAGTGATTTCCAACAACTAGCAAGTGTAAGTCATACTCCATACCTGTGACTAGTAATGGGTTAGCTTGTTAAATCATGTGCACATACAACTTAAAACCTACAGAAATCATATTTACTTCAACACAATTCAGACATTGGGTAAGGAGGAGAATCTAACACTGTCAGATGAAAATATTTAAGCATTGTATTGAAATAATTATGAAGTGTTCCAAACTTGGCAAAGTCAATGAAGAAACACTTTTCGATTATTCAAAATTTTTGAATTAAAAATACATTCAAATTAAACAAATTTGCACAATTTACATTTCTACAGGTTTTGCCAATCATAAGAGACTTCTTCAAGGTTGATAGTTTTTGGACTTGCACAACTGTTATATGTTGACCGACATGTCACCCTCCACTCTCGAAGAAGGTTTAACAGATGTGAGTTTGATAGATTCAAAACTAATACACTACAATTATTAAACAATTCTTTGCTTTTTGCAATATTCTTGCACTCTACTTGAAGAAGTTCCATGGCAAAACATGTTTATTGTATGAAACGGTTTTTCCATTGTCCTTGAATGAAGCCAATTCTTTTAACTTACTCCTATGAAATTCAACTTAATTATATTTGACACAAAGAGAAGAGAAGATATTGGTTTACCATTTTGATAATGTGCGGCTGTAGCTCCTTGAGAGTAACGCCGAGGTGTTTGGAAGGACTGAGTCCCAGGGCTGCCACCTTGATAACAATCGCTTTAACTTTGCAATCAATCATCTCCTGTAGCAACTCTTCCTGGTCCCGACGCCATAAGTAAGCCAATGCAATAAGGCCAAGACGAGAACATCTTGAATCAAAATAACACACAGGTCTCTGCAGCAAACCTTTAGAATGCAATCCAGCTAAGAGTACAATACTCACCACTCTAACTAACATTAGCAGTTCAGCGGAGAAAGCTAAACAACATAAATACATTATCAAGTCTTTTGGGTTTATGCCACAAGAAACATTTCTCACGAGGTTGACGACCGAAGTCACCCCCACGGGATCCTTTTGCAAGCGCAACACATAAGGAAAGACTACAGTATATACTTTCGAGCTGGTAATAATAATATAATAACAATCGAATGGCCTCGGATGCCGGTTGCAAGCTTTGTTAATTGACAGCCAGAGGAACTCTTTGTGATGGTGGAAAATCCCAAGATTAATTTTGCCACTATGAAGACGGTTCGAGTTGGTTCTGAGCATACCTCAAGAAAGTGTCTGGTAGAAGGGAGACTTAGGAACCAGCCCAATCACATATCGGAAGGAAAATTTCAAAGCTACAAGAATATCCACAAGTTAAAACCAACATCCCTATTTACATTTCATCAACTGCTTTGAACTTTCCTTTCACATATTGCGCATCAATGAAGCATCAACCGTAAAACCCTGTGCGGCACACGAGGCCATGCGATATACCCCTGAAAACAACAAAACAACTCACGTTTGAGGTGAGAAGAGGTTTTCATAGCCAACCTCATTGGAGGAGATAAAAGAAACTGGACAAGTGACCATTCGCCTATCGTGTCATTTGTCACAGGTTAATTAACAATTCGTCCACTTTGCGGCATACTGACAAGCATTCTTGCTGTCAGCACAGAGATCTGGCCCTGCCAAGAAATTTCATTCTGGTCTGTGGGCTGAAAGGAGGTGCGGTGGGTTCTCTGGCTCCATGGCCTTGGCTGTGGTTAGATAATTATGAAACAGCAATATCCCAAAGAACTTCACAATGTTTAATGCAGACTTGCAACATGTACTTACCCATTTGCCTAGAAAAGAAGGGGGGGAGTAACAGAGGATAGACAGGATACTTACACGTTCTCGACTCGGATTCGCTGATAATCAGACAATATGGCTCCCACAGCGACGGCCTCAACATCAACTTCTTCCTAGCAACACAAACAAGCTATCAGCAAAAACAACTGGTCATGGTTGAGAAAGTGACCGCCTTGTCTCCGAGAGCAAACCACTCTGTAATGGCCAAATCCCCACTGCAGTCAAGTGGCTTCAGTGGGCAAAACTTGCATATCAACATAGATATTACAGATTTTTGAGATTTCGTGAAGGATAATAATAGCAGAGAACACTGACCCTTTAACATTATCTATAACCCAAGCAAAAACAATTGATTCACTTGTTGTTGAAAGGCACTAAGTCCAATTTTTTAAGTTTTGAGATAAACACAAAAAACTGTTTTTCTCTTGTACTGAAATATGAGACGCAGTATTTGTGTGTGGAAAGTGCCGATTAAAAAAAAATATATATAGCATTGTTCCGTATGTTACTAACAATATGTAGCAGAATCTTTGAGCGAGGAATATCATTCACATTCTGAGTTTATTTCCTTCATTTCCAAATGAACTGATGTATCCGGAAGGTCACATGAATGTAATAACTGTTATGTTGAAACGCACTAACTGCTGGACTAAGTTCCTTGACGGCTGTGGTAATAGCACAAGCACTGCCAGGACATGGTTCCATTCAGCACCAAAACATGCATCTTGCTTCCTAGGACGCAACATCGCGGTAAAAAGGATTTTCCAAAAAATGTGGACTTAGTGCCTTTCAAAACGACTGATTCAATTGCAAATCATACTGCTATTAACTGCTTCCCACCCTGTGCAAGACACAGTCAGTTTCACAAGCCAAGACCAAGATTAGGTCTGAGTATAAAGTTTCATACAATATGTATAATGTTAAGGTTCAAAGGGCCATCCTTAATTATGACATGATTACTCACATCTGCTGACATTATGAAAATGTATTACACACACGCCAAAAACAATAAAGTAATAGTGGTTAAGGTTGCCAAACACTGCAGCAGCTAGTCGCTAGGCCTGGCAACATAGACTCCAACCCACACACCAGGCAGTACACTGTCTTAAAATATCTGCAAGCGGCTTCGGTGGCGCAGTCGGTAGCATGCTGAACTGCTATGCCCTAGATCACAGGTTCAAACCTGGCCGAAGATGTCGGATTTTTAAGAGTGTTAAAATCCTTCAGTATGCCTTCCTTCGGAGGCGAAATAAAGCCGGCGGGCCCATGTCATAGGTTTATACAACGTAAAAGCTTGCCACGGTGGGTGAGTGGGTATAGTGTCGGACTACCAACCCCAAGATTGCAGGTTCGCCCCTGGCCATGGTAAGTGATTTTTGAAGGCGACAAAAATCACGATACTCATGTCATACGTTGTTGGCATGTTAAAGAACCCATTTGAATTCAGTAGGCCGTGTTCAATGGCAAAATTAATCTCGGGATTTTCCGCCAACACAAAGTTCCTCCATTCTCTACTTGAAAGCGCTGTAGTGTCAAGGAGTTTAGATATCTAACTTCCTTGACTTTCATAGCGTTCAAAGGAACTACGAAATTCGACATGCAAGCTACCCTCTGGGTGTCAATTAACAAAGCTTGCACCAGGCACCCGAGGCCATACGATATTATTATTATTTACCACGTAAAAGTGTGTAGCCAAATCTGTAGCGATTATTTAGCTGGTTAGAAACACTCGGTGAAGGTTGGAACTCGATAGAGCGTTTCCTAACCAGTCAAATATAACCTACAAATTTTGCTACATACCACCAATTGCAGTGGTAGGTTCTTTTGCAAGCTATAAAGCTATGACATGGGCCCGCAGGCTTTACTTCCTCTCCGAAGGAAGGCATACCGAGGGATTTTAACGGTATTAAAAATTCAGACGATTTCGGCCGTGTTTGAACCCGATATCTTGGGCATAGCAGTTCAGCATGCTACCGACTGTGCCACAGAATAACTATCAGACAGGCGAGTATTTGAGGTAAAAGATTTAAACAATAGTTTTACCAAGATATACATCCTAGTTAGGGCAACCAAAAACAAAGGAAGATTTTAGTTTTACGTGACCGTGAATCTTGTGATTATGAGCCACGGGACCTCCTTTTCACGTGGAATCCGAACCACAGGACATGGCATTTCACTTCGAAAATCTCACATGCATTGGCCGGGAATCGAACCCGGACCGCCTTGGTGAGAGGCATACAGCTAGACTGCTGAGCCACCACGCCCCCCAACCAAAAACAAAGACACTACATTTCAAAGAAAGAATTTGAATTGATTAAAGGGGAAAAACAGCAAGATCATCAGCCCTTCACCCATGATAGAAAAGAGATATCGTAATATTGCTGTGGTGTGATCTGGTTGGGATTATACTGGGGTGAAACACTGGCAACTGAGCAAACATCTCTTACCATCGTTCTAGCGTAAGTTAGCTTACTTTAACTCTCTTTAGCAACTGATAGAGATCCTCCACTTCATCCTCCGGGGTAGGTGTGTATACTTGTTCCTGGAGCACGGCCACTCCACAGGTGGGCTGGCGGAACAGCGGCAAGCCCATGGCCTCCGCGTATAGCTCCACACCTTGGTGACCCACTGTCTGGTACATGTAGCTGTCCAGCTCATCTGCAAACAGAATGTGCTTCATTCACCAAAATACACAATTGACAGAAATTTTCGAATTGCTTCAGAATACAGGCCATGTTGGTCCTGCAGTTGCGTGTCATCTTAGCCTTTGGTTGGTTGGTTCCTCAGTTTAGGGGCTGTGACAACGCGGTCATGTAGCCCTGTGTACTTTGGGTGTGTGCACAATCTGTCTAATAAAAACAAAACAAAAATCAACCCCTGGCACTATACAGCCCATGAAGGGCCTAGGCCGACCAAGCGACCGCTGCCCAGCCATTTGGCCTGCAGATATTGGGGTGATGCGTGATCAGCACGTCGGGTCCCCTCAGCCGTTAATCTTGGTTTTCGTGATCGGGGCACTGCCTCACTGTCAGACAGCTACTCAATTGTCCTCACGTCAGTTTTAAAATCCCTGACGGAGCCGGGAATCGAACCCGGGGTCTCCGGGTGAGAGGCAGGTGCTCTACCCCAACACCACGGGGCTGGCTTATCTGTCTGTAAACCGGTATTAATTGTGATGGCTGTATTAATATGTATTATCTGTGATTCAGGTAGAAGGACTGCAAACGATTAATTTTTTCAAGTAGTTCCTACTTTTGCTACCAAAATGCTACCATCCATGACACCTAGCTACGTACATAGCTACTAAATGGCATCGCAGTCAGCACCTGGCGGCAAACGTTGAAACTAATATCGTTATCAAACTATATTTAAAAACAAATTGTGCTAAATGTTCCGGCATAACTCAACAAAATGACAGTGTTTCGCCCCGGTGCACCATTGGGCTCTTCAGTTGGTTAAAGCGCACCTCACCAAGACACTGTCTAGTACACACTGGGAAGGCCATTGCAAGACTTATTTGATACATGTGTATCCACGTCACGAGCAAAGCCAGTGCACCATGGGAGTCGAAAATCCATGTTAACCAACTGAAGAGCCCAATGGCGCGCCGGGGCGAAACGCTGTCATTTTGTTGAGTTATGCCGGAACATTTAGCACAATTTGTGTTTAAATATAGAATGGCTCAACGGACAATACATATTTTTCTTTTGAAAATTATATTATCAAACTAACCGACAAATTTTAGCTTCCACAAGTGTAGTTACTGGAAGGTTCTTTTTCATACCATAAATCTATGACATTGGACCGCCAGCTTTACTTCCCCTCCGAAGGAAGGCATATTGAGGGATTTTTTAAACGCTCTTAAGAAATCCGACGACTTCGGCCAGGTTTGAACCCACGTTCTAGGGCATAGAAGCTCAGTATGCTACCGAAGCCGCTAGCATCTAAGCCCTGCGGCACCTACCCATATCCTAGAATCTAGTAATTACAAACGAACACCCTGCTTCGCTCATCACGATAACACAGGTTATCGGTATACAATCTTGCCACGGTGGGTGAGTGGTTATCGTGTCGGTCTACCAACCCCAAGCTTGCAGGTTCGCTCCTGGCCGTGGTAAGTGATTTTTTTTTTGAAAGGCGGCAAAAATCACGACACCAAGTCATACGATGTTGGCATGTCAAAGAACCCATTTGAATTCAGTAGGGCGTGTTCATAATGGAAAAATTAATCTTGGGAGTTTCTGCCAGCACAAAGTTCCTCATTTCTCTACTAGAAAGCGCTATAGTGTTCAAGGAGCTTGACTTTCATAGTGCTTCAAGGAACAATGAAATTCGACATGCAAGCTACCCTTTGGGTGTCAAATAACAAAGCTTGCACCGTGCACCTGAGGCCATACGGTATTATTATTATCAGTATATAAGCCTTTGTGTGTGAAGAATTTGTCTGCCAACCAGTTACGATAATTTTGACATGAAATTATGTGATCCTGCTTAACCAACATGGCCTGTATACTGATAACCTGTGATATTGTGATGAACAAGGCAGGGTGTTTATCTGTAAAACCTAGAGTCTAGGATATGGGTAGGAACCTCAGGACAAATTAGAGCGCACCACCCCAACTTTTGCCTGAAAAAGGGAGTAAAGCACAGTCAGGATGGCCCCATCTGAGTTGTGTTTCAAGCCTTGTACCAGCCCCGGTGTGTAGCTGCCATGTTAGTGAATACAATTAATCAGCTTTTGTTTATCGGTCATTTAAGTACTGAATTGTTCATGGGTCTATACAATTTGGCGGTTGCTTTCTCTAGCTTTCTTTCAAACAGATATTTTAGTGCACCGAAAAAATACTGAGCCCGAATGTTGCCTTATGAAATAAATAAGAAATGGATTTTATACTGCATTGTGAAGACAGTGTTAATTTGTCTTCAATTGTCAACGTATTATGAAGCGGAGACGCATTAATGAAGAGATTTCAACTGAAAACTGGTTTATTATATTTTAATTTGCACGTGTGGAGGTTTTGACGTCGAGCCAGAGACAAGGGAGGAGCGGTTCGATGGGGGAGAGAAGTGGTTATTTGCAAAAAAGATAAGAATAGTCTGTGGCCACGCGTCAGATATAAAAACAAAGGACTTGTCACACGAGCAGAAGTGCGACAAGCAGCAAGCTTTGAAAAGCGGAGGTATCACGTGACCCGAGTAACCATTTGATATTTCGGAAATGCAGCAATGTTTTAATTAGACAATTATAATTGTTATAGAAGTAACAGAGGATATTTGAACTCAGTAAATGCGGAAAATTATTAAGATAATTGTCATGTTTTGGAAAATCACTTAAGAGGTGCGATACGCCAGGAAGATTTATTTTATGAAGTTTGAGTGCCATTGTTCTCCCGCTTCTTGGAAGAGACACCACCAAAGTCACCTAGGAGGGAGAAAGCACGATTTTCAACGAGGCTTTTTTATTCTGAACACTTGAAGTAGACGGACGTATTGAATATTCCAGTCCAGGGCACAGACCTGTTGCAATAACACAGACAACAAAAAGAAGTTTTGAAAAACTTTTTTAACTTGAATAGCTGATCTTTATAGAGTTTTATGAGCTGAATCCCAAGCTAGCCTTAGTTTTTGCGTATCACCCTTCGTTTTTTGAGCAATCTGCATTCTATTCTATATCATAAAACCCCTATACGGCACATGGGCAAATTAATGAAACACTATGTTACAACATAAACATGTTTTCAATTAAAAGTGGGCTACTTAACAAAGTTATATAATGTGTTTATACAGGTTTTAATTGTCAGCTGGAATTGCTTTATACTTTCTTTCTCTTTTTTCTTTGAAGCTTCTTGTGTAGTTTTTTCTACGATGAGTTGCTTACTGAATCTCTCGGTGAAGTGACCAGCAGAAGTCCCCCATCATGTTTGTGTTCCAGCGGCCTGGTAGGTTTTTCCATAACTCTAATATCCTGGTGAAAACGCTCACCTTGCTTCTCACTAACATCTGCCAAACAGCCCGGGAACTAATCAAGGTGGCTGTTCAAAAAGTGAACATTCAGGCTTATCAAACATCCTAAATTTTAAAACTTCTTTAACATGCTAGCTACAATTGAAACATATTCTGGATCTTTTTAATTTCCCAAGACCTTTGTACAGGCGCGGATCTAGAGTTTGGCTTTGGAGGGGGTCAGAGAATCGAAATTGTTAATAATAATGGTATCACAAAAGAACCAAACGTACAAAAACAGACCAATTTTTTTGCAAGCTACATGGATAGCAATTTGATGCGTTTAGCGCACCAAAAATATTCGTCCAAAGTCTAACGGCATGTTTGCGACTTTTACATCGAGCTTCGAGAAAAGTATCAAGGTCCGTTACACTTTCGGCAAGTCGAGTTGGCACCGACAAAGGGAGAAAGTCACAGCTTAAATTGCCATCCAAGCTTGCATTTTGGACGCCGGAAAAAAATTTTGGTGCAAAAAAAGCACCGAATTCCTATCCTGTATACAGTATATATCTTCTTCTTCTTCTTAGCGTCATCCCGTAGGAACGGGGTCTGCTTTTTGGATCAATGCATGCCATTTCTTGCGATCTAATGCTTCGCGTGATTTCAAGTTTCTTGATCGTAAATCGGCGTTAATGGTGTCGAGCCACCGCAATTTTGGTCTCCCACGCTGTCTCTGGCCATCGACCGTTAGATGGTAGGCCAAGCCGATGACTGAACTTTGTGGTGCACGGACAACGTGCCCATACCAACGGAGTCTCCATTCCTGCATTTTCTCATTGATTGGAGCCACGCCAGCTGTATGTCGAATCGTTGTGTTGGGGATATGGTCGAGCAGAGAAATGTCTAATGATCTTCGCAGCATCCGCATTTCCATGACATGAAGCGAGTGCTCAGCACTTCTAGGTGCTGGCCAACACTCTGTACCATATAATGCAACTGGTCTCACCATTGTGCGGTATATCTTTGATTTTAGGCGGATAGGCATCTTCTTATCACAAAGAAGACCGGTGACATCTCTGAATCGCATCCAAGTCGCATTGATTCGTGCTCGCACATCTTCATTCACAGAGCTGTCGCTATTCAATTGTGAGCCTAGGTATCGGAATGTATTTACCTTGGTAAGAGGAGCTCCATTAATACCTATAGTTCCAGGGGATGGAATCGTTTCGAGGTATTCAGTCTTGTGGATGTTCAAACGAAGACCAAATCCTTGCAGACGATCATGCCATGTCTGCACTTGGGTTTCAAGATCCTTCCTGGAGTCTGCCGCAAGCATCACATCATCAGCGTATAGCAATGTCCATGGGACACACTTCTGCAGGTCTCGTGTTATGGAATTCATGACGATAACAAAGAGCAGGGGAGACAGGGCTGAGCCTTGATGAACCCCAACTGTCACAGGGAAGCTGTCAGTCAGTCCTGCAGGGCATCGCACGTGGCTTTTGGTGTTGTTGTACAGCATTTTTATCCAGTTTATATACATTTCTGGAACTTGATGATCTCGGAGAGCGTACCAAATCATCTGGTGTGGTACTCGATCAAATGCCTTCTCGAGGTCAAGGAAAGCAAGGTGAAGTGGCCTCTTCTCTCGGAATTTCTCCATCAGCTGGCGCACAGCAAAGATTGCACCTATCGTGCCACATCCCTTGACAAACCCACATTGATTTGCTGAGAGCTGTACGATGTTCCTCAGCCTATTGTCTAGGATACGTTCGAATATTTTCATAGTATGGGAGAGAAGTCTAATTGTACGGTAATTGGTACATTCAGCTGGGTCACCCTTACACTTAAAGATAGGTACTGTGATACTAGTTGACCAATCTGTAGGTATTTGACCACAGAGAATAATTGAATTGAAGAACTCTGTCAGTATATATGACAAACAAAAATGTATTCTTTTTATAAACCAATATATACTTGGCACAAAAATTAGCGGGCCACTTTTCAATGCATTTTAATGGTCAAGTGGCCCATTAATTGTTGTGCCAAGTATATAAAAAAATTAGTTGTGTAAGAAAACCCGTCTATTTTGTTTATAGTTGAGTGTTGTGTACTATTATTATTGCTGTAGATAACATAACCTACATTATTTACACTAGATTCTTTGTCAATAAATTCTACCTAAGAATGTTCAAGTTTTCTCTTAGATGCACTGGTGGGCGTGGCAGTGACATTTTTCACTACCAGGTACATAGCTAAGTTCAATATTTACACAATTCAATACGGTACATCAGAACATGAAACAGCATCTTGTGTCGTGTGTACCTATTCCTGTGAAACTTACGCTTGTTAAACACGCCTTTTGGCTTAGTGATAATCATCAATAAAACCAAACTCCAGAAGAATATTTCAAGAGAGGAATTTTTATTTCTTTATTGGACAACATTGTTACCGACCTCAATGAAAGGCTCTCTCCAGACGTTTTGATCCTCTTCCGGTTGAGAGTAGTTCTGCCTCGTATTTCATATACAGCGGAGGACATTGAAGAAGTACGTCAAGTAGCAAAAACTTACAGAAGCTTTTGGATTCCCCCATTTCAACAGTTGTTGCGGAGTACAAATTGTGAGTCGCAAAATGGGAGTGCATTGTTGAAAACGGCGGAAAGATCCCCGATTCGATTGTTGTCATTTGTAATGAGTGTGACGAGGATATTTATCCATCCATCAATAAACTGTTACGTATCCGATCACACTTCCTGTGAGTGTAGTCACTGCAGAAAGAAATTTTTCAACTCTCCGTCACCTCAAAACTTGGCTAAGAGCAACCATGGCAGAAGACAGGCTCACCGGACTTGCATTGCTGCACATTCATCGTGACATCACTATAAACATCGATTTGGTAATCACAAGATTTGCTAAACAAAATAGACGAGTTGATTTTGTTATATAAATAATCGTTTTTATATAACATGTATGAAGGTTTAAATATGTGCAGTTGTAACAGAACATAATAATTGCAATAAAGATATTTTCAGTATTGAATAAAATGAAAAGAAAGAAAAAAAAACCTGTTTTTCAGTTAAAATTTGTTAAGTTTTATTTGTCTGGTTATTGTGTTTTCGTTTTTTGAGTTTGCAAAAAAATTTGGTCTCCGTTTAGGGGGGGTCTTGACCCCGCGACCCCCCCCCCATGAATCCGCGCCTGCCTTTGTAACAACTTGCTTGAATGATACCCATGTTTCTTTCTCATTTAAGGTCATTCTGGATTCAAAGTTTATGTCAAAAATCATTTTTCTAATGTCAGGTCCGACAAAGACACCTTCTTTCAGTTTAGCTTCTGAAAGGTAAGGAAATTGTTTGCAGAGATAGTTGAAACACGGTCCATCTTTAGGCAAGGCCTTCACAAACTGTTTCATTAGGCCTAACTTTATATGTAGAAGTAGTATGAGCACGTTTTTTGGATTTACAAGGTTTTTGCGCAGAATGTTCTTCTCACCAGGTTTTAACGATATCCTCACAGGCCAGTTCTTTCTGCACCAATGTTGGTCCCTAGCCCTAATGTCCCATTCACACAAGAAACATGGAAATTTTGTAAAACCACCTTGCTGACCAAGAAGCATGCATAATACTTTTAAATCACCACAACCATCCATGATCTGAATAGCCTATCCTATTGTATTTAACACTATTTCTAGGTTTTTATGTCTCTTTCTTATGTACAGAATGGCCAACGGGTAAGGATGCATACATGTTACGAGTGTGTAATAAAACAGCCTTTAAACAGCTACTTTTCTAATTATATGAACTATATAATAGTTGTTGAATTCTTTAGAAATCACTTAATTTATGAAATTGAACTGTAAAATGTAAAGAAATGATGGGTGATACAGCTTTATCAGTATCATATTCGGATTCAGCGCCCCAAAAGACATAAAAGTTTTCATCGTTGGCCTGTGTAATTCGACGGCGAATGCACGCACATCGATGCTCAAGCCATAATGAAGAGACGTACTCGCGTCTAACACAGAATGCAGTTTTGTGTTATTTTTTGGTTTTCGAGAGAAATTTGTTTTAATGAATGTGAATAAGTATAAAGAGTGCACGCTATTGATGAATATTGCAAAACAAACTTATGTGTGGTAAATTATTCGAACTTTATTGAAAGTGTTCCTAACAATTATTATTTTTAAATCCAAAAACTGCATCTACGAGGGATTTTCATTAAAATACCCTAAAAATCTTCTGACATCGATAGTTCTTTTATACTTGAACTATAATTGATATTCTTCAACATGGCATATATTTTTGCAGGACTGATATACTGCAATACTAACATTACGACAGAAATTTCAGTAAGATTTTTCGAAATTCAGTTGAAAATTAAATTCATTCCCACATCGAGAGAAACAGTATTCAAATTTGAAATGGAAGTGGAGATGGCTGAGTAAATCAAGCTGAAGGGACCACTGCATTGAGAACTATGGAAATCCGAGAATAATTAGATGACAACAGTAGCAACTATAGAAAATTCTGGTGTCACATAAATGCCACACCACAAAACTATATCAGAGAATATTAGACCGTTAAAACTTACTTACGATGGAAGTACAGAAGAGATGCGAACTTCGAGATCAACATTAGAGATCGGTGCAGAGAAGAGAAAGAAGAACCAGTTCGAGGGAGAGCCCAGTTTGAGACCAGGACAAGTACGAATTTGGAGGCCCAGAGACACAATTCGGATGGAAGTGATGGAGTTCCAATCGCTGATAACACCAGGGAGCTGAACGGCATATCTTCCGATATATTCTTCATCAACACGGAGATCGACACAAGGTAGAAGTGAAGCTCAATTAACTTATGTAGTTTTGTTGTCGAGTATTTTGAATCTCCATGAGAAACCGTTGTCGATATTTAGACTTTTTCATCTTTTTGAGTAATTTTGGATTTGCATTTTGAATTTAGATTGGGAGTTTGTTTGATCGACGACTTTTGGTATTTTTCAGAATTAGGGTTTGAACTAAGATTTTTGTCGAATTTTCTGTCTACGTTATTTTTATGCTGGAGATTATTATAATTCGATAGGTACGATTTAGAAAGGTAGTTTTGGAAGTGATCGACATACAGAATTTAGATTTAAATTGCGGTTGATAATCTAATTTATTTTTGCTTGTATTGGTTTGAAATGTCTTGTTAATTGTTAAGATGAAACCACATGAATAAGAATGGTTTTCTTTTTTTCTTTTTGAAAGGAAGATTTCAGTATTGTTAACAGCAACAGAGGAGGAAGGACACTGTATTATTATTATCTTATAATGCTTGCCATGATGGGAGAGTGGTTATCATGTCGGACTACCAACCCCAAGCTTGCAGGTTCGCTCCTGGCCATGGTAAGGGATTTTTGAAAGGCGACAAAAATCACGACACTCATGTCATACGATGTTGGCATGTTAAAGAACCGATTTGAATTCAGTAGGCCGTGTTCATAATGGTAAAATTAATCTCGGGATTTTCCGCCAATACAATGAAAATCCACAGCCTGCTTCCAGTCTCCGACCGGGTCAGGAATGGAAGAATAATGGATTTTCCGCCTTCAATACTGTTTAATGCTATTACGTCACTAACACTCAGCTGTAAAAAACTTCGCAAGGTGAATTCCGGTTTGTTTCTGTTCACGCCCTGCGTACTGCAGTTCCTGACGGCGCGTGACGCGGCCACAAATTTTCTCGCCTTGACGTTTGCCAAGAACAACAAGGAGACTAGAGTGGGCCCACGATGACGCAATGGGGACAGCGGACCGCAGCACCGGCCCAATTCAGGAGTTCTGGTGCGCCTAGACCTCAGTGATGCAATAAAAGTATCTTCTTTGGAGCGTCGAGCGGGACTGTAAATAATATTTCTTTATTCTTTGTTCTTCATATATTTTGTATGAACTTGTACATGGAAAGTTTTTCCATTGTGTAGTATTTGTTGGACAGGCTGAGGAAGGGGGAGTATTTACCCCCGAAACTAGAAAACCTGTAAGTAATAGCATTAAACAGTATTGAAGGCGGAAAATCCATTATTCTTTCAATGTTATAGTTACGTCAATACGGACCTGAATAATCGACATTATGAATCAGGAATGGAATGAATGAAGCCCCCATCTAGCGGCGAGGATATGGACTGTGCGGGCTGCCGAGGCCTGACGCACTCCTCTGGGGCAATGAGTATATGCATGACAGATGAAATGAAATGATAGTGGAGATTGTTGCTGGAATGAAATTTTGACAGGGAAAACCGGAGTACCTGGAGAAAAACCTGTCAGCCTCCGTTTTGTCCAGCACAGATCTCACATGGAGTGACCGGGATTTGAACCACGGACCCAGCGGTGAGAGGCCGGCGTGCTGCCGCCTAAGCCACGGAGGCTTGATTTTCCGCCAATACAAAGTTCCTCATTTCTCTACTAGAAAGCGTTATAGTGTTCAAGGAGCTTAGATATCTAACCTCCTTGACTTTCATAGCGTTTCAAGGAGTGATAAAATTCGACATGCAAGTTGCCCTCTGGCATCAATAATTAACAAAGCTTGCACCCGGCACCCGAGGCCATACGATATTATTATTATTATTATCATCTTATAATGAATGATTAATGTTGTGGAAATAGAATTTTTGAAGTATATGAAGTAGGAGAGAGATAGTCTGCATTGTTGTATCAAGTAGCATGAATGATAATATTTTGAATTTGGAGTTGCTTTCCAATCGATCAGGATGATGTTGGAAATGATAGAAACTGTTATGATGTTTAGAAGTTGTTGTTTTGTGATAGTATTCATGCAAGTTTTGGGAAGAATTTAAGATATTTAGAAACCGATGATTATTGAGTTCAATTTATATTTCAATGATATGCGATTATGTGATGGATAATGCCACATGGGTCTTGCACAGCAAGTTTGTGTTTAAGAAGGGAAAAAAAAAAAAAACAATGCACGAATGAAGTAGTTTTATGGAAGCAATATTTTCTCATTATTATTATTGAACCAGGTGTTAACTTATAAAGGCTAAACTTAACTGGACTGCCATAGCTAACCTTGATCAGTCATGTGAAAGGTTTGGGAGAGATATTGGTAGTCTTTTAATAATATAATGTGATTTATGGAAGTGAAGATCAGACTTTGAAGTCACGATAAGAATGTGAAAGACTTGTTGTAAATAGTTGTGTGTATTTTTTTCTATTTATTTTTTAACGTTAAAAATAGTGACGGCTGGCTATTTGTAACCTAGTTCTCGAGTTTATAATTTTGTTTATTTATCAAAGGAGTTACAGTATCTTGTATAAACATGGTGGCCACTCAAATCAGTCAACGGTTTTCCAGGAATTTTCCAGGAGTAATTCTCATTTTTCCAGACCTATAAATAAGCGCGAGTCCCGGGGTAGGGGCTTTATTGGTTGCCTACTTCAAGACCAAAATAAAGCAGTTGTGTTTGGTTTACTTTAACAGATGTTGACCAAAAAAAAAGTGGTGATTGCGTTACTGATATGCAAGCCTACACACAAATGATTTATAGTTGTTTTAGAAAAGCCTTTGTGACCCAAATATCCGCTTGAAAAAAAAAAAAAAAAAAGAGAAAAGAATGCCGCCTGCAATTTTATTGCGGTGAAGTTGTCTACACTCAATATGTTTTACAAAAATACTATCGCGTGTTCTCCCACACAGAAACAGGTATCCTGAGGATATTTATTTCGTTAACGATAGAATACTCACCCAAAACCGCAGCAGGAGTATGATTTAGGATAAAACACGGCGCGTAAATTTCCGGTTAAAAATAAGCAAATTCTATGTAAAATTATTTTAATTTAAAAAACTTCAGCACACAAGACGTTTACAAATATTAAATACACAGTATCGAATGTAATATTTTACAATACTGGCAGCTAGATACAAGCCAAGTAAGCATGAAAAATAAACAGAAGCTTTGGTAAAATATCAAATATTAAAAATCAATGAAGAGTTTGTTTCTTCGTCATGTACTATTTTCGGAGTTTTGTGATTTGTTTGTCAATCAATGCCGCCTCTCGGTTGGCTTCCGCCAACAACCGCATTCTCCTATCTTTCAATTCTTTGGTTTCTTCGGCAACTCTCTTTTGCATTCTTTCCATCTCATCCATGGCTAGGTTTTTCTTCTTTTCACTATCCAGGTATTCCACAAACTTACCATGAGAATTTTGAACAGCATGTATAACAGGCTTCTTTATCTCGAACTTTTGGATACCTCCGACAAAAGATATCTTATCGTAGATCCGGAGTTTGTTTACAGCGACACCATCATATGAGGGCGCTACCGCTGCAGCAGTCACCCCGCGTAGATGCGGGGGGAGAGGTGAGGGGAGGGGGAAGGCGTGCATGGCAGCCGAGCAGGGTTTGCAGAGCGACCGCTAGATGGCCCTTGCTACCCCGATATCATGATGTCGAGGACTAAGAGTGGACTGGGAATTTTAGCAGTGGATGGAAAGATTTTTATAATTAACAGTGGCTATTTTCCAGGAGTAGTGGCCACCATGATAGAGCAACATAGTTTTTGTTATTTGATTAGATGAACCGAATTTATGGTTTAATATTCAACGGTAGGGTTTTTAAAATATTTTTATAACTCCAGAGCAGGAAATATCCAGGTTGAGAGTTCATTTTATTTATTGTATCGTCTTCGTTTAATAAATAGTCGGACACAAGGAGTTCGATTGTCGACCTTATTTTTTTATAAATGGAGGATTCTGATTGGTATTAATCAGTTAGAAATACCTTTTTCCACCCAATACAGCCCAAGAAGCGCAAGTTCTCACTCTCCTTTAGTATTTAGTACATTTACCCACTAGTACCGTCCCATAGCACAATTTAATCGCTCATTGTTGAATGCCATTAAGTCCACATTCTTGACTAATCCATTTTACCGCGATTTTGCACCCTAGGAAGCAATATTGGTGTTGAATGGAACAAGAAGTGCTTGTGCTATTATCACAGCTGTCAAGTTAGTTTTTTCATGTTGAAAGGAACTTAGTCCAGCTTTTAGTGCGTTTCAACATAACAGTTATTACATTCATGTTACGTTCCGGACACATCAGTTCATTTAGAAATGAAGGAAAATAAACTCAGAATGTGAATGATATTCCTCGCTCCAAGGTTCTGCTCATTCCATGTTGAAATCGACTAAGTCCAGTTACGTATTTTTTCAATAAAAGTGTTAGCAACATACGGAACAATGCTACTATTTTGGTTTTATTATATCGGCATGTGTGTGCACTTTCCACATACAAAATTGTGTCTCATATTTCAGTACAAGAGCGGAAAAACAGTATTTTGTGTTTATCTCAAAACCTTGAAGCCGTTCAACAATGAGCGATTCAATTGTAGAATTAGACTCCTTTTGTCCTATTTGTCAGGCATTTCTTTCAGTGGTTGTTCTAGCCGGGGATCAAGAAGAATCTGCGATCCTGCCCATCTCGAATTCTGGTGAATATTTCATAAAGGGTACAGTACAGTAGCTCACAAGTTGCATTACACGAGCTAGATCCCGGACAATTTATGCTTCCCCTTAACGAGAATGCTCAGAGGTCTCCAGAGTGATAGCCCACGGCACTGCAATCATGATGCTTCAATAGTACAATAATAATAATCACTCTGCGCCAGCTAGACCATACACCTCAACTCGTCATCGGCTTTAACTCGAATCCGAGTATAAATCTTCTTCCTTCAGTCCAGTTTGTGGATGTGTTTACGGTGACTAAAGAGTCCAATCCTGGCATGGAACAAGTGTCCACACAAGCCACATAGTATTGCTGGAGGAGGACGTGGTTGGGCTGCTCAAAGTTTCCTAGTCTGACACTTGGTCTCTTCATGTGTGCGTCGATCCCTTTCAAACGTTTTTACCTCAACTACAAAGGAGATCTCGAAAACATCAAGAAGGCTGAGAGAAAATCCACCTGGAAGATATTAGGCCCTAAACTCACAGATGATGAGTATCGTCTGCAATCACACACAGTCACAGAGAGATACTCCAACATCCAGTCAGATTTCCGCAAGCAACGACCGAGATTCTACGGCCACATTATGAGACTGAATGACGACCGACTATCAAAAAAAAAATTGACTTACTTACGGAAACTTAAAGTGACAACAGTCTGAGTTACCCAAGTCCACATTGAACTCGAAAGTGCAAACATCACACAAATAGACATAAGATCCACAGTTGGCAAGTGACACATGAAGATCGACCAAGGAGACCAAGGAAAGAATGGATGTAGGGACGTCGAGTTCGACACAGTGAGATGATGAAGGAGTTTTGGAAGGACAATAAGAACAGTAAAAGAACATAATTTGCTTAATGTGATCCTTTGGGTGTAAACAATATAAATAAATAAATAATAAATTGTGAAAACGGCACAATTTTTCAGGTATTCATCTTCAAATACCTCGAAGAAATCATATAACCACCAGGACTAGACAGCAGGACCAACGTAGAAAGAGCCACCAAACTCCTTAAGGTGTACAGACTAACGTGGAATTACTACCAGGCAAAAGCCGGGATGGTACCTTTCAATAGGTCCAAGGCCGAATTTCATTCAAAAACCCATCCCTACCACGCCCTGAAAAGAAAAATATATATCCATTAGCTGCATTATTAAATTATTACAGAAAGTTGACTACCATTGGGGAGCATCAATTTAGCCACGTTATGGACGACCGGTCACTGTCCACGATAAGCATCTCCGTCTGCCCAAGTTTCCTTCAACTCCTTCAATTTTCATTTAAAAAGATACTATCCAGGTACAGCCAGCTGTGATACATCCACATTATTGAGGGGGTCTCAAATATACTACCCAGTTACAGCTTGCTTTGATACTACACATTATTGAGGGGGCCTCATCGATACTATCCAAGTACAGCTTGCTGTGATACTACACATTATTGAGGGGGCTCAAAGATACTATCCAGGTACAGCTTGCTATGATACATCCACATGATTGAGGGGGCCTCAAAGATACTATCCAGGTACAGCTTGCTATGATACATCCACATTATTGGGGGGGGGGGGCTCAAAGATACTATCCAGCTACAGCTTGCTATGATACACCCACATTATTGGGGGGAGGGGCTCAAAGATACTATCCAGCTACAGCTTGTAGTGATACATCCACATTATTGGGGGGGGGCTCAAAGATACTATCCAGGTACAGCTTGCTATGATACACCCACATTATTGGGGGGAGGGGCTCAAAGATACTATCCAGCTACAGCTTGTAGTTATACATCCACATTATTGGGGGGGCTCAAAGATACTATCCAGGTACAGCTTGCTATGATACACCCACATTATTGGGGGGAGGGGCTCAAAGATACTATCCAGCTACAGCTTGTAGTGATACATCCACATTATTGGGGGGGCTCAAAGATACTATCCAGGTACAGCTTGCTATGATACACCCACATTATTGGGGGGAGGGGCTCAAAGATACTATCCAGCTACAGCTTGTAGTGATACATCCACATTATTGGGGGGGGGGGGGGGGCTCAAAGATACTATCCAGGTACAGCTTGCTATGATACACCCACATTATTGGGGGGCTCAAAGATACTATCCAGCTACAGCTTGTAGTGATACATCCACATTATTGGGGGGGGGGGGCTCAAAGATACTATCCAGGTACAGCTTGCTGTGATACATCCACATTATTGAGGGGGCCTCAAAGATACTATCCAGGTACAGCTTGCTATGATACACCCACATTATTGGGGGGAGGGGCTCAAAGATACTATCCAGATACAGCTTGTAGTTATACATCCACATTATTGGGGGGGCTCAAAGATACTATCCAGGTACAGCTTGCTGTGATACATCCACATTATTGAGGGGGCCTCAAAGATACTATCCAGGTACAGCTTGCTATGATACACCCACATTATTGGGGGAGGGGGGCTCAAAGATACTATCCACATCTATACCAGACCCAAAACAACTGTGAACATGAGGGAGGAGCCAGATTCAGTCACTCACTCGCGCCAGCCAATAGTATAGCGCAGCATTGCCTAGTTAACTCAATTAGCTGGGCTCGCTGCGCCGTACGAAATCGTTTTTTCCCTCCGCGCACAAAAATACTTAATTATTCAATTATTTTGATAACCCTATGTTACAGAACTAAAAATTTTGAAACTGACTGTCCAAACCCTGTGACGCTACGACCTGCCATTCGGGAGATAACATCTGGCCTTGAACTGAAGGCATAATTAGAGAAGGAATGATTTAGGTGTTGAAATATTTAGGTTCACAAGGGTAGATAATTGTGGTGTTTGAAGCCATATTTTCAGTGTTGCCTTAATAAACAAGAGTTTAGTGCTTTTCAGTCGGTCAACACGAATGTACCCAAAAGAGATGGGTTATGCCCTAATCCTGAAATAAATTACATAAGATTAATAAAACACTAGGATGACCAGTTTCGATCGTCAAGCGATCATCATCAGATCCATTACACTTAGGCTATAAAATCTATGTTTGAAATACAGGTGAAAATATTTACAATATGTACAATTATTTAGTTGCAGTATTGGTACTGCAACTGTCAGTGTATGCTAAATGCAGTATATATGATGTTAGGTGAAATGCTAAATGGTGATAGCTATCCGGAGTTTGTACTTTAGAGAGATTATATGGTTGTAAACTATGGTTAAACTATAAAATTTTAGGCTAACTACTTATCTGATTGTCTTCCATACTACAGCTACTCGCAGTTTTCGTGCTCACTGGAACTCACTGTGCGGTCGACTGCGGTGGTTATCTTAACGACTGGTTTTTTCCCTGCCTTCTCCCCCCTACCCCTACGTGCTGTGGGGAGTGATAGCGACGTGTTTATGTGAGGTGTTGCCAACCTAGATAAGATGTATGTTATTGAATGAGGTGGGTCTACAACTATTAAAGACCGTGGATTAGCCCTCGCCACGCGTGGAGCATTACCCATTCGAACTAAGCGTTGACGGTCTTATGAGGACGTCCCGCCCGGCACCTTTAATACTGCCGCGAATATGGGCCTTGGTTTATTGCAGAAGAAAAGTACATCGTACACCTGATCCAGATAACATTTACCTATTAAAACCCCCTAATTTCCCCCCTTTTTTATCTAGCTTGGCTGTGTCGCTTAATTGTGTCTTGTTTCCGACAGGGTGTGTTTTTTAGTAGCGTGAAGAGGGGTGAGCTCTCCATGAACGTGTGTTCATTTAGATTGTTGGGATTGTTTCGTTTGGCTAGGTGTATCTCGATTGCTTCCTTTATGTCAAGAGCTCTGCCTTTCGATTCGTGATGGATTATTTTAAGGTCCGACTCTATGTTGGTAAAGCTGTGCCCCGCGTCACACATATGTTCGCACACGGCTGAATGTGTTCCGTATCTTATCGCATTCCTATGTTCATTATAACGGGTGTCTACTCGTCTTCCACTCTGCCCGAAGTAATTAGCTTGACAACCGGTGTCTTGGCACGTTATAGAATATACCCCTGACCTTGAATACGGGTCACGTTTATTTAGATTACTATTTTGGAGGTGCCTAGCGGTTGTGTTTTTCGTCGTGAAAGCTATCTTTATGCCTTGCTTTTTGAATAGGTTAGTGATTTTATATGTATTCGCATTCACATAGTTGAAACGCGCAAATTTTTTCTCATTACTGTCCGGTTTGGGAATCGTTTTATCTTTATTTTTATGCTTGGCTATAATTTGGTTTATTTTGCTTGGCGGGAAGTTGTTTTCCTTTGCTATTTGCTTAATAGTTCTTATTTCCTTATTATAGTTGTCTTTTGACATGGGTATGTTTAACGCCCTGTGCACCATTGAATTGAAACCCGCTAGTTTGTGCGTACTGGGGTGATTAGACTGATTGTCGATTGCATGCGAGGTTTGTGTTGCTTTCCGAAATATGGAATATGAAAGGTCGTTGTCTTTACGTTCAATAGTTATATCGAGATAATTTATTTTTCGGTCTATTTCGGATTCCTTAGTGAATTTGATAGAGTGGTGTAGGCTATTAATGGATTGGAGAATTGTTTCTTCGCTTGTTAGTTCAGTATCGTAGATGCAAATTACATCATCTACGTATCTTTTCCATATTACTATTCCCTTTGTTGAAGTCTTTTCTAAGAACGCATTTTCTAGTGCATTGATGAAGATGTCAGCGATTAACCCACTTAGTGGCGATCCCATTGCTAGGCCTTCTCTCTGTGTGTATATTTTATTGTCGAATTGAAACACGTTTTGGGAGAGAACGACCCTCAGTAATCTCACAATCTCATCAGTTTCTTTTACCGAATTGTTGGATTTTAAGTTGTTTTCGATAGTGTTGATTGCTTCAATAATCGGAATATTGGTGTACATGTTAGTTACATCGAAGGATACTAACCTGAAGCTAGGTTTCATTTGTAGGGTGTTCAATGCTGTTACCAGTTCTGTTGTGTTCTTTACAGAGTTGTTTTTGTCGTTGGAAAGACGGCATTTTAAGATTTTTAGTAACTCTTGGCTGATTTTGTAATTAGGGGCATTCCTACAATTGACTATTGGTCTCATTGGGCATTCCTTTTTGTGTATTTTTGGTTGTCCCCTCAATGACGGTATTTTCGGGTTCATGTTTATTAGTTTTGATTTTTCGGCTTTGGTCAGTATGTATTTTGTTTCTTTTAGCGCACTTTTTATTTGTTTTTGGAATTTGTTGGTGGGGTCTTTTGTTAATTCCTTGATTTCGTTGTTGTTTAGGAATTCGACTGTTTTTTCAATGTATTCTGTTTTGTTCAAAATTACTGTAGTGTTTCCCTTATCTGCTTTTGTGATGATTAAGTCATGTTCTTTTATTTTTTGTTTCAATGACTTTATTTCTTTGAGTTGTTTGTTGTTTTGAAAGTTATTGCTATCACCCTCTCGTTTGAGGATTTTTTTGGCTTCGTTGGTGGCGAGATTTTTGGTTAATTCCCTGTCTTCTGCTGGGAGCTTGTGACTGGCTATCTCAATATCTGTGATTAACTGTTTTATATTGTGGTTCGTGTGTGCGTCTGAGCAGTTGTATTTCAAACCTTTGTCTAACACATTCATTTCACCTTGAGAAAAGGTTACGTTCGTTCGGTTGTTTACTCTGCTGTGGAAATTGAATTCATTGTTATTCGTGTGTTGTTCGTTAGATTGATGGTTCTGTGTTTCTCCTAGTTTTCTTAATTTATTTTCTAGCGTTTCATGCTTCCTCGTTGCTCTGATTTTGATGGTGTCATGTAGGGTAGATAACGAAGAGTGACGGTATTGCTGTATCAATTCAGTAGTGGAGCTTTAACAAGTGCTGTGAGCTGAAGTTTTGAACTCATAACAATGTCCCTTAGCAAGCCCAGTGGCAGCCGAACAGTTTTACACAGTCAGGCAAGAAATATAATTTTCAGGGTATATGGCCTTTAAAAGAAGCTTTCGAATACAGAAGTACGTGAAAACAATAAATCTGATAACCAGTGTTATTGTGGTGTCAGAAATTATGTTTTTACTTGTAATTTAGCCGAATAAAACTCACCTCTTTACAGTTTTACATCACGAGGCACAGTGTAGCCAGTTCTAACCCTGAGACCAGAACTAAATGTCATGATTGAGCCGTGAATCGAATCCGAACCTCACGGGTTGTTGTTGATGATTGTTTTAGGGGCTTTGCGACATCGTGGTCATGTAGCCCCAGGTATTTGGGTGTGTGTGGAATTTGTCTGATAACCTGTGTCACTGTGATGTCTGTACTAATGTGTGTATTTGTAATTCAGGTAGGATTTGGGTAGGAAGCGGCTATGGCACGTTAGGTACCATCCCGGCATTTGCCTGGATTAGAAGTGCGAATCCACAGAAAAACCACTTCCAGGATGGTTTAGGTAGGAATCCAACTCACATCTTCCCAGTTTTGCTTCACAAGGCTGAGTGTACCCCGTTCCAGCCCTCAGACTAGAATTTAATTGCTTGACAGAGCTGGGAATCGAACCTGGACCTCCTGGGCCACAGCCAAGAATGCTGGTTGCTACACCAGGAGGTGGACACGTGCACAAATAACGTTTGTGTGGCATCTTATATCTGCCTCATATCACATTGTGCGCACTCCGTTGTGAGCATAGATATTCGTAGGATTAGCCCCCCCAGCTCGGAGTGCCTTTTGTTCACGGAACAGGTCGTGCGTATACTGCGAGCGTAGTGCTGTGACGCACGCTACTGGGCTAACCCATGTTCACAGTTGTTTTGGATCTGGTATAGTTTGCTTGTGTAGGCTTTCCAGGTCATTACACTGTGTATAATCCTCAGACGGATAGCCTAGAACTCAACATTCTTTGAGATCACTCCATCCGCTAAAAATTCAAGAATGGACAATTTGACTGTCTCAAATTCATTAGTGCACAGCATTAAAAAACTTCGAAACGTATTGTGTTTCGTCACATGTAATTTATTTATCGGCCTACCTCAATTTGGCACGCCGTACATACGAAAATATTTTAATTTAGGGTTACATTTATGACACATTTTTAAAATTCCGTTTCGGGATCTGTAATTCGCCTATATAGTTGAATTACAGATGACGTTAAACGTCGTAATTAATTTAATTTTATATTTATAAGACATTGTATCGAAAGCCGTAATTGACCTATATAGCTCAATTAAAGATTTCGATGCAATGTTTTATTAATATGAAATTATACTAATTACGATGTGTATCGTCATCTGTAATTGATCTACATAGGCCAATTATAGAATTCGATGCGTAAAATTAAAAATATCAACTGAAATTACGATGTGTATCGGAATCTGTAATTGACATACTGTATATAGGTAGGCCAATTAAAGAATTCGATGCGAAAATTGTAAAGTGTAACGTTAAATTGCTCAATTTATAATATATGACGTGAATTTGCGATTTTTTTAATGTATCGGAATCATTAATTGAACTATATAGCTCAATTATAGATTTCGATTCATTGGTCAATTTGACGGTTCTTGTGTTTGCCCACCCAAAAAAAACTATTACCCAGGCCTTTCCCGGATATATATGACGTGAATTTGCGATTTCTTTTAATGTATCGGAATCTTTAATTGAACTATATAGCTCAATTATAGATTTCGATACATAAAAAAAATTGACGGTTTTTGTGTTTCCCCGCCCAAAAAACCCTATTACCCAGGCCTTTCCCGGATATATATTATTATTATTATTTATTTACCAAAAATTGTGTCTACAATTTATGGACGGTAGATACAGAAAGGGCAAGCCCCACATACACAGCAGTGTCTCCATCTCCGTTCATTAAATCTATACAAATCTGATATGTTACATATATACAATTTACAACTTTACATTGCTATATACACATAATCTGCTGAACACGACGTCTATATCATACAATTAATAAATAAAAGGAAAGGCACGCACACACACATATACACGCTCACGCACTCACACATGCATACATACCTACACGCACGCACACACTCCCACTCACTCACAAAGTTACATTAAATAAATTCAATTTAAATCAGGTTTTAGTCCCTTTAGAGCCTTCACTTTGCGGCAAAATTGTCGTGGAGGAAGATCTTTTATTGCATGAGGCAGGTCATTCCAAAGTCGAGCAGAGCGATTGTACAACCCAGATTGATAATCTGTTGTCCTAGCGAATGGAGGAACGAGGGTGACACCCTGTGCTCTACGGACTGAACGATATGACAGCTGAACAATTTAACACTTGGATTTTCCGCCAAATCAATACTTTTACTTATGTAAAAAATTATAGGTACATGTTTCGGGGATCTTACTGTCCCCTTCTTCAGCCCTCCTTTGTTGTTACAAACATCGTGTCACATTCAACATCCCATAATAAAACAACAGAATACACAACATAAATTACACAACCACAACATATTAAAATTACTAGCTTAAAACTACACTTAAAATCCAATAAACAATCAAGGATAAAACTTGTGATGCACTTCGTATTTTTCAGTCCATCAGTTCAATTTTGAATTTGTGTCCTGGGACACATTAAAATATACTTAAGCACAGCATATGTTTTGTCCACTTCGTTTTCGAAGCATAAAATTCAAAGCGATTGATCTATGGAGGAACTTGCTGATTTGACTGCATCTAAGATTAGCCTATTGTCATTTTTTACATATGTTGTTTCAGGTAGAACATCAGGTATTATTGTGTCCTATTCTATGATACTTAACAACATGTTATAGTAGAATGACTGTTGTTATGAATGACAGTCCAATAGAATTGATGCGGTTAATTCAAGGCTTCTTATTATGGCAATCTGACGGTCGGATGCTTCAATTAATAATTTCATTAATCCGACCGTCAGATTGCCATAATAAGAAGCCTTGAATTAACCGCATCAATTCTATTGGACTGTCATTCATAACAACAGTCATTCTACTATAACATGTTGTTAAGTATCATAGAATAGGACACAATAATACCTGATGTTCTACCTGAAACAACATATGTAAAAAATGACAATAGGCTAATCTTAGATGCAGTCAAATCAGCAAGTTCCTCCATAGATCAATCGCTTTGAATTTTATGCTTCGAAAACGAAGTGGACAAAACATATGCTGTGCTTAAGTATATTTTAATGTGTCCCAGGACACAAATTCAAAATTGAACTGATGGACTGAAAAATACGAAGTGCATCACAAGTTTTATCCTTGATTGTTTATTGGATTTTAAGTGTAGTTTTAAGCTAGTAATTTTAATATGTTGTGGTTGTGTAATTTATGTTGTGTATTCTGTTGTTTTATTATGGGATGTTGAATGTGACACGATGTTTGTAACAACAAAGGAGGGCTGAAGAAGGGGACAGTAAGATCCCCGAAACATGTACCTATAATTTTTTACATAAGTAAAAGTATTGATTTGGCGGAAAATCCAAGTGTTAAATTGTAAATACGGTCAATACGGAACCTGAAATGAATGCTGTACCTAATATGACAGCTGAAGGCGGTGAAATGGGGACAGTTTAATGGTGCCAGCTAGAGATTTTCGGAGAAAGGTGAGATCTATTTGGCTACATATGTCATTGATTGATGTTAGTGGTTTTGTCAAAACTTTGTTTCCCTGTTTGTAAATGAGTCGCTCTGCTCGACGTTGGACTGCACTTAACTTCCTCATGTTTTCCTCGGTAGTGGGATGCCAGGCAGGAAGTCCATACAGAAGAATGGGCCGTATAGTGGAGAGATACACCGCTCGGAGTGCACGGCTTCTGAATCCCAGAAGATTGCGTCTTGCAAATCCTAGAATTCTAAATGCCTTACACCTAGATTCCTCAACGTGTACATTCCACTTCAAATTGCTGGAAATGTGTATTCCCAGCATTCGCAGGGAATTGCACATGGGAAGAATTTTGCCGCTCAGTGAAAGGCTATGTTCAACAGGCTGTCTGGCCCTACTTAGCCGAATATATTTACACTTGTTTACATTCAAGGTCATCCTATTTACATCACACCACAGTGCCACACTGTCCAGATCTTCCTGTAGTGCTTTGACGTCATCATTATTCTTTATGGCTCTGTAATTTATTGAATCGTCTGCATACTGCGCCATCCCAGACGTTACACAGCTTGGAAGGTCGAGGGTAAAAGCCATGTACAACAAAGGCCCAATCACCGACCCCTGTGATACTCCCGAAGTTACCACTATGTTCGGCGACTTGGCCCTGCCAAACACGACACACTGCGTTCGACCTACCAGGAATGACGTCAACCCTGTAATCAGTTTGCCTCCGATGCCATATTTGCTAAGCTTTAACAAGAGTCTCTGATGATGCACCTGATCAAAAGCTTTGCTTAAGTCCAGGGCCACACAGTCTACTTGGGAGATGTTAGTCTGATCCAAGGAGTTCTGCCAGTCATCAATTACTTTTGTCAAAAGAGTTGTACAAGATTTCCCCGGAACGAAGCCATGTTGGCTTGGATTTAACAGGCCTCGTTCGCTCAGGAATTCCAGTATGTTCCTAGCAACCAGGCGCTCCATACATTTACAGAAACCAGACGTTAGAGAAATAGGGCGGTAGTTGTCCATGTCTTCCTTGTCACCATCTTTGAACATAGGGACCACGTTGGCATGTTTCCACTCTTGTGGTAGAGTTCCGGTGTTAATGGACTGGTTGAAGAGAGCACACAGCATCTGCACAGTAATGAAGGATCCGAGCAGGGATTAAGTCTGGACCTGTCGCAGCATGGGGGCGAGTTCTCCGTAGGCTGTCTCGAACTTCCTGTTGTGAAAAATATAGACTGGCTAGGGGAAAGAGAGGGGATGATGTCCTTGGTAGGAACATTCCTTCACTGGTGTCAGGTGGAGAGAAGTTATTTTTGAATTTACAGTTGAACGAGTTGGCTATGTCTTCAATATTAATTGGAGGATTATCCATATTCATTATCATATGAAAGACACCAACCACACCTTCACAGACATTAAGAAAGATTTAGAAATTATCCACTACGTCAGGAAAGGGCCTATTATGAATATACTGGAGCAAATAGAAATAGATAACGCACAGCGCACCAATCCGATGCATAATTTAAACGAAATCAATTTCGATGCTAACATACTTTATGAAAATATTCAAAAATTTTTTCCGTCGCCACAACAATCATAGCAGTCAAAACACAAACATAATTTTTGTAGTTTCAGATCCATTCGTTAGCTTCCTTACTTATCTCTCCTCCCCAAGTTAAGACCCGCCCCCCACACACGTAGCCTGCCAATTAGGCCACAAACCCAAGACAAATGTCATTCATTACCCCCACACACATCTCCTCCCTCCCCCTCCCCTCCTCCCAATTCCTGACCTGACCTGCCACAAGGTCGGGCCAGCTTAGCTCACACAGCAACGTGCCGTCAGACATAACACAACCTGTACCTCAAACTACTAAGTAAAGGTAAGCAATCCGGCACATGAGTCATCCTCTCACATGTTCAGGTGTGTAGACGTTTTTATTGTTACTTCTTTTTCTTCCCATTACAGCCTCCAGGTAGTTAGCTGACAGTCGGTTATTCCTTCAATTCGAGCTCAGTAAGTTGTTTCTACATTTTTTCCGCTTTAGCCCTAGTTTTTTCTGATGCATTCATTTTTCTAAGACCCATTTTATTTCTTTATAGTTGGGACAGCAGGCTTACCCTCTGGCTGGTTCAACCCTTCATAGGCTCCGAATGACGTTTCTTCAAAAGTGTAATGTCTCCACCCAATCCAGCACCAAAGAAAACGACAACAGTTCAGCTTTGGTTCAAAACATATTCCCAAGCCAAAATCATGAAGATTGGCTATAAAATAGGACCCCGAATCACAAATGGAGAGCCTATAAGCCCACTGTTCACATTCTAATTACTTCCAATATATTTTTAACTTTTTTTTTAAACTATCTTTTTAATAGCACTTTGAATAGGACATCTACTAGATCAAAACATTAAGAAGGTCACCAAGACTACATGTGTCTCTTTTAGCTGTATTTGTTTCTCCTTTTTATAATATGGATAAGATGATATTTTAGAATTAGTTCTTGGATGTAACTTTTAATTTGTTTCTTGAAGCATGATAGATGAAATTTTAGAATTAATTTTAGAGTTTAATTTTAATGTTTTTCTTAAAATATGCATGATTTGTGTATAAATAATATGATGGATGTGAATGTGTACATATTTTTGCGGCTGAAGAAGGGCCCATGAGGCCCGAAACATGTCCCCAAAGGCAATAAATTAATAATTGCCAATATTACATTGTATTGATTGGGCGGAGACCCCCTCAACCCATTAGAATCGTTATTGGCTATGTCTAGCGGGTTGGAAATTGAAAGTCCGTTATGTTTAAAGCTCTGTGGAGCGGTGTTGCCACTTTTGCTCCGAATGAATGTCCACATTGCCTTGGGATTAAAGCTTAATTTGTCCATATACGCACTGTAGGCTTCACGAATTGCAGATTTGGTACTATTTCTAGCCAGCCTATACTTTTCTCACCTGCTGTCACTTGGGCACTGCTTCCACTTGTTATAGAGCTGATTTCTCTTTCTTATTTTGGTTATTATGTCCTTTGAGATCCAAGGTGTTTTTTTCTTATTTTTAATTGTAATCTTAGGGATCACTTCATCAACGCACTGAAAAAAGATTTCCTTCCTAGTATTCCAGGTACCATCTATATGTACACTGTTGGTGAGTTCAGGTGTAATGACCGGTAATCTGTCCAGTAAGATATCAGAAAGAAGTTTCCAGTTGGTACGGGAGTAATTGTAAACTGTTCGGGTTTGTAATTTTGGACTGTTTTTTTTGTGGGTAAATATAGCTAGGAGGGCTTGGTGATCACAGAACCCAGGGATGACTTGTAAAGACTGAATTGAGGACGGAGAGTTTGTTAGAAAGAGATCGAGGGTCGAATGGGAGGTCTCAGTGATACGGGTAGCTTCAAATATGAGTTGATGGAGGAAAAGAACATAGAATGCTGTAAGGAAGTTGTTAGATATAGGATTATTTGGGATAGGAGCGGCATTTCTATTCCATGTGATTTGTAGGTTGAAATCACCAACAATGTAGACAGCGTCATAGTTTTGTTGAACGTATTGCACCCGTTTGAGGGAGAGAATAAGCTCATCATTCAACAGCTGGGACGATTTCGGAGAGCGCTAGACTGAACCGATCAGATATTTGCCGTTACTGCATTGATCCTCCACCCATCCCACACGGCTTCTGCGTCAGTTTCCAGCTGATGGATGCGAGTTGCATTGTACTCAGGCTTCACAGCAATAAGGACCCCGCCCCCTGACGTCCGTGGTCGATCTTTCCGGAACAGCTGGTATGTGTCTGGTAACGCCTCCCGATCTCTTACCACCCCAGAGAGCCACGTTTCACTGCAACACACGATACTTGGATCTAGGGCGGTCACTGTAGCATGAATGTTTTGTTTCCGTCCCGGCCGCGTGATGCTGCGGGCATTGAAGGCGAATAGTGATAAGTGTTTATTTACAAGTGAACTATTCATGTTATTTATACTATTTACAGAGTCACTGGGAATATCACTGGTATTGTTGCACAATGAGTCGGTAAACGGCGGCATAGCACATTGCCAACATGTCCACGTTCGCATGCCTTTTTTAATGCACCGGAACTCAGAGGTACTGATTTAGCACACATTCTGTGACTCGATGTGTTACAATTACTGCACTGAATATATAGCTGATTTTTTCGGCCGATTTTTTCACATATTGCGCATTGCAAAAGTCCAGGGTTGAGTTCTATGTCGCCGCTTAGAGCTAGCGCTAGGCAGCAGAGAACCCGGCAGCAGGTAGCCTTGTGACACCTACCTCTCCCGCTCGGCGTGGCCGGCTAATGGTGGCCAGCCCCAGACCTTCGCTGCCACACCATGTCCAGGAATGTATTGTACATTTATCACTCACCAGAAGCTTTTCCAGAAGGGGTTGATTCTTCAGATCCTGCTCACCATTAACGGCCACAGAATGAACACATCTTGCCACAGTCACTGCACATTTAACCAATAAAAATACTAAAATTACAGAGAGCACACTTCCCTTCATACAGGCACGCGCCGCCATCTTGCCTAGACGTGAATTTGCGAATTTTTTTTATGTATCGGAATCTTTAATTGAACTACATAGCTCAATTATAGATTTCGATACATTAAAAAAATTGACGGTTTTTGTGTTTTCCCACCCAAAAAACTCCAATTACATGAATTTGCGAATTTTTTTTATGTATCGGAATCTTTAATTGAACTATATAGCTCAATTATAGATTTCGATACATTAAAAAATTGACGGTTTTTGTGTTTCCCCACCCAAAAATCCCCTATTACCCAGGCTTTTCCCGTAAGCTTGCCAGAGGAGTATTTCGTGACGTCGTTGATGACATCACTGAAGCCGCCATTTTGTTTTAGGGGAATTTCATACGCGGCCGTATCGCAATGTATAGTAGTCCCGGAGAATTAATTATTAATAATTACTAATGAATTTCTTACAATATCCAGTACCCTACATTCTCCCCTGCACTACAAACTAGGCGACTTAGCAAGATCGATTTGACAGCTGTTTTTCCCATGTGCCAAACATTACTTTTAGGGGTCGCTTTGACGTAGGTCTACATGTGGTTGTCTTTCTTTAACTTGCCCCATTGCTCCTTCATATCTGTGAAGCACACTAAGTTTTCAATCATGTGCTTATTAAAAATTTGAAAATCTTTATAGCCAACTTGCACAGTCTTTGATTTTTCGACTTCAAGAGTATTAGGCTATATCTTACAAATTCAAGCATATATACTTACAGAAATATGTAAATCAATGTACCGACTATACCCATATTGCATATTCCTGAACAAATTATTTTTTTCTCGTCAACTAGTGGCCGAATTTCATTTGGAATCTGATGAGGTACCCCTTTCAAATTATTAGTTTGTAACCATAAAGCTTCAAGTCTCATAAAATCTTCCGTTTCTTGGACTTTCCCGCACATGATTATGTGTTTGGCATCTAAAATTGCCTGTCCTTCAATGAGAGCCCACCTAGAATTGCGAAAAACATACAATACGGTAGCCTACATCATGAAGTATATCACCCTTGCGTCCACCATTTTGTCGCGACCAACCTGCCACCTACATTCGATAGAGTTCGCGAATAGGAAGGGAGGACACTATATACTTGAACGGGAGTCCCCTGACTTACAAAAATCTATTTAAGGCCAAGATATTCCCAATTTCAACATACGGGATAGAGATTATTTGGCCATATCTAATAACAACAAACATAGCCAACCTAGAAAAGGCAAAAGCTACATATCTATAGCGCCTCCTAAGTCTCTCAATTTCGAGATTAACCTACGTACTAACCAGAAAACCCTTTTTCGTAGAAGATCTGAGATACTACCTCCAAGCCACGAAAGCTAGCACAGAGTTTCTGCAGACATGCAGGAAGAAAAGAAAGGACTTTTACTGTACGGAAGCAATGACATCAGACGACTGGAAACAGTCCAACGAGTTCCGTCACTTAGTCACTCGGATGGCGGTTCATGGCTTCCACCATAAGATCTGTTCTGTCAAGAAATTTCACTCCCCAGATGGGAATTGCCTAGGCTTGTTGTGCAACAAACCTTGTGATCGATACCACATCTGGTGTTGCGATAAAAGAATAGAGTCGCTGATTGCGTACAGCAAAGACAAGATATAAGTGAAAGTGTTCAAATAAGTGATCATTTACTTTCTGCACGCTTTTCTTTCTTATGTAATGTCTTATCCCTGTTGATCGCTAAGTCATTTCCTTTGCCCCATATGACAGTCTATCAATGGCTGCCTCGAGGGAAGGCCTAGATGTCGATATTATGGTCATGTCATCTGAAAAAATGTAGATCTTCACGTCTTCTAGATGAACTGTTTCCACTACATCATTTATGTAGCGACATTGAATAAGATTGGGCTAAGCGGATGTCCTTGTAACAACCCTGTTGTTTGCTCTATTGGTTTGGAGATATAAACCGTGTGATCAATTACAATAGTGTAAACAATAACAGGCTATATATGCATCATTCACTCGGGTTATGGGACAACCAGTAGTAAAATATGGACCATGCTTTAATGAATTAGATTGGTTTATCAACTCATAAGGTAATATTACACACAAAAATATGGGACTAAATATGCCACACATCCTACCTTTGTTTTCTGGACGCAGATTAGCCAGTGCTACAATTTCATGACCGGCAGCCACACACTGCACCATGTTATAGCAGCTATCCTTTCCACCACTGACGAGTGCAACTGCTCTCATTCTTGGTTTTATACGGTAGATATTACAATCTGGGATACAACTCCTCGTTCAAATCCTTACTTTGATCTACAATATGTTGGCTGTCATCATCTGCAAAGAATCAATTTATAGACGATAATATTACACAGCAGGTTAGCAAATCGCTGCACAATAATATCGCCAATGTTCTTGCATACAAAATCGGAATATACAAAAGAACTCAATTCAAGACTAGATTATCTATTACACGTCATTGTAAGCAATAACTTCGCAAAGAACCTGTAAAAATATTTATTTGATTTCAGAAATTTATAGAAATGATAGAATCAACTTACGCAAAATTTACGCAGCACAAGTGCACCCTCCGACGACCAATTGATGACTGACGCCAACGCCATCTATAAGTAAAAAACCGAACATTACAGACGCGCCTTCCATTTGAAAGTATTTTTCGCAAGGACGTACAGAAGGATAAAATTCCCACTTGAACAAATTATGAACTTCAATACGTTTTCTAAGGCAAATAACTAACTCTTGAGTTGATAATATAATACCCTGAGATCCTACAGATAGACAGTAATTAAAATATATGGCATGTAAACTCTTATACATCCTATGAAGCCGTGACGTCATCAACGCTGCGTCGGAAAGCGTTTAGAAAACCTCCCTTTTTGTTCTTGATATACGTAATGTTTGTTAGACGTTTGTGAGGATTTCTTTTGGGATGCTTTGTGCAATATATTTTTGACAAATTAATTACTATTTATGAATGTAAAAGTGATATACTGTTGTAATAAGTTTCATGGTGATTCTCTGTTTCTATTTGATTTGTCTCGAAATGAATAAATTGTGGGTTTGGCCCAGTTGTTATACTGTTCTCTCGTGATTTACTGAAACAAAAGCTTAGATTTCTTACAAACTTATTTAAATTGAGTCTAAATATCGTACTCGATTGGCGTAAAACTATCTGTTTTTCTTCATGACTTTTGTTGTCTGAAGTTGCTCCTCGACTTCTGTTGAGTCCCACTCTCTGTTTATTCTCAATTTACGTTCAACGAATTACAACTCCCAAAATCCCTTTCGTTAGGTATATTTAATTCTCTATGTTCACTTGGAGTTTCGACACATGAAACGAATCGTTTCGTATGGCATTATTTTATGTATTGAAGTTTTAGCGGTTAGAAATTTATCTTCGCCGTTCGAGGATATAAATTCCGTAAGGTTATATCGTAAGAATGGTTTTGGCTGAGAGAAATGCGGAAAGTGCTAGAAATGGCCGTAGATCGAGAGGACCCAGTCCAAACGGACATGCATCGGATTCAAGCAGCGAAGAGGAAGGTGGTAAGTATTCTATTTGAAATTGTAAGCTTCCCTTACCTTCGTAAAGACCCCTACTTGCATTAAAATCCATCGTATTAGCTCTGAGATTGGAGATAAGGGCTCCATCTTCATTTTCAAACTCCGCCCGCTCAATTCCACTTCCGTGAACCTGACCCTAAACTTAACCTCACTTCATGTGAAGTTCTTTAGACGTTTGTTTCTGTCAAAGAAGTAAACATTACACCTTATTTTGTTCAGGTTGTGGGAAAATTTGTATCTTTTAATTTATTTCAAATATTTTTTTCTCATTAGGTTATTGTTTCCCTCATAGTGATGTTTCGTTGTAATCTAGTGTAATATGGAGACAACATTATGTGTATTTGTACCAATTAAGGCAGTTGTTTGTTCTACAGGTCAATTCCCTGTCTAGTATATGGATTTTGTTTTGTTACAGTTGAAAAGATAAGAGTTGGGCGGGACTACCAGGCAATTGTTCCTGAATGTATTCCAGCGCATGGTTAGTATATTAATATTCTTATTGTTTTATAGACCTTGAAAGTAAGCTAATTATGGTGTGTGTTTTTGTTTAATTGATTAATGATCTCAGCTTTTTAGTGTCTAGGAACCATCCTTGATTTATGAAAGGTACGGTATGGTTGCCCTAGTGGTTTTTAGTTCTTGTGTTATGTGTGACAGTAAACTATGAGATTTTGCAATTCTTCATTGTTCGGTTATCCTACAAGGATAAATTTAAAAATTCTTCTCGTGTGTAGCTTTGTGATAGTGTGCAAGACATAGATACACTGCAATGGAAACAGTGAGTACTATTATCTTTATTGTTTAGTGCAGCTCTCCAATGTGTTTTAAGGATATCGGCTGGGGAAGCAATAAGATTAGTTCTGAACCAGACGTCATTGTGGCTTTTACATACCTTGTTTCATCTTCTGAGGGACATTACCAATTGAGATTATTAACCGTAAATATGCACTAAATTACGTAAATGTGTGTTTTTATTTATTGCTCATTTGAAGATGGCGGCCCTGTTAACAAGGCACACACACCTTTGAAGTCGCTGCAATTGCCAACATGTGGGATACAAAAATACACCGCACAGATATGGTCTGGATATAGTATCCCACTGTGCATGACAAAAACCAGGGGTGTGTACTGTATATATGGCTAACTGAGCCCTCAGACTATACTCTGTGAGCTGCCAGAATAGGATTGACAGTTCTCATCTCGCCATGTGGTCTGAGAACGAGACTGCCAAACTGTACAAGCCAGAGATACAGCTGACCTGACACTGAGGCACGTGGGCTGTAATATTGCAACACAAAGTATTATGACATCAACTATGCGAACATGGATTGGTCAAGAGACAGAGGGGTGATGACTGACGTGGAATTTCCGGCGAAATGTCAATCCTATTCAGGCAGCTCACAGAGTATACCTAATAATTATTGGTCTAGTTAAAAGCCATTAGTCTAGGTTTAACAAATTTTTCAGTAATACCGTGAACACAGGGTTGGCAATATTGTTTTTGACGATAATTCATGTGCATAATGGTCGTCTGGTTTTTTACTATATAAGTCGTGACCTAAAACGGGGGGGGGTTATGGACAGTGGAGTAAACATCTATTATTACATTTTCTCATTTATTTTTCATCATTTCAAAAGATATTTTGGCTAATTTCAGTACTTTCCAAATTCTATTAATTCTGATTGAGAGTGGAACGCAGCTTATACCCTTGCAGCAGACATGAATATGACTTTTACATACCATGTGTCCTAGTTTCATCTTCGGGGCGATATTACGTATTGAAATTAGGAACTCTTAATCCCTACTGAACCTCATATAGGCCTATGTGCTAAAGTAGGCTACCGTATGTAAATGTGTTATTATTTATTGCTCTTTTAAAATCGGCTGCCATATTCTGACAGCGCCTGCATCTCGTTCAACTGTCAACAAGCCGCACTCTAGCGGCACGCACCAAGGCGCACACATTGTCGCCAACATGTGAGATACAAAATCACTGTTGATGAAAAGAAGTGGGATACAAAATCACTGTTGATAAAAAAAAACATTCATCGGGAGGCATTAGGCTGTAACCATTGTCAAAAATCATTGATCTTGGTGCGTTAGGCTGTAACCATTGTCGAAGACCATTGCATTGACCAAAACGAAGGTTAGAATGGTTGGGTGTAGTTGCGGCCTTAGCCGCGTGCAGCTACCGGGGCACAATTGACCCAAAGCCATTGATCTGGGCGTGTTAGGTTGTAACCATTGTCAAAAAAATTACAGTCAGTCTGAAAGACTAGAAGTTATATAATTTCAAATGATGCATGCTACAAATGATAGACATGTTAGAAAGGCTCAGGAGGGCTCTTTCAACATACTCCATTACCCATTAACTTAGGCATCCCGCAGGGGCACCTCTTTAAGGGTCACCCTGTATTTGAGTCAGACATCTTTTTAACTCTTTACGAGTCACCCATTAATTGGATTTGATATCTTGCAAACGTCTTTAAGGGTCACCCTGTATTTGAATTGAATCTAATATACTGTACACCTCGTTAAGTGTCACCCTGTAATTTGCTCTGACATCCTGCACATCTCTTTAGGAGGCACCCTGTATTCTTATCTGGCATCTTGTATATCTCTTTAGAAGTGATCCTGTATTCTTGTGTGACATCTTGTACACCTCTTTAGGAGTCACCCTGTATTCTTATCTGGCATCTTGTACACCCCTTTAGGAGTCACCCTGTATTCTTCTCTGCCATCTTGTACACCTCTTGAAGAGTCACCTTGTATTCTTATCTGGCGTCTTGTATATCTCTTTAGAAGTCACCCTGTATTCTTGTGTGACATCTTGTACACCTCTTTAGGAGTCACCCTGTATTCTTATCTGGAATCTTGTACACCTCTTTAGGAGTCACCCTGTATTCTTTTCGCTTCCCTCGACGCCCCAGGACTCTTTCAACAGACTCCCATTAACCATTAACTTCGGCTTCCCGCGCGGCTGCATGACGTCACTTTCGTCTCCGTAATGCAACTGTCTCCGTCCCGCATAACTTAAGGCTCGAGCATAACGACGAAGTCGACAAGATCATTTGAAGTGATAAAACCATTGGATTGGACAAAACGAAGGTTCTCAAATGTTATTAGACTCCATATTGAAATCTGTTAGGTCCGTATTGACAGCAAAATTACTATGTCAAATATCAAGGAACTCCATCAATCAATACTATATAATTGTAATATTTTGAGCTCAAAAAGCCCTTCTTCAGCCCTATCACGTCAACATACTCGTGCAAAGATCACCCAACATATCAACAATCATTTCATCTAAAATAACACCTATGCGTTCAGTGGCATCATGTTTGAGGACTCGAAATATGTTCTTAAAAATACACTTCATAAAGAAATTTTCATATTGCAGTGGGCTTGAAATTGTGTACTACAGCTTAGAATGTTGAGCTGTTTCATTCTTCCGAATTAGAAAGGGGGCTGGTTGTCGAGCGATGACGGAGATCCTCGGCTCAATCAAACTAAAATTGCATCCTTGTGAGGTTTGAAGCCATTTTTCAGTGTTGCCTAAGTAATCAAAAGTTTGGTGCTTTTCAGTCGGTCAACACGAATGTACCCAAATAGAGCTGGGTTATGCCCTGATCCTGAAATAAATTACATAATTATTTATATTTATTAATCTTATGTAATTTATTTCAGAATCAGGGCATAACCCAGCTCTATTTGGGTAAAATTGCATCCTTTGTATTTTCTGACATTACTCGTCCAAACACAGGTGTTTGTACAAAAAGAAAAGAAAAATAAATAAATTTCAATCCAATTTAACGTCTAAATTACTGTTAAAAGTGGAAAAAGCTTACATCAAACGGCCAGGGACCAAGAAATCGAGATAAAATCCATGTCCAAGTCCAATTAATTAATTGAAATGAGGGAAACAAGGAAAGAAAATTTAAAAATACTTAATAATTTTTTTGCATATCTGCAGCATGCGGTCCAAACGACGTGTTGTAGGCTTACGTTGTTCACATCTGGATGGAGCTCACTGACTGAATGAAGCGAGTTGTATGCAGCAATAAGGTATTGCGGAGGGAGATGGGGGGGAAAGGAAGATAGAGGCTGCGTCATGCGTGAAGTCATTAGAAGCTCGCTTCCTGTACAGAAACCAATGTAAACAACAACACAGTCTGAGGGACAGATGTTGCCATATCTTACTATGGTGGTTTTTCGATCTTCGTTTTAATTCTGTAATCTGATAAAACATCATATAGAATATTAGTTTCAAGTTGAGGTTTTCTGCCGGATTTAACCTCTGTGCTGTGTTTATCTCCATTTGCTCTAGCACGTTCATCATTGTGCCTTTATTCTCAAAATGAAGGATATGCAGATCTTTGTCTATATCCGTGAAATTATGTCCTGTTTCTTGCATGTGGTTTGCTATTGCTGAAATTTTTGTTGTTATTGTTTTATTGTTACTGAACTTGTACATTTGAATCTCTTTTAGCCAGTTGTTTTATTGTCTGATTTATAGGAATCGGTCTCCATGGAAATTTCACTCGAAGCTTTTGTCATGTTCTCGTGTACGATTTTCTGCACTTTATGTACGTATTGTGCAGATATAGTCGTTCACGTAACGAATATTGAACATAAGGCATTACAGCACTATAAACAATCACAATAAAACACTATACAATACAGTACACAGTGGCTTTATAAAACACACAATTAGCTCGGAGCTCACACGTCGACCACAGCAAGAGCGTGGGCATACGACCGGAGACCGCGCGCGTCAACCTGCAACAGTCAGCTATTGGCTAGGGACCAGCGGCCAAGGTCGAGCAAAAAGAAAGACCCTGTACGTTCATTCAGCTCTACCAAAATTTTACCGCACTATAACTTGTCATTCCGAGTTATCGCAATAAGAATAGGAACAGGTAGGCTACCACACATGGCGATTTTGTGACCTGGAGTCTTATGTTGCAGACCTTAGCAGTAAGGTTCTCGCTTGCTGTGCCCATGGTCACAGGATTGATTCCCCAATTTCAGTCAGTTTGCCTTGCTACCGTTTCTGCTTATCTCTGGCCATTGTCTGTCATTTTCAACACAGCCGAACACTGTTGTCGTTATTTGAGTCTTCAGTCTTTTGACTGGTTTGATGCAGCCCTCCATACCTCCCTGTCCTGAGCTAATCGTTTCATCTCTACATAGCTACCGCACCCTACATCCGACGCAATCTGTTGTAACATATTCTAATCTTGGTCTACCCCTACAGTTCTTGTCCTCGACCCTTCCTTCCATCACTAAGTTTGCTATTCCTGGGTATCTTAGTGTCCTACCAACCTATCTCTTCTCTTCATTAGCAGTCGCCACAAACATCTCTCTTCTCCCAGTGGTCTTAATACCTCTTCTTTTGTAACCCATCTACCCATCTGATCTTCATCATTCTCCTTGAACACCACATTTCAAACGCTTCAATTCTCCTCTTTTCTGCTGCGCCGACAGTCCAAGTTTCACTTCCATAGAGCACCATGCTCCAGACAAAGGCTTTCAAGAATGACTTCCTAATACCTAAATCTATATTCGATGTCAACAGATTCCTTTTTTTGTAGAAATGCTATCTTTGCCTGTGCTAATCTACTTTTTATATCCTCTTTGCTTCCTAAATAACATAAGTCTCCTGCTTCCTTTAGCTTTTCACCTGCCAATTCGACGTCCATAGGGGTTTCTGATTTTTTTTTACTGCATTCCAATATCTTTGTTTTACATTTTTGAATTTTCATCATGAATTCTTTCCTCAAGACAGGATCTATACCATTTAAAAACTCATTCAACTCCTCTGGTGTGTCGGCTAAGATGACGATGTTATCAGCAAATCTACCGAATGTAAATTATTTCTCTTTGAATTTTTGTCCTAATTTCCTTCATTGCTTGTTCAATGTATAGATTTTGTATGTGTGATAAGTTGCAGCCTTGCCTTACACCCATCTGAATACCAGCTTCTTTCATGTCTTTCGACTCGATAACTACTGTCTTGTTTCTGTATAGATTGTAGAACACCCTCCTATCCCTGTACTTTATTCCAATCGTTTAATAATTCCCATTGTGACCTATGGTATTGAGTTGTTTTGGGTTTACCTTAATGAAACCAATCTCAAGAAAATTGAGACAGTTAAATCGACGTTTCTCAAGAAGATTCTCTGTGTTTCCAAAAATACACCATCCAGACTGACTTACGAGCTTACTGGTGAGCCATCCTTCATAGAAGAACTCCATATAAAGCTGCTCTTGCCAGCTACAGGCGCCTACCAGGAACTACTGGAAGAGATTCAAACCAAGCATGAGGTGATTTGGCTAGATTTCTACTCCACAGAAGCTATGTTGAACCCAGAATGGAAAAGACCAGACTATGAGCTGCGTCACACATGGACAAGATTTGCAGTGCATGGATTTCATTTTCGAGTCTGTAAGACGGAAGATTACCATTCGCCTGCTGCAGAGTGGGTTTGTAAATTTTGTGGGAAACGTTGTGAACGGTATCACGCACTGGAATGTCAGCGGAAGCTGTCGCTCAAGGAACTGTGTAGCGACAATGATCTTTCATGTTAGATTAGAAATGTAGTATTGTAATTTAATTTTCTTTGGCCATTGGCTGTAATAAATATTTAATTAATTATTTCAATCGTTATCAAAATGTCAAACTTACTCCAATCAACGTTATCAAAAGCCTTTTCTAAGTCTACAAATGACATGAATGTTCTTATCCTTCCTTATTCTAGCTTCCAAAATCAGCCTGAGACTTAGCACAGTTTCCCTTGTTCCTACGTTTCTCCTGAAGCCAAACTGGTCTTGAGCCAACTATCTGTCTTTCCATCCTCTTGTAAAATATTCTCGTCAGGATCATTGGAGCACGAGTGATTACAGTGGCCAGTATATGAACGCCGATCCAGAATACTGCACACCAGTGTAGATAAACTGCTCACACCGTCGAGTCGACCATGCGTATTATTAATGGGACCATACGATCTACTCCCACTTACTGGTTGCCCATTCTGAGCCTAGTGCTAGAAGGTAGAGTTCTCTCGTACGAGAATACTAGAAGATAATGGATAATCCCCAGCTGCCTTTGTTTTACGATGCAGTCTACAGTATGTGGGGTGAAAAGGCCTCAGATCAAGACACCCTGCTATTTCCACAGCCAGAATTCTGTCAGAAGAGAAGTTTGATATTCGCCTCTTCTGAAGCCGAAATTGGCAACAACACTCCTCTGCCGATGTCGTAACATGCCCTGTAGGAATATTAATATCCGTAAGGGTCCGTATTGACGTAATAATTGACTTGAAGAAAGTCGGGGTTGAAGTTAACGTGCCATGTATCCAGTGAAAACCACAAGGATTTGATCAACCTTGTGATTTGTGGACAGCCCTCAATCATATCTGCACTGACCATGGGAGATATGCAGATACGCTTCATAAGTGGGGGGAAATCTCTTCTCCAAAATGTGACCGTGGTGCTGAGAAACGGACAATTTTTATCCCTTAGTGCCCAAACCATGCATATTGTGGAGATTTAGCAACAACAGACACTGTTTGCTACATAAAGAACTTGAATATTTGTATACTAGCGGACCCGTACGAGATTCTCGCATGTTCATAAACCACATTTTCCCCAATAGGTTTATAATGAGAGACTTAGGGAACAAGATTGTTTTATGTTTTTATTTCAACCAAATGGTTATAGAACACTATTTACATTTCAGTTAGAATTCCAAGTTCTACGTTCCCTAACTTAAGAAGGCAATCACTGAAAATTGAATCATGATAACACTCGCCGGTTATTCAATATTTATGAAATTATACGATTTGAGTACTCATTCCTTTGATTTACTGTTTCTGAAATCCATGAACAATGATAAAGGAAAGCTCAGAATGTTAAAATGACATGAAACAGGAGTCACAGCGGCCAAAATGTGAAGTGGACAGCAATTATGGAGCGTATTTTCCTACAACAACAGTATCTGCAAATCGCACACTTTGTATGTTTTTTTTAAGTTATTTTTTAAAGAAATTATAGATATTTATAAAATTAAGAGTGCAATTCGTCACTGCTAATGTCTATTCTCTTTCATTTGAATGCTTGTGAGCGCTGTAGGAGGGATCTATACTACTGAAATGATTTACATGATAGGTTTATGTAGGTATGATTTGTGTACTTTAATAGCTGGAATTTTTATTGAATTTCATGTATGTGATAATTTAATATTTGTATATGCCATACGCTAAATAAATAATTGTAACATAGCAAATGCTGTGGCTAAGTGGCATGGTTGGTTAAACGCTGAGCTCCGATACCCAAGATCATGGGCTCAAAGGACGTTTAATTGCATCAGCTTCATGTTGGTAGATTTACTGGCATGTTGAGGATTCTGACACCTTGGCATCTCTCAAGCTAATGGGAAGTCTTTACAACCTGTCACTAATAATGCCCCAACTCGCTCATAATAGTACATTATGCAACGAGCGTAAGCGAGTTTTATCATTTCCATACGATTGCCTTAATTACCATTATAGGCAAGTTGCATACACACTGTTTATGTTCGACGATAATTATAACTTTATTATATGTTTTAACATAAATATTCATAAATATCAGTTGAGATTGTCATTTGAATCATATATCGGACGTACTCTGTCCCTATCCTGACGTATGCCTCGGAGACCTGGGTTATGAAAGGAAGGGAGAAGAGCAAAATACAGGCCAGTGAGATGAGGTTCTTGAGAAGCAGTATTGGAGGTACAAAGATGGACAGAATAAGAAATGAGAGGACCAGAGAATTAATGAAGGAGGAACCATTACAGGATGGTATGGACATGTAAAACGAATGGAGGAGAAGAGGATATCCAGGAGAGTACACGAGACGAAGTGGGAAGGATAGAGACCGAGAGACAGGTGGCTGAAGGGGGTGGAAGAAAGCGTGAAGAAGAGAGGAGAAGACTGGACAAGGATGGAGGCTGAGAGATGGTGGGAAGACAGAAGACGTTGGAGAGGCTTGTGTTCCAAACAGACCCGGCCAGTGGCTGGAAACTGTGCATGATGATGATGATTCAGTCATTCGAATTTTGTGATCGGAGTGCAGCGCTGGGTAGGATATCTCTGTTTTCCAAGATCTCTGACCGACCGACGCATGCGTTCTGTGTGCTTCAATGCCATATGTTCAGATTGTGCACCAGTATTCAGTAAAACTTGTCACCGAAATCGTTTGAAAGCAATGTGCTGTGTAGAAATTGGGTTTGGGGATATTAAGGTACAGTGCTATTTCTTGTCTCATATTTGCCAGTTTATTTACGGGAACATATGGACGGTTCACTTTCGGTAATTTATATAGACATGTTGGATTTTGAGCGCATGCGCGAATGTTTCCTTACCTAATTGGTCACACGATTGTTTCTTGAGCTCTGATTGGTGGGAGAAACTGTTTCATAATGAAAAATAGTGTTATAATGAGCCTCAATATGATACCGTTTTCTGACACATGAAATGAAAATCCACAGCCTGCTTCCAGTCTCCGACCGGGTCAGGAATGGAATGAATGAAGCCTCCATCTAGCGGCGAGGATATGGACTGTGCCGGCTGCCGAGGCCTGACGCACTCCTCTGGGGCAATGATTAAATGAATGACAAATGAAATGATAGTGGAGAGTGTTGCTGGAATGAAATTTTGACAGGGAAAACCGGAGTACCCGGAGAAAAACCTGTCTGCCTCCGTTTTGTCCAGCACAGATCTCACATGGAGCGACCGGGATTTGAACCACGGACCCAGCGGTGAGAGGCCGGCATGCTGCCGCCTAAGCCACGGAGGCTCAGTTTTCTGACACATAATGTTTACATTTCGACATAAGGAATGTTGCGAACTTTGCATACATGAAGGGGATTTCATACCCACAGCCCAAGTAACACATGATATGTAACAGTTCCCTATAGTCATGTAGCACACATGGATCCTCTGTCCATGCCAGGGGGAGTGGTGGTAGTAATGTGATTGGTTGGGGAGCATCTAGAATTTTGTCATGGTCATAGGCATGGGTTTCGCATGTTGCAGGATTTGGGGGTAAAATTCTAGGCTAGCACAGATGTTCTCCCTTAGATCTGATCAACATTTGTGAAAAGTTTTAGCAAAATTGAGTGGTTCACATTCATGATGTTCCCTCGTCAGCTAATTAACCCTATGCCACTGCCCCATCTTCTGACAGTTCTCCTTGTATGTGTACAGGTGGTATCTCAGATAACCAATCAGCAGCAGACAACCTCGCTATTTCCACCCTTTAAAACTACAATAATTGCTAAAGCAACAATCGCTTTCACCTGAATATTTTCTCTATATAGAGTTGTTTCATGAAAATATCATTATATAAGGTCACGTTGGTAGTTCATCACAGAAGATATGAACTTAATAATAATTATTATTTTATTAATGCAGCCAATGGCCATGTACAGGACGGGTCAGGGAAGGGATATTGGAGGGAAATCGGCCGTGGACCTATTGAAAGGAGCCGCCCCAGCGTTTGCCTGATGGTCAAAATGGGAAACCACGAAAACCATTTTCAGGACGACCGAGGTGGGATTCGAACCCACGCTCTACCGATGCCAGCGAGGCATGAGGTAGCACGTTAGCGCTCTCGGCCACCGCGGCCGGTTGAACTTAACTTTTCCTTCAATGTTAACCCAAGGCGCTAAAATTGTTCGCATTACACAGAGACTGTTGGTACCCATGGACTGTTTAAGAAGAAAGCTTGATATAGCAATACTTTCCCTGGTTCCTTAACAATTCATGCAGACTTAAATGTTCAGAAAGAGAATATTTTTAAACATTTGATTGGACTTGGGCTGTTTGATCAGTGGCATATGTCTAGTGAACACTATAACAGCAGACACTCCCTAATAAAACAGGTTGCATTGTAGCGTTTAGGCCTTACATTCTACATCCATATCCATTATCTGGCAATAAGTGCTCAAGCTACATTGATCGAATTACGTTTTTACTCGATTACTGCAAATTACAAGTGTTAACTAGAAATATTGCCATAAAACTAAATTTAGCATTAATTTTCATTAAATAAATAAGTTTGCATGAATCTAGAACATTCCCTGTATTTGGTGGTTGTGGAGCTGCAACATCCCACTGCTCTGCACAATACTATAGGGGTACCACGTACATAAAATGTTGGAGGAGGGACTCGCCGTACGTTGCTGCTGACCCACCCTCCATACACTACAAATGCACATGGTCCAACAACAAGGAAAAGCAGCGAGAAAGAGAGAGAGAGACCCTTCCTCTTCCTGGCGCACATGCGCAGATGAAAGACTATCAGTGGACAGGCAAGAGTGATTGGAAACTTTTGTTATTATGATGTCTGTACTTATAATTCAGGTGAGGATTGGGAAGGAGGCAGCGGTGGCCTTACGTTGGGAGCCATCCCAGCATTTAGAGAGAAGGCGGCTGTCCTGCAACATCGAAGTTAAGGCATCGTTTTGCTACAGTGAGGATCGCTGGCCATTTTCTGAACAAAAGAATCACGATGAAGCAAAACTAATTATTAAAAATCAGTAATTTTTCTTGGTTTATGCCGTTTCTTGTGTGGGGGTTCACAGCTTGCTACTCCTGTGGGGGTCTGGGCATGGACACCAAGAGCCCGCTGATGAGCCTATATTGGTGTTCCTAGGCGAAACTCCTCACAAGACACGGCATAAACCTCGTAAAATTGCTGAGTGTTAATTGGCTGTGAAAGCCAATGTACCAAAATAAAGTATATTTTGTGATTTATCGAGATTAAATTGTAAGATTTGAATAAATTGTGTTGTTAACGACGGTTAAGTATACGTATCGGTATAGGTGCTTCAAAATTATAAAAAAATAAATACAAACAATTCCTTGAAATGTATGCCTGATTTTAATGTTTACATTCTTATTATGGCTGCTCTAGATGCAGTAGTATGCAGAAGTAAGGACATTTTCTCATCCATAGGTTATTTTGGGAACTTATATAATTTTGCAAACAGCTGATTGATTTTGGTTGGTTCCATAGTTTAGGGGCTGTGACAACGTGGTCATGTAGCCCCATGTACCTTGGGTGTGTGTAGAATCTGTCTGATAACCGGTATTAATTGTGATGACTGTATTAGTGTGTGTTTCTGTTTCTTAATTCAAGTAAGGACTGCATACTATGAATTTTTCAAGTAGTTCCTACTTTTGCCACAAAACGCCACCATCAACAACTACTAGTTCAGAACTTGGCTACTATACGCCACCACAGTCGGCTCCTCGCGACGAACGTAGGAACCTGAGCGTTTGTACATTTTTAACCTAATTTAGCTTCACACAGTTGTAATTAGTAGAAGGTTCTTTAACATGCCATAAATCTATGACATGGGACTGCCAGCTTTACTTCCCCTTCGAAGGAAGGCATACTGAGGGGTTTTTAACGCTCTTAAACAATTCGACGACTTCGGCCGGGTTTGAACTCGCGATCTTGGGCATAGAAGCTCACCATGCTACCAACTACGCAACCGAAGCCGCCGAAGTGTGAGTAGAATCTGTCTGATAACCGGTGTTAATTGTGATGACTGTATTAGTGTGTGCTGTTATCTGTTTTCAATTCAAGTAAGGACTGCAGACGATAATTTCAAATAGTTCCTACTTTCCCCATCAAATGCCATCGCAACTAGCGCCCGGTGACGAACGTTGGAACTTAAGGGGGAGACTCCACCGCAAAACTTCAATTTTTTTCAAAGAATTTTTATTGGCTATTTCAGACCCTTGGAGTCTTTTCTCTTAGATCCCAGAAAGATTTGATTCTATTCGAATTATAAATAAGTCTAAATAATATTTGATTGGACTGCATGAGGGAGACGTGGCACACCGACAGCTGTCAAAGATAGTATTTGATATTATCACCATCAAACACGACCATCTTCTCACCAATGGGATAATCTTTGTTCCAAAGTTGGCTCTTTGCTTTTACTTCAAATGTAGTGATTCCTGCTGATAAAAAGCTGAACTAGTGATTTCAACAAACATTTGGTTGAGAGGTAAATTTCTATAAGTTTGATTTCTAACTTCAATACCAACTTTTTTATACTAATTATCAACCAATCTCAGTGAAATTTTTGCAGGACGCAGTCATGAGGTATTTGCATACTTCTGTGCATTAATTTTAAATGACATGCAGTTTCAATGATTTTTATGACAGTTAGCCTAGATGTACAAATTATTTGAAAAAAAAAAAAGAAATTTGATAAATGCACCAAGGGCAAATAAACAAACATTCTCATAAAATAAATGCACAGAACTCTCTAAGTCCTGTTACTGTGTCTGAGGAAATTGAAATGTAAAAATTCATATCTCAGTACTATAAGTTGGTTTTCAAACGTCGTAACCTTACAGACGTTTTAGACACGAAAGTTGTTCCATACGAAACCGTTGCAATGCAGCATTGACCTGTCATCTGTAAGCTGCGTATAATGCCACCAAGAGCTGTATGCACGGCCAGAACGGGTCCTTCAAGAATCAAATGGTGGCACTTTAAGGAAATAGAGTCCAATGTCATTGCAAAAATCACTGTACCACCCATTACGACAGTTGAAGAGAGCTGGACAAAACTAAAAGACTCGTCTCATGCAGCTGCACATGCCATTCTCGAAACAACAAAACCAGGACGACGGCGGATTGAGAAAGATACGTGGCTTTTGAACGACACTGTCAAGGAAGTGGTACATAAGAAGAAGCAGTTGTACCATGAGTTTCTTGCAGATAAAAATCCATCTCGCTGGAATGCCTATAAAGTAGCCCGTAGTAAGGCCAAAAAAGTTGTTGCCTCAACAAAAGCAGAGCGATATGCAGACCTCTACAAGAAACTTGATACGTGTGAGGGCGAACGTGACATTTATCGGATAATCAAATCGAGGCATCGAAAAACAGAAGATATCCAACATTTCTATGGCATCAACAATGAAGTGGATGAGCTGCTAGTAGACTGGGAGAAAGCAAGGGAACGCTGGCGGAGCTACTTCGAGAACATTTCGACTGAAGAATTTCCCCATCCACCAATCCCAACCACCTGTGCTGTTGAAGGACCAATTAAGGAGATCGACATTGCCGAAGTTGAGGCTGCTCTGAAGGAGATGAAGCCTGGGAAAGCCACCGGCCCCGATGATCTTCCAGCAGAGTTATGGTGCTCTAAGGAGTGGGATGCTGCAGGATGGTTAACACAATTCTTCAATCGGATTACCAAAGAAGGTCGAATACCAACAGATTGGCAATGGAGTATCACAGTACCAATCTTCAAAAAGAAGGGAAGCCCTGCCGAATATTCAAATCACCGCCCGATCCGTCTTCTGTGCCACGCAATGAAAGTTTTCGAGCGTATCCTTGACAAAAGAATTCGTGCGATTGCCAAAATCACAAGGAACCAAGCAGGCTTTGTGAAAAACTGTGGCACAACAGATGCAATCTTCGCTGTATGGCAAGTGGTTGAGATATACTCCGAAAGAAATAAACCTTTGCATCTTGGCTTTCCTCGACCTTGAGAAGGCTTTTGATCGGGTGCCACATGACCTAATCTGGTTAGCGCTCCGTCAACACCGCATCCCAGAACACCTTCTTAAATGGGTGCAGCTGCTTTACACAGAACCAAGGAGCTATGTCCTAGCTGCCGCGGGAGCGTCTAATGACTTCCGCATCACCGTAGGTGTCCACCAGGGCTCCGCCTTATCACCACTGCTGTTCATTCTTGTGATGGACACTGTAACGTCAGACCTGCACCAGCCGCTACCATGGACACTTCTCTATGCAGATGACGTCATGTTGGCTGCTGAGACGAAGCTTGATCTCCAACGTCAAACACGAGAGGTACAATCGACTTGCGCAATATGGTCTGCGCCTCAACAAGAAGAAGACAGAATACATGACATCCGATACACAAGAAGTGGGCACCATTACTGTTGACGGAGAAGATTTACCACGTGTAGCGAAATTTAAGTATCTTGGTTCCACTATCTCTGATGATGGGCGACTTTCTGACGAGGTCAACACAAGGATACACACAGCCTGGACGAAGTGGCGAATGACAACTGGCGTCACCTGTGACCGTAGGATGAATGACCATCTGAAATCTAAGATCAACCGGACTGTCATTCGTCCTGTCGCTCTCTACAGCACGGAGTGCTGGCCATCTACTAAGGAAGCAGAACGTCGCCTATGTGTCATGGAGACGAAGATGCTTAGATGGTCAGCAGGTTTCACTAGGCTGGATCATATTTCAAATGATGCCATCAGAAATCGGTTTGGTGTTGCTCCAATCGGGGAAAAAAATGCAGGAAAACCGTCTGAGATGGTTTGTACATGTGCTGCGCGCAGAGGGCGACACAATGACAAAAGCAGCTTACACACTGGATGTGGCTGGAAAGAGGCCCAGAGGGCGACCAAGGCAACGGTGGGCCGATACACTGCACAATGATCTAAAGGCTGTCAATCTTCATCCAGACATGGCCCATGACCGAGGGAAATGGAGACTACGATCCCACATAGCGGACCCTGCCACAAGGTGGGACAAATGCTAAAGAAGAAAGAAGATAAGTTGGTTTTCAAAAATGCCATTAAAAACCACATTAGAAATTAATAATTCGAAAACAATTCAAGTTAAGGCCTTCAAACCCTAGACATTGCTACATCCTTACGTGATATATATATGATCACAAAATTAATTTGAAATCGATGCTTAGGAGAGAAATTAAATTTTTCAGTGGAGTCTCCCCTTAAGAGCATTGATCAAGCCTAACCTACAAATTTTGCTTCTCACAAGTTTAGTCCTTTTACATGCCATAAATCTATGACATGGGCGCACCGAGTTTACTTCCCCTCCGAAGGAAGGCATACTGAGGGATTTTAACGCACGACAACTTAAGCCAGGTTTGAACCCGCGATCTTGGTCATAGAAGCTCCACATGCTACCAACTACGCCACCGAAGCCGCCTGATTGATTTTAGTGAGAACATATTGATACCATAGAGAAAAGGAAGCAAATGCATATTAAGTACAAGTTTTTCGGGCTTGTAGGCCATGGTCTAGACAGGATATCTCCCGACGTTGCACCGGAAACTGCGTCTGGCATTATCAAGGGTTCCGCTCCTTTCCTTGGGTCAGCCGGACGCAGTTTCCGGTGAAACGTCGGGAGATATTCTGTCTAGACCACGGCCTACAAGCCCGAAAAACTTGTACTGAATTATGAACGCCGGCCGTGAAAGCCTAAGCTGTTATATCAAATGCATATTCTCTACTTTTTGATGGATGATCGTCGGCTAGGGAAACTGCTTTTCTGATGCTGTGCACTGAGCAATCATCGATGATGTGTGCCTGGCGATCATCACCATAGCTTTAATGACTTGTTTTTGCTTATTGGGTCAATCCAGGCCAAGTGGTCCAATATAAAAATAAATGGTTGCTTGACCATCTCAGAAAAATTTGATACTTGCTGGGTTTGTTCCTTATCATGAAGTGAGCTTGAAAATATTTTTTTGAACTTTTTTTGAATTACCGTTTTTAAATGGTGGCCATTTTGTTATAGGCCAATCGTGGTATTTTCGTGTTTGTAAGCATCTGCGGTTTTTTAAATATCTCGGCAATGGATTGCTCTAGGCCTATCAAATAAAAAGCATTGAATTCAGTACACTTTGGCCTACACATTGAACCCATTATCACTAGGGTTCATGCGTCTTTTTACAGATTTTTAATTACTCAAAGTTTTTGTTTTGAAATTCAAAAATCTGAATTTTCAATCAATAATTTTTCTAAGAAAGGACAGTTTCTCATCCCTAATATTTTTTGTGCTTCTACACTTCATAGTAGTGTAATTGTTTATAAAGTTTCAGTGGTGAGAAGTTACCCCTTAAAAAATTATAGGCTTTTATCCCTCCGTTACACGCGTGCCCAGCCGTTACACCACTACAGTGTGGTTCCTTTCGTTCTTTTTTCCTTCCGGTCCTCAATCTGGTTTACAGTATGATGACCAGCGTATGACTATATGTTCATAAATTGATACAAAATTATATTTTCATCAAAATATTTTAACGCAGAATTTAGCAAATTACTTATTATAAATTTTACGTTATACAATAAAAATTACTTGACATGAAAATATTCTACAAAAGCAAATATGCTTGATTCCATTGGTCGGTTCTTAGTAGTGGTCATAAATGGTGGGATTTCACGTTTATTCTTGCGAATCGTTCCACCAAGCGCCAATTCATCATTTGCAAGCAAATCTTGAGCAAGAGGAACAGACCCAAATCAGTTGTCACAAGTAACATTTCTACCCGTTTTTGTTATTGGTTTCACCAATCTCTTTACGATTTGGTGTGACGTGTTTTCGCATTGGTATGGGCCCACAGGTTGTCTTCTGCAGTATATCTCCATATTACTTGTATAATACATTTTGGCATCGGTTAGTGCAAAAATCTTTATACCGTACTTAGCAGGCTTGGATGGAATATATTGGCGATAGCTGCACCTACCCCGAAATGCATCTAACATTTCATCAATTGTCACTAGTTCCACCAAACTGTAGTGTTTCTTGCAGTTACCTATGAACGTGTCTACTAAATACCGCACAGCAGCGAGTTTGTCCGCCTGTTTACGATGCTCTTGGGAGTTGATGTCATCAAATTTCAAACACTTCAGCAAGAAACGGAAACGGTTTATGCCCATTGATAGCCTGAAATATTCGACACCCGTACCATCATTTTGCCAGGGATCTTGTAAATTGGTGTGGGAGACTTTCAGTGCCCCATCAAGAAACAGAAGACCTAAACATGCCTTCAGCTCAACAAGATTATTGTAAGCTGCATCTCGGGATCGAGAGTATTTTGGACGGGTTGTTGATATGTTACGATTTGATCGGTAAAAAATAGTTGCGGTGCTTCAACAGGTGTCTTGGCATTCTTAGCGAATCCTACTACTCCAGGCAAGCGTTTCACAATATAGGCTATTTCTTGCTGCTCACATTCAGTCACGTCTTCATCTTGAGACTGCTCACTGTCAGAATTATGATCACTATAATTCACAGCATCCTAATCACTGTCATCACTCGCTCCAATTTCATTGCCGTCCAACCACTGTTCGATGTGATCCATTGCTCCAGGAATAAATCAAAATATCTGCCTGATAAGAGGACACACGGGTATTATTCATAGGTCATTATTGTCATCCATATTCCACTACAGATAATGAAGTACAGAAACTACTTCTAAATACACATACTACAGCACTTGCAACCAATATATTATGTAATTGTATAATATATGATTGATATGATATAGGTATTATAATATTAAACAACGAAAAAATGCATTACTTACCGAAAATGAGAGGACGATTTATGAGTCACCAATACACGCTAAGGACTGAGACTCCGCAAGTCTGCGCGTGATGATATAAACCTCCACCAGCATCAGCTTGATTATTATTGACACAATATCACATTACCAGAGTGCTTATATTGTTGTAAAATGAAGCTAGTAGAAGCCACTCCCTTCCAACTCCATTTTTAGCCTTCTGGTAGCAAAAAAAGTAAAGTGCGGACTCACACTCCAGGACGAGTGTAACGGAGGGTTAAAAAACTGATTTTTGAAAAATTTTCAATTTTTGACCTGCAATATTTTGGTTGGGGGACCAGATAAAAATATGAAAATTTCACACTTTAAAGATCTTTACAGTAGTAAACTTAAGTATAAATTTCAAGTTTGAGATTTAATTGGAAGTTAGTTTAAAAAAATCACAAATATGATAAAAAGAAGGTTTTTATCATTCGCAATACATCTAGTCTAATGTGGGTAAGTATTTTCAACTTAAGATCTAAATACATTCAATTTATGTAAACAATATTTAGGCCTTATTTGTTGCTAAACATTTCTAATAGAAAACTGAAAGAGGTTGTTTGGCAGCATGTGCAAGTCTGTACAGGCTCACTGACAGACAATACACCACGAGTCTCAACATGTCTGTGAGTTACCTAGTCAAACACTGCAAGTCTGTACAAGTCTGTGAGCTAGCTATCTTGTTTCTCCTTCCACTCAATCTGTTCTCTCCCACTTAGTTGTCCATGAGCTTTTACAGTGAGCAGATGTACACACATCAAAAAAAGTTTTGCATCACCTCGGTTCCCAGATCTCCGGCATATAGACGTTGACTGTGTATATTGTATCCAAGATACAGTCCCTTTGACTGTTCATAGATGTCACTAAAACTGCTCAAAGATGTAAACAACCATGCATGAGCAGGGCCTATTAGACGGAGGGGGTACGACAGCCGATCAGTTCCAGTCATTCCACCAGGACGAAGGTACGCTGCTCATGTTGTCTGTAGTTCTACCATGCCTAGAAGGTCAATACCGCAGTTCGATCGCGTCCGCATTGTTACTTTGTGTCAAGAAGGGCTCTTAACAAGGGAAGTTTCCAGGCGTCTCAGAGTGAACCAAAGCGATGTTGTTCGGACATGGAGGAGGTACAGAGATACAGGAACTGTCGATGACAGGCCTCGCTCAGGCCGCCCAAGGGCTACTACTGTAGTGGATGACCGCTACTTACGGATTGCCGCTCGGAGGAACCCTGACAGCAATGCCACCATGTTGAATAATGCGTTTCGTTCAGCCACAGGACGTCGTGTTTCAACTCAAACTGTGCGCAATAGGCTGCATGATGCGCAACTTCAATCCCGACGTCCATGGCGAGGTCCAGCTTTGCAACCCCGACACCATGCAGCGCGGTACAGATGGGCCCAACAACATGCTGAATGGACCCCACGGAATTGGCATCACGTTCTCTTCACCGATGAGTGTCGCATATGCCTTCAACCAGACAATCGTCGGAGACGTGTTTGGAGGCACCCTGGTCAGGCTGAACGTCTTAGACACACTGTCCAGCGAGTGCAGCAAGGTGGTGGTTCCCTGATGTTTTGGGGTGGCATTATGTGGGGCCGACGTACGCCACTGGTGGTCATGGAAGGCTCCGAAACGGCTTTTCGATACTGTACCTGAATGACATCCTCCGACCCATAGTGCAACCATATCGGCAGAATATTGGAGAGGCATTTGTCTTCATGGACGACAATTCTCGACCTCATCGTGCACATCTTGTGAATGCGTTCCTTCAAGATAACGACATCGCTCGACTACAGTGGCCAGCATGTTCGCCAGACATGAACCCTATCGAACATGCCTGGGATATGTTGAAAAGGGCTGTTTATGGACGTCTTGACCCACCAACCACTCTGAGAGATTTACGCCGAATTGTCGTTGAGGAGTGGGACAATTTGGACCAACAGTGTCTTGATGAACTTGTGGATAGTATGCCACGGCGAATACAGGCATGCATCAATGCAAGAGGACGTGCTACTGGGTATTAGAGGTAGTGGTGTGTACTGCAATCTGGACCACAAATGCTGAAAGTCTAGCTGTATGATGGTACAACATGCAATGTGTGGGTCTCATGAGCAATAAAACGAGCTGAAATGTTGTTTGTGTTGATCTCTATTCCCTTTGTATTTAACGGTTCCGGAACTCTTGGAACCGAGGTGATGCAAAACTTTTTTTGATGTGTGTATTATTGTAGTTAAATGGAGCCTCAGTGTTCAATTGGCATTTGTACTAATGAAGTATGTCTCAAAAGTGTTTATGGAGTGTTTTCTAAAGAAATTACAGTGAAGAAGAAAAAGTTTTGTTTCATTTTAGTTCACCTAGATGTCAAATTAAGCTGTAAGTACCATGAAGTAAAATACTTGAACAAATTTCATCACCTCTATGGACAATCTTGTTTGGACCCATTGAAGAAACACAAGAAGCCTATAACTAAAGGACTGAGAGAAATAACTTTAGATCAATACTATAAAAATGAAAATCCTGTCATTAACCTAATACCAGGGAAATCATTATGTCCAACCTGTTATACAAAGGTATTTGTGGCTAACAAAGATAGGGCTAGTGATAGTTCTGATGAAGAATTTTGTAATTTAGAAGAAACAATAACACAAGTAGACTCAGCTTGTAAAATCCTTGGTGTATCTTCTGCAAGTAAAATTAGGAAATTAAATGAAGAGCAGAGGCAGTCTGCTTTGAAAGCCAAAATTGAGAAAGTTTCAACTTCAATTAAAAGAAATTTAGAAATCTCCTTTCAAAAGGAAATTAGTTTAAACCCAGGAACTAGTTCTCAAAATTTGCCAGCAGAATAAGAAGATTTAATTGAAAACCTAAAAAATAAATTTGAAATTTCAAATAAAGAAGAAAAGATTAAGATTATCAGTTTACTGCCAAATTCTTGGAGTAGGGCAAAAATAAGTGATGAATTCAAAGTGTCAGAACGCTTAGTTAAAATAACAAGGCAATTAGTACAAGAACAGGACCTGTTTTGCAAAAGAAAAATGCAAATAATTTGATAGATGATAGCATAATCAAGAAGGTCATCATGTTTTACGAAGATGACAACAATAGCCGTTTGATGCCTGGAAAAAAAATTGTGTTCCTGTGAAAGAAAATGGTACTAAGATTTATAGACAAAAGAGGTTACTTTTGTGTAATTTAAATGAGCTTTTCAGTGAGGTTAAAAAAGAAAATCCTGGAATTAAAATTGGAAGATCAAAGTTTTGTGATTTGAGACCAAAATGGTGTATTATCTCTGGAGGATCTGGCACTCATAATGTTTGTGTTTGTTTGTACCACCAAAACGTAAAATTGATGATTAGTGGAGCTAACCCCCCCGCCGGTACTGCCACCTTGAAGAAGACAATTTGTTATTGCCGGGTGTTTTGGGGGCTTGCGAGCTCAAATAATCTTCAGAGCTATGCCAGCGGGAGCTTAAGCTCCTGGAAGGGTCACCCAAGCTGGACAGGTCTAAAGTGATGAGCCAGACTAAGAGCGGTACCCTGGTCCTCCAGGTTCGGGGTTGGGCGTGAGGCTAACAACCTCACACTGTAAAACCTCAAAAGTTACGAAACTCTCAACGAAGCCTCTGAATTTGGACGGAATTAACGATGATGAACCTGGAAAATGTTTAAGGACAAGGAAAAAGGATATGACTTTGACAATGGCAACATGGAACGTACGAACGATGTTACAGATAGGAAAAATGGCAGAAGTAGCTGAGGAAGTTTTGAAGTATGGAATGGATATAGTAGGGCTACAGGAAGTGAGATGGAGGGGAAACGGTAGGATTGACAAGAAGGACTATACAATGTTATACAGTGGTCCTGAAGTAAGAAATGGTCAGTGTGGAACAGGCTTTATCATTAGTTCAAAGATAAAAATAAGTTTTCTTGGATTTGAGCTTCTAGGAGATAGAATGTGTAAAATGAGACTAAAGGGACGATTCAGAAATCTGACACTTATATCAGCATATGCACCTACAGAAGATGATAGTGAAGAGAAGAAAAATGCATTCTATGACCAGTTGGAAAAGGACTGTAGTATGATACCAAAATATGATGTGATAATACTTCTTGGGGACTTCAATGCCAAAATAGGTAGAGAGGACTTCTTGCAGTATGTAGCAGGGAAACATTCTTTACATACTAATACTAGTGAAAATGGGAAGCTTCTAGGCCAATTTGCAGAAAGTAATAGAATGGTAATCAAAAGTACTGGTTTTAAACATAAGGACATACACAAAGGAACCTGGAAAATGCCAGGCACTGGAGTGGTAAACCAACTTGACCATGTCTTGATTTCAAGAAGACATGCATCTTCAATGATTGACGTCAGATCTGCAAGGGCCAACTGTGATTCGGATCATTTTTTTGTGAAAGTTCTGTTTAGAGAGCGAATTGCGAATGTAGAATGAGACAGAGGAATTAAGAGGATACAGTGGGACGTGGAAAAGTTTCAGCAAACACAAATTGTTAAGCAATATGAGGACACACTGGACAAGAAGTTGGAAGAGAGATTAAAGAATATGAATGAGGATGACACTGTAGAGAGGAGATGGACTGGAATAAAGAAAGCATTGGAAGAGATTGTGAAAGAAACTATTGGGGAGAAGAAGAGGAACTGGAATGAAGAATGGTTTGATGATGAATGTAGGAAATATATAGAGCAGAAGAATGCAGACAGATTGATTATGATTCAAAGAGAGACGAGATGGAATTGTGAAAGATATAAAGAAAGTAGAAGAACAGCAAATAGAGTTCTGAAAAGGAAGAAGAGAATGTATCTAAGAAGACAAATGTGAAGAATTGAACAGCCAGAATGAAAGTAAGAAATTGTACCAAGCAACGAAACGAATGACAAAGGAATTTCAACCACGGGAGAACTTGTGTAAGGATAAAGATGGAAAAGTGATTGGAGAAGATGAGAGAGTTCTTGAAAGATGGGCGGAGCACTCTAAAGATACGTTAAATATAGAACGTAAGGACGAGATGAATGAGAGCCAGGTCTACATGAATGTAGAGCCACAGGTCACTAAACCATCCGTAGATGAAGTTATGGAGGCAGTGAAGCGTCAACGAAATGGAAGAGCACCAGGAGAGGATCAGATCATAGCGGAGGTAATAAAGAATGGAGGACAAGGGATAGCTAGGAACCTACATGAACTGATCGGGGAGATATGGGAAAGAGAGATGATGCCTCAGGATTGGAAGGTTGGTCTTATCTGTCCCATCTTCAAGAAAGGTGATAAGTTACAATGTGGAAATTATAGAGGGATAACATTACTAAGTGTTGTATATAAGGTATTCTCAAGTATATTGCAAAGGAGACTGAACTTCTACGCTGAAGAAATACTGGATGAGAACCAATGTGGATTCCGGCCAGGAAGGGGAACTACTGACCAAATATTTGTTATGAGACAATCTATGGAGAAATGCTATGAATATGGTGTTGATCTGCATTTGCTATTCATTGATTTCCAACAGGCGTTTGATAGCATTGACAGAACGAAGATGTTGAACGCCCTTGAAGCATGTGGAGTGCCAAAGAAGTTAATCAGACTAATAGCAATGACAATGGAAGGATCGCAGGCCAAGGTTTATGTAGGAGGCAAAACTAGCAGGAATTTTGAGGTGAATACCGGAGTGAGGCAGGGAGATTCATTGTCTGCAGTGTTATTCAACTTGACACTGAATGAAGTTATGAAAGAACTGGGATTGGGATGGACGATAATAAGCAAGTCCAAGCAGGCGTATGCATATGCGGATGACATTGTGTTGATGGCACGGAACTGGGAATCTCTTTAAGAAATGTTCAAGATTCTGGAGGAGGAGAGTGGAAAGATGGGAATGAGAATTAATGAAAGGAAAACAAAATATATGAAAATGTCAGCAGGAAAAGATAGAAGAGCAAGAGAAAATGTAGAAATTGGTCAGTATAAGTTTGAGAATGTAAAATGCTTCAGTTACCTTGGTACTATACTAAATTGTGAGAATTCGGTATCAGAGGAGATTCATAAACGGATCATTAATGGAAACAGGGCTTACTATGCTAACACTAAGCTCTTAAAATCAAAACGGTTAAGTAGGAACTTGAAAGTTAAACTCTACAAGACCCTTATTAGACCTATGGGTCTGAGACTTGGACAATGTCAACAAATGATGAGAATGATCTCAAAATTTTTGAAAGGAAAGTTTTAAGAAGGATATATGGCCCGGTAAAGGAGGATGAAGGGTGGCGAATCAGGACAAACAAAGAAATTGAAGAGATAATCAAAGGTGATGATATTGTGAAATTTATTAAGTCCCGACGTCTGGATTGGCTTGGTCATGTAGAGAGGATGAATGAAGAAAGAACACCAGGGAAGATAATACATGGAACTATGGAAGGGAAGAGGAGACGTGGACGACCGCGCATAAGATGGCTACAAGACTTAGGAGAAGACCTGAGAACTATGAGGGTTGCAAGATGGTGTGAGAAAACTCATAGAAGGGACGAATGGCGAGGAATCGTGAGAGAGGCCAAAGCCTACCCCAGGCTGTAGCGCCGAGGAAGTAAGTAGTAGTGGAGCTAACCTTAAAGTAGACTACCTAGACCTCTTAGAAATTCTAGTTTGTAGTATTGACTGTATGATGGGAAAATGTCATGAGTGTCCTGGCAAACAAGCGTTATTTGACATGTTTGAAGAATCAGAGGAGGAAGATTTGATGCCAGACAATATTGAATATACACAATGGGTAACTCAAGACAGAACAGAAATGGTAACAATCATAAAACCACGAGAATAATTTTTTGAAGTGTTTGTAGCGGAACTTGAAAATCTTAAAATGCATCATTTTATTGCAAAAGCTCAATTAAATATATGAAAGATAAAAAGCAGTCTTTGACAATTCATGAATGCTTAGTTCTTGCAGACTTTTCAGAAAACTTCTCGTTAGTTTTGCAAGATGAAGTGCAAGGACACCACTGGGTAAACAAACAAGCCACAGTTCATCCCTTTGTGTTTTATTACAAAGATGAACTAGACTGCCTTAAAAGTCACAGTTTCTGTGTCATAAGTGACCACCTTGAGCACAACACTTCAACAGTACATGTCTTCCTAGTTCAGTTAGTTAAATACATTAAAGAACACCACCCGTCCATTAAAAAACTGATTTATTTTTCTGACGGGGCTTCATGTCAGTGTAAAAACAAAAAAAAACTTTGTTAACATATGCTACCACCAAGAAGACTTTGGTATGAATGTAGAGTGGCATTTTTTTGCATCATGCCATGGAAAGAATACGTGTGACGGTGTCGGTGGTACAACAAAGCGAGCTGTCACAAAAGCAAGTCTTCAGCGAGCATATGACAACCAGATTCTGACTCCTCAACAAATGTTTGAATAGGGATGTATAGAACTAGCACCGATAGAGCGCACTGCTGTCGTACTGGGTAAGCGCAAGGCGCTCTTCATTTGTCTCCTGTGTTCTCATGCCGCTAATATGTACGAATTTAAGTTGTTTAAATTGTTATTTTCGTGACTATGCCGAGATATTGCAGTGTTCCTCTTTGCAAAAATCAGGGAAGCCCGTTTTCGTTTCTCCAATTTCCACAAAATAAAGAAATGAGGAAGAAATGGTTACGTGCTATTAGAAGGAAAAATTTCGGTGAGAAAAATCTGACCGAATATATTAAAGTGTGTTCCCATCATTTACAACCCGATTACTTCACGAAAACTGTGTTGAATAAGTGTGATTTACAAAGGGAAATAATTCCTATTTTGTACCTATAAACTGATTAGACATTTCGATAACAACCACTGCATTTGTATTTGAAAGTGAGAGAGCAAGATTAAAACCGGGCGCTGTTCCATCGCTTTTTCCGTGGGCCACGAATACGACATAAATAAGGAAGAGACCATACACAAGAAAATTGCCGGATTATCACGATAAGCCTACAATATCGGAATCTGCAGAAATCATCTCCATTGAAGTACGGGAAGAATTCGCCAATATAGACCTACACGAAGAAGTGAATGTAACATTTCTGACTCCCATTTTCAAAGACATCAATACTCGGACATATACTTCACGAATAAATGTCGCAACATTAACAGTCACAAATGTATTATGGTTGGTTCTTTGAAATCAGAATTAATCGTCAACTTCCATCCGCCCGACGGAGAATGTGGTACCGGTAGCGACTGACTTCTCCATTCTTGAGACATAGTCAGATGAATGGAAACAGTTCGTGGCCCTAAATCAGGGATTCTCAAACTCTTAAAAATGTGTACCCCCAAGTCTTTTCCCAGGGATACGGGAACGATTTTTGTTGAGAAATTGACAAAATTACATAAGAACCAAACGTTGCGAAGCATTTTCAAGGTATACCGGTACAATACCGGTAGGGTATCAACTTTCTTTGATTATGTTTACCTTAAAACATGACAGTTTCAAGTAAGCTATCAACCTGCATAAAAAAAAAAAAAACGAAGTCTATAAGCAAGGGAAGCAGTGAATATTTAAATCTTTATTGATGATTTAAGTATTATGGAGAGATTTATCAATATAGGCCTACAATACTCAAGTACTTGTAATCTTTAGGAGAAAGCATGCTGACTGCCTGACTCATATTCATTATTTGAATAATACAGCGTGTTAAAATGTTGTTATTACCGCTGTATTAATTCTTCCTTCCTCCCGCTAGTTTTTTAGCGCCTCTGGTCCGTAACTCATTTTGCAGCTGTTTAACGCTTAAACGCTGAAAATCGTCCATAATATATTAGGAGATGTACCCATAGAATTAATTAATAGTCTTGGAGTAAAATTAGAGAAGATATAATTTACTTTAGCTTAGAAAACTCGGTCACAATTTATACATTCCTCGCAGCTGACTGGGAGAAACATAAGACGATCGCCTTGCGCTTACCCAGTACTACACGAGCGCTATCTGGCGCAAACTTTCTCCAGCTACATCCCTATTCTGTAAAGAAAAGATCAAAGGTATTACTTATGTTTTTGTTAGGTCAGAGGAAGTCCAAGAAATGTATGTCAACGTCTTGGAGGAAAGGTTCAACACCTGCAAAAAGATAAAACGTACTCGATCTTTTCATTGTTTTATACCACAGTCGGACAACCTGCTGAAGTGTCAGTTAACATCAACATCTCCGGACAGTGTACTCCTCAAAACTGGCAAAGCTGTGCCACTGACAATTCAAAATAAAGACATATTGGCTTGTGTCTATGATGGTCAGTGGTGGGTTGCAAAAGTCGACAATGTTGAAAACCAAAACCAAGATTTGCATGTCATATTTTATCACCCTCCAGGACCAAGAACTTCATTAAAAAAAAAAAAAAATGAAAAAAGATCAAGTTTGGATGCCAGTTAAAAAAGTACTAAGGAAGCTGTCTCCTCTGGAGTTTACTACTGTGACAGGGCGAACATTTAACTTAACTCCCAAAGTGTGTGAGAAATCTTCCAGATATTCAACAAGCTACTAAGTAAATAAAAAATAACTCAGTTTAGCTATTTATAAACCTATAAATGTTGTTCAATTTCTTTTAAAAAGGTTTAAACTTAAGAATTGACATTCAAAGTCTTGATTGTTTTTTATTTTACAATTTGTATACTTTATTATTTCGTTTAAACGACACATACACATCATTGCAAAACTGTAAATAAGAATGGTCTAGCCAATTTTTTACTTAAAATTCTTTATTTAATTAGTTATAACAATTAAATACAAATCCATTACTATGCAACTTGTGTATTTTATTCACCCTACATTTTGTGCCTCAAAAGTAGAGTAATTGCGAACATAATTTTACTAATATTTTTTTTTTAACTGACTTCCAATTAAATCTCAAACTTGAAATTTATACTGAAGTTTACTGCTATAAAGATCTTTAAAATGTGAAATTTTCAGATTTTTATCTGGTCCCCCAACCAAAATATTGCAGGTCAAAAATTGAAAATTTTTCAAAAATCATTTTTTTAAAAGCCTGTAACTTTTTAAGGGCTAACTTCTCACCACTGAAACTTTATAAACAATTACACTACTATGAAGTGTAGAAGCACAAAAAATGTTAGGGATGAGAAACTGTCATTTCTTAGAAAAATTACTGATTGAAAATTCTTTTAAAACAAAAATTTTGATTAATTAAAAATCTGTAAAAAGACACATGAACCCTAGTGATAATGGGTTCAATGTGTAGGCCAAAGTGTACTGAATTCAATGCTTTTTATTTGATAGGCCTAGAGCAACCCATTGCCGAGATATTTAAAAAAACGCAGATGCTTACAAACACAAATAAAAACGATCGGCCTATAACAAAATGGCCGCCATTTAAAAACGGTAATTCAAAAAAAGTTCAAAAAATATTTTTAAGCTCACTACATGATAAGGATCAAACCCAGCAAGTATCAAATTTTTCTGAGATGGTCAAGCAACTAGTGCTGGACCACTTGGCCTGGATTGACCCTATTGTAGTAGCTGTGACAACATTTGGCTGTGATTGTTATGGCTGTATTAGTGTGTGTATTTGTAAATTGGGCATAGAATTGGGAAGAAGGTCGCTGTGGCTCCGAAGTCCAGAACCATCCCAGCATTTGTCTGGAGTAGAGGTGGGTAACCACGGATAGCTGATTAGGAATCAACAAAACTGAGAAGAGGTGGGTTCGAATCCCACCTCGACAATCCTAGAGGAGACTTTCCTGGGTGTTCCACTTGTACGCCAGGCAAATGGTACTGTCCTCACACTATAACTCGGCCTGTGAGTGATCGTTGGATTTCTGAGAATTTGAAAGGTCTTCAAGCTGTCAATTCCTCTACTGCTATTCAAGTGCTTACCACACTATTGTCAGCGTATTTTCGTAATATTTTTGAAGTTATTTTTATGTTCACCTGATCGTATAATTTTTTTAGTTACAGTTTAAAGTAAAATTCAAAGTTGCCACCAGTGTGTGTTTTTCGTGAATCATTCTTCTTATTCTTCTTCTTATCCTTCTTCTTTCGATTCGGCCATCTAAGGACCACGTCATTTCAACTGCTTCTTGTTGCATCGAGCTTTAACATCCTTATTATTAATTTTAATGAGGTGCAACATCATTAAATTGAAATGTACGAGGACAATTCCTTTGCTGGAGACTCCAATCATGCCTATATTCCTCTTCTGAATAGGTTTAACTATCATGTCGAGGATAATTCGGACAAAACGTTGATATTATTCATACACTATGCTGTGCCACAATAGGCACTGTTTATAAATACTAAATCACAGCATTGATAACCAAGCAAAGTCTGAAATGGTATATTGGCCTTCACGACCAGTGAATTAATACTCGGCAATTCTTCTAGGATTGTGCCGTGTCTTGGGTGGGGTTTCGCTTAGGCCACCGAGCTGGCTCATCGGCGGGCTCTTGGTGCTCCCGTCCGAACCCCCCACAGGAGTAGCGAACTGCGCGCTACCTCCCTTTATATAAAGTGCAACTGCACCTCTTGACTGCGAGAACTAAAAACCCAAGCAGCCATAACTTCCCTATGAAGGCTTCCGAAAAGATGGTATATTGGCTTTCACGGCCAGTAAATTAAAACTTCCATAAAAAGGGAGGTAGCGCGTAGTTCGCTACTTCTGTGGGGATACGTGCGGACACACCAAGAGCCCGCTGATGAGCCAGCTTGGTGTCCTAGGCGAAACCCCGCACAAGACATGGCACAAACCTAGAAAAATTGTTGAGTTTTTAAGTCTGAAATGTTACTGATTAACACTTTGGCATGGGTTATTTAAGCGTGCTGTTAAACACATAACGCCCAGTGGTCATTTTTGAAACAAAGGTAGAAAGCTTCTTTTGGAATAAATCCCAAGTTCACAGCACTATTATACTTTATGTGAAAAAAAAAAAAGGTGTAATGCTGCTCCTTTGGAATGTTCGTAGTTCTCTAGAGAAAGAATATTGTCTAGTACAAGAACACAATCAGATGTCAGTGAAATTACATAATTAGGTAAGAGCATGTTTACATGAAATGACGATGTAAATAATAATAACAATGGCCAATTTGAGAAATGTTTTGGTGAAGGCTAGTTAAGTCAATAAACCTTTCCTAAAATTACTGGCGTAGCGCAGCAGCAGAGGTTTGGAGCGAGCGCACTGTACCTAATTCAAGACCACAACTGCCTCCTTTCCCAATCCTAGTCCTGATACACACTAATACAGTAATCACAATCACACAGGTTATCAGGTACATAGGGTTACATGTCGCAAACTCACTAAAGGAACCGACAACTCTAATTTTGGCTCTTTATTGTATGATCTGGTCGTTCCTTTTGCAGGGTGGTTGGTAGACTCTGCTATGGTATGTGTTGTCTGTAAGCTCTAGCACTCTCACCGTCTTGATGCTCGGTACTGCTGTGTGAAAATCTCATTAACCTTCGCTCATGGGAATGTTTCTGCGCCAAGTTTGTGGAGCATATTCGGCGCCGTACAACGCCAGTCTCATTGCCGTTATTTTCGTAAAATATTCGATGCCATGGAACGGAAAACTCACTGCACCGAATTTGTGTAAATTACTCAGGCCATTTGGCGGGAATATCACTGCACCGAGTTTGTGGAAATTATTTGGACCCTTGGGCGGGAATATCACTGCACCGAGTTTGTGGAATCTTACTCGGCACTATAGGGAGGGAATCCTTACACCCCGAGTCTGTTGAAATAATTCGGCAGCATTGCCGGGAATTTCACTGTCCCAAGTTTGTGGGAATGTTCGGTGCCAATCTCATTGTCCCAAGTGTGTGGAATGTTCGGTGCCAATCTCACTGTCCCAAGTGTGTGGAATGTTCGGTGGCAATCTCACTGTCCCAAGTTGTGGGAATGTTCGGAGCCAATCTCACTGTCCCAAGTGTGCGGAATGTTTGGTGCCAATCTCATTGTCCCAAGTGTGCGGAATGTTTGGTGCCAATCTCATTGTCCCAAGTGTGTGGAATGTTTAGTGCCAATCTCACTGTCCCAAGTGTGTGGAATGTTCAGTGCCAATCTCATTGTCCCAAGTGTGTGGAATGTTCGGTGCCAATCTCATTGTCCCTAGTTCATGGGAATGTTTTGTACCGTTTAGTGGAAATTTCACTGATATTCGTTTACAGAAATGTTCGGCATCGTTCTCGTGCTTTATTGTAAAATTCGGGAAAACCCGAGTTCGTGAATACTTGCTTTAACTTAGTGCCAGTAACCGAGAATCTTGGTCTTAAGAAAATTGTGCTATTTTACTTGAATTCTCGCCCAAAAGTCTTTCAAATACGATAATCTGCAGAGAAAAGTTTTATCCGTGCAATGTTGGTGAATTTTGCGGACTTTAAAAGAATTTATTAAATTTCTTTTCACAATTACAGGGTGTCTACCGGTAACGAAAAAGTAGCTAGATTTTACAAACGGGTAAGTTAATGAAATTAACGAAAAGTAGCTAATATTATGTCTGGATAGTTGGGGGTAACGAAAATTCGCTGCGGTTTAAACCATTTAAACTTTCGCCGCTAGGCTCACAGATTGGGATGGAGCAAGTTTCACGTAAACGGCGCCGATTGCGTAAGCTGTATTTCTCCGTGCTGACCTCGAGGAAATGCATACTGAGGATACCTTGAATGGTATACATCGGTTCAAGGTATATTTTCAACATCAAGAAGAGTGTTTAGTTTTCTGTGTTTTTTTTTTTAATATTAGAAAGCCTAAAGACAGCCCCATAAATTGAAAACTTGGAAACATCCTGACTTCAGAAGGGGTGAATGGCAGTTGGATCATGTCTGCATGGATAAATTTCACCATCGCAAAATTCACAATGTTAAGGTTCTAAGGAGAGTTGACTCAGGATCAGACCACTATGTGGTAAATATAAAAATAAAATTAACTCCAATGGCCAAGAAAAAAACTAATAATAACAACAGGAGGAAATTTGATCCATCTACCTTAATAAAAAATATAGAGTACTGTGAAAGAACAGGAGAAGAATCTCTCAACACTAAAACATTGGACGAATTAATCACTAAATTAAAATCGATAGCAGAGGAGTTAGCACCAATAAATCCAAGGAAAAAACATGAATGGTGGAATGTAGATAGTGATCAAGCAATAGAGAAAAGACACCAAGCATGGATAAAACATCAAGCTCTAAAGTCAGAAGAATCAAATTTAGAACTATACAAAGAAAATTAACCCATAAAATCATCAAACGAAACGTAATCATCTTAAAAATACACTGGAAAAGATAGAAGGCGATTTCAAGAAAAAGCAATCTCGAGATTATTACAAAACATTTGGTAAATATCTAAAAAAAATTGAAGCTCCAACATTAATGTTGAAAAATCAAACAGGAAAGTTAGCACATTCTAACCAAGATAATACAGAGATCCTTGCAGAAGCATTCGAGAAACTGTTAAATTGTGATGATCCACTGGAAACCCTGCAAGTAAACACTGATACACCTATTTTAACTTCACCTGATTTAATAAATCCTCCAAACATTAATGAAGTAGAACTCGCAATTAAAGAACAAAAAAATTACAAAACTTGTGGCGAAGACTTAGTCTTTGCTGAAATCTGGAAAAATGCTTGTAAACCTGCGATTATAAATCTTCATCAACATCTAGTTAAAATGTGGATTACCGAAGAAATTCCTGCACACTGGACCATAGGAATAATCCATCCATTATTTAAGAACGGAGACAAAACGAACCCAGATAACTACAGAGGAATTACCCTTCTGGACTGCACATATAAAATTTTCTCTCGCATAATTTACAACAGGATCAAAAACATTCTGGAACCACAACTTGGAGAATATCAAGGAGGATTTCTCCCTTACAGAAGTTGTCCAGACCAAAACCTTAGCCTGAAATTAAAAATGGAATATTACAAAAACAGAAATAAGCAACTCTTTATCTCTCTTATAGATTTCAAGAAAGCCTATGATAGTATTCATAGACTGCTAAAAATCCTCAGATCATATGGTCTCCATCCTAAATTGATAAAAATCATTCAATTAACATTATCAAACACAAATTTGAAAGTTAAATTTAGGGGAGAAATATCAACAGCTTTCACAGTAAAAACTGGTCTCAGACAAGGTGATGGATTATCCCCTCTGCTTTTCAATGTGGCTCTTGATTATATCATGAAGGTTTGGCAAAAGGAAAACCCTCCTAAGATCAAAATTGGAACAAAACCATCAATAAAAATAAACTGCTTAGGATTTGCAGATGACTTGGCTCTTTTAGCACTAGTCAAGGAAGAGGTTTGTACTCAGATCACTAGTCTCCAAGAAATTGCTCAAGGGATAGGATTACAGATATCCTTTGAAAAAACTGAGATCATGCCTATGAAACCCTTAGATGTAAATGAAGTCTATATAAATGATCATAAAATTAACCTAGTTCCTCAATTTAAGTATCTTGGAGAAATTATAATACATAACATAAACGAAAAAGTAACTTGGATAAATAGAACAAATAAAATGAAAAAGGCACAATCTCTAACCTGGTCAACATATAATAAAAAATGCCTATCAATAGCTACTAAGATCCAACATTATAAAACTGTAACTCTCCCAGAAGCCACTTATGCTTGTGAAACACTGTTCCAAATTAAAAATGAACAAAGAACTGATCAGCTCCTCAAAACTGAAAGAAGAATCATTAGAACGTGCATAAATAAAAAGTATCAGGTTGAGGGAGTCTGGAGGATTCTCCCAAATGAAACTGTCGATCATGAGATTGATCCAATCACCAGCACAATGAAGAAGAAAAGAATTTCATTTTTTTTTTTCACATCTTACGGCTTCCAGAAAACAGAATTGTACGCCAACTGGTGATGAGAAATCTAGGAAAGAAAACTGGAGGAAAATGGATCCAAGAAATCCAACAAGATCTCAAAGCAGTTGGACTCAAGATAACAGATGCCGAGGAGAAAAATAAAATTAACACCATTCTTAAAACTCACAAATTTTCTGCAGAAATGACACATAGAAAGCCTATGGAGATTTCAGATGAGTTGAGAAAATCCCGATCTGAAAGAATGAAAAAGTACTGGAAAGAGCGCAAGAACCAAGCAGTACTACCTTCAAAGAAGAAGTGATTGTGGAACGACTCAAGTGGTCCAATGTGACCAATCAAGATTTATAATAATAATATATTTTTTGTACAGAAATGTAATCTTTCCAATTTCCCTTTTTTGTTCTTAATTGCCAATTTATCCGTCCCATTGCTACTAATTATTTCTCCAAGATATTTAAATCGGTCAGTGACCCTGATGCTCCCATAATTTGTTTTTATCATTTTCTTAGTGCATTTCTGATCACTTACCATCTCTGTTTTTACCAACGAAATCTGTATGCTCGCTTTTTCCGCCGTTTCTTTTAGAAGACTGTATTATATAATATTTCTTACGTTTTTTTCTCACAAATTTTGTTCCAATTGAAGCGAGAATTTAGCCTACATCTTTTACGCTTCTTCATTCTTCTGACAGCGACATCTTCTGTCACTACAGTTTTCGGATTAAAATTATTGGAGTATTGACGTAGGCAGTTTATAAGGTAGATCTCTTATTTTAATAACATCATTTTACTATCACTTTTTAATACGTGGCATTTATATATTTGCAAGCTTTTCCATTTTTGATTTAAAACAGTTTTTGTAAGGATATCCATTTCCTTTTGGCTTTGTTAACTAGTTTATCAATCACGCTGAGGAAGGTATCAATGAAATACCGAAACATGTACGATTAATAATGTAATTAAACGTTTCTTTAGTGTTTGACTAGGCGGTTTAATAAGATAATACTATAAGTCAACACGGTTATTAATTATTACCATTGCCATAATGGTCAATGTTTACGCATTTTATTTAGGATCTTGTAAGTTATTGACAGAAGAGAGATGCCACGGTAATTGTTCACATCGGTTTTCTCCCCTTTCTTATGTAGTGGATGAATTACGGCACAGGTTCGTCCACTTGGGAGTTTTTCGCTCTCCCAGATCTCTTGAATAATTGCAACAAGCTTGTCGATTGCCTTTTCCCCTGCATGTCTCCACAGTTATTAAATCTTCACCCGGTGCCTTGTTGTCCTTCAGCTCTTGGATGATCTTTGTGATTTCTGCCTTCGTAGGTGGGGACGAAGCGGGGTGGATGTTTGGATTTATTTCATAAACGAAAGGGATCTCTGGAGCCTCACAGTTGAGGAGGTGGTTTTCAAAATAACTTGCTAGAGTCTGACAATTATCTTTATCATTGTGAGCTAATTTCCCATTGGAATCTTTAAACAGTAGACTTGGGGGTTGTATTTGTTCAGACTGCGCTTGAAGGTTTTATAGAAATGTGTTATTTTTCTGGAAGTCTTGCTCAATCTGTACCAACTGTTCCTTATTAAACATACTTGTCATGCCACGGATGGTTTTTGATGCAGATTTTCTCGCGTTTAGGAAGTTGAACCTGTTCTCTTCATTTTTGTGTTAATTCCATATATGCCACGCAACCTGTCTTAGCTGAACTGCTGTATCACATTCATGATCTCATCAAGGATAATTTCTTGATTTTGTAAGTAGGACAGTCTCCTTAGCTGTTCTGACTATAGCCTCTTGAATTGTTCCCAATTCTCTGGATTTAAAGTTTCCAACATGTGGGTGAATTCTCGGTTGCTCCATAGCTTGTCTCCGTCAATCTTCTCAGCCTTGGAATAATCTTCTTGTTATTTCCTGGAATTAGCCTAACTTAGATGTGCAAATGGTAGTGATCCGAGTCTAAGTTGGCACTTCTCAGAACCTTTACATTCTGGATATCCCGTTGCACTTTCCGTGCAGTGGCGACATGATCAATTTGGAATTCACCAAGGTTGGAGTTAGGAGAAATACAGGTCTTCTGTTTTCTTGGTAGGTGTTTGAACGCCGTTGACTTTAGGACCATTTTGAATGCTCTTCATAACTCCACAAGCCTCTCTCCATTACGATTAGTTCTCCTGTGAGCTGGGTAGTTTCCAATAATCTTCTGATATTTTCGTTCTTTGCCAAGCTGGGCATTGAAATCCCGTAGCAGAATGATGGTATGTTTGTCAGGTACCTTTGAGAGGATATATTCTAGCTCCTCCCAGAATGCATCTGTTCCTTCGGGGTCCTTCTTATTCACCTGATTGATTGGTGCATGTACGTTCACCATTGTGTAAACTCAATTTGTACACCAAAAAGAAAAAGTAGAGACTCGGCTGTGAAGTCTACAATCGAACCCAACATCTTCCTGTTGACAGTAAATCCTGTGCCTAAGTGTGGGATTGTTTTTACTACACGTTTACCGGTCTTGCCTTTGAAGATTCTATAACCTTGTGACTCTTGTTTCCTGAATTGCAGCAATCAATATCTAATATCAGGACAAGACATCAGTAACCTGTTTGAGTTTGCTGGTCTTAAGAAGTGAGTTTGCATTGAAAGTAGCAAAAAAAATTCCGGCTTTTGTGTCTGATCTTTCCTGGAGTCTCCGATACCTCCACGCATGTCTGCGCAGTACATGATATATCCCTTTCTTCAGTGCGTAAATTGTTCAAATTACGTAAGTTGGCCTTTCTGTTAACTCCTTGTGGTTTCTTATAGGTCACAAAAGCAAAGTAAAGATTACGACTTTCTTCAGTTCTCCTCACCTTAGCAGAGGTCTAAATAATTACGGTGTAAAAACGATTGCTGGTGAACTTTCATTAATTTACCACACAGTACGACACAATCTCTGCTACAGGAGCATGGAATGTGTGATGAAACTTTCAAACAATGTGTTCAGCTAATCGGATGTGTCCAAAAATATCTGTTGTGGACGAAGAAAGGCTGAAGGGTAAATGAATTTTTGGAAGTGTTAAATTACCCCTAAAAGTGTAGCACGTTCTTTTCTTTAACAACAGATGCCTCCAATCACCTAAGAAGGAAAATGTTTCCAGTTGTAGTACGGTATTTTGACCCCTTTAGTGGAATCTAAAACAAATTGTTGGATTTCATAGAACAGGCAGAACAATTTGAATGTCAGTAATATACAGTGAGTCCGGGAATATTCTCCGCAGCGCCTACATGCGTCTGGGTGAGCTAGCTACAGCAGTTACGTTGGTAGCACGGCTGCCACTTGCATCATCTCTACTTAGTATAAAACAAAGTCCCCGTTTCTTGGATGTTACTGGTAAACTCAAGAACCACTGGATAGATTTTGATGCGGTTTTCACCCTTCTGTAAAGGATATATCGAGTACGATTTCTGTAGAAAATAATTTATTTATGATCAAAGGAAGCCGAGCCATAACTATTTTTGTGTAATAGTCGATAAAAAAAAAACTGAATACAGTAAATGATATATCCCGAAATGGCGGGAAAAAAAACCTGGCGTCCGAGCGCTTTGTAAGCTTACGCTGGGCAAACCGTTAAAAATATCTAAATACTATGAGTGTAAGAATTGTTCAGCATGAAAAGTTCTACAAAAAAATCTGCGAGAGCATATGTCTATCTTCCATACATCGCCCACTATAAGGGAACAACTGAAGCTTGTCTCTTACAGCTTTATGTGCTGTCGACTTGGTGATTCCTGTTTGTTGAGCTAATTTTCGTGTTGATTTACTAGGACTTCGCAGCATTATATCGGAGATTTCATCAAGTTTTTCGTCTGTTAAAAGCGTAGGCCTGCCTGTTCCCAGTACATCGTGAACTGAGCCAGTCACACGAAATTTACTTACCAAATCCCGAATGGTATCACGGTTTGGACACTAGGAATTAGGAAACCGCGCCTGAAATCTTAATTTTACATTTTCTGTAAACCGATCGCCTTCGTGAAAAACGTATTCCACCAAAAAAAAATCTCTCCCTTCAGTACTAAACATTACCGCCTGTATACTGTTGCACTCTTCCAATAATAATCTATCCGAACGCTCACTGACTGTAATACACTCTGAAGACCTGCAGGCTCGTGCGCTTATCGCGATGCACATCGACAGCTCACACGGGGAATTTCCGCTTTAAAGGACACAGTGCAGTGCAGCCAACTAAAACTCATGACTCAACCACTCACAGCTGCACGTACCCACTGCGGAGAACATTCTCGGGCGCCCTGTATCATCATACTGTGCCAATGTGAATTATGGCCAGCAATCATTCAGTCATGAATGAGAATCCATAAAGCCAGTTGTTCTAACCATGTGCTTCATAATGCCATGAAACGTGCGTGAATTGTTAGTGTTAAGGATTTATAGTCCTTCTTCCTGTTCTGCTAAACATAGGGAAACATTAAAGTCATTTTTTGAATTTGTTCATGTTGAATTGACTGAAATCCTTCGTCATGTAAGTACTAGATGGTTATCTCTTACACCTGGTGTAGAAAGGCTTTTAAGAAATTGGAGCCTATGAAAAGCTATTTTAAAAGCTTACAAGGGAAGTCTCTGAACTGGGGAATCGCAGATCCTGCTGGAACTTTGCAGATACGTTGCGTGAGCCCAAATAGGCAGAACCGTGAAGAGAAATCTTTCGGAAATTAACTTCCCCTTGTACTAGATGAAAAATTAAGATTTACACGTTTAAATTGGCGCGCCAGCGGCGTGAGCTTCATTGGCTGCGTCAGAGGTTGCTTCCCGGCCTACGGCGTGCAGTCACCGAATGAGAGGCGACAGACCCGGCATACGCTTATATCCGTATACGGAGAGTGTCCCATGCATTGCATGATGAATATTAACATTGCAAAAGTTATATGTTGTCTGGAGGAAAAATATGGAAAATGTATGGAAAGGCCTCTCAGCATTCAAGAACAGGACCTGTTGGACAGTTTGGATGGTAGGCTATAGGCTATTGATGGTTTTGTGCCTATCTGACTTTCTGGCGTTCGTCTCTTGTAACAAGTGTGTTTATTTGTTGTGCTTATTGATATTTACAGGTATCATAACTGGTTGTATAGAGAACAGCACTATGAACGTGACTCCTATTCTACTCTTACTGTCGCCACACATGAGCTACCGGATGACAGTAACACCAACATCTCTGATGAAGATAATATTTGGGCTGCCACCGATAGCTCACCCAGGAAAGTGTCAGATGAAGCTGTAGGTATGGAATACAAACAAAATGCTGTTGATTATTGGAAAAGCGGTAAGAGGCGTCCGCTTTCCTTTTCGTCGGTAAAAAGTAAGTTTCACCGTTTAAAAAGCAAGAAAGATTTATATTTGTGGGCAGAGCAAGTGAAAAGGGGAGGCACCCGCCGCGACAAATTGAGGAAAATAACCTGTGTCGTAAAAGCTCAGTTTGACATTGCCCATCAGAATAATGAAGTAATACATGACGTGACAATTCAGCAATGGGCTATGCTAGCTGCACAGGACGTAAAATGTACGGGGTTTAAAGCCAGCCATTCCTGGGTGTAGCACTTTAAGGATCGCTATAATATCATTTCGCGAAAAATAACAACTGTGACGACATCAAAGAATGCCCATCGAGAAATGGATATTATGTCAGCAGCAGAAATATTCGTAGAAGAGGTTACATCGGTTCTTGATTCTCTCGGCCCTGGGAACGTATGTAATAGTGATCAAAGTGGGTTCAATTTGGAGATGTGTTCGGGTAGGACACTGGCTATAAAAGGGTCGAAAACGGTTTGCTCCAAAGTGCAATCAGTGGGGGCCACAACGCACAGCTATACAATGTATGTCTACAATAACAGCAGCCGGCAAGCTACTAGGACCTCTCTTCATAACTCTGAAAGAACCAAAAGGTGTGTTTGGAAAAAGGGTGAAAGAAACTATGTTTGCACATGACAATATTTACGTTGTTCCTACAAAATATGGCAAAATGGGATCTGCACAATTGAAGGATTGGTTTCACAATGTTTTCAAACAGCATGTATCGTCCGGCAATGCGGCACTCCTTCTGGATTCCTTTTCTGGGCATAAATCCTTAGAAAGTGAAGAGCGCATACGACTGATAATGATACCTCCTGGAGCCTCAGCCTATTGTCAACCATTGGATGTATACGGCTTTAGGGTCTGGAAAATCTTTGTCCGTAGATTTTCGAACACCGTTCGGTTATTGAATTTTGACTTCAATTTGGCCCAGAGAAATACAATCTGACATATCACCAATGTCGTCCCCTCGTCTTACTTCAATGTGGCAATATGCATGGTACCGAAGTCAGTACCTGTCCGACAATCCCGGTGGGTTTGAACACCCTGTGCCATATTGTTTCGATATGTAGTACTTGCACTCGCCCGTGTTTCATACGGTGTGGATGGTGTAAAACCAGTTTGTGTTTCCAACATTATTACCACGAACATCACTGTTGTCAGAACTATGTGAAGTAGCTTGGTCACTTACTCACTTGTTTGACTATTGGTTCAGTTTACTCTGTGTTGTGTTGTAATGATATGTATTTGTGATACCTTACATTGCATGATTAATAATAAAGCACGACGTGCAATACATTGTAAAGATGCAGCATTAATGTCCACGCCGCAGCGCAGGTTGTGAGCGCGAGTACGGGAGGGCAGTCGTTTGGAGCTTGACCTTTTGAGCCACCAATCAGGCGTGAGGCACACCCGCGCTTGACCAGCGCGCACAGTTCAAAATTGTTGTACTTATTGCCGTCTACGGAGGGCAGGAGTTTATTTCCGAAAGATTTTTCTTCATGGTTCTGCCTAGTTGGGCTCAAGCAACATATTTGCTAAGTTTCAGCAGGATCCGCGATTCCCCGGTTCAGAGACTTCCCTTGTTAGTTAATTCAGACTGTCCAAAAGTTTTGAAACTATTTCAACACTGAAAATCCAGAAGTAGAAACAATTGTTCAGGCTTATTGATTTGTGAATATTGGAACAGTTTTCATTCTAATGCCCGTTGCTCACGGTAAAATTTTCCTTGAAATTTATTGTACAATAATTTAATTTTATAAAATTTCTGTTGCTCACGGTCAAATTCAAAACTTTCCATAAAATAGGACATGTTCTATTCTGTAAAATTAATTTTGTGAAACGAACCAATCAGGGAAGCTGACATGACGATGATGCTGGTGCCACGTGGTGAGAAGATTGTGAAGCTCGCTTTTAAACAAACACTTCGAAAGTGGCAGGCTCCGGCTGGACTAAGGAAGGTGTAAGTGTTTTACTGGACGAGTACCAGAAATATCCGTGTTTTTATGAGGTTAAAACGCCCATATACCACAATAGAAATACAAGAAGGAAGGCAGAAATCTCCTCCATTCTTAGAAAATTCCTATATGAATTCTGATCTTCTAACCTCATCTCATTTTCGACCAAGGACAACATTCCTCTACCTTCTTCTCTTCTTTTTATCCATTCCCGAGTCCAGCACTTCCTAGCATTTCTTTTCTTCCTTTTTACCACCATACAACATATAATTGTAGCTAAAGCTGCAATTTTTGCTTTGTTTGTTGAAGCCATACTCTCAAACCAATGTGTGTTGAACAGCTGATTCTTGGTTCAGAAGTTTATCGGTCGATCGCTACCATGATACATCCACGGATTTTATAAAATAATTTTACAGTGAACAACACAGGGTGCTTTCGTCAAATTTTTATAAAATTAACTGTACAATAAATTTTAAGAAATATTTTACCGTGGGCAACGGGCTTAACAGCAAAATATTTTAAGAATTCCGATCTTAGTATAATTGGAGTCCCATGAAGCAGTACAGGTACTTATTAGTTAAGTTGGACAGAGAATTAAATATAAATGCTTCAGCAGTGCTACTTGCAAAATGTTAGCTACAGTACTATTCTCAGTTGAAAATGTTTGATACCACTATGTCTTACAAGGGAAATAGCATTCAATGACATACATGACGTGGAGTTTATCCAACTGGATTGTGTGTAGCCTACTGTATTTTCCTGGATTGGACCTGCACAGTCTCATGTTATATAGCAAAGTGTTCGATCTACAAACACGAGTTTAGCATCTTACATTGCGGCAAGAACGACTGTATACAGCACATGAACACTGCAAGTAATAAATCAATATTATTTGTTCGGAAATTATAAATCTTGTAAATGAAGATTAATTGTATGAGGAATTTTGTAGTTGTAAGGATGCAATAGCATGTGCTGTGTCTGCAGAGGATAACGCTAGCCAGTAATGGGTGGCGGTTTTCAGCAGCTTAAAATCGAGCAATATAACTTCTGAAAACTTGGGAAAATTGGTAGGCTATGTTGTGAGAATACCAGGTAATAATGCTCTTGCCGAGAGAGTAGTTTCTCTTATGAATAACAAGTGCACAGATATTAGGAATAGGAGCAGTACAAATCTGATCAAATCAGAGCTGCAAGTTGCCAGGAACTTCACGTATTCTTGTACTGAATGTTTAGTATTTGCAAAAAGGGATGGCAAACTATGGTTTGAAGCAAAATTTGTTAAAAAATCTTAAAGTCTGAAATAACTTAATTTTTTTACAAACACTGCATTGCTTTCATGTTTTCTTTTTTTGGTGAAAATGTTGCCATGTTCTAAATCTCACTTATTTTTGGTCGAGAATATATAAATCTCCCTTACTGTCTTCAAAAATAATTGGTCACCCTATCCGCTTCTACTCCAGGCAAATGATGGGGTGATTCCTAACTTACGGCCACAGCCGGCTCCTTCCCAATCCTATTTCCAATACAAATGCACACACTAGTACAGCTATCACAATAAAACAGGTTATCACACAAATTAAACAAAAGATACATGGCTATATGACCACTCTCAGCCACTGAAATAAGTTACAACAACAACTGATCCGCTGGGGCCCAGATGAGTTATCGACCGATTACAAAAACCGAGCTAAGTGCCAAAATCTAAGTTCTAAGATAAAAAGAAAAAACATTGTCATTTTCACAATTGTTGATTTTTTTCTTCCATAAAGGCATAAAAAAAAGTCAGAAGCACTTACATTATAAACACCCATGAGAGCTTAATGTTACCTAAGGAATATTATTCATGTGATTACCTCTTTTGTCGGCACATTTTATGAAATGTGGTATGTGCCAACTCCTGTTCCCTTAAAACTGGGCTAAGTGCCCTAAACTATCACAATAATGAAAGGTAAAATTTACAAGAGAAGAGGTAGCAAAAACAGGTTATGGATAACATTTCGATTTAAAAAAAGGAAAAATCTTTTTTTAAGAATTTAATTCATAAAAAAATAAAAAAACAAGTACTCCAGTCTTAATAATATTAGGCCCTAACTGAACTCGCACCAAAATGCAGCAAACAATATAACCTCCAAGACGTCCTAGTAATTACAAATCCAGACACATGACGCTTGGCACATAGCCACAAATCCAGACACATGACGCTTGGCACATACCCGGATTTTGATATAAAGCAGGTGGCACTTAGACCCAGGAGAATTCTTGTGATTATAGTTTGAACTACTTTCAAAGTGAATATCGCTTGGCCCGTTTTTACCACGCTGGCATAGGCATTTAGCCCACATTTTAGCAATAAAATGAAATTTGATTGTTTTGGCACAGCTCAGTCGACAGTTGTACCAATGTCTGGTGATGAGCCTCCTCATTGTTTATTGTCATGTATCTTATCGGAGAGTGGCCTTGTGTTCTATATGAAGCGAAACTGTCCAACTAACCCATTGTTTAGAAACTGACAAGGATCTAGGTGGCGGTGACTGGATATATACACCCTTTGGTAAAAATTATTGTTTGGTATCGAATGGATTCGGTTGTTATAAAATACGAGATTTTACATGTCTTAGTGAATGTAATTGTTTAATAGAAAAGATTCATATCTTTAAATAACGGAGAAGTATCCGTGAAATGATCCTTTATAAGATGAACCAGATATATCGCAAGTTTGCGGAAAATAAAGAACACCTGTATACACGTTATACCCCAAATCACAAGTAAGTCTAGGTAGCTAAATGGATGTGTAATGCACGGCACTTTCCGGTTAGTAAGATATAGATTGATTTATTAAATATTATACTTTCCTTCCTATCATTATACTCAGTAGTGGTTATTTGGTCATTTCCATATTTACTCTTTACATATATTATTTCTACGAGAGAGAGGGGGGGGGGGGAGTGTTTTGCCTTAAGCAAGCTTTATTGTCCTTCTGCCCGGGAGGAGAGTCTTATGTGTTCTGTATTTCTTTCTCATTGTGGAAATGAGTGGCGCCCAGTGGAATTTGTTTGTGGGTTAGAGCGATCACAAGCCGAACTTGGTATACTCCTCAAAATTCTAGATGATTTACTGTAGTACCGTATAAGTGCCAATAACTGTACAAGCCAATATCCGATCTTTTAAGTCAAGTATCATTTATTTTTTCTGCAGCATTTCCGAACTTGCCTCTTGCTGCCAGATCTCCCATTCCTTTCAACAAGAGAAGCTGGGTTGGGCAACACTCGGACTACGCTGTAAATTCCGCAGATTGTGTTTGGCCTGTGCTGACTTTCCTGGTCTTCCTCATTTTCGGCACCTTTTTCAGTAAAAGTGGGTACAAATAGGTTCTTTAAAAATAATAAAAAGAGAAAGCTTGTGTGAGGAATTTGGATTATCGACATTCTACTGTATTAGATTTCCAGTGGATTCCTTATTTTGGAACTATAACTTACGAATCGACCTTCGTAATATCTTTTAAAATAATAGTGCATATTTACCCCCTTTTCAGCTAGAAGGGGAAAATAGGAAGGGAGAGCTACTGGGGTAGGTAGGAGAAAAAATCATCCATAACAGGATAGGGCATCACAGAAATCAACATTTTTACTTACATCCTTGTCATTTATACATCCTGCTGGCTGTGTTATGTGTCTTCTAGTTACCTTGGTAGATCACTCTTTCCCCTTTTATTATTTATTTTGTTTACAACTCTCTAAATGCATATTTCTATTTTATAGGGCATGTTGATAATGTGGTTACTTGTGTGATCCTGCAGATAGGAGACCGGAGCAGTGTGCAGAGCGGGCTCTTCTGGTGTGGTCACCGACAACTGATATACCGGACTATAAGTGTGAGTACCTTTCACTGTATTTACAATCAATAATTAGACACAAAAGAGCCTCCGTGGCTTAGGCGGCAGCACGCTGGCCTCTCACCGCTGAGTCCGTGGTTCAAATCCCGGTCACTCCATGTGAGATCTGTGCTGGACAGAACGGAGGCAGACAGGTTTTTCTCCGGGTACTCCGGTTTTCCCTGTCAAAATTTCATTCCAGCAACACTCTCCACTATCATTTCATTTCATCTGTCATTCATTTAATCATTGCCCCAGAGGAGTGCGTCAGGCCTCGGCAGCCGGCACAGTTCATATCCTCGCCGCTAGATGGCTTCATTCATTCCATTCCTGACCCGGTCGGAGACTGGAAGCAGGCTGTGGATTTTCATTTTCAATTAGACACAAAGCTGTCTTTCCATCATCACACTCTTCATTGTTATACCCACATTCCAAGATGTTCTGTCTTGAAGTGGATGGTTACTGAATACTGGGCAATAAAGCTACAAGACCTGCAAATAGAAGGAAATAATAATAAGACCATGTCATTGCTACAAAAAAAATATATAGATAAAACCTCCTACAGGCTGGACGTTAGTATTAGACAAGTATAAAATTACAATTGAAGCCTGGAGGCGAGTTACTACAGTGCCTGTGTTGTTGTCACATGCCCCATGCGGTCAGGTGATTGACATGTCTACCTCACGCTACTGCTGAAGTACAGTCATCTCTACTTAGTATAAAACACAGTCCCCGATTCTTGGATGTTACGGGTAAACTCGAGAACCACTGGATGGATTTTGATACGGTTTTCACCATTCTGTAAAGGATATATCGAGGATGATTTCTGTAGAAAATAATTTATTTATGATCAAAGGAAGCCAAGTAGTAACGATTTTAGTGGAAAAGTCGATAAAAAAAAACCTGGCGTCCGAGCGCTTTGTAAGCTTACGCTGGGCAAACCGTTCAAAATATCTAAATACTATGAGTGTAAGAATTGTTCGGCATGAAAAGTTCTACAAAAAGTCCGCTAGAGCATGTCTTATCTTCAATACATCTCCCACTAAAGGTGTTTTTACGTTTTAATTTCTTCCAACCGTGTCCATTCAACTACTGAGGCGACAGTTTACAAGCTAGCTAAGGGCGAGTCTATCATCCTTGTTGGCATATATAATGGCGTTCTGTTCGTAACTAGGTAATGTGTACTTCCGCGTCACACAATGCTTCGACATCGTCTGTACTGTTCTGAACGATGGTGTCGTCACGTGCTCAAGTCTGGAATTCCATTACATCAGACCGGTGGGGACAACTGTGAAGCAAGAGAGCGACTGTGTACAGGCTCACCCGCAAGCTTCAAGGTCAAGGGCAATCGTCTAAAAAAAACATTCGCCTTGTAAAAGAGAATGTAACAGTTAAATCAATGTTATAGATGCACCTCAGTGCTGGAAACCATTGATCACATCATCAGTGGCTGGTATCAAGTATACCAAGAGGCACAATGATGTTGCTAAGTTCTTACATCCAGAGCCTGCCAACGAGCTTGAAATTGAACATCATAAAATGTATTGGGATAGACCTATTTTAAAAGTCCAGAAAATCTTGTCCAATCGACCCGATAGACCAAAAGACCTTCTTGATGGGCGTTGCTATCCCACTTAACCAAAATATGCAGAAACTACCCAGGCTCAAGTGGTGATCGCTTCCACGGGAGTTGTTCCAACGGCGTTGGCAATGGCTCTGGAGGAACTGCAAATGGAACACTTGATTGCCAGAATATAGAAGGCAGTGTTGCTGGATACTTAGTCATATTGTTATGGTATTTTTATCACAGTAACATTTACATGATACTTGATTTTGAAATCTGTAGACTGAGTTTTACCATACTTATGAGAAATTAAAGATAATTATAATAATACAGTGTCAGCAGAGTGAGTTGGCGACGATCTCCTCTCCAATTGAGTTGAATGGAATCCTTCTTTTTTACCAATTAATTTTCTGGCATCTCTTAAATGACGGACCAAAATTAATCCATATGTCCTTCATGCATAATGTGGTTCATTAGCGTAATTGAGGGCATTACTTTCTCAGTGATTATGTAGACCAGGGTGAAGAAGTAAAATTTTTTTGCTGCCAGCTGCATTGCCCATTGACCTAGTTGAATTAAAATTTTTGCATGTTTTCCATGCTTATGAAAACTACATTAGTGCAATATGTGAACTAACATGTCATAATTTACAGATTTTTATTTACAGTGAGTTTTACGGGCCAACTGTAATATTTTGCGATTTTATGTACTGAGAATTTTTCAAAATTCATGCCAGGATGAGCTTTGGTAGCCTGCGGATTGATGGCATATGATGGGCAAATTTTTGATACATCATTCAGATTTGTATTTTATGAACAGTCTTTAGTCATGAGCACAGTGCTACCTGATATTGCTTCTGAATCCCAGTCGTTTGATTCGATGTATTCCTGGTGGCGACAGAACCTGGAAATGAGTGAAAGATCAGGGAAATTTGTCTCTCTGGAAATGTCAGGTAATTTCGCAATGGTGTAGAAAAAAATCGCGGAAATGTGAAGAAATTTTAAAATAATCTAAAATACAACAAATTTTGCGTCCATGGATAAAGAATTATTTTGCAGCCGTGACCTGGCATGTCAAAAAGCAGCGCGATTTCCCTCACTGACTAAATCATCTCTATAATGTTATTGGTTTTACGTCCCTTTTAATAACTGTGGCTTTAAGAGACGCCGGGGTGCCGGAATTTTTCCCGAAGGGGATCTTTAACTTGCCAGTAAATCACTGACAAAGCTCCCTCGCATTTGCGCACCCTCAAATGCCAACTGGCTGCACCAGGATTCAATCCTGCAACCTTGGGCCCAGCTAGCGAGAACGTTACTGCTGAGCCACGCAGCCAGTTCCTATAACTTCTTATATTTATGCAGAATTACTTTTATGATAGCTATGCAAAATAGAGCAGGTCACTTACTGTGAAACCTGAAGAGAAAGTCTCGAAATAACTCACTCATGAGTTGAAAGAATTGTTTTCCCTGATTATAAGGGAGAAACAATGTAAACTTGAACCGTGTATAAAACACGTGGTTATGCAGAAATTAATTGATGATAAACAAGCAAGATGGAAGGGCACTTCGTTAGAGTGACACCTCATTGAAAATGATCTAGAGTAACAATTTTATTAATATGGTTTGTTAGTAGATGGTTTAGGAAAGATCAATTGGGATTTAGGATCAATGTTCATGGCCTTATTTAAGGTAAACGGACGATCGCGACGCGGTAGAAAAGTTGAACAAGCACTAGTTATCACTATAGTCTGTTAAATGGATGAAAAGTTCACTGTAGTAACACGAAAGTTTATGGCAAAGAAAGTTATTGCAATGATGAAAAAGGACTGGTAGCACTAGATAGGCGAAAGTCTATTGCTTGAGAAAGTTGTGTATTACAATTAAATGCGCCATAGAACATTCCAACGGTGGAAGAAAATTAGCTATTGAGCTTTAATTCAGAAGGAAGATTCTTCAATTTTCAATAGTATTCTCACAAGTGAGTGAAAAATACTTGACGGCAAGACTTGTAGATAAAGTACAGGATCTGGAAGGTTCCAGAACGATCCTAATAGAAGAATGGAGCCAAAGTTAATCCAGCGGAGGAACTAGCTTGGTATTTTATAGACAGCGGGTATTAGATAATATCCCACGTGGTGAGAAGATTTCTCGTTTAAATAGCTTAAGAAAAGCTACTTTTTATTAAGGTTGGCTTAGACAGACAAAAGCCCAACATAGCAAATCCCGCGAAGGATGATTTTTGCCCCAAATAAGTAATCTCACACTGCCTATAAAATGATCATTGAAGAATGTAGAATTAAAACCGATGAAGATGAGGTTAAAACCTTAAGTCTGTACTTATCTTTGTTGCATGGCGAAGATGAAGTTCCCTTTGACGGATACCTAATGTGCCAACATGGCGTAGAATGTAGAGAGTGCCTCTTGGTTTGAGGAGACTGGCTCTGGTTGAGCCTTGACTGACCAAGTCAACTGCCGACTTACAAGTGAGACCCACTCAGCGAAGCGCGGAGGGTCCAAGGAAGGGAAAAGAGTGGGGGTAGGAGACAAAAGGAATACATATAAGCATGACCAATATTGTAAACTTAAATTCTCTTGAGGAAATGGTCTTCAAAGAGTTGATAGCAGGTGATACTAGCACAGCCTGGTGGGTGAAAGAGTAGACGAAGTTCTCTTGATCACGGAGATAATAGCTGGCGATGGCAACGAGAACTGGTGGCCAGATGGATAAGGAAGTCCTCTTGCACCAGGAAGAATTGAGGAGCTTCTGAGATTCGCTGCTAGATGACGCTAGGTGGGTCATGGCAGATATATATCTAGAACAGACTCACAAAGAACATAAGAGACATGACCAACAAAGAGAAAATAGAAGATCACTGTTGGTGTTTGATAAAAAAGGAAGAAATGAACAAGAAAAGAGCATTAAAATGTATATTCTCTCGTACCGTGTATTCCAAGAATACACCAGCGTGCGATTCAAATCTACGAACTCGCCGTATTTGCTGAGCCAGGGAGCAAGCCGCTGGCCACTGATGTGCTTCAGGCAAGGGAAGGGAGTGTGATAGAAGGAGACAGAGGTATGCGGCAAGCCGAGGCGATCGAGGAAACTTGCGCATGCCCGCCAGCATATCTCTGTCTCCTTCTATCACACAACCTTCCCTTGCCTGAAGCACAGCAGTGGCCAGCGGCTTGCTGCCTGGCTCAGCAAATACGGCGAGTTCGTAGATTTGAATCGCGCGCCGGGAAGTAACAAAGTAACCTCATTTTCTCGGAGGGAAAAATTTTCTCCGCCAATCCGATTGCGGCATCATCCTTTACATAACACGCAGAGCGTCCCTGATTTTTTGTTGGTATAATTAAGATACACCCTGTATATGCCACGAAATTATGCATTCTTCAAATGATGTACCTATAAATGTAGCTCACTATACAGGCCTAGATTCGGCATATTGTAATCGGTGCTTGTTAATGCTTGGGAACAACAGCAACAACTCCCCTCACTGCTCTCCATCTCACCAACACTTCCCCCATCACTCTACATCAAATACTACAGCTTTTAATCACGCTAGCAGCACAATAAACTTAATAATAACGGGAAGTAGATGAAAGCCCAAAATGCACTTTAAGCCAAACCAATTTCACTCCTCAGCTCCACATAAAACTTAACACAATTAAAAACCTACTCAAAATATACTCTCCCCACCGTTTTACAACTATTAAGCGAACTATTCGCACCCAGAACCGAAAAACCCTGAAAAGGGATCAAATTAAAAACGCAATAGCCTAGCCCGATCACGTCTGCTTCAGCACCACCGCATATGTATACTTAAATTCACAATAACTTCCAAATTACGGCTAAGTGACCTATCTGCCTGAGAAGTAACGGTATTACCGGCTTGCCTGGGATGATGGGTCACCAAACCGGTACTTAAAACTAAGATTTTACGCTCTAAATAACCAAATTCAGCCCATTTTACAACTACAAGAAACACAAAATATTTACTGCCAGTATAAATACATGTATAACATCAAACTACCAGTAACCAATCACAGAGCCGGATTCGCAATATAGCACCATGCGCTCGCTGCCATCTTGCTATACCTGTCATCGTCTATTCGGCTTACTGCTGCCTTAGCTACCAGCCATCCATTTATAGAGTTCAGCGACCTCTGCCTCTCCTTTGCCCCATATCATTAGATCATCTGCAAACATCATTGCTCACATATGTTCTTTTCCTACTTGTGCTTCCACTTCTACCATTACTTCATCCATCACAGAGATGAAAAGCAGTGGAGATAGTGCACTCCCTTGCTTCAACCCACTCTTCTGCTTTAACCCGTCTGAACTCTTCTCTCCAACTTTTACACAGCTCATACTTCCTTAGTACGTCTCCTTTATTCTAGCCACAGTTTAAGTTTTAACTCCCTTTTTCTGTAGGGTTTCCCACACCTTTCCTCTGTCCAAGCTATCGTATGCCTTTTCTATGTCCAGAAACACCATTACCAAATCCTTTCCATATTTATAGTGGTTTTTCTTGGAGCTGTCTTATGCTGAAAATCAGGTCCACTGTTGATCTTTCTGGCCTAAATCCATACTGTTCCTCCCTCAACCCTTCTTCTACTCTCCGCACTCTCCTTGCCAGGATCTTTTCAAATATCTTCGCAGCATGGCACAGCAACGTGATTCCCATATAGTTCTGGACTATTTTCCTGTTGCCTTTCTTAAGAATTGGCACAATTATCCCTTTCTTCCAGTCTTCAGGTGTTCTCCTTCCCTTCCATATAACTCTCAAGACCTGATGCAGCCACTGCACTCCTACGACTCCAACTGCAGCTGCTCTCTACACTTACTTGATCCACTCCAGGTGCTTTCCCTCCTTTCATGGCCCTTATTGCTTCTTCCACTTCCTTCCAAGTCAGGTTCTTTTCAACTTCCTCTACATTACATAATTCCTCATTATTCTTCTCCATATTCCAATTTTGATTCAGTAACTCCTCAAAATACTCCTTCCACATCTCCTTCCGTTCTTGTATGTCCTCAATTTCTTTTCCTTCTTTATTTATCATCCTGGCATTTCCTGCTATGCCTTGACCATTGTATACGGAACTTGCCTACTCCCCTCACTGTTTCTTTCCATCATTTTTGTCCACTCTTCCATCAATTTCCTCTTCTCTGCTACCACTCTCTTTGCCTCTCTCTTCTATTCCATATATTCCTTTCTTACTTCCTCTGTTCTCTCTTGGAACCATGTCCGGAAGACTTTGTTCTTCATTGCAACCTTCTCCTTCACCCGCACGTTCCACCAGGGTGTTTTCTTCCTCCTTTTTTATCACTAATTCTTCCACACACTTCCCCCAGGGGCTTACATCTTGTGGGACGTGGGTTGGCGACCATGGGACCCCAGTTGAGTCCGGCATTGCTTCCACTTGTGCCGGGCTCCTCTCCGTCTTCTTTCCTGTCGACCTCCCTTGGTCAACTCATATTCTTTTCCGACCCCGACGGTATTAGGGTATCCGAGGCCTAGGGAGTCTTTCACTTTCCCGCCTTAATTGGCCCTTGTCTCATCTTTCCTGATCCCTCCTTCTTCGGGGGGTCAGATCTCTTGTTTTCTTTTCATTCTATTTCCTTTTCTCTTTTAAGATTCCTGCATTGTTTTTGTTAATTGGCTCCCAGTGTATCTAAATTCCCTTTAGCGTTTTTTTTTTTATTTATTTATTTTTTATCTACACCATTTTGTAGGTGTTTTCAATCTGCGTTGCATTTTGTAAGATTTTTCTATCTAAATTGCATTTTGCGAGCGAGTGTTTTCAACCTCAATTGCATTTAATAAAGATTGACAGTCAAATTTGCTTTTATAGTAAGTCTTGCAATGTAGGAGTAGGACATTGTGAGTATTTGATTTTCAATTGCATTTTGTATGGTGGGCATTTTGCAAGTATTGTCAATCCAAATGAGTAGTTTGCATCTACCGTACATTTTCTAAGCATTTTGAATTTCAATTGCATTTTGTGAGTATTTTGGATTTGAAATGGGAGTTTTTCAACCTGAATTGCATTGTGTATTTTTAATTTCAATTGCATTTTGTACGTATTTTCAATCTCATTTGCATTTTGTATTTTGAATTTCAATTGCATTTTGTAAGTATTTCGACTCTACATTGCATTTTGTACGTATTTTGAACCTAACCTACATTTTGTGCGTATTTTTCAATCTATTCCTTTTGTGAGTATTTTCGTTCTAAATTCCCTTTTGTAAGTATTACCGCTCTCCATTTTGTGATTAGTTTCAATCTGAGTTCATTTTTGTAAGTATTTTCCGTCTCACTTAATTTTCGTTCTGGTTTCCATTTCATTGTCATTTTTGCTATCATCCAGACCATCAAGGGCCGATAACCTAGATATTAGGCCCCTTAAAACAACAATTACCATCATCATCTTCCACACACTCTTTCTGCTGCTTCCACCATCGTTGTTTTTAACCTTTTCCATTCCTCCTCAACAGACTTAGTTTCATCTGTAGGTTTGCTGCTCTTCACTAATTCTTGGAATTTATCTCTGTACTTCTCTTCCTTCAGCTTCCATACTTGTATCCTTTTTTCCTATCTCTCTATCCCCTTTCTCTCTTGAACTCTTCTAATAGTCACTACTAAAAACTGATGATCACTATCCAAGGCTTCATATGGTATTACCTTGACATCTGAGATGGTTTTCTTTGTTTCCTGATCACATATCACATAGTCCACCACAGACTTTTTCGGCAGATCATGACTGTACGTACCCTGTTATCTTGTGGCTTTCCTTCTTCTTAAACCATGTATTTCCAACTGCTAGTCCATTTCTTTTACAGAAATCCAACAGTTTTCTACCTTCCCCGTTCCGACTTCCCCCATCCGTCTGCTCCCATCACTTCCTGATTGCCTTGTCTTTCCTTTCCAACATGTGCATTCAGGTCTAAAGTTATCCTATGCAGTCATAAAATAAAAAGGAAGAAGAAAAGTTTTTTTTGTAAATGTTTTACAAATTGCATAGCATTTTCATATTTAAAAGTACCAGATAGCAACGGCATATAACCTATTTAGTTTACACGAACCTAACCCCATTACAGTATGTGCAATGTTTGAAAAGGCTGTAGGCCTACTGTTTGTTTGTGTCTTTTCTGTTTGAAGTTTTATTAAACCTTTTTGGGAGGCGTTTTTCTTTGAAAGGTCCACTTACTTCATACACTAAACATCCAAAATTAAAATTAAAAAGTGACAGTCAGTCTGAAAGACTAGACTTTGTATCATTTTAAATGCTACAAATGCTGAAAAATGCTAGAAAGGCTGGAGGCTTCTCGCTTCGCTCGAAGCCAAAGACTCTTGATATGTTAGAAAATGATCTGTATAATACTTATCTTGCTTTATAATACTTTACCTTGTTTCAAATTACTCGTGAACGGCATGTGCAAACCAAGGGCAAAGGAAAGTCAAGCACGCGGGGTCGTGCCCCTTCCATCCAGCCTAGAAACACTTATAGTGGGCGATGTATTGAAGATAGAGATATGCTCTCGCGGACTTTTTTTTTGTAGAACTTTTCATTCTGACCCATTCTTACGCTCATAGTATATTGATATTTTTAACCGTTCGCCCAGCGTAAGCTTAAGAAGCGCACGGACGCCTAGCTTGTTTTCGACTTTTTCACTGAAATCGTTACTGCTTGGCTTCCTTTCTTCATCATAAATTATTTTCTACAGAATCTTTCCTCGAGATATCCTTTACAGAATGATGAAAACCGCATAAAAATCCATCCAGTGGTTGTCGAGATTACCCATCACATCCAAGAATCGGGGATTTTTGTCTTATACTAACGAAGTAGAGATTGTCGGGGAAGACATGCACCAAGCGTTACTATGACGTCACACACCTCAGTGCATCTGGGTACATTTCGTCCCGTCACCGTAACGTAATGCCAGACCCCAGCGTAACGACGAAGTTGACAAGATCATTTAAAATGATAAAAACTGATATATTACCAGAAACCAGAGTAATAAAACAGCTGTTTAGTTACTTCTGGAAGAGTAAAACAAAGAACTGGTTCACAGAGATCCAGCATGATTTAGATGAATTAAATTTAACGATGCTCCAAATTAAAAATAGAGAAGAGAAGAATATTTTAAGGAATAAATACTAACGATTCACATTAACAACATTAACTACACGATCACAGATGAACAAAGGGCAGCCAGGTCAGTTTTGGGTGCAGAAGAAGCTGAAGCTGAATCGAAAATCTCCAAATACCGTTGTTGATTAAAGTGCTCCAACGAGGGAGTAAAATATGGAGAAAGGGGGGGGGGGGGGAAATTAATAGTGGACATGATTCATTGTCAGTGAATGTTACATGGAGCCTCATGGGCAGGACGTTTGAGATGTATAGTGTTGGTTGCCATTTTGAATCGTTGATGCACGACCACACTGTACCAACGTTACGATTGACTTTTACAAAGAATTAAAGTGTGAAGTTCTGGACCATCTGCCGGCTAGTCCATGCCAGCACTGAATGAAAAACTTCAGGATACTGTCCACATGTACCCACCTCATTGGCGGCAGAATATTTTGCCGACGTCATTGGAAAGCTGGTGTAACGATACGACAAATGTTTCAATTGTTTTGGCTATTATGTTGAGACATAAGAATAAAACAAGCAAACATTTAGTGGTAAAATCAGTTTGGTATGTCACTCTGTTATTTTTATACAGTCCATCGGAACTCGACCAAAAAAAACAGCCCTGTATGTACTATGCGCGCGCTTTCAATAGTACAACAGGGGGCCATGGCGCACCACAAGCTCGGCCAAGGCCACCACAGCAACGAATAACAAAACTGCCGCTTGCCGTTCTTATTTTATATGAAAGAAAGTAAATAAACACTCCTGAAGTATTAATTATCACTGTAAATAAATGGGGCAATTTAGGATTATGTGTTTCAACCATCAAGCGGTCATCAGATCACTGGGGTTCAGGTTAACCATTTATATGTTAGTGCTCAGTATGTTAACCACAATTTATATTGTCAAAGATGCAGATGGTTGAATCTTTCACTCATATTTCAACTAATTCTTGTGGAAGTGTTAATGTTTCTGTGAACCAAATATTATTAGTTTATCTCCTTGATCTGGGGGGCTACATAAATGTTCTAATAAAAACAATTAAAATAAAAAAGGACAAAATAAAAAAATATTGTAATAAAAATAATTCTTTTTTATTTTTATTATCCTATGTTTTTAAATTTTAATTGTATACTATTTTTAATTGTTTAATAATGCTTAATATGCCTCTACATTTTGAAAATAAATAAGCTCATAATAATGAATTTTCTAATAATTTTACCATCTTAATTGTAAAATTATAAAAGTAAGTTAAAATGTTAAAGAAAACAAAAATTAAACTTAATAATAATTATAATTAGGCTAAAATAATTAAATGTAAGTTAAATAAATACAAATACAATATATTTACTACTGTACTATTGTGCCCTATAGAGGGTTAAATATATATACTGTACATTTATTATGTTTGTGGTCTTATTATACTTACTATTAGGGTGAACCCGTTGAAGTTCAACGGAATACTAAACCCCTGGGTCGGTCAAGTACATTCCTCTGACACTTAAAATTGTTGTTGTGTGACAGCATTTGCTTCATGTAGTTTGCAGTGGCTAAATCAGACTCCAGAAATTAACTAATTTAATTAATGTCCTGGGACGTTGATGACCCAATGTTCGCGTCCATCATATCACAAGTCTTCAACGTCGCGGGCTATCCTGCACGTGCTATTGACAGCCGCCTGGCTCCACATCGTTCTACACCGTACAATTTCACGTAGAATTGTGCCACTTCCCTCTTGAACTCCAGTTGAGTTGTCCTTGACCGTGATATCGTAAGGAGGTACCATGCGTTTTGGAGACTCTCTACAAGAGGTCAAGAAAATATGGGCCACCACCACTTTTTGTTTCTTACTGACACATGATATCAGTTCACATTTTCATCCATTAGGTTCGTTCCTCCCATGAATTTGTTATAGGTGCCAATCTGGAGAGGACGTGGGATTGTAACTATTTATCTTTTCAGCCCGAGAGAACCTTCTGGCCTGGTCGATGGGGGGGAAACAGGGACAGTCATGGAGGCAACAGTTACTGTGCTGTTTTCATGCCAGCGAGCTATAATCATGTTGTCATTACCCCTTTTCCCCTTACTCCAATATTTCTGCCAAGGTCAGACTTCTAAATAATAATTATGTTATTGGATTTACTTCCCTTTTAACTGCTCTGGCTTTTAGAGACGCCGGGTTGCCAGAATTTTGACCCGAAGGGGATCTTTAACGTGCCAGTAAATCTACTGACATGACTCCCTCGCATTTGCGCACCCTCAAATGCCAGCCGACTGCACCAAGATTCGATCCTGCAAGCTTGGGCACAGCAAGCGAGAACGTTGCCGCTGATCCACACAGCCAGTCTAGATCTCGGAAATATCTAAATAATTCTCGTATTGTATTTTCTGAAACACTGCCTGCAGCCAGATATCTCGGCAAAGGTATGGTCTTGAATACGGTACTGGCATAAAAATATGCTACGGCGACATAAAACATATTATATGAAGGCATACACTGTTACAAAAAAGCTGTATATGGAAAAACATGTTATGTATCAATGCATGAAATGTATTCTAACTCATTTCATATGAATGTGCTACAGAAAATGTCTTGCCTTACCACTGACCCTGTATTCGCTGGGCGCTGGGATAATTAGTCCCGGGCATGAGCAGGTATAAAGAAACGCGTAAGATGTGTTACTGAATTATAAATTAGATATGTGTACTACCATAATCCTGAAGACAAAATAAACTACAGTAGAACGTCGTTCATCCGGACGTCAAACAACCGGAACGTCAATTATCCGGACGAGCAAAAAAGAAAAAAAAGATGGAGCTTACTGTTGTGATGCGGAAATGCGCGCTGCCTGCAGTAGTGAGTCGGTTCTCGTTTTCAATTATTGTGTCCTACCGTTTGTTTACTCTATAATGTTTCAGCGTATTACAATATATGAGTTGGGGGGCAGATGGCCTTGTAGTTCCGCCCCTTAAAACAACAATAACTAACTAACAATATGTGAGTGTACTGTATTACGTTGTGAAAATCGCTTCTACGAGTGGCAATAAGAAAAACCGAAATCGCAATGTTTTATCGATTGAGAATAGGGTGGAGATCAATAAACTGGATAAAGATAAGAGTGTGCAGTCTAATAACAGTGTTGGAAAATCCACAAATTATGATTTGAAGAACCGAAAAGGTGAAATTCTGAATTATGCCTCGAAGTTAGATAGTGAAGAAGGGTCTAAAAAGAGAAAAAACCACAGGTGAAAAATTGGAAAGAAGTGGCGTACTTATGGTTTAATCAGACAAGAAGTAAGGAAGGTCCCATTTCTGGACTTTTGTTATGTGAGAAAGTGTTGCAGCTAAACGAGAAGCTTGGTGGTTATCACCATAATGTACTGTGCATGTTTTCTCCTATGAAAGAAACTCATGTTTAATTATCCGGAAAAATCATTATCCGGAACACTTTCGGTCCCAATTAGTCCGGATAAACGACGTTCTACTGTACTACCATAATCCTGAAGACAAAATAAACTATCTCCATTTTGCGCAATAATTTAGTACGGCGTGAGAAACAAACCACGAAATGCACACGATTATTGCGACAGCACCCAACACATTTCCTAGCGAGTAGTGCACTGGAAATGAATCAATAGACCTTCCTTGATCATATAAGTGCGAAGTTCGAATATCTTTAACTGGCAAAGGTCCTGTAGAGCAATAAATGCAATGACCGGTACTGAGTTACCATATGGTAACGCTAGGCGTTTATGGGTAAAGGATATTAGGAGGCCTTCTACTTAATTCTAAGCTGTTCAGAAACTCTATGGGAAATTGGAGAGTTTAATTTTCATCTTCAGTAATTAAGTGCGGCTTCGGTGGCGTAGTTGGTAGCATGCTGAACTGCTGTGCCCAAGATCGCGGGATCAAACCCGGTCGAAGTCGTCGGATTTTTTAGGAGTGTTATAAATCTTTCAGTATGCCTTCCTTTGGAAGGGAAGTAAAGCCGGCAGTCCCATGTCATAGATTTATGGCATGTAAAAGATCCTTCCTCAGACTAAACTTGTGTGAAGCTAAACTGTTATGTTAGATTTCGTTGGAACGCTCTATCAAACTTGCAACGTTCACCACTAGGTATCATTGATATCTGGTAGCGAAAGTTGGAACTACTTGAATTTGAACGGAACTTGTAGCTCACCCTAAGGGTGTCCGCTGGAAGAAGCTACAGACTTGGGCGAGCCGAACATGTCCTCAGACACTCCCGGCACTAAAAGCCATACGATAAATAAATTCAGTAGGCCTAATAAAGTTATTTGCACTGATGTACTTTCTGGTCGTTCTGGGTAGAAGATCTATAACTTTAGAATTGATTTGATCACATTGCTCGTTTTTAGGGCCAAGAATGACAATTTTGGAGAAACCTATAGCATCTTCTGGTGACTGAAATTTATTCCCGTAAATTTTAGAGACAATGTCTTGTTTCACGAAGACAGAGGGTGGTAAATCAATAACAGATTGCTCTGCCAATTCCTGATTCACTGAAGGGTAATCTCTATTACCAATTTTCAGCAAAAAATCAGCCAAGTCTAATTCTTCTCGTCCTGCTCGCATCATTTTAAACAGAGGAAATATTTTAAATTCTGACCAAAGAGGAGAAAATTTAATACAGTTCTGAATAACAGTTTGTTTGGAAGCATTCGTAAAAACAGGCAAAACTTGTCTAAAATCTCCGCTTAGTACAATAACTTTTCCTCCAAAAGAGATGGAATTACCCATGATGTCTTGCTAAAGTCTGCTAACGCACATCAGGGCATGCACGTTAACCATTGGTGCTTCATCCCATATAATCAGTCTTGTTGACATGATATCATGTGCTCTTTTACTGTTTATTTTAAAGATGAAACAGGAAGCTTCGCGTAATTTCAGCGATAACTTAAATCTGCTGTGTACCGTACGGCCATTGGGTGATAGCATGGCAGCAATTCCAGTCCACGCCCTGATATCACTTCAAAACCCAAATCAGTGCATTTTTTTTTATGAGACATTGGTTCACGAATGTCTTGCCAGGACCATCTATGAAGTATGCATTAATTTTATTTGTATTGTTCTGTAGCATAGCGTCAATAATTTCATTTTAGATGAATCTTTATTCATCATTCGCTTTCTGAATAATTGAGTCATAATCAGCATCAGGAAGCATGGAAGATTCATTCCTTTCAGTACGTGGTAAGTCGCTGATAACTGACAACCCAAAAGTTAAAAGAGAAAAACCATGTAATTTTGTCATCTTACTGATATCGCGGAGAGTCATTTGATAAGCTGTTTGCTGGTTGTAAAGACGTAAGTAATCCTCACTAAGAGAATCCTTGAAAGTATCCCACAATTCAATTGAATTCGATAGTTGTTGAAATATACAGATGAAGGAAAATAATTGTCTCAATTGAAATGGCATTTGAAGAACTGACGCTTCACGTAGACTACGATGCCATTCAGCATCGTCCTGAAATAATGTACGTTCCATTGCTGCTTCTTTGAATGAAGAACAGCACACATTGTTTACTGTCTTTACATCTTGAAAACAGGTGGCAGCATCTACTACGTGAAGTATCAGCAATCGAAGATGATATTTTTCTGATTCCAATGAGGGAAACTTTAAACATTCTACCTATTACTTTTCCAGATTTTACGCTCTTTTCCAGGCGCGTTTGTTACTTTCCCAAACATAATGAACTGGCGTTTATGGGTATACTAGCAGTAGTACCCGGCTTCGCCCGGTAGAATGATGATAATATTTCAGTCTCCTTAACACTCAACGTCATTGATGAAGATGATACTGACGACGACTGCTATTGAACGGGTATAATAAACTTACACTCTAATAGAAATACATATTTTTAAATTACCCGCGAGGAAGACTGTGGTGTTGCCTAGTAGTATAATGGGCGTAACATCTAGGTCATTTTCCCTTTTGATGAGGATGACAATGAAGACTACTGCTACTGAACGGGTATATTAAACTTACAAACTAATGGAAATACACATTTTATAAATCACAGGCAATGAAGACTGTGGTGTTGCTTAGTAGTACTGTATAATGGACGTAACATCTAGGTCATTTGCCCTTTTGATGAGGATGATAATGAAGACGACTACTACTGAACGGGTATATCAACCTTACAAAATAATGCAAATACATATTTTTAAAATCACAGGCTAGGTAGACTCTGGTGTTGCTTAGTAGTATAATGAACGTAACATCTAGGTCATTTGCCCTTTTGATGAGGATGATAATGAAGACGACTACTACTGAACGGGTATATCAAACTTACAAACTAATGGAAATGCACATTTTAAAATCACAGGCGATGAAGACTGTGGTGTTACTTAGTAGTATAATGGACGTAACATTTAGGCCATTTGCCCTTTTGATGAGGATGATAATGAAAACTACTGTTGAATTGACACGACAAACTTACAAACTACCGTGATAGAAATAAATATTTCAAAATTCACAGGCGATGAAGACTTTTTGTGTGTGGTGATTAGTGGTATAATGGGCGTAACATCTAGGTCATTTGCCCTTATGATAATAATAAGGTAATGAAAAATGACTACTAAACGAACATGGTGCAATTTTAAATCTGATATAGGCAATTCAGATTTCTACCTTCGATGTCTTCCAAAGTCTGAACGTTCTTTTATGGCTTAGGCCTATACTCGATGCGTGTAGTGAAAGAGCTTATCGAGTACTGCTCGGGTCCAAGCTGCACGAATCGCAGATGATGACGATATATGATGACAGACGTTCGGGGTGGGGGGGGGGGCGGGTTCCCGGTCCTATTCACATTGACCGGTGAATCACTCATTCTTTCGTAACACTACAGTGGTTTGAGCAAAGACCCTGTATGAACATCAGCATAGTCAGCAATACCAGGTAACACGGCGGGGTCTGGACATTCCTCTCATGTCAACTCGCGATGAATCAGCAAGCTATTCTCACACCTGGCCCCCTCCTCCCCCCTCCACCCACCAGGGTCTCTCAACTTGTGGGACGTGGGTTTGCGACCACGGGACCCCAGCTGAGTCCGGCATTGCTTCTACTTACTGGTGCCGGGCTCCTTTCAGTTCTCTTTCCTGTCAGCCTCCCTTGGTCAAACTCTTGTTCTCTTCCGACCCCGATGGTATCAGGGTATCCGAGGCCTAGCGACTCTTTCACTTTCCCGCCTTAATTGGCCCTTGTCTAATCATTCCTGATAGCCTCATTCTTCGAGGTGTCAGCCTTCTTTTTCTTTTCTTAATATCTGATGTCTCCTGCTCAAGACCCTCAAGGAGGCAGGATGTGTGTAGCCCCACCACTTCTGGTGCACCCTGGATAGTGCTACATCCTCAAGGGCTCATGGCTGGTGAGTTCGGGAGCTGGCAACCCTGAGGGTTTCCTGAGCGCGTCCGGTTTTACCCCTTTTTTCCATTGCCTTTGGGACGGACCCTGTCCTCTTTCCGGGAATGGAGTGGTCTGTCCGCAATTTCAAGCAGACAATGTTACTCGCAGGGTACTGTCCCCGTTTACCTGGATAGTAGGCTGTCAGATATCCGCCCCCTCAATCGGATTGCCAATTATCAATCGCACCGGCACAGTTACATCAATAAAAATGGCACTGACAGATACTATCGAGATAAGAGCACAGAAGTTCACAGGAAATCATTGTGGAACACACCAAAATAGACGGGGTTCATACTTACCGTTACTTACCTCTTAATTATCTCGGGGTTTGAGTTGACAACAGGATCACTAAAGTCTGTTCACACAATAATCTCCACCATGACATTTAAAAATGAACCAGGACGAAGACGAGAACTTTGAACTGTACAAAAGCTTTATTTCAAATAAAGGGTCTGATTTTACTAACACAACAAAAACAATGTGGCTATCAGTAGCCCAAGTCAATCTGACAACGTCCTCCTATATGACTTGCAAAATTATTATACAACATGATATTAAACATTTTAGCTCCCAAGAGCTCCAAATAACGTAATATTCATAACACTATTGGATTGGAGAAGGACGTCGGGGTGTGACATATATAGAGCATTTGGTTTCCTTTTAATAAACATGAGAATGGTATTTATAGTCGCAAGGCCAAAGTGTGTACGACCTCACTCCCTGAGAACCATATGTTGGCACAGCTGCGGGCTACCCTCAGCCTGTTGCATACTGGTCAAATGCACTCCCTTCTCACATGCTATGTTACGTAAGAATACAGCCTGCACTCTCAAGCTTTTAAATGTCCACAAGACAACTCACATTATTTACGCAAATCTTTCAAGTACTTTACTCACATCCTATTGGATCATTATGTTAATTCCTTAAACTTGTTAACTTCAATCCAAATGTTTAATTAGCTCTTAAATGTTTATAACAAATCACATAAATTATTTATAACAATTAGAAATTGTTTATAATATTTGTCAAAGACAATAAAAATATTATAAGCACGCCTTTAACATCACTCTCGTTCCATATTATTTTCAAAAATATTTACAGCAATCATTTACAATATTAACATTTAAATTGTTTAAATTATTAATTTAATAAATACATTAACCACATGTTCATTCGGTTGATAATTTTATAATCCTGTTTAATATAATCGACCAATGAAGGTTAGTTATACATGTTAATGTCACAATCTGGTTTAATAAAGGTTTTAATAATGATTTGTGACGGCAACCTTCATTCAAAATCTTATCTCAAATTCTTTCAAAACTCGTGTTAATTATAACAGTAAATCACTTGATTAATTTTCAACGAACTATGACAATCTTACTCCAGCGGAAAATCCTTCGCTAACAAGTCAATGCACCAACTGCATTAAAAATATGCCCAAAATCATCATATATTAATCTATATGGCATTAAAAACTTCCACATAACTTACAAAACTTCCACAAATAATTCTTTAACATTTATTCCTGTGGGAACCTCCTTCATATTCAAGGGCATTATATCTCAGCGACTTTCAACACGCGCTGCACTAGCGATTATACATTCATAGTTCCACTTAAAAATTTTTATAATCATTAATTGTTTCAAAACTGTTTTTTATTTAACCTTCGTGGATTTCATTCATGAACCGAAATGAAGTCAAAACTTGCCAATCACAAACAAATTTAATAGTGAATACGCTTATATACGCCTGTCTGGTCTATCAAAATTTAAGATTAACATCTTAGAAGAAATTGTAGTATAAAAATACTATCTTCAAATAAAGTGCGACTCAAATGCAAAGTAGTCGAATAGAATCCAATTAGACTGGGGAATGCAAACATCGTTCTATAATTCTCTAATTGAGAAAAACTCCTAACAAAAGTACTTGACTTTAATGCATTCAATAATTCATTATTAAAGTTACTCTTTCACAAAAGTGTCTATAATGCAATGTTCATTCATAACTGACGATAAATGTCTGTGTTGCAATCAATTCAAATAACGACTAGTATTTCCAAGATCGTCGACAACGTAAGAGATTTTAACGCTCTAAAATCATTTAAATGTTCTTCCTTCTTGATGATGACAGAGAATTGGTCAAAGTAATTAAACTGGGGTAGAATTACTTTAATAAAATGACACGCTGGCTGAATTTAAATCTGCCATAAAAATCATTAACTTACAGTCAAATCGTGACTACAAAAATATTAATTACTGAAAAATCTAAATATCAGTCTCAACTGATTCAAAATCATTAACTATGCCCATGACATAACAATGTCTTAATAAATCGTCGAAAAATGCAAAACTCATCAAGGTGTACTGAGAATAAGAATCTCAACAAGAAAATAGGGCAAAATACATGAGGATAAAAATATGGGAAAAATGGTTGCTCAAACATCATTAGTAAACTCAAATACAATAAACGTTCACGACTACCTTATCTGCCGATTGACGTTCCAGAGGAAAATTCCCCAAAGAAGACTGCTGATGGATCCATTTCACCACGTTAAAGCTGAGCTCCATCCTCGAAATAGGAAATAGCACCCTCGGAGAATCGAACTGCTTCCTTCTCCGTGAACCGCTCTGCTCCTTGAAGACGAATAGACATCCTTCCGGCAATAATCTTCTTTGTGAGTCGGGACATCCCTGACCTCTCTTGAAAAATTCCCTGAAGTTCCAGTAGACAATCGCCATGAAGTTTTGTAGAAATTTCCGAAGAAATTATTCATATTCAGAGTATGAAATTGTTTCTATGGCTGTTCGATGGTATTCAGCCTTTAATTACGAAACATGGGTGTAGATGGTATTCACCGCATGTTCGCCTGTGTGGAATAGCAATTAGCGAAGTTCCATGTCGCTATCTTACTCCGTTGAAGTATGTCCCAATTGCAATAAGTCCTTTTAGCCTTCCATCTGCTCTTCGGTTGTAGTGTTAGAAGAACAAACTGCCGTATTCAATTGCTCCATTATACTGTATCGTTCGGTAACCAAGCAATCTGAAGTCTTTCTATTCCACTCGCAGCGTCAGCCGTTGCGTTGATTCTGGCTATACAAAAGTGCTTCTCTAGTGGCGAGATAATCACTTTTGTCAGTCGTATAAAACTGCTAATATCTTTTAAACTAATCGGTCGAAATTGTTCAGCTTTTCTCTATTACTTTATGAAGCACAGCACAATACAATTAGCTTATCGGCGACCGCTAACTGTTCGAAGCTAAACTTGTAGAAGCTTTCTAAGGTCCGTTTCAACTTCACCTAGTTTGACTTTGATCTCGTTAATATAGTGGCCTCGCCACGCGTTATAAAGACGATTCTTTTCACTGCTGTTCACTTCGACGTCTCACTATAATGAATGTATAAGAAAAGAACTTTCACAAATATACTTCGATGATCTGAGAATGAGATCTCAGAATGATCAGAGAACGAAAGAGGCTCCTCTCTTCTGCGCAAGCCCTTTTATTAACTTCTCGAGGGGCGTTTCCATCCCTTCCAAAGCGTGGTACTGCGTCATCGCTAGAACTTCCAACTTCGTTAATACATGACGGATTTTCAAAATTCAAAAACTGAAAATAAATTTCACCAAAATTCCAAATCAATGCTTTTACTGCAAATGGATTTCCACAATTCTGCATTCCAAAAGTAATGAAAATACCATAGTTTCAGCAATCTCCGTCTTCCTTGAAACTATCGTTCATTGGTTCATGCCTCTCCTCCAATAGCATAGTTTCTTCCTCAGCAGAATTCCTCGTTTCCTGCGACTGCGTCGTAAATCTTGGAACATTCTCGACTAAATGCTGACGTCACTGAGAATCTCAGCTCAAGTAGCCTGCTGGTATAACATTTACGTCATCCGTGCTTACGTCATGACTACCCACGTCATAACTATGACAACCATAACTTTCCTTATAATTTCAAATATAGCCACCGTGGTCTCTGCATAATTCAATTATGGGGGCAGTACCAAAGGGTAAGTATACAAATTTTGGTTCTGAACGGTGAAACGGTGTAGATTTGTGCCAAAGGGCCTAAATGCAGGGAATGGGGTGATCTGTCCGCAATTTCAAGTGGACAGGGTTACCCGCAGGGTTCGAAAGGGTAAGTATACAAATTTTGGTCCGGATCGGTGAAACGATATAGATTTTTGCCAAAGGGCCTAAATGCAGGAAATGGGGTGGTCTGTCCGAAATTTTAGGTGGACAGTGATATTCACAGAGTTACAAAGGGTAAGTATACACATTTTGATTCAGATCGGTGAAACGGTGTAGATTTGAGCCAAGGGGCCTAAATGCAGGGAATGTAGTGTTCTGTCTGCAATTTCAAGCAAACAGTGTTACTCGCAGGGTACCAAAGGGTAAGTATACAAATTTTGGTTCTGATCGGTGAAACGGTGTAGATTTGGGTCAACGGGCCTAAATGCAGAGAATGGGGTGGTCTGTCCGAAATTTCAAGTGGACAGGGTTACCCGCAGGGTTGCAAAGGGTAAGTATACAAATTTTGGTTCGGATCGGTCAAACGGTGTAGATGTTTGCCAAAGGGCCTAAATGCAGGAAATGGGGTGGTCTGTCCGAAATTTTAAGTGAACAGTGTTATTCACAGGGTTACATAGGGTGAGTATACAAATTTTGGTTGAGATCGGTGAAACGATGTAGATTTGGGCCAAAGGGCCTAAATGCAGGGAATGGGGTGGTCTGTCGGAAATTTCAAGTGGACAGGGTTACCCACAGGGTTCCGAAGGGTAAGTATACAAATTTTGGTTCAGATCGGTGAAACTGTGTGGATTTGTATACATAACAGACAGACAGACAGACAAACATTGAGCTTTATATATATAGATGTAAGGACTTTTTTTTTCACCAGATTCTTATTTAAATTAAACCATGCAATCAGTTTTGTGCTTTTCAACTCCGCTCGAAGTAGAGCTTCAGCGGCATTGTCATTACAAAAATACACCTGGTGTTCGTCTTGTAAATGAACAGGTAAGCGAACTACAGTATGAGATTGTTGATGCATAGGGTAGGAAAATATTGTATAGGCAGCTTCACTCGGACTTTAATATTGGGTGTTCAGAAAGGTAGATATTTCATCATGGTGAGGTAAACTCTCTTTGGTTGATATTTGTAGATTGACACAGTCATGTCCTTTGTAAGCATATTTGTGGATATATTTTATACACTTCACAAATCTCTACATTAATGTGAGCTTGTAAGTACAATAAAAGGAACGTGCATAAATAAAAAGTATCAGGTTGAGGGAGTCTGGAGGATTCTCCCGAATGAAACTGTCTATCGTGAGATTGATCCAATCACCAGCACAATGAAGAAGAAAAGAATTTCATTTTTTTTTTTTTTTTCACATCTTACGGCTTCCAGAAAACAGAATTGTACGCCAACTGGTGATGAGAAATCTAGGAAAGAAAACTGGAGGAAAATGGATCCAAGAAATCCAACAAGATCTCAAAGCAGTTGGACTCAAGATAACAGATGCCGAGGAGAAAAATAAAATTAACACCATTCTTAAAACTTACAAATTTTCTGCAGAAATGACACTAAGTAGTGTTATCGACGTCCACTAAAAGAAATGTGCGGAATGGTTTATCATGGTCTGCAACCGTCATATAAATAATCAGTAGTCGATGCAAACACAGTGAATCAATAGGTGAAGTGATGGTAATATTAATATGGTATTTCAATACATCACCATTGTGAGGAAACCAATGAAGATGCCTTGCTGAAGAGATGTGAAAGCCAATATCAAGTTTGGCAGGAGTAAAGGATAAGCGAAGTAGTAGGAGTGGGTTTCCGATTAGCCTGAAGAGAAAAGGAAATATGAGGAATATAAATAAGAAAACAGGGAATTTAGAATGAAATACATTAACAAATTTAAAATATAACCTAGTTTGAGTAACGTTAAGAGTGTAATTTAATAAATTGATGACTTATATGAGGTTAGAACGAATGTTTATGTCGGATATGATTTGCCTTTTATTTAATATTATTGTCAAGATTTATGGGTGCAGCCGAGTTCAATGCTCAAATACATAGTAGTATTATACGAAAATCGCGGTAGTGAGTTCTGGGTAAAGTCGAAAAACAGGAGTGGGAGGGGAAAATATTGAGACTCCTCGAAGAATGGGGATGTCCTTATATCCATCAAACCCTCTCCCCCCCCCCTCCCTTTCTCCTTATTTGAACTTCCTCATTCTTCGAGGAGACTCAATATCTTTCCCCTCCCCTTTACCTTCTCCTTCCTTACTACTATGTCCACTGTTCTAATTAATATGGCGTTTTTTTCTACCAAGTACTGTGCCCATGTGGGACTGGCACAAGATTGAACCCCTGATCATTTATAGAAAGATATTTCTAAATTTTTTTAAAGATGACAAGCAATACGGAATTGAGCTCACTGGAGAGCGACCACAAAGACATTGCAAGAGGGTGCAGGTGGTCAGTTCAAACACACAAACTCTTGTTAGTTTGGCAAGTTAAAAGGAAAAGGCCATTAAAATGACTATTAACGAACTAGGGGAAGTCAGAGTCAAGAGGCCATAAATACTACTCTACATTCCGATGTATAAGCGAATTCACAAAAATTATTACTTTTCAAGAGGACAGTAATGGCTGGAACTATTTCTTGAGAGGCACTTGAAGCTTAGCTCAGGAATTTGTAAAATCAGCAGTTTTCTTAAACATAAAGAAGTGGGACTTACAACCTTTAAACCTAACGAAATAAACCCCCAGAGTTATTAAATCTGAAGCTAGGGGAGAACTAGGAACTACAAAATTCGAAGAGTTGGCAGACCTGAAAGTAGACTCTTCAAATAATGCTAAGTCAGGAAAACTTCATCGGTATGCGAGCGGAATAATATCTGCGGAGTATACAAGGAATTAGGTTGGCCCCGCAGAGGGGATATTAACTAATTAAATTAATTAAAAATAAACTAGCGAAAGATTTCCATTCCGCCAGCAGGCAATCGAAATATAATTACAAAATACACTTTATATTAAATTATGGAGAAAATTAGGCCACGGATTCAAAAATTCAGCTCCCAAATTTGAAATGAACTAATTTCTTGCCGGAAGTGAATAAATAGGCTTGAAGCCAGAGGAGAAGTAGGAAGTCTTACTAAGTCCATCAGTCGAGAGAGAGAGACCTTGCTAGAGGCAGGTTACACGAGAGTCTTCAGAGACCACAGTTCGAGTGCGCTACGCAAGTTAGCCAGTTTGTTAACAGCCTTTATATAGGCATGTTACATAAAAATTGATAAGTACGATCAAGTTAAATCTAGCCTCGGGAACAAAGTACGCAAGTCGGCGAGAAAATCGGAAGAACTACACTCAAAGACATTACAGTTCGAGTCTCACAAGAGACAAAATAAATATAAAGTGCGATAGATAGTAACTAAATCGAACGAAGTCAGCAAAGTAGTACTGGTTCAAGCGTAGTAAAAGCAGAAGATGCGAAAGCACCCTAATAGCATTTAAGAACAAAGTGCGGAAATATAAGGACATTGTAGGAGTTAGAAACTCCGAACGTAGAATATAGAGATAGAAACTATATCGCGCAGAAAGAGACAGTTAAATAGGAGGGAAACCTCAGAACATTTATCTAAGTGAAACGTCGGAGGATGCAGGTTCGATAATCAGAACATTTTTTTTTTTTTAGAAGATACTAATCCTAAAAGTAGAAGTTATCCAATCTTCAGGGAAGATTACGGTAGGAAAAGAACTATAGATTGCGATAGGCGCAATGGTGAAACAAAAGCACAGCGCGATAGCTGAAGGACAGATAGAACACTAATAAGCAGAGAAAAGGCTATCTAGAAGGAGATTCGAGAAAGAGACAGTTACGATCTCGGGAGGAATAGGAAGAAAGACTTAATGAAGGAGAGGAAGATAGGAGAATCACACGTTCAAGGCTGTACAGGGCTAGACCATATAGGATGTTTTCCACCATTTGTCCTCTGAGAATTGGTCTGTGTGCGATTGTATGTAGTGGATAAGTGAATTTTATTTGTGTTTAATAAGTGTTAACAAGTGAATTAAGAAAATGTATAAATATATTGTCGTGTGTCGATATGAAGACCAAATGTTAAAAAGGGTCTATTGTAATATGAAGATGAGGTGCTGAAGAAATTATGTTGAGTGAACCCAACCAGAAATCATGTCATGAGCAAAAGAAAATGAGGGTGAGTCAAAAATGTTTATAATATAAAAGTGAATGTATCATATGCTATTCAGTGAATTTATGTATGAAATGTATGCACAATGAATAATCAAAGGATATTAAGATGTCAGAGGGCAACCGCCCAAGAAGTACCATACCACGATTTCGCCTTCTCCAACGATTGATTATAGAGCCATAATACCAAATTTGGTCCCGGCTACCTCATCTTTTGTACCAGCTGTGAAACCTGCAACTGAGTTTCCTGTTCCGAAACCAGCCCCTATGATTATAACGGAAAGCCCGAAAGTGACTTCAACTCCACCTTCGGCCAGCACGAAGGCTGCTCCGCCCGCACAGCAGGGGAGGAAGTTGAAGACTTACTCCCCACTCGGGAGGAAGTCCCCACCCAAATGGTCGGCGAAAGCCGCGCCGAAGCCGGCGGAGGCGGCATCGTCGACTAGGGTCAGGAATTCGGCTCCTGACCCGTCTATATATCTTAAAGAGGCGGGTAAGAAGGGACCCCGCACTACGCATTCCCTTTCTCCAAAAAAAGGGGAAGCCATCCGCCCCACCCCCTGCGGATGCTTCTGCGCCTGGGGACGTTTCGGTCCCCAGATCTGCGCGCTCCCCAAGGAGGTCCACCCGCCGCCGAACTGCGTCTAGGAAATCTTCCACCGAGTCTATTCACTCCATGACCTCGCCTGAGGATATGGAGATTAAAGTCGACGTAGTGGCTGATGATCCTCCAGAGGCTAAGTTGTAGCTTGCTGCTCCAACTTATTCCCTAGTCTATAAGTTCACACAATGGCACTGTTACAGTGGAATTGTAACAGTTATGACAGGCATTTGACAGAGCTCCGTCAGCTTATTGCCCAATACGCAGCGAGTATAGTCTGCCTACAGGAAACAAACCTCAGACCTGATCACGAGACTGTTCTGAGAGGTTTCAGACTATACTCTAAAGAGCGACAAGACGCCGCCCGGGCTTCCGGGGACCTTCGTTCGCTCTGACTGCTATAGTGAGGAGTTTCCACTCCCCACTCCTCTGGAAGCTATTGCAGTTCGCGTGTCCTTGCCTGCTATGACAACTGTTTGTAACGTGTACCTTCCACCGAACCAGCCCCTTGATATTAATGACGTCTTTGATCTTGTTGATCAACTTCCAGTCCCTTTCCTACTCGTGGGTGATTTAAACTCTCATCACCCCCAATGGGGATCACCATCTTCCTGCCCCAGAGGAAGGGACGTGGAGGGCTTAATTCAAGGGTTGGATTTATCTCTATTAAATACAAGGGAAGCTACACATTTTAGCTTAGCACACGGCACGTACTCACACATTGACTTGAGTGTGTGTAGCCGTGCGCTGGTCCCCCTATTTGGTTGGTATGATCACGACAACCTCTGTGACAGTGACCATTTCCCGATCGTTCTTACCCTTCTGAACCAGATGCCCGTGGAGTTCCCCAGTCGTTGGGTTCTTAAGCGGGCAAATTGGCCCTCGTTTCAAGAACGAGCTGTGTTCATTGATCTTGGTTGCCGGAGCGTCGATGACGAGGTACAGCACATCACCGATGTGCTTCTTGCTGCCGCCGAAGAGTCCATTCCATCCTTTTCTGGGACTCCTCATCGCAAACTCGTCCCTTGGTGGACAGAGGATATTGCAGCGGCAATAAGAGACCATCGTCGAGCTCATAAGCACTACCGTCGGCGTCCAACCATGGCCAATGTGGTGGCGTTTAAGAAATTTCGTGCCAAGGCACGGATTCTTATTCGCCAGAGTAAGAAACAATCCTGGGAACGGTATGTGTCTTCTATTACGGCACATACCCCCTCCTCTCAAGTGTGGACTAAACTACGACACATTTCGGGAATTCAGACATCTTCTACTGTACCGGGAATTTCCATTGATAATGAACTGGTTACAGATCCTTATCGCGTTGCTAATCATCTCGCCTCGTATTTTGCGGATATATCTGGTTCCGATAACTATGACCCTGCCTTCGTAGCCCTGAAGCGCGAAGCGGAACTTTTCCAGCTTAGTTTTGCTTCCCGCGCTTCGGAGGAGTACAACGTGCCCTTTACGGAGTGGGAACTCCGCGGAGCGCTGGCGCTCTGCAGGGACACGTCTCCCGGCCCGGATAATATTCACAACCAGATGCTTAAGCACCTTAACGATTCGTTATTTGCACAGGGTGTTGAACCGAATCTGGTTGGAAGGTGTGTTTCCAGCGCAATGGCAGGAAGGTATCATTATACCTATCCTGAAGCCCGATAAGAATCCCAATTTGACAGGGAGTTACAGACCTATTTGTCTCACTAACGGTCTGTGCAAGCTCTTTGAGAGGATGGTCAATCGGCGCCTGGTGTGGGTCCTGGAGAAACGGGGACTCCTGTCTGAATACCAGTGTGGTTTCGGGGCGTCTCGGTGTACCAACGACCATCTGGTACGCCTGGAGACCGCCATACAGGACGCTTTTCTCCGGAGACAGCACCTAGTCGCTGTTTTCTTTGACCTCGAAGGCCTATGACACCACTTGGCGTTACGGCATCCTCTCTACCCTGCATCAATGGAAATTCAGATTTAACTTACCGGTTTTTATTGCGAATTTTCTGTCCCTTCGCCTGTTCCGTGTCCGAATAGGGGGGGGGGAACATATCCGCAATATCATATACAGGAAAACGGAGTCCCACAGGGATCGGTGCTTAGCGTAACATTATTTGCGATTGCCATAAACGGTATAGTCGCTGCTGCTGGTCCAGCAGTGGTACCGTCGCTATATGTAGACGACTTCGCTCTACATTATAGTGCGCAAAATATGGCGGTCCCTGAACAACAGCTACAACAAGCTATTCGGAGAGTGGAACGCTGGACACTAGAGCATGGCTTTCGGTTCTCAACCGCTAAGTCCTCGGTTGTCCATTTCTGCCGAAAGCGCACTCTCCATCCTGATCCTGCGCTTTATCTGGGCAATGTAGCTGTGCCTGTTGTTGCTGCGTACCGGTTCCTTGGGCTCCTTTTCGATCAGAAATTGACGTGGGAGCCACATGTGCGGTGTTTGAAAACTGCCTGTGCTAAGAAACTCAGCATGTTGCGGTATCTTAGCGGCACATCATGGGGGGCGGACTGCGCGGTGCTCCTACGCTTTTATAAGGCTCTGATTTTATCTCGATTAGATTATGGCAGTGTAGCATATGGTTCGGCCCGTAAGTCAGTGCTTGTTAAACTGGACAGTGTCCTCCACGGCGGTGACTGGCAACGGGTGCCTTTCGGACGAGCCCAGTCGTCAGCTTGCTCGCCGAGGCTGGCGTACCTCCTTTACACCTGAGGCGCCAACAAGTACTGCTGACCTATGCTGCAACTATTCGACAGATGCCCCTTCATCCCAGCTATCCATGTTTGTTTTCCAATCCGAATCGCCGGCTGTATGATGCGCTCGGCCGGCGGGGATTCGCTTGGATGGCTTATACCGTCAGTTACGATTTCCTTCTGTCTCCTGTATCGCCCGAGTACCTAGCAAGGCCCCTCCGTGGATGGTCTCTCGCCCTGATATCATCCTGGATCTGCACACTGACTCCTCCGTCCATCGGAGGCTGTTCCAGTCCGTGGTGAGCCGGTATCCGGGATCAGGGCTTCTATTCACGGACGGTTCGAGGGTAAACGAGAAAGTAGGCTGTGCATTTGTGGTTGAGGATCGTTGGTTTCTCTTTTCATTTCCCGATGCCTGTGGCGTGTACACAGCGGAGCTCTATGCCATCTTGGAGGCTCTGCGGTACACGTTATCAGACGATCGCCAGCACTTTCTTGTGTGTACTGACTCTCTGAGTGCGCTGCAAGCGATCGATGTGTGTTTCCCGAAGCACCCGTTGGTCCAGCGTGTGTACGACCTGCTCGTCAGTTCGCGTACCGCTGGGGCCGGGGTGTCCTTTGTGTGGCTTCCTAGCCACATGGATATTGCGGGAAACTAGCTTGCTGATCAGGCGGCGAGAGAGGCAGTCGCACTGCCCTCGCTACCGTATAAGGTGCCTGCTAGTGATGTGCGCTCTCAGTTGCGGCATTCGATCCTGTCGCATTGGGAGGAAGCATGGCGTGCCACGCCTCCACCCAACAAACTGAGAGGTATCAAGGAGACAACGAAGGAAGGAAGCTGTGGTACTCTGTCGACTCCGGATCGGCCATGGGATTGCTACGCACTCCCACTTGCTGAAGAGAGAAGATCCCCCTGTGTGTCCTTGCGGTGCCCACCTAACCGTGGCAGACCTTCTCTTGGAGTGTGTGGATCAGGCCGATCTGCGCAGGACTCTTAAACTGCCTAATACCCTCTCCCTTATTCTCCGTCAGCTGACCTCGTCATGAGGGAGAGTGGTTACTTTTTTAAGTTTTAATGTGTAGTTAAGACTTTTAATTCAGTTTAAGTCTGTTTTATGTTTTTTTTTATTGTGTTCATCTATTTTATTGTTCACTATGCCTTATTTGTTTTGTCCTTTTTTACCATCCGCCTTTTATTCTTTTTATTCAAATAAGGCATAATTTTTGGGGCTCACTGTCTGTTAATAAACACCATTTTCGTTTCATCCATGGCAGTGATTTGTTTTTATCTACATCCTTTCATTTCATGCCATTTCATTTCATTAGGGGCCGATAACCTCGATGTTAGGCCCCTTAAAACAACAATTATCACCATCATAATTATAAAGTGCAAAAGAAATAATAATAATGAAAGCCCGTAACAATGGTTAAATAATGATGAAATAAGATCTGAAAGGAGGAATCGAATATAATAACGTAAATGGCAAGTAAAATATTTGCCAGATAAATGAAAGTAACTTTAATGAAATAAACACCGTTAGAATAATAATAATAAATATTGAGTTTTAGACTCCGAAGTAATAAATGTTGAGTTTTAGACTCCGTAAGAATAATGTTGAGTAAACAATTGCATTTCGCAAGTTAATAATGAAGTAATGAATATTAATCAAATAATGGATAATAAACTCGCGTGGAATAATTAAAATAATTAAAGGATCATTGGGGATACCTTAAAAATAATGAGAGTATAACGCTATTCAGCAAATGATAAAAGTAATATGTTAAAGATTGGTTAGGATCCGTCGATGATAGACCTCCCCTTTCGGATAGAACTAGAGGTGAAGCCTCTAGCTTAATATACAAGTGAACTTTACTGTGTGGAGAAAAATGGGACATCAAAAAAGTAAATAGCTAATAGAAACAGTTTGCCAATAACAATGATCTTTATTTATAATTTGCATAAAGATCAACAATAACAACAACCTTATAAACAGACAATAGAAACACTGTAGGCACCAGCCAACAACACTTGAAAAACAATGCATAGCCTGTAAATTCTAATGAAGTATAAATTAACAAAAGATAAAGATTAGTTTGGCCTGTTTGCCATCTCTTGATGAATACAGTACATTTGCATTTGTCAGTTGGCACAGGCTAGAGTAAAAGGTGGCTTTTCACCGATGTCTCAGTCTCACTCATGGCTGTGATTATATGGAAGCTACTGAGGTATGGGTGGTGCTTAGTAATGGCATTCGGGGCACAGTCAGTGCCTGTGAATGCTGTGAAAGGTTCTACTCATAGGGTTAGGACTACTGTTCTGACTCAGTGAGGAAAGCAATGGCAAACTACCTCACTCCTCTTGCCTAGAACGCCTCAAAATAGCGCTGCCTTGGGTTTCTGTGGGTATTTACTCGCATAACGTAACGGCGGTACTTTTTGAGGATCCAACCAGCCTTTGGGCTGACTACCTAACAGACAGAAAGATTAGTTAACCATTTTATGGTCTAAGGTTGCTAGGTAGCATAATCCTAGCATGATTTACAAAATTAAGGCTGCTTGCAAATGCAGGGCCAAAGTCATAGGAGAATACCTGCATAGCTACAGATGAGCTTCAAAGAGTGACTAGAAAATAGAAATATGCTTGGTTGGCATGCTTTGGTTTGAATGAAACAGTCAATCAGTAAGATCGACAAGCACCAAGGGATTAACTTACATCCCGCAAGTCGTTTCAGACAAGAGCATTTGTTGAAATGAGTTATAACGAACATGCAAGAAAATAAAATGCAATTGTTTTAACATACCGTAGTTTTCACTTTAAAAGGGCAAATTACTTGCGGCCACATTAAACAAATAAGTTAGGTTAGGTTCAACACTGCAGATACACTTTGCAACTTGGAGGTTAGAGATAGCACTTAACTTGATTAGGGCAGTTCTTTGAGAGATTTCCGGGAACACTTGTGGATCACTTTCGAAATGTTGTAGATTGTTTAGCACTGGAGACAAATTCCACCTTGAGTAGATGTTGTCAAAATCTATGATTGCAGTAGGCCAAATATCGACACGTTGTCGATTGAGAAGAATTCGCTAGCGATGTCGAATGAGTTGTACTAGCGATTCAAGGCAATGTGCCAGTACTTCAGTAGAGAAGTAATTTTGTAGAGTTTGTGCAGAGACGATCGTCATGACCCTTATCCTTAGAAGTTCTTGGAGTAAGTTGTCATGTTTGAAGAAAGCGACAGGTGCCGAGTCGTTCCTTGACTGGCATGGCCCAATTTCTGCACGTAGTTTTTCGAAGTTTCACGTAGTTGAAGACAGCCGAGACAAGTGAATGGCGATGAAATGGCGAAGAAAATGCGATTGATGTAGGCAGCGTTCAGGTTTTATACCGGCGATCACGCGGGATGCGTGATACGGACAGGTGGCGTCGGCCAATCCGAGAGCGTAAAAATTCTCGAAAACTGCTGAGGCCAATCAGAGCAAGGGGCCAACTGAAAATGAACCTTGTGACCAACATTAGTTCCGGAAATCATTTACAGTGTCATGGAACACGTGCTAGCAAGAACAGATTGAAGAAAAATGGAATGACATGACAGGTGAGAGGTTATGTTATAATAAAAAAAAGTGAACTTTGTAAATTTCACTGAAAAGTGAACAAAGATAATAGGTGGAAATCGAACACCATGAAAATGAAGTAGGAAGTTATAAGCTCTTCAGCTACGGTAAAGTAAATGCTAACGCGAGCAAAGTCGTTGGAAATGCGATGATGATCCAAGTTGTATAAAGCTATGTTGCCGAAATAGGCCTGTAAAAGAAGGAATAAAATAAAGTGATGCTAGCAATGAAATAAATATATTCTGTAACGTGCATAAGGTGAGAGATCAAAAAAGTATAATTGTCGGAAAGTCGTCGGTAATGTTTGCGCGAGGGTTTGACCCGCCTGATCGAACGGGGATTCGAGTCAGGGGCATTGTGTTGCAATCTAAGTCCCGCCGGGCAATTGCTAAAGTGAATATGTAAGTCTGGAAAGTATCAGTGCTTCTACGAGATATGATTTTAGAGGCAAATGTGTCTCTGAGCCCAGAATCATATAGCCCATACTTTGTCAGCATAGTTATGTTATATCCGACCAAATAATGTGTGTGAAATGAATGATGCGGGAGTCGAAGCAAGGATGATGAGGATCTCTTGTCTTTACCCCATGAAAATATATAAAGAGGTGTGATCTCCAATTATGGCACGGGTTACAAGGAAAGTGGAATGAATAATAAATTAATGAGGGATAAAGTAAACGACATAATATGGTAACTTGGATCCTCATGCGCTTTTGTCTTAGAAGAAATGAAACATTTGAAAGTTTTAAAGAAATGAATGGAGTGAGGACAAGGTCATAAATCACAGTAAGCGAGGGGGCGAGGGAGGTCTGACTGCCCGGCCGACCGTCTCTAAACACGAGGGGAGAATACAATGAAGCTTTTTATACAAAGGTTATGGTTGCTGAATGGATATTAAAGCATTTTTGCGGAACATGCAAATTCATAAGTAAAAGGTGCTATGGTATTGTGAAATAAATAATTGAATTGGTGGGTGTTTGAAAATCATCCCCACCTTAAATTTGTAAAAATCTGATAATATTTAACCGTAGTAGTCAAAGAATGAGTTGATCACTAAATATTCGATTCCTGCCTCAAAGAAATATATGAAATATAAACGGGTTAACTCATATTTAAGTTTGAAAGTAACTGAATAATTATACAATGATAGCATATGGTACGTCACATATAAACCACCCTACTGCATGGAAATGAATTGTGAGGGAACGTGAATTCGAGGATGTGGCATGTATTTGTTTTAAAGTGTTGATTTGTTGTGAAAGTTAAGGCTTACCGGTAGAGGCAACAGAATTTAAATGAATGATAATAAAAAGAGATTTAAAGTAAACTAAGAATGAATAAAGCCCAGAAGGGGTGTTGATAATGCAGTTAAATGTCCGTAAAGCCTCAAAGTAAGATGGTATGAAATGATAGGCATGATCTATGTCTAAATAAATAATATGTTGCGAAAAGAAAATGTAGATGAATACTCAATTAGAAATGATACCTAAGCAAGATAACGCGATAGTGTAAGATTATATGAATTTATGAGAAAGATTGTGTGGTTTTTTTTTATAATTTTTTAGATTTGGAATTTTCCAAAATATGAATGTTTTGCAAATTGTTTTGTATTATTCCTGGGAGCTTTTATAAATAAACTCATGTCTTTTGTAACATGTTTGTTTTCAATTTAGTCTTGTAGATCCTAAAAAGTGCTATCATGTGAGATCACGTTGTGGGTTGGACGTATCATGCCCCGAACCGCAGCCCGTGATTAAGCATTTCCATTCAATATGGGTACAGTACCTTCTGGCAGCTGCTCTCTGGTGATGAACAGAGGAATTTCTCTAGTTTTTTGTAAGCTCATTGTTACACTTTTTTGGCCACATTGTTTAATTCCATTGATAAAGGAGGCAAGGTTCCTTCGAAACGTCCGGTGGTATTTAATTGTATTTTCACACGGCATTAGCCCTAAAACATGAATAATTTTAATGGCAATATTCCTGCTTGTAAAGCAATAACAGCAAGTCAAGTTCTAGGGCAGTAATCATCCCCTAGCGTGCTAGGCACTGGTGCTCCTTTTAGCCTTTAATAGGTAGTTATATGAAAGTCAATTTATTAAATTTTATCTCCTCATTTAATATTGAGGAGAGAAAATTTTTATTTTGAAGTATTTGAATTTTTAAGTTGTGTTTTTAAGTAGCTGGATTTTGAAGTTATTTAGACTTCCTTGATGCTTAAGTATTTGGTTAGCCATGGCTAGACCTATCTGGGCAAGTGTGTCGCATGGACTGCCTAGCGATCATAGTCCTAGGTGTTAGTTCATTTTTGTGACAGCTGTAGCTTCAGCATTTAATAAGTACCATTATATTGATAGTATTTTAAGTTGTTATAATAGTTTAAAATGAGGTGAAGACAGAATGAGCACTAGTGGGTTGGTTTTGGTAGATAGAAGTAATTTAAAGACCTGTAGTACGTTGTAGTTATTTAAGTAATTCATAAAAATAGTGGAAATAAGCCTCAATTGCTCCAGGGGGGAATGACAATTGTAGCTGGATTTAGTAGTTAAATGATGCTTGTAGGTAATAAAGCGCTGTGATTGGTTGTGGGAGGGCGGATCCGGCTCTGTGATTGGTTACTGGTAGTTTGAAGTTATGTATGTATTAATGATGGCAGGAAATATTTTGTGATTCTTGTAATTGTAAAATGGGCTGAATTGGTTAATTAAAGCTTAATATTTGAGTTTTAAGTACCGGTTTGGTGACCCATCATCGCAGGCAAGCCGGTAACACCTTTACTTCTTAGCAATAACAGCATATCAAAGAGAATTTTAAATAACTATCATTCTTATTAGTTAAGAGATAATATTCTTTGAAAATACATTTTCTGACTCCTATAAATGTCTATAAATTGTTTGTTTCCGTATTGACTCCATGAAAAGATTTTTAAACTTCATGCTTTAGTTTCTCAATATAATGTAAATCTATTTACTCTGTTATTGCGTCCAACTCCTCCAGTTCGATCCATGTCCTGCTTGCACTGCCACCTAGCAGTGAGATCAGGACATTATTGGGCAACCTATGGCTGAGATTTTAATTACCCTAGTTCCGTATTGTAATCATCTAATTTACAGAGATCTTTTACAAGCCGACATTATACGACTCAAAGCGTTGTGTATTTTTTCACTATTCAGAAGTCTGATTTCTTCAGGTAGGAATCGAATCTGTGACGTTGGGATTATGAAGAGTAAGTAAAAGGAGGAATGTTGGAACTCGCACAGAGAACTGTCTGCCTTTCTGATTAGACCAGTAGCTCACTATAACAATCAAAGAGCTATTGACTGTTTGAAGACTGTGAAGATTGTCCTTGTCATTGTTCTGCCTGTCTGTTTTATTTGTTCTTTCAATAGGTACACCCATTTCCATCCTTGAAATGGTTTTCTGTTAAAACTCAGCAATTTTTCTAGGTTTATGCCGTGTCTTGTGTGGGGTTTCGCCTAGGAACACCCAAGATGGGCTCATCAGCGGGCTCTTGGTGTCCGTGCCGGACCCCCACAGGCAGGAGTAGCAAACTGTGCTCTACCTCCCTTCTTATGAAGCGCACCTGTGCTTTTTTACTGTGAGAGCTAATAGCTCAAGCACACTTTCACCTCCCTATAAAGGCTTCCAAAAAGATGGTATATTGGCTTTCACTGTCAAGGAATTACAACTCAGCAATGTTTGGGGGTTTATGCCGTGTTTTCTATTGTTACTGGAACGGTACCCCCTGATAATCCATTGCCGCTTCCTTTTAAGTCCATACATTTTCATGTGGTTGATGGCAGGATGGGTATCCAGCTGTAAAAACCATGTGCTGCATAGGAACTCATTTCCCCCTTACCAACAGTGATGCCTTGTATTAATGTGTGTAAAACTCTTGTGTTGACAGTGGACGAGTATATATCATTAGCAAAAGAGAAATATGGCTACAATGGCGAACAAGCATTGGGCATGCTATTCTGGCATAAGCACGATCTGGAACGAGCGATACTGGATCTGGCTAACTTCACACCTTTTCCTGACGAGTGGACGGTTGAAGATAAAGTATTGTTCGAACAAGCATTCCAGTTCCACGGCAAGAGTTTCCACCGGATTAGGCAGATGGTGAGTGTTAGTACTCTATTCTACTATGTTTGATCACTAGGAGATAAGATTTTCACAATGGTCTGCAAACTTTAATAATCAGGATTCTGGCTACCACCTTAGTGATTTCTCAATGCCAATCATTAAGAATTTTGGAATATTATTCCCCAATAAATCTCTTTCTTCATCTCCATCTTTCATTCTTCAAATTTTTCCCATTAAAATATTTATTAATACCGCTGTTGGCTGTCAAATTAGTAAAATATTAGTTATTCAACATTCCCTTTGCAGGATGCATGGGAAGAATAATATCCATGACTGTACGTGGCAAAAATAAAGTGGTGGTACGATAAAATTCACCAGATTAATGCAACCCCTTTCGTAATTCATTCCTCAAAAGATCTTTGTTGCTTTGGTTAGGAACCTGCAGTAAATTCAAATGTCCAATAACTTAACCTAACTTTCTGTATTTAAGCACGAGCACGTCACCTGTCTTTTGGACAAGAACACACCGCGCATTAGTAGTAACTTCATCAACATATATAAGTTGAGAGTCAATGACAACTCGCCAGAGCTGCGAAGCAGAGCTCTTACCTTCGATTGAAACATTACAGACACCATATCAATTGTAAACTGGCTTTAACTTCACGCCAGTAAGAGGTAAGAGCTCTGGGGTGTTGTCATCGACTCTCGACTTATATGGGATAAGGTATAGTTGTCTGGTTGCTGTAAAAAAAGGGGGGGGGGTTTCGTATTTTCTGCAAGCATTAAGATTCTTCTTACAGTTATAAGAATTGTTTCAACAACACGATGCAACATCGTTTCCGCCCATGTTTTTGTCACTATCACATTATCATCACATGAGCTCTGTGATAGCTCACAGGATGCATGGGAAGAATAATATCCCATGACTAAGTGGCGGTATACTTACGTTCACCTAATTCATTCCTCAATTGATCTTTGTTGCTTGAAATTTGAAAATCTTTTTAAATCACGACATGTAACACTGAGTGTATTCTAACATATTAATTTACCATTTTGGTCTCCATTTCCAGTTTGAAATGCAGCTTGGGAAAATGCGGTTTGTAGCAAACTGAAATGACAACTATTGTTATGATTATAATTTGGCGAAATTAGATTCATAACAATAATTATCTACACACCGACGATATTAAATTCATTAAACTAATCGAAATGACAACGTTCCAGTTCCGCCTCTGTATGAGTGCACCCATTTTCCACTGAGGTCACAATAATTCTCACTGAGTTCGCTCTTGTATCGGTTTGAGTGAGCCTTAATGTCTCCCCTCCACTCGTGCCCTTCTTTTCCTGTCCACTGATTGTCAAAAAGCCTGTAAATGGTTGTGAAAGTCTCTAAATTATCATATACTTGAAGTTGTTTGTAGCTGATGTGTTGCTCTTTGCTATGTTTCAGTTACCCGATAAATCGATAGCGAGTCTAGTGAAGTATTACTATTCATGGAAAAAGACACGTAGTCGGACAAGTTTAATGGACCGGCAGGCCCGCAAACTTGCCATCCATCGTGAGGAGGGTAGTGAAGGAGGATCAGAATTGGGGTCTAACACCGACTCTGATTCAGACGAAAAGGTATGGATAGATTTATTATTAGAACTAAGAATATTCTATGTAAAGATTGAGTAGGAATCTTTATCATTTATGGAGTTTTATTTTATACTTTGGAAATACTATTTTAAAGCGATTATATTAATTGTCCAGGATAATTGGATTCCCACCAACCTGTTAACTGACTGAAACTCTATATATATATAAAAAAAAACACTGAAAAAAATTAGCTTCTAAGTTTTCTTGACCTAAGAAGTTGTGCCAAATAAGGACATAGCTCTCCTTGGAGCGGAAGTTAGGTTCTCATTTTCAAATCTTACTAAATGCTCATCATCCATTGCAGCATGAAGCAAATCCATTGTTCGAGTTGTAGAGAAGCTCAAGGCAGGCTCGGAGATCCCATCATCCAGCATCAGTTAATGTTACATTGGGGGTGTCATGTTTTTGTGAATGGTTTAGTCTCTTTTTACTGCTGTGGTCTTGCCCTTGGAGAGCATCTTCTTCTTCTTCTTCAAGTGCCTCGTCCTCCAAGAACATTGGCGATCAGTAGCATGATCTGCTGTTTGTCCATAGCTTTTCTAAACAGTAACACTGTATTAGGTCCAAACCACTGGCTTAAGTTCTTTAGCCAGGATATCCGTCTGCGTCCTGGACCTCTAATGCCATCAATCTTCCCTCGGATAATTAATTGCAAAAGGTGGTATTTGTTGTGCATGAAATGACCAAAGTATTCTAGTTTTCTCCTTTTGATGATACTGAGAATTTAAGAGTCTTTGTTCATACGCCGCAGTATTTCCACGTTTGTGACTTGAGCTGTCCATGATATCCTTAAAATCCTGCGATACGTCCACATTTCAAATGCTATCAGTTTCTTACTTAAAACCTTGGTAAGTGCCCATAATTCAACTCCATAGAGCAGGACACTAAAAACCATAGTTTCGAAGCAGTCAGGTACGTAATGACAGACGTAAATCACGGCTGGTCAAAACTTTTCTCATTTTCATGATAGAACTTGTGGCCTGCTCAATTCTACAGAGAATTTCTTGACTTCAGTCCCAGTTATCATTGATTTGACATGCTAAATATTTATATGACGAAACCCTTTCAATTCTTTCATTACCTAAGTGTAAGAATGCCCTGAATTTCATCTTTGTTTCTACTAACAACCATCCACTTTGTTTTTTTTTTACATTTAAATGTAATCCCATGGCGTTACTCTCTTCAGAAATAGAATCCAGTAGTGTTTGTAGATCATCCATACTTGTTGCAAGGATGACAGTGTCATCAGCATATCGGGTGTTATAAATGATAGATCCATTTACCACTACTCCTTGAGACTTTCCATCAAGAGCATCTTGGAAAATCTTTAGAATAGATGTTAAAGAGGAGTGGAGTAAGAATGCAACTTTGGCGAACTCCCTTCATAATCGATACTTCTTCAACACGTACAGCAGCACGTTGATTCCAGTACAGATTTCCAATTAATCGGATGTCACGTCCATCTAGTCCCAGGTCACATAAAATGTTCATCAGTTGATCGTGTTGAACAGTGTCAAAGGCTTTTTCATAATCGATGTCATCATCATCATCTTGTACAGTTTCCAGCCCCAGGCTGGGTCTGTTTGGAACATAAGCCTCGCCACGTAGTCCTTTCTTCCCACCACCTCTCCGCTGTCACTCTGGTCAAGTCCTCCCCTCTCTTCTTGACACATTCCTCCACTCCTTTCAGCCATCTATCCTTTGGTCTTCCCCTTGGTCGTTTCTTCTGCATCTGCATCTCATGTATCCTCTTGGGAATCCTCTTCTCATCCATTCTCTTTAAGTGTCCATACCACCTCAGTCTTGATGTCTCAATCCTACCTTGCAAGGGCTCCTCGTTCACCATTTCCCTGACCTTTTCATTCCTCAACCTGTCTCTTCTTGTTACTCCGATCCTACTTCGCAGGAACTTCATTTCACCTGCCTGTATTCTGCTTATGTCTCTTTTCTTCATTGTCCACGTTTCTGAAGCATAGGTCAGTATCGGGATATAGTAGCTTCTGTATAACACTTCCTTGCTTTTTTGTGGGACATCTTTATTCCACACTAAGCTCCTAATGCTTCTCAGAAATGCTTCTGCCTGTCTGCCACATTCCGTAATCTCTTTGTCATTTCTCCCATTTTCCTCCACTATACTTCCCAAGTACTTGAGACTTTCCACCTTCTTCAGCTGTCCACCTCCAAGTGTTATCCCACTCATTGTTCTGTCCTTTTTCCTGGTCGTTAACAGGATCTCACATTTACTGATGTTGAACTTCCATCCGTACTCTCCCACTGTTTCTTCCCAAGCCTTCAGTTGCTCCTGAATTTCTTCCTCCTTGTTTCCCCAGACCATGAGATCATCTGCAAACACCATTACTTTCATCTTATCTCCTCCTATCTTTCCTGCTATCCGTGTCATTACCTCGTCCATAACTACAATAAAGAGAAGGGGTGACAGCGCACTACCCTGTTTCAGGCCACTCATTTGTCTGAACCAGTCTGTACTTTCCCCTCCAACTTTCACACAACTCACACTTCCACAATACATCTCCTTCACTCTGCCTACAGTCCCTTTTTCCACTCCCATGTTTTCCATTGCTTTCCAAACCTTCTCCCTACACACACTATCATAGGCCTTTTCGATGTCCAGGAAGGCCATCAACAGATCCTCTCCAAATTCGTAGTGGTGTTCCTGGAGCTGTCTCACTGAAAATATGAGATCCACTGTTGATCTTCCAGGTCTGAATCCATACTGCTCCTCTCTCAATTCTCTCTCCACTTTGGCTCGTATTCTACTTTCTAATATCTTTTCATATAACTTGTAACACATGTAAACATCGACACGAACATCACGACATTGTTGATTCAACACCTGAAGACTGAGCAATGCCTCCCGAGTTCCGAAGCCACTCCTGAATCCAAACTGTGTGCCACCGAGAGCATTGATTGTGCCAATTGTGACATTCCTTCGCACTGAATCTACCTGTTATATTGCGTTTTAAAGACTATCAACTACCAACTCGGTGTTTTTTTTTTTGTAAAATTTATGGAATTTGTGTGTTTTACGTAATTCATGGTGGCTACAGAACCTGGAAATCAGGGGTTTTTTCTCTCTGGAAATATCAGGGAAATGTCAGGGAATTTTGCCAAGGTGTAGAAAAAATCAGGGAAATTTGAAGAAACTTAAAAAGAAATTAATAAATCTAATATACAACAAATGTTGCGTTTAGCGAGTGTGAATTATTTTGCAGCGGTAACATGGCGCAGTGCAAAACGTAGCGCGATTCGCCTTGCTGACTAAATCAACACTAAATGAATCATTAGGCAAGAGGGGAGGTACCATATAAGTAAGATTATTTACTAATTAATACATTATCCGCTAAATTAATATCGGGGATTTTTGTGGAAAAATAGGGAAATTTGTCAGGCAAAGTCTGTCGCCACCATGTGAGATCTTCTGCAGACCGCAGATGGACTCGTGAAGATTCCGTACATTGCTATGATTTGTATTTTTCTGAACTGTCTTCGATCTTGATTAGGGCACCCTCTCAATCCTCGACTCGCTTGATATTTTTTGTTTTATGAAACATTGATTCGTTCGATAGCCATTTTGTTAGTTTGTCTTTCATCACAGTCGCTAAGTAGAGGTAATGTGCATGTATGAATTACGTCGCAAAACTGGATATGATCTTGGTTTGATTCAGGTGAAATCTTAAGTCACGTATAATGTCATCCATTACATTTATCATGATAATAACAGGTATTTTGTTGTTTTATTTGGCTGTTACCTGGGGTTTTCATTGATAGGCCGTTTGGAAAATTGGCAGGTATACTATTATTTAACCACTAGTGCATTACTCAGCACAACGAAAAGAGAGTAGAAATAACTGACAGAGTATACGAACGAACAGTGGAGAATTTGAGCACCATCATCATCATCATCTTGCACAGTTTCCAGCCACTGGCCGGGTCTGTTTGGAACACAAGCTTCTCCAACATCTTCTGTCTTCCCATCATCTCTCAGCCACCACCTTTGTCCAGTCTTCTCCTCTCTTCTTCACGCTTTCTTCCACCCTCTTCAGCCTGTCTCTTGGTCTCCCTCTTGGTCTCTTTCCTTCCCACTTCGCCTCGTGTATCCTCCTGGGTATCCTCTTCTCCTCCATTCGTTTTACATGTCCATACTATCTAAGTCTAGATTTCTCTATACCATCCTGTAATGGTTCCTCCTTCATTAATTCTCTGGTCCTCTCATTTCTTATTCTGTCCATCTTTGTAGCTCCAATACTACTTCTCAAGAACCTCATCTCACTGGACTGTATTTTGCTCTTCTCCCTTCCTTTCATAACCCAGGTCTCCGAAGCATACGTCAGGATAGGGACATAGTACGTCCGATATATGATCTTTTTGCTGTTCTGAGGGACATCCTTGCTCCATAACATGCTTCTCACACTCCTCCGGAATGCTTCTGCCTGTCTCCCCCGCTCATTTATTTCTCTGTCGTTTCTTCCGTTATCTTGTATCAGGCTTCCCAGTTACTTGAAACTCGCCACTTTCTTCAGCTGTTCCCCACCCATCGTTATTCCCGTTGTGGTTATTTCCTTCTTCCTTGTTGTGATCACCATCTCACTCTTATTTATGCTAAATTTCATCCCATATCCTTGTATTATTCCTTCCCACACATCCAACTGTTCCTGTACCTCCTCCTCCTTGTTTCCCCAAATCATCAAATCATCTGCAAACACCATTGCTTTCATCTTTCCTTCCCCAATTACTTGTGCCACTCGGATCATTATGTCATCCATCACCACAATGAAAAGTAACGGTGACAGTGCACTTCCTTGTTTCAGGCCCTTTCTCTGTTCCAACCAGTACGATCTCTCTCCTCGCACTTTCACACAGCTCATGCTTCCCTTGTACATCTCCTTTATCCTCCTTATAGTCCATTTTTCTACTCCTCTATCCTCCAGGGACTTCCATACTTTGTTTCTGCATACAATGTCATATGCTTTCTCAATATCCCGGAAGGCCATCAGTAGATCTGTTCCATACTCATAGTGCTGTTCTTGTAACTGCCTTACAGCAAAAATCAAGTCCACTGTGGACCTTCCTGCCGTGTAGCCATGTCCCTCCTTCTATCCTTGTCCTAATTCTCCTTTCCAAAACTTTCTCAAACATCTTTGCACAATGACTCATCAGTGTTATTCCCCGATAGATTCTGAATTCTGTTCTACTACCTTTCTTGAAGATCGGGACAATTATTCCCTTTTTCCAGTCCTCTGGGGTCTTCCTTTCCTTCCATGCTGTCCTCATCACTCGTTACAACCATTGTATCCCCACCTCTCCTGCTGCTCTCACCATCTCCACACTCAACTCATCCACACCCGGTGCCTTCCCTCCTTTCATCTTCCTCACTGCATCTTCCACTTCTTTCCATGTTAAGCCCTTTTCTGTTTGCAGTTCATCTTCCTCTTCCCCAATTTCTTCCTCCTCGCCGTGGTTTCCATTTGGGTTCAGGAGTTCTTCAAAATATTCTTTCCACATTTTCTTCAGTTCTTCTCTATTTTCTATCTCTTGTCCCCTTTTATTCACCATTCTAACATAATCCGTAGGATCCTTCCGCCTCTTATTTTTTACCATCCCATACAGGACCTTTTTTTGTACCTTCACTATCCTCCTTCCTCATCTTTGTCCACTCTTCCATCCACTTTCTTCTCTCCTCAGCCACTACTCTCTTCGCCTCCTTCTTTCTTTCCTGGTACTCTTCCCTTGTCTCTACTGTCCTATTTTGATACCACCTCCTAAAGGCTCTATTCTTTTCCCTTACTATATCTTTTGTCTTCTCATTCCACCATGGTGTTTCCTTCCACCTCTTCCTACTACTTGTCCTCCCACATACTGCTTCTGCTGCAACTACTAGTGTCTTCTTAAATCTAGCCCATTCCTCTTCCACCCCCCTTTCATCTGTTGGAATTCCTTCCTTTACCATTTTGAGGTACTCGACCCTTCTATCTCCTTCTTTCAGTTTCCATATCCTTATACGTCTTTGCTGGTTTTCAGTCCCTTTCTTCTCCTTAGTCCCTCTCAGGTTCATTACCAGCAATCGATGGTTGCTATCCAGGTTCTCCGATGGTATAACCTTGATGTCCGTGATGTTCTTATTTAGTTCTTTCTCATACAGTATATAGTCGACCACCGACTTCCTGGTCAAGTCATCACTGTACCATGTGATTGTGTGGCTCTCTCTTTTCTTGAACCAGGAGTTCCCAACTAGCAGGCTGTTCCTTTGGCAGAAGTCCAACAGTCTCTTTCCTTCCTCATTTCTTCCGTCCCAACCCTCTGGTCCAAGTACACTCTCATACCCTTGTCTTTCTCTTCCTACATGGGCATTCAGATCCCCCATAACAATCATACCGTATTTACTCGAATACGACCCTCCCCCGAATAAGACCCGCACCCTGATTTTGAAGAACAAAATAAAAATAAAATACTCAAAATTATGTACAATCGTAACTAAATAAACAGAATAGCATTTATCCAAAATAGTTTCCAACAGTTTTGAAGTCGTCCTAAAATAACACACATCAAACGATTAAAAATACAAATAAAAGTACACAAACACTTCATTCATCGTCATCAGAAGTACCAACTTCGGAACTTTTATCACCATCCCACTAAATGTCGTCATCACTGACATCCATAGCATTCGAAATACTACATTTCTTAAAGCTCTTCCGTATGAGATCTCCCGAGATACGATTCCATGCTGTCAAAATGCACGAACATAGCAGCTGAACTTCCGGGCGCTGAATACGACCAGTTGGAGTCAGTGTGTGCTTATCGGCCGCCATCTGCTCCGTATACAGCTGTTTCAAGGCTGCTTTGAACGGGCGGTTCACGCAGACATCCAGTGGTTGTAGCATAGACGTCATCCCGCTCAATCACGAATACATGACTCGTCAATATCATATTTCCTACCGGGCACGATTTCCAATAACTTCAGCTTCCCTCACAACTTTCAGCTTCTCACTCACATTAAACGACCGCAAACTCTTCGTACAACTCATGTTTACACTCGGAAAACGTGCGCGAGACTGTATGACGCCGCCTGCTTACGGTAAAACAAAGTTATAGCCGGAAGAAGGCTAGCACCATCTAACTGATACTCGCAACACCCGATATCGCGCGTGGCGGGTAATTTAAATCTTTAAATCAGGATGACTCTAATAAGACCCGCAGCCCAATTTTTCACGTCCGATTTTGTTTAAAAATGTGCGGGTGGTATTCGAGTATATACGGTATTTCTTCCTACCAGCTGCTTCTGCAATTCCTCTTCCAACTCCTCCTTCTCTTCAGAGGCGCAGCCTACTTGTAGAGCATACACTTGCACTATTTCTACGGTCTCTCCCCTCAGTGCTACTTTCACTTTCATCATCTTATCACTTATTCTCTTGACTTCTTCTTTTAAACCATCTCGTACTCTACTCCCACTCCATTCCTCTTTCCCTCTTCATTCCCACTCCAGTACAGTCTATAGCCTTTTCTCAGTTCTCTCCTTCCTTCCCCTTTCCACTTTGTTTCTGCCAATCCCAAAAAATCCAACTTCCTTCTTTCCATCATATCCACTATCTCCTCCACCTTCCCCGTCAGCGTTCTTAGGTTTAAAGTTCCAAATCTTAGTCCGTGTTTACAGCCATGTCGTCGTCTATTATATCCATCATGTCCGAGGCTCGTTCCATTCTTGAAAGCATTTGGTTTCATCCACTACTGGCTTGCTGGGCCTATTGTAGCTTCACCAGAGCCCAGTTAGCCGTCACTTTTCAGGGTTCCTGTAGGTCCTTCACAGCTACCGTAACGGTCCCGGGGCACACGAAGTCCCCACTGTACTTCGCCCCTACAGGCATTCCACTACTTTGTGCCGTTGCCCGTCTCCCACGACGTGGACGAGGGGTTGGACTTATGGGAGACAATTTGAGCACCACATTATTTAAATTTGAGAACTGGAACTTCCAGCGGGAGTGTTGGATTTTCCATTTGTGCTGCATAGGACTGTAAATGAAAATGACAATACCTACTATAGGATTTTTTATTATGGATACTAGAGTTTAGGCCTTAATTACAGCCAAACTAACAGACCTATTGAAAAACGAGTTATACCAATATTTTCCTTGTTTAATTCTGCGTTAGACTATATAAGCCATTTATTTTCAAGTTTATTAATTATTTATTTATTTGTGGTTGTATGAAAAATTGTCCGCGTTTTTGACGTCTTTTCTAGGAACCGCTCACTTAAAACTATATACATGGAAAAGTACTTGGCTGAGGGTAATGATATGTGATAGGCACAAGTATTAGTAGTGCAAATCTCAAGTTTCAATTTTTTTCAACTACCCGATAAAAAGTTTTTATACTTTTTCTGACGTAACGTTTTCTCAGCCCTGGATAAACGTACAGCAGAAAACTTGGTCTCTTTTTGGAGCTCTTATTCGTGATTATCGGAAACTACGACCACTGTAAATGCACAGTGTGATGGCGAATTTATGAAGAGTAATATTAATGGGAGGTTTTGTGCGTTCTGGCCCATGCGATTAAAAGCGAGCGGGCTTCGGAAATCCGGTGCAGCGTTGCCGCGTCAAGTTGCAGCCGTCGCGGCTCGCAACGAACGAACACTGCTTCAAGTTTCCTTTCAACCTTTTATTTTCTTTCCTCGTCCAAATTTCATTTTTCATCACCTTTTTCACATAAGGGCTTTGGACCTTCAATGGCAGGTTTTAAAAATGGTTTGTCTTCCTAATTTGGAAATGCCAGACTACACAATTTATAGATGGGCTATTTACATTATTTACATAATATCTTTACAATATTTAATTCAGTCAGTATTCTTCGTCTGAAGAATGGCTCTGTTTCGATGAATCAGAACTGCTGTCATTCATGTTAATTATGACCGGCTCGAAATGAGGGACATTTTCAGACAGGCCATCTATCTCCCAGTAGTGGTCTTCATTTCTTTTAGCGTGTTTAATACATTGTTTCCAGAGTTCAGGAGCAACAGTATGCAAGGCTTCTCGGCATAAAACATTCATTGCTTCTATACTTCTACCATTTTGTAATATGTTAACGCAAGTTCGCCCTCAGACAATGGTGGTCTCGGAGGCATTTGGATGTGATGTGATGTGGCCTATAAGTAGTAAACAGGAAGAATGAAAATAGCATGTGGACATAGCCAGGTCGCTCGCATTCCATTACACAACTGCCCTGCAACGCTGCACTCGAATTCACCGGCTCGCCCGCTTTTAATCGCACGGGTCAGAACGCACAAAACCTCCCATTAATATTATTCTTCATAAATTCGCCATCACACTGTACGTTTACAGTGGTCGTAGTTTCCGATAATCATGAATGAGACCTCCAAAATGAGACCAAGTTTTCTGCTGTACGTTTATCCAGAGCTGAGAAAACGTTACGTCAGAAAAAGTATAAGAACTTTTTATCGGGTAGTTGAAAAAAATTGAAACTTGAGATTTGCACTACCAATACTTGTGCCTTTCACATATAAAAAATGCATTACCCTCAGCCAAGTACTTTTCCATTTATATAGTTTTAAGTGAACGGTTCCTAGAAAAGACGTTAAAACCGCGGACAATTTTTCATACAACCACAAATAAATAAATACCGTAATTAATAAACTTGAAAATAATTGGCTTATATAGTCTAACGCAGAATTAAACTAGGAATATATTGGTATAACTCGTTTTTCAGTAGGTCTGTTGGTTTGGTTGTAATAAGGCCTAAACTCGAGTATCCATAATAAAAAATCCTATAATAGACTTGCTATGAATACTGTCACAAAGTTGTTCCACCAGGTGATGAATGGTCTTTAAGCAGTAGTTACATGGATATACTATATAATGAACACACATAATGTCCACCTTTAGCATGCACACAGTCCTTAATATTTTAAGGTCACTAATCAGTGGCATTGTATAGCATAGAGGGTTTTCAGTGTTGAGGAGGTTGTTCAAAATAACAGGATTTATGCCACAAGTTCAAGAGAAGCTGCCAGGAAGGGTCCAAAGGGGCCATCATCCTGCATCAATCATGGTGTGATGGGTTTTGAGGTATGAGGACACAACTGAGCTCCATTTATGCAAGTCACGGGTGAAAACATTTCGAAAAGTATACCAGAATCCTAACGCCTCCCTCTTTTATGGTAATAACTGGAGCTTTCAACAGGATTCTGCACCAGCACATAAGGTGCAGACAACGGAGCAATGGCTAGTGACAAATATACCAACCAGACTTGATTTCACCCTCGGGCCCTCTGGTAGCACAGACCTCAATGGCATGCAAAAAGAGACGCTCTCTTTTAATGCCTGTTGATGCATAATGTCATTGATGAGTGGCCTCGAAGACTTGTGGACGGTGAGCGTGCTAATGGTGGCCATTTCAAAAAATTACTTGTGATTTGTATTCCTTATAATTAGAGATTGGAATTTTTCGGTGATTTCAGAGTGAAGAAAGCGGTATTTTAAAGTGTCAAATTCGGTGGTTTCAAGTGCACTTTTCGGTACTTTCAAAATCATGAATTTTAGGCGGGATTTTTTAAATATCATGGATAACATAACACATTACATTCATCCTTCAAAGTATACTTCAGTGAAGAGATCCAAATTGCCTTGTGACTAACGGTGACGCATATCACTTAACGTGCTAGTGTGAGCTGAAAAACAAAAGTTCACAGCGTTTGAACAGGGGATCCAAATGGTTTTCAACACAGATTCTGAGAACTTTGGAAATACAAATGTCATTCCTTGCAAAACTCCAACAATGTCTGTCTTGGTCCTGTCATGCATCTGCTTCTTGATTAAAGTTTGCAGTTCTTTGTATCCTCTTAACACCTCACTTCCTTCCAGTTTTCCGCAGATCGGCAACTTCTTAATTTTCTTTGCAAGGTCCTCATTGATGTTCATTGGCACTATTTCTACTGGATCAAATGCACACATTTGTAAATCCTGTTCCCAGGGTCAACGGATCTCAAGCTGATTAAGTTTCCAAGAGCATGCGACCCAGCATTCACTAAAACTGAATGTATTTTCCCTCTTTTTAACACATTTCCACAACCTTCCAACTGCTCCTTAATGTTGGTAACGTACTTTCCAGAAACAGCAAGTTTAAGGGCATGCTGAATTCTCCGTAGATGTCCATCTAGAAGGTGAACAGTCTGAAAAGACTGGCCTTCTAATAAGGGGATGAGTTCAGTGATGTCTGTGCCAAATTCTTTGAATCTCAAGTATTTCGTCATGTGAAACATTGTTGAGAAAATCAACACCAGAGTTATGTCCCTACTACTTCACTCATAAATTGCAAAATATCTTTCAAGTACTCTGACAGACACACTCTCTTTTAATGCCTGTTGATGCATAATGTCATTGATGAGTGGCCTCGAAGACTTGTGGACGGTGAGCGTGCTAATGGTGGCCATTTCAAAAAATTACTTGTGATTTGTATTCCTTATAATTAGAGATTGGAATTTTTCGGTGATTTCAGAGTGAAGAAAGCGGTATTTTAAAGTGTCAAATTCGGTGGTTTCAAGTGCACTTTTCGGTACTTTCAAAATCATGAATTTTAGGCGGGATTTTTTAAATATCATGGATAACATAACACATTACATTCATCCTTCAAAGTATACTTCAGTGAAGAGATCCAAATTGCCTTGTGACTAACGGTGACGCATATCACTTAACGTGCTAGTGTGAGCTGAAAAACAAAAGTTCACAGCGTTTGAACAGGGGATCCAAATGGTTTTCAACACAGATTCTGAGAACTTTGGAAATACAAATGTCATTCCTTGCAAAACTCCAACAATGTCTGTCTTGGTCCTGTCATGCATCTGCTTCTTGATTAAAGTTTGCAGTTCTTTGTATCCTCTTAACACCTCACTTCCTTCCAGTTTTCCGCAGATCGGCAACTTCTTAATTTTCTTTGCAAGGTCCTCATTGATGTTCATTGGCACTATTTCTACTGGATCAAATGCACACATTTGTAAATCCTGTTCCCAGGGTCAACGGATCTCAAGCTGATTAAGTTTCCAAGAGCATGCGACCCAGCATTCACTAAAACTGAATGTATTTTCCCTCTTTTTAACACATTTCCACAACCTTCCAACTGCTCCTTAATGTTGGTAACGTACTTTCCAGAAACAGCAAGTTTAAGGGCATGCTGAATTCTCCGTAGATGTCCATCTAGAAGGTGAACAGTCTGAAAAGACTGGCCTTCTAATAAGGGGATGAGTTCAGTGATGTCTGTGCCAAATTCTTTGAATCTCAAGTATTTCGTCATGTGAAACATTGTTGAGAAAATCAACACCAGAGTTATGTCCCTACTACTTCACTCATAAATTGCAAAATATCTTTCAAGTACTCTGACAGACACACTACAGAATGAAACCAAGAAGACCGCCTGGTTAATTCTGGTTCCGGAAACAGTGGCACATTTTGATATGGATACTTGCCATCTAGATATTCATGTCTGAAAGGCGCACTATATGACGCCACGTGGCGAGTAGTTACTAGGATGAAGGGGCAGATGACCTCGCTGTTCTGGCCCTTAATACCACAATAACTAAGTAACTTACCAGGATGACCACCCAGATTGATAAAGAAAGCGAGGCCGACTATCTACCGTTAAGTGACCGATCTTTCCGTGTTTGTTGGATGCTCTCCATGCAGTCAAGTCATGGGAGAAGATTATCGGTACTACACTCGCACAAAAACAAGCGTTTGTCGGCTTCTGTGACGATATTTTAAACAGGCAAGGTGGTTTCACTACGATGACATTAGGGTAAAACCTAGATGAATATCAAGATGCAGAAGAAAGTGACATTCAGTAGTTAGACTTCGATAAAGACAATCATGGTTTCAGACATGAAAGCGATGAGGATATTGTACGGAATTTGACTGTCGGTGAGGTAAACTGAGATCCAGTACATATCGAGTGAAGGAGTGATGCAACGGAAATCACGAGAGTTCCCACAGTCAAGCTAGTGTGTCTATAGTCACACTTATCTCTTATATAGAAAATGAAGATGAATTTTCGTTCTCATATATTGTTTTCTTCAGAATTGTACAATCTGAAATTAGAAAAAATAAACCACCTAAGAAACAAAAAGTGATGACAGTCATTTTTCTTAGTTTTTAATATTGGTCAAGCCCACATAGTGTGTCTTACAATACTATGTTATAAAGTATTATATTTATTTTTTTGAGTGTTCATAAAATACATTTCAATATTTTAACCAATATTTTTCTCTTTGCTAGGCTTAAAAACATTACTGTGGATAATTCGCGGAAATTCGTGCATTGATTGCCGCGAATTATCAGAAGTGCACTGTAAAGAAAAAAACGAAAAAAGCTAAAATTCGCGGTTTCGTGCGAAATTCATGCATAATTCGCGAAATTCGCGTCGTCATGCGAAATTTCGCGACTTCAAACCCCATTTTTTTCGCCATTTTTAGGGTTATTAAAACACATTACCATCTGTGTATTACTTCATTTAATAATTCGCGAAATTCGCGATCGCGAATTTTTCCATTCCCTACTTATAATTCATGTAAGTTAACTACTGCTATCACGTTCATAAAATATCTTTCATTACCTGGTGGACATTTACCAACTTTGTGTCAATATTTATCGTATAATGCAGCATAGGCTAGAACCTCAGGCTAGAAACAGATCGGAGTAAGGGCAATTACCTTCCCAACTCGTGGCCATGTTCTATAGACCTAATCTATCCCTCTCCTTCTCCCTATTTTTTTTTTGCTTTCTAGCTTACATTTTTCCTTTTTTTTTATTTATTTAGAACATACAGTAGAAGCCCGATATGACGAGGTTGTCGGGAGACATGCTTTACCCCCGCGGTATGTCGAGAGTGGGCCGTGTAATGACGAACTGGTTCTTAAGTTTAGGGGCTGCGACAACGCGGTCGTGTAGCCCCGTGAACTTACGGTGTATGTAGAATCTGTCTGATAACCGGTGTTAATTGTGATGACTGTATTAGTGTGTGTATCTGTTTTAATTCAAGTAAGGACTGCAGACGATCAATTTTCATGTAGTTCCTACTTTTGCCGCCAAACGCCACCGTCAACGACTACTAGTTCAGAACTTAGCTACCAGACGTCACCACAGTCGGCTCTTGACAATGAACTTAGGAACCTAAGAGCGTTGTTTACATTCTTAACCTATACAATTTAGCTTCACACAGGTGTAATTAGTGGAAGGTTCTTCAACATGCCATAAATCTATGACATGGGACCGCCGGCTTTACTTCCCCTCCGAAGGAAGGCATACTGAGGGATTTTTAACGCTCTTCAAAAATCCGACGACTTCGGCCGGATTTAAACCCGCGATCCTGGGTATAATGACGAACTACCCATGGAAAGTTAGGAAGAACACATAATGCAACATATGCTATATACTGTACTGTAGATAAATTTGAAGAACATTAGAAATACATACTGTAAAACATTTCAGAAACTTACCAAATAGGGTACAGCAATTAGACAAACTTAACTCAAACGTTGACCAAACAATAACCTCGCGTAATAAACTTGCTTTCGTTTCGCCATTCTTCACATGATCAATAATTTTTAGTTTTTCACTCGCAGAATACGCTCTCTGTTTCTGTGACATCGCAACAAGCACACAGAAATCTAGACAATGAATGATATGATTCACATGGTGGTTGTGCTCATTTTGATTATTGTGAATCACTGTTGCACAGTCACTTCGTTGACTGCATCACAATGTTAACCGTGAGATGTGTATTCAAAGCTCATGTATTGCAACAATCTTGATACAGTGTGTATGTTGATTAGACAAACCAAAGGTTGAGTTTAATTACGTCCATGTCTTTTGGTTATTGTATAGAGTGCTTGATGTAAATTACACTGCAGAAACATTACATGCAGACTGTATTAAGTTTTAATACATTTATAAAATGCCACTGAGAGTGCAAAAATCATTCATAAATAGTTCATGCACGTTTTATCAGACCGCAGTGCAACGGGCTTCTACTGTAGTTTTCCTTCCCCCACTGGTTCGGCCACTGTCTTGGCAAACCAGTTTTTGTGTTTCCCCATTTGTTTCCACTCTGTGTGGTTGTACATATCTGTATTATTTGTCTTCATTGTATTTATTCATTGTCAAGTTAGTTTTGTTTCTGTTGATTAGTTGTCATGATTTATTTGTTTTGATTGCATGTAGTATTCCCACTGCCGTGTTTCCAGTAGGATATTTTGGCTTAGAAGGTAATTTGGTATTTCTAAGTTGGCCACATTGATTCTTCTTTAACTTGTTTGAACTCTTTACTGTGATTGGCTGCTTTCGGCCTATCAGAGGCCTCTAATTTGGTTTTTAAACTCTCTACTGTGATTGGCTGCTTCCAGCCTATCAGAGGCCTTCTTGCTGCTTGTAGCGACCAATCACGTGTTTCTTCTTCGTTGTTCTCTAAGTGTGTAGCTATGACACAATGGTGTGCTTCAACGTTGGTTGTGATATATCAACAAGTATCCAGCTAATCATTTCTATAATTGGTGCTATCTTCATATTAACCGTGCTTAGCAATCATGTCCTATGCACATGATTCATATTTTGTTTGGGCAGTGACATTACAGTGATTTTTGATCTCATCATCACCATGCTTGATGGTGCTACGCGTCATGTCGACGAATTCTTCAATCCGCGGCGTCGGATAGTTTGTTATAATGTGTTTACTTCTATCTTCATTTACTGCCTAACAATTTGTCTTCACGCGTATGAATAATCATGATGCTTCGTGTGATAAGTAATTCATCGTGTCTGGAAGCATGTTACAAGGCTAGGCATCATCACTGGAATGGAAGTTGACGCTGGGTTTAACTACTTTACTATTGTGACAATACCGTGCGATTGGCATATCCCGGTATTTGTATGACAGCAACTACTTTGACCTCCTGCGTTTCACACATAATTTGTTTTATTAACAATTCATTTTGGGCTTACAGTATCGGCGCATCACTGTAAGTCAGTCCTGGTTCGACGACACATTCTCGTTCCATGCGACCTGTTTCTTCATTATTTGTTGCAACTCCACTTGTGTTGCATATTTAAATTATATCATTCTTTGGAACCGCCGTGTATTGCATGCCGTTCTATGATGTACTGATCTGCAGCTACGTTCAAGACAATATGTGTGTTTTAGGCTCAAGACGTAACGTGTGTTAATTCTTTGAGTGTTTCTTCAATTGTGTAAATTTGTGCTAGTGTTTCTCATATGTTTATGTGCCACCTTTGGATATTTGTTTATGTGTCACCTTTGGATATTATGTTTATGTGCCACCTTTGAATATTTGTTTATGTGTCACCTTTGGATATTATGTTTTATGTGCCACTATTTGATAATATATCTTATTATTAGTTAGTGGTGGTGTCGTGTCCTTTATGCCTTCCTGGACTTCCTTATTTAGTGACAATAATATTGTCTGGTCCTCCACATGTTTGTTAAATTGTCAAGCGACCTTTGTAAAGTCAACTCTTTGTATTATCACATCATTATCTAATGCTTTGGCCAACAAATTTTTATACATTTGTCCACTATTACCAGAATACTCTTGGTGGGTTGTTGACTTCCCGCGTTGGCCAATACATTATTTGGTCCTCTCCGGGCCGGATATTGAGCTGTTTACTACTTTGAATCATTAAGCTATGTGTTGGCCATTTTAGGCCCTTGTTTCTTGCTATTTCACCAGGAAGGCCATAAATTTAAATTGTATACGTTCCCATTAACTTCCCAAGGACACAATACAGTACTCTATGTTCAGATGTTTGTTTACAACTTAATCGAGACCATTGTCTCAGTGTTTATTTTTTGTGTTAGTTAAGTTGGTTGTGTTAGTTAGGTGTGCAACTCTGGTAATTACATCTAGGCGGGCAATCCTAAGGTCATTATGGAGGATGCCCAAAAACGACCTTTAGTTAGGAAGCGTGCAGTCGCTGAGGGCATGCTTACCTCACAAGAAAAAGTAATTAGCAACTTTCAGGACATTACAGAAGAGCAATATCAAATGTTAGTGTTACGCAAACACAAATGCGAGGAAATTTATGAACAATATAACGAAGCGCAAGTCGCTTTAGAGGATATTACAGACAATATCGACGAAGAAATAGCCGAACGTTGTGACTTCGAAGATAAATATTTTGAGTTGCTGGTTAAAATTAAACTACATTGTGACAATTTCAAAAAATCCAACACTACAGACAGTGATAACCCTTTGAATAATTTGCAGAGTGCACAATTTCCTACTGCTAACGTAGCTGCAGCTCATATAAAGTTGCCTGAAATTCAAATTCCGCAGTTCAGTGGCGACTTCACAGACTGGTTGAATTTCAGAGATAGCTTCAAGGCTATAGTAATTGATAACCATGCTCTGTCTGATATTGTTAAGTTCTACTACCTTAATTCTAGTCTTAGTGGTGAGGCCAAACTCCTCTTAAAGAACATTACTGTGTCAGATGATAACTTTATGGTTGCATGGAACTTGCTGACAACTCGATACAATAACATTAGGCTCATAGCGCACAATCATGTTACCAAGCTTTTCAAGCCCCCCGCATACGGTAATGATTCAGTGTCCTTGCGTGCCATCATCGACCACTTTGTTTCTCATGTCAATGCGTTAGAAGCTTTGGACTTTAACGGGGTTCCCCTTCAAGACCTGTTATTGTCACATTTTATATTGGAGCTACTAGATAATGATAGCATCCGTGAATGGGAGAATCATGTTGATTCTGGGAGAATTCCCACTCTCCAGGACTTGGTTAGCTTCTTAGAGAAAAAATGCAAGGTACTGGAAATAACTGAAAGGAATGTGTCCAGGCCTGCATTACATACTGCTGTAACCAAACTTAAAGCTGAAGGTCATTCGCCTCAGAAACCCATGTTAACTACTACCAAATCTCGTTGTACATATTGTAGGAGCATTGATCACCAATTGTCGAAATGTGGTACCTTTATTAAACTTTCGTCCACAGCCAAATGGGATTTTGTCAGGTCTCGAAAATTGTGTTATAATTGTTTGCGTAATTTCGAGCCTAATCATCAATGTTCGAAGTACTCTTGTAACACTTGTTCCCGAAAACACCACACTCTTCTTCACTATGAGCCCTCCAGTGGCACTAGTAATGATGCTTCTCAAGCTCATGCTAACGTGGTAAACACTAGTTGCAGTAACGTCGCTCGTGACAATCAATTTTCAAGGACGTTATTACCCACTGCCAAGTTGAATATATCAGCTGGCAATGGCTTACGTGTACCTGTTACTGCACTACTTGACTCTGCATCAGATTGTAACTTAATTTCGTCACACTTAATTAAGAAATTAAGACTCCACACCAAACCTATGAAGGTACACATTCACGGTGTTGGTCAAAATCAAAGCACTGCTACTGTTGTTGCTGATGTGAACGTTTTTGCCTGTGCTACTAATTGGTCTGCTAAGCTTGAATGTCTCGTGGTTCCCAATATTGCACTTGAGCTACCCGCTGCTGGTTTCGATACCTCTGAATGGAACATTCCATCACATATTGATTTAGCTGATCCTGATTTCAATTGCACTAAATCTATTGATCTTGTTCTTGGTGCAGAATATTTCTTTGACCTGTTATGTCCTGGTAAAATCATACCATTTGGTGATTTGCCCATCATTCAAAATACCTCTGTGGGTTGGGTGTTTTCTGGGAAGCTGCCCAGTGCAAGCACCTCGCAACCATCGCACGTGGTATCAGCACTTACACTCTCACGCCCTCATGTAGAACAACAGCTGGAAGCGTTTTGGAACGTTGAAGAAGTTGAAACCCCAGTGTTGTCTGTTGATGAATCCATATGTGAAGAACACTTCGTTGCTACTACCACTCGCAAAGACGATGGTAGATTTGTGGTTAGACTCCCTCGCAAGGTAGACTCGGAGCCTCTAGGTGCCTCTCGCTACGCTACACTAAAACGTTTTCACTCTCTCGAAAGACGTTTGGCTCGTAACCCTGAGTTAAGGTTAGAATACACTGAATTCATGCATGAATATCTAGCCTTAAACCATATGCAAGTTGCCCCCCACCCGACTGATGGTGAAGTTTACTACATTCCCCATCATCCTGTTTTCAAGCCGCACAGTACTTTTACAAAGCTCAGAGTGGTATTTGATGCTTCGATGGCTACTACGTCTGGGTGCTCCCTTAATGATACCTTGTTGGTGGGCCCTGTAATTCAGCAGGATTTGTTCTCTATTTTGCTTCGGTTCCGTACTCACTTGATAGCGTTTGCAGCTGATCTGAGTAAAATGTACAGACAGATTCTTGTAGATCACAAAGATCGTGACTTACAGAGAATATTTTGGAGAGACTCTCCTTCAGACCCTATGGTAGAATATCAATTAAACACCGTTACATATGGTACTGCCCCAGCTTCCTTCTTAGCCACTCGTGTGCTAAAGGAGCTCGCCCTCACTGATGGCACAGCCTTTCCAGCTGCCACTCAGATTGTTTTAAACGACTTCTATGTTGATGATTGTATCTCGGGATGTGATTCCGAGCATGACGCACTCATTCTGTATGATGAATTGACCCTTCTTTTGAGATTAGGTGGTTTTGAACTGTGTAAGTGGAGTTCAAACTCCATGACTCTATTAGATAACATTCCTCTTGATCATCAAGAGAAACAACAACTCCGTAGTTTCGGCGATGGTGAAGAAACAGTCGCCAGAACGCTAGGACTTTATTGGCAACCTATCGATGACTTGTTGCGGATTCAGTCACCTATCGTGAACTGTGACACTTCAATTACCTTTACTAAGCGTTCATTTTTGTCCATTGTTGCCTCTATCTTTGACCCCTTGGGTTTAGTGTCACCTATTGTGGTTGCTTGTAAGATTCTCTTCCAAGATTTGTGGATTCACAAACTCGGTTGGGATGACCCCCTTCCAATGGAAATCACGCAAGCTTGGCTGAACATTTATAGCAATTTACCTGCGATTTCTGAGATTTCTACTCCACGTTTGATTAAGCCTGCTTCAGAAATCAAATCTATGCAACTTCATGGCTTCTGCGACAGCAGTCAGCTGGCCTATGGAGCTTGTCTCTATTTATTGTCAATTGATACCTACGGCGTCGTCACTTCCCTCTCCAGTCATGCTTTCGTTGTAGCCTTTACTCGCTTCTGCAGTAGAAGGGGCGTTCCCACTCAAGTGTATTCCGACAATGGTACCAACTTTCAAGGCGCACAGTCTGACCTTGCTGATCTTGGTTCTTTGCTCTCCTCTGCAGATTTTCAATCTGTTGTTCAAGATTCTACGTCATCGCTACTAATTCAGTGGCACTTCATTCCTCCTAGTTCTCCGCACTTTGGTGGAATTTGGGAGGCAAACATCAAATCTTTGAAATCTCATTTAATAAGAATCATGAAGGCTCAAGTACTTACGTATGAAGAATTGACCACTCTCGTGGTGCAAATTGAAGCCATTCTAAATTCTAGACCCATTTCGCCTATGACTGAGGATCCTACTGACTTGTGCTATCTCTCGCCAGGTCACTTTCTTGTTGGACGACCTTTGAATGCCTTGCCCATTCCTGACGCTTCTGAAGTGCCCATCAATAGGTTGTCTAGATGGCAATTACTTCAACAGATTATGACTTCATTGTGGCGTAAATGGTCCACAGATCATTTACTCTCCCTTCAACAACGTCGCAAGTGGAACCGTATGTCTCCTAACCTCAAGGTTGGCACGCTTGTGCTTATTATGGACGACAATGTTTCTCCTACTTACTGGCGACTTGGACGTATTCTTGAGGTTCATTGTGGTAGGGACGGCCTAGCTCGTGTGGTCACTCTACATACCACCTCTGGACTGTTGAAACGTCCCATCGTCAAGGTGTCTCCCTTGTTGCCGCAGAACTAAACACTCTTGTATTTTCATAAACAACCTGCCTGTTGTTTCTGTGCGGGCAATATGGTTCGGCCACTGTCTTGGCAAACCAGTTTTTGTGTTTCCTCATTTGTTTCCACTCTGTGTGGTTGTACATATCTGTATTATTTGTCTTCATTGTATTTATTCATTGTCAAGTTAGTTTTGTTTCTGTTGATTAGTTGTCATGATTTATTTGTTTTGATTGCATGTAGTATTCCCACTGCCGTGTTTCCAGTAGGATATTTTGGCTTAGAAGGTAATTTGGTATTTCTAAGTTGGCCACATTGATTCTTCTTTAACTTGTTTGAACTCTTTACTGTGATTGGCTGCTTTCGGCCTATCAGAGGCCTCTAATTTGGTTTTTAAACTCTCTACTGTGATTGGCTGCTTCCAGCCTATCAGAGGCCTTCTTGCTGCTTGTAGCGACCAATCACGTGTTTCTTCTTCGTTGTTCTCTAAGTGTGTAGCTATGACACAATGGTGTGCTTCAACGTTGGTTGTGATATATCAACAAGTATCCAGCTAATCATTTCTATAATTGGTGCTATCTTCATATTAACCGTGCTTAGCAATCATGTCCTATGCACATGATTCATATTTTGTTTGGGCAGTGACATTACAGTGATTTTTGATCTCATCATCACCATGCTTGATGGTGCTACGCGTCATGTCGACGAATTCTTCAATCCGCGGCGTCGGATAGTTTGTTATAATGTGTTTACTTCTATCTTCATTTACTGCCTAACAATTTGTCTTCACGCGTATGAATAATCATGATGCTTCGTGTGATAAGTAATTCATCGTGTCTGGAAGCATGTTACAAGGCTAGGCATCATCACTGGAATGGAAGTTGACGCTGGGTTTAACTACTTTACTATTGTGACAATACCGTGCGATTGGCATATCCCGGTATTTGTATGACAGCAACTACTTTGACCTCCTGCGTTTCACACATAATTTGTTTTATTAACAATTCATTTTGGGCTTACAGTATCGGCGCATCACTGTAAGTCAGTCCTGGTTCGACGACACATTCTCGTTCCATGCGACCTGTTTCTTCATTATTTGTTGCAACTCCACTTGTGTTGCATATTTAAATTATATCATTCTTTGGAACCGCCGTGTATTGCATGCCGTTCTATGATGTACTGATCTGCAGCTACGTTCAAGACAATATGTGTGTTTTAGGCTCAAGACGTAACGTGTGTTAATTCTTTGAGTGTTTCTTCAATTGTGTAAATTTGTGCTAGTGTTTCTCATATGTTTATGTGCCACCTTTGGATATTTGTTTATGTGTCACCTTTGGATATTATGTTTATGTGCCACCTTTGAATATTTGTTTATGTGTCACCTTTGGATATTATGTTTTATGTGCCACTATTTGATAATATATCTTATTATTAGTTAGTGGTGGTGTCGTGTCCTTTATGCCTTCCTGGACTTCCTTATTTAGTGACAATAATATTGTCTGGTCCTCCACATGTTTGTTAAATTGTCAAGCGACCTTTGTAAAGTCAACTCTTTGTATTATCACATCATTATCTAATGCTTTGGCCAACAAATTTTTATACATTTGTCCACTATTACCAGAATACTCTTGGTGGGTTGTTGACTTCCCGCGTTGGCCAATACACCCACCAATACTTGGCAGCAGTTTTAAAGCATATTCCTCTGCTTATTTCAGAAATGGACAATACACCGTGGTATACGTCGTAAGAGTGGTTCGCCTCCTAGAACAGCCCAGAACAACGATGAAGCAATCACACAAGTAAGTGCTGTAGTCTCTCAGGAGTTTGATGGAATGGCCTTGGGATGGAACAGAAGGTGATGGGTGCTTGTCTCGTGTTAGTGCATGTTCTGTAGGGAATGCTGCTGGGTATAGCTGGTCAGTATTGAATGAATGTTCCTTATCCATTTGTGCACTCACTGGATTATGGAATAAACTGGTGCCAAATATAAAAATAATAAAAACTGTGATGTATTCATATCACGAATGATCGTGACCAACACAGTCGATCGACTCTGACTACATTGATAATTTCTCAATATCACATATTGAACGTGGCAACTCTTAAAGATTGCATCCAAATGATCTGACAAAAAACGGGTGTCTATTAATAGACTCAGGTAGACTACAAGACACGATTTGAACTACTCAACTGTACTTAACATGAACCCCAGGTGAATGTGAATAGGAAAGGTCACTGGTAAAGTTATAAATGTTATGACAATCGTTTTGTCATATACAGTTTACGACACAGTTTTTGGCCGGTCCACTCCGGCTGCGCAGTTGTACAGAGGAGAGTCGATGAGTGTGTGATTGATATCTGAGTTGTCAGTTGCGCAGAAAGCAATACATTTTTATGGATGAAAATTACATGCCAAATTATTTTAAAAAAAGAAGAAAATTAAGGAGGATTTCAAATGGAAAATTCTGTTTTCAGTTGCAAGTTTGGCATGACCCTATAAATTACACATTTTTCAAACTAGACAAATTAAGTAACATGTAAAGTTGCACCTTGAGTTTCGGGAAATTAGGTGAACTTAAGAATTATCAAGGTTTTACCGTAACTGTTGAGGAGCCAGTAATGTAAGCAGAAAGTTTCAGGGTCTGTAAATCGTCATCTACATCAGTGAACCAGCAATCCCATTGGTTTGCTCCTCTACCAATGGCCCTCTTTGTTGTGCTGTGTCCATCTTAAAATTTCTGTATGTCCTACCAAACATCCTTACATTTTACCGTATTTCCTCACATAATCGTCGCATATTTTTAACCGAAAATTCACAGAAGAAACGCAGGGTGCGATGAATATTAAAGTTCAAAGAAGAAAAAACAAAATCTCTTTTTTAATATACTGTTATCATTATTTGCTGCTCACTTGATCACTTTTTTAATATTAATATTATTATTTGCTTAATTCGTAATCCCGTGTGTTTTACTTTTATCAAGATTGCCGTATGATTCTTTTATTTTCTCATTGTGAACACCATGTGCGTAACATCACGCACAGATCTCGGTTGCAATGTTGCACAAAAGTAGCTGATGCTAGGCTGGCGCAGGGTGTCCCTTACGTAAGATTCTGCCAATAGCATTTGGGCATGTTCACAGAGTTTAGCAGTGTTTTGTACAGTGGCTTATTGAATCTCGTCATTTCAAGGCCAACTCGCAGAAGCAATGGGTTCATACAAGTTTCACTCCCTGGACTGGCGCGGAGCACGACCGCTGTCTAGCGCGCTGTTTGCCGGCCGCTTGTGGAGCGTTAGTCTTATCCTGCAGACAGAGAGACACTCCTTTCTTCTGACGAGTCACTCCATATTATAAGCTCGCGGCAACGTGTGCAACCGACTGGTGCACAAATACGTATACGCTAAGTGACGATGCTGGCTGTTCACGTCACATGATCATGGGCTGCAGGCACAGGGACATGGCAAGGCCACGCCAGGTTATAAGCTTGCGTTAGCTTCTGTAACAGACCGGCGCACAAATACGAATGTGCTAAGGGGCGACGCTGGCCGCTCGTGTTGCGTGGTCATATGTTGCAGTGTGACTGTACCAAGTCATAAGGGATCGAACCCTCATTTGCTGGACATAAGATTTTGTTGAATCGAGTATATATTTTTATTTGACGCTTTGAGATGATGTTTTACAATTTATTAGAAGAAATAACACAAATCATCAAGGCGCTAAAAAATAATAAAGCCTCTGGGGAGGATAGTATTGTGGCTGAATTATGGAAATATGCAGATAATGACTCCATCATTTGTCTCCAGAAAACCATTGAAGAAATATGGCATAGTGAAAAGTTGCCGGAGGATTGGACTACTGCCATCATTCATCCTATACATAAGAAAGGGGATAAATCCGACCCAAATAATTATAGAGGTATTTCACTGGTATCGGTAACGTACAAAATATTTGCAAGGGCTCTTCTGAACAGAGCAGAACCGATATTAGACCGTCAGTTAGGGGAATATCAAGCTGGGTTCAGGAAATCAAGATCCTGTCCTGAACAAATTCATAACATTAAGACCATAATTTCCTACTGTATGGTACGATCAAAACCTTATGTTGTGATTTTTGTGGACTTTCAAAAGGCTTATGATTGCATTCATAGAGACACAATAATTAACACCTTACGTGAGTTTGGCCTAGACAATAAATAAATTAATTTGTTCAAAGCAAGCTTAGGAAACACCATTTCTAAGGTCAAATTTCGTGGTGAATTGTCCGAAGCCTTTGCAATCAAGACTGGCTGTAGACAAGGTGATCTGGGATCACCGATACTGTTCAACTGTGTCTTGGAAAAAATTATACGAGAATGGTTAACAATCTTACCAAATAATTATGGTATTCGAATTGGTTATAAAAAAGAAGACCTGAATATAAACTGTCTCGCTTTTGCAGATGACATTGCTTTGTTCGCTAATTCAATGGAAGAGGCCACTGACCAACTTAATAAACTACAAATCATAGCTGCTAAAACTGGACTTAAAGTGGCCTTCCATAAAACTAATTTTATCACAAATGTCAAAGATGCCTCAAAATTCATCACGATTGGTCTGCAAAAAAATCAAAAAATTCCGAAAATTTAAATACCTAGGCGAATGGATTACCCCTAATAATTCAGAAATAGCTGCCATTGAGAGCAGATGTAACAAATTGGAAGGTGCCTTTCAAACCTGCAAAAACATTTACAAAAGTAAAAGCTTGTCCCGGAATGTCAAACTTTGTCATTATAATACAGTAATTAGGCCGTCAGCACTGTATGCTGCAGAATGCTTACAGATGACAAACAAAGGCCCATTGAGAAAATTAGAACTTAAGGATCGGAAAATTCTAAGGAAAATATTAGGACCTGTTAATGATAATGGTACTTACAGAAGAAGACATAACAATGAATTATTTGAACATATAGAAGATTTGGTGAGTGTGATGAGAAAAAGGAGAATGTCTTTCTTTGGACATTTGGAGCGGATGGAGCATCATCGACTTTCATATCGAATCCACTCATCAATCTCTAAAAAAAAATCCTATTGTAAATGGTTGATGCAAGTTAAAAAGGACCTAACAGAAGCACGAATCAATCAAGCTCTGGTTTGGGATAGGAACCTGTTCAGAAAGGCGGTTAAATCAACCAGTAATCTACACCCTTTAACATCTGTGATGCCTCGCCCTCACTGCAAGTGGACGGAAGAAAGGAGAGCTGAATATTCGTCAAGAATGAAGATCTACTGGCAGACAAGAAAACAAGCTTTACAGTGATCATATGAGTGAAGAACATCGTGGTCCATTGATGGCCGAAACGACTCAAAAAAAAAAAAAAAAATTAGAGTGTATTATGTGACATGATTGATTTCGATATAATTGGTTTAGTTATAAGATGTGAATTTATAGACAGGACTCAAGTCAGGATTTTGTTCAATGTTATATTCTATTTATTTGAGAGGCTGGAAATTGTACATATGTGAGACTATTACAAGTTGTTTACTTGAAACACTTCCTGGTAAAGGAGTATTCTGAGCAAGGGTTTTACCCTGGCCGGGTAAACCCAGGTGACTCATGCAGGTAGAGCCTGAGTAGATTTGTCATCGATGTGTTGAGGGTGTGGTTGGGTGGAGTGATGTGTGATGCTTCCATTGGCTGAACCCGTTGAAGGAAGGCAGTTTAACCATGAGTCTGGAGGGGAGGGCAAGTTTGATATAATGATCAGGCAGGCTGTCCTGAGGACTTACTTCTTACTTAGAATTTTGGGTAGGATGGTCGTGAGACCGAGTGACGTGTGGTAGAAGCCAGTCAGGGACTGCTATCTGATAGGATGTTTGGACTTAGTGAGAGGTGAGAGATCTTGTTTGGTTATGCTGGATCGTCTCATGGAATTGAAGTATTTCTGGACAATCACAATATCGTGATTAGAGTTTCACACTGAGCCGCAGGTTACAATACCTAGTTTCAGCACAGTTACCTATAAGCTGTCTGTCTCGAAAAGCGTAAAGTGTTGGAAACTCAAGTCTGTTAGCTAATATTCGAGGGCCATCTCAATTATTTTATCTACGGTATACGGGTGAAATATGCCATGTATCATTAAATACAGCTGCGAATCAGGGTCTGAAATTCACCAAACAAATTCGGAGCTCTACTACAAAGTACAATATGCGAGTAAAGAGTTCAGCTCATAAGAGTATGAAATTCTACATGGTTAACCTCGATAGTATTCAACAAGTAAACGGGATATGTGTGAACAAGCTAGCTACAGTGACAGTAATTAGGATTGATTCTATGGGAATGCCCCAGAATCAGTAGAGTAATTCTTCAAGCCAGCCAGCCATCATCAGTGAGTAACAAGCTGCAACATCCAGAGTCCTTGTGTGTATGTCATATAGAGTATGCCAATGTTTATATGATAGGGAAATTATTCGTCCAGTCTGTATTCGGCGAGGGTTCTGCCAAGTGTTATTTACCGTGTATACTCGTATACCACCCGCACATTTTTAAACAAAATCGGACGTGAAAAATTGGGGTGCGGGTCTTATTTGAGTCATCCTGATTTTTAAGATTTAAATTGCCGGCCACGCACGATATCGGGTGTTGCGAGAATCCGCTAGATGGTGCTAGCCTTCTTCCGGCTATTACTTCGTTTTACCGTAAGCAGGCGGCGTCATACAGTCTCGCGCACGTTTTTAGAGTGTAAACATGAGTTCTCCGAAGCGTTTGCGGTCGTTTACTGTGAGTGAGAAGCTGAAATTATTGGAAATCGTGCCGCCGGTAGGAAATATGATATTGACGAATCATGTATTCGAGATTGGAGAAAGAAAAAAAAAACTTGTTGCTAACAATTAGTGGTGCTCGTAGAGCTTTCCGCGGACTGAGTGTACAGTTTCCGGAAATTGAAAAACATCTTTATAAATACGTAACAGAAAGGCGGGAATTGGGAAATGGGGTGTCCACCGAAATGTGTCAATTAAAGGCATTACAGATCGCAAAGGAACTTTCTACGGTAGGGTTTAAAGCAAGCAGAGGATAGATTCAAAACGTTTATAAAAGAAATGGGGTGAGCATACGAAGGCGTACCTCAATTTCACAGCGTCTTCCTGGTGCCTATGAAGAAAAGTTACTTTCCTTTCAGCATCACATAATTAAGTTGCGGAAGGAAAATTCATATTTGCTTTCCCAAATTGGTAATGCAGATTAGACGTCAGTCTACTTTGAAATGCCACTGGACAGTACTGTGAATGTTAAGGGATCTAAAAGTGTGACTATCAGAACAGGTGGTAATGAGAAACAACGGTGCACGATAATGTTGTGTATCATCATCATCATCGGCTTTAACTCGAATCCGAGTATAAATCTTCTTCCTTCAGTCCAGTTTGTGGATGTGTTTACGGTGACTTAAGAGTCCAATCCTGGCATGGAACAAGCGACCACACAAGTCACATAGTATTGCTGGAGGAGGACGTGGTTGGGCTGCTCGAAGTTTCCTAGCTTGACGCTTGGCCTCTTCATGTGTGCGTCGATCCCTTTCAAACGTCTTTACAGTATCCGAGATGGTACGGCGCCAAGTTGAGCGGTCTTCAGCCAGCATGTCCCAGGCTTGTGAATCAAGACCTGTCAATTTCAGGGTCTGCTTAAATTGGTCCTTGTAGCGCCTCTTAGGACCACCATGAGGTCTGGTGCCATAGCATAACTCACCATATAGCATTTGACGAGGTAATCTCACATCATCCATCCGATGGACATGACCAATCCATCTAAATTGGTGACCTATTATGGATGATTCTATGCTGTTGATTTGAGCCTTTTCCAGAACAGCAATATTGGTAATGCAGTCTTCCCATTTAATCCTCAGGATTGATCGAAGTTTTTGTAGGTGGAAACGCTCAAGCTTCCTAAGATCACGTCGGTAAAGGGTCCACGTTTCACAACCATACAACAATGTAGAAATGACTACTGCTTTGTACACCATAAGCTTTGTACTCATAGACAGATCTTTATTCATGAAGACCTGGTGCGCTAATCGTCCATACGCTGCGTGGGCTGCGCCAATTCTCTTATCCACATCCTGCTCACAGGTACAGCTCACAGAGATGGTACTGCCCAGGTACGAGAAGTGGTCAACCTGTTCTAATGGCAAATTTGAGATGGAGATATTGAACTGAGGAAGAGGTGTGCCTGGTGAAGGTTGTGCCAAGACTTTAGTCTTATTGACATTTATGGTAAGACCAAAGCGATCACATGCACTTTTGTAACAATTAACTGACTCTTGCAGCTCTTCTGGTGTGAGAGTTGGTGACGCAGCATCATCTGCATACAACATGTTAGTAACCTTAATAACCTGAGTTTTCCTCAAGGAGCGGAAACGAGTTAGGTTGAAAAGCCCTCCATCAAAACGATACTTGACCTCCACACCTGGGATGTTTGTGGGTGAATCATAAAGCATTGCAGCCAAGTACAGCGCAAAAAGCGTTGGAGCCAGTACACATCCTTGTTTCAGTCCATGGGTAATGGGAAATTCATCGGACATCTTATTCTGATGGCAAACCTGACCTGTCATGCCATCATGGAGAGCCTTGATTAGATCTACAAAACGCTGAGGGCAACCAAACCTCTTCAGCACTGCCCACATGGCTGGTCTTGGAACCGAATCAAATGCCTTTTCCAAGTCATAAAAGACTAAGAAGAGTGGATTCTGTTGTTCTCTAAATTTTTCTTGTAGCTGTCTCACACAGAAAATCAAGTCAATTGTGCTTCTGGAAGTTCTAAATCCGCATTGTGACTCTGGGAGGATCTTCTCAGAGATAACCTTGAGGCGGTTATGTAGAATTCTTGCAAGAATCTTCCCCACAATTGATAGCAGTGATATACCACGGTAGTTGCCACAAACACTGCGATCACCCTTTTTAAATATAGTGACGATAGTGGCATTCTTTAGGTCTCCAGGTACCTTTCTTGATTCCCATATTCTGAGGATAAGGATGAAAATTCTTGTTTTGAGGGAATGACCTCCGGCTTGAATTAGTTCCAGAGGGATGTTATCTGGGCCAGGTGCTTTTCTGGGTTTCAATTGGGTGAGAGCTGCACTGAATTCATGATAAGTAGGGGGTACAGCCAACCACAGTTGTTCAGGTTGTTGTGTATACTCGCTGATGGAACCAAACTTCCGCCGTGCGTTGTTCTCAAGCGAAAGACTCTTCCAAAAAATTTACCCGCTGGTGTTATCGTTGGATGGACAGTTCACTGGTGGAAGACTGGTTAAAGTGTGTCTGGCAACGTCGTCCTGGTGCATTATTACAATGAAAGAGCTTGCTTGTTCTGGAAAGTTACCGCGGCCATACAACAGACGCTGTGAAGAAATTCGTCAAGGATGGGAAAACCGACCTAGCAATCATCCCGGGTGGGATGATGTCTATGCTACAGCCACTGGATGTCTGCGTGAACCGACCGTTCAAAGCAGCCTTGAAACAGCTGTATACGGAATGGATGGCGGCCGATAAGCACACACTGACCCCAACTGTTCGTATTCAGCGCCCGGAAGTTCAGCTGCTCTGTTTGTGGATTTTGACGGCATGGAATCGTATCTCGGGAGATCTCATACGGAAGAGCTTCAAGAAATGGAGTATTTCCAATGCTATGGATGGCAGTGATGACGACATTTTGTGGGAAAGTGATGGTGAATAAAGTTCCGAAGTTGGTACTTCTGATGACGATGAATGAAGTGTTTGTGTCTTTTATTTGTATCTTTAATTGTTTCTGTGTGTTATTTTAGGATGACTTCAGAACTGCTGGAAACTATTTTGTAGAAATGCTATTCTGTTTATTTAGTAAAGATTGTAAATAGTTTTGAGTATTTTTTTTTTTTAAATTTTGTTCTTCAAAATCAGTGTGCGGGTCTTATTCAGGGGCGGGTTGTATTCGAGTAAATATGGTATGTCAGGTATCAAAATATATATTCATTTTTACCAGATATTTAGTGTTTTTATATTGTGCGGTCACCGGTGTAGTTAGGTGTGAATGTTTATTGCTGCTGTTTATATCGCATAGGTGTTTAACCCCCATGCCCCCCGTACCTATATAAGTATTTAGAGGCGGGAAAGTTACAGCAGGCACAGAGATGAGATTACTTTCTTCTGTCAAGGCCACACCAGGTTATAGGCTCACGGCAGCGTGTGCAACCGTCTGGGTCATAAATTCGAATGTGCTATGCAGTGATATTTTATAAACAAATTTTTTATATTTGAAAAGTAGGATACGACGATTATGCGCGGAAATGCGGTATTGTGTGTTGTCTTCACACATTCTTCATTAACTCTTTGATACTGCACCCTTATATCTGGATGATCCACCAAAATCCCAGGCTGGAAATAATAATGGATTGTAGCATCTTGAAGTCCCGGCTAAGAACAACATACTGCTACTTGGCGAAAACACTCAGAATAAGGAACAGGATTTTTTTCAAACGGAATGTGCTATAGTAACTAACTACAGAACAGTAGGGTGCTCTATCTACTCAGGAAAAATGAGAATCTAAGAAAATCTCCGGCGTAAGGATGCGGATCAGGTCCCTCGGGAACTTCCGCCCTACAGCACATTCCATTACCATTTAACTACTAAGATAATGCCAATTTCCTGTAAAAGATCAGGGAATCGTAACAACGTGCCTGTCGTATTTATTCACTAAACAATTAACATTGATTATATGCATTAATAACTTGAAATAAGATCAAATTACCAAATGTCATTGCTTCAAATACATGAAATACATGTTCGTTTCTTTAAGAAACCATAAAAAATTATTTCAAACGCTTTTATAAGCTTGAATAAAATCATGACTTAAATAGCAGCAAACAACTGCTGTGCCCTAGGTAACGGGAGTTTTATAACAAGAAGAATGTTATTAAGTTTTAAAAAAATCCCCAAAAATAAATGAAGTTACCCCTGACGTAGATATCCGTCATTACAAAATCTATGCATTACTCTATACAATTTATCTCCTGCCTCCTATCACTGAAATTCTTCTCATGGAAGCGATAAATATCTCTATATGCATTTAAATTACAAGTTAAAAATTATAATGCACGTAAATGTAACAATAAACCTTTCTATACATTCTTAATTCTTAAAGATGGTGAGGTGGAAGAAATTGGGGAAGAGGAAGATGAACTGCAAACTGAAAAGGACTTAACATGGAAAGAAGTGGAAGATGCAGTGAACAAGATGAAAGGAGGGAAGGCACCGGGTGTGGATGAGTTGAGTGTGGAGATGGTGAGAGCAGCAGGAGAGGTGGGGATACAGTGGTTGTACCGAGTGATGAGGACAGCATGGAAGGAAAGGAAGACCCCAGAGGACTGGAAAAGAGGAATAATTGTCCCGATCTTCAAGAAAGGTAGTAGAACAGATTGCAGAAACTATCGGGGAATAACACTGATGAGTCATTGTGCAAAGATCTTCGAGAAAGTTTTGGAAAAGAGAATTAGGACAAGGATAGAAGGAGGGATGAGGGAAGAACAACATGGCTTCAGAGCAGGAAGGTCCACAGTGGATTTGATTTTTGCTGTAAGGCAGTTACAAGAACAGCACTATGAGTATGGAACAGATCTACTGATGGCCTTCCTGGACATTGAGAAAGCATATGACAGTGTATGCAGAAACAAAGTATGGAAGTCCCTGGAAGATAGAGGAGTAGACAAATGGACTATAAAGAGGATAAAGGAGATGTACAAGGGAGGCATGAGCTGTGTGAAAGTGGGAGGAGAGAGATCAGACTGGTTGGAACAGAGAAACGGCCTGAAACAAGGAAGTGCACTGTCACCGTTACTTTTCATTGTGGTGATGGATGACATAATGACCCGAGTGGCACAAGTAATTGGGGAAGGAAAGATGAAAGCAATGGTGTTTGCAGATGATTTGATGATTTGGGGAAACGAGGAGGAGGAGGTACAGGAACAGTTGGACGTGTGGGAAGGAATAATACTAGGATATGGGATGAAATTTAGCATAAATAAGAGTGAGATGGTGATCACAACAAGGAAGAAGGAAAGAACCACAACGGGAATAACAATTGGTGGGGAACAGCTGAAGAAGTAGAGAGTTTCATGTATCTGGGAAGCCTGATACAAGATAATGGAAGAAACGACAGAGAAATAAATGAGCGGGGGAGGCAGGCAGAAGCATTTCGGAGGAGTGTGAGAAGCATGTTATGGAGCAAGGATGTCCCTCAGAACAGCAAAAAGATCATATATCGGACGTACTATGTTCCTATCCTGACGTATGCCTCGGAGACCTGGGTTATTAAAGGAAGGGAGAAGGGCAAAATACAGGCCAGTGAGATGAGGTTCTTGAGAAGCAGTATTGGAGCTACAAAGATGGACAGAATAAGAAATGAGAGGACCAGAGAATTAATGAAGGAGGAACCATTACAGGATGGTATTGAGAAATCTAGACTTAGATGGTATGGACATGTAAAACAAATGGAGGAGAAGAGGATACCCAGGAGAGTACACGAGACGAAGTGGGAAGGAAAGAGACCGAGAGACAGGTGGCTGAAGGGGGTGGAAGAAGAGAGGAGAAGACTGGACAAGGGTGGAGGCTGAGAGATTGTGGGAAGACAGAAGACGTTGGAGAGGCTTGTGTTCCAAACAGACCCGGCCAGTGGCTGGAAACTGTGCAAGATGATGATGATACATTCTTAATAAAATTTATGTACAACACTAATAGTGTAACGTGTTTTTCGAGGGGTTTTTATGCCACTGGCATAAATCAGTAGGAAGCCATTCTATATTTATTTACTCGGCAAATTGTTCAGCCAAGGGAATTTTTCATGTTAATTTATTATTATTATTAATTTATTATAATTATTATTAAGGTATTTTTCGGAGCATTTTACAAAAATTATAAGCATACAGATAGGTTTTCTATGTCTTAGAAAACGCTATCAAGCAAATTATTACGAACGACAATATCATAGAAAATTATGTGATTACGGAATTTTACGGTGTTTCGTCAGTTAGGATATTGAGAGACATGAGTCACTGGGAATTCAGATACGGGCTGATTCTAGTCGAGAAGTATTACGCAAGCGGGGTTGCAGCATCAAGAAAAGGCGGATAGTTGGAACGGAACCCTCCCGCCGAGTGTAATGAGCCAGAGGAGGGGAGTATAGCGGCGTGCTCAGCCAATCAGTGAAGACCACGCAAGCTAGAAGTTGGGACTGGAGTGGGGATCCGGCGGGTGCATATATCATTCAGCGCGCCGTGGAACGAGGACTATCTGTGTGAAAGACTTGACTAGTTCGGTTGCAAGCGGGAGTCGCTCCGATGTTCCGTGGAGTGGAGGACTAACTTTTGTAAAACCTAACCAGTGTGGTTGTACGAGTGTTTGGGTCCGATGTACGGATCATAGAATTATCTAATCTACCAGAATATCATCAAATATCGACAAAGATGACGACGTCCAGGAGACTGTGGGAAGCTCACAGCATCATCCAGTACGAGGGAAAGGCTTCGGCCATTTCCAGTGATAAGCGCGAATGACGCAGAAATACGCAATCTCTCATTTATCTTTGTTTTATATTTCATATTTCATTAACTTCATAGCTTGGGAATAAGAGTAAAATCAATAATTTATCAGACTCCGTTTTCACGTAATTTTCTATCTGTAATATTCAAAGCACAACGCTCCAATTTAAATTTTATACTTATTATTATTATTAATTTTGCTATACTTGTTTTATATAATAAATTCATTTCTTTTACAATGCAATCTTAGCTTTCAGTAGGTAGCATTAGATATAGACCAATTCCTTCTCCTGATACAATTGTTTGTTGGGTTAATGATCAAATCATACCACGATCTGAGTGAATCGATTCTTGAAGGTGTTCTACCAGAGCTAGACGTTGTTAAATACAAATTTAGATTTCAACATTGCGTTGAGGTCTTGGCGCCCATTAAAACAACATAGCTTAGCCAAAGGTAAACAGTTACATTTATCTCCCAACAGTTAGGGGCAGTCAAACTGTTACACTTATACGCTCAACATGGAGCAAAGTGAAAACGTTACACTTGTCGCTACCAACATGGGGCATTAATAACTGTTACAATTGTCGCCGACAACTTGGGGATGAAAACCTAATAACATTTGTGGAAGGAGAAGGGTATATATTTCTGTGCCTGTATTTTGGGGGTTATTTGTCTGTATCAGTGTATATCAGTATGGGGGATGAGAAAGAAAGACAGATGAGGTTACGTAGTGGTCATCAACGGGAGAGTGATGATACGAGCAGTATGTCGAGTGATGGTAGTACAGGGGTAGCGGAGGTAAATCCCGATACTGAAACAGGGAGTGTAGGCGGCCAACCAGAATTAAAAACTTTACTTCTCGGGTTTATGTATCAGAACAAAGTTAGTAGTGATGCCTTAAATGCAAAGTTAGAACAGAATAATGCAAGATTAGAACAAAACAGTAGGGAAAATAAAGAAAGTACAGACGCTTTAAATGCTAAACTGGAACAAAACAACGCTAAATTAGAACAAAACAGTAGGGAAAATAAAGAAAGTACAGATGCCTTAAATGCTAGATTAGAACAAAACAGTAAGGAAAATAGAGAGAGTACTGAAACTTTAAATGCTAAATTAGAACAAAACAGTAGGGAAATGAGTGACAAATTCGAACTGATTAGTGGTGAGATCAGGGGGGTGATGGAAGAAAAGGCTAAAGAGATTATTGCAGATGTAGACAGAAAATTAGGAAAAGTACAGGAGGAGTTGGAAATTAGAATCAGTACACAGGCTGAAAATTTAAAAGAACTAGTGCAACTGGAAACACAGCAGGTCAAAAAGCAATTGGGGGGAGAAATTGACAAAATTCAGGTAGCTACTAAAGAGGTTAAGGAACAGCTGGGGGGTAGAATTGAGAAAGTCCACTCACAAATAGTTGCAGAAGTAAATGATTTAAGAGAGAGTAATAGAGAGAGCATTAGCAAGATTGAGGAGAAACAAGCCAAGCAATATGATAAAGTAGAAGAATCAGAAGGAAACATTAAATTAACAGTAAACAGTATTGAGAGGAAGGCTGAGGAGAAAATCGCAGAATTAGAATTAAAATTAAAAGCTAGGATCAGGCAAGAAAATAGCCAGAGTAGGCCAGTTTTTGTGAATAGCACACACAGGGAGGTAGAATTGGGAAAGTTCAGCAATCAACAAGGGTGCCCATTGGAGTTCATGAATTCTATAGAGAATAAATTTGGGGAGAGGTTGGAAAATGGTAGTATTGAATGGTGCCAGGTAGTTGAAGTTTTAGAACAAGTGTTTGTGGGGGAAACGAGGAATTGGTTTGCTGTCTACAGAGACAAGTTTACTGATATCAATCATTTTAAAATGAAATTCTGTGAAAAGTTCTGGAATGAGGTTATTCAGTCGCAGCATCGTGAGGGAGTAGTGTGTGGTAAATATAACCCTAAAGGAAGCCCCACCATGACCGAATACTTTTTAGGGCAGGTATTAGTGTGTAAATATCTTGATGGCTTGAAGGAGGAAAGTGATGTGGTGAGGTTGCTACTTAGGCACTTTCCCTATAGGATCAAGGAGGCTGCTTGTATCCAGAATGTAAAGACAAAATCACAAGTAGAAAATTTGTTAAGCACATTTGATGCACTAGGGAGAGGGGGTTATGAGGACAATTGCAATCGGAACCAGGGTAATAATAATAATAGACCTAATGAAGCCAGGCATCAAGAAGTTCAGGGGAACGGTGGCGAAGGGGCCAACGCTCAAAATAGAAATAATAATAATCAGCTAAATCAGAACAGAGGAAATGGCTATGGTAATCAGTATCAAGGGAGGAACAATGATTTCAGGGGAAATCAAGGGAGGAACAATGATTACAGGGGAAATCAAGGGAGAAACAATGATTTCAGGGGAAATCAAGGGAGAAATTATAATGACAATAATTACAACCAGAATAGGGGTCAAGGAAGAGGACAGCCTAGTGGTAGTAATATACAGCCAAACAATGACAACACAGCCCAGAACAACCAGACCAGTTCAGTAGTTAGTAGTACTACGGCCAGCTGTAGCGGTTCTTTAAACGCGAACCAGGCTGCGAAGTAAGGTCAGAATCTCAGTCTGTAGCATGCCCTGTCCATACAATTATACAGGAACCCTATGACCTAAATGTAAGAAATGAATTATTACATGAACTAAATGATGAAGGTATTATTCAGGAAGTGGTTAGTAAGAGCCCCATAGTTAAATTTAACGTGTCCGAGGCGTACACAGATGTTTTAATTGATAGTGGTTGTATGAAGAGTTGCATAAGTAGTGCATTTTATGATAAAATGAAAGGAACTGGAGTAAATTTTGAGGAGATGCCAATTAAAAGCACTTTTGTTATCACAGCTGTTGGGAAGAGGTCTAAAGTAATTTCTAAGCAAGTTTTAGTAGACATTAAAATTAATAATCATGTAGAGAAGCAGATTTGCCTTGTAATTCCAAATTTAGTATTCAGTGTTATCTTGGGTTCAGAGTGGCTAAGTAGAGTGTCTGGTAACTTATGTTATGATGTAGGGAGTTTGACATTTAAATGGGGAGATTCTGAAGTAGAAGTAGCGTTCAATGACCATATTCAGAGGAGTAGTATTGTAGGTGTGATTTGTACTTTAAATGAGATATCGCCAGCCGTAGAGCGGGGTTCTCCATGTTTTGTGGGCAGTGTGATTACGAACGGTAGTCTAAAGGACTCGTTACGTGATGCTGCATTTCAGGGAAATATAGAGGATGAACAGTGTGTTCGGCTCTATGATGTGTTATTGTGTAATAGGAGAGTTTTTGAGGATCGCATTGGTATGGCCAATTGCTATACACATTCATTGAACGTTATTGATAGGTCAGTATTCACAGGACATAGATATCCTGTACCTTTCGCTTATCAGAGTGCAGTTGAGGCACAAATTAATCAGATGCTTGAAGATGGGATTATTGAGCACTCTAACAGTCCATATGTTAATTCTTTGATCACGGTACCCAAGACCGACGGCACAGTTCGTATTTGTTTAGACGCTCGTTTGGTTAACAGTAGAATTAGTTCAGATCAGATGAAATCTATGTCAATAGAGGAATTAATGCAAACATTTGAGGGGAAGAAGTATTTCACTTGTGTAGATTTGAGTTCCAGTTTTTGGCAAGTGCCACTTATGTACGAAGATAGACCATTTACAGCTTTTAGTCATAAATATAACCTTTATCAATTTTGTAGAACACCTTATGGGTTAAAGAGTAGTTCAGCAGCTTTAATTAGGACTTTAAACATCGCATTAGGGGATGACACAGGAGAGTTTGTAACCATTTACATAGATGATATGGTAATTAGTTCACGCAGTTTTGAGGAGCATCTACGTCATTTAGATATAGTTTTTCAGAAGTTAGATCAGGCAGGGTTCACTTTGAAGCTGTCTAAGTCGTCATTCTGTCAGTCAGAAGTGACATTTTTAGGTCATAGAGTGTCGAGTAGAGGGGTGACACCAGAGGAAAGTAGGGTTAGCATGTGTGGACAGTAGCAACCGGGCATCGTTACAGATACTGAGAAATATGCTAGGTAGAGCAACATGATGACGTTCATTTAAGGGAGCCACTTGCAAGGTTGGAAGCAGGTGACGCAGGAACATTTATAGTTTCCAAACGTATTGGGAAAACAGCATATGTGCTGGAGAATAGTGAGGGATACAGATTATACAGAACGTATAATATACATAGTCTACAAAAATATGTGTCATAAAGTGAGGATGTTTAGCTGGCGAGCCAGCCTATCAAATGAGTAAGTGTGGTATTTGGTGCGTGGGAGGATCTGGTCTTCCAGGCAGGCGTATCAGTAGTCGCACAGGGGGTAGTATGTAAGTAAATGAGAGTTTTTAAGGTACAGGGAAATATGACGGGATTGTCGGATGCTCTTGAGCACTAAAATGTCTCGATACACCAAGGCCAGAATTTGGTAGCGCTGGTGAATTCCCATTTGCCTCCTAGAGATGGGTGAGCGCTTGGACAGGGTATTTTTGCTTAAGGCGTCCACGAGGCAAAAGATGGGCCATCAGAAGGCGAGACAGTCCTTCATGAAACTCATACATATCAGCACACGTGATTTCTGTTTACGGCCTCGCCATGTAAGATTTGTGAGTGTGTAATTTAAGGTAATTTGTACAAAGGTATTATTTGTGTAAGGAGAACTGGTCTGTGTTGAGAACTAGTATTAAGTAGAATATGGTCTACGGGAACTTAACAAGACAGGGCGATTACGGCACAGAAATATTTGGTGTTATACGTAATGCGCACTTACTGATTTTTTTCAGAAGTCAATATTAATTTAATCTACTTTAACGAGAGATTAAGTATTACGGTCACGAGGCGCTGCCACAATAGTGTGATCGTGTGCTCAGTGATAAGTGGGATTAATTTCACGATAAGGAAGGAACCTACAGTGAAATTAGGAAGTTCTATGGTGATATAAATATATCAGAACACCTTCAATGCGTGTGATATGACATCATAAATACATAGTGCTCACACATTAATTATGTCTATTTTTCCAACATAGAGAAATTTGAGAGGCGGAAATATCCGTGGAACACTATTCTATATGAAAAACATTGGACTGGTTGCAAAGTGCAATCCATAGTGACAACAAACTTTGACGCAAAGTGCGTAAAGAAAAATTATGAGTGCATTTATCTGTAAATTAGGGTGATTTCATGTATGTAATATGTATTTTGGATGGGGTTTATTAACGTGTCTGGGATAATCGGATAATGGACCGTCGTCACGGTAAATCATCCGATGATCCGAGGCGAATATGTAACGTGTTTTTCGAGGGTTTTTATGCCACTGGCATAAATCAGTAGGAAGCCATTCTATATTTATTTACGCAGCAAATTGTTCAGCCAAGAGAATTTTTCATGTTAATTTATTATTATTATTAATTTATTATAATTATTATTAAGGTATTTTTCGGAGCATTTTATAAAAATTATAAGCATACAGATAGGTTTTCTATGTTTTAGAAAACGCTATCATGCAAATTATTACGAACGACAATATCATAGAAAATTATGTGATTAAGGAATTTTACGGTGTTTCGTCAGTTAGGATATTGAGAGACATGAGTCACTGGGAATTCAGATACGGGCTGATTCTTGTCGAGAAGTATTACGTAAGCGGGGTTGCAGCGTCAAGAAAAGGCGGATAGTTGGAACGGAACCCTCCCGCCGAGTGTAATGAGCCAGAGGAGGGGAGTATAGCGGCGTGCTGAGCCAATCAGTGAAGACCTCGCAAGCTAGAAGTCGGGACTGGAGTGGGGATGCGGCGGGTGCATATATCATTCAGCGCGCCGTGGAACGAGGACTATCTGTGTGAAAGACTTGACTAGTTCGGTTGCAAGCGGGAGTCGCTCCGATGTTCCGTGGAGTGGAGGACTAACTTTTGTAAAACCTAACCAGTGTGGTTGTACGAGTGTTTGGGTCCGATGTACGGACCATAGAATTATCTAATCTACCAGAATATCATCAAATATCGACAAAGATGACGACGTCCAGGAGACTGTGGGAAGCTCACAGCATCATCCAGTACGAGGGAAAGGCTTCGGCCATTTCCAGTGGTAAGCGCGAATGACGCAGAAATACGCTATCTCTCATTTATCTTTGTTTTATATTTCATATTTCAATAACTTCATAGCTTGGGAATAAGAGTAAAATCAATAATTTATCAGACTCCGTATTCACGTAATTTTCTATCGGTAATATTCAAACCACAACGCTCCAATTTAAATTTTATACTTATTATTATTATTATTATTAATTTTGCTATACTTGTTTTATATAATAAATTCATTTCTTTTACAATGCAATCTTTGCTTTCAGTAGGTAGCATTAGATATAGACCAATTCCTTTCCTGATACAATTGTTTGTTGGGTTAATGATCAAATCATACCACGATCTGAGTGAATAGATTCTTGAAGGTGTTCTACCAGAGCTAGACGTTGTTAAGTACAAATTTAGATTTCAACATTGCGTTGAGGTCTTGGCGCCCATTAAAACAACATAGCTTAGCCAAAGGTAAACAGTTACATTTATCTCCCAACAGTTAGGGGCAGTCAAACTGTTACACTTATACGCTCAACATGGAGCAAAGTGAAAACGTTACACTTGTCGCTACCAACATGGGGCATTAATAACTGTTACAATAGTAACGTTCTAGTTCAGCAACTACTTGATATAAAATAAAATATGTACAATGGTCCAACTGCTTTCTTTACTGACAATATAGACTGAAATTGTCTTCTTATTTCTTTACTGCTTCTCAACAGACTTTAGAAAATAATTCTTCACCATACTATGTCTTATTCGTGAAAGTTTGACAATTCGGGATTCTATAATCCATACAATTAAGTAGAGATATAGTTCATAGACCTCCTACAACTGGTCTGTCGTCATAATAAAAATATTTAATAAAAACTTCCACTGCGTTGAATAATTACCGTAAATTCAATATCTAATTAAGAACCATTTTTGTACCGTGACTTTATATGTTTCTATAAAAGTTTAGAAAACCTTTTTAGAACTCAGTATACTCTCAGTTTCATCAAAGATCCATTGATCCTGTCATTTCTTTCAGATTCAACTTCATCTAGGATCCACTGTCCTGTGAATTTCAAGGAGTTTCAACTCTGTGAGACTATTGCAATAACTTCCAATACTAATAAACATCAATAATACTGCATCTTCATAAAACTTCCTATTTCAACCTCAAAATATGTGCAAGTCTGTCACTATAGACATTCTTTCAATAATTGACCAATGGCTTCACAATTGCCCATTGTCATTCAACAAATACCTCCGTCTGCTACGGGATTAATAAATCTCTCTCTCTCAGAGATGCTTCGCCGTTTCTTCCAAAAACATAAACTTCTTAACTCACTTCTCATAGTTACAACATTCTTAATAAAAATATTTAATAAAAATACTGGTTCTATCAATGAATTAATTTAACAGGTAATCCGATAAAATACTAGTCGTCTAATAACAATCTTGTTTCTTTGTATCACTCACATTTCATAAAAGCCTTCAATTAGCTGTAATATTTCTTTAAATCTTTCTTCACATTCTTATTACTTCAAAAATACGCTGTAATGCGTATTTGTTTACTTGACATTGTATTCCTTTACATACCGTATTCTTCCTTTAATATATTTCTCACAAACTTCAATACTTTATAATCGTTAGTCACCAAATATTTATAACCAAATCTGTCTAATAAGTTATCAGATCGTGACTTTACATAGATCTCTACAAAAGGTCTTTAAGAATCGCATTCTCTAAAATATATCTGTATAATACTTTTGGAACAAATTTCCATTATTATTATTATCGTTGACAAAAGCGATATCATAGAATTCAAAAATTGACAAAATGTGATCTGAACACATTTAAATTTTACCATAAATATATTCTGAATTAAACTGTAAAATCTCCTCATTCAAATTTCAAAAGTCGCAAAATTCCAAAAATTCCAAATAAAAATTCTAAATACTAAAAATCGACGAAAAACTTGAATAAACATCCGCATGATGTAGTTATGAAAATATAACGTCGAAAACTACAATAATATTCTTAAAACCGTAGAAAAATGGCATCAATAAATAGTTGTAGGATATTCTCAAATGTTCTACAATATTCTATAAATTGGGATATATCGTTGGTCCCTAGACTACCTTGTGTTGCGTTATAGATGTCTAGAAGCGGGCTTTCTTCGCTATCCTTTAGAAACGGATTGTTTCCAATAGCGCGAGACTGCATGATGTCGTGCGGTCTTCTATGATCTCCTACTGAAGTTCGCATGCGGTCAGGTCCGGGATTCGAACTCCATCATCATCGTGTTGCCGTTCCTTCTGCTGGTGAATCTTCTTGTATGAGATGGGAAAGCCCTTTCTCTCTTGATTGCCGCTGGGTCCACCCTAGCAGCCCTCGTTCTGGAATTCTTCTGTCTTCTTTCGCCAAAGTTCTGATATATGTCGTCAATTTAGTTATTGAAATGACTTGTAGATGTAGAATTTTCTGCATGGGAGAGACGAGATGTTAATCTCTCCCGCGAGATTGATGTTATGTCATTTCCAATATTCTTGCTGCCGTCACAGTTCTGTCCCCATAACTTCTTAGTTGATCATCATGACTCCTGTAGATTCATTAGTAAATTCCTCCCTCAACTTCAGGAATTTCGACGTGGTTAATAATGTATATTGGTTTCAATACTTTTAAATTTCGATGAATGTCGACTTTATATATCTGCTTGCACAAACTAAGTGCCTTCGTTCGTGAATCTCTATTTGCTTTGTTGTATTGTTGAGTAACTTGTTGAGACATCCTTCTCCACTGAAGTCGTAAGTATTAAGAGCCTTGATTCTTCTCTCATTTCCTCCTCATCAAATTTCCTAGTCCGCGTCCTTTTCAGAACAAGGATCTGATTGGTCGCTCATTATCGTTGATCATAATAATCCTTAATTACATAAATAATTAGCCGCAAATTTAATAAATAGTTCTTATTTATTATTTAATATCTTCCATGATATTACGATGTGTTAAAATCATCCTGGTAATTAGCTATGCTCATTACATTGCTTGCTCTTGTTTAAGTAAGGTCACTTCTCATTGGCTGCGTGCCACGCGCCGTGCCCGCGTCTTCCCCTTCCACACTCTAGACACACTTACAACGCATGCTGGGGTGGGCTCTCCTTTGGGAATCCTCGATTCTGCTCGAGCACGCTCGTCCCGTCTTTGTTCAAACGACGCAGTCTAGCTCCAAGTTCCTTACGTGACTGCTAATATTCTCATTGGTCGGCTCGGTTAACTCTGGGATGTATAAACCAGTTTTGTGTCGACTTCCAGAGTCGCTATATTTTATCATGGGACAATTTAGAAAACTTTTGAAGAGATGAATAATTTCCTAGCTCATATCCATATAAGAGCACAGTACATTATTTGAAAGCTGATCATTTTGCTGCCAATATTACGTGTCAAATGTTCAAATACTATTTATTATATGTTCATTCACTATCTTGCAAGCTCACTGACCAAATAAACCTAAAATAGTGGGCGGCCACTATTGTCTAATGTAAGACAAGTCAATTCTGTGATATTCAATCATTAGAATTTGTGTTTATTACTACCTTAAGCATGTTTAATCCAAATCAATCCAGGAGCAACATTTTAGTGCCTCTATGTACTGTATGTATTTTGTGTTTGTTGGAATGCCTCTGGTGTTTTTCTGATAGTAATCAGATTCAGTTATACCTAACATCAGTATTCAATATCTAGCAATATGAAATGAAACAAATGTTCCACCATTTTATACTTACTATCTTATTCACAAGCTATGATATCTTCGCTTGAAGTTCATCACCTAATCAACGTGTAACCTTTATGCTGTACCTTGTTCTAGATAAGATGCCAGATATGCTATGCCAGCCTCTTCCCTCTCATCCTTTCCATGTATGTCTACTTTGGCACTCTCATCATATATCAAACCCTGGTGTCCTGCAAATTCACAACACAACCTCTTCGTCTTGTCCTCATTTACCGTATTTGCTCGCGTATATCTCGCACCCCATTTTTTTATTTGAAATTTCAGGGGAAAGAAAGTACTCGCATATATCTCGCGTTCATTACTGACGCCATCATATAAATGACCGTAATAACCTTGAGGTAGAAACACGTTCGATTTAGCGCACCACAACAGTCGTCATTGTCCAGGAACTTATCCGAAGCGTTACTAACAGGAAGAACGAGTTGTTCCGAACTTCGATACGAGCCGATTAGGGATCGAGGCGCCGTGTGCAAGCATACGGCGCTTCGTGAGTGTTAACACGCTGTACATCGTTAGTCTTCGGCCGCGGTTGACTAAATTCGCCGCCTTGAGACACGTTCGAATTAGCGATTAGCGCGCCATGTCAGTTGCGGAAGTAGGCCTACTGTTATATCGCAGAGAAACTCAGTTCAGTCCTCGAATCTCAATGATTTTGTCTTTACGCATTGCCTGTTCCTCTATCGGGCGCGTCCCAGGTGGCGGATAGGGGGTTCGCCGGACTTGTCCGGAGGGTTTGAGGGAAATAAAATACCTCTCGCAGACCAAAAACAGGCCCCTTGCCAGGGTTATGGTGAAGCTACGTTAGGCCTAGCAAGCCAGTAGTGGATATGAAACTGCTTTTAAAACGGGAACGGGCCTCGGAAAGGACAGATCTAAAGGAAACAGACCTGGATATGGAAATGGACTACGAATTGGAACTTTGAATATAACTACATTGACGGGAAGAGTGGAGGAGATTGTGGATATGATGGAGAGGAGAAAACTGGACGTACTCGGACTGGCAGAGACCAGATGGAGAGGGGAAGGAAGAAAAGAACTGAGAAATGGCTTGCAGCTATACTGGATAGGAAATGAGGAGGAAAAGAGAAATGGAGTGGGAATGGTGGTGAGAGAAGGGCTGAGGGAGGAAGTAAAGAGGGTAAGTGATAGAATAATTAGAGCCAGAATCACTGTGAAAGGTAGAAACCTGGACATTCTACAAGTCTATGCACCACAGGTGGGATGCACAGAAGGCGAGAAGGACTAGTTTGAAGAGGAGTTGCAGAAGCAGTTAGTGGGGAGAGACCTGATAGTCATAGGAGACCTAAATGCCCATGTCGGAACTGATAGAAGAGGTTTTTGAGGAAGTGATTGGTGGTGAAGGATGGGGAAACAGGAATAAGGAAGGAGAGAGATTGTTGGAACTGTGCAAGATAAATGGGCTAATGGTTGGAAACACATGGTACAAGAAGAGAGAGAGCCATAAAATTATTTGGTACAGCAGGGATTTGACTAGGAAATCAGTGGTGGACTACATTCTATGCGGGAAGGAGACAAAGAAGAGTATCACGGATATAAGGGTAACACCTTCAGAAGCCCTGGACAGTGACCACCGTCTGCTGGTCGCCAAGGTGAGAGGACTGAAGGAAAGGAGGAGAACTGAGAACCAAGAAAGAAGAATAAGGACATGGAAGCTGAAGGAGGATGAAAATAAGGAGAAGTTCCAGATATTAGTGAGGAACAAATTACCGAAGGATGATCCGAAAACAGGTGAAGAAGAATGGAATAGGTTCAAGGACGTGTTGGTAGAAGCAGCGGAAGTCGTGTGTGGCAGAACTAGTGGAAAGAAAAGGTGGAAGGAAACACCATGGTGGAACCCCAGAACTAAGGAAGCAGTGAAAAAGAAAAATGAAGCATTCAGGAAATGGTTCCGACAGAGGACAGACAGAACAAGAGAAGAATACCAAGAGCGGAAGAAAGAAGCAGGAGAAGTAGTGAAGGAAGAGAAAAAGAAATGGCTGGAGAAATGGACAGAAATGATGGAGGAGGACTGTGATGGCAGTAAGAAAGTGTTGTATGGAATGATAAAGGCAAAGAGAAGAGATACAGGGGAAAATGTCAGAATGGTGGACAGGAATGGAAAGGAGGTCGAAAGTATGGAAGAAGTAAAGGATATCTGGAGAGAATACTTCAAGGAACTCCTAAATCCAACTAAAACCAGCGTAGTGGACATTGTGGAGGAAGAAACAGACAGTGACCAAGACATTTCAGAGAAGGAATTGACATGGAAAGAAGTGGAGGAAGCTTTAAAGAAGATGAAAGGGGGAAAGGCACCTGGAATAGACGAAGTGAGTGTGGAGATGGTGAGAGCAGCAGGGGTGATAGGAACACAGTGGCTCTTTCGAGTAATGAAAGTGATATGGAGGGAGAAGAAAATACCAGAGGACTGGAAAAGAGGGATAATAATACCCATATTTAAAAAGGGAAGTAGGAAGGAATGCAAGAACTACAGGGGAATTATACTCATGTGCCACTGCGCCAAAATATTTGAGAAGGTACTGGAGAGAAGAATTCGGACAGAAGTTGAAGATGGGCTGAGGGAAGAACAGTATGGATTCAGGCCAGGAAGGTCAACAGTTGACCTCATCTTTGCAGTAAGACAGCTACAAGAACACCATTATGAATATGGGAAAGATCTGGTGATGACCTTCTTGGATATTGAGAAAGCATATGATAGTATTAATAGAAACAAGGTATGGGAAGCAATGAGAGCAAAAGCAGTGAACAAGGAGACAGTGGCAAGAGTGAAAGCAATGTACGAGGGAAGCAAAAGCTGTGTAAAGGTGGGAAGAGAGAGAACGGAGTGGTTTCAACTGGAGAGTGGTCTGAAACAGGGAAGTGCCCTCTCACCCCTGTTATTTATAATGGTGATGGATGAAATCATACGAAAAGTGGTAAATAGCATTGGGGAAAGGAAAATGAAGGCAATGTTGTTTGCTGATGACCTTCTGGTATGGGGAGAGGACGAGGAAGAAGTACAAGAGCAATTAGATGAGTGGGAGAAGGTAGTGTTATCATATGGGATGAAGTTCTCAGCACAAAAGAGTGAAGTGGTCATCACAACAAGGAAGAAGAACAGACTGGATATGGGCATAACACTTGGAGGACAGCAGTTGCAGAAAGTAGAATGCTTCAAGTACTTAGGAAGCATAATTGAAGAAAAGGGAGGCAATAGGATGGAAATAAATGAAAGGGGAAGGTGCGCAGATGGATTTTTCAAGAGTGTTAGGGGATTGTTATGGAATAAAGATGTACCACAAAAATGTAAAGGAATCATCTACAAGACCTACTTTGTGCCAATTTTGACATATGGTTCAGAAACATGGGTGATGAAGGAAAGGGACAAGAATAAAATACGAGCAGTGGAGATGAAGTTCCAGAGGAGTAGGGTAGGAGTGACAAAAATGGACAGAGTAAGGAATGAGAGAGTCAGGGAGATGGTAAGAGAGGAACCATTGCAAAATAGAATAGAGCGATCTAGACTAAAATGGTATGGACATGTGAGGAGGATGCAAGAGGAGAGGATACCGAAGAAGATGTTTGGAATGGAAATGACGGGAAGGAGGCCAAGGGGAAGACCAAGGCACAGATGGACAAAAGGAGTTAAGAAGAGTGTGGAGGAAAGAGGAGTGTGCTGGGACACAGTAAATGACGAGAGATGGTGGATGGACAGGAAACGATGGAGAGGCTTATGTTCCAAGCAGACCCGACCAGCGGTTGGAAACTGCTCAAGATGATGATGATGATGCATTGCGTCGCATCAGAGCTCGACCGCGTGCAAGCATATGGCGCAGCGTGAGTGTTAGCGCGCTGTACATCGTTCACCGCGGCTGGCTAAATCCACCGCCTTGAGACACGTTCGAATTAGCGATTAGCGGGCCACAACAGTTGCGCAAACAGGCTTCTGTTACATCGCAAATTTTGTGTTTTTTCGGGAATACGGTCATTCCCCGCGTATATCTCGCACCGAAAATTTTCACACATATTTCGGTCAAAAAAGTGTGAGATATATGTGAGAAAATACGGTATTTTAGCTGCTTGGATGTCTGTATGAGAGTAAAATAAAGAGAACCTTTTCACATTTTAACAGCATATCCTTGCTCCATACAATTTGTCTCAAACTCTGGGGGAACTTTAAGGCATGTTCAATTTATGTATTTATCTCCTTGTCCATTTTTTGATCCTTGGGTAATGTACTACGTGAATATTTAACCTTTTAAACTAGTAAGTCGGAAATGTTCCAACATCACGATTTCCTGTTGTGCTCGTATGTCGTAAGTTTTCTGACATTATGTTCATCCAAGGTTAATGCGTTTCAACAGAAGCTAGTGATTCCCAAACAATATCTACATTCCACGGCGTTCTGAACTTAATTCTTAGCATTTCTTTGGGCAGGCAATCCACATGTTTACAGCTGGAATGCGCAAACTTGGCCTCACGTAAATCAAGTAGGAGAATAGTCCCGGCATTAGCACGATTGTGAACGATTTGTACTCGAGTGAAACTAATTTTGTCTTTTGCAACTCTAGTTGGGACTTCAATGCCCAAGGTCGCGGGTTCAAACCCGGCCAAATTACTCACATTTTTTAAGAGTGTTAAAAACTCCCTCAGTATACCTTCCTTCGGAGGGGAAGTAAAGCCGGCGGTCCCATGTCATAGATTTATGGCATGAAAAAGAATCTTCACCAACTTCACTTGTATAAAGCCTAAATTTGTGGGTTAGAATTGATAACGGCCGATTAGTTCCGACGTTTGCCACCAGGTGCTGACTGCAATGCCATCTAGTAGCCAAGTCACTGATTTTATGAAGTTTCCATGGATGCTCCGTATTTCGAGAGTCAGAACCTGACTTATTTGGTGGGAACAATATAAAATGGCCGCCGCGGGCTCCTATTGGCTGGATTTTGACAACTAGCGCCACACGTTGCCAGCGAGTTGCCCACCATTAATTCGCTTGTTAACTGCTGTCTGTGTCGGAGTTAGTTTCATTGTCATGGTTTCGTTTACTTTTAGCATCAAGTTTTAATGTTATTGGTGTCAGTTCGCGGCAGTTGATAATGCGAGTACAGCACAAGTTATTGTTTCTCGTCAGACCGTAGTGATCAAATTACCGGCTGTCATTCAATAGCCTACAAATAGATCATTTAAAAACACGGCAATAATATCGCCACAGAGTGGCTCGTTTGTGTGTTCGGTGCTGAATACTTCTTTACCTTAACATTACGTTTGTGGAAGCTATTATTAACCGTACAGAGCCGCGATACAGTGAGTGAGTGAGTCTACTATCGGATTTTTTATTATGGATACTCGAGTTTAGGCCTTAATTACAACCAAACCAAAAGACCTATTGAAAAACGAGTTATACCAATATGTTCCTTGTTTAATTCTGCGTTAGACTATATACGCCAATTATTTTCAAGTTTATTAATTATTTATTTATTTGTGGTTGTATGAAAATTTGTCCGTGTTTTTGACGTCTTTTCTTGGAACCGCTCACTTAAAACTATATACTTGGAAAACTACTTGGCTGAGGGTAATGAAATTTTTATATATAATAGGCACAAGTATTGGTAGTGCAAATCTCAAGTTTCACATTTTTTCAACTACCCGATAAAAAGTTCTTATACTTTTTCTGACGTAACATTTTCTCAGCCCAGGATGAACGTACAGCAGGAAACTTGGTCTCATTTTGAAGCTCTCATTTGTGATTATCAGAAACTCCGACCACTGTAAACGTACAGTGTGATGATGAATTTATGAAGAGTAATATTAATGGGAGGTATTGTGCGTTCCGGCCCGTGCGAGTAAATGCGAGCGGACTTGAGAAATCCGGTGCAGCGTTGCCGCGTTAATTTGCAGTCGTTGCGGCTCGCTACGAACGAACACTGCTTCCTTTCAACCTTTTATTTTCTTCCTCGTACAAATTTCATTTTTCATCACCTTTTTCACATAAGGTCTTTAGACCTTCAATGGCAGGTTTAAAAGTGGTTTGTCTTCCTAATTTGGAAATGTCAGACTACACAATTTTTACATGGGCTATCTGCATTATTTACATAATATCTTTACAATATGTAAGTCTCCGTGGCTTAGGCGGCAGCACGCCGGCCTCTCACCGCTGGGTCCGTGGTTCAAATCCCGGTCACTCCATGTGAGATCTGTGCTGGACAAAACGGAGGCAGACAGGTTTTTCTCCGGGTACTCTGGTTTTCCCTGTCAAAATTTCATTCCAGCAACACTCTCCACTATCATTTTATTTCATCTGTCATTCATTTAATCATTGCCCCAGAGGAGTGCGTCAGGCCTCGGCAGCCGGCCCAGTTCATATCTTCGCCGCTAGATGGGGGCTTCATTCATTCCATTCCTGACCCGGTCGGAGACTGGAAGCAGGCTGTGGATTTTCATTTTTTTTCTTTACAATATGTAATTCAGTCAGTATTCTTCGTCTGAAGAATGGCTCTGTTCCGATTAATCAGAACTGCTGGCATTCATGTTAATTATGACCTGCTCGAAATGAGGGACATTTTCAGACAGGCCATCAATCTCCCAGTAGTCTTCAATTCTTTTAGCGTGTTTAATACATTGTTTCCAGAGTTCAGGAGCAACGGTAAGCAGGGCTTCTCGGCATAAAACATTCATTGCTTCCATACTTCTACCATATTGTAATATGTTAGCGCAAGTTCGCCCTCAGACAATGGTGGTCTCTGAGGCATTTGGATGTGATGTGATGTGGCATATAAGTAGTAAACAGGAAGACTGAAAATAGCATGTGGACATAGCCAGGTCAGTCGCATTCCATTACACAACTGCCCGGCAACCCTGCACTCGAATTCACCGGCTCACTCGCTTTTACTCGCACGGACCAGAACACGCAAAACCTACCATTAATATTACTCTTCATAAATTCGCCAACATACTGTACGTTCACAGTGGTCGTAGTTTCCGATAATCACGAATGAGAGCTTCAAAATGAGACCAAGTTTCCTGCTGTACGTTTATCTTGGGCTGAGAAAATGTTACGTCAGAAAAAGTATAAGAACTTTTTATTGGGTAGTTGAAAAAAAGTGACACTTGTGATTTACACTACCAATACTTGTGCCTATCACATATAAAAATGTCATTACCCTTAGCCAAGTAGTTTTCCATGTATATAGTTTTAAGTGAGCGGTTCCTAGAAAAGACGTCAAAAACACGGACAATTTTTCATACAACCACAAATAAATAAATAATTTATACACTTGAAAATAATTGGCTTATATCGTCTAACGCAGAATTAAACAAAGAAAATATTGGTATAACTCGTTTTTCAATAGGTCTGTTGGTTTGGTTGTAATTAAGGCCTAAACTCGAGTATCCATAATAAAAAATCCGATAGTAGTTGGTGTTGTGATGTTGTTTCTGTGTTATGTATTAACTGCTGTAAACTGTGAACAACCTCCACCCGGACTCTAGTTTCATCTTGAAGGATAATAATCATTGAATGGTGAGTGTTGATATATTCATCGGATTACTTTGCGTTTGTATTATATTTGTATAGCTGTCGAGTGTTTGGCCTCTTTCTCGTATTTATTGAATAACGGTAGCATAGCTTCGGTGTGTTATTTATTTATTTATTCACCGTATTTCTCTATTTGAATGTCCTCGGCGTTGACTCGGGATCGACATTTGCATTATATTGCACATAATAGTGCCAAAACAATGTCCGAAGTGTAGCCCTGCCTATTATTTGAATCGGCTGATCTACATCAACAATAAAATATTTTGAAAAACAGTGAATAATCTGACTCAGGTTTCCAACCACCGTCCAATGAGTCTCTTTCATCACCAATATATTTTTTCACGAATGAAATATTGAAAGAGTCGACACACATTATAGCAGTGTGACTAGCAAACAAATTCAAGTGCTAAGGGTTAAAGCTGTCAACAATCTTCAGAGGTTCATTCCTGATCCTCATGTCCCCTCGGATCATTCTATTTCCCCTTATTACTACCATTGTCTTTAGATCCCTCACTAGTTGCTACTGAGCAGCAGGCATAAAGCATGGCTGAGAGGCTGAGCTTCTGCACTGTCTCTAATGTGTGTGTGTATATTTTGTGTTAGAACTCGTAGTTTAATGTTGTCTTCCATTTAACATCAATTTTTCAGATCCCAGAAATTACTTGCAAGATGAGCGTATTTGTATAATTCATGTTGCATGAGACCTCAATACACACAGGGTGTATCACGCAAGACTCGTCAAGTGCTTTTTCTCGAGTGTTTCTGAAGAAATGCTTGAGTTGTTTTTTAACTCTGTTCACCAGCTATGTCTTGCAACGTCGAGTTGTCTCTCCCTCAGTTGTTACGAACAAAATCAGGTTTGAAGTATAATCCGAGTCTATGGATATTAGCTTTTGCAATAGATGTGAAATTTGTCCAAAGCATATCACGTCATGCATCTTCATGTTCTATGATCTCTATGTGGGGATTTCAGCTGTTTTTAATTGGCGATAAAATGCAATAGACACCAAATTATTTGTTGTTTGACAAATAAATGCGATACACTAGATTTTGTATAAAATAATGACATTTTGAATAGCATAGTGACGGTAAGAACTAGGGGTCGACGGTGCACCGATTTTTCGGTTTCGGTACGGTACAAAGGAAATTACCGACCTCGGTTCGAGACGATAAAAAGTTTGGTTCGGTACAAGAGACCTTTTTTAAGGAAACCTTTTTTTAGACATCCAAAGTATTGTCCTTTATCATCAATGTTTTACTTCAATAGTTAGTTAAATACAGTAAAACTTCTTGTATACGGTTCATATTTATACGTTTTCTATACGATTTTTTCCTGGTCCCGGCAAAATGCCTATACTTTCCATGTTAATTTATCTCCGATATATGTTTTACATTTATTCGTTTTTCACGCGTATACGATCATATTTTAAGTCCCTTGCAATATAAAGCGTCATTTATACGTTGCGTGTTCTGAGAAAGTACGTATGTTCGAATGCAAACTTTTGTTACCGCCTGTACTTCCGTTCGGAAGAATGCACCGCGTGCTATATTATGTTACGATGGCCTTGAGCGACACCGGTGGTCACGGCGACACTCTCTTGCCAGAGTGTCGTAACAAGGAAGAACAGCTTGCGTAATAAGCAAGTGCTATTATTGTGTTAGCCTCTCAAAATAACAGGAAGCAGAGCAGCCATAAAACACAGTTAGACAGCATCTGAAGCTTATGTTAAGATGAGCGGAAGTGTTTTACGATCTCCGATATATTATTTCCGCTTTTATAATTTTCATTCGTGTTTTTTTTTAGGACTTCTCGTCAAACCATTAAAAATACGCGATTGATTCTGTGTTATAATAATCTTGCGTCTTCAGACAAATGAAAATCCATTAATTTAGGCCTATACTACGGTATTTTATTAATGACGATGAAGAGCCGCAGAATAATACAGTGGATTTTAATGATGCTGTCAATGCTCTATGGACTATCAAACATTTTGAGACGCACCATGTTTCTGAGGAAATAATGGCCGAATTATATCGGTTTGAAAATACTGTTCACGCCGAGACCGCGGCCAACAAAAACAAGTAAAGATAACAGACTACTTCGTAAAGTGACTCAATTTTCTTTGTTTTGTTATATCTGGGTGCATTTCTCTTGTAGTTGTTTTGTTACATATTGCCGATTATAGTTAAACAATCGTATTATTATTTCTTGTTTTTCACTTCTTAACGGGAACCCTCGCTCGCCCGCGTTGCTAGCCTGTCTCCCACCAGGCACTTTGCCGTAATGTGTAGCTCGCGCGGCACAGTCATTGGTTGCGTTCACGGTAGCAAACAGTTGATCAACTGTTGAAGAAAGTACGCTGTGAACGCGGTGTGATGGAGCGCTCCCTAAACTTGTTCCATGGAGCGGACGCCATTTTATGGAGCGTAGAAAAACTTCGCTCCATCCACGGAACATGTTTAAATCCAACATGGCGTAGCATGAAGTAGATTTAAAAACAAATGTAAACATTGTGGAAATCGCTCGAAATATTTCCTAAACTGATGAATACTGAAATATTAATGAAGAACACAACATCACGGTCCCTCTATAGCCTATAAAATGACCTGCATTGTGTTAAATTCGTGATAAATCTTTATTCCGATTTACGGACCGCAGTTGCGACAAATTTTAACCTATGTGTGAAACAACATAACCTGATATATCGGATGTTACATTCTTTCTTTTGTTACAAGTATTAAAAATTATATGAATTCAGGTGTGTGGTTTCATTTTTTGTGGCAATGTGCATTTTTAAAGTTTTTAAATCGATGTTTCAGCGTTTTTTCATCAATTGTCTGGGGTAATTTGGTCTGAAAATACGATTTTAACCCATGCTTTGGGCTGAATACTGTATCTCGATGAATATATTGTTGTGTAGGCAGTATAGAGAGAATCAAACTTCTAGGCTACCGGTACTGTATAAAAATACCTTTCATTTGGAGCAAGCATAGGCTACCAGTACTGTATAAAAATACCTGCATTGTACTGGGCCTACCCCAAATTCTGATAGGCTAAGACCTATTGTCAAGAGTCTTGACTCAAAAATAAATTATTTCAATACCGTTGGCTACCGGTACTTGTTGGGTTAAGGATTTGTATGGAATAGAATATAAGAATTACCGTAGATCTGTTTGTGCCTGCATTATTAGGTGATTCTTCCAATAGAAAACTAAGTGTTTGGCTGATCAGAATGTAATGACTGGGAAATACTAGTAGCCTATCAGTATTTTTCTTTTCATGGTATTATCAGACTTATCTGAACAGTTCTCTTGGTTCTTGGATGCTGTTTAGGTCTAGATTAGCCTACACATCCACATTCCTTTCAAGAATGTTGAAAAACCTATTCACTAGGCCAATATTTTTTCTTGAAACAATCGTAAATGTTTCACTAAATCGTACGGTATTTTAAATTCACACAGCTCATTATCAGACCGCAAGACCTCCCCCCCCCTCCCGGCTTTCAGCTTGGACTGAATGAAGTCAGTTTGGTCTTGTACAGGCCCTAGCCTATAAATATGTTTCTATGTTTGAAAGAAACCAGCTTCCCTTGGTAAGCATTTCTTTTCTTTTCTTTTCATGGCATTAGCAGTCTTATCTTAACAGTTATCTTGTTTCTCGGTTGCTGTTCAGGTCTAGATTAAACATCCACATTCCTTTCAATGTAATGAATATTACCTACCGTACTGGTACCGTACCATTGGCTATAATTGGGCAAGCTCAATAGCCAATGTTCACTGCAGTAGGCTACCAGTACGGTACATCAAGAAGCTGGGAATGATTATGCACTGAAACTCAAGATATAATACATATATACTGTATATAAATTTCTTTTTACACAAGGAGAGAAAATTAAGCACTCTTCAACATAGCACTTTGTCCTTTGTCCTTTATTTCCTTCACTTACGGTATCTCAACATGCCTGAGTATTAACATTTTGTGACAATTATTGTATGCACATACTGTATTTTGTCCATGCTTCAACTAATCCAACACCAAAATTTCCATCCTTGACTTCCTTTTGTCAATCGAGCGATGATTTTCTCTCTGATGACAGGTTAGGACTCTGTACTCAAATAGGAACTGACTATTAAGTAAAATGCATTATGAGAATGGATTTAGAAATTGTGACATAAGGCTAATTTATTTTACTCACTCTCTTGTGTGTATGTTACATATTGATCTATATTTTAACAGTAGCCTAGGCTACAGGATACATTTCAAAATGCTGTGGTGTCAGTAGTTGTGCATGTATTTTTAACTGAGGCTAGGATTGGGAAGGAGGCTTTAAGTTACAAGCTTAGTAACCTGTAAAGGAAATTGTTAGTAAAATGAAAACTTTAAGGGAGTGAGGAGTCATGAATATTACCTACTGGTACTGTACAGTAGGCTATAGGCTACAATTGGTCAAGCTCGCTAGCCTAGGTTCACTGCAGTAGGCGACCAGTACATCAAGAAGCTGGTAATGGTTATGTACTGACACTCAAGATATTTAATATATTTTTCTTCTTACACTAGCAGAGAAAATTGAGTACTGTTCAACACAGCACTTACCCAGTTTGTCCAATATTTCCTTACCTTATCTCAACCTGCCTGAGTATTAACATTTTGTAACAGTTATTGTTTGCACATACTGTATTCTGTCCATGCTTCAATTAATCCAACACCATAATTTCAATCCATGACTTCCTTTTGTCAAACGAGCGATGATTTTCTCTCAGGGAACAGGTTCGGTCTCTGTACTCAAATATGAGCTGACTAATAAGTAAAATGAATTATGGGAATGGATTTAGAAATTGTGACATAAGGCTAAATTATTTTACTCACTCCCTTGTCTGTACAGTATGGTACATATTCATCTCTATTTTAACAGTACAGGATACCTTTCAAAATGCTGTGGTGTCGGTAGTAGTGCATGCATTTTTAACTGAGGCTAGGATTGGGAAGGAGGCTTTAAGTTACAAGCTAAGGAAATTGATAGTAAAATGATAACTTAAAGGGAGTGAGGAGTCATGAATATTACCTACTAGTACTGTGCAGTATAGGCTACAATTAGGCAAGCTCACTAGCCTAGGTTCACTGCAGTAGGCTACCAAGAAGCTGGTAATGGCTAGGCCTATGTACTGAAACTCAAGAAATATAATATATTTCTCTTCTTACACAAGCAGAGAAGATTGAGCACTGTTCAACACAGCACTTACCCAGTTTGTCCAATATTTTCTTACCTTATCGCAGCTTGCCTTAGTTTTAACAGCTCATTACAGTGATGCTTCACTTTATAATCTTCATATTCATTCACACAGCATTATTTGCTGCTGACCACAGAAGACCTGATGTTCTTGTACGGTGACTGAATGAACTATGTTTGTTACAAAACTACACCTACGGTATAGTTCTTTTGTACTGTTGTTTCATTTGTATTCAATCTGGTACGGTAATGAGCCTAGGTGGAAGATATTACTTCTTTTAACATTTAGTTTGCTGATTCGTACCAACCATCTATCTACCAGGCATATATTGAGCAACAAAGGGAATTGTTAGTAACCAAGTATCAATATCTTTAAGAGAGTGATGAGTCATGAATGTTACCTTCGGTAATGGTATGCAATTGTGCGAGCCCACTACAAGCCCCATTGAAGTACCAGTATCGTACATCAAGCAGCTGGTAATGATTATGTACTGAAATTCAAGATAAAATGTAGTCATCGCTGCTTTTCGGGTACAAAATTATAAATATATAAACACTCTCCTGGAAAAAATTACATGTATTAGTTATCACACCTAAATGGGCAATGGACAACTAATACATGTAATTGTTTCCAGGAGTGTGTTTACATATTTATAATTTTGTACCCCATGTTGACCGACTGAGAAGCAGCAAAGACAATTTGTATAGGCAACGCTGAAAAAAAAAAAAGAATGGCTTCAAATTATCACAGAAAAATGTATTCTTTAGCACTGCTTCATTTATATTTGTTCCTAGGAGTCATTCATCCTGGTACATTCCTGCTTTTTACATCTTATTTTTTTCAGTTTATATTTTTGCAGTCTAGTTTCCTCTACCTCATTCTATACTGTCCAGACTTGGGTTGCAATAATTTTAAAATGCCCTACTTTCCTTCATTCTTTCTATGTTACTGGACCATTTGTTGACATGATCTATTGAAAAATCAATTGTGAAAGCATCTTTTAGACAACTGTTTTCAACCAAAAATCTGTAGCCTAACATTTTTCATTTTCATTAGATGAACAGTAGCCTATAGGGAATATGGTATGGAAACCAGTTGTGTATTGATAGGAGGAGAATGGACTGCCAAGTAAGAGACTAATATTTAAGGTAATCCATCAACAGTTCATGTTGTGCCTTTCTCTTTAAGTACTAATATTGGGGTGTAAACAAGTAAGGTACCGGTATTACAAGGATAATACAGGCTCGTACCATGATTTCCTTTGCTTTAGATGAGGGACCCAGAAATTTTATTTCTAGATGCTGGTTATAATTTTAAAGGGTGGAACCTTGAGGTCATCTGACCTTATTGGATAGGGGAAGGGTAATGATCCAGATAAATACCCCTAGTTGACAGGTAGGGACAATGTGTTTTATATTCTTGTAGTGTTTCAAATTAATTTTGCAATCTAACCTGATTTTTTTGTAAATACAATTAATTTGTATAGTACAGTAACTAAAAACTGTACAGCACAGTTAAGCTGATGAATAAATCCAAAAGCTTCAAATATAAGAAGCAGGAACAAATTAGATAGATGAAGCAGTGCTAACAAATAATGAAGTCATCATGTGTGGATGACTGGTAAGAGGTTTACTGCTAGACTTGCAGACTCTTGACCCTTCTCATATGATATAACCCTGGACCCTCTATCGACATGACTTCCGAAAGCTTGAGCGCTTCCATCAACAGAAACTTCGATCCATCCTTAAGATAAAGTGGGAAGACCACATCACCAATCTTGATGTTCTTGAGAAAGCGCTTGCTAATAGTATAGAATCATCCATCATTGGTCATCAACTTAGATGGATTGGATATGTCCAACGGATGGATGATACGAGACTTCCACGTCAGGTTCTGTATGGTGAACTCACCTCCGGCACCAGACCTCATGGAGGCCCTAAGAGACGTTACAAGGACCAATTTAAGCAGAATATGAAGTTGACAGGTCTCAATCCACAATCCTGGGACCAACTTGCTAAAGACCGTTCAACTTGGCGCCAGACCATCCCGGCTGCTGTCAAACTGTTTGAAGCAGAACGTCGTAGAATTGTTAAGGCCAAGCGACAAGCACGAAAGCTCCGTGCAGCACAGCCACGCCCTCCACCAACAGTTCTGTGTGATCTGTGTGGACGTTTGTTTCATGTACGCATTGGGCTGTTCAGTCACCGCAAACATGCCCACAGACCTCAACCTTAGATTATTTTAGACTGTTTTGGAAGAAGATGTATACTCGGAAACGAGTTAAAGCCGACGACGACGAACCCTACATTAATAAAATCAAAGCTACGTATATTGATATTCTTGAATAAATATTCGTCTATTGAGACGTAGGCCTAACCTACCGTGTTCAATTTGAAGGGATTAAAATGACTTCAATTATCACAAATCTTGAGATATACCACCTTAATATACCGTAGCCTACCATACGTTAAACTGTCAAGTATTCTTTACCGTCGCCGAACTAGCATAACACAATAAATGCCGTATCAGAAAGACAAGAAATTTACGTACGTAGGCCTAATATTATCGGGAGCAAGGTATGGTTTGATACATGTTCACAGCCTTCGGTACATAGTTTCAGAGCAATTTCGTTCCGAGTTGCAAAACTAAAGGTAAATTAAATACTAATCTAATATCAGCATTCACTCTCATAAGATTATCTGATCATTTCAACATCGCCCTTGTCCACTTTCGAACAACGCGCGCTGCTACAGATCAGATGGAGCAAACCGTTCACAGGTACACGTAAAACCTGATCCCGCTCCCGATGCATCAGCTTTGGAGCTGTTGATCAACTGTTTGCTACCGTGAACGCAACCAATTGAGTGACTATAGCCTATAGTTCACAGCTGGTGCTGAAAATGTTCGCCATTCATTGCTGCACATCGCTAGCACCTCTTCATGAAGTTGTCATTTACGTTCTGAAGTTCCTCAGCACCGATTGACTCTATTTCAGCTGTAATATACCTTAGTCCAAAGAATATGGACTGTCAAAGCCGTGGCGTCAAGAAGCGCATTACGGCAAAGTGCTTGGCGAGAACCGGCTCGCGGCGCGAGCGAGGGACCCCGTCGCTTTTAAAACAAAGTCCCTGTATTACCCATATTGTCACATACATTTTGCAGTTTTTATTTACCGACTTTCATTTACGCGTTTTTCACATTTATGAGGTTTTTTTTCCTTTGGTCCCCTGGATATCGTATAAGTGAAGTTTTACTACTAGAGCACAATAACTCTTCTGATTAATAAAATTAAATTATGGATTTAAGTGTTCCAGTGTGAGCCTAATGTCTATTTAATGTATGCATCAATTGGCTTACTCCACAGTAAAAGGGCAAGTATGAAAGTTAATGGAACATGGTATGAGATTATTAGCTGTACATTTTTTCTGTATTTTAAATAAAAATGGTGCTATTTGGCAAGTATTTGGTTTACTGTATAATCATTAGAACTCATGTGTTACTTTTTTCTTAATGGTTTACCGTACTCTAATTTAGCATGTTAAAATCAGCCGAGCTGTACCGAACCGATTTTGTACCGAGAACCGAAGTACAATTTTTTTTACCGAACCGAACCGTACCGAACCCAAATTTTCAGTACCGAAGACCCCTAGTAAGAACAGTAAACATTCTTCAAATATGCATTCGCTAGCTAAAATTATCTTTATTTTATTGAGTGGACAATGTAAGGGATTTCTTTCACGGTCAATAACCAAAAGGCAAAAATGTTAGTAAACTGAGTATAACTACAGCATTAATTTGCACGTTTTCGATACGTATGTTGCGTCCTTCTGTCTTAATTTCCTAGGCATTCATATTATTGCTACATACAGTATATTATATAAAATCCTTATTTGTAACTAATTTGCTACAAAACACTAAATCTGTAAATCATCACTATGATAAATTCTGAATTCTAAATACAGTAAACTCTCGTATAATCACAACGTATCACTTGGCCAACCTACAAGAAGATAAATGCAAAATTTAAACACTACAACTCCGTTATTAAACCTGGAGCAACCTATGCTAGTGAAACCCTGTTCAATCTGAACACGAAATCAACTACTGTATGGCACTGAGCTCGTGATCCCTGCAAGGAATGCGACCGCACCACCTGCGTCACATCAGCGGACTGCCTGACAAGGGCTACTACTACTACCGGTACAGGAAACATTTACCTACCAGATGAAGATGCTCACAGTGGAATTGCTAGTTCAGACTCCCATCCAGATTCAGCTTCACTGGAAACCGTGTTGTCAGAAGAACTAGGAACATCACTATCACTCGGTGTCAAGGGATATAATAATGCTGTCAATTATATCTGGAACTGCACTGTCTCTCTCGCTATACTCATTTTCCACCTGTAGGACATGTTTTGAGTAACCTTCCCAGTCCTTCTTTGTCTCTTCTGTGATAGCCTTCAAACGCTGAAGAGATAAATCACCCGTAACGTTGTGCTTTCTTACTAAACGCTTTACTTTTGCCCATGCTAATTCAATCGCATTTAATTCGCACATCTAAGGGGAAAGCCTATTGTCTATCTTGAATGTTTTCTCTCTGGGCTTATGTAGTTCTATGAGCTTATACATATCCACCTTGTGCATTTTTTCATTCACTGATATTCTATTCTTCGCTAACCAATCCATCATCTTGAGCTTCACAGAATACGTCGTTGGTGGCTTGTTTACCTGTATGCAATGATATGGGGCGTTCTCCATCACAATTACTGAGTTTTGCAGTAACTTCTCATATACCCATTTTTCAAAATTACAATTATTCATTTGCCCATGGTAATCGCCAGTCGCTGACCCGGCTTTATATATCAGCAAAGCATTCGGGATGAATCGACTGGAACATCCCGCATGGACGATTATTAGTCTATTTCCTGTGCTGGCATTTCCATGCACGCCAAATTCGTCTTTTTCATGTTGCCAACACTTTGAAAATGTCAAATGAGCATCGACCCAAGATTCATCAATGAATACAATTTCCCGTCCAGCTTGGCGATATTTCAGGATCTTAGTCAAATAGTCGTGCCTCCAAGAAATTATATCCTGTGTCTCAATTAGCACTTTCCTCTTCGACTGACTTTTTTTCACCTATAACCCACTTTCTTAAGAAGTCTATTCAACGACATCCTAACCCATGGCAAATGCATTTTGCTTTTTATGATTGGTAATAGTTTTGGTATAGTTGGAACTTTCTTCTCCCGCACATAAAAATCATGAATAGTGTTTCTAATTACACACTTATTAAAGTCGTCAACGCTCACTACCGTATGCTCAGGACGCGTTGCTCGTTTCTTCCCTGGTGTTGATAACGGGCCTACAGGAAACTGTTACTGTCTTATTTTGTTTACTTGGCAAATTCTATTAATTGTGGCTTCTCCCTTTCTTGTGTAGTATGCCGCTCTCTTAGTCGCTAACTTGACTGGAAATGTAAGTGCATCGTTCTCAGCTTCTTCATCGCACTTTTAGATAACTTGGCGTATTATTTCCCGTACTTCTGCATGTATTACTTTTTTCTTTCCTTGAGACATGGTTAACTATATTACTACAGTACATTAAGTCTCTATTACTATTATCATCAAAAATAACAACTGAAGCATAGCTGAAGAAAGTACGTACAACAATGTACTATCACTTTGTCTTCTTTCGACCACTACTGAAAAGCGCACACTCGATAAAACTTACTGTACTCGTGCACTACCACACAATAACTACAGCCGGTGTATATTGGTTTCCTTGTCTGGCACTCAGCAGCGCTCTGCCTCACACCCTCATTCCACTCTACTTTCCCTCCCTCAACCTTCCCCTCCCGCCAGGGATCATGAGCTGGGAGCCATACTGTACAGAAGATGGATAGATGAACAATTTTAAACAAAACACACCAAGTAGATGGCCAATGGCGATTACAACCTAATGAAATTGTTTACCAGGAAACTGAGTCAATAATAGATACAATGAGGTAAAGGAGAGTTGCTTTTTTCTGTCACATATCACGATTAATGGAGACCAGGATACTCACACAGCTATTCCAATACTTTTGGAAAAGTAAAACCAGAAGTCATTGAAGTCCTAGATGATCTAGATGAATTAGGCTTGACAATGCAACAAATTGAACGCCGGGAAGAGAAGAAGATCCTGAGACACAAAGACGTGAGACATATACACGCAAACAATACACCATAACGGACGAAGAACGGGCTGCCAGGTCAGACAGAATGAAACAGTTCTGAGAGAAGAAGAAACAGAAGCCAAATTTGTAAGTAATATTCCCGAGACTTGACTGTATGTAGATTGATTATAGTGCTCCAATGTGGGCGTAAAATTTAAAAAAACTCGTGATTCTCTGGGCGCGGATTATCCATGCGCAGTTCAGCAAATAAAATCTCCTGTTCTGTCGTAGTTGAAACAAATTCTCACTCTGCGATAGCTTACAGTTAAAGGGCACCAATAGGTATGTTGACTGCATTCACCGTTTCTCAGGCTGTCGGGAATGCTATTCAGTATCGCCCTGCTTATTGTGAATGAAGTTACAAGTAGCAAGACATGGCCAGAAGGCGTCAACATGTTGATCTATAGAGATGAAACTAGAAATGACAAATATAGGAAATTAAAAACGGGTAAATCAGCATCAAAATTGGAAAGAAAAAAAATCGTGAGGCTGTACAATAAAGTTGGGAATCGAAATCGGCTATGTGACGTGCACAGATAGAGCCCAGGCACACTGGAGGAAGAATAATCAGCTGAAAACAATGCGATCGAGGAATCATGCATTACTCACACTGAGGAATCAAAATGTATTTTGATGGCATCCATTGGAAAAATAAAAATTATACTTCAAACCAGATTTTAGAAACATGTTTCGTGTTTAAATTATATGATACTATGCGAAAGAGAAGACTAGGATTCTTAGGGCCATCATGAGAAGGCCAGATTCACGTCTTCTAAAACAATTAGTACAGTACAATCTTGCTTCAAAAAACACAACAACTGGATGCCGATGGTTAAAAGAAATCAGAGAGGCCTTAAAAGAAATTGGCCTAACAATAGTTGATGCTGCAAATAAGAAAAGTTTTAACTACAGCACTTAAAAATATGACGTTTTATTTTCCACTCACTAAAAAGAAAATTCCTACAAGAATATTTTCCGCCCAAGAAAGGGTAAGACGATCAATACGCATGAAGAACTACTGGGAAGACCGCAAGGCTCGTACAGTTCCTACAAGTTGACAAACTAATGAATGGTTGGTTAAAGTGATCCTATGTGGTCTCAAAAGAAGAAGAAGAATATGCTGCTCTACAATATCTTCATGAGCACTGGAGAAAGTTTGCCCGAAGACTGTTAACCTTTTGCACTCCTGTGTCGAGTCCCACGTGGCATGCCAATAGCTTGTACTCGGAGCGCTCGTATGACTTCTGTGTTGTATTCCAGCATTGTGCAGCCATCTACTGGTCTCCGAGAGAACACCTTTCCCTATTTATATAGATACAGGAAAATCACAACTGCGATAAATGCGAATTTTAGTTTTCCTTGTTTTCTGAACTATTTGTTAACTATTATGACTATGTATTGAACCCATGTACTGTTGGTTCAAACGCCGAATCCATCATTTATTGGTAAAAGAAGAGAGGAAAAATACAGTCTTTAGAATGACTTAGAAAGATTTTATGCAAGAGTACTGGTACAACGTGGCGTAAGAATAAGAGTCCAGGTGGCCCCAGGAAATGATATCATGCGTGACGCATCGATAGGGAGCCGATCATGACTATTAATAGAACGATAAAAACTTTCCGCTGTGTGTAAGCGAGAAGAGGTTTCGGAAATTGATCTTACGCAGCACTAAAATGGCATCCTCGCAGTTGTGCAAGAAGAGGAATAATTAGATTTAAGCCATTTGCGAACAATTAATTAACAAAAGAAATATATCATTGTGAATCATTTTGGAATAGAGATTTTTGTGTGGTGAAAAGGGTTATAATAATTGCACAGGAAAGAAGTGCAAACGCAGCATGACGTAGTTAAAAGTTCCCCGAGACCAGAGGTGGTAGAGATTAAAAATCAACCGCAACACCCACGTATCTGAAGAGCAAATTTTATTTAATATCTCGGAATTGTACGATCGATTTTTATGTGCAAAGAAGTCAGTTTACGTTTAGAAAATGAGCTTTCCAGAGATATAAGTTTCAAAAGTATGCGACTATTGCTTCAAAAGTTAGTTATGAAAAAGACGAGGATTTTATCTTTTTGTAGCCGATTTGTATAAAAGCCCTGGCAGAGCCAGGCTAATCATGCAGTACTTACCAGACCTCGAAAGGTCGTGATCGCCGTATCACCAACGAGCACCCCGTATGGGCGTGGCCGAGAAGTATCGTCATTATTATCGCCGTGTGAAGACATAGTAAAATCCTAGTACAGGATTTATTTCAGTAAGCATCAGTCTTTATAGCGCAAGTTCAGCATTACAGTCAAAGTTAGGCTGCGAACTTGAAGAAAGAATAGGCGATAGGTCTTCGAATAATAGTTCAGTTAAAAGACATAAAGTATCGTAACGTTTCGAAGTACCAACTGAAGTGAAACAAACATTTCTATCAAAGTTAAGGAACCCGATCAGGGTTGGACGAAATAAGTAACGCCTAGTGTGCCGGAAAAGCTAGGTACTAGAGCGCCGAACAATAAGAATTGAAATCGTAATTCAAGGTTTAGTCTAAGGAGACAAACGAATTGTAAAAGCAGTAAGTTACGAACTGAAGGAATAGCAATTAATGCTCGAAAATATTAGGTCACCGATAAGGTATTCGAGAGACCGTGAACAGGACAGACTTTATCTAGACAAATTAATAAGTGTCTAGGAAGAAACGACATCGTGCTAGTAAAGTGTAGAAGCCGATAGTCAGAAACCGGATCTGAAGATTAACCGTTCCAGGGAGGGGTAGATTGATCGAGACTGTTATTATCTTGACCAGATTAGGAAGCAGACGTCTAAAAGTGTCACCCTTGGAAACGGGGAAGAAAGAAATCACGTGTGTAAGGCAAAAAGTAACGCCTAAGTGATTAAAAAATTGTGTAGTGTAAATATAGTAAATTTGTTTTAGTGTAATAATTTTAGTGAATTTATTTGTGTTAAGATAAATGAATACAAAAATGGTATCCAATATGGTTAAAGTGATTAAGGTAAATAATTTATATGTGTTTAAAGAAGTGTCATTGTGTGAAATGAATATGAAGATGGCTTAAGTGCATTGAGTGGGCAAAAATGAAACATCACTGGAGAATGCGGTCGAGGACCGTGTAATCATGTGAGTAACCATTTCATTATGTTATGTGTTGGGGAAGATTTGCATATAATCCACTTGAGAAAGAAAGGATAGGGATGTTTGAATAACAAATAAAAAGAATAATAGCGCGATCTGAACGATAAAAATTGAGAAAGTATAAATAATTATGTGAAATAAATAAATTCCTTGGGGGAAATGTATGAAATAAAATATCAGTGTAATCGATAAAGGATTTATATATGAGAAAGCAAGCGTAATAATAATAATAACAATTTTATGAATGAGTTTTATGATGACTTATATGGAAAGTAGTAGCTTCCGAGCTCCTTTAAATGAATTTATACATGTTATGAACACATGTTCGTATGGTAAAGCGATTATTGTCAAGGGAGAGGAATAATATAGAATGGAAATGTATAATCAAAATGTTGATTTTTGAATTTATCAGTTCATTGAAGGCAACTTGGCTTAGTAATGAGTAAGCGCCATGTAGCGCATTAAAGAAATTTGTCACGCTAGGAATGCGTTGGAATACTCGGTAAAACTAATTATGAAGGGCAGTTGGTCGTGGTAATTGAAACTATGGTTAGTCCTCTAAATAGTGATGTGATCACGAGGCCGTGTGTGTATTGTATTAAAAAGGGTGCTATTTATTGTATTATGAGCGTGGGTGTAAGGCAATAAGGCCTGCTATAAGTCGCTAATGTTATAAGTCCTCCAGTGTGCGATATGGTTCCCGAGGCATTTGAAAGGATCGAACCCAGATTCGTCCAGGTTTAAGCCCCTAAGTATTTGTTGTTGTATTGAATTATTCTTACCCGCCAATGAGGACACTTCATAATTAATAAATGCCGAAGTAAAGAGAATAGGTTTGTGGAACCTCAATATGTTGTTATAGTATTTGTATGAAAACCTTGCCTGTTCAAAGAACTGCATTTAAGAAACAGCTTTGTAAAAGCTGAGGGTAGCTCGTCTCGTGTGGGCGAGACCGTGAAGTCCGCCTCCCTGCAATAAATCACGCTAAGTAGCCAAGGCCAGACCCTTACCATTGAGATGTTGTGGTAGGTTTAAAAGCTGTCTGTTTGAAGTTATAGTACACAAGAGTGTTTAGAGTTTGTTTTAACGACCCGGTCCCTGAACCAAGATTCTTTTAGATGAAAGATTACCGCTTGCAGAGTTCAGATCGTTGCTTTCTTATGATAAATGGTCTTTTAAGACAAATAATAATAAATCCCTAATGTTATGATTATATGATGTAGTGATTCACGAGTTTTAATGAGGACAATTAGATTTCGGGAGTGATCTTAATTTCTGACTTGTTCAAGTAGTCTTCTGTAGCTCGGAGTACGCAAATGTTTCCCAATCACGGTAGTGGATTGTTGACTTGAGAGAGAGGTGGTAATCTAAAGAACATTGTGGAAGCCCAAAAATTCAAGTAAATGAGTAACAGTACTTTGTTAAATTATAGATTTTTGATTAGAAGATATACTCATGTAATAGGAAGTGATGTGTTGTAAATGGATAACACAGTATGTGTAAAAAGTATCGAGCTTATTGGAGCACTTGATTTCATTGAATTTTAAAAGGACACTATATGGAAGTGAAACGTAATGGATGTTGTTGGTTTAAGGAAAGCCATTCATGATGATTTAATATTTGTTTAAATATGATTTCCTTGTTCACTTTGAATAAGTAGGATTAAAGGGTCAGTATTTTATTTGTTTAATTTTTTGTAGCGCCATTTATTTGAGTAATTAAATGTTTTTATAGTAGGAGTTAATTTTGTTTGGAAGTGTATCCTCTATTTAATCCAAAGTGTGTAAGTCACAGAGTGGGAGAACATACCATGAACCCCGATACTCCCGATTGAGCAGTGCTGGCAAACTGTGATTTGCATATTTCATGCTGAATGGGCACAGTATGCACACAATTTGCAAAACTGAACAAAGTGCGATAACTATGGGTTCTTGCGAATTTATCCCATAAATGTGAAAAGTGCCCAATTTACCGAAAACTATTGACGATCATTTTCGCCCTGCACTTTGAAATTTGCAAGTTCCAGCGAATAAAAATCGACACAATAATCGATATTTACGAATATTGATCGTCGGAAACAATCTATTACGGTACCGGTAGTTGTAGAAGTCGATTTGAAACTGACTGTTGTTCTGGCCACAAGGTTACCATCGAAATAATATTCATACTGCAAAATGAAGTTGAGGAAGGAGCAGCTAAGAGAATTAGGTATGAAGTTGAAAAACTAAAACAACAAGGAGGTGAACCAAAACTTAGAGGAAACGTTAGCAAATGATCGTGCAAAGAACTGGGGAAAACCTGAAAACCAAAATACAGAATGCTCCTCAAGAACTAGTGTCTTCTATAAACAAGTAAGAAACATAGATGATGGAACAAAGAATGTGAACAAGCTATTGAGAGACTGGAAAGATAGTGAAGAAACACTTCACATTCAGTCAACCACAAATGAAGGTGGAGACTCAGAACCTCCTGATGAGGCAGAAATAGACACCATCATTCAATACCTATGGAACAACACAGCTTCAGAAGACCCGATTATGTCAGAGCTGTGGAAGGAAGCTGGTGATCGGGCAAGGGAAGAACTGCGGAATATACTGGGACACATTTGACAGAAAGAAAAAAGTCCAGATTGCTAGAATGCATTGATACGCCCACTAGACAAGAAAGGTGATATGGAAGATGAGAACAACTACAGAGGAATCTCCTTTGTATCAGTCACATAATATAAGATCCTTTCGAAAGCTCCTTTAATCGGGGTTGAACCTATAGTGGACATACAAATAGTGTGCGACTTGGAGTGTTGTGGATTTTTGCCACCCTTTAAAAATCCTACTTCCTCAACCTGGAATCAAAGCTATAATCTTGGGATGGTCACTCGACCACCTACATCCCAAGGAAGCTGATATTTTTTCTGTGAAAGAGTTACAGCAGGACAGACAACACTTCGAGAAAACAGGATGAACTATTTGTTGCAATTGGCGACATTGCTCACAAGATTATTACTCTGCTTAAGCTTTCTGGGATGAGTCAGCAGTTAGTGTTTAGGTTATCACAAGATGAGACGTCCCAAACAGGTCTTGTGAGTGTAAGCAATAAATCTCAGGAGTGTAAACAAAATGTAGACACTGCTGTTATCCAAGTGAAGTGCATGCCGACAGGGTCAATTTCAAGGAGAGAGGAGGTAACCCATCAACTACCTGATACTCTCTTCTCCTTCTCATGTTGCCAGACAGTTTCAGGTGGACAACTCTGGCAAAGTGATTGCAGTAACATATAATTTCGGGATAACCAACCCAGTCATCACTTCTTTGTTTAGCTATGCTGCACAACACAAACTATACCTTTCCCCCACTAAGCCACACACCTCTTATTACAAGTTTTATCAGTAATGCTGTGCCCCTGACGTTGAGGAATGATAAGTATGGGGTTTTGTAAAAGGGGCCTCATCAACATATAGTTATTGATAAGATTATGATGACTCAGCTATGAATGTTCGACCAGTAATTTTTCATCACTCATTCAGGTGTTATATGTGTAGTTAATTTATTTCAAAAAATAATCCAGAAAATTATTATAACTTGATGAATTCGTTGTAAAGCCCTTTTTGCAGTCCTCAATTTAGAATGGTCCAAAAGGAATTGTTTAAGATGTTCTTTCTCAGTTCCGGGTTTGAGGTCACTTTTCTGGAGATTGACAAATAAGTAGCTTGTCAGTTGAATGATAAATTAGAACAGTGTTTGGGATGTATAAAGCATGAAAATAATGAAGTAACCAAATGTTACATTATCTTCTTCGTCCGTCTTATTAAATGACATGCAAGCTGTCCTCTGGGTGTCCAATTACGAAGCTTGCACCTGGCACCCGAGGATATACGATATTATTATTTAATGAATTGCAGATTCAAGGATTTACAACACTCAGTTAGGTGTTCACCGTTCTTATTGGCTCTTCGATGTGCTGGTTGATTCCCTACGATCCATCTACAGTATACTCTTGATTATCCGATTTGTGGATCAACCGTGCACGTTTTCACCTAATAAAAAATAATTGAGAATACAGAACACTGTACAAAAATGTGTCTGTATTGATACTGTACTGTAAATTGAATACGGTAAGTTTGAATTTATTTTTTGCACATACAGTATATTGGCAGTGTAGTCCCAGTATTTTTCGTACATATTTTTGCAGTGTAGTCCCGGTGGGGTAAGTTATTTTTAGTACGGTACTTTGTGACAGGTCGACTTCTTGCTTTGTCCAGTCTTGTTTTGTAACAGCGAAGTGTAAGTTCCATAGGGAGGTGGGGTTAAGGGTATTTCAAGGTTGCTGCAGGGCAAGTGCATTGAGGGATCCGCTTAAATGGTTAACAGCCATGGTGGCGACAGAACCTGGAAAGCAGGGAAATATCAGGGAAATTTGTCTCTCTGGAAATATTAGGGAAATGTCAGGGAATTTCGCAAAGGTGTACAAAAAAATAAGGAGATTTGAAGACCTGTAAAAGAAAATTTTATAAATCTAAAATACAACAAATTTTGCGTCGAGTGAGTAAGAATTATTTTGCAGCCGTAACTTGGTGCAGCGAAAATCATAGCTGGATTCCTTCGCTGACTCAATCGTCTCTAAATGAATCGTAAGGCAAGAGGGGAGGTACCAAGGATCATGTAAGTATAAGAGATTTGTCACTTTTGGTTATACAATTTCCGAGAGAGAACACCGCCTGAGGCTATGGATTGTACTTGCAAGTCGGGCAACATAAAAAGTAAAACGCCATATGAATGTAGCCTTTATTACGCGTAATTGAACAGTATGTTCTGCGATGAGTTATTGATTATTGATGAAAATAACACAAACATAACTGCGCCTTTCACTAGGCGCTGAAATATACGTCCAGATAGGAAAATAATACATTTTGATATATATCAATGTTGGCAATAGATTTGTCACGAAGTACACAGTTATGCCGTTCTAGAGCTTAATTCACCTTTAGGCTAGTTAAATATTGCTCTCTACTTTACAGAATTGTTGGGATATTCGATGAATATAAAGAAAACTGTCCAAATGCACACACTATATTGCCATAACCTCACTTTTTGCCTAGCATGCCGGCTGCCACCCCCCTCCCCGTAGCCCTAAACCACAAATTTTATTGCAATGCAAAGGAGAATGGGTAAGAAAACAAACAAGAGACGAAATGCACACATTTATTCTCTATATATTTTTATTCGAGAGTAGGCCTAGTCCATTTTGCCCACTAGTTTTACACATGGTCAACAATAGGCAGATGAAAATTGCCGTATTGTTCTTACTATCATTATAATTCTTACATCCCGGTGCTTGGCAATTTTTCCTCCCTTGCAGTGGCATGATTGACTCTCAATTAAATTCAAATAATAATCATAATACTGAACAAATCAAAACAGCCAACAACACCACGTGGAAAATCGATCAAAACAGACTATTCCCGCTTCCGCCAGTCGATTTGATGTGAACGTTCATGACTGCCAACTACGGAACCTTAGTGCTAAAATTATTCTTCATTGGTTTGCAGAACATCCAGTACAGGGCCTTACCCCGACCCACGCGCTCCCTATTAACTGTCATCCCCCTGGGAGGTACCATGTAAGCAAGATCATATACTAATTACAGTAATACATTATCCGCTAAATTAAGATCAGGGAATTTTGTGGCAACATCAGGGAAATTTGTCAGGCAAAGTCTGTCACCACCACGACAGCTGTTAACAAATTGTCATACAGTAAGATACGGTACGTTGTTCTGAGAACAATGTCTGGTGTAAAACGTAAGTGAACAATATGACATTAAATATCATTCAGAATTAAGATAGTAATGAAGTCTCTGCAAGGAAATTAGCCAATGATTACGTCTCGAGGTAAGGAAGCTGATGAATTACCAGAAGCAGAGAACCATTACAGACTTCTTCAGAGCACAATAATGTGGGCGAGTTATCTTTCTAAGAGAGTATACTGTATATATACTCCGTCTGCAGTGACTGTTGGCTGGTTTGAGTAGCCCAATACTTTCTGTTACCGGTCCCAAGCCCGGATAAAGGGATGAGGGTTTGCTTTGAAAGCGGAAAAGAGAAGCCAGAAAATATCTTGAGGCAACCCCTAAAGCTGGCAATAGCTCTAAAATGCTTGGCGACAGGCTTCGTAATAAGCTGGCTGTAAAAGATTTCTGTCACGTTCTTATGAAATGTCTATAGGAATTAGTCCACTTCCTGGTGTAGTGGCTAGTGTTCTTGGCTGTCTGGGTTCGGTTCCTGGCTCTGCCAAGAAATTTAATTCTGGTCTGAGGGCTGGAACAGGGTCTACTTGGCCCCGTGAGGCAAAACTGAGAAGAGAGAAGTTCGATTCCCACCTCAGCCATTCTGGAAGTGGTTTTCCATGGTTTCCCATTTCTACTCCAGGCAAATGCCCGGACGGTTCCGAACTTAAGGCCACGGACGCCTCGTTCCTAATCCTCATCTGAATTGCAAATATACTAATGCAGAGTATCGCAATAGCACAGGTTATCAGACAAACGTCCACATTCGCCCAGGTACACGGGGATAAATAACCACAATGTCTAAGCCCCTCAAAAGAAACAACCACAAACATGAATTAGTACCAAGGCTAGGGCATCCCCCACAGGCGACACGCTTTGTGAGAAGTGAGAAGTGTGCAAGGGTTATCATTGCATGGGTGGCGATGGCTAAGGCCACACATTCCGTCTTGCAACACTCAACATCAGCTCCACGACTGGGCGGTACATTTCACTTGAGAGGGCTCTCAAAAAGAGAAGTATTGACATCTGTGCAATGCAAGAAACAGAATGGAGCAGACAGAAGTCGTTTGGCATAGGCTACGGTTATAAACTAATGTACAACGCCTCCCTTAGAACAACCAGCGGTGTGGCATCATTCTATCTGCTGTGTCTCTGATGTGCAGTGGTATGATGATCGTCTTCATCTCTGATGTTGAGAAAATTTACCTCTTCAGTGCCTATGCTTCGCAGACAACTCAAGTCAGATGCCTTCTGGGCCATGCTTGATGAGAAAGCTACCTGATCATTGCCGGGGACCTGAACGGGCATGGGTATGGAGAAAGAAATGACGATGGCCAGCGAATCCTCGAGTTTACAGAAGCTGTCATCACAAACACCTCATCACGTACTACAGTGGCACAAATATAACACAGATTACATCCTCATCAAGCTCCGAGACTTAAGACGTACTAGATGCAAAAGTTATGCCTTACGAGACAGTTGCGACGCAGCACAGAACCACTCATCTGCAAGTTGCGCATCAAGCCGCCTACAATTGATCACGTAGTTCGAACGGGACCAGCCAGAATGCAATGATGACAAGGAGGCCGATAGTTCATCAGGAGTCTCTTCCTGGCAAAACACCAGCTCACTGGAATGTTTACAAAACTGCCCGTTGCAAAGCTAAGAAGATCGTGGTTGCACACTTTAGATCTCTCTGCACGTGAAGGTGAACGAGACATTTACAGTTTACACCACAGTTTTTGACCGGTCAGTCCCAGTTTCACAGTCGGCGAGCCACAGCCTTGTAATTGATACGTGAGTTTTCAGTTGCGCGGAAAGCAACTTGCGTATCAATTACACATGACGGGGGCTCACCAACTATCCTCTGTACGACTTCACAATCGTGGCTCACTGGCCAAATACTGTGGCGTTAACTGGACCGACTTGCTAAATCCAGACACGGATAACCTGAAGACGTTCATATATTTTATAGTGTTACTGAATTTGGCAACCTGCTGACTCTTCTTCTTTTCTTCAGCGTTTGTCCTGCCAAGTGGCAGGGTCTGCTATGTGGGACCGCTTCGGTCTTGGGCCATGTCTAGATGAAGATTGACAGCCTTTAGGTAGTTGTGCAGTGTATCGGCCCACCGTTGCCTTGGGCCTCTTTCCAGCCTCATCTAGTGTGTAAGCTGCTTTTGCCATTGTATCACCCCCTGTATGCAGCACTTGTCGAAACCATCTCAGAGACGGTTTTCCTGCATTTTTTTTTTCTGATTGGTGCAACACCAAAGCGATTTCTGATGCCATTTGAAATATGATCCAGTCTAGTGAAACCTGCTGACCATCTAAGCATCTTCGTCTCCATGACACATAGCCTTAGGCAACGTTCTGCTTCCTTAGTAGCTGGCCAGCACTCCGTGCTGTAGAGAGCGACAGGACGATTAATAGTCCGGTAGATCTTAGATTTCAGATTCATCCTACGGTCACAGGTGACGCCAGTTGTCATTCGCCACTTAGTTCAGGCTGCAAGTATCCTTGTGTTGACCTCATCAGTAAGTCGCCCATCATCAGAGATAGTGGAGCCAAGATACTTAAATTTCTCTATACGTGGTAGAACTTCTCCGTCAACGGTAATGGTCCCAACTTCTTGTGTATCGGACGTCATGTATTCCGCCTTCTTTTTGTTGAGGCGCATACCATATTGCGCAAGTCGATTGTACCACTCTTGTGTTTAACGTTGGAGATTAAGGTACCTCTCAGCAGCCAACATGACATCATCTGCATAGAGAAGTGTCTATGGTAGCAGCTTGTGCAGGTCTGTCGTTACAGTGTCCAGCACAAGAATGAACAGCAGTGGTGATAGGCGGAGCCTTGGTGGACACCTGTGGTGATGCGGAAGTCATTGGTCACTCCCGCGGCAGCTAGGACATAGCTCCTTGGTTCTGCGTAAAGCAGCTGCACCCACGTAGGAAAGTGTTCTGGGATGCCGTGTTGATGGAGCGCTAACCAGATTAGGCCATGTGGTACCCGATCAAAAGCCTTCTTAAGGTCGAGAAAAGCAAGATGCAAAGGCTAATTTTTTTCAGAGTATTTTTCTGCCAGTAGCCGTACAGCGAAGATTGCATCTGTTGTGCCGCAGTTTTTCACAAAGCCTGCTTGGTTCCTTGTCATTTTGGCAATCGCACGTATTCTTTTGTCAAGGATACGTTCAAAAACTTTCATCGCGTGTCACAGAAGTCTGATCGGGCAGTAATTTGAACATTCGGCAGGGTTTCTCTTCTTTTTGAACCTGCTGACTGATTGGAAAAAATCCAGGGAACGCTTCAAGAAGATTCCAACGAAAGAATTTCCCCACCCACCAATAGGAAGCTGAAGAAGTCTCAGCTGCATTGCTATAAATGATGTCAAGTAAAGCCACCGGCCCAGACGACCTTCCAGCAGATTTATGGTACTTCCACAGCTGGGATGCAGTGGGATCAGATCATTAAAGAGGGGCGAAATACAACTGTTTGGTAACGGAGCATAATCGTGTCCATCTTCAAAAAGAAAGGAAGTGCTAATTGCCCAATTCGTCTGCTAGGTCATGCCATGAAGATCTTTGAGCGCGTACTAGACAAGAGGATTCGAGAGATCAAACTCGCGAGAAACCAAGCTGGATTTGTGGAGAATTGCGGCACTACGAACGCAATTCATGTTGTTCGACTCGTAGTAGAGAAGAACCAGCTGCTGCATTTCACAATCCTGGACCTTGAAAGGACCTTCCACCGGGTCTTGTTTGGCTAGCGCTTTGAAAGCATGGCGTGCCAGGATATGTGGTAAAATGGTTGCAGCTTCTTTATATAGAACCAAGTAGCTACATACAAGCAGCTGCAGGGGCATCCAACGATTTTCATATCCTGGTGTCCTTCAAGGTTCCGCCCTGTCACCGCTCCTGTTCATCCTGGTGATGGACACTGTGATATCCGACCTGCAACAACCTCTACCGTTGACTCTGCTCTCACATCATGCTAGTCTCCGAGAATAAGGAAGATCTGCAGCTTCAAACCCAAGCGTGGAGTGATCGACTAGCACACCATGGCCTGCGCAATACATGATGTCAGACACAAAAGAAAAAGGAAACATCCAAGTAGATGGGGAAGATCTGCGTCGAGTGACAAAATTCAGATATTTTGGATCCACTATCACGAACTGCAAACAGAGCTTCAAACCAAAGAAGAGAAATATGATGGATAAGAGGCTATGACTAACACGGCAGATTATGAACTTGGACAGTAACACACGGTTCTCATCACCGAGTTAGTACCAACAAAGTGTTTGGCATATTGAATACAAAATGTATTTGTGTATTGTATAAGACTTGCGACAAATATCATGTTATAGCCTTCGCTACGAGACAGATCGGACTAATGAAATTCTGTTTAACCTAATCTTCTATTATTAGTGGCCATTAGATGCAATAGATTCTTATTACTATCACGAACAATGGACACCTTGACGAAGAGGTTGATACAAGAAATTAAGCTGCCTGGATGAAGTGGCTAACAAAAACTGGTGTCACTTTTGACCATAGGATGAAATAATAAGTTCAAAATCTATCACACTGTCATCCACCCTGTCGCCAACTACAACTGAGGCTCTATGGAAATCAAGATGTTAAGGTGGACAGTGGGTTAACAAATTCACAAAGAAATTTGATACAATGGTCCGGCTAGCTCAAAACAGTTGCCAGCGTTTCGCCCCAGTGCACCAATGGGCTCTTCAGTTGGTTATGGTACACCTCACCAAGACAGTGGGTGTCACTAAATTAGACCCTGTTTCAAATGACATCGCGAAACTGTTCGGTGTCGCATGTATCCAAGATAATATGAGTGAGGGCCTTCTACGATGGTTCGGGCATGCACTGCGACATAATTGCCAGCACTGGTTACAATCTACAAGTCGTCGGCAAAATACCTATGGGACGACCCATTCAACGATGGGCCGATGCGCTACACAAAGACCTCAGACGCGTTAATCTTCACCCAGACAAGGCGTGTAGCGGACCTGCAGCCAGGTGGGACAAACGTTGAAGAAGGAGATTATCATTTTTAGTAATATCATCATCATCTTGCACAGTTTCCAGCCACTGGCCGGGTCTGTTTGGAACACAAGCCTCTCCAACGTCTTCTGTCTTCCCACCATCTCTCAGCCTCCACCCTTGTCCAGTCTTCTCCTCTCTTCTTCACGCTTTCTTCCACCTCCTTCAGCCACCTGTCTCTCGGTCTTCCTCTCCGTCTCTTTCCTTCCCACTTCGCCTCGTGTACTCTCCTGGGTATCCTCTTCTCCTCCATTCGTTTTACATGTCCATACCATCTAAGTCTAGATTTCTCTATACCATCCTGTAATGGTCCCTCCTTCATTAATTCTCTGGTCCTCTCATTTCTTATTCTGTCCATCTTTGTAGCTCCAATACTGCTTCTCAAGAACTTCATCTCACTGGCCTGTATTTTGCTCTTCTCATTTCCTTTCATAACCCAAGTCTCCGAGGCATACGTCAGGATAGGGACATAGTACGTCCGATATATGATATTTTTGCTGTTCTGAGGGACATCCTTGCTCCATAACATGCTTCTCACACTCCTCCGAAATGCTTCTGCCTGCTTCCCCCGCTCATTTATTTCTCTGTCGTTTCTTCCATTATCTTGTATCAGGCTTCCCAGATACTTGAAACTCTCCACTTTCTTCAGCTGTTCCCCACCAATTGTTATTCCCGTTGTGGTTCTTTCCTTCTTCCTTGTTGTGATCACCATCTCACTCTTATTTATGCTAAATTTCATCCCATATCCTTGTAATATTCCTTCCCACACGTCCAACTGTTCCTGTACCTCCTCCTTGTTTCCCCAAATCATCAAATCATCTGCAAACACCATTGCTTTCATCTTTCCTTCCCCAATTACTTGTGCCACTCGGGTCATTATGTCATCCATCACCACAATGAAAAGTAACTGTGACAGTGCACTTCCTTGTTTCAGGCCGTTTCTCTGTTCCAACCAGTCTGATCTCTCTCCTCCCCCTTTCACACAGCTCACGCTTCACTTGTACATCTCCTTTATCCTCTTTATAGTCCATTTCTCTACTCCTCTATCCTCCAGGGACTTCCATACTTTGTTTCCGCATACACTGTCATATGCTTTCTCAATGTCCAGGAAGGCCATCAGTCGATCTGTTCCATACTCATAGTGCTGTTCTTGTAACTGCCTTACAGCAAAAATCAAATCCACTGTGGACCTTCCTGCTCTGAAGCCATGTTGTTCTTCCCTCATCCCTCCTTCTATCCTTGTCCTAATTCTCTTTTCCAAAACTTTCTCGGAAGATCTTTGCACAATGACTCATCAGTGTTATTCCCCGATAGTTTCTGCAATCTGTTCTACTACCTTTCTTTAAGATAAAGTGCTTTATTGGACCCTGTACTTCCCAGTTGTCTGGATTGCCTAAATGACAATGCACACTGTTTACAATTGCAGGAGGACTGCACTTAAAATTTTGGAATTTTATGATAATTGTTGTTAATTCTTGTCAGTAGCAATGGTTGGGTCCGGAAGATGGAGATGTATCCTTTCTGGGTCAGTATTATTATTATTATTATTATGCACTCTGCTGTTGAGTCTGGCAGATGATATGCTTGAAATAAAGTTTGAGTAACTTTGAAAACCTGTACACTAGACCATACCATACAAGGTTTTAATGCCATTAGTTCCATCATCTTTTTCAGCATACAGTATGCCATTATGCAAAATTTATCTTGTATAGGTTTTATCTTCTTGGATCATCATCATCATCATCTTGCACAGTTTCCAGCCTCTGGCCGGGTCTGTTTGGAACACAAGCCTCTCCAACGTCTTCTGTCTTCCCACCATCTCTGAGCCTCCTCCCTTGTCCAGTCTTCTCCTCTCTTCTTCACGGGGGGGGCGTGGTGGCTCAGCGGTCTAGCTGTATGCCTCTCACCAAGGCGGTCCGGGTTCGATTCCCGGTCAATGCATGTGAGATTTTCGAAGTGAAATGCCATGTCCTGTGGTTCGGATTCCACGTAAAACGGAGGTCCCGTGGCTCATGATCTCAAGATTAACGGTCACGTTAAACTACAAGCTTTTTTTCTTCTTCACGCTTTCTTCCACCCCCTTCAGCCACCTGTCCCTCGGTCTCTTTCCTTCCCACTTCGTCTCGTGTATCCTCCTGGGTATCCTCTTCTCCTCCATTCGTTCTACATGTCCATACCATCTAAGTCTAGATTTCTCTATTCCGTCCTGTAATGGTTCCTCCTTCATTAATTCTCTGGTCCTCTCATTTTTTATTCTGTCCATCTTTATAGCTCCAATACTGCTTCTCAAGAACCTCATCTCACTGGCCTGTATTTTGCTCGTCTCCCTTCCTTTCATAACCCAGGTCTCCAAGGCATACGTCAGGATAGGGACATAGTACGTCCTATATATGATCTTTTTGCTGTTCTGAGGGACATCCTTGCTCCATAACATGCTTCTCACACTCCTCCGGAATGCTTCTGCCTGTCTCCCCTGCTCATTTATTTCTCTATAGTTTCTTCCATTATCTTGTATCAGCCTTCCCAGATACTTGAAACTCTCCACTTTCTTCAGCTGTTCCCCACCAATTGTTATTCCCGTTGTGGTTCTTTCCTTCTTCCTTGTTGTGATCACCATCTCACTCTTATTTATGCTAAATTTCATCCCATACCCTTGTATTATTCCTTCCCACACGTCCAACTGTTCCTGTACCTCCTCCTCCTTGTTTCCCCAAATTATCAAATCCTCTGCAAACACCATTGCTTTCATCTTTCCTTCCCCAATTACTTGTGCCACTCGGGTCATTATGTCATCCATCACCACAATAATAAGTAACGGTGACAGTGCACTTCCTTGTTTCAGGCCGTTTCTCTGTTCCAACCAGCCCGATCTCTCTCCTCCCACTTTCACACAGCTCACGCTTCCCGTGTACATCTCCTTTATCCTCCTTATAGTCCATTTTTCTACTCCTCTATCCTCCAGGGACTTCCATACTTTGATTTGCATACACTGTCATATGCTTTCTCAATGTCCAGGAAGGCCATCAGTAGTTGTGTTCCATACTCATAGTGCTCTTGGATAGAGGGTGTTAATGTATGTATTTGTGGATTGAATAAAACGCTGCTGGGTTCACCATTTGATCAAAACCTTTTATTGTGTCCTTATTCTTTCTCGTAAGTTTTAACAATAATTCAAGACAATTGATTCAAAGCTCCCGGGAGTGCGGGTCGCAGGAAACCTAACTGATCGATTGGTAATCGATTCTTTCCATTCAATATCAAAGGGATGAAGTCTATTCATTGACATTGCACCCCACCTTAAAAGGAATTCTTTCAATTAATTAATACTATCTTCTAATTCCTAGTAATTATTAATGGAATTATGTGTAGAAATCATGGATCCTTCTCTTCATCCTCTAAGGGAAGAGGAAGTTTCCATCAGGTGTCTGAATGGTGACAACTCGCACCTCGCCATCTCGTCCGGGATGAACTTGAATTATCCTACCACTTGGCCACTGTAGAGGCGGGATGTTGTCTTCGATCAACCGTACTAAAGAGTCAATTTTAATACGCCAATCGGTACTGTGCCACTTGATACATCTTTGCAACTCCTGCAAGTATTCTTGCTGCCATCTTTGCCTGTGCCGCTGTCGGACTTTTTGCAAGTTTTGCCAATGGGACAAGCAGTTATCAGGTTCCCTCGACACATCCATCTGTACAGGTTGCATAAGTGAGTCACTCAAGATGGAATGTGCAGGTGTTAAAACTTGCAAATCATTGGGATCATTTGCTAACGGAGTGAGAGGGTGTGAGTTTGGTTGGTTCTTCAGTTTAGGGGCTGCGACGACGCGGTCATGTAGCCCCGTGTACTTTGGGTGTGTGTAGGATCTGTCTGATAACTGGTGTTAATTGTGATGCCTGTATTAGGTGTGTTATCTGTTTTTAATTCAAGTAAGGACTGCACACATTTAATTTTCAAGTAGTTCCAACTTTTGTTACCAAACCCCACCATCAATGACCAACTAGTTCTGGACTTGGTTACTAGATGCCACTGCAGTTGACTGCTGGCGACGAACGTTGGAACCTAAGAAAGTTTGTCCAATCTAACCTATAATTTGGCTTCACACAAGTGTAATTAGTGGAAGGTTCTTTATCATGCCATAAATCTATGACATGGGACCGCCGGCTTTACTTCCCCTCCAAAGGAAGGAATACCGAGGGATTTTTAACGCTCTCAAAAAATCCGACGACTTCGGCTGGGTTTGAACCCGCGACCTTGGGCATAAAGCTCATCATGCTACGCCACCGAAGCCGCCGGGCGTGAGTTTAATACAGCTTCAATGTCGCGAAGAATAGTGTAGGTCTCTTCCCTGCGTTTCAATTAGTAAATGTATCTTCATAATGTTGACAGGTGCCTCCCACAATCCCTCAAAATGCGGCGATCTGGGAGGCATGAACTTCCTTATTGGTTCGTTGCTGAGCAAGTGAGGAAGCAATGCCTGTTGATTCTTTCTCTAAAAAGGACTGGATATCTTGAAGCGCATTGGATGCTCCAATAAAATTCTTTCCATTATCAGAAAAGAGCTGGTTGCATAAACATCGCCTCGCCGTAAAATGTTGCAGTGCGGCTAAGTGGGATTCAGATGTTCGCTCTTACACTAGTTCCAGATGCACTGCCTTGGTGCTGAAGCATGTAAATACAGCTACCTAACTCTTGTAAACATGAAACCAGCATCTTCTGCAGCTTTCTCTTTCAGATATGGGACCAGCGCAGTCCACTCCCGTGGTGACAAAGGGCCGAAGAACTAGCGTGACTATTTCCTTTGGTAAATCTGCCTTGCGTACCTGTGGAACTTTGGGATTAAAGCAACAACACTTCACAAATCTTCTGATGATCTTCTTTGCCTCTCTTCTGCCACTGATTGGCCAATATCGCTGTCGTGTTGTATGTAACAACTGCTCTGGGGGACAGTGCTTAAGACGATGTTTCCCTTCCATGATTATCCTGGTGATGTGATTTGCTGGGAGAAGTATGGGATGTCTCTGATCCGATACTAACTCTGAAAACAGAAGCCTTCCTCCAACCTCAATCAACCCATCGCTGTCTAGGAAAGGACTGAGTGAATTTAATGGACATTTTCTTGGGAGGTCTTGATGTTTGTTAAGCAATTTTGTATTTCAGAGAATGCCTCCAACTGTGTCCACCTGACCACATGTCTCTCTGCTTGACAAATTTCCTCTGTCTCTAGTGAGCTTGTTTTCCTTTCTGGTATCTCATGTTTTCAGTTGTAGATGAATCTAATAATAATAATAATAATAATAATCATAATAATGTTATTGGTTTACGTCCCTTTTTAACTACTCAGGCTTTTAGAGACGCCGGGGTGCCGGAATTTTTCCCCGAAGGGGATCTTTAACGTGCCAGTAAATCTACTGACACGGCTCCCTCGCATTTGCGCACCCTCAAATGCCAGCTGACTGCGCCAGGATACGAACCTGCAACCTTGCGCCCAGCAAGCGAGAACGCTACCGCTGAGCCACGCAGCCAGCCAAATAGATGAATCTCTGACAGTATGCTACTATACGGCATAATTTCGAGAACGACGAAAACTTGATAAGCAAATTGCTGGTTGCAGTTGCCTTTAATGTCACTGTTGTAATCTTCAGTTCTGGCAGTTCTATTCCAAATTCCTTGGATTGCCTTGGTTGTTGAATTTGTGTGCAGAGCCATGGAGGCCCTTTCCACCAAAGTGTATAGAGGCAATTCCCCTTGAGAGAAGATCAGCTGGATGTTCTGTTGATGGAACATGATTCCACATGGAGGGATCGGTGGCTTCTTGAATCTTTGTGATCCTATTTGCAACAACCGTGACTCGGTGTTGATCCATCCTAAAACAATTGTACTATCGCTCCACAATCTGATGCGACCAACTCCTTCTTTCAAAGCACTTGCCGTCGTTTTGACAAGTTGTGCAAGAAGTGGTGCTGCCTTCAATTCGAGCCTAGGCAACGTAATGGTCTTTAAAGGAGCCGCCTTTGTCTTGGCACAAAGTAAATTAGACACGAAGTGATCCTTTCGTGTTTGACTAACTACATAGATGCAGGCTCCAAAGGCTTTCTCGGAAGCATTACTGATCAAACAGATCAAAAGTGTCAGAACAATTCCCAGGATTTACATTTCTGATTATTATGATGTTGTTCTGTCTCTCCAATGATTCATAATAGTCGTTCCAAATTTGAAGATGCTCCGGACACAATGACTGATCCCAATCTAATCCATCTGCCCATAAGTGTTGCGTCAACAATTTTCCTTTGATCAATACTGGACTCGCAAGCCCCAGAGGTTCAAAAATTTGTGCGATTTTGGAAGCTACTTCTCTTTTGTAATTTGGTGTTTGCCTTGCTAATATAGCTCGAAACTGAAGACAATCCCGTGCTTCCCAGAGAAGTCAAAGAGTCTTACTGGCTTCACCTTTATCTATAATCAACAAAGTCCCCTCGTTACTTTTGCTCCTGCAAAATACGTCTGTCATTGGACCTCCACTTCCTCAAATGCATTCCACCACTCAAAAAGATACTTTGCATTTGTTGCCGTAGCTGAATCACATCTTTTAGAATATTTCCTCCACTCAAGCAGTCATCCATGTAAAAATCATCACGAATAGCCTTGGCTGCTATTGGGAGTTCACACGCATGAAGATTAGCCAATTCAACATCTTATGGCATGGTATGGTGCAAACCCTGTTCCTTATGACACTGTGTTTAGTTGGTAAATCCTCACAGAGGCTGAAGGATCCTCCTTCCACATAATTTGCTGCAATGCTCGATCATCAGGGTGGACGAGGATCTGCCTGAACATCTTTTCCGCATCCGCTGTTATGACATACTCATGACTGCGAAATCTAAGTACAATATGAAAAATGGCTCTATGTAAATTAGGTCCAAACATGAGCTTGTCGTTGAGTTGATGTCCCGTGTGACGTTTTTGCTGAGGCGTCAAATACCATTCTAACTTTAGTGGTGTCGCTGTCTGCTCTTACCACTGCGAGGTGGGGTATGAAATTGTCATTTCCTGATTTTTCTGCGCGTCCATCAAAGTCATATGCTCCAGCCTTTGATATTCATTCAGAAAATCTGTGTAAGCAGTCTTGAGTTCTGGTTGATTGCTTAATCTCTTGATTAATGATTCTAGTCTCTTTTGTGCATGACCTCTAGACTCTCAAAGTAGGCCTACGACATCAGGTCTTAATGGCAGACTTACGATGAATCTACCTTTTTCATCTCTCAAAACAGTCTCTGTGAACTGCCTTTCACCATGTTTCTTCTTCTGTGTGATGCTGAGTTTCCGGAACTGCCTCTTGCTTCCAAAATCTTTCTAAATGATCTGCTAATTGTTGGTTGCTGTTCCTCATGCCGTGATAGATAATCCTTGTTGATTCTCGCAAACTTCACAGACAATAATCCAACCTAATCGGGTGTTTTGTACAGCTGGTTGTCCTACTTTGTCCCAGTCAATGCATGTGAGATTTTCGATGTGAAATGCCATTTCCTGTGTTTCGGATTCCACGTAAAAAGGAGACCCGTGGCTCATGATCTCACGATTAACGGTCACGTAAAACTACAAGCTTCCTTTTCCTTCTACTTTGTTTCTGGGTCGGCCAATAACAAGCTTCCAATAGAGTCCTGCACCAATCAACATGTCGTATGTCCCCAAGCTTGTTGAAAGTCTGGTCTGCCAAGCAAATATCCTTTGGAATAAAAGTGACAGTCAGTCTGAACGACTAGACTTGGTATCATTTTAAAAGCTACAAATGCTGAAAAATGCTAGAAAGGCTGGAGGCTTCTCGCTTCGCTCGAAGCCAAAGACTCTTGACATGTTAGAAAATGATCTGCTTAATACTTATCTTGTTTCAAATTACTCGCGAACGGCAAGGGCAAAGCAAGATCAAGCGCGCAGGATGCCGTCACGCTCACCAGAGCACGCGGGGACGTGCCCCTTCCATCCAGTCTAAAAACACTTATAGTGGGCGATGTATTGAAGATCGAGATATGCTCTCGCGGAATTTTTTGTAGAACTTTTCATGCTGACCAATTCTTACGCTCATAGTATATTGATATTTTTCACGGTTTGCCCAGCGTAAGCTTAAGAAGCGCATGGACGCCAAGTTTGTTTTCGACTTTTTCACTGAAATCGTTACTGCTTGGCTTCCTTTGATCATACATAAATTATTTTCTACAGAATCTTTCCTCAAGATATCCTTTACAGAATGGTGAAAACCGCATCAAAATCCATCCAATGGTTCTCGAGATTACCCGTGACATCCAAGAATCGGGGATTTTTGTCTTTTACTAACGAAGTAGAGATTGTCGGAGAACACATGCACCAAGCAGTACTATGACGTCACACTCCTCAGTGCATCTGGGTACATTTCGTACCGTAACGTAACGCCAGACCCCAGCGTAACGACAAAGTTGACAAGATCATTTAAAATGATAAAACTTTTCTTTCTTGATCTCTAGCTGTGGCAGTCGTTCTGTAATAGATGGTAACACCACAAATTCTTATTCTATGGCAAAGTCGTCATTTCTTGAAGCGAGGTGTACTCTTGCAGTTTTGTTTGTTTCTACTTTGCAACAATCAACTTCGATGATTTGCATGCTTCTCTTAACATTTGTCAAGCCGAGCTTCTTATACAGATTTTCTTCTATCAGATTGCTTTGAGATCCAGGATCCAATAAGGCTCGGCATGTTGTTGTCCTTCCTTGAGCATCCCTCACATCGATTAATGCCGTTAACGGAAGTATTTGCGATGTTTTTTCTTTTGACAAACTTATATTGAGGGGAGGCGAATCCTGAAATTTGACGCAATGATTCACACTCACTTCGTTTTTTCCTACATTTTGTTTTTGTTTGTTATCGTCCTCTGCATGTTCTGTAATAACGTATTGTGTAAATATCCCCATTTCTTGCAGTTTGATCCTCTACATTTTTTTCGCAATGTGTCCTAGCTTCAAACAGTTAAGACACCGTCTTTTCTCTCGGAGAAGCTTCTTGCTGTCTTCTACTGATCGTTGAAGTAACTCCTCACAATTGTAAATAGGATGACTTCCTTCACACAAATTGCAGCCCTCCCGAGTGGCTATTGCTATGTAATCCAGTGAATAGAGGTATGTTACCTTACAAACGGTCCGGTAGTTCTATTTTTTTTATATGTTGTCTAGGACGGCTAGTAGGTGTTTAAAATGTAAAATGCACAATTCCCCCCCCCCCCCCTCCGCGCCCGCGCCATATTGGAAAAATCGCAAAAATCGGCACTTTCTTGATATTTTCGCCTATATCTCCGTTTCGGTGCGTTTTTAGTGAAAATAGAGTTCTAGTCAATGTTGTAGACAATTAAATTTCCTACAATTTACGTTCAATATTTTCTTTCTAGGACTTATGGTTACGGAAATATTTACTTTTTTAAACAATAAAAAAATCACATTTTTTCAGATATTTTGCCAAAATTCTAACTTTAGAACGCTGTAATTCAGTTATGGCCTATTCTAGAAAAACAAGTATCATAATATAATTTGTAGAGAATTTAATTACCTACAAAATGCATGTAATTCTTTAGCCAACCATATGAAGTGGGGGTAAGTATAAAATGAAAACAATGGGTATATTGCTTTCTTCGCTTTTGTTACTCCACATTTAATCTAAAGAAAATGCACAAACTATTTTCCAGCTATGGCTTGAATTTTTAGTTAATATTAACCATACTTGAGCTTCTTACATGTAACAGCGCAATTATAATGAAGCATGTACTATATTTCACTTAAATATCCACTGGTGAGAGGAGATGTTCAATTCCAAACAATCCACCAACACAGCAAGTACATTTTTAAAGATTCATTTATTTAAACAAAATAAGATCAAAATACAGCAACAATCTTACAAAATTCAGTAGTGAATAAACTAAGAACATAAAAGAAAACTGATTTACTGGAGCTTCGCTCGTTTTGTTGGGGGTGAGTGAATGAAGTCGGAGTCTTCATTGTCCTCCTCAAATAGTGAAGTTAGTAGATCGGCGTCGTCTTCGTCGTCGATGGTGACTTCCTCCTTGTTATTACATTCTTCTCTACTACATACTTTGCAAAGGGCGGAACAACTTAGGCCTGCCTTTCTACAGCCACACGCCCCCATACAGCCAGTTGTGCATCTGCATGAGATGGTGTTAAGCAGGTTTGGGGGAGCAGCGTCTCTATTCATCCTGATGGGCTCCAGTCTTTCAGCTTTTCTACACCAGCCCAAATCGATAGGGTCCTTGTCAATCCCCATCCACTGCATGACCTGGTGATATGTCCTCAGGAAGTGGAAATGTGCTGCGTCGGTAGTTGGAGGTAGTTTAGCCAGGTTGAATTTAATGGCACTAGTCTTCAATTTGCTATAGCGAAGGGAGTTCAACGAGTGTTCTCCACTGCCACCATACAGGGATATCAAGATTTTCTGCTCTGCTGCTGAAATTTCTTGGGGACTGGCAGCAGGGTACTCGAACCTCTTAGCCTGCTCCAGCCATGATGGGTCTTTCGTAAAAGGTTGGCAGAATTTATTCTTTCCAAACCCAAAAATGTTTGAAGTGGTGTCACAGCCCGATATTGCGTGCAGGAGCAAGATACAGCCTTTGGAGTTGTACTTGTAGGAGGAGGCGGAGTAGATTGCTTCTGGATGTTTTCCCCTCGCTGGTTTTTTGAGGTAAACATTATTTACTGCAGGTGTTGTACCAGTCAGCAGTACAAGTAGGTCAATGTCTTCCCCGACAATGATAACGGCGTCGTACGTGGGGGAGAGGTGTTTAGCTGTGGCAACTATCAACCTGTCAGCATCTTCGGAAGCTTGGTCTGTAGATATGTTTGACGCTTGCAACTCACTGGAGAGCAGCTTCACAAATCGGTCCTTGTTCCCCTCATTGGCCAGGAACTTATCCTGAGGTGTGGTGTTAACAGTTGCTTTGTTAAACACCTCGTCTGGTGATGAGTTTGCCTTGTACCTTCTTGCTCGTTCTGCAGTCTTGGTCCCTTGATGAGAAGGATCTGTAATGTAGCCATAAAAAATCACCATCACATCGGTGCCATAATGACGTAGAACGTACTTGACGTAACCCTGGCAAATTCATCCAAAGGTCAAGCTGCTGTTCCATACAACTTTGTGCAGAAGGTACCCTCCATCAATAACGACCATGGAACGTTGAGGTAGTTGGATGTCTTGTTGTGGAAGTGGTGAGAAATCTGTGTATAATAATGAGATGATGATAATTGTTGTTTTAAGGGGCCTAACATCGAAGTTATCGTCCCCTGATGAAATTAAATGGCGTGAACTGAAAGGATGAAGATAAAAAACAGCTCGCTGCTATGGATGAAACGAAAATGGTTTAGATAAAATAGACAGTGATCCCCAACAACTATGCCTTATGTAGCAGGGGAAAATACTTACAAAAAGGAACTCAGATTGAAACTACTCACCAAATGGAGAGCGGTAATACGTACATAAGGGAATTTAGAACGAAAATACTCACAAAAGGAATAGATTGAAAAATACGCACAATATGTAGGTTAAGTCCAAAATACGTACAAAATGCAACGTACAGTCGAAATACCTACAAAATGCAAGTGAAATCAAAATACATACAAAATGCAAATGAGATTGAAAATACGCACAAAATGTAATGGAGGTTCAAAATACCCACAAAATTGCAATTGAGACTTAACTACTTCAACAAAGCGGGGTAGGTTGAAAATACAAAATGCAATTGAAATTGCTTACAAAATGTATGGTAGATTCAAACTTCTCATTAGGATGGACAATACTTACAAAATGCAATTTAGATTGAAAATAATTACAAAATGTAATTTAGATTCAAAATACCCACAAAATTGCAATTGAGACTTAACTACTTAAACAAAGCGGGGTAGGTTGAAATTACAAAATGGAATTGAAATTCAAAAAACTCACAAAAGCCCCGGCCCGGATATTGAAAGACTTACTAAAAAGCAATTTAGATTGTCAATCCTTACAAAATGCAATTGAGATTGAAAAACACTCACAAAATGCAATCTAGATCGAAAAGACTTACAAAATGCAACGTAGATTAAAAATACCTACAAGAAAAAGAGAAGTCTCTAAAAGGGAATTTTGATACACGGGGAACCAAGTAACAAAAACAGTGCGGGAATCTGAAAGAGAAAAGGAAATAAAAGGAAAAGAGGAGAGGATTGTAGAGGGGAGAGAGGAGAGGGTCCGCTCCAAAGGGAAGGGACAAAAGGGGAAAACGGACCCAGCTCAGGAATCCCTCGGTGTGGCCAACTCCCGAACTCACCAGCCGTGAGCCCCTGAGGGTGTAGCATTATCTAGGGTGCACCAGTATAATAATGATTTCGTCCCTTTACGCATACCGTCCTCATTAAACAAAGACATAGGGAATGGTGCCAGTTCATACGATAGGTAGTTCTGCAGATCATCTTCTGATTGTTTCGCTATACACATGCGGTTAAACAGTGTGAGTGGGTCAACAGATACCTTCTTGTCACCTACCTTCATTGAGTTTTTATCGAACATCAGTGTGATCACTTTGTCTTTTTTCTTAATAGACGCCTCTCCGAATGTGTTTCCAACTATTTTTGCTACCCCTGCACCTCCTACCTCTTGGGCTTGGTGACAATTAACCTGGTCACTTCCCACTACGCCAGAGTTAATGTTGATGATTAGATCAGTTTCGGGGAAGGGTGGGTGTTTGGAAAGCCAATCAAATAGAATCCCCACATCATAAGCGTCACGACTCATTCTAGTAGGCCTCATTTCCACGTGCTGCTCAGAGAACGTTGATGTTACGTTGCTGTACTTCTCGATTTCATGAGCAATATTTTGCAGGCAGGTCATCTCAAGAGTCCTCTTCAACAGAGTGCTCTCAGTCATGCCCCTTCCGATTAATCCTCCCCCTATTTTCATATCCTTCATTAGCATTTGTTCGATTGTCATGTCGGTCCAAATACCGGACCAGAACTTGTCTGATCTTCGAACAGTGAAATGACCCTCCATTGTGAACTTCTTAAACTCAGTGGGGTCCATTTTTTCTTCCAGGCACAGCATTTCTTGCAGATATAAATGCACAGTTTTTGCATAAAACCGGTGGCCTGCAGCATGGAAAAAGGGAGCATTTTCTTGACACTGTTCAGATGAAGTTGAAATTCACCCATTCGTTCTGCTTGAATGTACTGCTTTACAAGGGTTACCATTTTCAAGTACTGCACCCAGAGTTTGGCAGTTGGTCCTCTTTGCTGCAGGTTATTCAAAGCAGTTTCAAATTGTGCAGCAACAGGTTTGAATTCTTCACATTTATTCGCTTCTAAAACTGTACATTGTTGCACGTCAGACAGGAATCGATCCACAGTGTCCTTATCTTCCTCAGTCAATTCCAATATTTGTATGATGAAACGGGCCGAAGTCTGGTGAGTCAACAACCATAAATCATCCCAAGTACCTGGTTTTACCCCACTCTCCAGGCCATAACTGAATTTCAGTGTTCCAAAGTTAGAATTTTGACAAAATATCCGAAAAATTTGATTTTTTTTATTGTTTAACAAAGTAAATATTTCCGTAACCATAAGTCCTAGAAACAAAATATATCAAAAGTAAATTATAGGAAATTTAATTGTCTACAACATTGACTAGAACTCTTTTTTCGCTAAAACGCACCGAAACGGAGATAGAGGCGAGAATCTCAAGAAAAGGCCGATTATTGGCGATTTTTTCAATATGGCGGCGGGCGCGGAGGGGGGGGGGGGGAATTGTGCATTTTCCATTTTAAACACCTACTAACCATCCTAGACAACATATAAAAAATTTAGAACTACCGGACCGTTTGTAAGGTAACCCCCCATTTTTTTGCTCTATTCACTGGACTAATGCCTTTTGTCCTTTGAATATGTCTTAGTATTAAAGTCTTTGTTTTTATTATAATGGAACAGCATATAATTATGATTGAGGACGTTCAGTTAAAAAACTGCAGAAATTCTTCCAACGTTGGCATATCTTTCGGAGTGCATCCTTTTACTCTTCCTTGCCAATCTCTATCCAACTGCTTCTTTGCTAGGTGAATAATCAGCGTATCCCAGCGTTGCACCTGTTGCTTCATTGCCTTTAATGAAGCTATGTGAGTTTGTATCTGAAGATGTAACCGCCTGAGTGATTCAGATTTATCCTCTTCTTAAATTGTGGGTAACTTGAAAAGTTCGGCTAGGTGTGTCTCAATGATCAGAATTTGATTATCATCCGTATTTACAAGCAAGTTCCAGGCACTTGTATAGTTTTCCTCTGAGGTAGTAAACCCTTGTATCGGAAAGCTAGTTCACTTCCTTCCACTCGCCCTCGTGTTTTGATGACTGGAAAATTTCCCCTCCGAAGGAAGGCATACTGAAGGATGTTATCGCTATTAAAAATCCGATGACTTTGGCCGGGTTTGAACCCGCGATCTTGAACATAGCAGTTCAGCATGCTATACCGACTACGCCACTTCATATTATTTCTTACTCAGCGTCAGCGCCCAAGCAAGCGAAACCGGCTAAGCCGGTTTCTTTGCGTGATTTATATAATATAGCCTATCGGCCCGAAGGCCTTGGGTGCATTAACCAATAATTTCGACCGACTACAATTGAATGAGGGGGGGGGGGGGTGATTACCGTGAGTCAAGCTGGCCAGAATGTGACCTGGTGTACTGAGACATTTAAAATACAGAAGTTAAAAGGATAGTAGAAGTGAGAAGTTCGTGAAGTTTCATACTATAATCGGCTGATTATTATATACACGAACCTATATAAGCAAAGAGTACTGAGCTGACGAGAAGTGACTACTTCGGTTGTAGAAGGCACTGGAAAAGGTACATTCTCTACTCTTTGAAGGACGATGAGCGGTAAGCGGCTTCGGTGGCGTACTCGGTAGCATGCTGAGCTTCTATGCCCAAGATCGCGGGTTCAAACCCGGCCGAAGTCGTCGGATTTTTTAAGAGTGTTAAAAATCCCTCAGTATGCCTTCCTTCGGAGGGGAAGGAAAGCCGGCGGTCCCATGTCATAGATTTATGGCATGAAAAAGAACCTTCCACTAACTACACGTGTGGAAGCTAAAATTTGTAGGGTAGTTTGATAACGCTTTATTCGTTCCAACGTTCGCCGCCAGGTGCTGACTGCGATGGCATTTAGTAGCCACGTCTGCAGCTAGGTGTCGTGGACGGTAGCATTCGGTGGCAAAAGTAGGAACTACTTGAAAAAATTAATCGTCTGCAGTCCTTATACCTGAATCACATATAACACACATCCATATTACACGGGGCTACATGACCGAATTGTCGCAGCCCTAAACTAAGGAACCAGCCAGGGAAGTCGCTTGTCTAACTACGGTTTGGCTACGGCGAAGATCGTTGCTTTATGAAAGAATGTAAACAAATAGGGCTGGTTTCCTTACAGCGTCAATTATTCTCAATTCGACAGCGATGATCGCTGGCTATTTCGTGAACAAAAGAATAACGATAATGATCTCATCTCTTTGGAAAACTGTATCATGGCTTCCATACAGCCAGTATTTTACAAAAGAAACATATTATGATATTTTAATAAATTATGTTGCTCGTCTCTGAAACAGGGTGAAATGATAAGCAAGAGTAGTAAGTGTGCTTATTTGTTCACCTGTTGTGGTGTTTGAACCTACATTTTAATGCATTCTATTTGGGATAGACACGCGGTAACTCACGGGCCTGATGATTTCACAGCCCTTATTCGTAGAGACAAAAAATATTTTTGCTATCGACCTATTGGCTAACTGCACATTCTTGTCATCCCTGCGGTCGTAAAAATACAAATGTTGGAATTTTTATTATTGTCCTTTAGAAATCTTACTTTACTAAACCAGATCGGACTATAATCAGCTGATTATCATTTACACGAACCTGTATAAGCAAAGAATAGGCTACTGAGCTGATGAGAAGTGACAGTGCTTCTGTTGTAGGAGGCAGTGGTAAAGCTGCATTCTCTATTCTTTGAAGGACTATGATCGCCGGCTAGGGAAACCGCTTTACTGACTTTGTGCGCCGAGCTATCATCGCCAGCGATGTGCGTCCGCGATCATCTCTGTAGCCAAACCGTACCTTCCCGCTATGCGCCGAGCTATCATAACCGTAGTTAAACCCTGGCCAAACCAAGAACCGTAGCTTCAGCCAAAGAATACTGTCGCCGAATAATATGAATAGTGTCGGGAATGACGCGGTAGATTACTTGTTTTCTTAACTCTCTTTGCTGTTTAGGCCAAAGACTTTAAAAAACGTTCAGCCATTTTATTTTGCCCGCAAAGTTCAAATGCGTTAATAATGTGCGAAATTTAAAAAACTAACATCACACACGGCAGGATGGTCAGTTATCACCTTAATCATTTTATTTCAAAAGTTTTGTTCGTTTTTTAATTATTTTCGGAAGGTTCATTTTTATTTATGTACATTACTGCTGCTAAGTGGAATGTTTTTTTACTCTATAATGATTTGTTTTCTCTGATTTATTTATATGCTGATTTCACATTACTTGTTCAAGAAAACGTATTAGAAGTTGTAGATAACTTACCTAAGGTTTGATTGGTTGCTGCCATGATCTTTGGTCTTGCAAAATGCCCACTGGTTTTTCACAATTGCTAGGCTATACAGCACAATTGAAATAGGGTTATGAATTCTCATTCTGTCTCAGGCAATATTGCATACTTATATCAACAACATCTAGCTGTTTATGACATTTAACACACTAGTCTAGTTGTTAGCGTGCTCAACTAAAAATCATTAAACTTACTTCATTACTACATGGAATATGCAGAGCTTAAGAAAGTATAGCATATTCTGCAAATACATGTTACTGTCTTGGTTGAGATATTGAGATATTGGCCAATGTATTTCTCTTGATCATTGGATTGATTTACCAATTTTTCAGCTGAGTAGCCTACAACATTGCTTCTGTGTGTTTATGCCATCTTTCCTGTCCAACCTTCCATGGCTAAGTTGTTTTCTTACCACTACAGTAGGCCTATAGGTATTTCAAAATCTAAGGTAATGGGTTCTATCCCAGCTCAGCCCAGTGGCCTTTAATGGACTTTCAGTAGATACGTCCGCAGACAGGTTTCAACTGGACGTCAGATTTACTGCCACAATATTAACCCACTCTGGAACAATTCTGGCACCCCAGCATCTGTCAAGCATCTGTTAAAAGAAACATTGGAGCCATAGCATTATTATTAGGTATAAGGCATCTGAGGCTTAGGGATTGTCATTTTCCCACTCATCCCTTTCTTTCTCTCATTTTGATCTAGACATTAGGACTCTGAAATATACCCCCCAGGGGTTCACATCTAGTGGGACGTGGGTTGGCGATCACGGGGCCCCAGCTGAGTCCAGCATTGCTTCCACTTACTTGTGCCGGCTCCTCTCTGTCTTCTTTCCTGTCGACCTCACTTGGTCAACTCTTGTTCTCTTCCGACCCCGACGGTATTAGGGTATCCGAGGCCTAGGGAGTCTCTTCATTTCCTGCCTTATTTGGCCCGTGTCTCTTCTTTTCTGATACCCTCCTTGTGCGAGGGGTCAGCCATCTTTTTCTTTTCATGTTATCTCCTGCCTTCTGCTCAAGGCCCTCAAGGAGGCAGGGTTGTGTAGCCCCACCACTTCTGGTGCACCCTAGATAATGCTGCACCCTCAGGGGCTCACGGCTGGTGAGTTCGGGAGTTGGCGACCCCGAGGGATTCCTGAGCTGGGTCCGGTTTCCCCCTTTTGTCCCTTCCCTGTGGGGAGGACCCTCTCCTCTTTCACTTTCCTACCTGCCTTTCATGGCTCTCCTTCCTTCCAAGTCCCTCAATCTGCATTCTCCGAGGGTTGAGGGCATTTCTTTCCCTCCTGTCCTTTATTTGCCTTATTCTCCTTTTGTTTTCCATTTCTTCTTCTAGTATATAAGTTACTAGTTAGTTTTAGTTATAAGTTTACATTTCATTTTCATCTTCACGGTCACCCAAACCATTAGGGGCCGATAACCTAGAAGTTAGGCCCCTTAAAACGACAATTATCATCATCATCATCTTAAATATACTTAAATTATCTTGTAAACTTCAATTTTTTGGAATTGGTAATGTATGTCTACCTCTCATTATTCCTGTTTCAATGGTTCAGGGATGAGATGCAATGAATTTCTTAGTGGTACTGGTAGATGTTTTTTTTTGCTAAATGCCCTTTCTTATGCCAACTTCATGAGAGGAGTTAATGCAGGATGAAATGAACAAATGAAACAGGGCAAGGAGTTGGAAGAATGCTGTTATGGCCTATTTGAAGTACCACCATTCTAAGTATTTATGGTGGGGTTCAAACCCACTCATTTACAGAGTTCACTGAGAGCTTGGCCTAGCATATTTACCGCTGTCAGAATTTGTATATATCGTCAACAAATTATCCTAGTTTGAAGTAATTCATGAAAGTTGTGTCCTCACTGAGGCAATACAGTTCCACTGACAAATCCAATTAACATTATGTTAAGTATGTCTTGACATGATTTTGCTGTGTAGTTGGTGATCCAAAGATCGTTGAGTGTTGTCCATTGTTTACTAACATTTACACAGAATTTTATATGTAGGAGTTGATGTTATTCTATTGTATATAACCGCCCTCTGAATGAAGAGAGCTGCATAAAGAGGCTTTGTAGCCTCAGTGGCCTGTATAAGAGTAAAAAATAAATTCAAATTCAAATAAATTCAAATATCCAACAAACAAATCAGCTAATCTCTATTTCATTCTTCCCTCTTTAACTCCTTATACTGGTGGCCCAGCCGATGTAGACACACGATATTTCCTCAGCAGTTGAAGATAGTGATACGAAGTGTGGAAGGAAACTAATAATTTACCAGAAAGCTACTACTATAATGCTTGGATTTATGGAACCAAATAAGTAAAAAAAAAAAAATGCAAAATACAATTATTTTTTTCCACTGCATTGGAAATTGTTGAAAGGAAGAATTCAAGTACATAGTATTTGCAATAAACTGTGTCGCAAAAGCCCCTCACTGAAGTGCATCGCTAGGACCTACGGTACATTGCATCTCCTGCAATGCTATGACTAGGTCTCGGTGCCATGAAGTAAACCATCAGCAACCCCTTACTGAACTCAACAAACTCCATACACATAATGTGGGTGTTGTCACACATTTAATTGCCAATGTTTTATTCTTCTATTCTTTTTTCTCCAAGAAATTGAAATTCAGTTGAAAATTGTATATGTTCCCAATTTTTTTTAAATGTTTGATTTAAGTCCTTTAGCACATTTACTCTCACCCTCTCCTAAATAACAGTCTTATTTCTTTTCTGATCATGTGAGATTTTCGAAGTGAAATGCCATGTCCTGTGGTTCGGATTCCACGTAAAAAGGAGGTCCCGTGGCTCATGATCTATCGATTAACGGTCACGTTAAACTCCAAGCTTCCTTCCTTCTTTTCTGATCTGAAAACCAAATTCAATAACTATTTAAGGACAGAAAATTGATAGAGAGTCTGGAACAGAGTAGGCTATATGAAACATGCTTAGAATTCTGGGTAATATGTATGACCGTGGTAGGATGTCACATCAATTGGTTGTTCAGTTCAAAGTAGACACCCCTCAGGGGCTCACATCTAGTGGGACGTGGGTTGGCGACCACGGGCCCCCAGCTGAGTCCGGCATTGCTTCCACTTACTTGTGCCGGGCTCCTCTCCGTATTCTTTCCTGTCGACCTCTCTTGGTCAACTCTTGTTCTCTTTCAACCCCGACGGTATTAGGTTATCCGAGGCCTAGGGAGTCCTTCACTTTCCCGCCTTAATTGGCCCTTGTCTCATCTTTCCTGATACCCTCCTTCTGCGAGGGGTCAGCCTTCTTTTTCTTTTCCTTTTACCTCCTGCCTTGTGCTCATGGCCCTTAAGGAGGCAGGGTGTGTGTAGCCCCACCACTTCTGGTGCTCCCTAGATAATGCTACACCCTCAGGGGCTCACGGCTGATGAGTTCGGGAGTTGGCGACCCCGAGGGATTCCTAAGCTGGGTCCGTTTTTCACTTTTGTCCCATACCTTTGGGGTGGACCCTCTCCTCTCCTCTTTTCCTTATATTTCCATTTCTCTTTAAGATTCCCGCACTGTTTTTGTTACTTGGTTCACCGTGTATCTAAATTCCCTTTTAGCGATTTTTTACGGCATTTTTGATCTACGTTGCATTTTGTAAGTTTTTTCGATCTAAATTACATCTCGCGATTGTTTTTAAACTTCAATTGCATTTTGTAAAGATTGACAATCTAAATTGCTTTTTAGAAAGTCTTTCAATGCAGGTAGGCGGGCCTTTTAGTGAGTATTTTGAATTTCAATTGCATTTTGTAAGTATTTTCAACCAAACCGCATTTCGCACGAATCTTGAATCTCAATTGCATTTTGTTTGGTGGGCATTTTGCACATATTTTGATTCTCAATTGCATTTTGTGGGTATTTTGAATCTAAATTACATTTTGTCAAGTATTTTCAATCTAAATTGCATTTTGTAAGTATTGACAATCCACATGAGTCGTTTGAATCTACCGTACATTTTGTAAGCATTTTCAATTGCACTTTGTGAGTATTTTGAATCTGAACCGGCCTTTTTCAATCTAAATTGCATTGTGTTTTTTCAATTTCAATTGCATTTTGAACCTCAATTGCATTTTGTACGTATTTTCGATCTCATTTTTATTTTGTAAGTATTTTGAATTTCAGTTGCATTTTGTAAGTATTTCGACGCTACATTGCATTTTGTACGTATTTTGAATCTAGCCTACATTTTGTGGGTCTTTTTCAATCTATTCTTTCTGTGAATCTTTTCGTTCTAAATTCCCTTTTGTAAGACCATATTGTGAGTTGTTTCCATCTGAGTTTCTCTTTGTTCATATTTTCCGTCTCGCATAATTTTCGTTCTGGTTTCCATTTCATTCTCATTTTCGCTATCACCCAGATCATTAGGGGCCGATAACCCTCGATGTTAGGCCCCTTAAAACAACAATTATCATCATCATCATCATCAAAGTAGGCAAGTGCAGTGGTTATCACATGTGTGCCTTGTTATTTGTTTATGAAACCACATTACCATATCATGGATAACAATGCGAAGAGTGAAATTATTGGAAATGATCAACAGCAGGTCATTTATTAGCACGAACTTCGAGTGGTGTCTTGAAAGGAGGTGCCATAAAGAATTTGCTGTTCATATGAAGTCCATAGTGCACATAGGAAAACAATGGCTAATGGCTCCTCTAAACTGGTAGGAGGAAAGAATCTGTAGATGAGGACAGACTCCAGGAAATCTGTCATGGGGGTGGAAGTGATTGTTGATTTCAGGGCGAACGTCATCTGCCCCTAGAAATAAATCGTAGAAAATCATTTTTCAATTATATGAATCTATCAAACATATCTGTTCACCTTTTATGGTCAGTATTAGTTTTAATGTTACGGAATTGGGGGCAGATGACCTTGTTGTTCTGCCCCTTAAAAGAACCATCATCCATGTTAAAGAAGGGCTGATGACTAAGATGTCCCAAGCCCCTAAATTGAATTTACTACAATGTTGAGTAGTGTCGCCATATATTTTTGTCTCGGATTCTGCAGCACACTGCCATTGCCAAACCCAAAACGAATGATCTGGTATTCTTTCTTTCACTCAGTGGAATTTTCTGGACTCCATCTTGATCTGTGGATTCTTTCTGCCAAGTCTTCCTTGCATTTCTCTATAGAATTTTTACTGTGTTTTCATATGTGCACTATGGGCCTCGTGTGGACAGTGCTTTCCTTATGGCACCTCTTTTCAAAACACCATTATTGCCTACATGTAAGTTCCATGGTGGCAACAGAACCAGGAAATCAGGGAAATTTGTCTCTCTGGAAATATCAGGGAATTTCGCAAAGGTGTACAAAAGATCATGAGAATTCGAAGAAACTTAAAAGAGAAATCAAAAATGCAACAAATTACGTAGCGCGATTCCCCTCGCTGACTATGAGCTTTGTATATCTGTGTGTGCTTCGATCGCGCCCTGCGGCAGAAGGGAAGGAACGCGAGTCGCTCGCTAATTAATATCGGAATTTTGTGGCAACATCAGGGAAAAATCCGGCAAAGTCTGTCGCCATAAGTGTGACTATAGACACACTAGCTTGACTGTGGGAACTTTAGGGATTTCCTTTGCATCACTCCTGCATTCTATATGTACTGGATCCCAGTTTACCTCACCGACAGTCAAATTCCATACAATATCCTCATGTCTGAAACCATGATTGTCTTTATCGAAGTCTAACTACTGGATGTCACTTTCTTCTGCATCTTGCCATTCATCCAGGTTTTGCCCTAATGTCATCGTAGTGAGACCACCTTGCCCGTTTAAAATATCGTGGTCACAGAAGCTGACAAATTCTTGTTTTTGTGCGAGTGTAGTAGCGGTAATTTTCTCCCATGACATGACTGCATGGAGAGCATCCAACAAACGGAAAGATTGGAAACTTAACGGTAGATAGCGGGCCTCACTTTCTGCATACAGCGATCTCGAACAATCTGGGAAGTCATCCTAGTTAGTCAACAGTACTTAGTTATTGAGGTTTTAAGGACCGGAACAGCAAGGTCATCTGTCCCTTCATCCTAGTACCTACGCGACGCATGGCGTCATATAGTCCGCCTTTCAGACATGAATATCTAGATGGCAAGTATCCAGATCAAAATGTGCCACTGTTTCCTGAACCAGTATTAACCAGATGGTCTTCTTGGTTTCATTCTGTAGTGTGCAATTTATGAGTGAAGTAGTAGGGACTGATAACTCTGGTGTTGATTTTCTCAACAATGTTTCACCCGACGAAATACTTGAGATTCAAAGAATTTGGCACAGACATCACTGAACTCATCCCCTTATTAGAAGGCCACATCCAACTGTTCTCCGTCTTGATGGACATCTACGGAGAATTCAGCTGTTTCTGGAAAGTACGGTACCAACATTAAGGAGCAGTTGGAGGGTTGTGGAAATGTGTTAAAAAGAGGGAAAATACATTCAGTTTTAGTAAATGCTGGGTCCCATGCTCTTGGAAAATTAATCAGCTTGAGATCCGTTGACCCTGGGAACAGGATTTACAGATGTGTGCGTTTGATCCAGCAGAAATAGTGCCAATGAACATCAATGAGGACACTGCAAAGAAAATTAAGAAGTTGCCGTTCTGTGGAACACTGGAGGAAAGTGAGGTGTTAAGAGGATACAAAGAACTGCAAACTTTAATCAAGAAGCAGATGCATGACAGGACCAAGACAGACACTGTTGGAGTTTTGCAAGGAAAGACATTTGTATTTCCAAAGTTCTCATAATCTTTGTTGAAAACCATTTGGATCCCCTGTTCAAACGCTGTGAACTTTTGTTTTTCAGTTTACACTAGCACGTTAAGTGATATGCGTCACCGTTTGTCACAAGAGAATTTGGATCTCTTCACTGAAGTATACTTTGAAGGATGACTGAAATGTGTTATGTTATGCATGTTATCCATGATATTTAAAAAATTCCGCCTAAAATTTATGATTTTGAAAGTACCGAAAAGTGCACTTGAAACCACCGAATTTGCCACTTTAAAATACCGCTTTCTTCACTCTGAAATTACCGAAAAATTCCAATCTCTACTTATACCGTATAATATTGTATGGACTATTGAAGAAGGAAGAGATGGCATGTTTCCCTCGTCAAATGAGCATCATCAGATCCAAATCTTCAAGACACTGTGATACACTAAGGCCTCAACTACTGTAGAATTATAATCTAATATGTGGAAATGACCTGAGTACTCTGCTATAACTACAACATACAAAATAGTGTTTGTCTACTGTTACTGTGTGGAATGATCTGATGTGTAATGTACAGGCTGCTCAGACAACCACTTTTAGATGTAAATAAGATCTCTATGTAGTTTAGTTAGTTATTGTTTTAAGGGGCAGAACTACGAGGTCATCTGCCCCAAGATCTGTATGTAGAAACCCTTCCAAATTATTAGTCTGAAGATTAATTCTTTGAATTTGAGTAGCTTTTATAAAAGCAGTGATCCACATACTGATCTAATAGTTCTGAAATTTGGTTTTAGATCAGAGAAGCGTTTCAGAAAATTTGAAGTTATTTTGGGACGGAGAAAGAATTGTTAGTGAAATCCCTATTTCAATATCTTCAGCCATTCAGGAAAAATTGCATGTGTCCACCTTAGCCAAACCACCATCTGTAATATCAATTGGCTATTGCATGTATTGAACAACAGTAGGCTGTGTTTTGACTGTATTTTGTGATAGTAACCAAACCAAAACTATGCCAGTGTGTGCTTGTATTCAGTGTTAATCTTATTTAATTCCTTCATATTCTTTTACGTATTTACAAAGCTTTTTCATTTCCAGAACGTACATCTGTGCAGTTTGCTCCATATAACCATGATTAATATGGCTAATGCAGTTTCTCAGTAACCCTAGTGTGCCACTTCTCCTGTTGAAGCTTCCTGATGGCTTCACAAAATGTTCATTATGCATTGAAGTGCTTTGATGTGCAGAATAGCTTTCTACCAGACAGTATTTAACTCATCGTGAAGCACAAATACCGGAGGGTATTTATTAACATATTCCAAAAGAGAGAGGGTCTATAAAATTTCATTATTAACCAAGGTGGTTAGATTTCATTTCAAGATCAACAGTTTCTACGGGCATGAGAAGATTGCTTAGGACAAAGTTTTATTAAGTATTTCCTCAATTTTGGATTATTTTTTTTTCTGAAGTTTCATGACTATGGGTATTTTGAGCTGAGCATTGCCAAGTGGCAAGCCATAGAACAATGCTACAATATTAGTTTGAAGTATGTTTTAAATTTCACATTCTCCACTCTAAACCACTCGCACCATTTCTTTCTGTGCCATGGTGGCTCAATGAATAAGGAACTTTCTGTAGAAAAGAAAATATTTGGCCAGCATAATCGGGTTACTTTGTTTGTAGCATGAATAGCAACTTCCTAAATAAAAACATAAAAGTAGACCTAATTAAGAATTGGTATTGAATCCGTTATGTTAATAGGTATGACTTTTATTATTCGTAATTTGTTTAGTTATTACAAAGTACATTATGTATCGTACTGTATTGTAGAAGAATGTATGCATATGTCGTAGTGGAAACCTTATTTTGGTCTTTAAATGTTCATATTTTGTAAAATTTGTCAAAATTTTCTTGGTGTAAATCCTCGCCCTCATTATGGCAGAGCGTATCTTGTGGGATATCTGCCTGGATCTGAAATCACAAAGTTTGGTGCAGCGTTGTTACAGGGATAATTTTAATAGTTCATACTACAATTGAGGTAACCAACGTAGACTTTCTTTGGATCACTGAGAAAGTCCTGTTGTGTGTACTGTTGTGTGCACACTCATCTTAGCAGCAGGAGAGTCCACATGCCTTACAGCATAATAATGTACTCTGTTATGTAGGTTCCTACCTGGGTAGGTTGCTCTCAGACAATAACAATACAATGTTAATGTGCTTTTTTTGTTATTTTTTAATAATTGTTTAAGCTGAAGAAGGGATTATATCCCGAAACATGTACGACCAATGATTTAAGTAAGTGCTGACTACTCAGGTTTATCCCCTTAATATAATTAGTCAAGAATAAACCCTTTCAAGAGTCTAATAACCATGCAACATATGACTTGCAAAATCCATTGCGTTACAAATTTCAGTTCACTTTTGGGAAATCAATTTTTCTGTCTCAATGTACCATTTACGTTCTATCTTATAACAATCCTAATTTTTCAGAATATCTAAAGTTCTTTTTTATTTTTTCTCTCTCTCTCTTATGATACAATTTAATACCTTGTTCATCTCTTCCTTTGGTGCACCTATACTCAATGATCACTCGACTGTTCAAATCCCATGCATCACTATACTGCCACATCGATGTTTACATCAATTTTGACCCTATTTTTTATTTATTTTTAACTTGTACAGTATGTCATTTGTACTTTTTTCGCCATAGATCAACACATTTTTGCTCTTCTGTTGTTTTTTGCTACTAGTAACTTGAAATCACATTAAGTAGTGTGATACTTAATGGCCTTGGTAACAACAACAACTACTGACTATTGACAACTGCCAAGGCGTGGTAAATATAACTGACAATGCATTCCTATCAACTCAGTTTAATGTAAGTTTTTGTTAGGTGGAAATTATTTTAAATTGGACCAGAACAGGGTTTAATTTCTTTCTTTCCAAACTACACACGGACATGCCATAGCCGGATAATCAAGAATTTACTGTATCTCAGTTTAACGAGAGCTTTGAAGCCATTCTTCAGTGTTGCCTTATTAACAATTAATATTGTAGCTTTCAGTACTGAATATATAGCGGCTTCGGTGGCGTAGTTGGTAGCATGCTGAACTGCTGTGCCCAAGATAGCGGGTTCAAACCCGGCCGAAGTTGTCAGATTTTTTAAGAGCATTAAAATCCTTCAGTATGCCTTCCTTTGGAGGGGAAGTAAAGCCGGTGGTCGCATTTCATAGATTTATGGCTTGTAAAAGATCCTTCCACAGACTAAACTTGTATGAAGCAAAATTGTAGGTTAGATTTCGTTGAAACGCTCTATCAAAGTTCCATCGTTCGCCACTAGGTATCATTGACATCTGGTAGCGAAAGTTTGAACTACTTGAAATTGAACGGAACTTGTAGCTGACCCTCTGGGTGTCCGCTGGAAGCAGCTACAGACTCTGGCAAGCCGAACATGTCCTCAGTCACTCCCGGCACTAAATGCTATACGATAAATAAATAAATAAATACTGGAATATATGAAAAATAACCTGAAATAAATTACATGATGACATGATTAAGGTTTATAGACTCTTGAAGAAGAAGAAGAAGAAGAAGATGGTGATGGTTTAAAAAGTTTTCTTTTTCTTCAATAGTTCGTAACAATATATATAAATCTTAATCACATATACTGTAATTTATTTTGGGTTATTTTTCACATATTCCAGTAATTGGAAAGGATGTTGACCGACTGAAAGCTACAATATTAATTCCTGTACATGTCGCTGACACTCAATAGTCTTGCAGCATTCCCACATAGTTATGTTTTATGTTAGAATTTCTGCACATCAGTGTCCATCTGTTAGATTTATTAAAATTACGTTATAAAATAAAGTTCTGTAAGTAACTAAGGAGTCCCAAATTTTTTTTCGTATATAAAGCTATTTATGGTGAAGGAGATGCTGGCCCTAGGATATAGCTTCACATTAGCATTTTCTCTGTAAGGTTCTACTATTTGTTACTGGGTGTCGGACATTCACATCTCATATTCTCATGTGTCTCACAAAATCAAGCAGTGGACAGGGACTAAGACATGATAACTACCATGATTTTTTCTTTTTTGGTAGTCGCAATGTCAATTTATGGACAGTGAATAAAATAATCTTGTCAGTACAAAATACTTAAGTAGCGTACATGTTTTGGGTTTTAATTAAGCTCTTCTTCACCCAAATGTGTTTCATTATCCTTTACCTACATTCACTAAAAACATTATCACTTAAAGAAGCTCGTCCAAATTTAAAATATTTACAAATATTCTTTTAAAATGTTCTTTCGGTGCTGCTGTTGAAAGTTGTGTGTAATTGGAACTGAAGATGATGGTGTTGACAAACTTCCATCTTGCTTGGGACGTATATTCCTACACAATCAACACATAATAGGGCCAAGCTCCCATTCAACCGGAAAGATCTTGGCTCTATCCAGCAGTTCCCGCTCTTTTCAACGCAAACAATTTTAATGAAAAGTTACAAGAGGAAAAGTTTCACGTTGTTAGTCAGATGTCCCAAGCAAGAATAAAGACAGGAGTTTGTCTTCAGCCCCGTTACATACAACTTTCAACAGCAGCACTGCAAAAGCACATTTCAAATTTAAAATATTAAATTTTTTTCTAATGTTTTTAATTTTGACATGCTTATTTATGTGAAAATGTTTTTGCTGAATTTAGGTAAAGGATAATGAGAAACATTTGGCTGAAGAAGTCCGGAACAAGTACTAACTTCGGTTGACAAGGTGGGTCGCTGTCAATAAATTGGCATTGTGACTAAGATGATTAGAAACTATCCTCTGGAATTTTCATATGTTTATTATTACATATATTTTAATGTTCTTCCATGCATAGGCGTTTTCATCACTGGATGTTTTGAAGAACTAGTTAAGTTGTATTCGTTTCTGGTACAGGACCTTTTGTGGTGGATATTAAATTTGTAGAGGGGAATAAGTGTGAAGGGGAGGAATTGTATGCTATATGATGTTGTTGGTTGTTTTCCGCAGAAAGACGGTGCAGAGGGTGGGAAGAGCTCATGTGCGAACTGTGGGGTGGCCTGTACCCACACACACATCACTCCCAAAGGCAGCATGTGTACTACTTGCTATCAACACTGGAGGTACTAGTTGGACTTTTACAATTAAAACTATGAATGTTCAGGGTGTCTTTAGCAAACTAGAGTTTGTGGTTTTGTCATTTTGTAGCAAATTGGTTGAAATGTCACATTCGGTGACTTATTATAAGTTTGAAAATGTGTATTAATTGCAATATTATGTGTAACAGTTAGGACAGAAATAATATTCTATATAGTACATTAGTTTTGGCATATTACAAAACAAATCTTGCAATGACATTTGTAGATTTTAAGAGAGCATATTTATATCCATAGACCTTCCATGTTGAAAATTTTAAGAAATCACAGAGTACAACCAAATTTAGTCCTTTGATAGAATTCGCATTAACCAACATGAAATTTAAAGATAAATTTAGAGGGGAACTTTCTAAACTTTTCTTCATAAAAATAGGTTTAAGACAAGGAGACCGTTCACTACCATGTCTATTCAATTGTGCTTTGGGGTACATAATGAGAGACAGCTTGCACCATTTTCTTTTATCCAGGATAAAAGTTATTAAGAATATATACAATACAATGTCTAGTTTACGTACAAGTACAATCTATTCATGCAGAATTTCTAGTGCAGTGGAAAACAGATACTGTCTAAGGGGTCTTTGCTCAATATTGAACAAATCAATGCTGATCCCATTTGAAATCCACATAATTTTGTCAATGGGACCATTAAGACCATAATTGGTGTGATGCCAGTTTGTTTCAAAGACATGATGCTTGCGCATCGAAGGGGGAGGGGGGCAGAAAATCAGCCTTAAAATGTCATATGACAAGATGGAAGTCAACTGATCCACCACTTGTAAACTAAATAACAAATCAAAATAGTGGACTAACTTAAATTTAATAAAAAAAAGCTGACATGGAATACGTTAATAAGAATTAACAAACTGACAACACCAAGAGCACATTATAACAGTCTCCATAGCTACAAAATTAATGCGTTAAAAATATTAAAAAACAGTTACACAACCAGAAATAACATTTGAGGGTGTGCAAATGTGAGGGGGGCCAATTCAGTAGATTTACTGGCATGTTAAAGATCCCCTTCAGAGAAAGTTTCTGGCACCCCGGTGTCTCTAAAAGCCGTAGTAGTTAGAGACGTGAAACCAATAGCTTTATTAGAAATAACTATTCAAGTGATCATCTTCAAAATTATTAACACTGCAGAAATAGACAAAATACTCAAAATAGAAAGTAGAATAGTCACAATATGCATAAACAAACTATACCAGGTGGATGGACATTGGAGACTAGCTTCTACAAGGAGATGGAACTGGCATATCATTGTTTGGACTTCTAATCAAGACTTTTTTAAGAGCAATATTGATAGATTATGAAAACTAAGGAAGATATGAGAGAATTACAAATTCCAATTGAGGATTTAAAAAAATACAAACAGATCAGATTAAGAATCTCCAATATATGCAAAGCACACTACTCGTACAAACAATGGGAAGGGTGATTTCAGGCAAAGAAAGAAGACTGCGATCTGACAGAATTAATACTGCGCTCACTAGGAACCCAAAAATCCTTTGTATAGACTTGACTACTGTAAAGTGGTAGAATGAAGACCATAAAATATAAATATCACATAAAAGGTAACCCAATTATTGTGGGTGTTTAATGTTAATATAACCTACTCGCCTAAAAAAATCAAGGGAAATACACAAGTTGCCAAATTGTTCTAATTTTACAAATTTTTGTTAAATATTTATTGGTTTATTATGCTAATATTTCAGATCCAAATTATTTAGTTTATATGTTTAATTATATATGCAAGTTAATTATTGTGAACTCTTCAATTACTTACCATGCTATTTACAATCAGTCCTGGCTGTCCATCACTATTTTGCAATGTGAGCATTTGGGACTAAATCTGTATAGTGCAAATGAGAAAGTTTTCATGAACACCATGTTTAAATGCTGAAATACACAAACTTTTCTAGTTATGCTCCTACAGACACTGGTTTCTTTGAACCCCGGCCATGAAATAATATTCAATATAATGTTGCTCGTCACACTTTTCACAAAGTAACATATAGCCTGTAATAAAGTGCGAATTTACGTTGTACTTTTACGTGCAAACGCTGAATTTAGTAAAAATGTAGCAGTTTAGGTTATCGTGCATGATATAAATCCCTTTGGTTGAAAATTCCAACTGCATTCAGAACCACTACAATCCACTCCCAGAGGTCATAAAACATAAAGATGCATAAACTGATAAGTTTTGACAAATTTCGCAAATGTTAAAAACCACAAACACTAGAAATCACCGATTAATTGGACTTGTGATGGTTTGAAGATAATGTTTAGGGTGTCAATCAAGTTTCTTTTATGAGGTATTGAAGTTTCTTTAAACTGGCACAAGCTACATAATTCAAAGAGAGGCTTTTGAAACTAAGCAACAGTTCTTAAGTAACATACTGTCTTCTGAAGCTATGCACCTAGCTTCAAAACTCAGTATATCACATTTTCCAAAGTTTCAAGCAGGTTTCAGTTCTCGTGTATGACGTAGAAAATTAGTTTAAATCTGAAATAAGGATAGACTCAGGAAGATACATGACTGTAAAAGACATCTCAAAATGTTTGGCTGAACTTATTTCCTTAGAGAAGAAAGATCAATTGAAAGTTTTGGACCTGCGTATATGTGTGTTGTCTCTATCCAGACTTTTGTTAGTTGGACAGTGTCAGGTAAAATGGACATTCAACCAAGAGGTTAAATAAAGATTTTAAAAAACCCTCCTTTATTTCCCTCCAATGGTGAGAAATTATGAAATAGTTATTTCAACTTTTACCTTTTATAAGCAATGTAAATAAAACTTAAAATAATTGCTGAGTCATCATCATCATCTTGAACAGTTTCCAGCCCCAGGCTGGGTCTGTTTGGAACATAAGCCTCGCTACTTAGTCCTTTCTTCCCACCACCTCTCCGCTGTCACTCTGGTCCAGTCCTCGCCTCTCTTCTTGACACATTCCTCCACTCCTTTCAGCCTTCTATCTCTTGGTTTTCCACTTGGTCGTTTCTTCTGCATCTGCATCTCATGTATCCTCTTGGGATTCTTCTTCTCTTCTATTCTCTTTAAGTGTCCATACCACCTCAGTCTTGATGTCTCAATCCTACCTTGCAAGGGCTCCTCTTTCATTATTTCCCTGACCTTTTCATTCTTCACCCTGTCTCTTCTTGTTACTCCGATCCTACTTCGCAGGAACTTCATTTCACTTGCCTGTATTCTGCTTAAGTCTCTCTTCTTCATTATCCACGTTTCTGATGATGCATAGGTCAGTATCAGGATATAGTAGCTTCTGTATAACACTTCCTTGCTTTTTTGTGGGACATCTTTATTCCACACTAAGCTCCTAATTTTTCTCAGAAATGCTTCTGCCTGTCTGCCATGTTCCGTAATCTCTTTGTCATTTCTCCCATTTTCCTCCACTATACTTCCCAAATACTTGAGACTTTGCACCTTCTTCAGCTGTCCACCTCCAAGTGTTATCCCACTCATTGGTCTGTCCTTTTTCCTGGTCGTTAACACGATCTCACATTTACTGATGTTGAACTTCCATCCGTACTCTCCCACTGTTTCTTCCCAAGCCTTCAGTTGCTCCTGAATTTCCTCCTCCTTGTTTCCCCAGACCATGAGATCATCTGCAAACACCATTGCTTTCATCTTATCCTCTCCTATCTTTCCTGCTACCCGTGTCATTACCTCGTCCATAACCACAATAAAGAGAAGGGGTGACAGTGCACTACCCTGTTTCAGACCACTCATTTGTCTGAACCAGTCTGTTCTTTCCCCTCCAACTTTCACACAACTCACACTTCCTCAATACATCTCCTTCACTCTGCCTACAGTCCCTTTTTCCACACCCATGTTTTCCATTGCTTCCCAAACCTTCTCCCTACACACACTATCATAGGCCTTTTCCATGTCCAGGAAGGCCATCAACAGATGCTCTCCAAATTCGTAGTGGTGTTCCTGGAGCTGTCTCGGTGAAAATGTGAGATCCACTGTTGATCTCCCAGGTCTGAATCCATACTGCACCTCTCTCAATTCTCTCTCCACTTTGGCTCGTATTCTACTTTCTAATATCTTTTCATATACTGTATATTGGCACAGTGTGGTATGATTGTGACTCCTCTGTAATTTCTGCACTCCTTTCTGCTTCCTTTTTTAAATATTAGGACAATTAATCCTTTCTTCCAATCTTCTGGGGTCTTTCTCTCCTTCCATACCACCCTCATCACACGGTACAGCCACTGTTTCCCAACCTCCCTGCTGCCTTCACCATTTCAACACTCACTTCGTCCACACCCGGTGCCCTTCCTCCTTTCATCTTGTCTATAGCCATTTCCAGTTCTCTCCAAGTCAGGTCCTTTTCCATTCCTGTGTTGGATTCAGCATATCCTCAAACTACTCTTTCCACACTGTTTTGAGTGTGTCTTCGTTGTGTACCTCATTTCCGTTTTTGTCCACCCTTACCACATCCTCTCGCAGACCTCTTCTCTTACTTTTGACCAGCCCATAAAGTACTTTCTTATTTCCTCTGCTGTCTTACTCCATCATCTCTGTCCACTTTACCATCCACTTCTTCCTCTGCAACAATCTTGTTTGCTTCCTTCTTCTTTATCTTATAATCTTCCCTTGTTAGATCAGTTCTTTCCTGGAACCACACTCTGAAAGCCTTGTTCTTCCTTTCCACAGCTTCTTTTTTAGGGGCAGATGACCTCGTAGTTCCGCCCCTTAAAACAACAATAACTAACCACAGCTTCTTTTACTCTCTCATTCCACCATGGTGTCTCCTACACCGCTTTCTGTTGCTTGTTCTTCCACGGAATTGCTGAGTAAAGATTAGAAATGTAGTAAATACAAATGAGTTTCACAACCTTCAGGGGAAATGGCCTCATTGTTCCTCCCCTTAAAACTACAATCACCACCACTGTGAATAAGATTCTTGTTGTTCTTTGGGCCATGATTCACTCGGACAAAAGTATGATTCAGGGTCTCGGAAAAAATTCAGATCAAAGTGAAGCTAATTTAGAACAGTTTTTGTTACTAGGCCATGTTTGGAAACTGTCATCTTGAGGTCCAATATTCATAAATAGGTTGTTATTGGCACCCTAGATGCCATGCTCTTTTGGGTGCTATGCTATGCTTCAAGTCTATCAGCCATTTTCTGATGAAATCACTCAATGTTTTCTAAAATAATTTTATGCAGAAAAATATTATTTTAGAACTTATTATAACTAAACCTGTCCTACTCTGGGTTACATCTGCAATTATCTTCTAAAGACATCATCATTGTTTACACATGTTCTTGATCTGATACATTTTGAATGAGGTTGCAACCATAATATTTAATAAATTACACACGGGACAGATGACCTCGTAGTTTCGCCCCTCAAAACAACAATTACTGACTCCTATTCTCCTACAATATGCAAGGACAGCCGACATAAACCTAACACAGAAAATGCTTCAAAACACTTATACTAATAACTTACTGACTATATTTAACCAATAAAGCAATACCAGCACAAAAAATGGCCACTATTATCACGACTACATATCATCTAACCTCGTGTTCAGGAACATAAATAAACCTTCTTTTTTTTTTTCGGCAACGAACAAGAAACACGGCAGAAACTCGATGAATAAATAAAAATCGAAATCCAACTAGCTCAGTTTTGCATGTTTGTGCAATCAAACAAGGAAATGTAGAACTAATTCAAGTTCAATGGGTGTCGAATAGACCCGACAATTTTCGCACCAGGCATGCCTTGAGAGTAACAGGTTTAACAACTAGTAGTGAAGACCATATATTTCAGGCATGCTATGTAGTATCTCATTGGTAGGGACCTGAAAAAAACGCATTTGCGATTAATGCGAATTTTTAAATTTCGTACAGAATCCAAGCCTACGTTAATTTTAATGTGAAATAAAACCATTTTACGCGTAAATCGAAGTGCGACAAAATGCGAATTGTGACCCAAAATGCGAAAATACCAAATAAGTGCGATTTTATAGCGAAATTACTATAAATCTGCTAATTTATTTGCGAATTTGTTTATAAAACAAAAGAAAATGTTTAGTAGGTGGCCTAATCGCTCTCTAGCGATACCTCATCTTGGAATCGTAGTGTGCTATACGCATATTGGTCGATATAACAATCGATTTCTGTATCGATACGAACTTTCGACAATCTATAACTTATTCAGACAGCTGACGAACGAAACTAGTTTGTGTACTTGGCGCATCGTGGTGACTGGTGGTTTGTCGAACACGTGGACTTCGCTAAACGGAAAATTTTGCGGCTTGCCGCTTGAATAGTAACCTTATTCTTTTTGTAACCCTCAAGCACTTCAAGATATTTTATCCTAGACACGTGGTATTGAACAATGACAAAGAAACCGATATTCAAAAACTTCCGGGCTTTACAAACATTCCAGTCATGAAATAAGGAAGGGCTATGATTTTTTCAAGAATATTGAATCGCAGTTAAAACAAAATGAGGAGTGTGAAGTAGTACGTGCCTTGACTGCTGTTCAATATGAACATGAACATTTTGCCAAGAGTTCTTTAGATCTTTTGTGGACACCAACAAACAATGAGGACAGTGGGCGTGTTTTGTCGCACTACAATACAGATGTTACAGACAGAAGGTGTATCTTGAAAGAGTGCAACGCAGAGTTATTTAAAATGCTTTCATTTGAACATTAAATTGTATCTCAAGTGTCGCCAATTAAGTCATATAGTCCGTAAGAATCCGGAAAAAATTAGATGCTAATTTTCCAAAAATAGATGTTAAATAGGGAAAATATAAATGCTAATTTAAAGGAAAATAGTTGATAAATTTTCAGGTCCCTACTCATTGGTGGTACAAAATTGCATTCATTCTGTCCATGGAAAATGTTGTCACTACTGATTCATTTTCTGGGCTTGGAAGCAAGTATAGAATATAAAAGAGATTTCTTCTTATGTTCAATATCATTTAATTGAGGAGTCCTCTTAAGCTCTAAAGACACCCTGAATAAACAAGCCTCGTAGCTCTTTAGGTAGGCATCAGATGTAATTGAGCCAGTAGGAGTCCTCAACATAAACTTCTGCCCTTAACCAACTGAGTCAGTTCTCACATTAATGCGCTTCTGAATTGCTGCTTTACATTGTGAGGTGTGAGTGGCTGGCTTCTATAGCATGTGATCCTACCTAGGGATCTGAGCAATTCCTGTGTGATGTGGACAACACTGAAATTGAGAGACATTCCATTCCTAAACTCTTTTTAAAAAAGCTTCTGATGTATGAATTAACTTTAAGATTATCAGCTACTTTTGGTGTGTGTTTTGTCAACCAAAGTCTCTCAGTTTTAGAGTCCAGTAGAAATTGGTTTCTTATACTCAATGACTTGAGCATAAACTTATTCCATAAAAAACTTACTTTGTGAAAAAGAAATGTATGTTGAACAGCATTGAACTTAATGCATATTGAGTTGCACTAACCTAGCTCATGCATCGCTTAAACTCTCCACACCACATCTATTATGGCCACCCATGTTTCTCTTCTTCTATTTCTTTTACATCTGGTGAATGTCATTCTGGGAAAATTAGGATCCTGCAAAATTTGGAATATTAATTCATTCATGAAGCAATGTTTTGGAGATTCTTCTACCTTACATGTCTGCTAAACATTTTTTTAGTATGTTGTTGAATTATTTAGGCCATTGTCAAACCATGAAGCGCTTAATAACTGAATAAGGAAGAATTGTTACGCTACAGAAACAAAGACCTTTAAACAAGCATTACCTTCAACATTTTTTATCATAGCATTTCAACACTTTTTTCACTCTTCCAAATATTGTTCCCAATGGATGCAGTGACAAATTCCATCTGTTTAGGTATTGACTGTTGGAGATTGTTTGGTCTATTTAGTATTTTTACCTTCATCTCAACTTGTTTCATATATTTTGGGATTCAGGTCTGGACTATGTGCTGGCCAGTTTATTTGCTGGCCAGTTTATTCCCTATGTGTTAGTAATTAAATGGTGGCTTGTTCTTTAACCTTCTCCCCTTTTAGCCCTTTGCTATGTATGAAGTGGGGGCAGATTACCTCGTTCTGCCCTTTTAAACAACAATAACTATATTCGAAGAAGAATCCATTGCAGGTTCCGTGTTGACGTTTTATAATTCAGTATAACAAATTTCAAAGTTTCCGCCTAATCAACACTCATTTATTATTTTAGTTAGCGTCTTCTGGGTACATGTTTCAGAATTTGTTCCAATTCCTTCTTCAGCCCTTTATAATTAATATTAGGAACATCATTACATAGACTAAAAAGACCTCGTCCATGTAGAAACATATCACACAATATTAAAATACTATAATATTAAATTATGCAACGAGCCTATAATAGCTAAAATTAAGACACGAGTATTTTTATAAAACGAGCATATGCGAGTTTTATAATTTCCATACGAGTGTCTTAATTACCATTATAGGCGAGTTGCATACGACTGTTTATGTTCGACGATAATTATAACTTTATTATATGTTTTAACATAAATATTCATAAATATCTGTTGAGAGTCAGCTACTTGAATTTTGTGATCGCAGAGCGAGCGTTGGGTATTATATCTCTGTCTTTCAAGATCTTTGAACGACCGACGCATGCGCTCTGTGTGCTTGCAATGCCATATGCAGGCCATATGTTTACATCTGCCGTCCCTCAGTAATATTGTCACCGGAGTCATTTGAAGACAATGTGCTGTGTAGAAATTAGTGTTGGTGATTTTAAGGTACAGTGCTATTTCTTGTTTCATATTCGCCAGTTTATTTACGCGAACATATGGACGGTGCGTATTCCATGTCGGTAATTTATTATAGCGTAGTTCGATGTAGTGAGGGTCGAACATAAAAACTATTAAACAATTTAAAACATGACAAGCTTATAGACAATACAAACAAATAAAACAATAAAACATTCCTGCTGTTAACAGCCACTTAATTATATAATCACTATTATGCGCATTCTTGTTAGGTGTGCGATGGTCAAATTGCGCAGTCGTTAATCACTTTTGTGAACAAGAAAACAAAGAGTATATTATTTTAGTGTCCATGACCCAAATAACTTGCTGTACTGGTGGGTAAATGTTGACGTAAGTGGAAACTTTGGATCCGGCACTTTCTTTGAAAGTGCGTTGACATGTGTTTGTAGATAATAAAACGGGGAAACACATTCGATTACTTGACTTGGAATTTGCACATTAAATGTATGTGTTATCTTGTGCTGAGAGCTCCACGGACCTGAAATGAAATCATTCGGTGGTTTGAAATATGTTGAAACCAAAAAATTTTAAACTTAAGTGCCGCCCTAAAAAATTGGACTTACGTAGCAACGATTTGAAAAGCGAAGCACCAATGTCAGTGATATGGTGCTGGGTGATTGGCTCCTACACCTGAAGCAAAAATTGAGAAAAAAATTAAGGAAATGACGTTGAAATAATGAAAAGTTGTGTGGAGCAAATTATGTTAAATTAACTTACCGACGTGACTACTGGTGCAACGCGGTGTAAGTAGGTCAAGTGCCTGGCTGTTTGTAGTCCTATATGTATGCAACTAATCCACTAGTGCTTTAAGCGGAGTCAGCTGCTGCATGATGAGGTAGAGCGCACATGGGCAGTGGGGGAAGTGGAGGGGTGGAACTGCTCGGAGTGGAAATGTTATTGCAATATTTGCAAATCTAGGGTAACATCAGAAAATAATATGCGTGGGCATGTAAAGCAGGAGGTTACTTGGAGTTAAAATCCTGTAGATCTAGGCCTAAATCTTAGCCAGACTTTCTTTGCTTCAGAAGCTTCTCCTGAAGACCGCCCCTGCTAGTGACAATTTTTCCAAGAACAGATTTTAAACCCCTCCCCCAGGAATCTTCCTGGTCTGACTTATTTTAATTAAGTTAATTGGTGGCTCGTAAGTCCCTTGCCATATTCTTTCTAGTACAGTGGTGTACGATAAGATCTGGGTATTGTGCCTTTGCAGGAATACAGTGGCCAGGAAGGGGGCTACTCTTTATCATCATCTACATAAATTACAGTTAAATCTGTGTTGTTTCAACCTATTGTTAGAATTTTACTATACCACAGTATTTTAAAATGCCTACCTCTTTTAAGAGAGGTCTTGAAACAGTTGTTGATTGCTTAATACAGGTTTCACTGTATGTTTTTAAAATTATTTTTAGCAGATTGCCATTTCTGAGTGAGAGCAGTGTTTCAACTTCATATTTTTATTTTATTTTATAATTTTATTTTATTTGTTTTTTTACTAATTAAACACAATTAGGTTACATGCTGAGCTAGGTTGAGTACTGCGAAGAATAAGAAGAGTGGTTTTTAATGGAATACATGTTTTATATAAGTGTGGTATTTTGTGAGAAGGAAGGGATAGACATTTAGCCCAAAAGAAAGAAACTCGTGGAAAGCCATTCTGAAGATGTTATTAACAAACACTGATCTCAATTTTTTTTATACAGATAAAGATGGATTCAGAATATGCTAGAATCCTTATTTTCAGTTATCTTTTTATTTTTGGTGAGTCAATCATAATGAAATTTTGTTCAGTTGATTCTACTTCATGTGCAATCTTGGCTCTTATATAAGAAATACAGTTTAAATTTATCCTCGTTTGCAAAGAATTAAATTTTAATTTTGGAATTCAATCTTCATAGTTCTGTTTGTGACTGATCGTCTCATTGTCTAGTGGTTTGCCATAATGGCTATTTTTCTTGAGGTTCTGAATTTGATTACCATTTTCTGTAAAGGAAAAATTGTCTTGAGGGCTGGCTTGAGAGGATAACAGAGAAGTCCCACCACAGCCATTCTAGGCAAATACTGGGATGGCACCTCACTTGAAGCTCAATCCGAACCCCTCAATAAACAGTTATGAGTGCCATCATTCAACTGATGTTTGCATTTGTTTGTTGAGTCACTCATTTAATCGGAAGTAGATTCATTAATTATGTTTAGATCTTCTAAACTATACTAATTACCTTGAACTACTTTTTGAGATTGCATTTTGATAAGCTAGAGCAAACTCATTAGCAATTTTCTTTTCAAGCAAATTTACTGAACTGTACAATTGAGGCCCTGGATGTAGTTTTCATCTATCAGTTCTAGGGGTGCGATGGTGCTGTGGCCAAGCTGCTTGCCTCTCACCCAGGCAAATGGGTTAAATTCCCGGTTAATGCATGTGAGATTTTCAAGGCAAAACGTCACATCCAGTTGTTCAGATTCCATGTAAAAAAGACGTCTCGTGGCTTACGATCATGAGATTATCAGTTGTTTAAAACTGCAGCCTTCCTCCCTGGAACACCAAGGGAGGAGGAGGAGGACACGATGTGTTTCTCAGTTTGTTTGTTAGGCCTGTATTGCATCCAGTTCCATAATTAGGCACTTTGTACTACAGTAGGTGGAATGCTATTCAAAGATCACATTATTCACAAGTGGATTTAACAGGTTTTACAACTGGGCTACTCATATGTGATTGTATCTTTGAATAAAATGCTTGAACTTTATATTACAGTTAGAAAGTCAGGTTGAATACTTGGTTATTGTGATTAGGTTTGTTAAAATATTGATACAAAATAATGTCTTAAAACTTATTGCACAGAAATAGAAGCAGCTTCTCTGTAATAATGGCTTTCCATGTGAATATATTTGAAATGTTTTATCATTTGTAGGCTGTACTAGTATTGTTTTGCAGACGGACGGGCAGCGTTCGCCCGACCACGGGGCCCGTGAAGCGTGACAGGCACTGTCACACACTACTCCGCCATAAACGCAAGCCCCCTCGAGGGATGTACATTAACCATGATGACCTGGTGGCCATGGCTTCCTCTCCTCCCTCCCCCTCCCCCTCCACTCAGGGGGAGCAGATGTTAAAAGCCATGGATCGAGAGATTGTGTCGCTTAAGAGACTTGTAAGTTCTGTCGGAAACGCTTAGTTCTTTATGTGTGTGGAGCAATTCTGCATAAACTTACCAAGGACTGTAATATGCATTTGGAGGATGTTGTAAATGGACATATAGGGTATGCTATTTATTTAATTTCTATCTTTTTAGTTTGTAATTATTTCAGCTTGTAACCTTTAGGAGACACCATTGACCCTGTAAAGATTCTAGCTTAGTCTTGTTATGTTTGGACATATTGTACTAGGTGTTATGATTTTTAGTATCAGGCAATTTCAGTGCGTTTGAGACACACTGTTGTTGTCTGTAATTTGTAAATATGAATTGTTTTGACTGACTTAGAATTTCAAGGATATTTGCAGTAGAATATTCAGTCTAACAAAAATTTTATTTACGTTCCAGATTCTGTTAAAATGTTACTAGTTATAATGAGATGTCTCTCTTTGAAGGAATCTTTTCTTCCCTTGCCAGAAATGTACAGTTTCTGTAATAAATAACGTGTGCAAATGATGCCTTTCATTTGATTCAGCACTCAGTTCATAAAAGTAATTGGGAGAGAAAAATACTTCAAACTCACGCATTAAACTTTTTGCATTATTTTGATTCACAGTTGCTGAGCATAATAGCTATAGAGTGCTCAGTTTCATTAAGTTATATGAATGGACTCTATCGAGGAAATGTAGAGAAACATATTTGTGTGAAGCAACCTCTGCAAAACATTGTAATAAGCTCCATAGACTTTTTCATTTCTCATTTCTATTTGGACAGTACATTCTAAAGGCTTGGATAGCAAGAAGAATCATATCATTTAGATTGATCACTCTAAATGTTACGTTATTTTACCATGAAATTCGTAAGCTATATTTTTTTGAAGTTTTGCTCTGCTGTATGAAGTTCAGCTTTGAACCTCCGTATGGTGCAGGCTGTTATTATTATTATTATTATTATTATTATTGTTATTGTGTGTGTTTTCTTCAGTGTGTTGTGCAGCTATTACAGTGATTATGGCTGGAGATTTACCTCAGTTCGTACAGTGCTACTCGATGCATACTCGAATGAATATTTGCGTGCCTTTTCGTATTTGAAGAAATACTATAAGCATGACAGAAATTCGTCATTCAGCGTGGTAGCGGACTGGAGAAAAACGGTATTTTGTATCTTTGGTTATAGCAAGAAGTAGAAGCTCTGTCTATTGATGTATTGATGAAGAATATCTCTCAAGTCTTTGTTTCCCATTACATCACTGTTCCCTAGCGAGGTGAGTTACTATTCAGTAATATCCATTCAAACTGTTTTTCCGATGATAATTTTGCTTTCTTATATAAGTGGGGTCAATTCTGTGCAAAGTTAGCAATTAAATCATAATGCTATTTTTGCAAAATGTTAATAAAAGCAGATAAATTGACAAAATACATTTTAAGTAACAATTGGAAGAACCCTCTTAATTGATTCTAAATTCATTTTACTTATTAATTTGTGATCCATGTTGACATCTTACTTAATGAGATAGTTAAGCAATAGTCATCTGCTATCTTAATCCCACACACTAAGTCTAATTTGTGGAACAGTTCAACCTTTGCTTTGCCAAGAGGCTGTACCTGGACTGGCTGGAAAGAAAATCTAACTAACATTGTCATTAAAAGAACTATTTCTGGACTATATGCTCCACTCAGCAATTTTTTTTAGGTTTATGCAGTGTCTTGTGTGGGGTTTCGCCTAGGAACACCAAGCTGGCTCATCAGCAGCCTCTTGGAGTCCGTACCTGGACCCCCTCAGGCGTAGCGAACTGCCTGCTATGAGGCGTACCTGCGCCTGAGTTTTAATTCACTGGCCGTGAAAGCCAATACAGTATACCATGTATATGCTCCACTATTTAAGTAAATAGTAGTTTCCAGTTTTTAATATAATGAATAAGAGAATTAACTTAAATTTGTAATGTTGGTAGTTGTCTTTGACCTTAATATCCAGTCTGCATTGTTTTCAATCAGAAGAATGCAAATGTGCAAAATGAATAGCTTTTAAAATTTGTCATTTTCGTTAAACTACTTTAGATACGTCATGAAATAGAAGCCAGGTATTGTAATATTTTGACTGTGTTAGTTGGGTCTTTTTTAATTTAGAATAATTAAGATAGCAGATGATGATTGTTGTCGGTCTCCTTGGAAATCAAAACATGATAAGCAAATCAATGCAATAATTTCAGTATTAAATAATTTGAGATTTTTCTTTTATTAATTATGGTTCATTAGGGTGGGGTTAATTTTTATTTATTTTTTCTCATTTTCAAGTCGGTTGAGAATGTGTTTGTGACATTGTTCCTTTTCAGGACTATTATTTGCATACTTTAATTTTGTAATACTCAAAAATATCCTTTCATGTTGTGTAGGGGGATATGGTATGTTCAGGTATTTAATTATTTAATTTAATAATTGCAGTCAAGTAGCCATACATATCAGGAGGACAATTTAGATTTCAACTCTGAATTCAGTCACTGTTTTTGGACATTTCTAAACAATCTAACAAATGATATTTATGACAGTGTAGTTTACAAAACTTACATAGACATTCGTCACTATATGAAAACTGCTTATGGCTCACCATTTGTGGTGAAAACCCTGTACGGCCAGTCGCGTTACAATAATCCTCATACTGTTATTTGGTCCCGTCCAGCTCCTGTCTAGCATAGCAGCTATTGCATAGAAATCTTCTTCAATTTCAAGTATTTAACACTTAGAGCGCGGGCGCCGTAATATTACATTCGAAGGTAACTTTTTAAAACTGCGGCAAACGTAATATTACGTTGATTGATTTCTCTCGCTTTGTGTTGGAGACGAACGTAATATTACAGCTCTAGCACTCGCGTGTGGGAGCCAGTAAGCATGAAGTTGCACATACTATCGCTAGATAGCACCACGTCACTGTTCAGCGGAAGAATATCGATCTGTTCGAAGGCAAGCGATGCATGTTCAAGTAGGTCAAATCTGTTTTCCTTTCCTTTGTTTTTATTCTTTGTGGACAGATTTTTCTCTCGCAAAAACGTTGAGTTAATTCTATGACTAGTATATATATTTTGGGTTATAATTCGCATTACATATTCTGAATCTGACGCAACCGAAGAGACAGTTCTACCTTCTTCTTCTGCCAGCGCGCCCGCTCGTTCCAGGACGAGAGCACGCGCAACAGCTGTGTACGGCGCTTTTTTTTTATTTTTTATTTTTTAAAATTTTTTTTAGCATTATAGTTTTATTTTTAATCGTGTTGGATTTTTATTAAATTTGTAGTGTAAGGGTTCAGAAATCGAACGGCCTTTTCAATTTATTTGTAACTCAAACCACATTCAGTTAGTGCCATTCTGAACATAGCCATAAATTCTGGAAATCAGCCAGCACACGGGAGGAGGACCAACACTTAAGGCATCAGTAGGGTAAGTGTTAAAGAAGTCTATATCTCTGGGTTATTTTGCCATCATGCATCTATTTTAGGTTTCCTTAAGTTTCCTTTTGACTCTGAAATTGTGTACATCCAATGAATATGTTCATGTTGTCTTAGAAATTGAATCTGCTGTCAATATTTTTCACAGATAATATTTGTCTTGCATTTAACAAAACTTAGTTGTCATAAATAGAATATAGCAGTGTTACTGCTGCAGAGAAAGCAGCATGTGTATCATCTTCACATTACCTTTCGTTTCAGGGGTGCAATCTAAATATATATCTACTTATTTCTGCAATACCATCATCTGCATAAGTTTCAACCAAAATCGTAATCTAAACTTATTTGCCTTCACGTGTTGTAATTTAATCCTGGTGGTACAAGTTCACGACATAAACTTCTATCACTATCCTGTAAAAGAGTTGTAAGTATGACTGTCATTTTAAAGCTGTCATTCTGGTGGGTATTGGGTCTTATCGAATGTCTTTTTTTCCCCCCTTTCATATCAACTATAATGAACCCGGTAAACTATGGCTGCAGTGCATCATTTGTTTTGTCCATGCTGTTAGAATTTTGCTCCTGGTTTCTGGTTCCAGAGTCCAAATCAAATGCGAACAGACCTGTTTCCTCTTAGTGCTGCAGGGACTGTTGCAACAGTCGGTTATAGAAAGCACAGGAAGAATTCCTCATTTACATACTTCTTCGTTAAAGGAGAAGATCGTTAATACTATAGTATGCGAAAACATTAATCATGTTAATGTTTTGTTGGTGAGTCCGTATTGATATTTAACAATGTAAGATCAGTGAAAAGTCACTTGATCAATACCGTACTTAAATCATAATAACATGGTTGATATGGGCTCCACACATGTAATTCTCTAGCACCTCCAATTATATTCACACATTGTCATATTATTTTATTTACAAATATTAGTCTTTTAATTCCATTCCAAGCCTAGATACAACAATAATATTAAAAATATTTTCTTACTTACTTTACTTTTATCGTTGTGGCCACTAGGAACCGCGAGATCTCAACTGTATTTCTTCTTGTTAGCCCACCACGCCTTCATCCTTTTGGAATGGGATTTCTTAACCAGGAAGTCGGTGGTCGACTATATACTGTATATGAAAGAATTAAATAAGAACATCACGGACATCAAGGTTATACCATCGGATAACCTGGATAGCGACCATCAATTGCTAGTAATGAACCTGAGAGGGACTAAGGAGAAGAAAGGGACTGAGAACCAGGAAAGACGTACAGGGATATGGAAACTGAAAGAAGGAGATAGAAGGGTCGAGCCTCAAAATGGTAAAGGAAGGAATTCCAACAGATGAAGAAAGAGGGGTGGAAGAGGAATGGGCTAGATTTAAGAAGACACTAGTAGGTGCAGCAGAAGCAGTATGTGGGAGGACAAGTAGTAAGAAGAGGTGAAAGGAAACACCATGGTGGAATGAGAAGACAAAAGATATAGTAAGGGAAAAGAATAGAGCCTTTTGAAGGTGGTATCAAAATAGGACGGTAGAGACAAGGGAAGAGTACCAGGAAAGAAAGAAGGAGGCGAAGAGAGTAGTGGCTGAGGAGAGAAGAAAGTGGATGGAAGAGTGGACAAATACGATGGAGGATAGTGAAGGTACAAAAAAGGTCCTGTATGGGATGGTAAAAAATAAAGAGGCGGAAGGATCCTGCGGATTATGTTAGAATGGTGAACAAAAGGGGACAAGCGATAGAAAATAGGGAAGAACTGGAGAAAATGTGAAAAGAATATTTTGAAGAACTTCTGAACCCAAATGGCAACCACGGCGAGGAGGAAGAAATCGGGGAAGAGGAAGATGGACTGCAAACAGAAAAGGACTTAACATGGAAAGAAGTGGAAGATGCAGTGAGGAAGATAAAAGGAGGGAAGGCACCGGGTGTGGATGAGTTGAGTGTGGACATGGTGAGAAAAGCACAAGAGGTGGGGATACAGTGGTTGTACCGAGTGATGAAGACAGCATGGAAAGGAAGCCCCCAGAGGACTGGAAAACGGGAATAATTGCCCCGATCTTCAAGAAAGGTAGCAGATTAGAATGCAGAAACTATCGGGGAATAACACTGATGAGTCATTGTGCAAAGATGTTTGAGAAAGTTTTGGAAAGGAGAATTAGGACAAGGATAGAAGGAGGAATGAGGGGAAGAACAACATGGCTTCAGAGCAGGAAGGTCAACAGTGGATTTGATTTTTGCTGTAAGGCAGTACAAGAACAGCACTATGAGTATGGAACAGATCTACTGATGGACTTCCTGGACATTGAGAAAGCATATGACAGTGTATGCAGAAACAAAGTATGGAAGTCCCTGGAGGATAGGAGAGTACAAAAATGGACTATAAGGAGGATAAAGGTGATGTACAAGGGAAGCGTGAGATGTGTGAAAGTGGGAGGAGAGAGATCGGACTGGTTGGAACAGAGAAACGGCCTGAAACAAGGAAGTGCACTGTCACCGTTACATTTCATTGTGGCTATGGATGACATAATGACCCAAGTGGCACAAGTAATTGGGGAAGGAAAGATGAAAGCAATGATGTTTGCTGATGATTTGAGGAAACAAGGAGGAGGAGGTACAGGAACTGTTGGACGTGAGGGAAGGAATAATGCAAGGATATGGGATGAAATTTAGCATATGTAAGAGTGAGATGGTTATCACAACAAGGAAGAAGGAAAGAACCACAACAGGAATAACAATTGGTGGGGAACAACTGAAGAAAGTGGAGTTTCAAGTATCTGGGAAGCCTGATACAAGATAATGGAAGAAACGATAGAGAAATAAATGAGCAGGGGAGGCAGGCAGAAGCATTTCGGAGGAGTGTGAGAAGCATGTTATGGAGCAAGGATGTCCAGCAAAAAGATCATATATCGGACGTACTATGTCCCTATCCTGACGTATGCCTCGGAGACCTGGGTTATGAAAGGAAGGGAGAAGAGCAAAATACAGGCCAGTGAGATGAGGTTCTTGAGAAGCAGTGTTGGAGCTACAAAGATGGACAGAATAGGAAATGAAGGACCAGAGAATTAATGAAGGAGGAACCATTACAGGGTGGTATAGAGAAATCTAGACTTAGATGGTATGGACATGTTAAACGAATGGAGGAGAAGAGGATACCCAGGAGAGTACACAAGACGAAGTGGGAAGGAAAGAGACCGAGAGACAGGTGGCTGAAGGGGGTGGAAGAAAGCGTGAAGAAGAGAGGAGGAGAAGACTGGTCAAGGGTGGAGGCTGAGAGATGGTGGGAAGACAGAAGACGTTGGAGAGGCTTGTGTTCCAAACAGACCCGGCCAGTGGCTGGAAACTGTGCAAGATGATGATGATTACTTCCATTCTGAGGAGGTGAGCATAGAATGTTATTCCTCGTTTCCTGATTACACTTGAGATCTTTTCAGTCCTCTCCTCTCTTCCTCACGCCCTCTTCCACCCCCTTCAGCCACCTGTCTCTCGGTCTCCTTCCTTCCCACCTCGTCTCGTGTACTCTCCCGGGTAGCCTCCTCTCCTCCATTCGTTCTAAATGTCCACACCATCCAAGTCTAGATTTCTCTATACCATCCTGTAATGGTTCCTCCTTCATCAATTCTCTGGTCCTCTCACTTCTTATTCTGTCCATCTTTGCAGCTCCAATACTGCCTCTCAAGAACCTCATCTCACTGGCCTGTATTTTGCTCTTCTCCCTTCCTTTCATAACCCAGGTCTCCGAGGCATACGTCAGGATAGGGACATAGTACGTCCGATATATGATCCCTTTGCTGTTCTGAGGGACATCCCTGCTCCACAACACGCCTCCCTCACTCCTCCGAAATGCCTCCGCCTGCCGCTCCCGCTCATTCACCTTTCCATCGCTTCCTCCATCATCCCGTATCAGGCCTCCCAGACACTTGAAACTCTCGACCCCCCTCAGCTGCTCCCCACCAACTGCTACTCCCGCTGTGGTTCTTTCCTTCTTCCTTGTTGTGATCACCATCTCACTCCCATTCATGCCAAACCCCATCCCACATCCCTGCATCACTCCTTCCCACACGTCCAACTGCTCCTGCACCTCCTCCTGCTTGTTTCCCCAAATCATCAAATCATCTGCAAACACCACCGCTCTCATATTTCCCTCCCCAACCTCCCGTGCCACTCGGGTCATTATGCCATCCATCACCCCAATGAAAAGCAACTCCAGAGCTTGTAACCTCCATCTTTGAACTTAGGGCCAAGAATTTTCCTAATGATCCTTCTTTCCTTAACTTCAAGTCTCTCGATCGGTCCAGCTGTGCGATTTGTAAGGAATTCCATTTTTATTAAACATTTTGATATTATTAAATTAACTTTTCCAATTTTTGAACACTTAAACAGTTTATTTAAAGAATTAATAATAGGATTTAATTGTTGTACGATTAGCTGTGCATGGATTCCACTATAAGCCGTGTATGAGGGCACAATTTCATAATGCAAGCTATGCGAGAAAAAGTGTGAATGGTATCAGTCTATCAAGTGCAAGAAGAGGGCAAAGTCACTAAAGAATAGAATTGCAGTGCCCCCCCCCCCCCCATATTATGTACTTTATGACTGTTTGGTTGAATATGATTATATTAATTGTATCCAGTTTATACGTTTACTTTTCGCTGACATGTCTGACTTGAGCATGTACTGGTATTTTTATTAAACATGTTATTATGATTTAAGTATTGATCAAGACATATTTTTTGCTGATCTGACATAGCTTAACACTATTCCAATCTGCAAAGAAAATATTTTGAGTAGTTTTATGTTCATTAAAATTGCCATGTAGTCTACTAATATAATTTTAAAATATTTTTATTTGCTTTCACCCTGATAATATGAGACCATGTCCACAATTTGTTTACCAGACCCCGTTTGATATTATAGAGGAGAAACATATTCTTCTTTCTGGTCGTTTTCCTATTTCAGCTGGGATCAAGTCCCAAGCACTCAGGTCGTCGCTGAGATCCTACTTGATATTGTCCTACCAGGTTGCTTGAAGTCTGCTTTGTTTCCTCTTTGGTTCTCTGATGTTAAGCTGTGTTTGCTGTGTGGTCATCATCCCTTCTTTAAACATTCCCATACCTTCTCAATCTTTTCTTCTTCAGCTTGTAGTGATTAAGATTTCAAAAATATCCATGCAATTCCATGTAATGAAAAATGGGGTGAGTGTCTTAATAAGGGATTTTAATTGAAAACACTTGAGTGGTCCGCCTTTTCAATACAATATATGAGGGTCGAGTCATAAGTCATGGCAACTATTTCTTTTCCCGCGATCAGGAGTCAACACGGAAAATCTACGATATGCATTTGGAAATATAGGGCATGTACGTATGCGTAGTGCCTGAAGATAAAGTCTTAACGTCAGGAGATGCTCGTCGGTAAGTGACAGAACAAAGACCATTGGTAAACATTGTTTTATTATGGTATAGATAGCAAATACACAAGACTACGTACAAAGGACAGGTCTCCACTGGTTACAGACCTTATAAATAATCACCCAAGGTGTCTACTGTGCGTTGCCAGCCGTGGTGCAGGTGCTGAATGCCATTTGCTGCATATGTTTCTCCACCCACCTCGCCACTGTTTTATAGGGCATGGCATGCACATCTAATGCTTTCCGCAGCTCTGCATGGCATTGGCGTGCATTTCTGCCGTGGACTGCGATTTTAATATACGATCGTTGCTCCTGCTTGTTGACTTCCATTGTGTGACGCTCTCACTCACACACTGAACTTGGGGCATGCTCAGACCCACACTGTTGTTTACATACATCATCTAGTGGCATCCTACGCAAGTACATACCGTACGTTTCCAAATGCATATCGTAGATTCTCCGTGTTGTCTCCTGTTCGCGAAAAAAAAAAATTGTTGCCATGACTTATGACTCGACCCTCGTATAGACACAAAATCTAAAGGTACCGTACATGTTTTGGAAGTGCATCCCTCCCTTACACTTTCTCGTTAACATATAAAAACATTGGTATTTCCGAGATGATACTCATTAAAATACACTAAAAATGGCACTAAGAACATGCTTATAAAATCAAACTGGGCAACACTATGGTGCATTTTACTAACTGCCCTTAATCAGGACATGTGTCCTGTCACCTGTTGTGATTGATCATTAGTACATGACTCCAGTCAATCGAATGCAACAGTTGAAAATTCATTTAAAAAACCCATAATATTACACATATTAAAAAACAATCTTATCCTTCTTAGGATGTCAAAACTCATGTGAATAATGTTCATTGTTTTTGCTTATTAGCTCTAACAAGTTTAGAAGCAGTGGCATGTGTTAGTCTTCTTGAAAACTGTGCTGAATAGTTGAATGAAACTCTTGCATTATTCTTGCCAAGTCCTATTACCGTATTCCATTATGGGTGATAAAACAGAGTGATATGTGGACATAGATCTTGACTGTATGAAAGAAAGGGAAAAAAGAAACAGAACATTATTCTAAATGTATGAATTGGAACACAGACCAAAACAGACCGCGAACCGACAAGATAATTTACGCAAAAACCTCATGGAAGCAAAAACAAAATATAGTGAAATTAAAAACTTATAGTGTGTCTAATTGCACAACACATTGACATCCCCGAATTTGAACAAACCATATGTGGAAGATGGAAGCAATCTAGGAAAGAAAAAAACAAATAAGTAGAAAAAACAAAGTGAATTTACATTTAACCTGAGCGACAAAAAACAAAAGAGAAAGGAGAAATAAAGAGACTTGTGTACCTTGTGTAGAGGCAGCGCGTATTGAAAACACGACCGGCGTGAGAACAAACTGTGTGGAGACGGTCTCAGTGTCAGCTGTCTGGCACAGGAAGCAGAGCCGCGAGGAGAGGGGAGGGGTGGACTTTTTGTGTAGGGAATATGGTAGTGGCGGGAGAGGAGGGGAGGGGAAACCTACGGAGTCGGAAGCTATATATCTTTCATCTACATTTGTAAACAACTAACACATGCGTAATGGGAAAAATTTGCAAACTGTGTGCATGTTTAGTATAATTTGCGTAACCTGAAAATCGGCGTACTGAAAACTTTGTCTATAGATGTTGAATGTTAGGTATTAAATTAAAAAACAAGGAGTGTCATATAGGATGAAAATGAAAATCCACAGCCTGCTTCCAGTCTTCGACCGGGTCAGGAATGGAATGAATGAAGCCCCTATCTAGCGGCGAGGATATGAACTGTGCCGGCTGCCGAGGCCTGACGCACTCCTCTGGGGCAATGATTAAATGAATGACAGATGAAATGAAATGATAGTGGAGAGTGTTGCTGGAATGAAATTTTGACAGGGAAAACCGGAGTACCCGGAGAAAAACCTGTCTGCCTCCGTTTTGTCCAGCACAGATCTCACATGGAGTGACCGGGATTTGAACCACGGACCCAGCGGTGAGAGGCCGGCGTGCTGCCGCCTAAGCCACGGAGGCTTGTCATATAGGATATTTGTATCAAAATCTTTCTCATTTAAGTTGTGTGCCGGATTGATTTGCTGAGCGCTATTAATTTCTATTTGTTCCAGTATGTTCATAAATGTGCCTTTCTTTGCATGATGGAGAATTTTTAGATCATTTTCAATGTTTACGAATTTATGTCCGTATCGACCATGTGATTGGACATAGCAGAACATTTATTGTGTTTGGTTGCTTTTACATGTTCAGCAAATCTGATGTTAAAACTCCCACCTATCTGTCCTATGTAATCAGCATCACAACTGCTACATTTGACTTTATAAATGCTGGAAATGTTAAAATTGTTTACTTTATTAATATTTTTAGAGTTGAAATATATTTTATGGTTGGAATTACTTGGTCGGTATGGTATTTCCGTATTGTACTTCCTGAAGGAACTAGTGATATTGTAAGTTGATTTGTTTACAAACGTGAAGACAGTGTGTGTTGTCGATTCTTAGGTTTCTTTTGCTAATTTTGACTTAGATTTGTTTTTTTAGTTTCCTTATTATATAGTTGACGTATGTTCTATCGAAACCATTCACTTCTGCCATCTGGTGTATGATCGCAATTCTATTATAGGGATATTTATCGCTCTGTTGATGAAGCTGATGAAGACTGCTCTTTTGTGGCACTCAGGATGGTTGGAATAGTGTTTAATGACGATTCTTATGGCTATTCGTAGTCCACCTTACCTTCGAAACGACAAACACCACGAGTGTGAACCTCGGGAACGACAAACGCCACGAGTGTGGACCTCGGGAACGACAAACGCCACGGGTGTGAACCTCGGGAACGACAAACACCACGAGTGTAAGCCTCGGGAACGACAAACCCCACCGGTGTGAACCTCGGGAAGGGCAAACCCCACGAGTGTGAACCTCGGGAACGACAAACACCAAACCTCGGAAACGACAAACACCTCCATGCTGAGTGGCACAAAAGAGCAGCCTTCATCAGCTTCGTCAGCAGAGTGATCAATAACCCTTTAACTGAACCAGATTATAGATTAGAATAATGACTTCTTTCTTTCCGATTATAGCTGATCACAACTGAGAACTCGCTGCATTAACTTTATCTCTCAGTATTCTACCATCCCAGCCCCAGTACAGGAAACTCTGGATGAGCGGGGCATCTATCCGTGCGTGGTTCAGCAAAAAGAATCCTATTCTGTGCTAATTTGAAAAAAATTACTACCCGGCAATAGGTTCCAGTTGAATGGCCCCAACAGCAGTGAATTGTTCATATTTACCACACCTCGGGCAGTCTGGATAGTCGTGCTGTACTCTTCTATTTACATAGGGTTAGTTGTTGAGAATGATTCATTATCACACTGAAGTTACTTGAGGCAAGACAGGACAGGAAAGCGAGAACGCATTGTTCTCTCTACAGCGAATAAATTATAAATGACAGATAAGTTAGAAAACGGGGGATCTGCATCAAAACTGATTTTAAAAAACACGAGTGTGTGGCTGAACTGTGATGCGTGCGAACAGCGGAATGATGCACATGTGGACATTGTAAACAGAGTGAGCGCACGCGCATCAGAGGAATCGCCCATTACTCGCACACACTGAGGCTTAAAGATATATCGATTTATAGTACACGACAAAACTCATTTTACTACACCGGCTGTTTAACCCTGCTAAATGAGGACTGTGGTAAATGATACGTACAGACACAAAGAAATTAGATGATTATTTCCCAAAAGCAAACTGATAGAAATTCGTTTTGTGTTGCATGTTTAATAAATAAGTGTCATTTTCAGGTAAGCTTCTGTATGTTTATATTATCCTTGCGATCTCCACTCCGCATTCACACAAATAATTGAGAGTTTACTCTACTTTAAATGGTCCAACCGCTCCAATTTAGTTCCCATCTTACATCACTATTTCTGAAATACTGGTTTTTATCCCATATTCCCTGCATTTCTGAAGTTCTAACATGTTGGCTTGTCAGCTTTCAACAGAGTTTTATTACAACCAGCTCATCACCGTAAGCCTGACTGCTTACCTTTCTTCCACCTAACTGAAACCCTTCAACAAAAGGTCCATATAAAATAAACAGTGCCTCACTCCTGTAACTCACGCTCAGCCTGATTCACAACATGAATAATTGCATCGCCGTGTCTCAGGATGTTTAGAGCCACACAATGACTGTACACCATACAAATCATTCAATATTTGTCCGCTAGGACGCACGTCTCCTGTCCATCTGTTTAACACTACCACTTGTACAATTGGTTTCGAGCGCACGGGCCTACTGTAAACATGGCAAGAGTTCGTATTCGTACGTCAGACTGGATTCGAATTGTAACATTGCTTCAAGAGGGATTCCGACAAGTTGCTGCGCGTGATGGAGTGAGACAAGGTGATATCTTGAGAGCGTGGAAAAAGTCCAGGGAGACCCAAACAGTTGCTGATCGCCCAAAAACTGGCCGCCCCCGCAAAACCACTCGTAGGGAGGATTGGTATCTGTTTCTTTCAGCACGTCGTAGGCCCATTGGTACTGCCACATCCTTCCGCCTGGATCTTCGAAAGGCCACTGGAATGAATGTATCCAGTCAGTGCACAATCGGCTGCAAGAAGCAGGGCTAATGTCAAGAGTGCCTGCACCAAAACCTCCTCTGAAGCCTCAGCATAAGGCAGCTCGTGTAAGGTGGGCCACAACTCGTCAGACATGGCAGCACACTCTCTTTGCGGATGAGGTCTCCATTGGTTTGCACCCACACAGTAAGGGCATAAGTGTGGTGACGAGTGGTAAGAGATTTCACGAGCCCTTCATCTAGGAACGCCACCAACAGCAAGGAGGTTCAGTCATGTTTTGGGGTGGAATTATATTTGGTCGACGTACGCCTTCAATTCCTATCCACGGTAACACGACTGGTCTGGTGTTCAGAGACAACATCCTTGAACCTGTCGTTACAGGATTCGTTGCCACAATGGGTGAGGACTTCACACCAGTGGACGATAATGCTTGTTCCCATCGAGCTAGGGTGGTCAATCAGTTCCTTCAGATGCATGTCATACAGAGAATGGAGTGGCCTGCCTATTCTTCGGACATGAACTGTATTGAACATGCATGGGAAGAGCTCGAGGGCAATTTCGCACTGTCCCAATCCTCCAACAAACAGCAACTGATTGAAGCTTCTGTCCAAGAGTGGGATAATCTGCCCCAAACCACGTTGAGTCGTTGGTGCTCAATATGCCTCGTTGTCTGCAAGCATGCCTTAGAGCTCTATACACGGTATTGATATGTCCCAACATGAAAAGAATGATTGTGTGCTCAGTCCCACATTATCACTTTTGTTATTCGTTGCGTGTGTCTGTCTCTCTTTGCAGAGCAGATTGTGTGTTGTTTTTCTTTGTATATACCCTATAATGTGATTACATACACTTAGCAAAACAAACAAGTCACTAAATTGCAATATGCAAAACTTTTTTTTTGTGAAGTTTTTTTTTTTTTTTTTCAAGTTTGTGGGGAATGCATGAAAAACATAAACTTCTTTCTCCTGAATTTTGAATATTGAAATATTAGTGACATGACATGAAGAATGCATATAAATATAGAATCAATGTAATGGATTTCTGTAATGCCAAGTATTGTTTTACTGTGAAAGAGAACTACATTCACTTTATAGTTCTAAAACTGAGAGGATAGAACCAGTTGGCAGATGCATACAGGATTAGTCTTTTAATGATCCACCTGCTACATGCTGTTGTGGATGTGTACCAGCATTTAGAGAGGTTTACTCCTATTTTATTTATCACACAGTGCTATTCCACAAGATACACATCCTGTTGGTGTTCACCTGGACAAAATATCTTCAGGAGAACTTATCCCGAGACTGAATAACATCTATGATTCAGTTTTAACAGAGTTCTTCTGGAACAGATGTCAAAGAAAGTTTTAAAGGTCTCCATGATTTCCTATAAGTTTAATTGAAACAAAGTCCTGTACAAATCTAGTCAAATAAAAGTAAGGTCATGTTCATGATTCCTCTTTTGATACGTTCACTTCACGCTTGCACAGACAGGAGTTGAAGAAGTTTGTGCTAACGTACTTCTACTGGTTATTGTTGTTGGTTTTTAATTTGTGAAGGTTTAAGAGGGTCTTTTAAGTGATGCAATTGGTTTGGCGTTACATAGTTATGAAATAAACCATTTATTGGTTCCATATTCACTCAATAATATATTCACCTTAGTCAATACATGACATTGTCACGTGGACTCTAAGGGGCCTTCTTCAGCTCAAAACTAATCAATGATGATCATTTAAATTGACATTGCTCAATGTGATCATCTTGGCAATGTTGTAGGCTATGTAATTTTAGCTTTGATTATATCCTTTCATTTGCAGGGTTATATTTACATATGAGCACCGTCGCGCGTCCACTTGACTGTTGCCCGTGTATTGACCGACCGCAGCTGGTGTAATTGCCGCATGGTGACAGATGCAGCTGACAAGACGAGTGCGGATGGGGAATGATGTCATCCGTGGTCGGCTGACACACGGGCAACAGCCGAGTGCTGACATATAAATATAACCCTGTAGTTCCATCTTAATTTAAGGAGAAGAAAGAACTGCTGTATTAAAAATGTTAATTAAAAATGGGAAATATGGTGAGATGAGCGTTTCTTTTCCTTTTTAGCTTAAGATGGAACTAGTGAAATAATATAGCCTACAATAATGCCAAGATGATCACATTGGGCAATGTCAGTGATAAGGGTTATATTATGTCTATTTAAATGCTCATCATTGTTTAGTTTTGTGCTGAAGAAAGCCCCTTCGAGTCCACATGACAATGTCATGTATTGAGTAAGGTGGATGTTAGGAAGGTGAATATATAGGGTCATTATCTATGTGCACCCCGATAAACACAGCAAGCTAAGCCGGCTTTGTCTGGCGCAGATTGCAGGCTCGCGTAAACGGTTCACTCGGTGGTTGGCGCACACTTTTTACCAAAACATGTTCAATAATGTGTACTTACAGTGCTGAAAATGCCCTCCCTCTCTTGTAACACACACCTGACATCTCCTGATGAAAGAATGGACAACATTCTGAAGTTCCACAGCAGTGATGGCTTCGATTTAATCTCTTATGTACTGTTTAAGTTCAGTTCACAGGAATCACAATACTCACTAACGTCTAAGCTTTGCAGATATAGGCTACGTTTACATGAATGACAAAACACGTGTGAACTAACGTTATGAGTCAGCGGAGCGGGGTATTGCGTGGTCCGCACATGGCCAGCCAAATGAGTGGACCGCTGCAAAATATTGCGTAATATGGCTGGCCAGGTGCGGACCTCACTCCACTGACTCATATCATTTAGTGAGTTATCTGAAAGAAGACGAAAATTTCGAATCATGTTCCCAGGAAGACCTATGCCTAATGCCAGTACAATTAGGAGACTCGCTAAAGGATTCAAGAAAACTGGCTCCGTAAATACGGTAATAAGAAAGATTGTTGTCCATTCTTTCATCAGAAGATGTCAGGTGTGTGTTACAAGAGAGGGAGGGCATTTTCAGCATTGACTATGAGCACTATAAGTACCATTATTGAACATGTCTGGTAAGAGTGCACGCCAACCACCGACTGAACCCTGTACGCGCGCCCGCGATCTGCGCCAGTCAAAGACGGTTTAGCTTGCCGTGTTTATCGGGGCGCACAAAGATAAAGACCCTGTATTATTTGTGTGGTTTGTCGGACACCAAAACTCATATTGACAACCATGTCCTATTATAACAGTGAATGTTTTAACAGAGCACATTCCTCTGAGCAGTTTGTAGGGAATGCATGTAAATCATAAGCTTCACTCTCCTAATTGGCTTGCTGTATTTTTAATGTGTACTGTCTTGTGAGAAAAGATGGTTTGCTCACATGCAAGATGTTGTGATCTCTTGTTATTATAAGTGCTTGTTGCTACATCTTTTGATCTTCCAAGTGAATATGAGGGAGTGCTTGTATTTCAAATGGGCAGACCTGAAACTCTTGGTGTGTAGCTTGTGATGCTGTCACTAAAGCATGCCTCGCATGTTTGCAGTTTTGGTGAATGGTTTGTGATGTGCTTGAGGTTAGTGTGTGTGTGATGCGGGCCTCTATGCCTTATTTCCAGAGACTTCGGCTAATTTTTACTTATATTCTCTGTTCTGGAGACTAAAATCTGTCAGGGTAACTTTATCAGAATTTCTTACTTACTTTATTATTATTATTATTATTATGCTGAAAACGGCTTATAAAATGTACAAACAGGCGGAAAAGGACTTGGCTGAATTAGGTTTTCCCAATCTCAAGGATCGAGAGGGAATTAGGAAAATTACTCATAAGCGGGGTTTTGAGGAAGAACAGAGAAGACCTACCAGACACGTCTGGTCGCAGCAACAAAGACTCGCTTAATCGTTGTGCATGAAGAGTTATTGGGCAAACATCAAGGCCAATAAGTGTTGATTCCACATGGTCCTAGGAGACCCATTCGTGCAGAAGAAGAAAATGTTTAATATAAAATCTCTTCCCGTTTCCAGCTTCCTGGGTCGGGTTGTGAATTATAGGCCTCCATCGTTGCCTGTCTGTCCACCACTCCTCTCCTTTTTTAAGTACATCTTCAAGTTTTCTTCCCCTCTTCTCTTACATGTTGATATTACATATAGCCTAATCTGCATGGCCAGTCTGTATCCAGGGTGTGTGGAATATGTCCCTTTTCTAGCCATATAAATTGTGTCAAAATATATTATGTAGGCTATACATTTTAGGTTAAATTTTTGTCTTTGATATATCTGGTCTACATAATAATAATATCAACAAGTGTCAATGAGATATTAATATAATTACTAGGGCTTTTAAGATGAAAAATAGTTTCCACTACAACCTATGCATTTAATGGGCGTCAGTCAACAATCCAGTGTGTCATAAGGTCTAATTCGAAAACAACAGATATTTTCCATATAGATGATCGGATACACTTTATTTGATAATTATTGACATCTTTAACTCAATTCAATATTACCGGTATATTGTTTTAATTCATTTTTTTAAATAAATGTTCCTGTAAGGGTTCGGGGATAAACCATGGTAAGTGACATTTTGATCAAAATGGAGACATGGCATGTATAGTATCATAAGTGATGTTCCGAGCAATCTAGTGTAAGCAGCACAATGAGTGAGTGTATTCTATGGTAACAAGTGATAACAAATACGACCCTACCAAAATGAGTGATTTTTACTTACCTTAGTTTACACCCGAACCCTTCATTTAGTTATTTTTGCTCATAAGGTTTAATTACGATAGAATAGATTTTAAAATAGATATACTGTACGTTGAAGAAGACTTTATTGAAGGGTCTAAACATGGATTCATGGCGTAAGTGGAATACTATCAATTTATAAAATAGACCGAAACTTAAGTTATGATTTCCTGGAGACAGTCACATTTATGCATGTGGTGGTGTTTTCAAACGAGTGCGATCCAATCTGGAGCACATAACTGATTGTCTCAAGGACAGTGCCTATGATGCTCAGCTTAGGAAGCTTGCAATTAATTAGCCTGTAATTTCATATAAGGGGTTTGGTGCAATTTTTCTTTCAGGTTGCAACAAGATATTATCATGTTGGAAGCCATTTTTAAGTGTTGCCTTAGTAAATGAAATTTAAATGCTTTTCAGTTGGTCAGCATGATTGTACTCGAAATGTAATGGTTGTTTTTCCTACACCCGAAAGAAATGACATGAGATTAAGGCTGTGTCCCAATAGTACAATTTCAGCCGTAGTGAACTAGATAGTCGACTACTTTGCCGGATATGACGTCAGAAGTCGTGATCCAATACTGCTTAGCACATAGCAATCAAGTCTGTAGCATCTAGTGAACGAAAGTGCATGCTAGATTGTCGACTACGTCAAGGAAGTTATAGAAATTGTAGCTTATCGGAATTGTAGGTTATGTAAATTGTAGGTTATCTTTGACTTAAGCCAAACATAAACCATAATTAGGGCTCGGCTAAAAAGTGATCTTCTTGACGCATCCATGATCGTACAATTCAGGTATTGTTCATTTAAAACAGCTGATGAAAGCGCAAAGAGCTTACAAGGAGTAGCATATCACCGCCATCTTGAGTGTTGGTTTGGTACCAGCATGTAAGTCCAGTGCGTTTCAGAACACAAGTCTATGAAGGAGGCTGTGATCAAGCAGACATGTCCCAAATCTCCGTAGTGCATAGCACATAGTAGCTAGCAGCTAGTCAATAGCAGACAACTTTAGTATTGGGACACAGCCTAATTAATACACTTGGATGACCAGTTTCGATCATCAGATCCTTTAATCCCAGGCTATTAATCTATGTCTACGAATACAAGTATGTGGGTTATATTGGACAGTGTAATGTGATGGAATATGAACACTGCATGGCCCAAATAACCAGCTAAGTACCAGGTTATAACACCAACCTGACCATTACAGATTATCACACCACTAACATTATCAAAACAAAAATCCACATAATACTAAAAAACCTGTAGTTTACAATAAACTCCTGAAACTAAAATATAGTGTACTAGCATTACCCGCCGCGGCTTCGCCCGTGAATATTGTTGTTGCAAAGAGTATACTTGGCAACGTCTCAATCATGAATGCTATGACTTATTTATCATTTGATTTCGAATAAGAAATAATAATTTGGTTTTCAAATATATCAAAGAAATTTTTGATTGCTCTGTTGTGTATCATTGGTCGTCGAATATTATCATTCCTGAAAATGTGGCAGTAATTAGAATGGCATCAGATGGATTCGGCGTGGAATATAAGAACTGCACCTCCAATGAAATGCACATACCTGCCAACTATCCCGATTTAGGCGGGAGACTCCCGATTTCACACCATTTCTCCCGCCCTCCCGCTTAACTTATTAAATCTCCCAATTTTTTTTAAGATCTCGCACGTAATTTCCGACTAAAATGCGAGATGACAAAACTTAAGTCATCCATCGAACAGGTCAAGTTTACGTGTGTTGAGTATGTTTCGATACCACAGATTCGCTTCGTATCAATAATTTATAGATGCCGGTATTCTCCATAACTACGCGTCCCGCTTAGTTAGATTTGAATATCTCTTCGTTTGAAATAGTCGATGGTTGATTAATTCAGCATGTGTTCTTGGAAGTTTTCATAATAGCCTGTGGATGAGAGGTAGTTGTTGGCTGTGTAACACGTGAAATTATTTGTGTGTAACTTAGATGTTGGAATTAATATGCCGGTAGGCTTTTGTGATTTTTTGATCTGAGCGATTTTGTCGGTTCCTCGGTAATAGGCTATGGCGAAGAAATATGAATAGGCATCGATCGTCTTCAAAACCTCCCGATTTTTCAGTTTGCGAGGTTGGCAGGTTTGAATGCAGGTTTAACCCCCTTAAAATCCCTTTAGAACCTGAATGTCCAAAAATCATTCCCTAGTGAACATTTTGGACATTCCCCAAAATTGCATGTTTCTAACATCAATAGTTTTGGCTGGGCGATGATGAGTGAGTCAGTCAGGACACTTTCTTTCGGTTTCTCCCAGAATTTCACCCCTCCCCTTAGGTCCCTCAAATTGGATTTATGAAAAAAAAACGGTCAAACACCTATTTACTTATTTCTTAAGCTGATTTTCCTCCCTGAGTTTCAAACTTCTCACCTATGTCGTTTAAGAGATACACGCTCCGTTAGGAATCCTTCAACCCCCACTTTTCACCCTTCACCTCATAATATACACCACATCGAAAAAAAAACTTAAACATGTGTCTGCTTATTATTAATGATTAGTTTATATGCCGAGTGTCACATCCCCAAATGTAACCACTCGTGAGATATTCTTATTCAATGAAATGCAGGTTAAACCTCTTTAACACCCCTTTAAAACCTGAATATCCAAAAATCCTTCCTTATTGGACGTTTTCGACATACAACGAACATATCCCCAAAATTTCACGTTTCTAGAATAGTTTTGGCTGGGCGATGAGTGAGTGAGTCAGTCCTTTATATAAGAGAAGATATATCTTAACCCACAGACAGTATTTGTTGACATAAATTAAAAGCCTGAGTGTAAAGGATCTGATGATGATGGCTTGACAATCGAAACTAGTTGTGTCTTCTTCTTCTTCGCCTTTTGAGACCACATAGGATCACTTTAACCAACCATTAGTTCGTTGACTTGTAGGAACTGTTCGAGCCTTGCGGTCCTCCCAGTACTTCTTCATGCATATTGATCGTCTTGCCCTTTGTTGGGAGGAAAATATTCTTGTTGGATTTTCTTTTTAGTGAGTGGAAAAGGAAAAGTGGTTGTGTATTTATTTTATTTTTTTAGGTGTAGGGAATAACACCCATTGCAATTTGGTTACAGTAGTGTTGACCCACTGAAAAGCATGTAATTTATTTTCCACTTGCATCAAGATAGTAAAATATGATTTCTGTTGAGCTGTATACACAAGCCAAACTGGGCTATTACAAGCCAATGTGCGAGTGTTCTCTAACATCAGGTTGGAGTTTAATTTGGGATAAAGACATACAAGACCTATTACTCACTAATAATGACGTATGGAACAGAAGCCTGGCCGATGACCAGGAGAGATGAAAGTAGAATGCAGGCAGTCAAAATGAAATTCCTGATGAGTATTGTATAGAAGACTAGGAGGGATAGAGTGAGAAATGAAGACATTCGAAAGGATGTGCATAAGCTGAAGCAGAACAGATTGAGTTAGTATGGACATAAGAAAATGATGAAAGAAGCAACGGAGAGACGATGACAGGAAAGAGAGGACTTGGTTAAAGACAGTGTGAGAAAACAGAACCCGGAGTGTAGTTCAATGGTTGAGGAAGGATGGGGGGCAGTGGTGGGGCGTCTGACATGGCTTAGGCTGGAAAACACAAAATTATTATGATTATATTTTTATTACAAATTGAAAATTTGTTCTGAGGATGATTAAAATATATTCCAACAATTAGCCCGATGTGAAGCAAAGGTTCATGTTTGCTGAAGTTTCATGAATTTGTGACAACAGAATCTTGAGTAATGATTATAAATCATAAATTGGATATCTCATTTTTGCTGGAGTGACTGCAAAAATACTCATCCCGTGGTTGACTCTTGATCTGGATTACACTGTATGTGTAATCAACATTTCTGCTTCTCATTTCCCTCTCTCAGCTTGTTATATTTGAAGATCATTTATTAGAGAAATGTTTTGTCTTGTAGGTTCAGAACAATAAACAAAGCTTAAGCGCATACAAGAGGAAAACAGCGGAAGGAATCGATGACCTCCGTCCTCCAGATACCAACGCCAGAATCAACGCTCGCTGGACTAATGATGAACTGCTGCTTGCTGTTCAAGGTGAGAGTTTCAAGACTCATTGTTATTTCTGATTTCTGGGTATTCTTGCTGTGTGTATTTCAGTTGACAAATGGAGGCTTTGAACAAGCCATTTAGATTGAGGATAGAGAATGTTGGACTCGAACTCACATCTTCAAATTTGACCTCCACTGATCGCTCTACCAATGCTGTAATTCCCATGGCTAGTCCACAGCTGGTGACAATCACAGTATTCGTAAAGTCTCTCCAGTTAGCTCAGCTGGTAGAGCAGACGTGGTTACCTTCCATCTAAATGGCTTGTACTATGTGTCTGTTCAATGCACGACCTAATAGCTGATACAATAAGTAAAACCTGAATTTCCCGCCGAATCAATACTTAATAGAAAACTCTATGGGTACATGTTTCGGAGACCCTCTGTTTCCTTCCTCAGCCCTCTTTTGGTACTACAAACATCATAAAACACATTCGAAATTCCCAATAAAACAACATAAAACACACATCATAAATTACAAAGCCACAACCTATTAAAAACTACGAGCTTAAAAATACACTAATTAAAATTCAACAACAACCATAAATAAAGCATGTAATGCTCCTCGCATTTTCAGTCATTCAGTCCTTGTTTAGTTTGTGTCTTTGGACACATTAAAATATTGTTTATGCACAACCATTTATTTCGTTCAAAGTGTCTTCAAACTCTAAAATAAATGTAGGAGCATACGCACTCGTTATGCTGAGCATGTTTCGGCCATTAAGCATAGGAAATTCTCAGCTATGGCAACACACATGGAAGAAACGGGACATAAGTTCACCGACATAAGCAAAGACGTCACAATCTTGCATTATGCGTCTAAGGGCAGCTACATGAACATCTTGGAAAATATTCATATCAATACTTCCCAGAGATCTAATGAATGCAATAATCTAAACGAAATCAATTTTGAAACCAACGAATTGTTTGATACAATAGCAGATTACGTAAACAATAAACAACGCAAACCGCCCCCACAACCCCCGTCGCAGTAGGTATTATCTCATAAGTTCCGATTCGTTCAAATTCTGCCAACTACACACCCTCTCCCCCTCACCCCTCTTTGTGCAAACTCATGTCTTACCCCCTCCCCTCCCCGTCGCCCTTCCCCGCCACCGCGTCAGGCCGATTCACTGCAAGCGAGCAGCTGTGTTATGTCTCAGGCGTTGTTCAGTTGAAGTTGACCTCTGTGAGGGTTGTGGTATTGACAAGGTCACATATGTCCGGTAAGTCTTTGTGCCGTTTTAATTATCCATAAGAATTTTTTTTCCAGACAATAACTATGGAAACACGTACTAACAAAGGCGTTATCTGATGTTCTTTTTCTTCAGAATATTTGGAACTATTCAGCATTCCATGACGAATAAGACGAGGTGTCAACTTGTTAATGTTCTTCGTAAGTCTTGATTTTATTTTTATTTTTGATCCGGTTAGATGACTTGATAAACATTCAGATTCTTGGCATTCAAATTTCTAAAACGTACTTCATTCATTTCAGGACCAAAACAATAGTAATGAATATTTATAATCGATGCCACCGACCGTCAGCTAACCATCATCTAAGAAGCCCTGAATTGACTGTCTTCAATTCTCTACTAGCTATCTAATTGGACTTTCATAAACAACAGTCGCTTCGCTACAGCAAGTTGTTAAGTATTCTAGATAGGGAACGCCATAATATTTGTTGTCCTACCTCAAACAAGTGTCCATCGACAATAGGCAAATTCTAGATGTTTTCAATTCAACAAGCCCTACGTATGCGAGAGTCTCCATAGATTGATTACATTTATTTTAGAGTTTGAAGACACTTTGAACAAAATAAATGGTTGTGCATAAACAATATTTTAATGTGTCCAAAGACACAAACTAAACAAGGACTGAATGACTGAAAATGCGAGGAGCATTACATGCTTTATTTATGGTTGTTGTTGAATTTTAATTAGTGTATATTTAAGCTCGTAGTTTTTAATATGTTGTGGCTTTGTAATTTATGATGTGTGTTTTATGTTGTTTTATTGGGGATTTTGAATGTGTTTTTTGAGGTTTGTAGTACCAAAAGAGGGCTGAGGAAGGAGACAGAGGGTCTCCGAAACATGTACCCATAGAGTTTTCTATTAAGTAAAGTATTGATTCGGCGGGAAATTCAGGTTTTACTTATTGTAAACACGGTCAATACGGAACCTGAAATGAGTGCTGTACCTAATAATAGCTGATAGCCTCCATTTGTCAGCAATGCGGTCGTGAAAATCCAATTTGTGTAACAGATGTTCACCCTCTGCTGTGGTGGGCATTTTCAAGGCCGATTACACAACATTCATTGGTCTGCTTGAATCATTTTATGATTGAACTTGCAGCAGTGCACCTCGTGTATACCTTGAAAATGGCCTCCTCTATAAGGGGTGGCAAAAATACCCAAATATAAAGTTTATTATAATTGTTGTTATGAAAGGCTGCTTGCATCATTGTAATGTTTCTAAACCTTGTGCAGGTGTACGGAAATATGGCAAGGACTTCAAAGCCATTGCTGAAGTGCTAGGCACTAAAACCGAAGCCCATTTGCGAAGTTTCTTCGTCAATTACCGTCGCCGGTACAATCTAGATGCTGTGCTCAAAGAATATGAAGCTGAAAACGGGCCTATTGTTGACTGTGATGATAAGGATGAGAAGGTGAGCTTGACAGTGAAACTCCTTTTGTATGCAATGTTCTGTCACCACATTATCGGGCGTTAAAAGCCCTCTGTCTCATATTCGCTGATGATGTGGTTGGCGATCGTGCCGTCCGTTTTATGGGAAATAGTGGGTTAGGGCAACTCAAAGTGATATAACTCGAACATTTTGGGTGGGTTGTTTTTTTTTTTCTTTTTGAGATGATATGCGTTTTGCCCCAATACTAGGGTTAGAACGTGAAATGAAGAAGGAAACTAACAATTGCATATAAGCTCCACAGATTAATTCAGGCCATATCGGAACAATTCATTTCTCCATGACTTCCTTAGTCGAAGAAGTTGGTAACCTAACAATTGAGAGCGACCATGGTTTGCCTTTTGTTGAAATTCTTAGGATGGTTAGCTATTTCTATCATCTCTCAAATGATATGGGTTTGAAATATTTCTCCATACAGATGTTCTGTATTGCATGTTCAGCTGCAGTGGACTACTCCTACGTTCCTACATGTTTGGCCAACACACACGTAACCATCGGAACATAGAATCCTAAATACACTGGCCCAAACTATGGTAATATTAGGCTTGATTATAGTTCTTGCTATTGTGCCTACTGAGAATATCCTAATATTTATTTTGGTATCTTGTTTAATAGTAGTATTATTATTAAAACACGGCAATCTTTCTAGGTTTGTGCCGTGTCTTGTGTGGGATTTCACTTTGGACACCAAGCTGGCTCATCAGCGGGCTCTTGGTGTCTCCACCTTGACCCCCACAGGAGTAGCGAACTGCGCGTTACCTCCCTTTTTATGAAGGGCTCATGTGCCTCTTTACTGCGAGAACTAAAAGCTCAAGCAGCCATAACCTTCCTATGAAGGCTTCCAAAAAAGAGGCGCAGGCGTGCTTCATAAAAGGGGAGGTAGCGCGCAGTTCGCTACTCCTGTGGGTATCCGGGCGGGGCACCAAGAGCTTGCTGATGGGCCAGCTTGGTGTCCAAGGTGAAACCCCACACAAGACATGGCACAAACCTAGAAAGATTGCTGCGTTTTAATTCGTCGGCCGTGAAAGCCAATATACCAGTATTATTCTTTCTTTGTTTTGCCCACTTAGGGAGCGCGCTTGAACTTGTTGACTTGGGTTGATGGTGCTTTTCTCTTCTTCTGCTCCCAAAATCTCCTCATGAACTCACTATGCCCCTTATACCAGTATTATTATTTGTATTTGACCTACTTCTACTGTAGCATTTAGCTACCAATTTTGAAAAAAGTATAATTTAATGGAGATTCAAGGAGCTCTCTGTATATGATTGTGTTGTTGTTGCTGCAGATGGAAGTGGATGGAGTGTCTTCAGGGAGCGAGGCGGGTACTCCCACACCTGGAGGCAGCTCCCCTGTGACTGTCGGACCTGGCCTCCCTCCTCCTCCGGTCATCAAACAGCCTTTTGCCAAGGCTAACGTGGCGCCGGCTCAGGCAGCTAAATGATACTGGCTCGAGCATAAGTCAAGGTGAGTTCAGTGAGATGACTAACTAACTAATATATTGTACACTTACTCTATTGATTCTAAAAGTTGTTCTTGTGTTTTTTTCAGGTAATTTGTTTGTCATTAGCTAGGAACAACAAGTGATACTGTGTTACTGAATTCAACCGTTGCTGAGAATTAAGTGACCTCGACATAATGTAGCAAGAAAAGTTGAAGAAAGTGCATTGCGAGTTCGGGAGCCAGAAACAACATGTCTTTTGTTGGATGTAATATAAAATTGTGGATCTAGTTTTTTGTTCATTTACTTGTTTTTTTTTAAATATTCATATTTAATTTTATATGCACATTAAATTATAAAAATACTTGTATATTATGAGAAAAGCGCTAAATGTAGTTGCGCCATTGAGCCAAACAAAGAAAACATGTGTTGCGTGTGCATTACTGAAACTATGTATGGAGATTCTTTGGATGTGCTTTATCGGTGCAAAGGGTGCAACGGAAAACTCACAGAAAGTTGCCCCCCTTGCCACAACAAGCTAAGAAGTCTTATTTTTTGAAGTGAATTAAGTGCGAGACAGACATTGAAGGAATGTTGCATCAGACTGAAGTTCCTTCACTTAATTTTTAATGTATAAATGCTAGAATAGTGCAAAGCAGAGCTACATGATAAGATTTTGTATTTCCCTTTGATTAAAGTGATGCATGTTACCAGTGTCTCTTGTGGCTGCCCACATTTGTGTGGGAAAAAAGTTGATATCAGGTCTGCAAAATATGTTTGATTCGCATTTCCCTATAGGCTATAATTTTATGGATTTCCTTTTGCAGTTTGTACCTTTAAGTAGTTAATTCTTCTCTTGCTTGACTTTCCAGCACATTTTAAAATAAGTATGTGTGCATATGAAGAACATGCAAGGAATAGAAATATTTATCACTGTATGTAGCAGCTTTTCCCCATGATACTGTCATTGTTGATTGATGTAGCATTCGTTTTGGCAGGAGTTCATGTCCTAGATCACTGGACATTACATATCCAGTTTAGTATTATGTTATGTGACAAATGTGAATTAAGCAAGAGAACATCACGAACCATCCTTTCATCGTTGTAGAGGAAGGGCTGGTTCTCCCCCACCATCCAGACATCCCACTGGCAATCCAGATCAATGTAAGTTTGTTAGTCAGCTATTGTTGTTTTAAGGGGCAGACCAGCGAGGTCATCTGACCTCAGATCAGTGTAAGTGCATCTATTTTTTTTTTTTTTTTTTTTTTTACTCTGAACAGAAAATTCCTATAAGAAAAGTACTGCATTTCTTCACATAGTTGCTGCATCCTAAATTGCAAAAGATTGGTTTATAAAATGTCAGCGCATAATAGTCGCATAGCCCATTCGTATTCGTGCACCGGTTGGTTGCACATGCTGCCGCAAGCTTATAACTTGGTATGACCTTGTCAGACAAAGGAGTCTGTCTCTCTGCCTGCATGCTATGACTCACGCCAGACAGTGCTCGGCGCTAGTCCAGGGGAGTGAAACCCATCGCTTCTGAGAGTTGGCCTCTCAGTGACGACATTCAATAAGCCGCCCACCGTATGAAGTGTTGTTAGCCCCAGTTCGCCCACGTGAAAATGGCCCAACTGCTATCACCGGAAATTTATGTATGGGACACCCCACGCATTAGCCACTCCCGTGGAAACATCTCAACAGGAAATACAAGAATTATACAGTGATCTTGATGAAAGTGAAATGCATGGGATTACAAAACTAAGCAAATAATAATAATAATAATTAAGAAAGTGCACAAGCGTGCAGCAAATAACGATACAGTAGAACCTCGATGCATCGTTCCCGGAACTGTCGTTTTCCCGTATGTATCGTTCAATTTATTTAGTCCCGAAATTTTCCCATATAAACTAATGTTAAATTTCCCCACATCTATCGTTCCTTGAACTATCGTTTTTTCGCATGGATCGTCAAAAAATCACCAGTCCTTGGCCACAATTCTCCCGCATTGATCGTTTATGAGAAAAATATATGCAAACGTTCTTTTGAATTGGAAGCGGCTGAAGAAAGTGGAGAGTTTCAAGTATCTGGGAAGCCTGATACAAGATAATGGAAGAAACGATAGAGAAATAAATGATGATGATGATGATGATGATAATTGTTGTTTTAAGGGGCCTAACATCTAGGTTATCAGCCCCTGATGGTTTGGGTGATCGTGAAGATGAAAATGAAAAGTGAACAGAAATAAATGAGCGGGGGAGGCAGGCAGAAGCATTTCGGAGGAGTGTGAGAAGCATGTTATGGAGCAAGGATGTCCCTCAGAACAGCAAAAAGATCATATATCGGACGTACTATGTCCCTATCCTGACGTATGCCTCGGAGACCTGGGTTATGAAAGGAAGGGAGAAGAGCAAAATACAGGCCAGTGAGATGAGGTTCTTGAGAAGCAGTATTGGAGCTACAAAGATGGACAGAATAAGAAATGAGAGGACCAGAGAATTAATGAAGGAGGAACCATTACAGGATAGTATAGAGAAATCTAGACTTAGATGGTATGGACATGTAAAACGAATGGAGGAGAAGGGGATACCCAGGAGAGTACACGAGACGAAGTGGGAAGGAAAGAGACCGAGAGACAGGTGGCTGAAGGGGATGGAAGAAAGCGTGAAGAAGAGAGGAGAAGACTGGACAAGGGTGGAGGCTGAGAGATGGTGGGAAGACAGAAGACGTTGGAGAGGCTTGTGTTCCAAACAGACCCAGCCAGTGGCTGGAAACTGTGCAAGATGATGATGATGATAGAATAGTGGCAATCTGTTACGCAAGAATGTACGAGGTACGAACTATTAGGAGTTCCTAGGCTTGAGCAAGGTTCAAGTAGGCTGGACTGCAGTGTATTACAGCTGAAATGCAGTCAATCGGTGCTGAGGATTTTCAGAACGTAAATTACAATTTCATAAAGAGGTGCCAGGGATGTGTAGCAGTGGATGGCGAACATTTTCAGCACCAGCTTTGAACTATAGGCTACTCAATGACTGAGTGTCACGCGAGCTACCAAAGTGCCGGCGGGAGACAGGCTCGCAACGCGGGCGGGCGGGCTAGCGAGGGTCCCCGTTAAGAAGTGAAAAACAAGAAATAATATTACAATTGTTTAACTATAATCGGCAATATGTAACAAAACAACTACAAGAGAAATGCACCCAGATACAACAAAACAAAGAAAATTGAGTCACTTTACGAAGTAGTCTGTTATCTTGACTTGTTTTTTGTTGGCCACGGCGTGAACAGTATTTTCAAACCGATATAATTCGGCCATTATTTCCTCAGAAACGTTGAAGCGTGTCACAAAATGTTTGATAGTCCTTAGAGCATTCACAGTATCATTAAAATCCACTGTATTATGTTGGGGCTCTTCGTCATCGTCATTAATAAAATACCGTAGTGTAGGCCTAAATTAATTTATGGATTTTCATTTGTCTGAAGACGCAAGATTATTATAACACAGAATCAATTGCGTATTTTAATGGGTTGACGAGAAGTCCTAAAAAAAACAGCGGAAATAATAAAATGTTTAATATTTGGGTGATTGTAAAACACTTCGGCTTTCTTTCGCTCATCTTAACGTAAGCTTCAGATGCTGTCTGTGTTCTATGGCTGCTTCCTGTTATTTTGAGAGGTCAACAACACTTTGGCTAACACAAATAGCGCTCGTTTATTACGCAAGCTGTTCTTCCTTGTTGCGACACTGACAAGCGAGTGTCGCTCAAGGCCATCGTAACACAAATAATAGCAAGCGGTGCATCCTTCGGAGCGGAAGTACAGGCTGTACCAAAAGTTTGCATTCAACCATACATACTTTCTCAGAACACGCAATGTATAAATGACGCTTTATATTGCAAGGGACTTAAAATATGATCGTATAAGCGTGAAAACGTATATCGGAAATAATTTAACATGGAAAGTATAGGGATTTTGCAGGAACCAGGAAAAAACATTTCTTTACTAAAAATTTTTATGTTACCCGCATTTATCGTTTTCCCGCATCCATCGTCATTTTCCCCCTCCCCCTTGAAAAAACGATGCATCGAGGTTCTACTGTACACCTTTTTTTTAATGTAGTTTTTCTTCATTGAACTTGAATATTCTTTGCATAATTGCTGCACCCTGCTTTTCTTCCACGAATTTTAGACTAAACATATGTCCAGGAAATATGTATTATTTCAGCTGCGTTCTCTTCTTTTCACTCCTTTTTTGAGCATATTACAGTGAGCATTCACCGGCTGGCTGTGTGAGTAGGACTGTTCATCAACTTGAATGTTAAGAGCTGAAAGAGACGCAGTCCACTGCATCTCTGGCGTAGTAGTTGCATTAATACTGGTTAATTATTATTGGTTTGGAGAAGAGGATACAAAGAACTGGTGTCCAATCAACTCCTCGTCAGCAAACTGTAATGTTGTCAAGCTGCTTGCTTCTCACCCAGGCAGACTTTCTTTGATTCCTATGCATGTGAGAATTTTGAGATGAAAAGTCACTTCCAGGAAGACGGCTTAGTTGCAAATCTTAAAACTAAAAGCTTGCTCTTTATAATATGAAGTTAAGTTCTGGTACAGTATTAAACCCAATAATAAAATGAGCGAAAAGAACAAACTGATTTATGGATACGTATTGGACTTTCTGCTGTCACCACCGGTTCTGCTAGTGTTTGCCACAGAATTGGATATTCACCTTGCAATACATATTTTATCTGCTTTGCGAGGTTTGTCTGTAAGCAGAGTTCATTGTACATAGAAGGAACTCTCAATAATGAAGTGTGGGAGTATAAACTGATTATACTGTAGTACGGTATGCAAGACATTCCACCCCTTCAAACAACTGAAGTGGCGGAGAGTATAAATTTGTAACATGTTGCTTCTCCATACGTTGACATAGCAAATAGCCTGTCTGGGCTGCCAAGGTCAGTAGTATCTCAGAAATACAAATTGGAGTTAAAATCCAGTGAGTACGGGAGCCAATAGAGTATCTGGAAGTTGGTGTGATCCATGCATGATGGATATAAATGGTTATAAATCATCCACTCGAGAACTGGCGTTCCTAATATACAGAGTCACGTCATAAATGAAATTGCAAACTAATACTCTATATTCCAAGTTATGTAACTTGAATGGCCAGAATTGTGTTGTGTTGCCAACATTTTGCCTCAGAGAATTTTGGTAAATTCATGATGCAATAGGTCTATTATCGTTGAATAATCGTGGGCTAATCAAGTCACAGTAATTAGTAGATTGAATACGTAGTCTACATGAAGTGATAATTTATCAGTATTCTACAATTAGGTGTTGCTTTATAGGTTATGTTTTGTAATATGGCTAACGTACAAAAAGCTATTTAAAGATTTTAGATCCATCATATGGATCGCAAATTCTTTGATCTTTTGATTCATTTAAGACTGTTCATTGTAATATTCCGTTCCAGTATGGTACTATCTTGAAGGTTGGCGACTGTGGGTGATGCCATTACAAATGCTGCCAACTTTCAAGTTACATTATTAACTCTTGCTTTCAAGTTACATTTTAACTCTTGCTTTCTATGTCGGAAAACATGAGCAGTAACAGTGAATGTAACCCAACAGGAAGACTATGTTTGTCGTAATGGTGACATCAGATGATGCAGCCCATCTGTAGCGATAGCATCATTGTGTAGTAACAGAAGTTGTGCGAATCTGAGAAGATCTGGATCATAAGTAGGATGTCTAGATGGTACTTCCCTGTCCTGAGACTGAATTGTATTATTAGTACAAGTGGTGGTGGTGTAATGTGAACCTGTACACAGGATATGGCTCAGCAAGTCTGACTGTTCTCTGGGGTTCCACGAGATGATTATGTGAAATGGAGGCGGAGAAGAAGAAAGTTTCTAAATTTTTATCCTGAAAACATTACAATTTGAAAGGTATCGAACCTTTTGTCACAAAATTAATAACGCAAATATGACATACTGCTCGACAACTGCTGAGTTTTGAATTTTTCTAGCTTGTATTGTTGTGGATAGTTTCTGTAGTTTTTTATTTCAAACTGTGGAAAATGTGAGCGCAGGTGCATACTGTGGGTCACACCAACTCTTCCTTGGAGTGTGTCCAACAGATATGACCGCTCCGAGTAGAACTAAAGCCATTTCCATATTCAAATATTGCAAAATCGAAATGGAAAACCGTATCTTTGTTTTATACTTAATTTATAATATAAACTGACATATGATATGATGATAATAAACTTACTGTCAAAATATATGCAAAATATAATTATATCATATGTACTGTATATAGTAGTATTAAAGCTATATCCACAGAGTTGTGTGTGAAGAATTATGTTGCTTGCTGAACCACTTGCTGTGTAGGATGGCCCTAGGGTCCTTATACTCAAGGCAACTGGTACGTATGTGGAAACTTTCTCATCATTGATGTACAGCCATTCCATATGTTCTGGATGTGATATTTAGATACAGTAATTAATTCTTATATTTCTTGAAGTAAGAACTGCATATGCATCGTTTAATATATTGTTTACTTACTGTGAAAATTCTGGGTGAGCACATCTTGATGAATTTCTTGTAAATGAAGACGTAAGTTAGTTATTGTTGTTTAAAGGGGCGGAACTACGAGGTCATCTGCCCCTAAATGAAGACGTTCAGTTTTGACTTTCACTGATCTGACATGATACATTTAAAGTAGCAAACTATATAAATTTCACTTTATTTTCTGATCATTCGATTTGTTTCCTGTTTATATATACACACACGTATTTCCGATGCAGTTACTGCATTTGCAATTAATATTGATTGTGTAGAAGATTATTGAATTATGGGAAAGTCCAACTGTGACCCAGGTGGAATAGTTGTTTATTCAATGGGTAGGGACCAACAACTTCTTTTCAAAATGCAAGCACAGTTGGTCTACTAAATTCGACCAGTTTTGGAGAGAAAGTTGACTAGAGACAGGGTCTCAATTAAAGATACTGTTCTCTCCTGATATTTTGTGGTAATTATTGATAACCAAAAGCTACCCACAACGTTTTTCCTTTTCACTTAATGCTAAGTAAATGCTACTCCTGGTAAGTTTAATGGAAGTAATATCTGGTGCAAATGTAATTGTCATTTTTCTCAAATGAGAAATTTAATATTAAGTCTTTTCATTTAAGCTCTTTAATCTTTAACAACAGAAATATCTAATTATGCTGCTTACTTCTCATGGAATGACTGTGTATTGAATATTCAGGAAACCATGTTCAAAACATTACAATACCTCTGAATCTGTGGCTTTGGAGAATAGAATGAGATGGTTGCAATATTTGTCCAGTTGCCTTGTGTAAAAAGGGCCTTGGCTGGATTGGAAGATCTCTTTCTGCTGTGATTATGTTCATGCTCAGTAGTCTAGGACATATGGTTTTACTAGGGCTGGGAAAAGATACCAGATTACTTCGATATTTTTTGTCATATTTTTATGTTTCTTTTGTCCTATTCTAATGTTAAATATGTCTGTTTATTAACAAGAAAAATTGAGAATATTGATTGGTAAATTAAGTATCAAATTACAGTATTTACTCGCATCATTTTTGCACTTCTGTTTTTCCCTACCTCAAAGCACAGTGGTTGAAAACTGGGGTGCAAAAATTATGCAAATACATTTGTGATGGTAATGATTATCTCTGTGTGAGGTTACAGACAGTATTTTTTGTATAAAAATAATCAAGGGTATGTGTAATACGACTAGGCTGCCTTAATGCAATGGTGGGATGCAAGTAACACAGGAGAGAATAAATTATTGAACATCTGCTGTCGCCAATGGCAAAGCAGTGAAACTTTGGTGCAAATCCTGTTCATCTTTTATGAAATCATGACCTTGCATCTTGTATGCAAAGCACTTGATATTGAGATATTCCTTGTAACAATGTAAATAAACTCTTGTCAAATAAACCAATGAGAATAGCTCCCCATGAAGCAGTCATAAATTTTAAGTGAGACTTGAAAATGAGACGGCAGTCATGATTCGAACCCGGATCTCCTTGATTCCAGGCAGGTGCGTTTAGCCTCTTTCACCATATCTCTCCAGGCTGTGCCTTCGACTCTGGAGCAGTCCCCACTTTGCCTCGTCAGACGAGAGATGCTCTGATTTGTGCCAGAGGGCACTGCCTGGATATTGTTAAGATGCAGGTCATTGCAAGGATGCTGTGGTGTAAGTGGCAAAACATGCATTGATCAGCAGCTATTACCCAAAGTTAAAAGATTTATTTATCTTGAGTTTTGATTGCATTAAGGCGGTGATACAACTTGACACAGATGCATGATGCATAATTCGCTTACAAACAGTGCATGTTGTCAGTCTATTGGATGTGCATTGATGGCTGATTTTTATCCTGTTTAGTTTATTGAGCGTGTCTTTCACGCTACCTGGAACAATCCTGTGGTACCTGTGGTACTGTGGGTTTAGCTGGAAAGAGCAGAATTTTATATGTTGTCATATACAGTGAAACCGGAGTAGATCCCAAACAAAGGTGTTGCTATCTCAGACATGCAGCAAATTAAACAGTTCAGTAAGTTATTTGCTTTTAGTACCCAACTTAAATTGGATTCCAAGTGGACATAATAACAGCCATGATTCTTTTTTTCTGGTCCATATTGACTCAAAATGCAACTGTTAAACTTTATTCACTGTGAATAAAAATTACCTTGTCAATTATTATTATTATACCATATATTTCAACCAAACGGTCATAAAGTACATTTTATGAAGAAAATAAAATCACACTGAAATTGTTTATAATATTCATTTAGTGACTTTGTCCTCTTCTTGCACTTCATAAACTGATACCGTTCACACTTTTCTTGTGTCCTCATACACAGCTTATGGTGGAATCCATGCACAACTGTGCTCCTCGTCTTGCAGTTTGGCCCCATCCAATTTATGTGGCACATTGCATCTGTTGCATAGAAATCACTTTCTATGTTCGATGCTTTATCTTTCCTAATCCTGAGAAGTTCTTGTTCTGTCTTAGTGGTCTTAACTCTTCTGTGAGGAATGGTTTGTAAACCAATGTAGAAAGCGATCTCCAAGTATCTGGCTTCCCTTCTATTGGATGTGCACTGAAGGCTGATTTTTATCCTGTTAAGTTTATTAAGCATGGTAAAAACACATATTATATTAAAATAGTATACGGTAGGTTTCAAGCTCTTCATTAAGTTATAGATACATCTTAAAAAAGAACACTTTCACTGAAAATATTTCCCTTCTAAAAAGGACATCATAATTTAATTTTTTATAAAAACCTCTTCCTTTCTAGAGATTTGTCTTCTATTCCTCTTGAAATGTTCTTGGGTGTTGCTGTTGGGGATTTTGTAGAGTGGGGCCGGAGACTGTGTTTTGACCACCTGATCGTGTAGTTGCTAGCCTTCTTGGCTGTCGCCGCAGAGGTCTGGGTTCAATTCCCAGCTCTACCAAGGAATTTAATTCTGATCTGAAGAATGGAACGGGATACACTCAGCCTCGTCAGGCAAAACTGAGAAGAGATGGGTTCCATTCCCACCTTGAACATCTTGGAATTGGTTTCCTACTTCTACTTCCGGCTATGTGAGGATGGTTTCTTTTAATGCAATAATAACAAAAAAAGGAAGTTTGAGTTTTATTAGAAACATAACAATGTGAAATCTCAAAATTAAATTAATCTAGACATCCTAGAAAGGAGTTCTTACCAAAACATAGTCTCCAGCCCCAGTCTACAAAATCTGCAACAGCAACACCGAAGAACATTGTAAGAAGAAAAAACAAATATCTAAAAGAAAGAGCTCTTGTTATTCATTTTAAATTATGACATATTTTTTAGAAGTGAAATATTTAAAGGGAAACTTTTTTTTTTAAGATATATGTGTAAATAAATGAAAGACTTAAGCTAATGAAGAACTAGAAACATTTTTGAAAACATTTTTTATTGATATGGTGGAAAGACTTTTGTTCCCTGTGAGTAAATTTAACAATTGTTACATTGTGTAATCCATGATTGGAACATCTTGTACATTGTTGCCAGAAAGTTGAGTGTCACTCTACAGTGCTATTCCTATATTATTCAGTGACATAACAATGATTTTTAACTGTTAATTAAAAACAGGAAATAAATACTTTGTGGTGGAAAGTAGGCATTCTTCTCAAGAAAATTTTACAAATTTTATAGCAATTTTTTGAAATTGTTTTAATAATAAAAACGCAAAATAACCTAATAGCTAAATGAGTTGTAATTTTGATTTACAGCTGGATTTTTTTCCTATATTTTAAATTAGCAAGGCTGAAATGTCCCTTGAAAAATTGTTTTGCAAATATCCGAGCAGAGATTTTATTTTAATTTTTTTTTCCCAGACATTAGCAGGGGAAACCATGGCACAAGTTGTTTTATATAACTTCCAGCTAGAAGTACTGGGAATAATGCAGTTAGCACAGCAGCTCGGCGTATTGCTTCACCGCGTCATCCATCATTACAAGCTTTCTTCCAATCACCGCTGCAGTGAAATTATTTTTCCATGGATATTTCCTTCGTCCTTGTTTATTTTAAATATAATACATTAGAAACAATCAGCAATAAATCATAATTCCACCACAGTTATATTCTGCATTTTATTGTTAAAAATGTTTTAAAAAGCAGCTTTTATTTGAAAATTGTAAAGCTCTTGAAAAGTCTTAACAGTAGTCAAAGAAATGTCTACTTTGTGCCAATAAATTATCATTTCCCATTGTTAATAACCAAGGCCCGGATTCTGATGACGTCATCTTTTAAATGGTTCACCACAGACATTGCTAACTTATACACTGTACATTGTATTACACTCCCCCCCCCCCCCTACCCAAATGAAGTACATTACACATCAGTTGTTACATCCACCTTCTCAACATAATCTCCTTGTAACTTAATGCACTTTTGCCATCGATGTGTCAGTCTCTCCAGACCTTCCTGGAATCATTCTTTTGGAGTGCTACGTACCCATGCCTTGACAGCTGTGTCCAGTTCTGCAAAACGGCGACCTTAAGCACTTACATCGTGCCATTCAAACTAAGCGGCGAGGAAAATGGGTTAAAGGTGTGCTTCTGCAACGTGACAATGCACACCCCCACACAAGCCGAGAGACCACCACTTCCATTGATCAGATGGCATTCACGGTGCTGCCACATGCACCATACTCTCCCGACATAGTTCCAAGTGATCATCACCTGTTCGGGAACATGAAGAAACCTCTGCTTGGTCGCTGTTTTGCGGATTTTGCAGAACTGGACACAGCTGTCCAGGCATGGGTATGCAGCACTCTATTTCAGGAAGGTCTGGAGAGACTGACACATAGGTGGCCAAAGTGTGTCAAGTTACAAGGAGATTATGTTGAGAAGGTGGACGTAACAACTGATGTGTAATGTACTTCATTTGGGTAGAAAAAAAATAAAGTGTAAAACAATTATTGTAGTACGCCCTTCGTACAAATCCTGTTCATGCCCCCACATTACAGAAATACATATTTATTACGTCATTTTTTCATTATTTTTCTGAGTATTTTATGTTTAGGTCATTTTCTTGCTTTTCACATCATTATTATGTCATTTCATGGAATTTATTAGAAAATGTAATACGTTTTGAGTAATTTTCTCTTATTTTTAATGGTTTATGATGTTTTTTTCGTATGGTACTGGATGGATATTAACGGGTTCAAACGTGGAACGACAGACGGGCTGAAAACGGACTTCACCTCAATATCCAGAAGACAGAATACCTGGAATGTGGCCCCCAAACTAGAGGTACCATCAGTATTAGCACAGAAAATCTGCAGAAGACATGCATTTGAAGTACTTAGGGTCCATTGTCACTTCAAATTGTGACCCCTCTCCTGATACTCGGATGAGGGTAAACGCAGCCTGGCTCAAGTGGAGACAAGTCACTGGAGTTCTGTGATAAAAAGATGCCTCTGCCTTTAAAGGCAAAGGTCTATAAGTCTGTGGTACACCCAGCAGCAATCTATGGGACTGAATGTCGCCCATGACCAAACAACATGAGTAATTTTTGCATACAATGGAAATGAAGATGCTTTGATGGTCGATGGGGCTGACCCGATTTGACCACGCAAGGAACACAGACGTCCGGCAAAGATTTGGTGTTGCACCAATTGTCGAGAAGGTGAGGGAGGCTCGTCATGAGAAGACAGAACAACTCGGTTGCAAAAACAACACTCCACATCAACCCAGATGGAACAAGACGACGTGGTAGACCTGCAAAGCGGTGGACTGACAACATCAGGGCTGACATGCACGCTGTTCGTCTAACACCAGAAGATGTCAACGACAGAAAGAAGTGGAGGAGATATAGCAAAGAACACAGAACTTGGAGTGCCAAACAATAGATTGAAATAATAACCAGTATTTGTGTGCAAATAATTCATATTTGTCAAATAATAGGTAAATAAATCGGAAACCTCGATGGACATCAAATTGGCAGGTGAAAAAGTAAAGGAAGTAACTTCTCTTACTTAGGAAGCAAAATAACCAGTGACGGACGAAGCAAAGAGGATATAAAAAGTAGGTTGGCTCAGGCAAGGAAAGCATTTCTACAGAAAAGGAATCTGTTGACATCGAATATAGATTTAGGTATTAGGAAGTCATTTTTGAAGACCTTTGTCTGGAGTGTGGTGCTCTATGGAAGTGAAACTTGGACTGTTGGTGCAGCAGAAAAGAGGAGAATTGAAGCGTTTGAAATGTGGTGTTACAGGAGAATCATGAAGATCAGATGGGTAGATAGGGTTACAAACGAAGAGGTATTAAGACGAGTGGGAGAGGAGATGTTTCTGGCGACTGCTAATGAAGAGAAGAGATAGGTTGGTAGGACACATACTAAGACACAGCAAGCTTAGTTATGGAAGGAAGGGTCGAGGACAAGAACTGTAGGGGTAGACCAAGGTTAAAATATGTTAAACAGATTGCCTCGGATGTAGGGTGTGGTAGCTATGTAGAGATGAAACGATAAGCTCGGGACAGGGCTGCATCAAACCAGTCAAAAGACTGAAGACTCAAACAACAACAACAACAGGTACCTATTAAAACCATGATGTAGTCTGTTTGCATTTTTTGAATGATGAAATTATGTCTTGTTTCATTCAAAATTTTAGGTTATTTTTTAAGGTTTTCGGGTCATTTTATGGGATTTTTACAGTCATTTTATAGGTTATCAAAATCTGGGCCCTGTTAATAACAGTTGTAATCATTGTTACCTAATATTGTAGGGGTAACAGTTGCAAAGAGTGCAGTGGTCAAGCTGCTTGGACCGGAGATTGTTTCCCGGTTAATGCATGCAGGATTTTCAAAGGGAAATGTCACATCCTGAGGTTTGGATTTCAAGTGTTGATGATAATTGTTGTTTAATGGGACCTAAAATCTAGGTCATCGGCCCCTAGATTCCTCGTGAAAAGATGGTTACAAGATTAACGGCCACATAAAATTACAAGCTTTTTTTCCTTGAGTTACAAACACTAATAATATGGGGACAGGGCAGTGTGTGCCCCTCAACTTTCTGGCAACACTGTATTGCTTCAAATACTGTGTTGATCTCTGCAGGGGAGGCAGTTAGTTATCATTGAGCCGTCATACTCGCAAGCTGCCTCAGATAAACTCGTGCACATTGGAGCAACACAGCCACCCTTGCATTCCTGTGTCTAGGGGAGGGCGACCGCCCAGGGCCCCGCGGTCTGGGGGCCCCCGCACCATGGATTGTTTTAAATTTTAATTAATTATGCTTTTCAAACTAATTTATAAATCATATACTTTTTTCAGTGCAACTATGACCTCCAGTGACCGTTTAGCAAGTTTAGATTTCAGTATAATAATAATATCGTATGGCCTCGGGTGCCGGGTGCAAGCTTTGTTATTTGACACCCAAAGGGTAGCTTGCATGTCGAATTTCGTTGTTCCTTGAAGCACTATGAAAGTCAAGGTGGTTAGATATCTAAGCTCCTTGAACACTATAGCGCTTTCTAGTAGAGCAATGAGGAACTTTGTGTTGGCGGAAACTCCCGAAATTAATTTTGCCTTTATGAACACGGCCTACTGAATTCAAATGGGTTCTTTGACATGCCAACATCTTATGACATGGTGTCGTAATTTTTGCCGCCTTTCAAAAATCACTTGCCACGGCCAGGAGCGAACCTGCAAGCTTAGGGTTAGTAGAACGACACGTTGACCACTCACCTACCGTGGCAAGCTAGATTTCAGTGAAATGATGGAAGACTTCAGCCGGGGAAAAAGGTCGCAAAATAATATTTTATAGTTGACATAATCTTCTTCAAAGGGACTTGAAGGTTTCTTTCATATTATTAAAGAAATGTACCGTTGTGTATTCAAAATATTGTAACTATTTTTTATTTTATTATTATTACAAAACTATTTCCCATTTGATTTGAATTTTTTTTTTATTTCCTATAGTTGTGGGCCCCACCTTATCATATCGCCCAGGACCCTGCAAGGCCTGGATCCGCCACTGCCTGTGTCACCTACATATTAGTGCTTTGATTAAAACCATTCTGAGAGTGGTAGAGCATTTCCATTTCTATCAATAACACCTCCGATTTGGTCAGGTTTCACTGTATATTGTACATTGGAAGTAGTGAGTTCATTGAACACCATGCCTCATTCATATCAATTAACTTACTGATTATGCATTTTATGTAAAATTGCACTTTGTCCATTGTTGGCAGCCCGTACATATGGGAAGTTGACGACCTTTTTTTTTAATAAATTATTTTCTTTCCTAGTGAAATATTAATGTATGAATAACTGCACTGAGCTTAGTATTATTCTTGCAGAGGATATATCCTTAAACCCCACCTCCTCCTCCCTAACAACTCTTTTATGGTTTATAACATTAGCGTCAATTGATGCATTTTCATCTTTTATAACCACAAAAATGTGAATTTATTGGCAACATTACTTGTTTCTTGCTAGATAATGTGATAGTTTGGTTTTTTGAGAAGCTAATACCTTTTTTTTTATAAGTAGTGCCATACGATTTTCATAAGAATGCTGAAAGTAAGTTATTTATTTTTCGCCAATAATCTCTTTTTTGGTCAAAGACTGATTGCTAATTTTTTTAATAAAAAAGTACCGTGGATGATTTTTTTCATGGCGTAAATCTGTGTACTTGCGACCTTTCCATGGGGGGGTTATTCCCTTCAGCTTTGTGTTAGTTAGTCCACGAAGGCTGGTGAAATCTTCCAAGAAGTATAAACATAGCTTATATGGTAGGAACCAAAAAAGACAGTGCTATAGGCACCGTGCGTGTCACTCTAGCGGCCGGGTGGAGAACTATAGGTGAGGCAGACTCCAGGCTCGCAGCACACATTACTTGACGCTCGCAGTCTCTGTTCTGTTATGAGCGTATAGTCACTCCGACGATAATGGCAGAGAAACTAAGATCAATTAAACGCAATTGTTGTGTTGTCGGTTGTTCCAATACTTATGCAAATACAGGAAGTGAAATACAATTTTATTGTTTTCCAAAACGAGCGATAGAAGTGAACCGAAGGAGGCGATGGATACAAGCAGTTAACCGAAGGAATTAAGTACACATACATACTGCAAAAGTTTGCAATAAGTTCAACTGACCCGATTTAATTTCATTTTGGTGTTAATTTTTAGCATTGATGGATCACTTTGCGACCTACGACTTACTCAAGAATATGCAGTGCACATTTCATCGGAAACAGAAGATCTGGACACCCACTAAGACCAGCCTATGTTCCGACAATATTTTCTGATGAATACAAGAAGAGGAATGCTTCGCCGGGTCCTAGCTTCCAGTGCTTTCACAGACAACTCAAACGATTAAAAAAGGAAGAATCAGGCAGAAGAGTTTCAGCTACAGTTTGCGCAAGTAACATAACCAAGGATGCATCCGCAGGAACAGACGCATCTGATTTTCATTGTTCAGACTTAATGTTTACTTGTTCGGTAAATGTAAACGACGTAAATACACAAGCATGTATTCCACTTAATTTCGGTCTGGGAAGGAACATTTCGAAACGTGATCAAATGTGTGGAACGGAAGACGATCCTACAGACGTCACGAGCCCAGGTTTCCAAGGTTACAGTTCCATAAGGAACAATACACAAATGCGTGATTTAACAGGTGCAAACTTCTACGTCTTTGCCTTCCTCATTGCGTTATTACCAAATTGTAACGTTTCCAAAGTATGTAAAGAAACCAGATTATTAATTTTCCTAATGAAAATGAAAACTGGACTGTCCTATTCTGCTTTGAGAGTGCTCTTTGGTGTTCACAGGACTACAATTTTTCGTATTTTTACGACTGTTCTTATGCAACTCGCCAGGCGAGCGAAAAATTTCATATTCTGGCCTAGCAGGGAAAGTGTTCAAGAAACAATGCCTCCAGCATTTAAGAGAAATTACAATAATTGTCGAGCCATTATTGACTGCACGGAATTTAGGGTTGAACAGCCTCCCCAAGTAGATCCGAGACTGTATTTCTATTCTCAATACAAGGGTTGCTACACTGCAAAACTTTTAATTGCTATCACGCCTAGTGGTATGATCGCCTTTAAATCGAAATGTTATGGTGGAAGAGATAGCGACTCATTCATAACAACTGACAGTGGTTTATTAACTTTACTTCAACCTGGTGATGAGGTCATGGCTGTTAAAGGATTTCCTGGCATCAGAACTAACTTATCTGGCCGCGGTGTCGTAATTTTTTTTAATAGTGACGCCACCGTTCTTACATGACGGGAGATTAACAGTTGAGGAGGTTGACAGTACTTACAATATTGCGAGTGTTAGAATTCATGTAGAAAGGTATATTCAAAGAATCAAAATATACAATATATTACAGAAATTGCTCACAGAACTGTTTCCGTACATAGAAGACATTGTGCATGTGTGTTGCGTTTTAGTAAATTTGCAAACTCCAATAATTAAAGAATAGTTCGAGAATTTTTCTACCATCAGTTTGTTTTATATATTCTTTGTTTTCATTTTCTATTGAACTGTTCAGTGTTTACCAAGCACAAATGATTACTTAATTATCATTAGGAATACCGCTAATTTTTGGCAAGTAATTACTGAAATAGAACTTTGAAATATTGGTGAGACATTCCTCGACATACTTATTGTCCTTATAAACAGGTATTGTCAACTGTTGTGCTTGGCTATATACATATAGATCACTTTTTTTCTAAGCCAGTTATGTACATAAGTATTTGTATTTAATACATATGGCTTGTCTTTAAATGTATGTTTTTTTGCCCGTCAGCGTAAAGATAACGAATTCTCACATTCCCTGCCTCATCAACTATTGGTTTATATTTACAGGAAGATGGACACTTAACTTCTAACACTCTGCCAGCTACATTCCCCTTGAGAACTATGCCATCTGGAGAGCCACAAATCCAAGGTTGTTTTTGTGGATTATTAACCCACACCGAATAACACGAACACTGAATGAACTTGCATAACATTCTATTGCCTCACTTTCCATTTCACTTCCGTAAGAAAGATTGTTCAAAGCAGCTCCCCCAATTGGTGAATCAGTTACAAATGCGAGATCTAAAGTATCAAAGTTATGTCTCCTAGTTTTGATCCGATGTGCTTTCATGCTAGCAGATATTCGTATCTTTCTTTCTTGAAACCATCGAGGGCTTCGTGATTGAGGTACAGATTTCCAGGGAGATTTTAATTATCTGATCTGTATCAACCTGAACTTTGCTGGTAAAAAACATTTCGTCACTCACAGTGTGAAAGGTGTATTTGACCGGTGAGCGCACGGCGTAAATGTACTAGCTTTGTCACAATTTCCTCACATTCTTCTCTCTCCACATCATTCACTACCCTGTCCATCAACGAGCTGACTACGGCCCTGCACGATTGTTCGATTTCAGTTCTTGCTTCTGCTCGAAGTATTGCACGAAGACTGCAAGGGATGTGTTTTAAAATATCCTCTTTTAATTCAAAGGGAGGAAGCGATGTCTCTAAAGTATTTTTGCCGAACAGTGCTTCTACGCGTTTGCCTTTCCTGTATTTTTCTTTTGACACTGTTTTCGGACTCGGGTTTTCCCCATTGTTGCGGATGGTCTGTTTTCGAGACAACACTTTCATTATTTACAAAATACACTACCGCAGCTACGTGTTTGCAAGTTCCTCTGGCGCCTGCAGGACAGGAACATTCACTGTTCGACACATTACGATTCTGGTCAACCTAAACGCAAAATAAAAATGGTTACAAGTTATTAATACATAGCAAACATGCAAACGCGTCAGCTGTATATATATTATAGGCGACCTAATATCGCCAATTAAAATATTACGATGTCATTTAGTGGTCGTGAAAGTCTGCGTATTGAGATACATTAAGTAATTTTTCCTAAATAAACTTTATAAATTGTGACCTAACCACACCATGCATACCTCAAGTTTCACGATATAAGGCGGCAAAGTCACAGACGTTTGCCGGGTGACCTGTGATATATCCGAGAGCATTCTAAATTAACTCTTCCACGTCGTTGACGTGGCCACTGACAACTAGGTTTTTTCCTTTCTTTCATGATAATTCACTTAGATCCCCGAATTGAATCTCTCTAAACCCGCAACTTGTTCGAACGTCACATATGCTGTACCGAGACTCTCGCAATACGCCTCACCTCTTGTTTCAGAACGGGCCACTACGTAGCGCTAGTAGAAGCATTTCGAGCTGCCTGCACGGTGCCTATAATGAGGTTGTTTGTCCTCATTGATTCTGTGAGCAGCATCTTTCACAGCACCACCCTTCGTCAGAAGCTCCCATATAATCAGTTATGTAAGCATCAGTAAAATTCTAATTGCTACAAAATGTTAAATGTGTTTTTTTTTTTTAATGCTATAAACCATAAACACATTACAGTAATATGTTCAGCTATGTTTAACATGCTCTTTTATCCATGCAACTAACTAGGTTGTGCTCCTTTCAATGTTTATTGTTACAATTATCTGGGATTGTAGCTCCTGGCTCACTCGCCGACTAAAGGAGTTGGCTTGACTAATTGACCAACCAGGAAACAATCAAGTGAGGTAGCCTGGAAGGGATGATGTGCCCTTGGTACTAAAGAGGTAAGTGCAAGGGTAGGAAGGATATTGATGACCCTTTGAAACAGTTTCATTAAATTGACTGTCCTTCAGAAACTTAGCAAACCAACTTTGTGAAATTTTTGAAATTCAGAACTATTTTGAAATATTTTGTGAGATACTCGTCTTCTGGGCTGATAGAAAGTTTGTTCTAGCAACTTTCATTTTACGTGAAATAATTTTTGTTACATTAACCTGAAACTTCGGGGCTCCGAATCTTGTTGCTTATTTGATGAACCAGATGCACACAGATAGAAGTGCTTTGTCTTGGTTTTGCAAAACAGAGTGTATCACTAAAACCTCGACCAATGGAGGTACCAGCTAGAGATATTCGCTCTCGGTTATGCCGCCAAAAACTGGCATTCTGGGAAACTCGGTGGCTAGCTGACAAGACTCTGTAAACTTGCACGTGGCAGAGCTCCTTCCAGACGCAGAGAGAGTTAGTTTTTGAGGGGCGGAACTATGAGGCCATCTGCCCCTGAAGCGCGCGGAGAGAGTTCCATCATTTTATGCAGATTCAGGATAGGTCACTTTGTACCTGTGGAGCCGTATTCACTGTGGCCCACATTTTAACCCAGTGTGGGGATCTTCCTGATCTCCATGATACGTTCTACCTTATATTTGCTTTCTATAGGAGAGAATGGGTTTGGGCCGGCAGTCTAAATTTACTAGTATTATATGACTCAAAGAGAGGAGCAGATTGTTACACCTCTTAAAAACAATAAAACATTTTTTGATTTGAAATTCTAACATTTGCTTACAATGCATTTTTGTTACTGCTATTATTTTTATTTGCCGTATATTAGGCTATGTCTTAATTGGAGATCCACTTCACCATTTTTAAACTTGAACAACTTGTATTTTAACACAACATGAAGTCTGGAACTAGAGTAATGACAATCTTAGGAAGAATGAATTGTTAATACTTATTTCACATAATATGTTAAAAAGATGCTAATCTATACTGTTGTATTCTGTGAACTAGAGACTTCAATACGGATAATACCAACACTTTGCCAATATGGAAAATGTTATTGCATCATCTTGCTTTACTCTTTATGTTTCGATTTATGGATCGATCAGTTTAAAATTTTATGAAATTAAGACTTAAAAGTAAAAGTACTCTTCGTTACTAAGAGTATCAGCCACAGATGTTTTTATTGAATACCTGTGTGCAAATACATTCAAGGCCCTGGCAGCTTATGAAGCGATCGTATTTTAGGAAATGTTCTCGGATTAAGAATAGTGCATACCTCAGGTCTCTACTTCATTTTGTTTTTGTGCTACGAACAACAACAAAAATGCAGACTACTGACACATGACATCACAAGTACTTTGTGGAGGAATGTATAGTTGATGACTGACCATTGCCAGTGCTTATATTGTCAAGATTTAAAACTATTTAAAAGAAATAAGATCAAATTTAAAATGTTCAGTATACATTTTGAAAATTTTAAAAATTAATCTACTTATTCTTTATGCAAATAAAATGTAATTATAATCATTATCAGTTTATTGTTCCAGCGAATCGGGTACAATTAGTTAACATTCGACATTTATATGGTCTTCACTACTCCCAACGTCTTCCTTCACACTGCATTTTGGTGTGCTGGGTAGGGTAGTTATAAACAATCTTCTTCCAATGTATCCTGTCACGAAAGGGTTTTATTATCACAGATTCCCAATTCCATCCTCCTTCAGTTGGTCCATCCATCTTAGTCTTGAACTTCCAACTGGTCGCTTGCCTGCAAGTCTTTCTTCCATATATGCACTTGGTGTTCTTGTGCTATTCTTTTGCTTAACGTGTCCAAACCATTTAAGTTTCGCTGACCTAAGTCTTTACTCCATAGGTTCATTTAAACCAATGTTTGAACGGATCTCTTTCCTTTTATGGTCCAGTCATGCTTTTTGGAGGGCAGTTCTAAGAAACTTCATTTTACAGGCTTGTATTTTGGTAAGGTCTTTCCATGTTTCCATAGAATATGTAGGGATAGGAATGAGATATGACTGGTACAGTGTGGTTTGGTTCTGTAAGTGCTGTACGATAGGCCTACTGTAAAAGTTTGACCCTTTAGTAACACTGTTCTTCTTGGCCTACTTTGGACCACACTTGTTCAACTTCGCCCAATATTGTCGCATCTTTTCTCGATGCAACTCCTTTCGTTCCACTGTCCAGGAGGTGCCTTTCCTCCGAGGTTTTTCCTGAAATCTACAGGGTTCCTTGAGGGTTTGTCTCACAGCTTGCCTGTCTTGAAGATCTAGTATTCCCATTTCTTCAACATCTTTCTCGGTTTCTGTCAGCCAGGTGGGAACTTCCTTGTTTCTCCAGAAGGTGAACCGACTGTTGGGAGACAATCGTGACACATGGCCATAAAAGGCTATCCTTCTCTTCCTAGCAGAGTTACTCTCTTCGTTATTTCTGATTCCACCCTGCCATTACTAGATATTAAGCTCCCCAGGTATCTGAATTGTTGAACAACTTCAATCTAATGGTCTTGTAGTTTTATGTTGCAGGCTGAATTCTTCCTGCTGATTCTTAATGCTACCGTTTTTGTTGGGTTTAATCTAATTCCAAGTTCTTCAAACTTATTGTTTGGTTTGTACTTCTTCCGTTCCATCCCATGTTGCCATATCGTCTGCAAACACCTTTATTTCCTTAAGAATAGTATCCATAACTGCTATGAATAGAAGAGGCACTTCCTTGTTGTACTCCTTTGGTTGTGTTCAGAGTAACCATCTCCAATGTTAACACAGCTTATACAATTACAAAAGCGCATTTGAATTTTTCTAATAAGATACTCCGGGATTCCAAGTTTTCTAAGACTTTCCCAGATAGTTGATCTACGAACATTATTGTATGCCTTTAGAAGGTCCATAAACACAAAAATCAAGTCAATTTCTCTTTCCCAATATTTTTCTATCAGCATCCTCAATGCAAATATGAGATCTATTGTGCTTCTTCCAAACCTGGACCCATGTTGTTCCTCTTCTAAGATGGGCGCTAGTATTGCTCTCGCTCAATAATTTTCTCCATAATCTTTAGGCCATGGGATAGGAGAGTAATGCCTCTGTAATTTTCACATTTTCTTCTGTTTCCTTTTTTAACACGCAAGGAGGTTGCACTTTAGGATTTTCTTAATAATTATGTTTCTATTTGCGGTAGAGCCTGACCTTGACGATTGTCAGAGTCTCGTCTGTCCCGTTCCCGAGTGGTTTATGACTGCCGCGGCAATTGGCCTTCGTGCGACGTCTCTTGTAACAAATTTTTGCAACATTCTACATATTCAAGATAGTTGGATTCAAGTGATATTCATTGTTTCTTAATGGTTTACATTATTTACTTGACAATCTTTAGTTGAGTTAGTTTGCTCACGCACAGTGAAAATTGCCAGTTGACATGAGACTAAATTGGATGACTAGTTTTGTTCGCCAAGCTTAATTTAGGTTCAGTGGATATGTAGCCTATATAACACTTATGCAACAGTATTTACAATTATTAAGCCAGTCTGGGGGTTTGGGTTCCTTTCAGGGAAACTTTGGTATAATTTGGTTTATAATGATGAGTTATAACAAGGCTATCTGGCATCACTTTTTCAACCAATTTGTTGGGATGTTTTATGTTTGATTAATGTCAAATACAACTAAGACCATTTTGTTACTTGTTATTAATACAATCATCTTGCTCACTTGATAGTGTTTACATGGAAAGAATTAACATTACTGTTTTGATTTGTTTCTTGAAGCATTACTAAATCGGTTTATAATTTCGTCAGTGATTTGTATGTCTCCGTGAATAGATAACAATGCTAGACCCTTGAGTCTGTAGAATTTCTTAAGTATGTTTTCAACGTATTCGAACTCCGTTCAGCGGTAGCTCAAGAGATGGACAAAACTGCAAAATGTTTGATAAGGGTATAAAAGTTAGGGGATAAAAACTTTTGTCACATGCTTCAGGGCACTTGTTGCTGTTCTTGATAGGTTCTTGAGCGAAGGCACTGGAGAGTAATAAAAGGTTACGGTATGTTATTAGTTTACACATAAGATCAGAGCAAACTGATTGTCACACAGTTAACATCGCCCTACCATCACCTCGCTTTGCAATGTTGCCATAATATGTCACTTAGTAAAAATAGTACCGTAATTTCCCATAACTATGGTCCATAGTGCACTTTTTCATTAACCGGTTCCGCTACCTAGTTCTCAGTTTGGCCACTTTTTTTTTCTGTGCTGGACATGGAAGCCTGCTTAGTGATGCTCTCTTTGAAGGATATAATTTACTACCAAGAAATTAGCGACTGCTGGAGACAGCAACACGTTTGGGAAGCAATTTTGTTGTGAGGTGTCGTTTTTCTTCATCCTCTGCAAACTTTGTTGTTTGTTGAGGTCAAGGTAAGAAGCAATTCCTGAAATGAATATTGTATTTGTAATTAGATTTATTGGGGATGTCTTAAAGATATTATTATCCCTAATTTTAAAAATATGCATATTGTTACTGAATTTTAAATGAAAAGTTGTAACCTGGAACACAACTATAGTCCATTGTTTACATAACTTTGCAATCATATTTATCTTCACAAATTATGTTTTAAAGTGTTCATACAGTATTTGGAAAGAGTACGGTAAGCGATTCTAAATACCTTGGTTACAAACTATCTTTCCTTGAAGAAATGGACATACCCGAGAAAATCATCAAAAGTTTTTAGACTCATTAGTTCAGAAACATACCCAAACACGGATGTACAAAACCTTAGCAAGACCAGCACTTTGCTATGGTAGTGAAGCGTGGACCCTGAGGAAATGCGATGAGAGACTAATAACTACCACCGAAATAAAATGCATGACGAACAGCAGGAGTCACTAAGTGGGATCACAAAACACAGCAGATCTGTATTGGGATACATCCATGAATACCAGAGAAATTGGCTAGGACACCTCAACAGGATGGACAGAAGCAACTACTCTAGGTTGTCCCAGGAAAATGCAAAGGCTTCGGCTGGGTTTGACCCCGGGATCTTGGGAACATAAGCTCAGCATGCTACCAACTATGCCACCAAAGCAGCCCAGACACTAAAGTGTAAAATTGATTCACCAACAAAAGTGTATTTTAAGAGATTTGTTTTCAGTGGAAGAAATAAATTCTCCCTGGGGCTGATCAAGGTTTTGATACGTTCCAAAAATGTTGTATTATTGACTTATAATTAACAAATAGGCAAGATTGACATGTAAAATGTTAAATCATTGCAGATAATAACAACTATGGTCCACATATTTCAATTTAATCATTAAGTTAATATATTTTAAATATTGTGCATTGGCTATCATACATGTGCTAAGTTACAGAATTATGAAAGTTTTGGTTACATTTCGCCACATCAAACGGGATAAACATACAAAAAATGGACCATATATATGTGAAATTACGGTACATGATAAGTATATTGGGTTTTAATTCATGAACAAATATATGTGAGAAAATGTTTTGATCTGTGTCCCAGCTCACTCACTCAGTAACCTGGAAGTTAGATGTTTCGCCATTCCATTTGACTGTTTGAAATGTATTAGAATACAATAGAAAAATCTAATTCAAAGTTGACAGGGCCTTTCAAAAATCAGTATGGGTGATGTGAGAGATAACGGGTCACCCTTGTACCTGCAGTAAGTCACTTCAATGCTTACAAGCTTGTGAATGGTATTGTAAATTGTGTTTTATGTTGAAGGTAATCTGGTTGGTTCCTCAGTTTAGGGGCTGCGACAACGCGGTCATGTAGCCCCGTGTAGTGTGGGTGTGTGTAGAATCTGTCTGATAACCGGTGTTAATTGTGATGGCTGTATTAGTGTGTGTATCTGTTTTTTAATTCAAGTAAGGACTGCAACTTTGAATTTTTCAAATAGTTTCTACTTTTTCCGCCAACATCAACGACTACTAGGCCTAGGTCAGAACTTAGCTACTAGACGCCACCACAGTCGGCTCTTGGCAACAAACGTAGAAACCTAAGAGCGTTGTTTACATTCCTAACCTATACAATTTAGCTTCACACAGGTGTAATTAGTGGAAGGTTTTTTAACATGCCATAAATCTATGACATGGGACCGCCGGCTTTACTTCCCCTCCGAAGAAAGGCATACTGAGGGATTTTTAACGCTCTTTAAAAATCCGACGGCTTCGGCCGGGTTTGAACCCACTATCTTGGGCATAGAAGCTCAGCATGCTACCAACTACACCACCGAAGCCGCCAATTGAAGGTAATCTATAATGTATATATCTTGATGGGTAAACTCGAAGGTGAGTAAAACTAATTTAATTGAGCTTTGTGTATCGTTGCATAATAGTAAACATTAAAAGACAGGCCGGAGGAGTTCCAATGCTAATCTTACTTTGCTGAATCCATTCTAATTTTCTACATTTGTTACAATAAATATAACAACATACGGTAAAAACTTCAACCTGTCAACACTAAAACTACTCGTTTCAGTCAATGAAATTAGCAGGGATCTCGCAGTTTCCGCTCAGCATGTGTCCATATACTCAAGCCATTGGTCACACCTACCAGCTGTGAATGGCCCTCTACGTCAATGCAATGTTAATTGTAATTCTCTGGGTACTGGTAACTGTTTTCAATCTGAAGAAAATGTGTATGAATTGCAATTTTAGTTGTTTTCTTTTTTTTATCTGTTTTATTGATTTGAACTAGTTTTTAATATATTTTAGAAGTTGATAGGTGGAAATGTCTATGTTATATTTGTAGTTTGAAGGCATCACAAACCCAAGACATCGAGTCTAATAGCAAAAAGATTATCAAAGTTATGTTTTGTTCTTTAAACCCACTCCCCTATTCACAGATTGTAGCCTTATCCTCTTGACTGAAATGTTGTACATACAAAGTTTCAATCACATCCAGCCATTTTCAATTGGTATGTAACCAGACAGACATCAAACTAATGGCCATGTTGGTATTATTGTCTTGTGAAGTAGATGTTCTTTTTCATAATTATATACAAATTACAGAAAACTTCTCTTTTATTTATATATACTAATTTTCCCAGTCCTGGTAGGACACATATTATTCGTTTGTGGACTTCTGCTTTAGAACAAGGTTTTCTTTTCCTTTGTGTGTGTGTGTGTGTGTGTGCTCTCATCTTTTTTGCTATTTCTGTATTTTTAAATATTAGGTGAATGGCTTGTATTTTTTCTTTGCACTGTGTTACTGAATGTTGACAGAGATTTATTTATTTTTGTAATTTTTATTGAACTAGTATGGATACTCAACTTGTGTAGGAGTGTGGCAAGCACTTTGATGTAGTGCAATAAAGAATATAACATGCTCCCTCAGTTCATGTCATGTCATTTTTCCTACCATTTTAAAGACTAAGGTTCCATATTGTTGTCGTCTTATTGGCATTTGCATTTAATGGTGTTGCAGGTGGTTTATATCAGCAAACTTTCCTTTCACTTTCAAGCTCCTAGGTAATGGACGTGAAGACTGCACATTCCATGTTGCACTAGATAAACATAACTCTAAAACTCTTCAGTAACACTATGTACGAAAACTATTAACAACCAACAAATAAATTAATATTTTGCCTGTGATGAGATTTCACTATAAAAGCCGCCAACAAAAATGGAGAGATACTGGCCAATTTTCCACCAACCGTAGTGTAAACAAGAAATGTCCATGATCCACAAGGTTATCAGCGACTCCTAGTTTAACACGAGTTCCTCACATTTCCAGCCAACTACTGTGTGAATATTGGAAGGGCCGGGAGCTGAGTGTAAGCAGCACACGACAACAGTCTCTTACCTTGCGACCAGAAAATTCAGTATTCGTGGTATAATAACCCAATGGCACAACTGCCGTGGAGAGCTTCAGCAAGTGTTGAATCCCAGTGCTGGCAGCAACCACACACTCCTACCAATGCCAACCAATGCCAGGATGGTACCTTATTCAACCCTCAAGTACCTGGGGCTGGTCTGCCAAACAGTAATAGTTACTCTCATTTGCTGTGACCTTGAGCAGCGCAGGATTCAGTAATCTATTATTGCTACGTACATATGCGTTCAAAGACTTCAGATTATCGCTAGCTGTTACGCTGAGTAATGTGCAGGCGGTCCACCTGACTACCTGGGTATTCATCATCATCATCATTTCCCCTTATCCAGCTCCTGCCAGGTCGGGATATTTATGGCACTTCTCCACTTTCCTCTTTCCTTCCACCATTCTTCTTCCACGATCTTGTCCCATTCCAGATTTCTTTTTCTTACGCTGTTCTTCACTGAATCAATCCACCTTGTTCTAGATCTTCCTCTTGCTCTCTTACCCTTGCACTTTGCCTCCAGCATCTGTCTTGGTATTCTATTTTCCTCCATCCTCTTTACATGTCCAAACCACCTTAGTTTATTCTTCTCAATTCTCTCATTTAGTTTTCCCATCCCAACTTCCTTCCTAACATCTTCATTCCTCACACTGTCTTTCCTATCATACTTCTTAGGAATTTCATTTCACTGGCTTGGATTCTACTCTCTTGCCTGCTTGTCAGGGTCCAAGTCTCAGCTGCATAAGTTAATATGGGAACATAGTACACTTTATACATTATCTCCTTGCTTTTCCTTGGTACTTCCTTATCCCAAACAAGTTTTCTTACACTTTGATAGAATGCATTGCTCTGCTGTACCCTCCTGCCAATCTCCATGTCCAACCTACCAGTTAGCATCAATTCACTTCCTAGGTATTTGAACGTGACCACAATTTCGAAACTCTGACTTCCAATTTTCACAGTGCCCTTTCCTTGTCTTTCCCCTCTTGTCATCACCATGGTCTTGCTTTTCTCTATACTGATTTTCAGGCCGTACTTCTGAATATTTTCGTTCAGTGCATCTAGTTGTTTTTGCACTTCTTCGGTGTTCCTTCCCCAGACCACAATATCATCTGCAAATAACAGTAACTTCATTTCTTTATGTCCATATGCTTCCTTTGTTTCCTTTACAATTTCATCCTTTACCATTATGAATAAAACATGTGACAGCACACTCCCCTGTCTTAGTCCAGTCTTGTTCCTAAACCAATCTGTCTTTCCAACTGGGGTCAGTACCCTGCTAACACAGTTGTTGTACATTGCTTGCACCATTTCCAACATTTCTCTTCCCAGTCTCTTCTTAACCATGGTTTCCCATACCTTCTCTCTGGGGACACTATCATATGCCTTTTCTAGATCTATGAAAGTCATGATCAAATCCTCTCCATATTCCCAGTTCTTTTCCATCACCTGCCTCAAGCTAAAGATTGGGTCCACTGTGGATCTTCCACTCCTGAAGCCATACTGTTCCTCTTGCAACTCTCCTTCCACCTTCTCATTCTTCTTTCTAATATCCTTTCCAGTATTTTTACTATCTGTGATATGAGGGTGATCCCTCTATAGTTATCACACACCTTCTTGTCCCCCTTCTTAAACACTGGTATTATTAGCCCTTTCTCCCAGTCTTCTGGTACACATTTCAGTTTCCACACACACTTTAGCAGTCGATACAACCATTGCATACCAACAGGTCCAGCAACCTTTATCATTTCTACACTGATTTCATCCACCCCTGATGCTTTTCCCATCTTCATTTTCTGTACTGCTAATTCCACCTCCAGCATTGTTATATCATCTTCTGTTATAGAGTCGTCAGGTTGTGTCATTTTCATCTCACCAGTACAAAAAGGAAGGAACCTTGTAGTTTAACGTGACCGTTAATCTAGAGATCATGAGCCACGGGACCTCCTTTTTACGTGGAATCCGAACCACAGGACGTGGCATTTCACTTCGAAAATCTCACATGCATTGTCCGGGAAACTCACAGTACAATTGCTCACATTCAATAGCTTATCGAAATACTCCTTCCATCGTCCCTTATCTCTTCTGGGTGTGGTAACAACTCTCCATCTTCCTTTTTCACTAGCTTTGTAGTAACTCTTTCTTTCCTCTTACTTCTTAGAAGCCCATACAGCATCCTTTTACTGCCACTTACATCTGTTTCCATTCTTCGTGTAAATTCTTCCCAACTTTTCTTCTTTTAAACAAGAGTTTAGTGCTTTTCAGTCGGTCAACACGAATGTACCCAAAAGAGATGGGTTATGCCCTAATCCTGAAATAAATTACATGAGATTAATAAAACACTAGGATGACCAGTTTCGATCGTCAAGCGATCATCATCAGATCCAATACACTTAGGCTATAAAATCTATGTTTGAAATACAGGTGAAAATATTTACAATATGTACAATCTCCGGATAGCCATCACCATTTAGCATTTCACCTAACATATATACTGCATTTAGCATACACTGACAGTTGCAGTACCAATACTGCAACTAAATTATTGTAAATATTTTCACCTGTATTTCAAACATAGATTTTATAGCCTAAGTGTATTGGATCTGATGATGATCGCTTGACGATCGAAACTGGTCATCCTAGTGTTTTATTAATCTCATGTAATTTATTTCAGGATTAGGGCATAACCCATCTCTTTTGGGTACATTCGTGTTGACCGACTGAAAAGCACTAAACTCTTGTTTACTAAGGCAACACTGAAAATATGGCTTCAAACACCACAATTATCTTCTTTTCTTCTCCTACCACTTTCTTACACCTCCGTTTGCTGTCGTGATACTTCCTTTTGCTTTCTTCCGTTTGATCTCGGTTCCATTCTTTCCATGCAGACTTCTTTTCTTTCACTGCTTTCCTCACTTCCTCATTCCACCACGGTGTCTCCTTCTCTTTCACTCTTGTTGACGTCCTACCACAAGCACTCTCTGCTGCACCAACAAATGCCTTTTTAAAGTGGGACCATTCCTCTTCTATGTTTTCCACTTCAGTAACTGGGATTTGTTGCTTCAATCTCTCCTGAAAATCTTCCTGTACAGTTTTGTCTTTCAATTTCCATACTTTTATTTTACTTTCTCTGATCTCCTTTAGGTTTTCCAATTTTTCCCATCTAAATTTTGCCACCACAGCTCTATGGTCCCCATCAAATGCTTCTCCTGGTAAAGCTGTCACATCTATCAGCTTTCTGCGATTAGTCCTTTCCACCAGAAAGTAGTCAATTACTGATTTTGTTCTTCTATCGCCCCAACCATATCTCGTAATTTTCCTGCTGTTTTTCTTCAAAAACCATGAATTACCCACTATCAGTCCATTCCTTTCACAAAAGTTTACAAGTTCCTCTCCTTCCCGGTTCTTTTTCCCATATCCATATGGCCCAATGACTTCTTCCTTTCCATGTCTCTCGTTTCCGACTTGTGCATTCATATCTCCCATGATACCCCTTCTACATCTGAAATTACTCTTTCTACATCCTCCAGGAATACTTCAATATCTTCTTCTCTGTTTCCAGTCTGTGGTGCATACACTTGTATGAAGTCCATCACGTCATTTTTCATCTTCATTCTAATTTTCATTATTCTGTCACTCACACACTCGACCACTTCAACATACTCCTCCAGTTGTTTCGAGGTTATCAGTCCCATGCCAATTTTTTGCCTCTTGGCCACCACTCCAGTATAATGTATATCCTTTCCTCAATTTCTTCCTTCCTTTACCTTTCCATTTCACTTCACTCAGCCCCATCAATCCAACATTCTCCCTCTCCATGAAGTCTACCACCTCCTCCACCTTGCCTGTCAGGGTCATGACATTCATGATTCCCACTTTCATTTCGGTTACTGGTCGCCCATTTCTCACAGTTCCCCCAGTACCAAAAGAACTGCGCGTCGCCTGCAGGGTACGCCCTGGGTATTACCGTTGCGAAATGACTTCCCCAGCTGTAAGCTCACGTTAAGTGTTACTCCTGAATGGTTTGAGGATGGGAGTGATGATGAAAGAGACTCTGGTGAAGATTTCGCAATTGACCCCAACCGTAATTTAGACTCCTGTCTCCAGACTTGAATTCATGAAAGCTCTGGTATTTCCATATATGGAAAAGAGAGCTTCACTCATCTTACTCATGAACTCGGGTCCAGGGGCCTCTTCCACGAATAAACTTTGCAACTTTTCACCTTGCACTTTTCAATTCAGATTTTGTTCCACCATCACTTTTCAGATTTGTCTTGCAAAGTGAAAAGTTAGGAATCCTTTCACTTTTGAAGCCTGTTATGTTCCTCCGTTGGTGCAGAAATGCAAAGTGCAAAGGAATGAAGTGAAAAGTTTTCAGAAATCTTTGCAAAGATTCAGCTGTTAATGAACAAGTCTCTACACTAGTTTCTCGGCGCAGAATTTGGTTTAGTGTTACAAATATGTTACGACGAGAGCTTTTGTTATCATCAAGTGGGAATAGTTATGAAGTATCCAACAAGAGGACGTACAAAGACAGGATGAATTTTCATAACCTCATTTCGTGAGTGTTTTCGTATTACCCCAATACAAGCTGTCTTTATTCTTGAAATAATTGGCCATTTATGAAACCTGCAACAAAAAGAAGTCTTATCTCTTTTCGAAAAAGAACAAATTCTTATATGCTCATTGGTTAGGAAATGGTGCCCAGCACGGTATAGCAGCAATGCATGGGACATTAGTACTCATGTCATACGTTGTTGGCATGTTAAAGAACCCATTTGAATTCAGTAGGCCGTGTTCAATGGCAAAATTAATCTCGGGATTTTCCGCCAACACAAAGTTCCTCCATTCTCTACTTGAAAGCGCTGTAGTGTCAAGGAGTTTAGATATCTAACCGCCTTGACTTTAATAGCGTTCAAAGGAACGACGAAATTCGACATGCAAGCTACCCTCTGGGTGTCAATTAACAAAGCTTGCACCAGGCACCCGAGGCCATACGATATTATTATTATTATTATATGGGACATTAGTTAGTTATTGTTTTTTTAAGGGGTGGAACTACGAGGTCATCTGCCCCCATGGGACATCAAAATCAACCATTTGCAGAACTGTTACTTAAGTCCTTCAGTTCACCACAAAAAATAAAGCATTAAATCATGGAGTATTATACAGTTTGTTCATGGAATAAACCTGATCGGATTATTCCTAAGCAAAGACTTTTCACTTAGCAAAGAAATTGAAAGGTCATGGTGGAACTGAAAGACTTTGCAAGAATTGAAAAGTTGCAAAGTTCATTCGTGGAACAGGCCCCCGCTTTAGAACGGTTTCAGGTGTAAAGGAAGCACTGCAAAATGGGAAGACTTGCCACCCGTGCACACCAAGCAAGAAATGGAAAACTGCTTGCATGTGCCATTCTTGCTAGAAGCCCATTTGTTTGCAGTGGTCCAAAAAAGTCTGCAAACATTGCTGTGATTAGCTCAAAACAACAGTGAATCACAATGTGAGCTTTATTTATGGATAATAACTGTCAAGCTTGAGCCCGATCCATTGACTATAACAATAAAGTATTATCAAAATTGCTTGTAATTTTTGCTTTGTTAGCTGTTTTTCATTGTATTTTCATGTTGTAGTTTGTGGCCTTTGCTTTGCCTATCTATTTAACAAATGTCCTCTTATATTCTTTCCATGTTATTCAAATTCACTCTCTAAGGCATTTTTTGAAGAAATTCTGTATTCCATGTATGAAATACCAACAGACAAGCATTGCAAGGATTTTTATTTTTTATGTCTATGGTATTTTCATACATAAGTGGTCATAGAATCTATAGTTTAATTTTGAAAATTCTATTTTTCTACATTGAATTGATACAGAGAGGTACCTGTCAGACTGGACCTGGGTAACTGAGGGATAAAGTCCCACCCAGGCTTTACAACCCATGTTACCACAATAACATGGGTTGTCAGATCAATCCAACACAACTAAGCATTTTTAGTACCAGCCCACTAAGAAGTTGGAAGTTCACCATTTCACTTCAAGTGTGGTACCGGTATGTTATCACACATTCATTTACATCATCACATGGTTCCAACATATTGTTACGTGCCACCCCTAGTGGCACTTTTGTTAACTGGATTACGGTGGGTAGGAAGCACAACACCAATTACTGCTTAAAGAAATAATTAATTTTATTGCAGCCAGAAAAATACACTACTCAACAGCAATCATTACCTTACTCCAGTTTCCTCACGTCGAGAATACTTTCCCTTTCACTTGTCAACAGACCACAGTTAATCCTCTTCGCTAATGAGTCCGCTCCCGTACGCTCGCTGGAAATAGCTGCACTAGGTCTGTCACTGTACTATACACTGTTTCACAAGCACCACAATCACTTCCTCGGTGTCAAGAGAATCAGCTTCACTAGGGGTTTCGCAAGTCACCACACTTCTGTCGCTCAAGACAATCGCTCGCACTAGCTCGTAAAACACAACAACAACCACTGCTTGACGGGTCACTCTTATATAGCAGGCCGGTGACTCAATAAATGCTTCTAGATCCATCCAGGGTCCACGGCTTCTCGAGGTTTCCATCGCTGGTCCAGTCACGAATATTCTGGACTATCCCTTTGTCCTAGTAGCCCTGTTGCATAAGGCGCACGCAATACAGGAGGCAGGCCACAGCCCAGCCCTGGGGCAGTTGTGACTCATGCGGCGAGTGATGACACAAACTCACAGCCGTAACACCACCCCCTTCCTAAAAAGGCTGATCATCCCGATCAATCATTGGTCCGTCTGTGTCCCTCCGTAGGCTGCCAGGCGATCTCGGTGCACGATCTTCATCTTTGCCCTCGGGCTCCGCTGGATCCTGTAGACGACATCGTTGATCCGTTTCACGACTCGGTACGGGCCCTCCCAGGACTTCTGCAGTTTGGGTGACAGGCCTTTCTTCCGTAATGGGTTGAAGAGCCAGACCAGGTCGTCCTCGTGGAATCCGCCGGCATCCGTCTGCTGGTCGTATCGGGTCTTCATTCGGTCGGTCTCGATCCGCAGTTTCCTCCTCGTGAACGCGTGTACGTCCTCCAGTTGGTCGACCAGTTCTTGACAATACTGGCTTACCGGGATCGGATCATTCCCAGGTCGGCCGAAGGCAAGATCGACAGGTAGACGGAGCTCCCTCCCAAACATGGCCCGGGCTGGTGTGCACCCGGTGGCTTCATGCACGGCGGCGCGGTAGGCCAGAAGAAATAGTGGAAGATGCTTGTCCCAATCCCTCTGGTGCTCGCTGACGACTATTCGGAGATGGTAATCGATGGTGCGATTGAATCGCTCTACCATCCCGTCGGACTGAGGGTGTAGCGGCGTTGTCCTTGTCTTCCGGATTCCCAGAAGCTGGCATAGGTTCTGGAACACCTGCGACTCGAAGTTCCTCCCAGAACGATGACGTCGTCTAGGTATACCAGGCAGGTCTTCCAGTGTAGTCCCCTCAGAGTGGACTCCCATTAGCCTTTCGAAGGTCGCAGGGGCGTTGCACAGACCGAATGGCATGACGGTGAATTGCCAGAGCCCGCTGCCCACAGAGAACGCAGTTTTCTCGCGGTCCTTAGGGTGGACCTCCACCTACCAGTAGCCACTCTTCAAATCCAAGGTGGAGAACCATCTTGACCCTGATATGGTGTCCAGCGTGTCGTCGATCCGGGGTAGAGGGTAGCTGTCCTTCTTCGTGACGTCGTTCACCCGCCTGTAGTCCACGCAGAACCTGGTGGAACCGTCCTTCTTCTTCACAAGCACGACCGGAGAACTCCAAGGACTATGTGATGGCTCGATCACCCCTTGCTCCTTCATCTCTTCTACCATCCGGTCGACTTCGGCTTGCTTGGCGAGCGGGACACGTCGGAATGGGGCCCTAATCGGTGCGCTGTCCCCAACGTCGATTCTGTGCTGGACCAAGCTTGTCCTGCCGAAGTCTTTGCTCTCCACGGAGAAGACATCCTGGAATTCGCGTAGCAGGTCCTGAAGTTGGCGTGATTGCTCTTCGTCTAAATGGTCCTGGGATCCTTGGTACAGCTTCTGTAGTTCTTCTGGCAGGGCGCGTCTTCTTCGGTTGTCTGTCTGCAGGTGTCCGTCCGTCGTTTCTGTGATGCGGGCAATCCAGGTAACGGGCTCACAGACTCCTAGGTTGGTGTCCCGGTGAACCGTAATATCGTAGTCGTTCAGGTTGGACAGGCGGACGTACGGCCGAGGCATCGTGTTGATGAGGGTCTTGGCAACTAGCAATCCTTTTGTCTGGATGTCCTCATATTTTGGCTCGATGACAGCCGCCACTCCCTCAGCAGTTCCGTCGACAATTACGGCGGCGCTGACCTCCGTCCTGGCAGGAACGATGACGTCCTCTCTCAGCCTTACTCGTCGTGCGGTGACGGCCTCGTGTGCTGGTTGCAAAGCAAGTTCCTCACCTCCGAAGTGCAGAGTGTTGGTACTCAAGTCCAAGATGATGTTGTTCTGGTCCAGGAAGTCCAGTCCGATGATCACTTCGTTTGATACGTCAGCCACAAGCACTGGATGCTTTATCACCCGTCGACCAATGACGAGCTCCAGTGATGCTTCGCCATGTACCGGTGCGGTCTCTCCGGTCGCGGTTATTAGCTGGAGGTTCCTTTGTGTGGGTTGCACTCTCCACTTCGGGATCACAGTGGGATTGACGATGGTCCTCGACGCTCCCGTGTCGATCAGCATGGGCCAGCTCACTCCGTCGACCATCAGGCTGCTATTGTCCCTCCGTAACTTCGTCACACGCACTTGGACTGCTGGGGCTTGACAACTGTCACAAGCCAACCTTTGCCCCCCAAGGCTGGCTAATACTCGTTTCCCTGGGCCGCGCGGTTTTCAGACGACTGATTTCCCGTCGGATACCCTCGGCGGCGGCGATCACCGCAGTCCTTGCTCAGGTGGCCTTTCTTACCGCAGGCCCAGCAGGTCGGTAGTCCTCTTCCGGGCCGCCTCTCCGGTTGTCTTCCGGCTGTGTCGTTGCTGGGGGTACCGCGACTATCGAAGAAACGGCTTAGCGCCTCCATTAATTCGTCGGCCAGGGGCTTGGTCTCGTTGGTTTTTACTGGTTCGTCGACGTCCACTTGACGCACCCGCGCGTGCATTCTGGATGCCTGTTTTGCCTTCTCGAACTCAAGTGCGTGGCTCAGCGCATCTGCCAGGGTCTTATTGCGCGCGAGACGCAGCGCCTGTTGAGTGTCCGAGTCCCGTAGCCCGTCGGTGAAAGTCTGCGTCGCTATCTGCTCCAGAAAGTCGGCCGGCGCTGTTGGGTAGGCGAGCCTTACGAGGCGTGCGATGTCCATCTCGAACTCCTGCAGGGTTTCCGCGTTCTTCTGTACCCGGGTCCGGAGCTGCATCTGATAGGCCTGCTGAAGATGGCTATCTCCATATCGGGACTCCATATGGGCGATCAGGGAAGCGTAGTCCTGGGATCCAGTCGGGATGGCCTGAAGGACGTTAAGGGCGTCACCTCTCAGCGCTACAATGAGAGCTGTAGCCTTTTCTGTGTTGTTCCAGTTATTTATGGAACAGGCTGCCTCGAACTGACGTAAGTAGGTGCTCCACGGGACCTTTCCGTCGAAGGTTGGGGGCGTCGCTCTGCTATGTCCCGTTCCTGATATTCCCGGTGTAATGGTGGGCGGGCGTTGGCGCAGCTCGGCAACTTCCTCTCGTAGAGCGTTGAATTTCTCCTCCACCCCCGTCAGTGGGCGTTGGCGCAGCTCGGCAACTTCCTTTTGTAAGGCATTGAATTTCTCCTCCACCCCCATCAGCGGGCGTTGGCACAGCTCGGCAACTTCCACTTGTAAGGCGTTGAATTTCTCCTCCACCCCCATCAGCGGTCGTTGGCACAGCTCGGCAACTTCCACTTGCAAGGCGTTGAATTTCTCCTCCACCCCCGTCAGTGGGCGTTGGCGCAGCTCGGCAACTTCCTTTTGTAAGACGTTGAATTTCTCCTCCAGCCCCATCAGCGGGCGTTGGCGCAGCTCGGCTACTTCCACTTGTAAGGCGTCGAACTTCTTTTCCACTGCCGTGACTTCCTCACGCAGACCCAGTTCTAATTTCTTCAGGTCCTGTGTCAACTTATTCTGACCGTCTTCCATCTTCTTCTGGCCGTCCTCTATCCTCTTCAGGTCCTCCGCTAGCTTATTTTGACCGTCTCCCATCTTCTTCTGGCCGTCTTCTAGTTTGGCAGTTAGGTCCTCGGCTAACTTCTTCTGGCCGTCCTCCATCTTCTTCAGGTCCTCCGCTAACTTATTTTGACCATCTTCTAATTTGGAAGTTAGGTCCTCGGCTAAACTTTTCTGGCTGTCTTCCAATTTGGCAGTTAGCTCCTTGGTTAAATTCTTCTGGCCGTCTTCTATGCCATTTAACTTTTCTAGCAATGCTGCCAATTGCGCCTCCATTTTAGTTGTTTGCCTTGTAAAGGGCATGCACTCACATGAAAATTAGAGAAAATGACCTGCTCGGGTTTTGAAACCAGGACCGTCAGGTGTTATGCTTGAGTTCGTAATCCGGCTTCTGACACCAGTTGTTACGTGCCACCCCTAGTGGCACTTTTGTTAACTGGATTACGGTGGGTAGGAAGCACAACACCAATTACTGCTTAAAGAAATAATTAATTTTATTGCAGCCAGAAAAATACACTACTCAACAGCAATCATTACATTACTCCAGTTTCCTCACGTCGAGAATACTTTCCCTTTCACTTGTCAACAGACCACAGTTAATCCTCTTCGCTAATGAGTCCGCTCCCGTACGCTCCCTGGAAATAGCTGCACTAGGTCTGTCACTGTACTATACACTGTTTCACGAGCACCACAATCACTTCCACGGTGTCAAGAGAATCAGCTTCACTAAGGGTTTCGCAAGTCACCACACTTCTATCGCTCAAGACAATCGCTCGCACTAGCTCGTAAAACACGACAACAACCACTGCTTGACGGGTCACTCTTATATAGCAGGCCGGTGACTCAATAAAGCTTCTAGATCCATCCAGGGTCCACGGCTTCTCGAGGTTTCCATCGCTGGTCCAGTCACGAATATTCTGGACTATCCCTTTGTCCTAGTAGCCCTGTTGCATAAGGCGCACGCAATACAGGAGGCAGGCCACAGCCCAGCCCTGGGGCAGTTGTGACTCATGCGGCGAGTGATGACAAACTCACAGCCGTAACAATATTTTCAGCAGGGCCGGTCTTAGGGGTGGGCGTCCCCCGAAGATAGGCAAATTTCGATTTATTTCCTATTGAACAAATGGCAAGATAGGTAAATGTGAGTTCGTCAAACAAATAAGGGAATCAGTTAAAAAAGAAATTTCAACCGGTGTTATCTCTCATGACTGAAAACCCTACGCGCACCTTAGACCATGACGGACCGAAGTTAAACTCAGTGAAATAGCGATTAGCAAACACTATATCTTTCTCTCCCTTGCCTTGCCTTTTCACTATCGCGGAAAAGCAACCCGGCTCGACTCCCGGGCCCGGGATCAACCAAATCGCCCTTCGGCAGCGCTCGGGCATTTCCGTGATATTTCGGTTCAGTTCGCTGTTGTAGCAGAGCTGTAGCAAGTAGGAGAGAGAAAGAAATCGAGGATGGCAGAGAGAGAGGGGAGTGAGGTAGGAGAAAGGGGTGCGGGTGTGACACGAGCTGGAGACATAGTCAAAGAGAATGAAATCATAACAAACGGCACGTGTGGCTGGGCGAAGTCGGCGTCGACCTGCTCGTGGATGGCAGGACGTATTAGCACAATACACGGGAGTATTATGACCATTGATAATTGTCGTTCATTCGAGTGTGTGGTGCGGATGGTGTTAAGTCGGGACGAAGAACGAGAAACCCTACAACAATGGCCTCCTCCGGTAAAGCTAATGGAGAAGCTAACAAAAAACGAAGGTTGCAGCATGCAGAAGAAGATAAGAAGGCAGCAGAAGCTTTTAAAACATTTGTCCGACCTTCAACATCAATGGACGGGAGATCTTCTCAAACAACTCCTACTGATCAATCCAATAATGTGCCGATCTGATCATTAATACTTTGACAGAAATGGGGTTAAAGCTAGAAGACCTTAGAGGTCAAGGCTTTGACAACGGCGCGAGTATGAAAGGTAAAACTAAATAAGTTCAAGCTCGCATTGTAAAACAGTTCCCGCGCGCAAAATATGTTCCATGTGGTAGCCATTCCTTAAACCTAGTTTTATCTGACTCAGCCGAATGCTGTCCTTATTGCGTAACTCTATTTGGCATTATTCAACACATAGGCCTATATGTTATATTTTCGTCGTCTCCTGGCCAGTGGTCTATTTTGTTGGCTCACATTTGTAATTTGATTCTAAAATATTTGAGCGACACTCGCTGGGAGTGTCGCATAGATGCAGTGAAGCCTCCTAGATACGATACGAATGGGGTAGTGGCAGCCTTAAAGGCCATTAAGGAGAATCCTGCTTTTGATTCGGGACTACGCCGTGAAGCTGAATACTTCGTGATAAACATTGTGACATTCGAATTTGTCGTTGCTGTTGTAGTATGGCACGACATTTTGTTTCAAGTAATCATAGTTAGCAAAGCCATGCAAGCAGAAGCAATTGATAGACAAAAGGCGTCTTCTTTCGCGGAAGGTTGTATCGCGTACCTTGAAATATATTCCCAAGACGGCTATGAAAGCGCTATAAATTCGGCTGAAGAAATCATTGCGTCCGTGTCTCTTGAGATCGAAGAAGGTAGACGGAATAGGGAAACTAGACCCCCTAAACGGTTGATTGAGGAAGATGACTCGCAATGAGTCATCGTGTGAGGCACTGAGAGTGACAGTTCCAGAGTCGGAGCCGGAGCTGACAGAGACTGCAGCTCAGGCTAAGGTTAAGCGCAAACAAGTGAAGCTACAATGAAGCTTCAAATAAAGTTTCTTTGACAAACTCCTAACAGTAGCTTTAAAGTCCGTAGGGAAGAGATTCTTTTTCTTTAAAGAGCATTCCGATACACGGAGATTTTTGTACGATCTGAAGGCACTGCCTGGGTCTATTAAAGATAGTAGTCCACTCATGGATCGTTGCTTGAACTTGCAAAAGCAGCTTTCCAGTGGAAATAATGAGTCTGACATAAGTGGGATGGATCTATGTTCTGAGCTGCAACATTTGAGCCCATGCCTACCACCAAACGTAAAAAGACCTCGTGCTGCGTTGCAGTTCATTTACAGCTTTGCGAATTCTCTTAACCTTGCCGGTAACTGCCGCTTCGGGTGAACGTAGCTTTGCAAATTTGAAGTTGATTAAATCCTACCTGCGTGTTACAATGGGTCAAGGGAGACTGTCAAAACTTGCTTTAATTTCAATAGAGAACGATGGTGCGCGTTCGCTCGATTTAGCCCAGTTAGTAAAACAGTTTGCTTCAGTCAAAGCACGGAATGCTCCCTACTCATAAGGTTTCGGGTTTTAGTGTGTTATTTCCTGTGTGTCGTAGTTGTTTGAATTAGTAAAGCTTGATTCCTGTAAGTGTATTTTTCCAGTGATTTTGTTGTGTTGACATTTTGTATCACAACTGAAAAAATAGTTATTGTAATATGTTACGCATCACCTATTGGATAATAAAGTCCAGTATTTCTGCATCATGCGAGCGTACGGCCGATATTTTGTATGTTACCTTGACTATCCCCTTACTACAACGCAAGTATAGCATGTTCAAGTAATATAGTAAATGGGTAAATGTACTTTAGGTTCATTTTATTTAATTTCATCCGATAACTCAGAGCCTTGCCTTTGCCTGCATTTTCTACATTATATTTTCATGATTCCTCTTTATGATACCTCTAATTTTTGCCAGAGTTAGGCAATCCGCCTCGCACAGAGGGGCGCAAAATTGAATTTCGCACAGGGCGCTGAAACACCTAAGACCGGCCCTGATTTTCAGAGTTCGAAGATTAGTGTATCATGGTTGTAATTGAGTTTTTATGGTTCCGTATTCATGTTGACACTAGGTAAAATAGCCATTCCTGTCAACACAATGGTTAAAATCTTACATGTTTCAAAGCACGAGTGCCCATTCATCTGACAGAATAAACAATAGCAGCATATTCATGTGCTGTAAAATTGATTTATGTCCGTCCTCGTGAAATCAACATTCTTCTTCGTTCTCTCAAACACCGACATGTTTGTTAAAACATTAAAAACACTCGACACTCTGTCCTTGCAGTATACTGACGACGGAATTGATGTACTTGTCTGTTAAAAGTTCTTGGTGATAGTCCTGTTTCAAATCGTATACTTCGAGTGTCAAGACAGAACTGTTGATGTGTAGTTAAATGATTGAATTGGTCAAAGTTATAAAAAGGATATGCGATTCCAGAGCCATGTTGACTGTCTGCACCTGTAATGCACACCGACGCTGTTGATGGGGTGTGCACCCTACGCCTGTCCCTGTGATTTAAGCTTCGGGATATCGAAAAATGCGAGTTATAGAAATCAACTTGAGAAAAATACTAAGTTATAGGAAGTTTGTTTGGATAATAATAATTAGTAGCCTACACGCAAGACCAACTACAATACTCACACCTTAATGTAGGTATTGGAAGTGTGAAAATGGTGTATGCCGAAGCCCGACATATTGTTTGTTTACATTCGTTGCTGGGATGCAATATTAGTCTTGTTTGGTGTAAATTGGGATAAACTATCGCTTATCTGTAGTTCTGAGTGTCTTCAGTATGTCTGTATGGTCCAGTTCGCGTTAATGTGCTGCAACCGTATGTAAATATGTGATAATGAGCTTATTGTGTAATGGTTCGTTTGTATGTTCAGTCGACCGATTGCATTGTCATTTACAGCAGATGATGAAGTACCTAAGTCTATAGCATCAATACAAGTGACTCAAGAATCTACACCGCAATGATTTTCTAGTTAGTGACAATATAATAATATCCTAGCGCACTTCAGTAGTGTTAAACTTAAGTGCGTAAAGGGAAAACGTAATGAGCATCCACGGCTAGATCAAACCGTTACGCTATCTTGAACACTCAGGAACATGTGCCTCCGTCAATCCTTACCAGTCTGGCAGATGATTTACTCCTTGTATACATGCCAAATAATACAGTGAACTTCTGTTTTATTGGTTAAGGAAGATGTCTCCCCTGTGCCAAACAGTGAACTCAATATTGTGTTCCATCTTTATTAGCCTACTTTCGTAGACTTAAGAGATCTACACAGGGCCAAAAATTGTGAGTGTGCAAGTGTGAGTACTCTGCATGTCTGTGCCCCCCCCCCCCCTATCAATTCAAATACGGTGAAACTGAATTGAACGAAATTTGGTACAGAGGTAGCACTAGCAAAGGGCACCTCAGTGTCATCTTTTATATCGCCGCTATCTTGACGGAAACATAATGGCGGCCACCCAAATGTTCAGAACTTAAACCAAATTATTTTAAGATGGCGGATGTATGTGTCATGCAAGTATTATAGCCAAACTGTAACTTACGATTCAACAAGGCCTGGGCTTACTAATACGATTATCGTACATAGGGAGGTCTAAATTGTCTTTAAGGAGGTGACCGGTAGGATATTAGCATTTTAAAATAGGATATGTAACCGCAGTAGTGGCTGACCGTGCTATATCATGCTTGTCTGTGCCATCCCGTTGGGTGGAATTGCTGCTATTGTTTGCTCGTAAATCCATATATTTCCGTAATTTTGTAAGTTTACATCCTTTTAGGTATGTACTGAAGAAAATAATACATATTTTGTATCAAATGGTGTATAGAAATGGCAGAAAACGCTAATGAAATAGTTTATTGCAAGACAAAATATTGTGGAGTTATACTAAACCAGTTGTAAACCATGTATAATTGTTCGGCTTCTATGGCGTACTGGTAGCGACCTAGACTCATAGTCGGGAGGTTCGTGGATGAAATCCCAGCAGGTTCAATTTTTTTAACTTTGTTTTTCTTGTACCTTGATTTATAACTACTCACACATTATAATGTTAAGCATATAGCCTATAGTGTGTATTTGCAATCAACAATAATAGTCTATATATACTTATTATTAAAAGAAAAGCGCACAATGTGCAAATACATATTTGTACATAAATGATCAATTATGCTAATGCCAGTCTTATTATTGAGGTTGTCCTCATTTTGCAGTTTTGTGCGTGGTACCATCAACGTTGCACAGGTCACACACACAGTCTTCATTCGGTTGGTGGAAATTCTTGGTTTTGCAAAATCTATAGTGAAATCCATGGGTGGCGTAACGTGTTATTACGTGTCGTAGCTCGTAATTAGCTTGTTTCCACTCTTATGTCATTATGGCATCTGTGGAGTAAAAGTTGGACCAAATGGCATTTCGTTTCTCATTTAAGGTACGGCGTGCATTCTCATAGGCTTTGGTGTTTGGTAGGTAAAACTGTATTTTGATGTCGTCGATGAAGTAGTCCTCCTTAGTTAATACATATCGCATACCTGCCAACCCTTCCGATTTATTCGGAAACTTTCCGAATTTCCACCTCGTCTTCCGATCTTCTTAATTACTATTATTTCTTCCGAATTTCGGGCCCCAGTGATATATTGTAAAAGAAAAAGGAACTGCAAATAATTTCCATTCTCAACAAGGTGTCGACCGGTAACGAAAAAGCAACGAATTTTACAAATAGGTAACGAATTTTACATACGGGTAACGAAAATTTTTTGAAGGTGGTTTGAATCGTTTAAACTCGTGCCTCTAGGCTCAGAGAATTCGATGGAGCGAGTTTCACGCAAGCGGCGCCGTTTGCATAAGCTATATTTCCCCGTGCCCGACCTCGAGGAAATGCATACTGAGGATACCCTGAGTGGTATACATCGTTCAGCGTATATTTTCGGCATCAAGAAGACGTTTTAGTTATGTGTGAAATATTTATCTGTGTTATTAGGAAATCTGACTTTTCGCGAGACGTTTATTCGCGAAAACTTCTGAAACTAATCAGAAACCTCGCATTTCTCGCATTTATTTGGAGACTGTCAAATTGAAGTCCAGAAATAACGAAAAATAATTTAATGTCGCAATCTTGCGAAATGTTACCGTTTCGAAAAAGCTTCGGAATACGTGGGCTATAACTTATTTCAAAAATCTGTCTCGTAAATTTGCGACATCCAGTATGGTTAATTCGAAATTCCGTTATATGTCGATTTTTCCTTCGAACTTTGGTTCCGTCGGATATATTATAATCTAACCGGTTATTTCGAAAACTTGTATGATTCGCATTCGAAAGAAAACGTGTCCTCAAGTCGTATTATTCGTGCAATCCTCTCAGAATAATTCTTAATATTTGATATCTACTTCGAACATTCATACTCAAGACGGCCGGCTGACCGCACGACTTGTCTGTGGGAATCTCGTCAAATGGACCGAAATCGATGTCAGCTACGTAAAATCATAAAACCCGCACCCTAGCGTGAACTTGTGACCACAAGGACTGCGGGAATCCCGTCAAAGGTGATCGGGCACCAATCACGAAACATTCCGAAACCTACTCGCTACTTTTCCCATGTCCGAATACTCAAAAGCGTACGGGGAGCGAGAAGTGCATTAACCCACTTAGATATGACAGCCTACGTAGCGTCGCGATACTAATTTCTCCTCGTGATCCACCCTGAACTGATGAGCTCCCAACCACATCATAGGGACAGCGGTAATCACGGCGCCGGCCATACAACTTGTCCATAACTACTCGTGAATTTTAACCATGTCCAACCTTGAGCTTGCCTCCACCATTCTGTCAGGACGAATAGGCAATCGTTCAACGGCCGGGTGCGGCGCGGTATGCACAATATCGCGAGGACAACGTGAATCTCGTAAAACGGCCGAGAGCGGCAGCGTTTGCGGTACATCGCGATATTTATCCGCATTCAATGACGAGGACAACTGGATTATTGTCAAACGGACAGCAAGTGTTGCCGATTGCGTAATAATGCTATATTTTCTCATGCCCGACCTCAAGGACAATGGAAATCTCGTCGAACGACTAAAAGTGACACCGATTATCTAAATCGCGATATTTATCCGTGTTCTATCACGAAAACTACGGGAATCTCGACAAACGGGTGAGACCAGCGCCGATCGTGTAACATCTCGAAATTTCTCCGTACCTGATTGTGAAGACAGAATTCGGTTACAATCACGTAACGTCCCATAAATTTCTTCGTGATCTACCAAACAGTCAAGAGCAGAGCATCCTCTTGGCAATTATAAAAACGCCTTGTGCACAAGACGACATATTACCTGAAACAATTCATTTGATAATAAATATCTAGTTTTTTTATAACTCCCTAAGTGAATTGTATTTACCGCTTTAAACACAGTTCATTGTTGTTTTTCTTCACCGCGTGATGAGCCCCTTTATTTGCAGACCGCAGACGTATCTTGAATTCAAACGTAACTAAAAGGGAACTAAAAGGTAGCTAAAAAGTAACTAATTTTTACTTCATCCTTACAGTAGACACCCTGCTCAGATTCTCTTGTAAGTCGTAATTTCTTTTGTGATTTGCGTAACCTTCGTTTTTGTGCAAGTTTGTGTAAGCTCCTCGCTTGGCAGTGAGCTCCATAGCTGCGATTTTGGAATGGTGAGTCAGCTGATCGCCGTACCGCATACTGATTGGTGGTATATTACGGACAAACAGTAGTCAAGCCTACGTGAATATGTGGTAGCGAATTCGACGTGTAATCCATACGAATGATTGTATGCATTTTCTTTAAACACACAATTATGTTCTCTTACGTTTAAATATGGCCAACCATACTACCCGATGATTGATGATTGTTTACATTTTTGTGAATTTTATGCTGAATTCATACTTTGCCAATAAAGACACGCAGGTCTTTCGTGTACCCTCATTCGCCCTCGCCACGTTATACTGCGCATGATGAGATCTGTAATTTAAAAAATCTTCCTATTTTTGACTTCCGAAGGTTGGCAGGTATGCATATGTCAACCTTGAAGGGGCAGACTTTCCTATGCCTAAAATCCTCTAAAGATATCGGGCCTTGACTTTTTCTATTATCATCAGGTCGCTGAGTGTGAGTTTTTCCCAGGTAATGCTAATCCCATAGGTTGCTATTGGTGATATGGCTGTTCTGAACAGTAGCATTGCTGTACCCAATGATATTTGTTGATGTTGTTCGATGTGGTAGATGGCTTTTATATATACTTATAACACCACATACTTCAACACTCGACTACAGCGATTAAAATTCCTTGTCCTTGATCCACGGTAGAGTCTATTGTTGTTGTTCTTGTTGATACTTTAGGGGTGTTTGCGGCGTCATGGTCTTGTAGCCCCATGTACTTGGGTATGCGTAGAAGTTGTCTGATAACCTGTGTCACTGTGATGTCTGTAGGCTTACTAGTGTGTGTACTTTTACAGTCAAACCTCCGTACAGCGATAAAGCCGGGTTCAGCGATAATTTTATTCGGTCCCGGCTGATTCTTTTCCCCTCGTTACAACGATGAAGTAATTTTAGCAACACCGTGTTATAACGAAGACAAAGTTTCGGGGATCTTCTATTTTTTTTTTTATTTATTTTTTTTATTTTTTCTTCTAAGAATGTGACCATAATGGTACGTATTGTTTGTTAAACCTCTCAACCTTCAGCGCTGTACTTCGCGGTAAGCAGGTAGCGAATAGGGTACAGCCGCGAGGAAAGTAGGAAGAGTCATAGAGCTCCTGTGTTTGAACTATTGTACATTGTTGAGCTTGAATTGCAGTCAGAAGTGTTTCCGTGATTTTCGCAATCTGTGATGAATTAAGTACCGGTACGCCGAGCGGTTCTTCTCTGCAGCAACGCGTCAGGGACACCATTGGTGATCGGACGATCAACAAATCTCCGATGCTTAAAATATGTAAGAAGCTGGAGTACATATAATTTATTTTACCTATCTTTAATTTATAATCTGATTCAGTACCTTCAGCTGTAATGTTGTGAAGAGTACAGCGCTCTACCAGATTAATTCTGTATTTCTTTCGTTATTCTATTATTTCTCATCAGAAAAGTAGTCACTGTTAACAACCCTGCTATAACGATACCATTTTCATGGTCCCATAAATATTGTTCTATCGAGGTTTTACTTTACGAGGAAGGATTTGGGTAGGGAGCTGTTGTTGCTGTTTCATTTGAGATGTTTGGACAACATGGTCATTTAGCCCCGTGTACTTGGGTGAGTGTTGAAATTTGACTGATAACCTGTTATTGCGATGGTTGTATTATTAGTGTGGGTGTGTGTGTGTGTGTGTTTTTTAAACAAGCTAATACAATCAACATTCCATTATACTCCTTGAAAAGGACAAAGAGTTATAACTATACCCATGCATTTAGGAGAAAGTAGGCTATATGTTCTTTACTGAACATCTTGTTTATACTTTTGTGATTCTTGCAGCTTGCAAGTTAACGTTTATTATGATGTTAGTAATCATTAAGTGTACCTTGCCAATTATGTACTTACTAGCTGAAGTACCCGTGCTTCGCTACGCGTCATAAATAAATTAAAATATGAAGGTGACAGTTAAAACAGGGGATAGGCGAGGTGCTGCGCAGAGGGAGATTAAGGATGGAACATTTTGTCCAACTACACCGCTCGGCGTTGACCGTGTTTTATAGCACAAATTTAGGTCTTACTCGCTAACGGTTGGAGATACCTTTCGGATAGAAAATGTAATTTTTAACCTCGTACATACCATCAAAAGTTTGCTATTTCTTAGCGTTCTCTTTGTATTTGAAATGGAAATATGAAAGTTTTAAACCAAAGGGTGTAGTGAAGTCACTAAAATGGTCGCCATCTTTAAATAGTACAAAGTATTGAAATCAAAAGTAACCTATATGTCAACCAGGTAAATCAGCTACTTCCATGTAAAATTCATGTAAATCGGACCAGTGGTACTTGCGTGATTGAGTAATACATAGACGCACATCATCTCATTTTTAGCCTCGCTTCGCTCGCGTCATAGTCGTGTCATATTGTTATTCAATGAAATGCAGGTTTAACCCCATTAACACCCCTTTAGAACCTGAATATCCAAAAATCCCTCCTTGATAGGCGTTTTCGACACACAACAAACATATCCCCAAAATATCATTCTTCTAACTTTAATCGTTTGGGTTGGCCGATGAGAGTGAACATCCAAAAATCCTTCCTTAGGGGACGTTTATCTTCCAGAATTTCACCCCTCCCCATAGGCCCCTTAAATTGGATTTATGAAAAAACGGTCGAACACATATTTATTTTATTTATTTATTTATTTAATTATTTATTTATTTATTTATAAGCTGATTGATTTCCTCCGAGTTTCAAACTCCTCGCCTATGTCGTTTAAGAGATACAGGGTCCGTTAGGAATCTTTTAACCCCCACTTTTCATCCCTTTCACCTCATAATATACACTACATCGAAAAACCATTAGACATGTGTCAGCTTATTTTTAATGATTAGTATATATGCCAAGTATCACATCCCCAAATGAAACCACTCGTGAGATATTGTTATTCAATGAAATGCACGTTTACCCCCCTTAACACCTATTTAGAACCTGAATATTCAAAACTCTTTCCTTAGTGGACGTTTTCGACATACAACGAACATATCCCCAAAATTTCATGTTTCTAACTTTAATAATTTTGGCTGGGCTATGATGAGTGAGTGAGTCAGTCAGGACATTTTATTTCATTTATTTTTGATAATTTCACCCCTCCCCATGAACCCCTTAAATTGGATTTATGAAACAAACGGTCGAACACCTATTTACTTATTTAAAGCTGTTTTCCCCCTGAGTTTGATGAGTGAGTAAGTGAGTCAATCAGTTAGGACACTTTCTTTCCTGTTATTTTCCCCCCCAGAATTTCACCTCTCTCCAAGGGCCCCTTAAATTGGATTTATGAAAAAAACAGTCGAACACCTATTTACTTGTATTTTAAGCTGTTCTTTTTCCGCCGAATTTCAAACTTCTCGCCTATGTCCTTTAAGAGATACACGCTCCGTCAAGAATCCCTCAACCCCCAATTTTCACCCCTATCACCTCATAATATACACCACATCGATAAACCCTTAGACATATGTCTGATTATTTTTAATGATTAGTTTATATAACGAATATCACATCCCCTAAGAAACAACTCATGACATATCGTTATTCATTGAAATGCACGTTTGCCCCCTTAACATCTCTTTAAAAACCGAATAAACAAAAATCATTCCTTAGTTGACGTTTTCGACATACAGCGAACATATTCCCAAAATTTCATTTTTCCAACTTTAATAGTTTTCGCCGGGCGTGATGAGTGAGTGAGTCAGACAGGACATTTTCTTTCAATTATTTTTACCAGAATTTCACCCCTCCCCATAGGCCCCTTAAATTGGATTGATGAAAAAACGCTTGTACACCTATTAACTTATTTTTAAAGCTGTCTTTTTCCCCTGAGTTTGGTGAGTGAGCGAGTTAGTCAGTTAGGACACTTTCTCTCCTTTTTCCCCCAGAATTTCACCCCACTCCATTGGCCCCTTAAAGTAATTTATGAAAAAACGGTCGAACACCGATTTACTTATCTTTTTAGCTGATGTTATTTCGCTGCGTTTCAAATTTCTCGCCTATGTCGTTTAAGAGATAGGCCTACACGCTCCGTTAGGAATCCTTCAATCCCTACTTTTCACCCCTTTCACCTCATAATAATACATCACATCGAAAAACCCTTAGAAACATGTCTGCTTATTTTTAATGATTAGTTTATATGCCGAGTATCACATCCACAAATGAAACCACTCGTGAGATATTGTTATTCAATGAAATTCAGGTTTAACCCCCTTAAAACCCCTTTAGAGCCTGAATATCCATAAATCCTCCCTTAGTGTACGGTTTTGACATACAACGAACATATCCCCAAAATGCCATGTTTCCAACTTCAATATTTTTGGCTGGGCGATGAGGAGTAAGTGAATGAGTCAGGACATTTTCTTTCATTTTTTTCCTTCAGAATTTCACCCCTCCCGATGAACCCCTTCAATTTGATTGATAAAAAACTGTCGAACAGCTATTTACTTACTTTAAAGCAGTTTTTCCCCCTGAGTTTGATGAGTGAGTCAGTCAGTCAATCAGTTAGGACATTTTCTTTCCTGTCCCCCCCCCCCCCCAGAATTTCACCCCTCCCCATGGGCCTCTTAAATTGGATTTATGAAAAAACGGTCAAACACATATTTACTTATTTTTATGCTGATTTTTTTCCCCGGAGTTTCAAACTCCTCGCCTATGTCGTTTAAGACATACACGCTCCGTTAGGAATCTTTCAATCCCTACTTTTCACCCCTTTCACCTCATAATATACACCACATCGAAAAACCCTCAGACATGTGTCTTACTTTTTAATGATGAGTTTATATGCCGTGTATCACATCCCCCAATGAAACCAATCGGGAGATATTGTTATTCAATGATATGCAGGTTTAACCCCATTAAGACCCCTTTAGAACCTGAATATCCGAAAATCCTCCCTTAGTAGACTGTTTTGAAATACAATGAACATATCCCCAAACTGTCATGTTTCTAACTTCAATAATTTTGGCTGGGCGATGATGAGTGAGTGACTCAGGACATTTTCTTTCAATTTTCTTTTTTCAGAAGTTCACCCCTCCCCAAGAACCCCTTAAATTTGATTTATGAAAAAAAAACTGTCGAACAGCTATTTACTTACTTTAAAGCAGTTTTTCCCCCTGAGTTTGATGAGTGAGTCAGTCAGTCAATCAGTTAGGACACTTTCTTTCCTGTTTCTCCCCCCCCCCCTCCAGAATTTCACCCCTCCCCATGGGCCCCTTAAATTGGATTTATGATAAAACGGTCAAACAAATATTTACTTATTTTTATGCTGATTTTTTCCCGCTGAGGTTCAAACTCCTCGCCTATGTCGTTTAAGAGATACACGCTCCGTTAGGAATCTTTCAATCCCCACTTTTCACCCCTTTCACCTCATAATATACACCACATCGAAAAACCCTCCGACTCGTGTCTTCTTATTTTTAATGATGAGTTTATGTGCCGAGTATCACATCCCCCAATTAAACCAATCTGGAGATATTGCTGTTCAATGAAATGCAGGTCTACCCCCTTAACACCCCTTTAGAACCAGACTATCCAAAAATCCTCTCTTAGTGGGCATTTGCGGCCCTTGGGGAAGCTGCATACCAAATTTCATTCCAATCCGTTTGATGGTTTCTGAGATTTCGTGATGAATGAATGAGTGAGTGAGTGGTATTTGACAAATATATAGTAGAAGATAGTGTCAAGTCTTTGTTATGCTAAACTCGGTTGACAGTGCTGTGTGAGAAGTTGAGTAACTAACGTGATTTCAAGTAAAGATCCTCATTTTCTATACCGGTAGTGCAGAGCGCAAATGGCATCCAGTCGGCCGTGTCTCGACTTGAGCTATGTTGCCATGGAAACTATCCGCCTTGCCATTCCTTCATGAGTATATTTTATGATTTGATTAGCATGTGCTGGAGTGCACAAGGGTCGAAATCAGAAGAATGAGAAAGACTATCGAAAATTCATGTAGCCAGCAGTTCCTTCTGGGTCCTAAACTATGTGTATGCAAAATTTGGTTGAGATTGGTGGAACGGTGTAGATTTGTATACGGAACAGATCCACATACCCACATACATACAGACTTTCACTTTTATATATAAGATATTGCGAGCTGGTGTGCGGCGATAATTCCGTAAGAAGGAGATGGTGACTGTCTACCTACTTTACTAAATCAACTATTTCCAGCGTTCATCTATTCTATACGGTAAAAGCGAATGGTTAATGGATTAAATGATAACGTATTGTCGTGTCCCTTACGTTTAATAATCTCCGTATGTTCCGATATCTACACGCTGATTTATTTGCATGTTTCAATTAACTAATTCCGTGTGATGTTTTACCTAGAATTTAGACAATTCCAAGACAGGTCTTAATTGAGTTGTATCTCTACGGCGTTGGTTTGATTATACTCTGTGAGCTGTCTGAATAGGATTGACATTTAGCCTGAAATTCCACGTCAGTCATCACCCCTCTGTCTCTTGACCAATCCATGTTCACATTGTTGATGTCACAATACTCTGCGTTGGAATATTACAGCCCACGTGCTTCAGTGCCTGGTCAGCTGTATCTCTGGCTTGTACAGTTTGACAACCTCGTTCTCAGACCACATGGCGAAGCGAGAACTGTCAATCCCATTTTGGTAGCTCACAGAGTATATTTCAGGCAACTATTTTCATCGTGGCTTAATCCGATTGTGTACTCGCTTACTCTGCATGTGCTGGGACAGCACTCCAGTACCCGGGACACTTTCGTCTCTCCTAATTCCGAATCTCTTTGATTTCTTGCTAATAATATTTATCTATAATATTACTGAACTTAAATACAAATCCTGATAACACTCCAAAAAGCTCACTGTTTCGCACAGGGGAATCATCTTCCTTAACCAACAAAACAGAAGTTCACTGTATTACGAGGCACGTCCAGAAAGTAAGTTCCGTTTGGTAATAAAATTAAATTGTGTACAGATACAGAAAAAATATTTATTGCACAACATTCTACACCTCTTAAACTACTTTTCCACATAACTGCCGAACTTTTTCAGGCATTTGTCATAGCGTGGCACAAGTTTTTGGATACCTTCTTCATAGAAGTTTGCCGCCTGTTCTTCAACCAGTTGGAAACATCTGCTTTCAGCTCGTCGTCATTGTTGAAGTGTTGACCGCCAAGGAAAGACTTGAGATGTGTGAACAGATGAAAGTCGCTTGGAGCGAGGTCAGGGCTGTACGGAGGGTGGTCAAACACGTCCCAGCCAAATCCCTGTAGGAGGTTTTTCGTCACATTTGCAGTATGTGGTCGTGCGTTGTCGTGAAGAAAAACAACACCTTTTGACAGCAACCCTCGGCGCTTATTCTGTATTGCGCGGCGCAATTTCCTAAGTGTCTCGCAGTAAGCATCTGCGTTGATTGTTTGACCACGCGGTAAGAAATCAATGAGTAAGATGCCTTTCCAGTCCCAGAACACTGTGCACATCATTTTCCGAGGTGTCAAGATTTGTTTCGGCTTAACCTTTGCTTGGGATGAAGTGTGCCTCCATTCCATTGATTGCCGCTTACTTTCAGGGGTGTCGTAAGAAACCCAAGTTTCATCTCCTGTGACTATCTGTGTCAGAAATTCTTCGCCGCCTTCATTGTAACGGGTCAAAAACTGAAGTGCACCCATCCGTTTTGTTTTGTGTTGCTCCGTAAGAATCTTTGGTACCCAACGTCGGCAAAGTTTACGAAAGTTCAGTTTTTCGGTAACAATTTCATGAATTACGGTAGTGATCATGAAATTTGGGGAAATTCCATAGCGAGAGCACTAATTGTAAACCTGCGGTTTTCCCGGATCTTGTTATCAATCGCGTGAACCTGTTCTTCTGTAACCAAAGATGGACGCCCACTTCGTTCTTCATCGTGCACTTCACTACGTCCTTAATTGAACTGTCGAACCCATCTTCTCACCGTTGAATCACTCATCGCATTTTGTCCATACACTTCGCAAATTTGCCGATAAATTTCAATTGGTTTCACTTTCCTAGCATTCAGAAAACGAATCACAGATCTGATTTCACAAGCGGCGGGATTTTCAATCAACACCGACATTGTACCAGTAAACATGCACAACAACGCGTACGTGGCTGACAGCGCTCTCCAAATGGCGCACGTTTCTTCCCTTTGATACAGAGCGTCTACCGTGCATATGCGGAACTGCGCTGCAGCGGAACGTACAACTAGTTGAAGACACAGGCGGCACACGTCTATGAAGAAGGTATACAAAAACTCGTGCCATGCTACGACAAATGCCTGCAACATTTCAGCAGTTATGTGGAAAAGTAGTTTAAGGGTTGTAGAATTTTGTGCAATAAATAATTTTTCTGTATCTGTACACAATTTAATGTTATTACCAAACGGAACTTACTTTCTGGACGTACTTCGTATTTGGTGTGTATACAAGACAGTGTAGTTCATCAGCCCGACTAGTAAGGATGTACGGAGGCACATGTTGCTGAGCGTTCAAGATAACGTCAACGGTGTGGTCTAGCCGTAGATGCTCATTGCGTTTTCCCTTCACGTACCGGTACTTAAGTGCGACACTACTGATGTGTACTAAGCTATTATTATATTGTCACTAACTAGAAAATCATTGCGGTGTATATTATTGAGATACTTGTATTAATGCTTTAGTCTTAGGTACTTCAACATCTGCAGTAAATGACACAATGCCATCGGTCGACTGAACAATCATAACACAAACAAACCAGTCCATAATAAGTGTATAATCACATATTTACATACGATTGCAGTGCATTAACGCGAACTGGACTTTGCAGACTTTCTGAAGACTCGAAAATTTACAGATGAGCGATAGTTTATCCCAACTTTTATCAAACTAATCTAATCAATAGCCAATATTGTATCCCAGCAACGAATATAAAGAAACAATATGTCGGCCTTCGGCATACGCCATTTTCACACTTTCAATACTTGCATTGGGCTGATGACTTCTTAGTTCCGCCCCTTAAAACAACAATAACTAACTAAGGTCTGAGTATTGTGGTTGGTCTTGCTACCAGTTATTGGAAATACGCGTCATAGATGGTTGAGATATCGAGTTTCGATTGTAATTTGCATTAGCTACGGTACCGGTACCAATGGAATCTTGTGAACCATTTTCATGTGGCTCATAGTTTCGTCTTCCTTTTCTTGGATTTACCATCTGAAGAACTGACCGTGAATTTTGTGGTAAACAGAAGCAAAACTGAATAATTGTTAGTTTATGTAGCCTACATTAGTAGAGGAGCAAGTAGGGTTCTGCTTCAAATACCGTTATTTATGCAAATGAGGGGGGCGTGGCAAGGTCAATGACCTTGAGGTAGGTCATGGTCAATGACCTTGAGGTAGGTCATTGACCCCCAAGGTCGCCGGGACCCCCGGAAGGTAAACAAACCTTGGAGGGTCCAGGAACCGGTTTGAGGGGGTGTGGGTGGAGGGGGAGGAGTGGGGGTGGGGAGGGAGGGAAGGGTGGGGTGGGGGACGAGGGGGGAAGGATGGAAGAGGCTCTGCACGAGACCCTCCTCGACCCAGTCTCTCTCTTGGACTGAGCGCCTTCTCTGATATTATCCTGGGCTATATAGCTTTGCCTTATGCCCGATGAGATCCGAGTGTTGCCGAAGGTTTCCGAATCTTTGTCGGTGAATGAATCGTCAGATTTGAACGGTCAACTGGTGTGTGTGACGTCACAGCAGATTACGGGATGTGAGGTAGGTCATGGACGGGAGTGTTTTGAATGGAAAACATGAATGGCGGTGGTTGTTGAACCCTGACGTGGTAGGTTGGTTAGGTGTGAATGGGTCTGAGAGACAAACAAGATGGGGTTGAAAGCGCTCAATGGTAAACAAACATCAATGGTATCGGGAGTAGTGAATGGAATTGAGGGAGAGGGGGAATGAACTGGTAGTTGAATGTGCTCAATGGTAAACAAACATCAATGAATCAGGAGTAGTATTTCCTGTAAATGGTAGGGTGGGGGTAGGATACAAATCGCATAGCATGTTGAGTCGGCCAGCTCGACATGAAATAAAAACAAGAAGGTGTACACCAGATCTGATTTATTAATCCATGAATTATATGTGGCATTAAAACCTAGCCACTTAACAAAAAGTTTATTGCCACGTTTTTGTACAATTTTTTCAACAAGATAATGCTTGGGATATTGCGTCCTTTGCAGTTCCTCCATGTAGAATCCTCCTTGGATTGGCTGCTTGTTGAGGTCATCAAGTAAATAAACAACTGGATTAGAAAGTTTTACCTTGCGAATACGAAATATTTCTGTGCTCCAGTTTGGTGTGTATCCTTTGGCGAAGATTGTTTTATGTTTACTGATGCGCACATAATCACCAATACGTAATTGATGACGTCGTGGATCTACTGTTTTGATTTTGTGATGAATGCGATCCAATTGCGCAATGTTCTTGGTTACAAGGCGTGGTTTCATTTTGATGGTTCTATGTTTAGTGTTGTTGTAACGTGTCACCAGGTCGCCTACAAGTTCAAGCCAGCGATAGGATCCTCTTGCTGTAAATTGTTCCCACATGCGCGTCTTGAGTGTGCGGTTGAAACGTTCTACAACACTTGCCTTTAGATTGCTAAAAGTGGAATAGTGATGGATGTCAAGTGATTTGAGATAAGCGGAAAAAGTCTTGTTGAAAAATTCTTTGCCTTGATCTGTTTGAAGCAAACGAGGTTGTCGTCTTGACCGCTGAACGATGGTCTTGAATGCAGCGGTGACCAGTTGTGCAGATTTATTCCGAACAGGTTCAACAAAGGCCATTTTGGAATAAACGTCGATGACGGTGAGCAGATAGTTGACCCCGTTGTTAGCGTTGGCATAGGGAATCATTTCAACCAGATCAGCTTGCCAAAGATCGTCAACGCCCCGTGTGATGACATGACGACGATGGTAGAGACGACGAGCTGGTCTATGCAACTCGCGAGCAATGCCAGCCTTAACAGGCGAGGGTGTATGAACACGTTGACTCATTAGACAATAATGCCAGCATGACGAAGCTCCTCTTCTATTTCTAAAACTTCCGCCTCGTGTCCGGTATGACCAGCCTGTTCTGATGCACGCAACAGTTGCAGACGTTTAACCAACTTATTTGGATTGTTCCAATAGGCGAAATCGATGAATGGTTTCAAAGTATTAAACGTGATACCGGACGCTGAATTTGCACGGCGAACACTTGCATAGGTGGGAAACAATTTTGATATGATGGTTTTATATTTGAAGCTCTTATTAGCATTTACTGCTTCAGAACGTTTATAATTACGTCTAAAACCATTTGTAACCATCAAGATGTCTTTATACTTTTCAAGATCTTCTTTATCATAGTCCTCGGTAGAAGGTGTACGTGAAAATAAAAGTTCTAAAAGACCTGGCGTCAATTTATAACGAACTGTTTTAACAATCAAAACATTGTCACTTATCTTGATTGGTGAATCGCCAATTCGAAATCTATTGTTTCCATAGCGAACACCATAGGTAGTATCAGTTTTCTTAGTAAAAAGATCTTCAAGGAAGGGAGTAACCAACGCACCATAATTTTGTAGTAAAATGGATTTTAACCGCACATATTGTTCGGGCGTATTTAATATTTCTTTAAGAGTAGGCTGCTTTTCTTTGAGTCTAGTGGGTGTTTCAGCAATTATTGATGTTTTCAAAAACTGGGGCAGCGGTGATTCTTTGGAGCTAGAAGACGGAAGCAATGGAGAAAAAACATCCTCAGGTTCTTCATCATTTTCTTCCTCCTCTTCAATTGTTTGTGTTTCTTTTGAGCGTGTACTAGGTTTTGATGTTCCTTTCAACACAGCTTCCAGAGGTGACTTCAAATGTTTTTCGACAAACAGTTCACTGTCGGCATGTGCACGTTTTAGATAGCGAAACTTTTGTCGAATGCTATTTCGTGCACGGATTATGTGCTTTTTTAATTGACTCCCTGTTGTCGCCATGACATCTGAACTAATGATGTTCAGAAAAGCAATGCAGCTACTTAAATACGAATGAAATGATCAAATCCCATGCGGTAGCGTCCATTGTTGATGTTGCTCTGCTTATCAATAACAAGACAACTGTGGTGATGAGCGTTCCAACACATGGCACACAACTGTGTAAAGGCTTGAAAGGTCATGTCTGGGTTCACGTGATCATCGTAGACGTGATGCATGTTGCGCTCATCCTGTCGGAAGAGAACAATCACGTTGGCATTGTCACGAATCAACTGTTTTGGTATTCGCGAATAGGTTTGAGCGAGATAATAACAATCAATATATTTATGACGTCCCATGCTAAAGTAAGCCTGAATAATACCCTGTCGTTCTGTGGCCACATCGTCAAAAATCATAAGCGAATGGGGGCGAACATTGTCTGGAGAAATGACATCTTCGTGTGCTGCGAATGTGAAGTAGCCCATGTTGCGCAGACCTGACATGACCTGTTCCAAGAACACATACAGCGGTTGATACAGCGATTTGGCAAAAATATAGATATTTTGAAAGCGCACTCCGTTTAAGGAGGTGATGAGGGTAAGCAGAAGATTGGTTTTTCCACATCCCGACGGGCCGGCGATGAGACAGCGAATGGAGGATGGGAAGAGTGATCCATGACGTTGTTCGGACGATGTTGAGAAGAGGTGTGAAACCAAGTCTCCCACCGGAAGTGAATGTTGTTGCTTAATAATCTGCATATCAACTAAATGTGAAAGGGGAAGAGCTGGTCTCTATATACATGAGACAAACGGGTGTTTCAGTTCCAGTGTAACCATGGACGCCTTTGGAAGAACTCTCAAAACAAATGAACGATTTGCTTTGACAAACGATCCAAAACATGATACAGATCCGGCTACTAAACGATATGTCGATGCTAATGTATTGTCACGCACTACAGATGGCAATTACGACTTTAATGGAAAGCGATTGACCAATATAACAGAACCCGTATTACCCTCGGACGCATGTTCAAAAAAGTATGTAGATTATTACCGCTTACGACGTATCAAAGGAGATTATGAGGCTCAGAATAAACGTATTACAGGCGTTGCAGATCCTGTGAACGATCAAGATGTGTGCACCAAAGCCTATATGTTAACCAATGCTGTGGTGTTAACAGAAGCAAAGGACTATGACGTACACCAACGTCGAATCACTCAGCTGGCTCTTCCAACAAACAACACGGACGCTGCTCGAAAGGACTATGTAGATAACAAGGTGAAACAGGTGCTCAGTATTGTGCCCACCCTAACTGCAAAGGGCTATACAGCAAATAATGCACGCCTTGTGCATGTGGCTGATCCTGAAGATGATCAAGATGTTTGTACAAAACGGTTTTTAAACTCTGAAATGGAAAAGGTGTGGGAAATTAAGGAGAACGCTCTACAGATGAAGCGAAGACGAATAGCAGAAGTTGCTGATCCTGTGCAACCTCACGACGTGACAACCAAACGATTTTTGGAACAACGGTTATCGCTTTTTATTAAATCAATACCCTCTATATTTCTGCTTCACATTGTAAACCAACAACCGGTAAAAGATCCCAATAACCTCGCCTACATACTACGTTCGGGGTATGACAATTACCGTTTAATGTATGATGGTGCCATTCGTGTAATTGAGTATGCACCAGATTTGAAACATTTAGAGGTACGATTAAACGGTAGTGTTCAACCACTTATTGATCAACCGGTGAAAGCCGGAGACAAATTATTCTTTCACTTGAAACTCTCGTCTGAAGAAAAAGAGGCGGGGAAAACGATGAACGATTTTCCTCTGTATATAGAACTTGAATATACAGCCACCATTGAATAAATAACTACAGGTTCCCTTCCTGAGGAGCGTTAGTTGTGTTCTATACTTTGCGGTGTGAGGTTGTCTTGTTCTTTGGTCGCGATGGTGAAACAGAGATATGTGGTGAAGAAGAGGAAGAAGTTGTCAAGAAAGGGAGGCTTTAAAGCTATTCTTCATGCGGCACGTCAAGCTTCGCGCGGAGAAACAAATAGTGAGTTGGCTATTAAGAAAGCACTCCGAGCAGCACGATTGCATGCGAATCCCAAAAGTAAACTACGTTTTAGAAAACGTGCCCGAGTTATTCCTGTGCCGAAACGTGGTGGATTTTTACCTGCACTGTTTGCTGGACTAGCAGCCCTGGGTTCACTTCTTGGAGGAGCAAGTGCGGTAGCACGAACGGTGAAAGCTGTTGAGGAGGCGAAGCAACAGTTGAAGGAAAGTGAAAGGCATAATAAAACTATGGAGGCCATAGCACTGCGCGGTAAAGGTGTGAACATGAAGCTAGCACCCTACAAGAAAGGACTCGGCATTTACATGTCGCCAAAAAACGGTTAATCGATGCACTGCCACGACGAGCCATGACGCATGAGGAAGTTATAAGATATGCAAAACAGCTTAAGATCTCCCACTTTCGAGGCGTGTTTATGCGCAACCAACTACCGTCTCGTCCACGGAGCCATGAAAGTGCAGTTGTCAATTTGGATGACAGTCATGGACCGGGAACGCATTATGTGGCCTACATAAAGCATGGGCGAACCGTGTGGTACTTTGACAGTTTTGGAAATCTTCCTCCTCCGACAGAGCTTGTTCGCTATTTTGGAAGCAGTGCAACAATACACTATAATGTGAAACGAGTGCAAAATTTTAACACGCAACAGTGCGGTCGTCTATGTTTGACTTTTCTATATAAGACCGAGCACGGCGGGTGACGTGGTCATTATGACAACAGAAAGTAGAACGTTTACACTGCACGGACAAGGGGCGGAAGTAACTGTTGACTTTTATCCTCCTATTGAATTGGGACGACGACCCTACGTGCTGGGACTTGTTTCGTTTGAAGGCTATAATAGAATCTGCAACATAATTGAAGACGTCAATGATAAGTTCTACTACGATGACTATGTGTTAACTCTACCGTCTGGCAGCTACACCGTAGATGATATTCACGATCACATCTACACAACTCTCACCAAGGAATTTAGTCTAAAAGCATTTCTGGACGGGACACGCAAGTTTGAACTCATAGCCAACAACGTGACACATCGCTGCAGTATTCTTTCTTCTTTTAGGATTGATTTTAAATCTCAACCAGATTCGATTGGGCCATTGTTAGGCTATTCACCACAAGTGTTAGTACCGAACGTGATACACAAGTCTGACCAACCAGTGAAAATAATTGAAGATCATCACGTATCTGTCACGTGTAATATTATTACAGACGTCTACACCAATCAAGATCCCTCGCATTCGCTTTATGATTTTATTGTTACTTCACCTGGTGGTTATATCATCCGCGAAAACCCGTCGGTGGTGCTCTATCATCCTGTGAGTGTGACCAACATCAGGAATATTACCTTAAGACTGGTGAATAGAAACCAACGTCTCATTCGGTTAGACCCTCATACACCTGTGACCTACAAACTGTATCTGAAGCCAGCATGAAACAAGTGTATAAAGCGGCAACGCTGTCAAGAGCAGGTGTTAGTTGTGCTCAACACGTGTACAGGTTAACACGTGTCAACAAGCAGATCCTACAACAACTTGGTTACACCTTACATCATGAATTCGATTCTAGACGTGACAAACCCTGTCGAAGTACAGGAGGGTATTGTAAGAATTGAACACCATTCCTACCAACCGTATACTCAGGGACTAAATAATAATGATGAGATTCGCATTACTATTAACCAACAAGATATCTACACGCTTCCACTTGAAAGTTACATCCAGATTGAAGGGCAACTCACCAAATTGGATGGTACCATTCCAACAACGTCAAAGTTGGCCAACAATGCTTTGGCCTTTTTGTTTTCTGAGGTTCGCTACGTGATCAACGGTATTGAAGTGGATACTACTCGAAATGTTGGCATAACAAGTGTCATGAAACTTTATCCCTCGTATGGAAGCGAAGAGAGTAAAGCTTTTTGTATGGCTGGTTGGTGTCCCAACTCAACCAACGACTGGATGATTAACGATGATGGTACATTTACTGGACATTTACCTCTAAAATTAATACTAGGCTTTGCAGAGGATCATAAGCGCATTGTTGTGAACGCAAGACAGGATCTGATTCTTGTACGAGACAGGAGTGATTATAATGCGCTAAAGGGAGCTGATACAGCGCCAATAGATACAAAAATTCTACTGCAACGAATTCTATGGAAAGTACCGCACGTTACTCTATCAGATCAGAAAAAATTGAGTCTGCTCAAGATTGTGGAGAAGGATACAGCTTTACCCATTCAATTTAGAAGCTGGGAGCTGCATGAATACCCGGTATTACCACTCTCCGATACACATACTTGGTCTATAAAAACCTCACGGTATACAGAGCGACCACTCTACGTCCTGGTTGGATTTCAAACAGATCGCAAATATCAACAGAATAAAGATGCATCAAAATTTGACCACATCCAATTACGAAATATACGACTCTTTTTGAACGGTGTTACCTTTCCCTATGAGGGAATGGATTTAAACTTTAACAAGAACAAATATGGTAAGCTCTATGACATGTTTGTAAACTTTCAGTCATCCTATTATCAGAAAGAGGCATGTCCGCTATTATCACCACAAGACTTCAAGTCCAAGGCGCCTCTGGTGGTGATGGACTGTTCGTATTTGGAGGAGTCGATGAAGGAAACAACAATTGATATCAGACTAGAATGTGAAACATCTACAGTTATTCCAGAAAAAACAACAGCCTATTGCCTTATTGTTCACGAGGCGCAAGTGTTTTATCAACCGCTGTCCAATATGGTGACCAGAGTATAAATAGCATGTCTTCCTCCATTGCCCTTCACAGTCATGGAAAGCTACGATGAAGTCACAACCCCCTCTGCGAGGTGGGTCTGCAAATGTGAAAGTGATTCACCAGGCTCAGATGAAGATTCAAGGTTTACCATTTATCGCGCCCTAGTGAGTGAAGCTATAACTGCCTATCACAAGAATCATACTGTGCTTAGAATGCCGCCGCATCTGGTTCACTATTTACCGGATGGATTCATGTCTACGTTTGGTATTCATGACAGGGGCTACAACAACAAGCCCATCGCTAATCAAACAAATAATGTGGACGATGGTGTTGCCAAAGCTTCATCTTGTCATGTTGGAGAGCGGGTAGATTGCATGGACTGCAAATGCGATCGTTGCTCAACAAGTCGAGACGCTGATGCAGCATTTGAGATTTATCGCACCCTGGTGAGTTTAGCAATACGCGCCTACCATAAAGCGCAATTTCTTCGTGAAATGCCGCAGCATCTGATTGCCTATTTACCAGCTGGATTTCTGACCGCGTACGGTGCACACGACATTGACCTTAATTGGGATAAGCTACCATTACACCTCCGTATGTCGGCGGATGTTGCAGCCTGCCGTCCTTGTCGTAGACACTTTATGCATCGAGGAGATTCTCACTGTGATTGGGATGGTCCAAATCCTATGATAAAAAATTGTAAGCGATGTACTGATAACTTTATGAATAAAATTGTGTAATTGATTTTTGTGTGTATATTATTTTCCCGCTCCTATCCAATCAGTTAGTTGTTAAGAAGCAGCGGTGGTGGAAGGTGTGATATCCGTCGCCATGCCGAAAACATTGATTGTCGACGTGCAGGGTTTCAAGGTGAACGGAAACAAGTTTGTATTTAAAGAAGTTGGAATTATTGACTGCACAACCATGTGGGCACCAAGAGTAACCAGTTTTGTCTTTGAACCACCGTTTCCATTGCATTTGCAGTCAGACGAGGACAGAAGACAAACAGAGTGGTTGCAACGCAATTTGGGACTAGTCTGGAAAGAAGGTGACATTCCTTACCAGCATCTATCACTTGTTCTGAAAGCTCACTTGTTTGGTGCTGACCTTGTATTTGTAAAGGGAAGTGAAAAAAAGGAATGGTTGCGTCAGTATGTTAATTCAACATGTCAACTTGTTGACCTTCATGATCTGGGATGTCCGGCACTGTACAACCTGTCCGTGCCTGATGAACCTCTACAAAATAAAACACTTCAAAATGTTTGGAAGCTTTTTGATTGGCTAGCTCGCAGAGCATGTCAAAACTTGCATGTTGAGTGCAAAGCGTTGTAACGTCAGCTTCAGTGTGAGACATACCAGTGATCAGTGTGGACGTGTAGTAATATGGCAGCAATTGAAGGTTTGGACTCAAACCCCACAGAGCGAGCTATTGTCAAGTTTTTTGCCTGTAAAAAAAAGCTTGACAGTTTCACAGATGAGGAATTGAACGCTTTGCCCAAGGCGTTCCTTTTTTATGTTGCTTCAAACGCGGTGAAAAATATTTGGCACAGTGTACCTAGTGAATGGAGCAGAGATCCTGGTCTGCGTGAACTACAACCATGCACTGACTTTAGTCATCACCAGCAAGTGTCTATTACTAAAATGCCATCCATTAGACAGTGTGGAACGTGTCAGCTCATCAAATTGTACCACGGCCATACAAATATACCGTCCTGTAAAGACTTTGCTTCATCATTCCATGGTTGCGATGAAGAAGAGGAAGAAGAGACAGCAGCGGCAGTATCGCCAGCACCAAAAAGTAAGACAACGCTTGAAAAAGATATGCCAGACCTTTGCTGGTCATGGTCTAGTTAACAAGACCATTGATCTACTTCCCATTGAACTGCATATTCCTGGCTATCAATTTTGTGGACCTGGAACTAAACTAAGCCAACGTCTAGCACAAGGGAACTCTGGAATCAACATATTGGATGCAGCGTGTAGAGATCATGACATTGCTTACAACAACAAGAATATAGAAGTACGTCGAGTTGCAGACCGCATTCTTCTAAGAAAGGCCATGCAGCGTGTGATGTCATCTACTGCTTCTATTGGTGAGAAGATTGCAGCCTTGATTGTAGCAGGAGCGATGAAGTCAAAGCTATTGATTGGTGGTGGATTAGTGAGGAAAAGGACAAAGTAATAAACATGAATCAAATATTGTGAAGTATTTATTTGAGAGTCAGTCCACCAGTTCATAGTATACACAAAATATGGTTTAGTTTTCTTCTTGTAAAAAACATACAATTTTAATAAAAAGAATTGAAAATGAAAGTGTGTTCTTTTTTACAAGGTGTGGAAATGTCCATAAGGCAAGCTATTTACACCATCCCACAGACGTTTATTGTCATATGTTGTCAGCGATGTTTTATTTTGATTTACTGTAAAAATATTATGGTTCTTTGAAAGAATGCGTGTTTGCTGGTATAAGCGAGAGGTGTTTGCGTAGAGTACACATCGATATTCCTCAACATTGAGGAATTGTGTGACGCTACGAAGAACACCCTTCGCTTTGCATTGACCTTTATTCTTTTGTGTTGAAAATGCGTACATTTTCGGCGCCAAAGCCACAAATTCTGTCATAACATCACCGGCGCACTCATCCTTAAATAGACCTATTTTTTTTTATTCATGGGAATTATGCCAAACATATTGTTAACCTCATAGTTTGAGGTATCAAAGTAATTTGGATGTTCTCTCATCACTGAGTAAACATCTATCTTATTGGTTTGATAAATAAGACTGTCTGTATCCATATACAGTAATTTTACATCTCCAAACTTTTGTTTGGCAAACTCATAATGAAATTGATACATTACAAATTTTGAAAAGTCAAGTATCACCATTCCCAAGTAAATTGGTTTGTTATACATGATTTCTGTCTTTGACAATTCAATGGTTACTAAATCAGTTTCAATAACTCGTACAGAATGGAAATTAGGCATAGCTATATATTTTCGTGCGCCATATCGACCGTCCCAGTGGTTTACCAAATGAATAGTTCTATGCTTTCGAATATTTTCCATTGATTTACCGTAGCACGCATTGTTCATTAATTTATAAAAATTTGATTCAAATGTGGTCTTGGCGTGTTGCCGATGATGAGTATTCAATTGCATGTACGGTTGTAGCCATGGTTTTTGGTCAAAGCAAATAATGCGGTGAATGGATTGCAGTTTCAAACCATGTTTCAAACATTGCATTAAATTTTCAATGTGTATGACGTACCGATTTTTTGAATTTAACGTTGCCAGCAACTTTTTATTGTTGGAACGTGAACTGGGAGGTTGTAATTTTTCAACACAAAATGGTAGATCAGAATGATCATTGTGTATCTCACAGGGATATAATAAGTCGACCTCTAGAACGTAGCCACGCGTGTCATTGCTCAACACATCTTTTAAATTAAAATTTGAAACTTCATCTGAAGTCAACCATCGAAAATTTTGATATGGAAGAGGTTTTTCCATAGCATATCCGTATAAATTGTTACAATCTAGGTAGGTGAGGTATGTTGTAGGTTGGTTTGGTTTGTATGTATCCATATATGGATTATTTGCTTTGGCGTGCTTTTGCACAAGCGAAACAAGACCACCACGTATTCCGCGTTCAAAAAAGAGTAACATGTCGATGTCTGTTAATAGTTCCAGTTCTATGTCAGTCACCTTCAACATACAGTCCCAACTATATCCGGCAAGGGTGTAGTAATGGGCTGGATCTAGATTGTAGATTTCAAGACACAGTTTGCGAAAGTGTTCAAACACGTCTGTCAAAAGTAGTGTATCAATTTTGAGGTATAAATCAGCATACTCGCCCAAAGTTGATATCTTGAACACGTTCCATACTTTTTGAGCGTGTAAATAGTCTTCTTCAGAAATATGACTTTTTGTTAAGTCATTGTAAAATTTATCCTTTGAAGGGAGTGCAGTTTCCTGTAAACATGCCCAATTGTTTACATAATTATAGGGAAACACCCCTTTTCGAATGCATAATTCAAATTGTTCGGCATCAGTAAAGTGTTGACGTACAGAATTCAAATTGTTTGGGTGAAGCCCTTGAACAAGCGCATCCAATGATGATGCGAGGAATCTATACGAATCTAAAAATCGTATACTGATTCCATTTCGCCATTTCGAAAACGAAATAAAATTTTCATGATTTTGTGGAATTAAATTAAACTTTTGGTTTTCAAGGTTAGCAAATTCCTTAATAATTAAATGGCTGTCATACCGAGACATGTTGTGTAAGAAACAAGAAATATAGCGTGCTCTTTTATATGCCAAATTACATACACTATGAGCCGCTCCTCTAAATTTTCCAGTGTACCGATTATGGTCTCTCACTGGCGTGTCACAAGGTGCTATTGGTTTTTGACAAATGTGACAAGTGGTTGCTGTTGCAAAAACCGCCTCGTCTGCGTCCGACATTTGAAGCGGAATTGGATTTTGCAGGATATTGTACACCCGGTCTGCCAAGGCGTCCAATTCATTTAAAAACCAAGCAGCAGCATCTGCATCGCGATAAGATTTGAAGTATGAAAGTGAAGGGTCGTATGAACAAATCACGTTTAGGGCACAACTGAATGGCACATGTTGCTGTACTTGTTGAGTGTACGGCCGTGTCGGATCTGGTTTACATGTGTCAATGGGTGTGGTTAAACATTCAAAATCTGCATATACTGTAAATGGAAGCGGTTCTTGACGAGACACATTTTGAAATTTCATACTGGCTTTATCCTTTTCTGGAAATGTAATTTTTACAGCTGGTTGTGTGATGCAATCAATAGTATGTGCTGTCAACTTTTGATTGCTAGTAAAATATTGCAAACAGCGATCACATATATATACCCTATTTTTTTTTTGTAACTTGTGAACGAACTAGTCTAGAAAGATCTTTGATATAACAATAATGGTTGCACAATTCCCATTCAATGTACAGTAAATTAAAATGCTTTTCTTTTTTTCCCTTTGTCACATACAATGGACCAATAACTTTGTCCCCTTCAACTCCGTATACATTAATGGAGTAAAGCGGATTTTTAGATTCAAAACGAGAAATGGCGTTGAGGTCCATTGGGAATTCTATGTCTGCTAAATTTAGACTGATCATTAATTCCATAAATTTCTGGTGATATTTTCCCATTGTGTGAACATTTTCAGTTGCAGGACTTAACCCAGCAGCCAAGGACCACACAAAGCAAAAAACGTCATTATTATCCACATTGATGACTGCATGATGTTTTTCCAACTGTTTAGGTAAATTAACATGAGCTGAACCACTGTTCATGGGATCAAAGGTGCATACATTAATTTTAAAATGGTTGATAGCTTCCAGCGATTTGCCACTTTCCAATTCTTGAAACTCTGCAAAGCGCGTCATGAGCTTATCGACAATGTTTTTACTATACCAACTGTGTATATTATCAGTGCGGTACAATTCACACATTTTCGTATGTAAATAAATCGGTTTGGTTATTTCAACACCTTGTTTTAAAATAACAAAATCACATAATAACTCAGCGTTAATCTTTAACGCTACATGTTCTCTTAAACAGTCTTGCATTTTATTTTGAAAAATGTTGTAGCTAGCGTTTAAAAATTCATTTGGGTCTAAAAATTTAGCATCATTATTAATTTTTAAGCTACATAACTTATTATTAAAACAACTATCCACGTTCTGCCAACTAAGTTCTGATGCTGACATCATGACACTTACAGTAATTACATTTACTACAAAAACAGCAAATCACTGAACAGTTTGCAGAGAATGAAAACAAACAAAGTTTATTGTCTCTGCAAATTCTGTTTTAACATTAACAAATTTTAAATTTTATTTGATTCTTCAATAAATTCTACCAAACATCTTTTATTTTCTACTCCCAAATATTTAAGGTAGATGGTTCCTTTGTTGAGGTCATTTACAGCTTCGTCGTTGAGTTCCATGAACATCGCAGGTAAGAAGACAGCGAAATCTTCTAGTTCGCAAACAATTCTTCTGCCATATTTCGTGTTTACTTTGCGAACAGCTGTCACCAAATAGGACTCGTTAACTGGCAGGTCCTGTAAACGTTTAGTCTCCAGACCGGTTGCTCTGCCAATGAGATTCGCAACTGTTATAGCAGACATATTGGTTCTGAAAGGTAATTATAAAGTGTTTAGGTAAACTATTAAAAAGGTTCAGGTACCCTCCACCTTTATTTATTAGCACATTAACTCAAACCCTGATCTATAGACTAAACCATCAAATGTGTATACAAAACTTATTTGCGAAGACGAGGAGTCTCCTAACAGCGCTCAGTCCCAGTAAATCAGTCGGATAGAGCGAGATAAGGTAATATCTCTTTTGACTGACGTCAAGCCTGGTAATGACTGTTAGTTGCAATAATAGTTTCATATATCCACTTGAGTAGTGTGTCCTGCATCCCCATCCAAACCTCTAGACTAAACCATCAAATGTGTATACAAAACTTATTTGCGAAGACGAGGAGTCTCCTAACAGCGCTCAGTCCCAGTAAATCAGTCGGATAGAGCGAGATAAGGTAATATCTCTTTTGACTGACGTCAAGCCTGGTAATGACTGTTAGTTGCAATAATAGTTTTATATACCCATTTGATATTATTATTATCCACTTGATAAATATTTAAGGTCAACTGTATAACCATCGACAGTTAGAGAAACTAAAGGTACTGTGTTCAATATTACCTGATAGAAGATCTTTGCAGCAAAGCGATGTGTATACTACCAACTCGTGGACTTCTCTGACTAGCAACAATAATGTCAGGGCTTATATACCCTTACAATCAGAGGCAACACACCGGTTTGTCCGCTTTCTCAGTAACTGGATGACCTCCATATTTAGTGTCCGCTTTCTCAGTAACTGGATGACCTCCATATTTAGTATAAATGAACCTGCTACTTTACAAAGAATTGTCATTCACTGCTGCTATGTCCGATCAGGAAAACACCCATCATGGCGATGATGAAGAATCCGCAAATTGGGACTCGTCTTTGAACATTTTCATGTAAGTAATATTCATTTTTTTTAAATTGATACCAGACTAAAAAAATTAAATCAAAGCCTAGAACGCTAACCAATTAACCATGGGACCGGAATATATTTTTAATTAAGACAACACAAAACACCCAGTCCCCAAGCCAGGGGAATTAATCACCAGAAAATACAATCCCCACAGACCTCCCAAAAATCTAACCCAGGACCCTCCAGTTCAGAGTCTAACAGCAGCCAAGAACAGTATAGTTGAGCCACACAGCTAAACACATAGTTGTATCTTGTCTCGCAATAAGCAGTCAAGTTAATTATTACACTATTGTTTAAATGCAATGTCAAGCTTGGCTAACACTATTGCTGTTAATGTTAATAGCGTTTGTCAAATTGTGGTCAAGTAGCTTTGAACACTTAGATAGGTGTTAAGGTTTTATATACTTAGCCGGGTGTAGCCCAAGGACGGCCGACGGTGGGGCTTGAACCCACGCGTCTACCGAGTCCGTCCTGACAAGCTTTTAATTGAATTTCATAGCTAGTTTTTTTTGTCGTGTGACCTCCTCAGAGGCCGAGTGCAGGTCTTTCTATTCGACGTCCGTGGGGGGACCTGCGCGTCGGTATGGAGTGGATGAAGATGAAACTGGGCAAGGATGTGGAAGGAATCGGCCGTGGCCTATCAGAAGGTACCGTCCCAGCATTTGCATGTGGAAGGAATCGGCCGTGGCCTATCAGAAGGTACCGTCCCAGCATTTGCCTGGTGTTGAAAATGGGAAACCACGGAAAACCATTTCAAGGACGGCCGACGGTGGGGCTTGAACCCACGCGTCTACCGAGTAAGCAGAGAGCTTGGACTCATGACCTAAGTGCAGCGTTTCAGCCTTGTAATAATATCATATATACCTACATTTTATGTTACATAAGCACACACATGTTGACGATTTTAAAAATACAGTGTATTGCATCCTACTTGGTATCCATACATTGTTTGGAACAGACAGCTTTCTTTTTCTCCCAGTCCGACTTAAGAAACATGACTAATTTATTGTAATTTAATGCAAATTGTATTACCGGTTAGAGACCTGTTAAATTTATTGCCGCTGTCAAATATAATGGCTTTCATTATATTGCCAAGACATACCGCTTTAACAAAAATAAAAGTTAATAGCCTACATCATCAATCTTGATACCAGTCTAATGTCAAACGGGCTTTCAATATCTCATACATTAAAATTGTGTTGCGCTGTTATGTAAATTAGCATTAGTATACCAGCTTCTCACTCACTTCATGTGAGATCTGTGTAGGGATACCGCAAAAGTTGAATTGTTGTTGTTTGAGTCTTCAGTCTTTTGACTGGTTTGATGCAGCTCTCCATGTCTCCCTGTCCTGAGCTAATCGTTTCATCTCTACATAGTTCCAACACCCTACATCGGAGGCAATCTGTTTAACATATTCTAACCTTGGTCTACCCCTACAGTTCTTGTCCTCGACCCTTCCTTCCATAACTAAGCTTGCTATTCCTGGGTGTCTTAGTATGTGTCCTACCAACCTATCTCTTCTCTTCATTAGCAGTCACCGGAAACATCTCTCCTCTCCCACTCGTCTTAATACCTCTTTGTTTGTAACCCTATCTACCCATCTGATCTTCATCATTCTCCTGTAACACCACATTTCAAATGCTTCTATTCTCCTCTTTTCTGCTGCACCAATAGTCCAAGTTTCACTTCCATGTTGTTTGAGTCTTCAGTCTTTTGACTGGTTTGATGCAGCTATCCATGTCTCCCTGTCCTGAGCTAATCGTTTCATCTCTACATAGTTCCAACACCCTACATCGGAGGCAATCTGTTTAACATATTCTAACCTTGGTCTACCCCTACAGTTCTTGTCCTCGACCCTTCCTTCCATAACTAAGCTTGCTATTCCTGGGTGTCTTAGTATGTGTCCTACCAACCTATCTCTTCTCTTCATTAGCAGTCACCGGAAACATCTCTCCTCTCCCACTCGTCTTAATACCTCTTTGTTTGTAACCCTATCTACCCATCTGATCTTCATCATTCTCCTGTAACACCACATTTCAAATGCTTCTATTCTCCTCTTTTCTGCTGCACCAATAGTCCAAGTTTCACTTCCATGTTGTTTGAGTCTTCAGTCTTTTGACTGGCTTGATGCAGCTCTCCATGTCTCCCTGTCCTGAGCTAATCGTTTCATCTCTACATAGCTCCAACACCCTACATCGGAGGCAATCTGTTTAACATACTCTAACCTCGGTCTACCCCTACAGTTCTTGTCCTCGACCCTTCCTTCCATAACTAAGCTTGCTATTCCTGGGTGTCTTAGTATGTGTCCTACCAACCTATCTCTTCTCTTCATTAGCAGTCACCGGAAACATCTCTCCTCTCCCACTCGTCTTAATACCTCTTTGTTTGTAACCCTATCTACCCATCTGATCTTCATCATTCTCCTGTAACACCACATTTCAAATGCTTCTATTCTCCTCTTTTCTGCTGCACCAATAGTCCAAGTTTCACTTCCATGTTGTTTGAGTCTTCAGTCTTTTGACTGGCTTGATGCAGCTCTCCATGTCTCCCTGTCCTGAGCTAATCGTTTCATCTCTACATAGCTCCAACACCCTACATCGGAGGCAATCTGTTTAACATACTCTAACCTCGGTCTACCCCTACAGTTCTTGTCCTCGACCCTTCCTTCCATAACTAAGCTTGCTATTCCTGGGTGTCTTAGTATGTGTCCTACCAACCTATCTCTTCTCTTCATTAGCAGTCACCGGAAACATCTCTCCTCTCCCACTCGTCTTAATACCTCTTTGTTTGTAACCCTATCTACCCATCTGATCTTCATCATTCTCCTGTAACACCACATTTCAAATGCTTCTATTCTCCTCTTTTCTGCTGCACCAATAGTCCAAGTTTCACTTCCATAGAGCGCCACGCTCCAGACAAAGGCTTTCAAAATGACTTCCTAATACCTAAATCTATATTCGATGTCAGCAGATTCCTTTTTTGTAGAAATGCTTTCTTTGTCTGAGCCAACCTACTTGCTTCGTCCATCACTGGTTATTCCGCTTCCTAAGTAACAGAAGTCTCCTACTTCCTTCAGCTTTTCACCTGTCAATTTGATCTCCATAGAGGTTTCTGATTTATTTCGGTTGCATTCCAGTATTTATGTTTTACATTTATTTTCATCATGTATTCTTTCCGTAAGACGGAGTACTTTATTCCAATTGGTTTTAAAATGTCAAACAATTTAGTCCAATCAACTTTATCAAAAGCATTTTCTAAATCTACAAAAGCCATGAACGTTCTCTTATCTTTCCTTATTCTACCTTCTAAAATCAGCCTAAGACTTAGTACAGCTTCCCTTGTTCCTACATTTCTCCTGAAACCAAACTGATCTTCGCCCAACTCTGTTTCTATTTGGCTTTCAATCCTCTTGTAAATCATTCTGGACAGGATCTTTGAAGCATGAGTAATCAAGAAGGTTGAATTAAGGATAACAAAATTAACAGTATTATTCTCTTCTTGCAAAACATTTTTTAAACTCAGCTTCCAAAAGCTTACATATAGCAGAACGCGGATTTTACAACTACAGAGGTGACAGCCGAGTTCAGCATTGCTTCCACTTACTTGTGTCAAGCTCCTCTCTGTCTTCTTTCCTGTCAACCTCGCTTGGTCAACTCTTGTTCTCTTCCAACTCCAACAGTATTAGAGTATCCAAGGCCCTTGCCACATCTTTTCTGATTCCCTCCTTCTGCAAGAGGCCAGTCTTCTTTTCCCATTATTTCCTACCTTCTGCCTGTCATTTAATCATTGATGCAGAGAAGTGCAAGGAGTATGCCTCCATAACTTAGGAGGTTTTCTTCTGTGTACTTTAATTTTCCCTGACACAAACATCAAGACAGTTTATATCCTCGCCGCTAGATTGGGTATTCTAATGACATTGATAGACATTTGTTCTATTTTATAGTTTCTCGAATGACCGTGTCATGGCGGAGTTTTTTGTCCGCATGATGATGGAGGCAGAAAATGAAAATGTGGATAACAGCGAAACTGAAGAGGAGGCAGAAGAGGAGGCAGAAGAAGCTACCCAAAAAAATAATTTAAACGAGTAATGTACCAAAAAGAAAAAAACAATATTAATAAAAAATATTCTTGTTTTGATTGATTTATTTGTCTATCATTCCCACTTTTATTTTTTTATATGAAGCTGAGCGAGCCAACATGTCAGGTGTCAATCTCAGAAATTCACTCCTGTGACATCACACATCGGTTGACCGTTCAAATCAGATTATTCATTCTAACACCCATCCATGTCCATTAACCATCTAGCACGCCTTCCATATCCTCAGCTCCATAACACATAAATTCAAATCTCCCAAGTCAGCATAAATAAAAAAATCCTTCGGCTGCACTAGGTCTCTGTGATTATGCCTCCATGGCTTAGGGAGAAGCATGCCAACCTCTCACCGCTAGGTCTGTGTTTCAAATCCCAGTTACTCCATGTAAAATCTGTGCTGGACAAAACAGAAGCAGACTGGTTTTTCTCCGGGTACTCTAGTTTTCCTGACTAACTTTCATTCTACCAACACTCTCCACCATCATTTAATTTTATCAGTCATTTATTCAATCGCTGACTCAGAGGAGTGCGATAGGCTTCGACAGTCGGCACAGTTCATATCTTCACAACTAGATGGAATATTCCAATGTCATCAATAGACATTACACCATCTTGTTTTTATTTCATGTCGAGCTGGCTGAACCGACATGCCATGCGTTTTTGTATCCCCCACCACTAACAATTTGTTTACCGTTAAGTATTAGAAAAAAAAACAATCCCATCCATGACCTACACTACATTCTGCCTGCGACGTCCCAACCTCCATTCACAGTTCCATCTTCATTCACGTTTGTTTACCCGCCAACCTAGCACGTCAGGGTTCAACCCCGTCCATGACCTACCCCACATCCCGTAATATACTATGACGTCACACACACGCCAGTTGACCGTTCAAATCTGACGATTCATTCACCGACAAAGATTCGGAAACCTTCGGCAACACTCGGATCTCATCGGGCATAAGGCAAAGCTATATAGCCCAGGATAATATCAGAGAAGGCGCTCAGTCCAAGAGAGAGACTGGGTCGAGGAGGGTCTCGTGCAGAGCCTCTTCCATCCTTCCCCCCTCGTCCCCCACCCCACCCTTCCCTCCCCCTCCCTCCCCCACCCTCCCTCCCCACCCCCACTCCTCCCCCTCCACCCACACCCCCTCAAACCGGTTCCTGGACCCTCCAAGGTTTGTTTACCTTCCGGGGGTCCCGGCGACCTTGGGGGTCAATGACCTACCTCAAGGTCATTGACCATGACCTACCTCAAGGTCATTGACCTTGCCACGCCCCCCTCATTTGCATAAATAACGGTATTTGAAGCAGAACCCTCCTTGCTCCTCTACTTACATTCATAACGTCATAAAATACAATGGCGACACAACTGCCATCTGGTGGAAAATTTACCTGTTTATAGTCATCTCCAAGAGGCGTGTCCACATCAGTAGAGCTGGAAAGTGAAGAATCTAGATTTTGCAAGAGAAAATAAATAATGGAGATGACTGGTTTTCGAACTCATCGATTCAATTTATATTAGAGGAGCTTGGAGCCATCTAAGCGATCTACTCCTCGCCACAAGCAGAGATAACGCAACTGTGACAGGTCTTATAATTCCAAATGTGGTACAAGAGATCTCTTTCGATCCGACTCGAAATACCACGACTTTTTCCTGGTCCTTCTAAAATCGGAGTTCTTCGACTGGGAGATTTCACGACGCCCGACTAATGTTAATTTTCAAACACCTAGCAACAATGTCAAACCACGAAGTTCCTCCATGATATGAGGAATATGTAGCTAAATTGAGTCTCTAAACCTTTATTTAAACAATAACAAACTTGAAATGTATATATAGTACGGTATATATTTTAATAGAGATAAATATAAATTTGAATTCGCCACACAGCGGGCCTTAGGCTACTGTTCAGCTGGTAAGAGCGTCAGATATTGTAACTCCCTGTTTATTGACCAACTCGTGGCTGTACAATAACAGAGGTTATCAGAGTCTCGAATACACGGAGCTAAATGACCACTGGCTTATACCGATACTTTATGTGCACAATACGAGCTAATGGCTGACAAACCGCATTTGGTAGTAAGATTATTTATCATTTACCATCACGGGTTTGAGAATTCCTAAAATAGGCTATGACCAACATACAAAATGCTCCAGAAATCCTAGTAACAGAAATTGGTCAAATAAAGAGGTTCAAATATTTGTGGGAAATTATTCAAGAAAAATTGTTTGAAAAATACTGCTGTACTCGTAGAAGAAAGAATACGAAAGATGACAAGAGCGTATGGCATAACTAGGAATACCTACAACAAAAGATCTTAAAATACAGCACTACAACTCCGTAGTCAAACCGGAATGTCTCGTACTGAACTACACAGTGGATAAATTAGAAGTAGTAGAAAGAAGAATTATACGCAAAATACTCGGTCCTTTAAAAACTGCAGAATTCTGGAAATTAAGAAGTAATGATGAAATATATCGAAAAATAGAAAACATATCAGAAACAATACGGAAGAGCAGATTGCTACAGGATGGATGACAGTAGGTTAACCATGCAGATCTTCACATTGCTGGGGAACAAGAAGTCAAAAAGGATTTGGAAAGAAACAATATCAGAGTAGAAGATACACCACAGAGGAGATATTTTTAGGCAAAAGGTACTAAATGGAAGGATTCCAAGGGGTGGAAGGGAAAGAAAACTGGCTCGAAATGGTCCGATGAAAGGAAGAGGAAACATAGTGAGATAATGAAGGAATACTGGAGGAAGAAGAAGGACAAAGCATTGAAATTGGCTCGTGGTCCCTAGACGACCGAAACGAAAACAATATTTTTTTTTTTGTAGTGTAGCCTCCTGAGAGGCCGAGTGCAGGTCTTTCTAATCGACGCCCGTGGGCGACCTGCGCGTCGGGATGAGAGATGGAATGGATGAAGATGAATGAAACTGGGCAAGGATGTGGAAGGAAGCGGCCGTGGCCTGTCAGAAGGTACTGTCCCAGAATTTGCCTGGTGTTGAAAATGGGAAACCACGGAAAACCATTTCAAGGACAGCCGACGGTGGGGCTCGAACCCACGCGTCTACCGAGTCAGCAGAGAGCTTGGCCCCTTGACCTAACGCTGCGCTTTAGCCCGCATAGCCACTACTGTCGGTAACAATAATAATAATAATAAAGTCACTAAAATCTCGGGACAAAATCGCAGCAAATTCTTATTGCATAATACCGGTAGGTTGGCTCTTGAAGCATGGCTATATCAAGTGAAGAAAGAGCACACAGCCAGATCTTTCCATTTTCACTTTGTATCCATAGGAATTGGTCGATTTGTCCTTTAATAACCCAAAAAATGTGAATAAAAGAAGGAAGGAAGCTTTATGTGACCGACAATTTCGCGATCTTGAGCTACAGGGCCTCCTTTTCTATAGCCTGCATTAAATCGAATCACAGGACGTCATATTTCACAACGAAAATCTCACACATACATTGACCGGGAATCTTGGTGAGTGGCAAAAATCTTGACCAACACGCCCTCAAGTTCTACGGCAACACTCGCTAAGTGCTCGTTGCACAACTCGAGCACCGACCAGATTTCTACAGTGGCTGCTGGGGCAGCAGTTTCATGGCGGATGCAGCAAAGCTCGAGGACGAGCACTTCGGTTATTGTTGAGCTTTCATTACCGCGTAACGGCGATAGTTTCACGCTGTATCACGTATGTTGTTCCGTTTGATCGATTTTTTTTTTAAATTTAATTATTTTCTATTTACGGGAAGGTGTGTAGTCCTGTTTAGAAAAATCCGGTAATCAACAGTGTATTATATTCCTGGGAAATAATACGGAGGCAAGTCAATAAATAGGCCTATCTGCAATTGTGTTAAGTGTCGTTAGGTTGGCTGTATGGCGTTGTGCCCTCACCAGCCGCTAGATGGCCCCATTTTCCACGTCTGTGGAGATGTCGACACAGTGCAGGGGGAGCCACTCCGGGCTCCGCGCTTCGGCTTGCCAGAGCATAGGCTGCTGCGTGACGTCACCGGTTGGGCAATGTCGTGGCGACCATGTATAACAAACAGTTCTCAGCTGTTTCAAGTAACAAAAAGGGACGCTTTTAAAGAGAAATATGCATGTGGTGGTCCTCGCATGCCCTTCTGCAGTCAACTAATACACTATAAAGGGCGTATCACTACAGTCTGTACCATTAAACTTGCTACCCTCCTGTCAGGAGACTGATAAAATAACCCAGTCAATGCATGTGAGATTTTCGAAGTGAAATGCCATGTCCTGTGGTTCGGATTCCACATAAAAAAGGAGGTCCTGTGGCTCATAATCCCAAGATTCACGGTTACGTGAAACTAATAAATAGGACTCCAAATTGGTAATGTTGAAAATTAATCAGTGAGGTAAACAACATTGAACCAAGTGCTAAACGGTTATCGGAGTCCCAAGTCAGACTACTGTGTGACCACCACGTAGTGTAGCGGTTAGTATTCGTGGCTGTCCGGGTACACTCAGCCTCGTGAGGCAAATCTGAGAAGATGTGGTTCGATTCCCACCTCAGCCAGCCTGGAAGTGGTTTTCCGTGGGTTGCCACTGCCGGGATGGTTCCTAACTTAGGCCACAGCCGACTTCTTCTCAATCCTCATCTGATTTACAGCTACACAGACACCGCAATAACACAGGTTACCAGACAAATTTAACACACAGCCAAGTGCACGGGCCTAAATGGCCACGATGTCCAAACTCCTCAAATGAATCAACAGTTATATTTTGCGCTGCACCCAACGGATTTACTACTTCTAGAAAAGTTCTGTAGTTTTAAATAAGGAATATAATAAAATGCTAAATAATCAATAAGCTAATTGCATTGGGCACTTAAATTCTTTGGCTTTTTATCGTGCAAATAACTTGAAACGTGAGAGTATTCTGGACTCTCGTAATATGCATAGATCATACAAATGCACATCTTTTAAATAGGTTAAATATCTTAGTTCTCAATTCTTAACGTTTTCGGGAATCAGGCACACCCTCGCAGGAAGTTCTGGTACAGTTACAAAAGGACTCTCGCGCGTACGAAACTACTGGGTCTTTCTTATCGGTCTATATAGTAATACAGTGGAACGTGGCTAATTCGAACTTCTATAATTCGAAATCTTCTTTAATTCGATTTTTTCTCTTGGTCCCTAGCATTTTATATGCAATCAATGTTAAAAAAATCGTGGTTAATTCGAATTATATTTTGGATAATTCGAAGGTTTTAGTGTAAACAATCGATCGGAAGCCAAACAGTTGGGACAGTTGGGTCAGTTCCCGAAAAGACTGTTCCGAGTGCAGCCCAAGCAACAAACCACATCACAGAACTGACGCGTTTTTTTTTTTTTTTGAAAGTAGAAATGACGTAAGTAGTTCTGTTTTCCGTTCCTTAAATTTGTTAGATTCTTTTGTGATGGCTGAGAGACTTAATTGTAGGAGACAGGTAAAAATTTCAAACTTTTTTTGAAAAAGAGTACATTCCTCAAAGACTTAACTAGATCACTGGATTAGTGCTGTCGTTAAATAGGTGAATAGTAAATTTTGGTTTTATATTTCATTTGAAACTTTTGAGGTTATTCACGATACAGTCTTTATAAAGCACCGTTGTCTGTTTATCTGCTTTGTTGAACGTAAATCATTTTGTACACGTAATACAATATATTTTCTCTACCCTTTTCAAAGCACGTTTTTAATTCGAATTTTTGGATAATTCGAATTTTTTTACTGGTCCCTTGAGGTTCGAATTATCCAAGTTCCACTGTATATAGGCTGTCTGCGTGGCTCAGCGGTAACGTACTCACCTGCTATGCCGAAGGTTGCTGGATCGAATCCTGGTGCAGTCGGCTGGCATTTGAGGGTGCGCAAATGCGAGGGAGCCGTGTTAACAGATTTACTGGCACGATAATGATCCCCTTAGAGGCAAAATTCCGGCACCCCGGCGTCTCAAAAAGCAGCAGTTGAAAGGGACGTTCAACCAATAACATTAATTATATTATCTAGCAATATAGCAGCTGCATTAATATAATCTCTCGGCTGTTAGTCACCGGGCTACGCACGCATTTTTCCGGTCCCCGCTTTATTGCTAGACCGATAGAAATGCCCCTGTGATATTGTGAGCATCTAAGTTATAGTCTACTTCTCTTGGTATTGAGTCATCTAAAATGCTCGCCAGAAGCTGGAAATTAAAACTTGTTACCAGTTGCATCGGCAATACTTCTCCAGCACGGACGGAAAAATTGAGCGTTTCTTTTTCAAGATTAATCCTTATTGCTTACATCGTTGTGAAAATAATTTGACTTTACTATCGTTGGTTATACCGCAAATCTTTATTTATATCGTCTCATTAATAGTTTAATTTAAGAATAGTTTAGTGTTGTGGAAAGTCGTGTGTTGTAATGCTGTGTATTTTCACATATCGGTAAAAATGAGCAAATCTGGCGCTTCTTGTGCTTGGGGGTATAGGGTACAAGGTACTATATACCACAGATTTCCACAAAAACGAAGAGTCGAGACGTGTGTGGGTTTCTCGCTGTAAACGAGCTGATACATTTAACATTAATAATGCCCGAGTGTTCTTAGCACTTCCGTCCAGACGATTACGAAAGGGATTTAAAGAATGACCTTCTCGGTTTACCAACTAGGAAGTGAATGAGAAGATGATTCGTTTATACGTGAGGACAAGGACTTTTATCGGAATCCGTCACCTGAATAGGCATATCAGATCAAATTACTGGAGAAATATGCAGCGAAAAAGAACAAACTCTGGGTCGCTTCGTCATCAAAAACTCAAGTCGCATAAAAGGTAAGTGTTTATAAACTGATCATTTTCATACCTATGTTACATTAATAATGTATGTTGTTGGCACTGGGACATCTTGATCATCAGCTCCGTGTACTTGTGTGTTCAATTTGTAATCCGAGCTTTTAAGGTGACAGTTGTAATGTGTGGGAGACCGTAATTATTAGGGACGGAAATGGGGTAAGTGCTCCGGAACTTGAAACAAGGTAGGCTACTATCTCGGCATTTGCCTGGATAGAGTGTGGAAAGTCGCTGTCAGCGCCGGGATTTGAACCGCTGAACTCCCGACTTCCTGCAGCTTCCCATCGCGGTCGTAGCGAGCACTACACTACACCGCAGGATCGCTAAAGCATGATTATGTAGCCTATATATTGCTATATTTCGTATTTCTATCCTTAGCACGTCTGTTATTGTGTTTTGTGAGGCTCTTCTTTAGCTCAGCTGATACTAAGGTGCGGTACCGTAGCTAATCTGAAGTATTTTTTTTTTGTGCTTATGAAGTATATTTCGCATTACAAACCACTGCAATATATTGTTTATACCTTTCTCTTTATAACGCGCATATTGCCATTATTGTGATTGAATACTACGACCGGAAAAAAGACGCGAAATATGACTGTGTTTCCCGTAAGAATGCATTGTAAATATCAGCTGGTATGCGCCTGCTACATCCGAGCTGCGTCAAAGTGTATCAGCCAATGGGCGCGAGAGGCACCGGAGTGTCCTACCTTATAGTCTACTTACCTTGGACACAGTGCATAGGGTGACATCCTGCCAAGAGGCTCGAACAGTTTGGACCTGGACGACTGCTATACTGCGGGGAATACGTCCGGGGATAGACCACTTACCAACGGAGCGCATAATGGTTTGCGATTTTGAACATACTGGGAAACCAAAACAAAACGCTGTAACCTGGTTTATAGCGACAGCTGTGGATTGGAACATAACAGCGCACGAACGAGGTGGGGGCACCTTAAGGGACTTTGTAATTCCATTAGAAGGATACGCTGGACAATGTTTCAAAGCAAAAGTGTTCAGAAGTTTCCAACGCATCTGTTTCAGTTTTGATTGTTGGTGTTATGCTTTGAGTGTGTGTTAAGCTATATGTGATGGCTGATTAAAAGAGGGGGGATGGAAGAAATAGGTAAAAAAGGAGGGAACTGTGCCTGAGCAATAATATCTAATACAGCACTTACAACCAGAAAGAAAAAATCAGATTGGTTCAGCTTGCGCTGTTGCTACGTAAAGATGGCCGCGCCACTCTACGTTTGCACCAAGGAGCGTCAAGGATGGGGAAAGATCAGGGCGTCCATCTGCAGCCGTAATGGATGCCAATATTGAACAAGTGCGTGATGTGATCCTGCATAATAGATGAGTGACTGTTTATGACGTAGCAAACCATTTGTACATTAGCCATGGTTCTGCATTTGAAATCAAGCATAACAGGCTTAACTTTCACAACGTTATTTAACTGCCACTGACTCCTCCAAATCTAATCATGGTCTGAAAGTCAAGCTAGGCAACACATCGTACATACTGGTACGACAAGTTGCGTATGCAATAGGCGCTAGACAATATTCACAACATATCGCCGACCACAACACTCATACTCTTCGGGCGCTGAGTTTCGAGGTGTTGGAGCATCCCGATCTCGCCCCGTCGGATTACCATCTCTATGGTCCACTGATAAGCTTAAAGAGGCCGTCACTTCAGCTCCGATCAACAGGTGAAGGACACGGTTCATACGTGGCTTGCTACGCAACCAAATTTTTTTTTTGCAGAGGGTTGGTTTGTTCCTCAGTTTAGGGGCTGCGTCAACGTGGTCATGTATCCCCGTGTAGAATCTGTCTGATAACCTGTGTTAATTGTGATGACTGTATTAGTGTTTGTTATCTGTAATTCAAGTGAGGACTGCAGACAGTAATTTAAAGTACTTCCTACTTTTGCTACCAAAAGGTACCGTCCACGACACCTAGCTGTAAACTTTGCTTCTATTAGATGCCATCGCAACCAGCGCCCGGTGACGAACGTTTGAACTTAAGAGCATTAATCAAACCAAACCTACAAAAGTGTAGTTAGTGGAAGATTCTTTTTCATGCCATAAATCTATGACATGTAACCTCAGGCTTTACTTCCCCTCCGAAGGAAGGCATACTGAGGGATTTTAACGCTCTTAAAAGATCGGACGACTTCGGCCGGGTTTGAACCCGTGACCTTGAGCATAGAAGCTCAGCATGCTACCCACTACGCCACCGAAGTCGCTCTTGGAGAGGGTATCAGCAAGCTTGTGAAACGGTGGATCTTGTGCATTGAGAAGCACGGGGACCGATATAAATATAAACTGTGTACTTATTTTGAATTAAATTATACAAATTGATCGCACGTTCTTATTGACTTGCCCTCGTAATTGCGATGGTCACGATCAATCTAATAAAATCTCCCCCCGCCCTCCCCCAGGGCAAAAACCCAGCAACATATTTAATAATTGTGTTATACTCTTATTTTATAACAGTTTGAAAATAATAAATAAAATAAAAATCTCATCAGTGAGAATGCGCTTGGGGTGTGGAGGAAGCTTGAGTTGCTTCAGACCATATCTGGTGATCAAAATTTGGCATTATGGGAACATTTGCCTGCAGTGAGTGTGGAAGAACGTAGCGTGTAACTTGATGCACTCACGTAAGAACAATTAACATTATAAGAAACAAACGGGAAATTTGACTTCATTTTTCCATGTTTCCAAAACTCGTTTCCTAATACATTTATTTGTTTGGCAACACTGCTCAATCAGTACGTATTAATAAAACAATGCAATTGGTTACGACTTGTCTGTGAACACATCTGGAACATCCCTCAGACTCTCATGGCGAGTTCTGCGAGGCACAAGGTTCGTGTCACTCAACTGACGTTTGAACATTTCCTGCCTGAGATTCCTGGTGCGGGTTGGTATGGGTGGTGGGTTGGCCGTGGGTCGAACCGAGAACCTGCGAGGCCCTCTGGTGAATGTTGGCGTGTTGGTAGGTTTGAGAGAGGATCGTCTGTAAGCCGAGGTGGCTGGCGGAGTTGTGGGTGTAGGAGGCCTCAGAGAAGACCTCCTTCTATTGAGCAGTGCTGATTGTGTTGGGGGAGCAGGCTTCAGAGACGATCTTCGGCGCTGTATCGCAGACGCGGCCGGACTGCTCGGTGACAGCAGGTTCGTTCCCCCAGGCACCGGCCTCAGAGAGAAGCGACGGTGACTAGACGCCAGATGCGGAGGTGGGACGAAGAGCGACGTCAGGGAAGAGTACGGGGGAGTTAGGCTGGCAGTGCCCATCTTCCTGCGAGGAACTGGGGGCTCCACACGAGTGTGTATGGATGACAGAGCTCGGAAGAAGTCTGCTAGAGAGGTTTCCTCCAGTACGGAGTTGATGTCGCTGTTGCTGCCGCCTGTGGACGAGAACAGACTTCTCCTGCCGGTGGCCGTGTTAGCTACGTAGCGTGCCCCGGTCTGAGTCAGGTAATTGAGCTGACTGGCAGTCATGGACGAAACGTCCTCTTTGGACGCCAGGCTGTCCTCTTGCAAGGACTGAGACCTCTTCACCTTCCGGGAGAAGAACATCTCGCTGAACGAGCGAGTCTTCTTGCGTTTCTTTGTTGGCTTCAGTGGGTTGCGCCACTTAGGCAGCTGGAAGAAGGAAGCCGAGAAACTGTGTCGTTTGGTTTCCGTCTGCTCCTTCTCTGCCTTCATGCTGAAAACAGACACCAAGACATTGTATTAGACAAACACACGACCAGTGATAATGGTAACGGGCCCAATCATTGGGAGAGACCGAATGTCGAGGCAATAGACTGTCCTTTTAAGGACGCATTAAGGAAATGAACCCAGAGAAATTGGCATTCACAGTCTCCAGAACATTACCTCTGCGGCTCAGCAGCAGCTAGGAAAATCGTTGTAGTAACTTGTACAATGTAGTGTATTTCTCCTTTTCATTATGGTACTTGCTTGCCACGATAGGTGAGTGATTATCGTGTCGGACTGCCAACCCCCCAAGCTTGCAGGTTCGCTCCTGGCCGTGGCAAGTGATTTTTGAAAGGCGACAAAAATCACGGTACGCATGTCATCCGTTGTTGGCATGTTAAAGAACCCATTTGAATTCAGTAGGCCGTGTTCATAATGGCAAAATTAATCTCGGGATTTTCCTCCTACACAAAGATATCTAACCTCCTTGACTTTCATAGCGCTCCAAGGAGCGATAAAATTTGACATGCAAGCTGCCCTATGGGAGTAAACCAACAAAGCTTGCATCTGGCACCCGAGGTCTTATGATATTATTATTATCATCATTATGGTACTTCCTGAAATGAAATGTAATATGTAATTGATTGTCATATTACACTACATTTCATTTGCATGTTCCATGTGCCAGTGTTGCCAAATCTTGAAATGGGAAAGAACTAAACCCTACGCTTTAAAACACCAGAAAAGCACCAGATTGGCTCTATGATTCAAAACACTAGAAAAACACCAAAAATTATAAATATATAAACGGCTTTTTACTTACATTTCTTTTTTTTAAATCGTCGTCTTCACTTGCGGAGCCTGCTACCGCTATTACATCTTTAGAGCAGGAAGTGCTGTAGCTCTGCATACTACCAATTTTGGCCACTTTTATATCCTTCGGAAGTTCGTAGTCGTGATAGCATTTTCCCTCTGTTTTTAGTCCAAATCGCACACACAGAATAGAATGCAATTTTCGAACTATCATTCGATTTCTTTGCCTTGTAATAGGAATGTCTGTTTCGCCCTGCCTTGTGTTCACCAATTAAACTTGGCTAAACACTCTCCATACATCTGCATTAGAGTGAGGGAGTGAAAGTACATAAACTGCCTTCGCATGAAACTGGGAAATCCCCTGGGAGCTAGAAAGAAAATAGATGATAGGTGGATTATTTGTACAAGTGCACTGGCACTGAGCCCTGCATGTTGTGCTTACTTAGCACTTATCCACGCGAATGAGAATTTCAGGGACTTCCCCTGCTGGAGTGTTGATCTTGACACGTGTATGGCTGAACATTGCCTATCTTAATTGATTAACTTCATTAAAACTATTACATGGCTTCCAGGATTTACTTATTTGTCATAGGAGACAATTTCATGGAAAAATCCGTTAAGCACCAGAATTGGCACTGGTTTTATTGAAATAACACCAGTTTTTTTGCTATGGCGCTATTAGAACATTTCTGGCACCAGACGAACTTCAGAAACACCGGATCTGATGCTAAAAACACCAAATTGGCAACACTGCGCACTGCTTCGTGAATGTGCTAGCTTGAGTTTATTTCTCGACTTATACTGTATATTACATTTGGCATATGAAGGTCCAAGTATTTCGTTACAACTTATAAGTGTACCTTGGCCAACTTGAGTTGTATTGGGGAAGGCATTGCCAATATGGACGGCTACTTGTACGGAGCTAGCCAACAGGTGGGAATCCTCTGTCTTGTTCGAGGTTAGTTGATTTTTGCCATTTATAGAGAAGTTTGTGCAGTGTTCGACCATCTAGAAGTGACATATTGAAGGCGACAAATTGGAATTCGGCAGAATTCTCTCCAGGGTTAGATGACTTTATCTTTTTGTAATTTTATGCGTTGTTTCGTATCATTACACACACCAGCCCATAGCTCTCAGCAGCGACATCCGATAGACAGTCCCTTAAGGTAGATTAACAATCTTGTTCTTTTATGTATTTTCTAAATTTTTTGTGAACTTTCACTTATTTACATTCAAATGCTTTTGTAAGGACATCCATCTTTGTATTTGTTAACATAGTTTATAAGATTCTTTTATCATTTTAAATGATCTTGTCGACTTCGTCGTTACGCTGGGGTCTGGCGTTACGTTACGGTGACGGGACGAAATGTACCCAGATGCACTGAGATGTGTGACGTCATAGTACCGCTTGGTGCATGTGTTCCCCGATAATCTCTACTTCGTTAGTATCAGACAAAAATCCCCGATTCTTGGATGTCACGGGTAATCTCGAGAACCACTGGATGGATTTTGATGCGGTTTTCTCCATTCTGTAAAGGATGTCTCGAGGAAAGATTCTGTAGAAAATAATTTATGTATGATCAAAGGAAGCCAAGCAGTAACGATTTCAGTGAAAAAGTCGAAAAAATGATACAAAATCTAGTCTTTTAGACTGACTGTCACTTTTTATTTAATCTACGCTGACGAAGGTATCATTGTATATCAAAACATGCTTTATACTGTACGTATTAATTCAAATATTTAACGTTTTTTAAGTGTTTGACAAGGCGGCTATTAACTTATAATTGGAGATAATATTTAATATCATATTCGTAATAGTTAATGTCTATAGTTTAGTTTAATGTACTAGTTTGTTAGTTAATTCATCATCGGTGGTTCATGGTGCAATCACGTCAATGGCCTAGTATGTGGTCCTGGATACCAGGCGCGGGCATCTGACTCATGGCCCTCCTTGTGCTCAGGCGGCTACAACTACCCAACTCATTTGTTTGTCCCTGAGGTGAAACTCGTGGGGCCCTGACCTGCTTCACTTGTGCTTCTAAAATCTGATAAATATGTCACGAGCAAGCCTCGGACCTATGGGAGTGATGGAGTACCACTCCCTTCCGAGGACTGGTATTCGATCGGGTGCTATTAATATCGAATTTGTCTGATTGGAAAGCCAAATCAAGGGAAATGCAGCCTTTTGCAATCACAAATAATACGCACGCGTTTTTCAATGCAACTAAGGCTATATATGGACCACCCATTCATAGCAGGACCCCTCAGATCAAAAGATGGAACAATTCTTCTTAAAGACAATGACTCGATTAGTACGCGCTGGAGAGAACATTTCCATGATTTATTAAATATAGAATTGGAAATTGACGAACATGTATTTAATGTAATCATTCAGGCACCAGTTCAGGAACAACTTGCCCTTCCCCCTACTCTCGGGGAGGTCCAGAATGACATTAAACAAGCTACTGGTCCAGAGACATCCCCGTAGGAATCTTTAAGGTAGATGGAGACCACCCACTTGCATGACCTTATAGTCAAGATCTGGAACACTCCCACCAGATATTCGAAACTCGCTGCTAGTTGCCAACTTCAAGAAGGGGGACAGAGCAGACTGTAGGAACTATCGTGGAGTTGGAAATACCATAACTTGGATACTAGCAAACCGTCTCACACCACTGGCAGAAGACATTCTATCTGAAACCCAATGTGCATTTAGGCCAAACGGAAGCACGGCGGATATGATCTTCACAGCACAACTACAAGAGAAATGTCATGAATAGAGCAAAACTCTTTGTGTGGCCTTTATAGGTCTTGTGAAGGCATTTGATTCTGAAGACCGTGAAACTCTTTGGAAAATCCTTGCCCTCCATGGTTGGCCATCAAAGTTCATAACGATTTTAAGACTACTACATGACAATATGACAGCTACAGTGTTCACAAATGGAAGTACAGGAGAAACTTTCGAAGTTAGGACTGGTGTGAAACAGGGCTGCGTAATAGCGCCAACTCTCTTCTCCATATACATGTCAACAATTCTGCAGCTAGTAGAAGGTGAGATTCCAACTGGTATACAAATCACATATCACATGGATGGTAAGCTATTCAATCTATCCAGGCTCAAAGCTAGAACAAGAACATCAATAGCATCATTTTTAGAGCTTCAGTATGGAGATGACAATGCTATATTTTCACAATCAGAGGAAGATCTTCAATCCATCATGAATTATTTCACTGAGGCATATCGCAAATTAGGACTCACACTGAACTTTCAGAAAACAAAAGTTTTATACCAACCTGTTCCTGGCAACATTGCAGAAGCCCCTGACATAATAGTCAACAGGTAAGAGATTCTTTATCGTCTGTAATGCGCTGGATCAGCATTTGGAAAGCTTCGTTCGAGAGTATTCGACAATCACGACATCTACCAAGATATTCGTGTACAAATCCGTTGTACTGTCGGCTCTCGTGTACGGCTGTGAGTCGTGGACAATTCCACCAGAGGTGCCTCAGGCTCTTCAGTTTAGGGGCTGTGACAACGCGGTCATGTAGCCCCGCGTACTTTGGGTGTGTGGTCTGATAACCGGTGTTAATTGTGATGGCTGTATTAGTGTGTGTTATCTGCTTTAATTCAAGTAAGGACTTCAGACATTCAATTATCAAGTAGTTCTTACTTTTGTTACCAAACGCCACTGTCAACGACTACTAGTTCTGAACTTGTTTACTAGATGCCACCGCAGTCGGCTCCTGGCGACGAACGTTGGAACCTAAGAGCGTAGTCAAATCTAACCTATAATTTAGCTTCACACAAGTGTATTTAGAGGAAGGTTCTTTTACATGCCATAAATCTATGACATGGCCTGCCGGCTTTACTTCCACTCCGAAGAAAGGCATACTGAGGGATTTTTAACGCTCTTAAAAAATCCGAAGACTTCGGCCGGGTTTGTACCCACGACCTTGGGCATAGAAGCTCAGCATGCTACCCACTACGCCACCGAAGCCGCCCACCTCAGACGTATCTTGTGTCACTTGGAGAGATAAACGCACACATGCTAGCGTTCTGGATGACGCCGGTATTACGAGCACAGAAGCAATGTTCTCCGGAGCGAACACATGGGAGGGTGGAAGAGCGTGCTCAGTCCTCAACTTAACCTGTGATCATCAACATCAACACACACAGCTAAGCTTAAACACAATGAATTTGCGTTTTCCTTGAGTCAACAGGGCTGACAACTGTTGAAAAATTAACTCTATAAATGTTTATCTTAATCCCAATATATCAGAAAGTATGCAGGCCAACAGTTCTAAAATTTGCACACATGTAGTTTTTTTTTTTTTTTTTTTGTCGTTTACCCTCCAGGTTGGTGGAACCCACGGACTCAGCGAGGGAACTCACCACTACCGCCTCTACGGGCAGTGTCCTAGAGCTGGGAACATCGAATTGGAAGGGATACAACTGGTGAGGTGGGATTGGCACCTCGCCCAGGCGGCCTCACCCGCAAAGCGAACAGGGGCCTCATGAGGGAAGGTAAGGGATGGTTGGTGGCTCCCACGGACTCAGCGAGAGAACTCACCTGTACCGCCTTTCCAGGCAGTGTCCTAGAGCTGGGAACATCTGATCGGAGGGGATACAACTGGTGAGGTGTGATCAGTACCTCGCCCAGGCGGCCTCACCTGCAAAGCGAACAGGGGCCTCGTGAGGGAAGGGAGGAGGGAAAGATTAGGATGGATAGGCAAGGAAGAGGGAGGGAGGCGGCCTTGGCCTGGAAGAAGGTACTGCCCCCGTAATTGAATTATAGTGAGACCACGGTGGCTATATTGAAAATTATAAAGAAAGTTAAGGCTGTCATAGTTATGACGTGGATGGTCATGACGTAAGCACGGATGACGCAGACGTTATACCAGCAGGCTACTTGAGCTGAGATTCTCAGTGACGTCAGCATTTATTCGAGAAAGTTCCGAGATTTACGACGCAGTCGCAGGAAACGTGGAATTGTGCTGAGGAAGAAATTATGCTATTGGAGGGGAGGCCCGAACCAATGAACGATTGTTTGAAGGAAGACGGAGATTGCTGAAACTATGGTATTTTTAATACTTTTTGGAATGCAGAATTGTGGAAATCCATTTGCAGTAGAGGCATTGTTCTGGAATTTTGGTGAAAGTTATTTCCAGTTTTTTAATTTTGAAAATCCGTCACGTATTGACGAAGCTGGAACTTCGAGCGATGACGCAGTAACACGCTATGGAAGGGATGGATACGCCCCTTATGAAGTTTATAAAAGGCCTTGCGCAGAAGAGAGGAGTCTCAATCGTCAGATCTCATATCGCATATCTCAAATCGTCATATGGTGAAACGTCGAGTGATATTAGTAGAAAGAGTCGTCTTTATAACGCGTGGTGAAGCCACAGCATTGAATGTGATTCAAGCAGACAAGCAGTGCAAGTTTACTGTGAGTAAAACTAGGTGAAGTTAAAACGCACATTATAACGCGTCTACAAGATTAGCTATGAACAGTTAGCGGTTGCCTATAAGCTAATTCTATTGTGCAGTGCTACATTAAGCCGTGTAGTAAATTTGAACAATTTCGAGGAGGTATTTTAGAAGATATTAGCACTTTTAGACGACTGACAAAAGTGATTTTCTCGCTATCTGAGAAGCACGTTATAGCGTCAGATCCTACGCTACGGCTGACACTGCTAGTATAACAGGAAGACTTCTGATTGCTTTTGTGACACAACGCTACAGTATTATGGAGCAGTTTAATAAGGCAGTTTGTTCTTCTATTACCATAACCGAGGAGAAGATGGAAGGCTAAAGGACTTTAATGCAATTGGGACATACATCGTTGGAGTAAGATAGCAACATGGAACTTCGCTAATTGCCATTCCATATAAGCGGACATGTGGTGAACAACCATCTACACCCATGTTTCGTGGCTCAACGCTGAATATTATCAAACAGCAATGAAAACGATTTCATACTCTCTGAATATGAATATTTCGATGGAAATTACTACAAAAACATCATGGCGATTTTCTACAAGATCTTCAGGGATTTTTCAAGAGAGGTCAGGGTTGTCCCGACTCACAAAGAAGAATTTTGCCGGAAGGAGGTCTTTCGTCTTCATGGAGCAGTGCAATTTCCGGAGAAGGAAGCAGTTCGATTCTCCGAGGGTGCCGTTTCCTGTTTCGAGGATGGAGCTCAGCTTTAACTTGGTGGAATGGATCCATCAGCAGTCTTCTTTGGGGAATTTTCCTCTGGAACGTCAATCGGCAGATAAGGTAGTCGTGAACGTTTATTGTATTTGAGTTTCTAGCAATACCTGAGCAACCATTTTCCCATATTTTTTTTGTCCTCATGTATTTTGCCCTATTTTCTTGTTTGAGATTCCTATTCTCAGTACATCTTGATGAGTTATGCCTTTTTCGACGATTTATTAAGACATGGTTATGTCATGGGCATAGTTAAATGATTTTGGATCAGTTGAGACTGATATTTAGATATTTCAATAATTTGCTTATTTTTGTAGTCCCGATTTGACTATAAGTTAATGATTTTCATGGCAGATTTAATTTCAGACAGCGTGTCACTTTATTAAAGTAATTTCTACCCCAGTTTAATTACTTTGACCAATTTTCTGTCATCATCAAGAAGGAAGAACATGTAAATGATTTTAGAGCGTTAAAATCTTTTGCGTTGTCGACGATCTTGGAAATACTAGTCGTTATTTGAAATTGATTGCAACACAGACATTTATCGTCAGTTATGAACGACCATTGCATCATAGACAATTTTGTGAAAGATGAACTTTAATTATGAATTATTGAATGCATTAAAGTCTTGAACTTTTGTTAGAAGTTTTTCTCAATTAGAGATTTGAATAATAATGTTTGCATTCCACAGTCTAATTGGATTCTATTCGACTATTTTGCAGTTTAGTCGCACTTTGTTTGATGATAGTATTTTTATACTACAATACTTTTAAGATGTTAATCTTAAATTTTGATAGACCAGAGAGGCGTATATAAGCGTATTCACTATTAAATTTGTTTGTGATTGGCAAATTTTTACTTCATTTCGATTCATGAATGAAATCCACGAAGGTTAAATGACAACAGTTTTGAAACTATTAATGATTATAAGAATTTTTGAAGTGGAACTATGAATGTATAATCGCTAGTGCAGCGAACGTGTTGAAAGTCGCTGATGTATAATGCCCTTGAAGTAAATGAAGAAGGTTCCCATAGTAATTAATGATATTAAAGAATTTTTTAGTGGAGGTTTTTGTAAATTCTGTGGAAGATTTTGATGCCGTATATATTAATATATGATGAATTTTGGGCCTATTTTGTAAGCGACGTATTTACCGCTGGAGTGTATTGTATTTGTCCTTTGAAAATTAATCAAGTGAATTTACTGTTATAATTAACAAGAGTATTGAAAGAATTTGAGATAAGATTTTGAATGAAGATTTCCGTCACAAATAATTATAATAATTATTAAACCTTTATTAAACCAGATTGTGACATTAATATGTATAACTAACCTTCATTGGTCGATTATATTGACACGATTATAAAATTACCAACCGGATGAACATGTGGTTAATGTATTTCTCAAATTAATAATTTGAATAATTTAAATGTTAATATTGTAAATAAATAATGTAAATATCTTTGACAATAATGTGGAACGGAAGTAATGTTAGAGGCGTGTTTAAAATTCTTTTTGTCTTTAACTATATTATAAACAATTTCTAATTGTTATAAACATTTATGAGTTTTTGTTATAAACATTTAAGAGTTTGTTTTATACTCTAAACAATGCTTATTAAACATTTGGATGATAATTAACAAGTTTAGGGATTGTCAGAATAATCCAGTGGTATGTGAGTAAAGCATTGGAAAGATGTGCGTAACAATATTTGTGATGTCTTGCGGACATTTAAAACTTTTGAGAGTGCTGGATTCTTACGCAACGTGGCTTGACAAGGGAGCCCATTTGACAGGTGTACGTCAGGTTTGAAGGGTAGATGGCAGCTGGCCAGACAACTGGTTATCAGCGGACGAGGTCGTCTACAGTGTGGCCTTGCGCCTATAAATACAAGTGTCATGTTTATTAAAAGAAAACAAATGCTCTATAAATGTGTCTCATCCTGACTTCCTTATCCAATCCAAGTGTGCTATGAATATTACGTTATTTTGAGCTCGTGGGAGCTAACGTGTTGTATAATAACTTTGAAAGTCCTA